>JARHVA010000260.1:12500-1347500 GCA_037957365.1 Torreya grandis
TGAAACCCTAATGGATACCTAGTTTTTGACACAATTTAATTAGTGTGTGGGTTCACCAATATCTTTTACCCTAATAAAGTTTTAAAAAGCCCAATAGGATAGAAACTTAGTAGAATAATTAAAATTAATAAATATGGCATTCAACATGAATTTGAATGTAAAATATTAAAATTGATTGTAATTATTTGACAAGGGGTGTCTATTAAATACATTAAGCATAATAAAAGAATGAGTACTTAGATTTTATGGTTGAGTATATAATTGTGACTATATTCTAGAAGTGGAAATTAGAATGAAACAAGCCTACGATTCTTCTAGTTTAGGAACTCTTTTTTTGTTTGTACAAGGTTTGTTTTATAGAATTTGGTTTATTTTATTAGATTTGAGTCAGTATCGACTATCAATACTGACATGTACTTGTTGGTACTCACTTATGCATAAATGAGGGAATATGACCACATAGTAACCTTCACTTATCTCTAAATTCTCTTTTTATGTGATGTTGAACCTTGATGATGTGCATATCTTATTAAATCATCCTCTTTCACTTTGAAATCATATGTGTTCTTGTGAGAGCTACAAACCTACAAAATTTGGGAAAGTGTAATGGGTTGAGTTGACCCCAATCACCCATGTTTTATTATTTACCACTACCTACATAGCTAATACTCTAAGAAAGGAAATAAATCCACATGTAGTTCTCCCACCTAGTATGTTTTTTTAATTGTGCTCATTTATTATATGAATGTAATTAATAAATTAGCTTTGATACTTGACAATGCTTATTTTTACTTAGATTTTATATTCTTTAGACTTGGATTATGATATATCCTAGTGATATATTCATAATTTTTGAAGAATAGGGAAGATTTTTCTCAATGTGTAATCATGTATAAATGTGTACCAGATAAGTGCCAATCCCCTATTAAGTGGGACCTTAATTTGTTTATATATGAGTCCAATTAGGTAATTTATCATGACAAACATTATAGGCATATGTTTTTACCCTTAGAAAAAATTTTATTTTAAAAATTATATGTTTCTAGAAGAGGTTTAGTTCTAACAAGATCATGTCAGT
The DNA here is from genome assembly GCA_037957365.1 of Torreya grandis. Lineage (NCBI taxonomy): Eukaryota > Viridiplantae > Streptophyta > Pinopsida > Cupressales > Taxaceae > Torreya > Torreya grandis. The sequence goes on from JARHVA010000260.1 coordinate 13,579, forward strand.
ATCGACTAGTGATACTGACCAAAACTAGCAGAACCAGATTGTGTACAAGTAAAATAAATAAAAGGTTTGGAGATAAATGTGCATGGGTATTAAGTAGGTTTGAATTATACATTTAGGTTATTGTATGTGTATAATAATATAATGAAATGGTCAAACTCAATATAGCATGTAAATGTGAGATAATGGTAGATTAGGACCATATTTGTGCACTCAATTCATGTTTGGTAAATGTATGTAAAACTTGTCATTGTCAAGTATTTAATACCATATTTTAGTATCTAAAAATGCATGCCTTAATTAACACATACATTACTATGATGGAATATTCTCCACATGTTCATATGATATTAAATGATGTTATATTTATTCATGGCATGATACAATTTAATCTTCTTTTGAGATTAGTGGCTTACATGATGTATCCCTCATCTAAAAATGGGGCTTTATAATGGGCTTGTCATAAATACATGAGCCTCAATTAACATAAAATTAGATCAAAGTATAGGTTTCAGAGATTCAGAATGGTCTAGATATCAAATGGTTTAGTTATATGACATATATCGACACATTATTATAGATGATAGGGGAATATGCACTCATTTTATAGAGAATTTAGTACATATTCATACACACTTTTGTTCATATTCATGGGAATATGCACACATTTTATAGGGAAAGAATTACAAGTTTCCACTAACACACATTTTAAATACAACTTCATAGATTTATAATTGCATAACATTCTATATCAATTGGTATAGATCCAGGAGACATGATACTCATTCATGCACATACACATTAGGAAAATTTACATTTTAATGGAAACTATTTGTCATTCCACTTCACACTTATCAAATATGTATTCATGATGAGGGTATGAGCATTGTTCATTATTTTGATCATGTAAATATTCTACAATGAACATACATGAGTGACACTATATAATCAAACTTGTAGTGTTGATGGGGGCATGAACATTATTCATTACATTTTGATCATACAAATTGTTTTATATGGAGAGAACTTGATAAATTTGAAGTAAAACTATAAAACTAAATATATAATCCATTTGTAGTGGTGATTCAAAATCACTTGTAGTGAATCCATCATGTGGTTCCCCCTTTCTTTCTTGCATGGTTATTTGGGTTAGTACATTTCATAATTTTCCCCACATTTATGAGGGTTAGGACATGTTTTCTTCCCTACCTAAGGGCTTGTATAGTTACATAAATTTTTGGCATAGTCACCCAAACTCTCAATGTGCTTAATCAAGGAAGCAAAAATATAATCCAATGCTTTAACAAGGAATTATTATCTATAACATTTTGATGGAAACATAATTTTAACCAACATAAATGGGTACTCTTTCCTTTCTCTTTTAATCTTCAAAAATTCAATTTCAAAATTCAAACTTCAATCTATGGACATTAACTACACATATTTGTTAGAGGTTTTTATAGTTAGTGGCATGTATAACTAAATATTTATACCAAAGATAACATGTGTTTTATAGACTCAATTACATATTTTCATTTTACTTTAGTAATTCCATTATGATAATACAAGTGGGGCATTTGTAGATGATAAAATATGTTATTGAGTACTTGATAATGACGAGCTTGACATACATTTACAATGCATTACTTGAGCACAAAAATATGGTCATAATTCACCATTATCTCATACCTACATGCTACATTATTATTTTTATGCTTTTATTCTACTTTACACACCTACATTAACCTTAGTGTTTGTTTTAAACTAGCATATTATCTTGCATAGACATCTCTAGATACTCAATTTAGTCCCCCTATACATGGGTTGGTAACATCAAGTTAGGTCAGTATTTCTAATCCATATTTACCTTATATGGTAAATATTGACCCTTTACTAGAAATGGACACTTTTTAAAATAAAACCATTCATTAGGGTTAATCCATATACTTAGTGTGTCGATGGCATGAGAAATTACCCAATTATACTCATATATAAACAAATCAAGGTCTCACTTAAAAGGGTACTTGGAAATTATCTAGTACACATATAAACACAATTTCACATTGAGAAAATCTACCCTAGTCTTCTCAAAATTTTAATTTATCACTAGGTTTAGTCACAAGCCAGGTCTGAACTGTACCAAATCTAAGTCAAAACAAGCCTTATCAAGCATTAAATCCAAATCATTAGTTGCATAATGTAGAGAAGAATCATAATTATACAATCACACTTGGTTTAATGAGTCATGTATCTTGATTTCCCTCCTTTGAATATTAGATACATAGGTAGTGGTCAATCATCAAATAGGGGTGATTGGGATCAACTCAACCCATTACACTTTCTTATTTTTTTAGTTTTATAACCCTTATGAGCACACCTAGGGTTTCAAGGTTAATTAGGTTGATTTTTTGAGTTTTGCACATCATCAAGGTTTAACATCACACATACATATATTTTAGAGATAATCAAAGTTGAACATATGGTCATAGACCCTCTTTTGGCATAAGTTAGTATCGACAATCGATATTGACATAGATCTGATGGAACCAACCATGTGTAGATAGAAATACAATTTTAGAACTAGACAAATCACATGTTTACTTTAGTATATTTTTCACTTATAAAATAGATTTCTAGTAAGATATAAAATTAAAAAAACTAATTATTCATCCCTTTATTTTACTTAATATATTTAGCATTCACCACTTGTCAAAGCATTCCATATAGTTTTAGTATTTTACATTTATATGTATGCTTAGATACCATCTTTATCATTTTAAATAATTCTACTAGTTTTTATCTTATTAGGGTTTCTAAAACCAAATTAGTGTCAATCAATTTCCTTTGTTATTTATTTAATGTTTTTTTTACTTTTATTGAGATAATGTCTACCTTTTTATTGTATTAGAGTACTCATATTTTTCATATGTAAAAATGCATGCATACACATAGAGACACATATAAGTGTAAGATAAAATATATTAGATGTCTATATGTTAAAATCACTTTAGATACATCCATAGGTATAATAAATAGGTTCATATGGCCTATATAACTCATGTATCACACATAAGATAATGTCATTTTATATATCTTGGCCATTGACTTAAATATTAAAGTGAGTATACCTTGATATATTCATATCTTGGCATTTTAATCCATATAAAACCTTTACAGCTCCATATTATCGACATACAAAGTTTTCATCAATGCATTCACCTTGAGTGCCTATAAGAATACTCATATCATCTTTTTTTTCCTTTCCTCTATTAGTGTTTTCTAAAACTAAGAGACACATTTTTTAGCCTCAATAATCTCCTCTTGTCCCCAAGTAATTTCTAATCATGATTGCAACAACTATGAGCTCAAATCCTCTACCTTGTTATATTCCTATAGGTGCATCTCCAAATCCTTATTCATTATATTTAATGGGATGAATACATCCCTAACTCAAAGTGATCTTGCTTGATCATACCTAGAAAATATTTTATTATGTATCAAGTCAGTCATCGAATCTTGGTTGAGATGATAAGGTTTCAATACCTTAGCATCATTATTGAAAAATTAAATAAAACATTAATAAATTTACCCAAACATCAATGATAAATATACTAACTTATTTTTTTGACTTTATAACTTTTATCCACTTATTTCCATTCATATTCCCATTTTTATCTGATTAAATAAACCCTAAGGGGATCCTCCTTTCTCCCTCATACTTTGGCTTCCATTTGGATATATTCTCTCATGTTTCCTAGGTTTCCCATGTTGTATATGTGATCCATATCAAAATCATATAGATCTTCCACAACCTAAAATGGTAATAATGGTGCCATGGGTATCTTATCCCCCTAAGATATCCATACCTACATCATCCTAGGATAATTGACCCCAAGGTGTGTATGCCTCTCATTCTCTTGATTTATTCTCATCATTTTTATGCATGCTCTTCAAAATATGGTATGATCCTCTCCTTGTTCCTATAAAGGGATATTTATGACCTATATCCTAAAATAATGGTTGGGGACACATCCTATGTCAATCTAAATTGTCATCATACCCTCTAATCCTAAAACTATTCTTGAAATTATTAGTATTAACATTGATACCTCTTGGTACTCCTAATTTGTTGTATTTATGTGGCATACTCAACCTAGGATATGTGGTACATGTATGGTTTTCATGTGATGTCCTCCTTATTCAATGTATTTATAACCCTCTATTACTTTGTGGCATGATGGTCCCTCCACCTCATCTATACATTCATATACCACTTATATGCAATCAGTATTTAAGCATCCATTAGTATGATGGGTGGAGTTATAGGTATATTAACTAACAAGTAATTATAGGCCCAAAACTATCATATTTTTATTATTTATATCCCCCTTCATGTGACTTATACATGAATCTATGTAGATCCATATAAAATTAGGTGAGTATGTAGAGACCACATAATTATACCACTTGTCTCTCCTATAATTCTCTTACTATGAGATATACCCTATAATATAATGATACTCTCCCTATCTTGATTACTATGATACTACTTAGTAGCATGAATATGTATCTACAACTATGTGGTGTGTCCCCTATATGATCACTTTAAAGTAAGTTATCCCATCCCCTAGTTGCCCATCCCTCCCCATAAAGTACTCATGGATTATGGTCTCTTGAATTCCCTAGGTGTCTCAATAATATTTTCACCCCACAGACCAATTTTTAGATGCACCATACATCTTCTATAATTATAGTCATTTTCCATGTTAGCAACAAGAATGTGTAAGCATCATTATTCTACCATTTGACTAGAGTAGTGAGCATAGTTTAGTCAAATCATAATATAGTAAAATATTTTACATATCTAAGGCTAATCACATTGATGTGTTCCTAATATGCCTCAATCAACCCAAGTGAATGTATTTTTTAACACATCCCATGATGGAGATTTCACACATGGTGTTGGTCACATCACATTAAAACAAGATAAAATCCATGTTTTTGCTAATGATATATGATTTCAAAGTCAACATTTGTAGCTATAGGTAAAAAATAGAATTTTGTAGTTTGACCATAATCTTTCAATTTTGACAAGGAAAGGATAATATCAATCAAAACCATAAAAAATCAAAATAGGAGCAAAATTCTGACTTAATCATACTAACATTCAAAAAATTACAAAAAATCAAGAAAATCAATGCAAGAATGTTTCATCATTAGTGATGTGTGCCCTAATATATCAACATCTCTGACATAGTCAAGTGATGTGCTAAAAATTCCCTATGATCTGCCATGGTATGTTTATCTCCAAGATTTATTTACAAATAGTAAAAGGTAAAAATGAGGTATGTTTCTAATTTCACTTTCACTTAATATATTAGGAAATAACCTTAAATTTTAATTACTTTAAAGTTCCTAAGTTTATTTCACATTATAAAATCACCAACCTTGTTATGTTATTTTCCATGATGATTCCATATATTTTCAAATTATTGCATTACCCATTGGGGAAATTGTTTATCTTTTCTAGAGAATTGATTATCATTTTCTTTATGCACTAAACTCATATCTCTTAGGAAACATATATATTCTAAATTTTGATATTATTCATTTTCATGTCTTAATATATGTATAATTTATAGTGATTATGGGATTAAAGGATCATCACCAAATGACATTTAGGGTTTTGACTTAAATTTTGATATATACATTAACCTAGTGATTCATATTTAGAGTGTGGAAGCCTAATAGATGACTTATAGGGTTTAATTTCCACCTCGCCTCTTTATATCCTTCAATGGTAGATTGATTATATGATACTTCTAATGTAAATAAAGGAGGTATATTTTTATATTAAATTTATGTATCTAGTATTTATAATTAATTTTTTATCCATGTATTTGTAAGAAAGTGGTTTTGTAGGTTTTGAGATTCATCATTTGTAATCTAAGAGACCCAAATAGGAAATATCCTTTTATGTTATACTTTGAATTGTATGCATATGCCACTTTTTGTGTGAAAAGGAACACACCTCAAATTGGGGGGAAATGTAGCATCCTAAAATTCTCAAAGGGCATTTTTTATAGGTTTGTTAGTGTCAGTTTAATGCATTTGTCTATGTATAACTAATTTGATCAAAAATATTGGTACTCTTTTCAAATTTCAAACCCTGAATCCATGTTTTTAAATCTTTAAGATGGCCTCCATCTGATCTTTTTTAATCATTCAGTCTCACTATATGGACCAAATTGTATATTCCTTAACATTGTGGACTGAAATTTATAGTCTAGACATTCCCCATTCTCTCTCATTTTTTCAATATGGACCTATTTGTGCCTTTTATATCTTTCTAATTCTAGTTTTTATAATTTGGCACACACTAATATTACATAGTTTTAATTCAATTTCAACTATAAATAGACAAGTTGTGTAGGTCATTAACATAAGCATTTATTAATTCTCTTGTATGATTATTACTATGGAGAACTTTTGGATCACATTCTAAATTTATTTCCTTTATAAAATTTACAATTTTTTATCATATTTGTTTCTCATGTAGGGGATTTATAAATTATAAGAATACCATTGAATAAAAACCAATAAATCCACTTTTTTTCCTTAATACTCTAAGTTAAAAAAAATAGATATTTCAAATACACTAGAGTCGAAACATAATATTTGAGGATAGGGAAGTGAAGAGTGAAACTAGGTAAACAAACCCAAAAATTCATATTTTAGTTTCCAATACCTTATATGGATTAAAGGATCAGTCTAGGAATTCATCTAGATGAAGTGTATAGTGTAGACAACTATCTCTAATCACCTCCAAATTTATAGGTGGTTGTTTATTGTTACAATTTTTACATTTTAAATTTTAAATTTTAGTGATAATAATTCTACAATGTTGTACACATATTTTATTTACATCCCTCTATATTTAGCTTATCATTGTTCAATTTATTAACTAGGCATAATTGTTGCAATGTACATGTATTGTGATGTTTAATTAAATTAATAATTTCATTTATTTATATAATTTGTTTGAAATATGATTACTTAGTTTCAAAATATATTATTTGATATTTATTTAATTATAAATATATGTATAATCATACTTAACATTATTTTATATACTTAAACATGTTTAAGGTACATACTTAATAGACTTTGTGATCATAAAGGTTCTTTTTAAAAGGTCCACCTAGCCATTTCACTATTAATTCATGTGAGTTAATTATTATCTTTAGAATCAAAATTTTCTCTTTGAATATGGTTATGTTCTACTAGTATGTGGGATATTTTATTTTGGGGTTGATTTGATTCTTATGATACTATATATTTTTTATTTTTTATTTATACATTGTCCTAAAGATTATTAATAATTTTAGTTTAAATGTTTGATTTTATATTTTTTACATCTAAAAATGTTTTTTTTTTCCAAAAAATAAGGTTATGAGGTCCCCCACCTATTACATTTAAAGCAGAAAAATATTAGATATTATTTCTTAAAATATTCGAAATGGCTAAGAAAAATCCATGTTGGCTCAAAAAACATACATCATATCTTTTACAACCATAGGTTGTATAAAGTATACAAATGAAAAAATAGTCAGTCTACTCATAAAAAGTACTACGAATTAGCATCCATTTCCAACCAAATCAAACTAGATTTTGCATAGTTACTCCTTTTCAAATCCCTCCACAAAACTCATAAAATTTTCCTCATGCCAAACATATATGATTAAAATATAAGAAACCAAGGAGTATAAAATCTATTAAAACTTCAACCTCTTCTTTTATAGAAAAATATATATTCAAGGTGGATTGCTTTTCACATTGGATTTTTAAATGTATTAAAGTCTACCAAATCACTTTATTGACTATTAAACATTGAGGATAAATTATCATGATCTAATACATTAACTAAAATATCTAGAAATTTATTACATTCCCAAAATCAAATTTGAAAATAGATTAAATAAATTTTTAAGGATAGCTCCCTAGCATCACATAGAATATTATTCAACTTCAAATTTGGAGTCATGCCCTTTGCCATATAATTAATAATGATCATTGAATCCCCCTCAATAATTACATCCTAAAAACCTTTATATTGTGCAAGCTTTATTCATTCCAATATTACAATGGCCTCTACCTCATTATTAGTAGCTCAGGGAATAAAAAATGAAACCCCCATAAAAAAAAATCTTTGAGGATAACAGACTAAATATATTGCACCAATTAATTTAGGATTCAATCTTGGATTATGGAATAACTATGTATATGTCAATTATTTTACATAGGATAAAAATTCACACAGTTATTCCAAATGCCAATACTGAGTTATATGAACTGTGAAAGCATTAAATCTTTGATTAGCTTAAGATTACTTTATGAATCAACATCAAAATTAATTTTAGCATAATATTTGGTGAGATCCATTGGGAATTTGATATATCTTTCTTTCTTAGCATATGATTTTAAATCATAGTTAGAACAATCTTGGGCCAATTTTTTAAAATTATCCTATCACTTTAAACCTATCCTATTTTTATTTATTTTAGTTGAAAGAGAGACATTAGAATAAATAGTTTTTTAGTATTTTCCCAAACTTTTTCCCATTTAATCCTTTGTCCTCAATAAATATATTATTTTATTCCTTCCAAATATTTTAGATAACATTTGCAAGGATTGTTAACCAAAGGCTGGAAATAAATTTTAGGCCATCAAACCAAGATGAAAATAATTCCTTAGTAGTTCTAGGACAAACCCAAGGCTGATATAATCTAGAGAATAGGCAAGACAAAATTTTCCTAGAAAAATAATAGTGAATAAGAATATTCTCCACTAAATATCCTTCTTCTTTACATTATAAAAATAGATGGTCCAAAAAAATCTATCCATTATAACTTATCCAAAGTAAGGATTATTCCCAAGTAAGTGAGTCAGGAAAATAAGTTTGCCTTTGGTGTTATTACCTCATTCTAAATCAAATAACTTTTCCAATAATCTTCCAATGTAACATCACTCATTAAAATACTCACAAAAACATCCCCATAAACACACGAAACATCACCCATAATAACATTTATAGTAGAATTTATATCAATACCCATAGCAACACTCATGACATCACCCACATCTTCCATCATAGGATCATCTACATCAACACCTGCACTAACACCCATGATAACGCCTGATGCATAATCTACACATATCATAGAATCACCCCTAATAACAATAAAAAATACACACACAACACATTCATAACCAAACCTACAACTATAACTCCCTTATTTATCCCCTATCCATCTCAAAAAATCCTTGGTATTTTTAACAAAAATTATTCTCATTATTAAAATTTGTGATAGTGATTTCTTATACTTAATTAGACATTTTATATTCCCTAAATTCTCCATTATTTGGTTTTACCCATTGGAGGATTGGAATCAACCTAGTAATTACATACTTTAACACCCTAATTTATTTCCAATGTTTTTTGAATTATCTGACATCCCTTTTATGTTGTAACATTGATTCACCTTGCCAAGAATCAACCCAAAAATTTTCAATTTCTCCATTCCTAACATCGCAAGTCAAATTATAACCAATTATATTTCTTGAATAAATGATCATTTATTCCATATGTGAGAACCTGAGGGAGGATTTTCAGCAATGAAAATCCTCTCAAACCTATTATTATCTACATATTTTCCTCTCACCATTCTACTAGAAAAATATAATATGTTTCTCTCACCATTATATGAATAAAAATAGGTTTTGTATCCACTCATGATGACTAAACAAAACATATAAGTGTTTAAAATAGATAGCCATTATGATATAAATGTCAACCCATCAAGGAATGACTCTAATAGAGGAAACCCTTGTAGGAGAATGAGTGTGAAACCCTAGGTAAAATATTAAATTTTATAATTTAAGCAGAGGGGAAGGAAATCAAAAATTAGATCTAAAAATAAAACCCTTAGGATGAAATATAAAACCTTACAAGGATGAAACCCTATGGAGACTTAGGGTTTAATATAGTTTGATCAGTGTAGGGGTTCACCAATATTATTTACCCTAATTTATTTTTAAAAATCCTAATAGAATATAAATTAGTATAATAATTTAGATTGAAAAATATTATATTTAAGCATACATTTAAATTTAAAATATTGAAACTAATTGTAATGATTTGACAAGTGGCATTTACTAAATATATTAAGTAAAACAAAGGGATGAGTACTTATATTTTATGTTTGATTATTTTACTTTGACTATATTCTATAAGTCTAAATTAGACTGAAGAAGGACTATGATTCATTCAACTAAGGAATTGTGTTTTTATTTATGCAGGGTCAGTTCTATTAGATCTGAGTCAATATCAACTATCAATACTAACTTGTATTTATCAATACGTATTATACACTATAAAAATGACATACTAACCTTAATTTACTAAAATTACCAATTTTTAGATAATACAGTTAGTAAAATAATGATGTGGTGGATAGTATACTAGTTTGGTTAGTTTCGTAAAGGGATTTGAATAGGAAGAGATGGAAGAGCTGGTTGGTTGTGATGAGCTACACGCAAAGGTTATTGAGTAGCATATGATAAAGAATTTTTTTGTCTATAATATATTATCTCAACTACATAAAAATTATTAAGGATAGAAGATTTAGGTGTGATGATATTTCGATAATATTTGGAATTGTGGAGGACAAGGTAGCAAAGCCCTTGGTCTATGCTAGGTTCTATAAATGGGTTGAGCTAGGGTTGGATGACTCTATAAATTTGGTTAGTTTTTTTGGGTTGGTATTTCTCATAAAATTTAAAATATAAATTAAATTAAATATGACAATTTTATACTTGATAATTAAAAGGAAAGAGTCAGAGTTGTAAGTTATAGGTTTCACAATCTAGAAGGTGGATTTTAATTGCTAGTTGGCTTCAGTCAATATGGTTTGATCATCAATAACATTTAATTTTATTATGATTATATTAAGATGACTATTAGAGTGAAATAAAAATATTTTAATCTCATATCTTGTGTTTCTTTGAATTTTTCTTATCGATACAAGGGTTGGTGCTCTTGGAAATATTCTTACTCTGTGTAAATGAGCTTGTTTAGAAAGCATCATTCAACAATGAGGAAAAAAATTGCTTTCAAGTTTGGAAACCATTGTTTACTATGATAATATTTTTGTTTTGAAATGTATATTTTATTTGAATAAATTTATAAAATATGTGTTTGAAGATTTTTAAATTGAGAGTCTCGTTTGGCAAGGTTTTGTTGGCTTGTTTGTGTTTGAATAAGTCTTTTGAAAATAAACTACATTATTACTAGAAATGAAAATATAAAAATAAAATAAATTAAAATATTTTATTTATTTTATTTTATATAATATGTATACATCCAATGGCTGATGAAACTAAAATTAAGTCTAAACTAAGTAATTGTTACTTTTAGTTTATTTTTTGGTTTTAAAGGTGAAGAAATTTAAATATGTTCATTAAAAATGTATGTTTCCATTTGATATTTTGGCATGAATGTAATGAAATACTAATGTATTCTCTATATTTTATATATGAAAATGGAAACTAAATCTATAATTCAGATCTTGTATGCATGTAATGGAATTTCAAAATACTAGAATCAAGTTTGTGAATGCCAAGACTAAATGCAAATTTTCTATTTTTTTTATTTTTATGAACTTTTTATGAAACTAGATTTTATATGAAACTAAAGGATTTATGATATATAATATGGATGAATTTTCCAAATATGCATGGATGTAAAATTATTCTAAATGTAATTTCTCTTTTTGGTTTTCTATATAAGTGTATATGAGAGTTGTTTATTTGTGTTATATGTCTGTGTGTGTCCTAAAAGCTAAAATTGAGAGAGATTCTTGGTTGTAAATTAAATATAAGTTTACATATATATTTATAATATAAAATGAATTCTACTATTCTTTCAAATCTAATATGTTTGAATGTAGCTACAAATGATTGAATAGTTTATTCAATGCAAAGAGAGAAAGATGATTTTTTTTAATGTTTTTTTATATAAATTTTATATATACAAACTAATATATTTGAAATAAAATATTTAATATAATAAATAAATAAATAAAAATAAAAAAACCAACCTAACCAAAGTAGAGGATAGCTAAAGAATAAGAGATTGAACTAATGATGAAATTAGTTGATCCTTAGGTCTTTAATTTGTTTGTGTTTCTCAATTAGACCCAAGAATTATATAGAAAGAGGAAATACAAAATAATATGAATAAATAATCATAAATTTAATAATGAGATAGTTTAATAGTGTTTAGTTACTCATGGATAGAAAATTACTTTATTCTAAGATCATGGGTTTCTTCCTCTAATTTATGTGGGTGACCATAAAATTACTACGTAAATTTGGGTTGAGTTGTTCAAAATCTAAATAGACATATTATAGATCTTTAAAACCTATGTGCTCAATTCTTAATGCAACTTTTGGATATAAATATATATTAAAAATTGAGTTATTTATAAGGAAAGAGAAGAGGTTACATGTGGAAGTTAATTGAAGCTTAACTGGGAGACTATTAAATTGACTGATGATATCTAAAATTAACTTGAACATAACTAGGATTGTATTAGAACATTAAATAAGGTAATTGAAATATAAAAAGGTCAAAAATATGAACTAAAACATGCAAAATGCATGAAAATGCATGTCTTAGAAGTGAATTTCAAAGAAAACATAATTGTAGTAAAACTACCACATCATCAAAGTAGTGGTTATGCAACTATCATGGTGATTAATGAAACCATCAGGGTAGTTTATGGAACTAAAATAATAGTTTTACCATGCCAAACAAATATTTAAAATTTAAAGGAAAGACTTATACAAATTAATAATTAACACTTCAATAGGGCCATAAAAGAGGCAAAATTTAAAATGGAGGAAAAGACAAGGTCTAAACATATTTTGTATATAGAGGTCCTTACATCATCATCTAATATCATGAAATATTGCACCATGAAAAATTTGGGTGCATACATACTACCTCTTAGGGATAAGCCTTGACATGAGTTTATGAGGGTGATTTTCATAATTAGTGATTTAAAAAAAATGAAAAGTTGGTTTAGGAAACCTACATTACTTGTGTGTGCAACATAATAAATCTAGCAAAAATTCCTTGCGACCTATGAGTAAAAGACAAGAATCAAGTGTAATTTTATGATGAAATCAAAAATTAGGCTAACTAATTGAAAGTTTGATAAGTATTACTTACCTTTTTTGGGGATGAAAATACTACCATCCCATGGTTGGACTTAGCTAAATGTTATGTGAGGAGTTTTTAATCCATAAGACTAAAATGCAAAAAATAACATGTTTCCCAATAATATATGGGAAATAAAAATTAAAGTTTATAGAAATTAGGATATCCAATGTTAGTTCAGATCTAAAAACCTCATAAATTCATCACAATATGTGAAAAAGATATATTTTTATAGAAATTTTCTAAAAATAGAATATTTTTAGAAAAATGACTAGAAACTAAACTATAATTTTAAAAAAAAATCAATTTTAGAAGTCATTTGTTAATTGTCAATTTAAAATTTTTGATCTATAATAACCCCAAAATATAATCACATGAGAGTGTGGTAAAAAATTATCATGATACAAGAGGATGGTAAGATTACCAACAATAGCAGGCGGTATTCAAGCATGGGTATGCCATCTCAATTTTTGTATCATAGCCCTAGATTTTGATATTTGTCAAAAACATCCCTTAGAGTTAATGATTTTTTGAAATTAGATTGGTGGTAGTGTTGAGGGTATTAAAATGTCATTTTTATGAATTTATGTGCATTTTTAGGTTTTTTATGGTTTTTGGACATAAAGTCACAACTAGTGAAACCATCATTTATGAGTTGAAATCATCTATCTTTGTAGACTGGTAGTTAATCTTATGAACCAGTGGTTAAAGAAATTATGGAGAAGTTTTTAAACCATTATTTAGGTTTGGAGGTTACACAACCATCTAAAAACACCAATGGTTCCATAATCTATCATGGCAATTCCATAACCACTACCTGCACATTGTGATGGTTTCACCACAACATTGTTTGGAAGGTTTTTAAAGATTTTTGAAGGAAAAATGACTAACTTAAGTTATTTATTTTTGGTTTTTAGAGAGCCTAAATTCAATGGAGTAGAACTAGGGAGAAAGAGTGTCTCTCAAGGGTATTGATATTGTTGATGGAAGAGGAAACTACCATTATAGACATAGTGAGAATACTAAGTATTGTATGAGTGGGGATAGTTTCCCTAGAAAGAAGACTATTATGTGACATTTTTATCTACTAAGACATAGTCCAGAACACATTTCAGTTCCCTCAAGTTCATGGGGTGTGTACACTCACACTAATGTATGTCTATAGTATACTTAGGTTAATAACTATAGGCATGATAGTGACATTATAAGAGGATACTGACATAAATAAGGTCTGAGGATGGTAAAAGTAATTTAAGGACCTAAATACACTTGATATGGAAGCTAATTAGGGATTTATATTGGAAAGGGTTGAGTTGACTACAATCCCTATCCTCTATAAGGCCATCATCATGATTATTGTTACATAATGGTGGGAGACAAGTGGATTGATCCTCTCCTCTACATCTGGGCTCTAATATTAAAAAGAATAGAGGCATAGAGCCAAATATTTACCTAGCCATAAGATGTGTTATCCAATACCTATAGTACCAGATATTATGGCTAGGTGCATTACCCATCAACCACCTAACACTCATCATGTAGTTTTTATATGAACATATGATCCCCTACCATATGGGTGTGATAGTTGGAGTAGCAGAATCCATCAAGGAATTTGTGTGGATAGGTATGGAATCCTCTAAGGATGCACCAAGGGTGGTGGGCATGCTAATAGTAATGGATTTTATTAGAATCCCTTATCAGGGGATGATTGGTTAATGGGATGATGAGGCTATCACATTGATGACCTATAAGAGTGAATGATAGGTGTACGACAAAAAAAATAGGTTGAGTCACACCCTATTGACAAAGTGCCATAATAGTTTGGGTTACAATACGTATCCAAACTACATGTCCCTTAAGTATTATATTAAACGGAATTGGAGGTTAGGCATGCATATCTCAAGATACGAGGATAGAATCTATTAACTTTGATGACTCTTATTAGACCCAACTGGTACTAACTCATAATGACACTAATTTTTTATTTTAATCTTATTACTAAGATTAATTACAATCATTAATTTAATAACTAAAAACTAAACGAACCTCAAGAAATAGATGCATGTATCACATTAGCCTACTATTAAAATAAAATGCATTTAGTACTCAATAATTAAACATATCAATAAATTTAAGAATTGATCATCTATGTAATAAGGTATACCAAGAACTATAAATATAGATATAATCCATGAATAAATTAAAAATACATTTATAACCATTATTGTTTACAAATTTAGAATGTTTATACAAATGCACAACCATTATTGTGTTGAATATACATCTAAAATAAAGTATAATAATGTATGATGTTAATATACATATAAATAAGTACAAAAATATATAATTAAATACATAAAATATCTCCATGATTCATCATATAGCCTGAGCATAATTCCATCTAGTTGAATTAACTAACATAGGGAGAGCATCATCTGAGTGCTTTACTTCTAACCATAGAACAATGGTCTCATGCACACCTCCCTTTTGGGATTGGCCCTACCCTTTCATAAAGGGTTAGATAAAAATAGTTCCAAAATAGAGAAAAAAACAAAACACTATTATATACAACAATCAAATAGAACATGGAATTCATTCCTCAATCTAAATGATATTAGTAATACATTTAAACTAGAAGTACAATAAAATGACAATGTCTTAGCTATAACATTACTTTTTTTTCATTATAGAATTCAAATTTAATAATTTGAGTCATTTTCACTCCCATGATACTCTTTGCTAACTAATCATTAAAATGATGATATCAAGAGGTACGTATATGATTTATCCATTGGCATAATTATATATGTATGTCATGTTATCCATAATTGCCAAAAATCAAGATTAAAAAATAGAGTAATAAAATACCATGCAATAATGAAAGATTTAAACATTCATAAATAATAATCCAACTAACTCCATAACATTTTTTAAGCTAGAATAAGAATCAAGTTATATTATTTTTATATCAACATATCATTCTCTTGTAATACCAATAAGTACAACTAATACTTATCAATAATCAACATTAAATATGTACAGTCTATAAAATGATTTTTATGAGTAAAACCATATTATAGCTTACAATTGTAAAATATTAATCTATTCAAGAAATATAGAATATATAATAGAATCAAGTCATTTTATGCCTAAACCTCAACATATCATTTTATTATAAAATCAATAGTACATCTGATACTAAGTTGCAACCATTATTATATCCCATCTGATTTATTTAAAATGACCCAAGAATGAGACATATTATGACCATGTAATAATACTAATGATGTAACTAATCCTTAAATCAAAACCATATATAGATTGTACTAATGTCAAAAGGCACATCTGATACTAACCTACAATTCATAAGAAATACATACTATTCATTTAATATAATTTTTCAACATGATAATGTATAATAATTCAATATACCATCTCAATATATTATGCTTAAATATATTTCATATATGCCTTATCGCCTAACATAACTATTCTAGATTTGTCAAATTTAGTGAAAGTCATATACTTGTCCCATTCACAATTGTGAACACACAACACTATCTAATGTAGCATACATTACGAGATTGTATAGTTCCCCATATACTAACTTGGGCTTACTATGAAAGCAAATATACCATCTAAACACAAATTTTCAACAAGTTCTTTAAACTCATGAAGTAGGTTAGGTTTGAAGGTTACGTTATATATATATATATATATATATATATATATATATTGATACTCATAAAATTCATAGTTGGTAAACTATATATATTTAGCTCATATTTATTTTATGAAGGTAAATATTAAATCAAATCTGAATATTCCAACTATAAATAGCTATACTTCTAACCTTCACAGCTTTAAAAATACATAGATTCATACTAATGTATTTTCATTTCCATATCTAACTTTCCTATACTTAAATTACTTTAATTTATATATAAGTGTAACCATTAGGTAAATGGATTCAAACCAACCTATAGTTGTTCATTAAATAAATAACTTATAATTATAAACTTATCATTAAGGTAAACCTTCCCATTTTTCCATGTATTTCATAAAGGAATCCTCTTGGCCAAACTAGGTTGAATTTTTACAAAAGATTACTCTCAAATCTATCAATATTCATTTACATTCAAGAGGTTTCTAAAACACATTGTTTCCTATTCACTAACATAAGAATAAATATAATTGAATGGGACTCCATATCAATAATAATTACCATCATTTCTAAGTCCTTTAATAATATTACAAACCTAAGGATAACATAGATAAAATTACTAGACTTAGGTGTATATATATAATAATAATTTTAACTATGTAACCCTCAATTTGGTCTTAAATATTTAATTATCCCAATACAAGAGGATTTATAATCTCCTCTACATACATGTGGGTATTCATACATATAACCATATTTATGAAAAATAAATTGATATTAAATTAAAATAAACATCATTAATTTGCTTAAGTTACCAAGTCAAATTTGGCCACAAATTTAAAGGAAAACAACATAGTCTAGATCATCTCATGATACTAGTTTAGTACCCTCAGCCTTATAGGCTCGAGAATGGGATTTGAAACCCCTATTATGCATCCTATAAGCCAATAGGCTAGGGTTTATATAATATTTAATTTCAATATATATTTTTATACATAAAAATAGAACCTCAAATTCCAAAAGCTCATAAAATTTATTTAAAACAAGCCAAAACAATGACTGACCTAATTTTTAGAATAAGTCTATAGTTTTCATCCACTTTTTTAATGAATTAGCTTCCTATTGTATTTTTATTCCTCCTCATTCAATGATAATATTCTTAGTTGCCTTCCTGGTCATACCCATCTTACTTATTATCTTCTCCAATCTATGCATGTTCGGCATGGCCTCTAACAAAAAAATCTAAGGGAAACATTCCTTATTTTTATTTTTCTCATTATTTATAGATTTGAGTGTGTGGAAGAGGTATTCCATACTATTTTCTTGGGTTTCAATATCCTATTTGATTCATGTAATAGGTGTTGGAAAGGATAATTAAGGCATTGAGCATATTTGGTTTGTTTGTTTTACTATGGCATCATATCTCTCTACTCACAAAAATGTTTTTGGTAGCCTATAGGTAAAGAAAATAGTAACCCACATTTTTTCCTCTCAAAATAGCCTCTTTATTCATTTTTTTATTTTACAATATTGAATTTTTGCTTCAAGAGGAAGCAAAATTCACTTGCATGTATATCAAGGTAACTAGGATGATATTTTTCTACATTGGTTTGAATTTCTAAGTCTATGTTTCAATTATTGTTCTAATGAGTGGTTGGATGAATATTTTATTCTAATTTGGTCACACATTTATAGTTTTTTTTAATGTATTTACCCATTTTATAGGAAATCATAACACCTGACTTGGATTTGAGTTCTATTTTTTTCAAAAGTGCATAATTTTTTATTCTTTATCCATTGGTGTCATTGATTTGTAAAAATTTACTACTTTTATAAAGTGCTAAATTGGGGGGGATGGGGGGGATTCCTTAATAAAATATTTTGGGGGGATATCTTGGTGTCAATTTTGTGTACCCTTTTACATTCTTTCTGCTCTTTGGTGATTCATTATCATGGCTTATACTTATAGTGTTGACCATTGTGAGCCTTTAACTACACATAATTATCATACATGGAGACCTAGAATGGAAATAATCATAAATCATAAATTATTATGGTCCCTAATGAATGAAAATCAACCATAGTTTACACATGATTTTGAAAAAAATCAGCACCAATGTAAGTTTAAAGAGTGTATGGGCTTTATTGGGGTATATATGAGTGACAGTAATTTGTTTCATTTTGATGGGTGTGATTATCCATTCAAAATGTGGACTCAATTAAAGGGTTTATTTGATAAATTAGATCACTTGAGATCCATATATCTTGAATTGGATCTTGTTTCACTAAATCTAGATGACTTTGCCTCTATTTTAGACTACCTCACTAAGTTTAAACATTTTTGACATAGTTAAAGGTGAGTGGATGAGATAAAAAGGATTAAGAGTGTGTATACTTGATCTTGTCTAAGTTGTGAGGCCCATTCTCGATCTAGATATTAATTCATAAAATTTCTTAAATTATACCAAAACCTACACCATTATGTAGGGCCCATTAAGACCTTTCCAATTATATGTAGAATGAAAAAATGGATCTTGTATGCTCCTTGTGCATCCAATCCAAAATTTGGTCAAAGTAGGTCAATAGGTGATCAAATATGGTCAAAATACAAAAATTGACCATTATATAATGTTTAAAATCTAGTTCCATGATTTATATATCATCGTAAGATTTTTGACAAATTTTACGGTTCAAAACATGGAGTCTGTATACAAATGTTTTGACCAGTCAAAGTTATGGTCAAACCTAGTCAAAATAATGACATGGAAATAAAGTGATGTGGCTAACATGGTAGTAAAAATTTATAGGTGGTGTAATGGAACATTTTCAAATAATTTCCACTATGTAGAGCTATGGATCATCCAATTGGATGTCAGGAAGTGTCAAATTGGGAGTGGTCCATGTGGTGGATCCTCAAATCACCACATAGCTTGCCACCAGTATATTATTTCCATGGTTAAATTTTTAAAAGTCACATAATATTATTTACCATGCTAACCATCCTACATTAATTCCAATTCCAACTTACAATGAAATACTATGACATGCCAAGTTGTCACAAAAACAACCAAAGCCCAATATAGCCCACCATTACATGCCACGTCGCAAAGCCAATGAAAAACCATATATCATGCCTAATTCCTATGTATAGGCATCAATAACCATGAATTTCA
Source organism: Torreya grandis (assembly GCA_037957365.1). Lineage (NCBI taxonomy): Eukaryota > Viridiplantae > Streptophyta > Pinopsida > Cupressales > Taxaceae > Torreya > Torreya grandis. Next base: position 33,695 of record JARHVA010000260.1, read on the forward strand.
TGGTATTTTGGATAAAAACATTGGAAAAAAATTCCATGAACCCATGCCATATAAAAATAATGCCAATCCCATCCTAATGGGATAAAGGATGTGGATAAAAATCATGGGGATCGAGTTAAGACATATTTGGATAAAAGATAAGATTCCCCACCATAATTTCTGTATCCAAAAACACTATATAAAGTGCTTATATGGGCTCATTTTAGATCATTATTTGTTGGAAAACAAAGTGAAACATCGGGTTTTGAAGTAAAAGCAACTATTGTTAAAAGGCTCGTAGGAGGAAATAGAGGCAAGATCAAAGAAAAGTCCAAGAAGAGACTTATGGTATTTTTTCTAAAGGATCAACTTTATAGTTGGTTAAATTCTATTTTGAAAAAATCTTGTAATCATTTTAAATCATTTTTAATAGATCAACCTATAAAGGACCTGGAGACGTAGGCCATTGTGTTGAACTTCATAATCAATTGTGTGTGTTGATTTTCTTGGTGTCTCCTTAAAAAATTATTGTTTAAAATAAATTTTCAAGTTAAATATTAAATAATTCCATAAATTATTATTATTAATAAAAAATCAATATACATAAGCATATTTTTCTAAATTTTATGGATCAATTCCAAATCTTTACTTCTACATTTTTCTCTATTATGGATGCTTTATGTGTCACATTCAAAATGCTAGATCTAGAGTTATTTTGTGAGAGGCTTACTATGAGGAATCTAAATTTTCTCACATTGAGTCTTCTAACTCTCAAAAATCATTAGTTTCATCACATCCTAAGGGAAAAACTAAGAGTAAGAATAAGAACACTCTTCCTCCATCTAAAAATTCACATAAGCCCAACACTAACACATCCAAATCCAAATCATCTTCCAAATCCAATAATAATTCTAACCTATCTTGCTCCTATTGTGGGGGGATTGGTTATGAAGATTATAGGTGTTTCAAGAGAATATAATCCCTAAAAGATGTTGTTAGGAAACATAATATTTCTATCTCCACCCCTTCTCCATGTCATGAACATGGGAAAGCACTTAATGTTGTCAAGAGATCATAGTTAACTATTTCAAATAGTTGGGTTCTAGATTGTGGTGCTTCACACCATATGACTTCTTCCAAGGAGTCTTTTGTTCTCTTGGTCTGAGTTCTACTTCTAACATTGAGTTTGGATATTCTTCTTTAATTTTTGTTAAGGGGAAGGGTGACATGCAACTACATGGTGGTTTCATAACTGATGCATTATATGTTCTAGACATCACCACCATTCTAATTTTAGTTTATCAAATTTATCATTCTAGTCAGGGTAAGATAGTGACTTTAACACCACATGATGCTTAAGTTTGATATTTATTATATCTACACACACTTATTACCTATGGTGTTATTAATCACATGTATCAAATCTACTATTTTGAGGATTTTGATGATACTCCTCCTTTAGGGACAAGTTTAGTTTCTCATGTAGATTTTGAGAGCCAACTTTGGCATGAGATATTTGGACACCTAAACTAAATATTTTTATAGGATTTTAGCACTCACAATATGTTAGAGGTTCTTCCTGCAATTTCATGTCTTGATGGAGTTTGCCTTGGTTATGCATTGGGAAAACAACATGAGGATCCATTTCCTAAGGGTATGTCCACAAGAGCTTCTTCACAACTTAAGCTTGTTCATAGTGAGTTGATGGTATTTCCTACTCATTTTAATGTAGATAAGTATGCACTTACTTTCATCTATAATTTATCGAGGCATACATGGGTTTATTTATTCAAGTACAATAGTGATGTCTTTGCTCACTTTAAAGTCTTTAAGGCTTTGGTCAAGAAACAATATTTGAGTTACATAAAAAGCTTTGTATAGATAATGGGTAGAATAATTCAGTTGAGAGTTCTCTAAATTTTTATCAACCAATGGTATTATTCACCAGCATTAAGTTTCACATACTCCATAGTAGAATGGCTTAGTAGAATAGAAGAACTAAACTCTACAAGATATGGCTAATTACATGATGTATTCATAGGATTTACCTCCTATCTATTGGGTAGAGGTAATTAATTGTGAAAACTATATTCAAAACCATACACCACATTAATAACTTGATCATATGACTCTAAAGGAGGATTGGTCTAGAACCCAACTTGATGTCTCATTTTTCTAAGTATTTGGGAGCCTTGCTTGGGCATTTATACCAAAGAATAAAATGAAATTATTGGATAAGAAGATAAAACATATGGTTTTTTTAGGTTATTATGAGGACATGAGAGCTTATCATCATTTAGATACTGATACCCATGATGTTCATTTTCAACACATGTTGATTTTGATGAGAACTTCACATCTCATGACTCTTCATCTTCTTCCATGCCTTCTTCTTCTTTCAATGATTCACCTCCTCTTGAGGATTCATTCTTTGAAGAAATAGTTTAAGAGATTCCTAAGGAGGTTATAGAGGATAAGGATATTATTCATAGTAATGTTTCCATTATGCCTAGGTGGGCTTGTACTATAGTTTCTAAGGTAGCACCATTCATATAGGATCTTATACCTACTTGACATCATCTACACATTCTATGGGTACTATACTTTTATGTCAAGAATTTTTTGGGGATCCACAATATTTTTCATAAGCTCATGGGTTACAAGAGTGGGATGATGTGATGACAAATGAGTATTATTCATTGATGAAGAGTCATACTTGAGATTTAGTCACTCTTCCTAAGGGAAGAAAGTTAGGTGAAAATAGATTTACCAAACCAAGTATGCAGTTGATGGGTCCATTGATAAGTATAAGGCATGTCTTGTTGTAAAGGGGTTATTTTAAGTCAAATGTATTGACTATTTTGATACTTTTTCACCCATTACTAATATGGATTTTTCTCATTTGTACTTTCTCTTATTGCATCACAAGGTTGGATAGTATATTAGATAGACATTAAGAGTGTTTTTTTACATATATACTTGCATGACGAAATCTATATGAAGTATCTTATTGGGTTTGTTCATTATTATTATCTTTTTTGTCAACTTAGGAGGTCTCTTTATGGTCTCAAATAGGCCCTTTAGGCTTGGTATGAGAAGATGGATTCATTTATTCTCTCCATTGGCTTTGTTTGTTGCCACTTCGATCCCACAATGTATATTTAGTGTATTGGGGAGGACATTGTTATATTGTTATTGTATGTTTAAAATATTATTCTCACAATAAGTTCCTCATCTCATATTTAGACTATTCATTAGGCACTTTTAGCATAATTAAACATGATAGATCTTGATCTTTTAAATTTCATAGTCAGACATAGGGATTTATTTGATTCATCATAAGTATAACCTTGATATTATTCAACATTTTGGCATGGTTTATTTCAAGCCAAATCCTTCTCCTTTTAAATTTGGAGTGACTCTCACTACCTTTTTTACTACTCCACTTTATGATCCTACATTGTCTAAGCAAATGGTTGGGAGTCTTATGTATTTTACCCATACTTGCCCCAACATTTCATTTGTAGTTGGGATTTTATATAGGTTTGAACATGACCCTAATGATATTCGTTGTAAATATTCCAAGATTATTTTATTATATTTTTGAGGCACTACTCATTTTGGGTTACACTACACCAAGGGTTCTACTCAATTGATTGGATATAGTGATTCAAATTGGGTAAATTCTCTTGATGATATGAATTCCACTTTTGGATACATATTTTGTATTAGTATTCACATATTATTTGGTTGTGCAAAAAAATCTATTGTAATTTCATCTATAAAGGATGAGTATAGGGTAGTAATTACAATGAGTTAGTAGGTTTTTTGGCTTCATCAGTTGTTGATAGAGTTTGATTTCACATAGGATTTACCCACTATACTTCGGTGTGACAACTAGAGTGTAATTCACATATATAATAACCCAGTTGAGTATTAGCAGACCAAACACATTGAGGTACATATGCACTTTATTCATCATCATGTTTAAAATGAATTTCTTAGCTCATAGTACATTTTGACTCAGTAATAGGTTGCAAACATCTTTATGAATCCTTTTGCATCACCTCATTTCCTTGATTTACATGGAATGCTTGGGGTTTTATTACTTATCCTTATGAGGTGTTCATGAGAACATCTTTCTTCTTCATTTCATGGATACATATTATACATTAGTACCTTATCAGGCCTAGTTATTGGGACACATACTATGGATATGCCACTATTTATTTTTTATCTTTTGTTAGCCCCTAGATTTACTTTAGGGGGGTGTTAGAGTATGTATTTAATGAATCTCTCAAGTTTTCTAATGTATTAACTAGTTATATTATCTTTCAATAGATTTATCTTGTGTGAGGTTTTATCCCACATTGGCTAGATAAGCCAGTTCTATATTTTGCCTTGCTTATTTATGAAAGAGATTATCTTTGTATTAACATATCATATTTATAAATAATATTTGATTCAATTTGCTTTGAAATAAATTATTTGTAGCTTCATGTGTGATGTTATTGGAGTTATCACTTTTGAATCTTGGGTTTGAATGTTTGTTTGCCATTCTTAACAAATCTTATGAGTATCAATTATTTAGATTGGTTATACTATGACCACCCATGGATCCCAAACATGTAATGAATTATAATAAAAAATATTTTTAGGATAAGCAAAATAATTTTTAAGATATGTAACATGAAAAACATTTTTCATTTATGTTATAACATGTGTCAATACAAGTTTATAATCTATAAGATTGATTACTTCTAGGACCTCAAAAGGCCCCATATATAGGTGATAGCGTTATTGATTTATCAAACTTTATTGAACTATTTTGGGGTTTACCCCATAGAAAAAAATTGTCCTGAACTAAAAAATATCTTGTTATTCTTTTTAGATTAGCATAGATTTTCTATCTATCATTGGATTTGACCAATATTTTCCTTATTAATTTCACTTGCTATTCTATTTTATCAAACATGTTTGATCCAAAATTTATTGTATATTTTATCTTGTCATAACTAATTTATGTTCTTCATCTCCTACCATATAATACCTCAAAAGGATCCATTTTAATAATTTATTGGTATGAGTTATTTTAATTAAATTTAACCAAAGGTATTTATTTTTCCCACTTATATTGTTGGTCCATGTAATACACTCTCAAAAAATCCTCCAAGATCTAATTTATCCTTTATGTTTACCCATTTGTCTTTGGATGCTAAGTTATACTAAATTTCAACTAAATTCCTAATGTTGTATTTAAAGTTTACCAAAATCTATAAGTCATATTACAATCCCTATCTAAAATAATCTTTTTAAGAAACTCATGCAATCTATAAAATTCCTTCACAAAACTTTTATCAAGCATAGGTGCATCATCAGTTATATTACCAAGAATAAAATGAGTTACCTTGTTTAGTTTATCCACAACTACCAAGATCATATCATGATAACTCTTGGACATAGTAAAACCATGGAAAAAAACCATATTAATTACTTACCATTTCCATTCAGGTACAAAATGTGGATATAACAACCCAGTTAGATGCACATTTTTAACCTTAAATCATTGACACTCTAAGAATATAGAGATGAAATTAGTTGCATCATTATTAATTCCTTTTTATAAATATAAGGGTTTACTCCAAGATTCCTTGAATATAGAGCATTATGTAATTCCTTCAGCATAATATTCCCCATATTATCCTTATTAGGCACATAAATTATCCATTGTACCTTAAAATCCCATCATTCTCTAATTTAAAACCTTTATATCTATGATCTTACAAGTTTTTGGCCAAATATTTCTTAACTGGCTCATAGAAATCATCATCGAGTGATAATTTTACTACCTAATCTTAGAATTTGCTTCTAATTATAGCCAAAGCTATAATATCTCTTATGGGTAAGATCATTCGTTACTCTATTTCCCTTTCCCTTAATGTAATTGATATCAAAATCATAATTTGATAGGAACTCTAACCACCACCTCTAATAAGCATTGATGTTAGGTTGGGTGAAAATATAATTAAGACCATAATTATCAATTTTAGTTTAAAAGGGTTTACCCAGTAAGTAATGTCTCTAAACCTGTAAGGCATGAACTATAGTAGCCAATTCTAGATCATGAGGATCATAATTTTCCTCATAAGGTTTTAGTTTCCTAGATTCATAGGCCATAACATAACCATCATGCATGATCACACCTCTGAAACCATCAATTAAAGCATCAATTATCACTGAGAAATGCCCATTCAGATATGGGATTCATAAAACTAGTGCAAAAGTAAGCCTCTATTTTAGAAAGCTTCTTCATACTTATTTGACCAAATAAAATGTTTCTCCTTTCATTGAAGAGAGGCAATTAGGTTAACCATCTTGTAAAAAATTGGTATAAAATTCTTATAGTTCCCTGATAATCTCATGAAACTATGCACCTCATGCACATTTCTAGGTGTTGGCTAATCTATGATGGCCCTAATCTTAACTGGATCCACTAAAATTCCCTCTATAGAGATGATGTTTCCCAAGTACTATACTCTCTTTTGAAATAAATCACACTTGGATAACTTACCATATAGCTTATGTTTCTACAACCATTACAAAACTAACTACAAGAACTCAACATGCTCTTCTTCCTTCTTGGAATAGATAAATATGTCATCTAAAAAGACTAAAATAAATTTATCAAGATAGTCCCTAAACACACTATTCATTAGGTTCATGAATGTTTTTGGTGCATTCGCTAACCTAAAAAGTGTAGAATAGGATTACAAGATAAGGTTAGATCATGTGTTAGTCAAGAAATATCCAAAATAAGAATAAATAACTAACTTATCAAGCCTACTCCCTCAAGGGGTGGTGATAATGAATTAAAAAAACTAATTATGAAAGCAAGATAATGTTATATCTTCCAAGTAGTTATTCTCTCTCATAAGTGGTCAAAAATCATGTTTTCCCTAGATTTGGTGCTCCAAGTCTTTGTCAATGAGGTTTAGCATGAGCCTCCATCATGTCCTATTCACCAATGGATTAGGTTATTTGATTTGGGCTAATTGGGTGAATCAATGAAGCTTTTCTATATTAATTTCGGCATAATAAGTTTGCATAACTGAAGCTTGAAAATGGTGGTTTTGTCTCTTTTATTTATAGCTTTTTAAGATTGTTCAGGATCAACCATGACCATCCATATTGATATCAAGATGTGTGACCATGGATTAATTCAATTTTTGAGGCACAAGCCATAAATATGCCCATTAATATTTGGAATAATGGGGCATTGATGAGGCATGGAATGGTTTAATTATGATATTTTATCCTCTTAATTGCTTATAGATCCCACTCCATTGATGATATAATGGGATGATTTAGAATTGAGCTATGAATTTCCAATAATTAGATATTAAATAATTTTCACAAAAATTTTACTTAAGTTTTTGATTTGATTTGATTTTCCATAATTCTTTGTAAATTTGTTGCACATTTAATCAACCTAGTCATAAATGTCATTTTACTAAGTCATAATTTGAATAGAGTATAATTATAAAAATGTGTCAATTACATACCAGATAATACCATAGTTAGGGTATTGTGGATGTGAAATAACATATGCATGTGACATGTGTTACTAAATTAGAAGAATTTAGTGGTCCTAGAATTCACTTTACATGGTCACAATTTGGCTTGAAATGATTTAAGAAAAGATAATAATCATATAAAATTAATTACCCCATTTAGGGATACATTAGCACAAATTGACACTTGTACATGATAAGTTTGAATGATTTAGATAATTTTTGTGATTTTGGTTTAGATTGTGTATTGTCATAAAATATCATTTTGATTTACAATTTCAGCATAATAGTGATATGAATTGGATGTATATATTTTGAACTTGTTTGAGAAGGAATGGCAAGACATTTGGTCAAAGAAATGTCTTTTCAAAGAATAAAAAGGTCACTAATTAGAAGAAATAAATTTGATCCCATTTTTTGTTAAATTTTGCATGAGTGATAGAAAGACGAGGTTACAAAAATGCCCCAAACATCATTCAGGTGATCCATGATGCTTTCTTAAGGGGAATATAGAAAAATTGAAATATTTGATGGGTGGGCCCTTGATTAGAATAAATATTAATCACATTAATGTCAAAAAAATAATATAAAAATATGTATTGATTAAAAGAAAATGGGAGGAAAAATGGATAAATGAGGCTAAAATAATAGCCCAAGAGAGATAAAATTGAGTAATCATAGTCCCTAAGGGTGAAAGTTTTCAAAATTTTATTATATTTTGGCTCCTAGGGGTAAGAATATTTCATTTGTACCTTTGGTTATAGTAATTTAGAGCTATGAGATTTACGCTTGAGAGAGCTGAGAAAGATGGCTAATATCCTACACCACCATCACCTTGGAGAGTTCATGAGAGAGTATCAAAGACCATCAGGGAGTAGGCCATTGGTAGGTACCTTTTTTATATTTATTTTTTTACATTTATGGAATTTATTATGAGTAAGAAGTAGGAACTTTGGTGATCCCACCAATTTCCCAAGTCTGCAATCGACGAAGTTGCCCTTGATAATTATGGAATCATCACAAGAATAGTGAATTTATCATTTTTCCAACAGGTTCATGAGTTAGAATGGAAAGTTTACCACTTCATCAATAAACTCACATATTCAAGAAAAAATTGTTATTCCAATGGTGAATTGACCCAATCAAATGATGATTTTACTTACAAGAGAAAAATCACCTTATAGATTGGCTAGAATGACCTACATATTAGCAAGTTTGATATAAACATTGATAACACCCTATTAAATGTTAGAATTACCATACAAAATGATGAAATAGCTAATAAAATGGTGAATTCATTAGAAGAAGGTAACATGGGGCCTATAATAAGTTAATCCAAGCCCAAAATTAGAGGAAGAGATAGTAAGGCCCATAGATGATTAGTCTAAGCCTCAAAATTAGAATAATCTAGATAGATTGAATTAGTGAAAGGAAAAATAATTGACCTGGTTCCCTATGTTTGACTTGTAGGAGAAATTTGGAGTTATTACATCATGGGAGTGATGATTGTGGGTTCTTTAATGATAGGGGAACTAGATAGATGAGCTCATGGGTGTCCTAGAGTTCATAGAGATATATCACCAAATACAATTTCTAATGATTCATGCAAATAAGGAATATTTATTAGCACTTGTGGAGAGGTGTCACTTAGAGACCTCTACATTTCATCTATCAACTAGGGAGGCCATAGTGACATTAGAAGATATGCACCACATTTTATAGGTATTGATATGAGGCCTTAGGATTACTTGGATGTTGGTTGGTTGGTAGGTTGTACTAGAGGATTTTTTGGGTGTGATTATAAACCTAGAGATTGTAAATGGTAATATTGATATAGACACATTAGAGCACTTGGCTTTGCCTCTAGATGATGAAGTAAGAGTGAGACAAGGAATAGTTCCCCTAAATGTGGTGATATTTATGGCTCTTATCAGTAGCCTCTTGCTTCCTGACAAGAGAATATGTTTCTTCCCTCTTGGTCTGATCAAAGTTATCTATGAGATGTTTAAGCAATTAGCATGGTTTACATGGGGGCCAATTATCTTGACCCAGTTGTAAAAAAACTTACATATGATAGCCTACTGTAGAAGGTGAATTATAGGCCATAGCACACTTTTAGAGGTCTAGGCCTGGGAACATATAGCCATTGAGCATCTAGTGGGGCCAAGATACCATAGGGGACTAGAGGATATAGTGTCTTTTAGATGGCATCTAATAGGGCTAGGACTATAAGGTCAACTAGGTGACTTGCCTTCTTATCACTGAGCTATAGATGAGATGAAGGATAAGGACTTTATTTGGCATCCCTATATAGTAACATAATGAACTTATATTTAGTAGTTGTTCATGATTAGTTATATGATCACCCCCTTCTATATTATAGGTCACCATGATTATGTGGTGGATTGATAGAAGCCAAATCAATTCTAGTGGTAATTTGGCATATAACAGGATATCTTAAAGGGTCTGCATTACTTTTCACATGTGACCAGGGAGATTAATGAATAGGGGACACCAGTTCCACAAGCTAAGGTAGTTATGGAATATGACAAGGTCCTTCATGTGTTATGAGATTATGCTAGAGGGGTGGTAGACACGGGGGTCATGGATGCTTATGCAGCATGGTGGGTTGGGGTGATATCAATATGACTGACTAGGATAATACCATAATAATAAACTTTTCATAAATTGGGGGTTAGGCTTAAAATAGATTAGGATGAAGGCCCTAGCATAGAAATAGGCTCAATCACTCACATATCCAATGATTTCATATGTTATTTCATTGCAGTTAGTGCATGCTCAAGCATAGAATGATCCTTTAGATTATATATATATATATATATATATATATATATATATATATATATATATGGTTGACCTGGATAGATAGGATATTCACATGGGGTATGCCCTAAGTGGAAATGAGGGCCACAAGACTAATACAAGAGAGGTTTGGGCCTCTAGGATAGGCATAGGTATAAGTTCAAGAGAGGTAGGGTACTTTAACACATATACAAGTATAGGAGAGGTTGGTCCCTCTAGCATATGAAGATCCACATAGAGAGATAGATAGAATATGGAGAGATATCAATACATGCCTCTCATATATTATAGGGTTATAGAGAATTATGGTTTGGTTACAGGCATAGCTGACTATGGCTCAAGGGGAGACTACTAGGCTACAGGGTCTCATTATAGTTAGAGATGCACCAATTACTACTCTAAGAGGATAGGTAATTCATCTAATAAGGGTTCAAGTGTAGTTAGCTACTCTATATATGGATATTCTAATAGTGGTTGGTGAGTGAGATTTCACTCATGTGGATAGGGAGAGATTAGCCTCTTAGATAGAGAGGATCACATGAGAGCGAGATGTGGCTTATTGAGCTGAGACTAACAGTGGAGTAGGATCAGCTAGAGCTTTGGCTAACATGATTGTGGCTAAGGATGATGCCTTATATTTATAATATTATGTCATATGTGCCAAGGATTAGATAGCCTACTGGTAGTGGTTATATGAGGTGGTAGTCCCCATGAAGATGAGAGACCTTCATATAGAGAGCACATGATATCTTAGAAAACTGGCTAGACCTCTAGGTCTAAACATGATACAGAGTTAGAGTAGTTGGTGGCATAGCCACTAGCATAGTGAGTAGTCATGGGGCCTCTATAACCACATCCACCATCATCTCTAGCTTCAAGTATATGTCATATCTTCTAGTAAAGTCCCCCTAGGGATGGCTATGATCAGATCTAATTTTTTAGCTCTTCCTTTTTGTATTATGAGATGCATAAATATTCTCACTATGTATAAAAAATTATATATATATATATATATATATATATATATATCATTTTTAGGCTTATTTCTACTTTTACATGGACTCTTAATATTCTTTTATTGTCACATGATGTTGAAATTTGTGTTACTCTTGTTAAGATATGATGACATATGCTAGTGTTAGGAGATACACTTCCTTAGTTAGCATATGTATTTTGATGTATTTATTTCTTTGCTTCATGTATGACTATATTTTAGAGGATAATTTAGGAGATGCATGTCCCAAACTAATCATAAAAATATTTAGCTCGACTCAATGTGTATGTCAGGAGATGCACATCCTACATAGAGTCTTGTTTATTTCCAATTTTTAGATTTTGAATATCCTATTTAGGTATTAGATATGTATGATAGTGTGTTCAAATATGTTCTTCATAGCAATAATGACTATTGGACTTTAGTGCACTTGGTGTTTACTTTAGCAGAGTGAAATTATGCATCATAAGTATGAATAACCTATAATAACATTGTATTTGTTTTTGCAATTGACTAGTTTAAATGTGAATATTTATAACTAAGGATAATGATTAAAATTACCAAAAATCAAATTTACAACTATTTACATTTAAATAAAATAAAACAAAGAAAAACAAAAATAAAATACAAAACTGTAACCTAAATTAAAATCAAGATATGAATGATCAAGAGTTAAGTAGGAACAAAATTGTATTTAAAAACAAATAAAAATAAAAATAAATTAGGAAAAAATTGTTAAACAACTTGAATAAACAAGACAAAATGAAAAACAACATAATAAACAAGACAAAATAGTAAAACAAAAGATAAGAATAAAGGCACAATAAAACACCAAGAAAATAAATAAAGACATAAAAAAAACTATAATAAAAATAAATAAAGGCACAACAAAACACCAAGAAACAAATAGCAAAATACTAATAAAAATGAATGAACAACAAAAAACAATAAACAAAATAACAAGAAAAACACAACAAAATACCAACAAACAAAATAACTACATGATAAAACATGAATATAAATTAATGAATGAACCAAAAAACATCAATAAAAATAAGTGAAGAGATAAAAAAAAGTACAATAAAACACAAATAATGGTTAATCACAATGTTAGTGCAGATAAGAAAATAAATTATTCATGAACATGTGATAGAGGCGTTACATTGTGTGACAAGGTGACAATGACATTGATACAATAAAATAATAAAAATGGATAAAAATTTCCCCCCCAGATGATAGGGAAACAATAAAATAGAAATTTCCCCAAGGCTATAGGAGGTAATGGAATAAAAAAACAAAAACTACCCCTAGGCTATAGGAGGCAATGGAACAAACAAATAAAATGGGGAGAAGAGAAGAAAAGGAAGGGGTAATTGAGGTAACTCCAGATGCACAAGGTAAGTGGATGTTGCCTACATAGTTATATGGATGCAATATCCAACATGAAATTTAGACCAAATGTAGTTATCCTAGGATATGTGATAGAAGAAAAATTATGATAAGGAAAACATGATTTTTATGTAGAGGAACATAAGAATAGTATCACAAAATGGTGAGTGTGTGAAAAAGAGAGTATGGTTTAGGTTGAAACCACACTAAATGATAAGATACAAGTAGGCATAAATGAACTGAATTGGAAATTTAGAGTGTATGTTGCATATAAGGTTGAGAAAGAAAAAAAGTTCACAAAATAGCAAGAGTGTAAGAAAAGCCAAGAGTGAAAGAATGGACCTTGTTCAAATGAACAATACACATAATGGTAACTTGAAAAATGGCAAGATCATAAGAAAATACAAGAGTGAAAGAATGGACCTTTTTCAAATGAATCATGCACACAATGGTAAATTTAAAAATGTTGAGAGTGTCATTCAGGTTATTCAGAAAATAGAGAGAGTACTTAGGGTCAGAATAAACAAAGGTTCTAGGCAATGCTTTTGGTCTTTTGAGGCTTATGTCTCTTCAAGAGAGTATAAACTAATTTCTTAATTTTTTTGTGATTTTTGGGATAAACAATAGAAACACAATATAAAAAAGGTATATGGAACCAATTAACTGAGGAGATGCACTTCCATAGATAATAGTTCAAGCAATAGCTAAACTAGTTGCAACGGGGAGGTGTGAATATAAATAATGGTATATGTAACCAACTTAGATAAGGAGATGCATGTCTATGAATAGGCATTCTAATAATAGCTAAAACTAGTTGTAATGGCCCATATGATCTTGTGTTAGTTATGATTACTACCAAATAGCAAAAAAATAAGAATAGAACAATATGCAATAATGAATAAATTTCAAGGAACCATCTAGTAGGAAAAAACCATGTGTTGACATATCCTTGTACACTTGTCTACAAAAGAGGTTGCACGATATTTTTTAGGCTAAACTACTTTGTAAAATGGGCATTGAATGTGTTCAAAATGCCTATGAATCATAATTAGGATCATAATTCATTATTGGGTACAATTTTTTAGGGTTAAAATGGTCTATAATGAAATGGCACAAGGTTACAATGGCCCATAGTAGTGCGATTACAATGGTCTAGAGTATTGAGGTTATAATGGTCTAGAGTGGAAGAAAATAGAGTACAATGGTCTAAGGTTACAATGATCTAGGATAAAATGGTATAGAATGTTACAATGGTCTAGAGTATAAGTATAATGGTGGAATAAATGACTTTAGTACAAGATGCCCAAAGTATAGGATATTGTAGATAATGGTTCAAAAATAGGTTGTCAAGTGTATAATCGCTTGAGGTGTACAATATTCATGGGTTTTAGGATATCTTCACCATTTAGAGTAGCCAATCTATATTCCCCCAATCCATAGTTTATTATAACCATGTATGGTCCCAGCCAATTGGGTTGGAACTTAACCTTTGTTTTACATTCAACATTAGTTTTCTTTTGGTTCTCCTTCAAAACCAAGTCACCAACTTCAAACTCCCAAAGGATAATGTGCTTATTATAGTTGTGATGCAATCTATTCTAATATTCTCTCAAGTTATCTAGGGAAACTAGATGTTTGTCATCAAGGGGTTCTATCTCTTGCAACCTAGAAACTCTATACTATTCATCATTCACAATGTTCTCTAAATAAACTTGAAATAAAGGTAGCCCAACCTCGACTGAGATAATAGCCTCTATACCATAAACTAGGGAATATAGAGTGGCTCTTGTGGGGGTGAGATGAATATTTTAATAAGTTTAAAGGGTAAAAAAAATTGTAAGTGCTAATTATGGCTAATGTCATTGATAATATTCTTTAGGATTGAAATAAGGGTATTATTAGATGCCTCAAATTGACTATTACCTTACAGGTTATATGGTATGGAATTATTACAATTGATTTTGAACATGGGCAAAAGAGATTTAACATCTATGTTTATAAATGATCCACCAATATCGAATATAATATGAGTTGGGATACCATATTGATAGATGATATATTAATGGATAAATTTGGCAATCTACTTTCTAGTGACGTATGTGAGAGGAATAACCTCATTCCACTTAGCAGAATATTTGATAGCAATGAGAGTGTGTTTGTGGCCATCAAAAGAGGTTGGGTTTATTTTCTCGATGAGATTGAGACCCCATGTAGGAAATGGCCATGGTGTTGTGATTGGCTATAGTGGCAAAGAAGGTACATGTCTCAAATTACCATGTTATTGGAAAGCAACACACTTCCTGACATAATTACAAGTATTAGTTTCCATCTTGGGCCAATATTGAATTGTTTTAAGGAGATTCTTGGCTAAGAATACACCATTATTGTCATACCCACACATTCCTTTATGAACCTCCTTAAGTGATAACATTAATTCTATTGAATATAAATAATAAAAAATCATTCCATCATAGCCCTTATGATAAATCATGTTCCCAAGGAGGGTATAATGGGTTAGGTTATGGAGGATAATTTTTTGGTGATTATGTGAAAGTTCAAGAGGGAAGACTTGGTCATGGAAATAGTTATAAATGTCTTAGAACTAAGGAGGTTCATGTGGGAGATGTGTACATAAAATTATGCCAAGCCTCTCTGAGTCTATAAATATATGAGTAGGTTATAAAATAGTCTCGATGAGAAACTAACTCTTTGACATTGTCAGGAATTTTTACCATGGACCCAATTATTTCCATTACATTAGTTGATCTATTATTGGCCCATGGTACCTATTAAGAATGTAAGAACTTGAAGTAGAACTTAAGATTGTCCACAATGTGCTTTTAAGGTACAAACTTATCATCTCAATTTTGATATTGATCCATGGTCTGATTAATGATCAATTGTGAATCCCCATAGACCTCTAACTATTATATATCCCACTGTATTGCAAGATGAAGCCCTAAAATAAGAGCTTCACACTCAACCAAATTATTAGTAAAATTAAAGTTGATATGAAAAGCCTTGTTAATGAGGTCCCCTTATTGTGTGACTAAAAAAATATCATATCTAAATCCATGATATGTAAAGGAGCCATCAAAGTATAACTTTCACTATTCAGGTTCATGAGCCGCTTCTTTTATCACCATGATAGAATCATCTGGGAAATCAAACATGAGTGGTTGAGTATCTATAATAAGAGTTTACATAAGTTGATCTACAATGAACTACCCCTAATATCCTTTTTTTTCTAGTACTCATCATCAAATTCACTTAAGATAATGACCCATTTATCCATGCATCCTGTAAGAGTTGCCTTGGACAATAAATATTTTAGAGGGTCCACTTTAGCAATAATAATAGTTTTATTATTTAGGATGTAGTATCATAACTTTTAGGAAACAAACACCATTTCCAAAAAATCCTTCTCAATAGGCACATAATTATTATTGTATGCCACAAGTATCTGGATCAAATAATAGACTACAAGTTATTTTCTTTATTAATCATGCTAGGCCAAAATTGCCCCCTGTGCATGTTCTATAGCTGAGATATAAAGGAGTAATGGTTATCTAGATGTTGGTAGTCTCAAAATTGGTAGGTTGGACAAGTATGTTTTGATTTTCATAAAAGATTTTTGGAATTTAGTGTCCCATTTAAAATTAACCCCCTTCTTTAATAAGTGCATGAAAGGATGATACTTGTCTGCTAGTTATGAAATAAACCTGAAAATAGATTGAATCTTTCCTTGTAAGCTATGAATCTATTTTAAATTAGAAGGTAGAGGCATCTCCATGATATCCTTGACCTTAGTAGGATCCACTTCAATTCCTCTTTGTGATATAATAAATCCTATCAATTTTTTCAAATTTATGCCAAAGATGCACTTCTTAGTATTCAAATGAACCTTGTATTTATGAAGTCTCTCAAAGATTCTCTGTAGAACATCGAGATGTTTGGAAAGTGTTTTTTATTTTGATAGAATATGATCAACATAATCCTTAAAAATATCATGCATCATGTCATGAAAGATGATAGTTATAACATGTTTATAGGTGGCCCCAACATTCTTGAATCCAAAAGGTATGTCTTGGTAACAAAATGTTCCCCACAATTTTGTGAATGTAGTTTTATGTTTGTCCTCTGGAGCTATCTTGATATGATTATATTTAGAGAAGTTATCCATAAGGGACAACATATAATACCTAGTAGTAGAGTCAATAATCATGTTGATGTTAAGTAGAGGGAAATAATATTTAGGACACACTTTTTGATATCTCAAAAATTAGTACAAATGTGTATGCCCTATAGCTTTTTTTTATTGGACTTACATTTGATATCCATTCAGAATAGTCTAGTGGTCTAATAAAGCTAGCTCCCAATAGCTTTTATAGCTCCTTATTTACTAAAATATCAATGTGTGGATGAATTTTTATCAAATTTTTATTGAATATCTTAGCATTTATATGTTGAATAAGGTGATGCACAACCAACTCAGGGTCTAGGCCTAACATGTCTAAATAAATCCATGAAAAGATATCAATAAAATCCCTTAGAATGGTGAAAATGTAGTCACATTCCTTGTCAATGAAGGATGCTCCTAGATAAAAAAATTTGGGATCTTCATAAGTTCACTTTAGTGGTGTTTTCTTTAAGGATTATTAAACCATCCTCTATGATAATGGGTAGTGTTTCATCATGATTCTCTTCTATTGCTTCAGCTTCTTGTTGTTCATCCCAAATATTAGGATAGTGAGATGAATCTAATTCTACTAGTTTAGGTAGAGGAAAATTTTAAAATATCTCTAAAATGTCTAGAGCAAGATGCTCAAGGACTTTATCTTATTCAGTAGTGAGCTAGGACTTGGTGGACATTGTGCTTCATTTAGAGATGAGCAAACATCCCTATCTAAGAGCACCTGAAATATGTTTTCACTCAAGGGATCATATTTTTATTTAATATTTCCCTGACTAACTATTAACAACCCAAGTTATACCCTTTGAATGAGATTGTTCAATTCTAATTCAAACTTGGACTAACATGGGAATGGCCTAAAGTCTATGGGTGACCTTATAATTAGACCAGACCTCTAGATCATGGGGCTATCTCTCTTAGTGCATCTATTTGGCTTATAATCACTAAAACCTATTACTTTGGGGTGAAAAGTGATAGATAATGAATAAAATAAACCTACTCTAAAGAGTGGTGATACACCAAAATTGCTTATCCATTCAAATTGAACTCCTAACAATAGTAATGGATAATGCATAGAAATGAATCACTATCTTCAATGGTTTATAGGAAATAATGTTTCATATGGAGGTTAGTTTTAATGAATAGAGCATGAGGGTGATGAGAGGAAGGCCTAGTTTAAGGAACTTATAATCAGACTTCCACTCCAAAACTCAGCCATCAACATCATAACAACTAGAAGACCTATATAAAAAACTTGTTATTACCTAGGTGATACTTGGACCTATAAAGGGGAAGGTTCCACCACCTATGCATATCAAAAAAAGCATGTAAACATTATATATTGAACATGAAAAATCTATAATATTCTATTCATCAATCTAATAGTTTACAAGTACAAAACTAGGTAGAGTTTCCTCATACCATGGTGAGGGATCTAAATCAAGGCCTTAAGGCCTAAATATATAGTATAATGAGAATGGAGAGAGAGATAATAGCATGGAGATGAGAGTTAGGGTTCATAAATGACCATATTCCACTCATTACTTTACTTAAAAATAGTTACAATAGTCACAACAGCCCCCCAAATGACTTTTTATGCATTGGTCTCCTCAATGATGACTTTAAGCATTGAGATAGAGTGGTATAAGATGTGGTTGACTTGTTCAACCTCTCTTAAATCATGGTTACATTCCTATTTGGTTAAATACCTCCTATTTTTGGTAGTTATTGTTGAATAATTTGACCCCAAGTCAAATTAGGTTAACCCTCTATATAGTTCAAACTTTCATAGGGTCTCTTAGGTTGGAAAATGTGCACCATGGTATTAAATAATGTTATATAATGTGTTATAATCTCTCGTCACATTTGTGTAAGATGGTATTATTTTATTTTATGTCCTTTTGGGACATTTTAATGAAGTGGTATGATTTTACATGAAATAAAAAGGTGTCGAGATGTAATTTAACATCCCACATGTTAGAGTATGTCAAAGATGGTAGTTTTAAAACTAAATTTTGTAGGTTCAATGTCCATCCAAGAAGATCAACTGAAATAGGTAGTTTTAAGTAGTTGTATGGCCTAAGTGACACGTTTATCATGTGGGAAGAATTTCCAAAAACCAACCTCTCTTTCTCATCGCTCTCTTAGATAAGTCAAAGAGATTAACCGGTTTCCACTTGGTACAAATAGGAGGAATAGAGTTAAAATAAGTTCACTTGGTGGGTGAAATTAGTCTATGTGTACTCTAAAATTATGGTCATAATTCTAAGTTTTTTATTTGTGCTTCATGAACCATCACTAAGAATTTTAGTGACTCTAAACTACATACACATCCCCATTGGCTTTAATTTTCTTCACTATTTACATTAATCTGAGAAAACTAGGTGGTGAGCATGATCTTAATGAGTATTAACGTCCTTCTCACATGGTTTTTAGTCTATTTTTCATGTGTGGGTGTAAATTAATAGACATAAACATCTCATTATGCTAGTAGTAGACACCATTAAAGTCGACATAATAGTGTTGTTAAGTTATTGTCATGTCCCCTTCTAGTTGACATATTTTCGAGCGGATGATTAGCCTATTATGCGACCCTCGTAGGCTGATAGGATGGATAGAGGGTCTTGATAGAGATGGGTTGGAATTCATTCGGGCTCTTTTGGGCATGAATTAAGGGAGATATTAATATTTGATTGATTTAATCAAATATTAATTATTTGAACTAATTTTAATTAATTATTAATTATTAATTAATTATTAATTATTAATGATTTGGTCTAATTTGAGGATGCAAATTCTAAATTAAGACTTGGTCTAATTTTAATACCCTAGTTCTAATTTAAGGGAGTCTAATTTAAGGGAGTCTAATTTTAGCAAGCACACCTTTGGAGGTGTATAAGAATATCTCATGAGAGAGAGTTTGTATTCATGATTATTTTGATATTGATTCTTGTTAAGAAATTATTCTGTGAAGACTGAGCCAAGGGTTCCAGTATTCCATCTGCAGTGGAGAACGTCAACTCTTCATTGTGTGCGATTCAGAGGCTGTGAAAGATCAGCCGATCTATTGCCAAACTGCATTGAAGAACGTCAACTCTTCAGTGTGAGCGATTCAAAGGTTGTGAAAGATCAACCGATCTATTTCTGAATTGGGAGATAACTTCATCCAGAAGCTATCACATGTACTTACAAGTTTGAGAGATAACTTCACATAGAAGCTATCACAAGGGTTTCAGGTATTTTCATTATTTGGGTTTTGATTCCATAATTATCCAGATATAGATCTTTGTATTAGCCCATAATTCTACAGATCAGGATCAAGCACATAGGTTGAGCAATATCAGTGGACGTACGACTTCTGTACAGATATGTGAAAATCCGTACGCATCTATAGAAAGTTCAGGTACCGACATCGGCGAACAGAGACTTACAGAGACCGACATCGGTCGACTCATCACCGACGTCGGCAAGGAGATCACTACAGGTCGACCGACGACGGCAGTATAACCGACATCGGCAACTATGTTTTTTACACAGCAGGCCGAGACGTTCCAGATTCAGCCCAGTTCACGGAATATTCAGGCTATAAGGCTGAACTTTCGATATTCTTTGTATACCTGACAGAGGATCTCTATTGTAAGCTTATGAGCAAATAAATAAGAAATTATACTATGATTTATTCATCTATTTGAAGATATTTTGCAAAAATTTAGATAAGCAATTTGGAGCTTTTGTTTTGATATTCGAAGGGATATTACAGTGGTATCAGAGCAAAATCCTACCATCCTGAGGGTTTAGAAATTTTATGCAGCCACAAGAGTTGCGACCACACGGGTATTACACACGCAGTAGAGCTTTGCTTGAAGGTACCCAGCTGTTAGAACAGCAACAGATTACCATGAGTGATAGACGTGAGGGTAGCCCACCCAGGGGCCACAGGTATGATACTGACCAGGACACCAGAGAATTCCATCGTGCTATGATGTCAGGTCAACAGTAGATGAATCAGACACTACAAGCACTTACTACTATGATAAGGGGAATGAATACAACTGATAGACAGAATGGGGAACAAGGAGATAATAGGAGTGATACTATTAATCAGAGACCATAGCAGACCCATTCCAGGATAGCAGGTAGACCTACACGCCCTACATTTGTTCAAGAGGAACCAGACGTTCCAGCAGAGGAGGAGGCGGGAGATCCTTCATTTACAGATGTTTTCATGGCTGCAGATGAGGAGTGAAACTTATTACCTCCTCATGTACGAGAGAGGACATCCCTTGATCATTTTATTAATCTAAGGAGAGAGCACTACAGATTGGCTAGATAGGACAGAAGACCTAGACACCAGAATAATGATCTTAAGCATGCTATGAGCAAGCTCACACTCGCGATGTTCGACGGAAGTGGTAAGGTCACAGCCCAGGCTTGGATTAGTAAGTTGGACACCTTTCTCACATTGCGTCTGATGGCCGAGGAAGATGCTATCAGATATGCAACACTACATCTTGAGGGAGTAGCTCACGATTGGTGGCACCATGGGATGGTGACACTCCATCATGATCAGATCACCTCTTATCAGGAGTTCGTGGACAGGCTAGTAGAGCATTTTGACAGGAGGGATCCAGAGTCCTATTTCCGAGAGTTGGCACAGTTACGTCAAAGTGGCAGTCTAGAGTCTTATATTGGTGACTTCCAGAAGTTATCAGTTATGGTTCCTGACATTTCAGAAAGGTGACTAGTGGTACTCTTCATGGAGGGACTAACATAACCATTGAGAGGATGGATCAAAGGCTTTGATCCTCCTTCCTTACAGGAGGATATGAAGAAGGCACGTAGCATGGAGATGGCAGCCCCATCAAGTAGATCTAACTCCAGAAGTACTTCTTCATCCAGGGACAGTAAGGGGTTCAATAGGAACAGAGAGAGACCAGGTTTCAATGTGGATAAATCAGGTGTTAAGAATAATTCAAAGGCCAACCCAGCAGCACCATCGTTGGATAGAGATACTCTTAATGATCTACGCAAGAAGAAACTTTGTTTCTATTGCAAAGGTCCATATGATGCTA
This sequence comes from Torreya grandis, assembly GCA_037957365.1. NCBI lineage: Eukaryota > Viridiplantae > Streptophyta > Pinopsida > Cupressales > Taxaceae > Torreya > Torreya grandis. The sequence continues at coordinate 55,715 of JARHVA010000260.1, forward strand.
ATCATGATTGTCCGTTGAGGCCTAAGGGCAAAGCAAATCGGGTGATGTGGGCCTATTATGAGGATGAGGAATCAGAAGATTCTGAACATCACGATTGTTCTGAGGAGCCGGACGCTGAGGCTTCAGAGCCTAAGGTAGAAGCAGAGTCAGAGCTCTAAATTTAGGAAGCACATCTATCTAGCATCCAGCACGAGGGATCATTCAGACTCTGGGGAGTTTTGGCAGGACAGAGGGTCATTACCCTTCTTGACATGGGTGCCACACATAATTTTATTGATACTAGATTTGTGGAGAAGTGTGGACTCACCACAGAAGAGTTTGAGGGTATTAGAGTTAAGGTAGCTGACGGTTACACCCTCAGATGTGAGCGGATGATCAGAGAGCTCCCATTACGCTTGAACAACTATGAGTTCAAGGCAGATTATTATGTGGTCAACATGGGAGATATAGACTTGGTTTTGGGCATGAAGTGGCTTCATTCCCTTGAAGTAGTCACTCTTAGTCTTAAGGATATGGAGATCCATTTTGATGTAGATGGGAAGACTCACATTCTCAAAGCAATACGGGATGGCAACATCAAGACTATTTCTTTACATCAGATGGAGAGGCTCATGCGACATGACATGGTAGAGTGGGCTGTCGAGTGCACATTGGCACCAATACAGGAGGGACCACAAAAGACTGAGTATCATCCTGACATTCAGCAGTTGAGAGTCAAGCATGATAAAGTATTTAGTGACATTCCACCAGGGAGACCTCCAGACAGGGACATTGAGCACATTATTGAGCTTGAGGAGGGTGCTAAGCCCATTATGATTACTCCATATAGGCATCCTAAGCGGTTGAAGGATGAGATCAAGAAAAAAATTAAGGAGTTACTGGCTATGGGTCATATTCGGCCAAGCAAATCACCGTTTGCTTCTTCAGTTGTTCTAGTGAAGAAGAAGGATGGCTCCCTACGCATGTGCATAGACTACAGGGCCCTAAATAAGAGAACCATTAAGAACAGGTATCCTATTCCTCGTATTGACGAGCTTATTGATGAGCTTCATGGTTCACATTACTTCACAAAGATAGACTTGAGGTCGGGGTATCATCAGATCAGGGTTCGCGAGCAGGACGTGGAGAAGACAGCTTTTCGTTGCCATTATGGACACTATGAGTTTATAGTGATGCCATTCAGGCTCACTAATGCACCAACAACATTTCAGTCCACCATGAATAGAGTCTTCCATTCACTACTGAGGAGGTTCGTACTTGTCTTCTTTGATGACATTTTGATATACAGTAGGACTTGGCAGGAGCATTTGGCTCATTTGGAGACTGTACTCAGCATCTTGGAGAGGGAATCCTTGTATGCCAAGGAGTCCAAATGTGATTTTGGGATGACCAAATTGTTATACTTAGGTCATATTATCAATGCAAGGGGAGTGCGGATGGATCCTGAGAAGATCCGCGCGATAGTAGATTGGCCTATTCCGGCAAACCTAACACAGCTAAGGGGATTTCTAGGTTTGTGTGGATTCTATCGGAGGTTCGTGAATGGTTATTCACGACATGCAGCTCCTATGATAGATTTGACTAAAAAGGGTGCTTTTTGTTGGACACCTGAAGCACAAGAGTGTTTCAAAAGGTTTAAGGGGTTGATGACTATGTGCCTAGTTCTGGCACTACCTGATTTTTTGAAGCCGTTCGAGCTTCAGTGCGATGCTTCAGGCGAGGGCATTGGAGTGGTGCTAATGCAGGACAAGCACCCCATAGTATATGAGAGCCGCAAGCTCAGGGGACCAGAGAGACTATACAGCATATATGATAAGGAGATGCTCGCTATCATGCATGCCTTAGCAAAATTTAGGCAATATCTCGTGGGTAGCAAATTTTGTATCAAAACGGACCACAACAGTTTGAGACATTTCTTGGGGCAGCGAGACCTCAATGATCGTCAACAGAAGTGGGTGAGTAAAATACAAGCATATGATTTTGACATCTCTTTTATTAAGGGCACCCAGAATGTTGTGGCCGATGCTCTTTCACGCAGGCTATATTTGAGTACCATGGTCCACATTACCGAGGATTGGCGACATATGATTATGGCAGAGTATGCCAAGGATACATGGGCGTCTAGCATTGTTGAGGGATCGATGGTTGACACCAGATATACTCTTGTGAATGACTTGATCATTTACAAGAACAGGGTTTATTTGATCCCAGGATCATCGATGAAGAACATTATCATGCGAGCTTTTCATGATATGCCTACTGTAGGACATCCTAGATATTTTAAGACTTATCGACAGGTTAGGGAGAGATTTACATGGAAAGGCCTCAAAGCAGATGTTCTTCAGTATGTACGTGAGTGCCCTGTTTGCCAGCAGAATAAGCAGGAGAACACGTACCCAGCAAGATTGTTGCGGCCACTTCCAATTCCTGACAGGAAGTGGGAGTGTTTGTCGATGGATTTCATTATGGGCTTACCTAAAGCCCAAGGATGAGATTGCATATATGTAGTTGTGGATCGGTTAACGAAGTATGCCCACTTCTTTCTGATTACTACCACACATACAGCTACACAGGTAGCAGAAGTTTTCTTCTGAGAGGTATTTCGATTGCATGGATTACCTCGGAGCATAGTGAGCGACAGGGATAGTCGGTTCCTGAGTCACTTCTGGCAGGAAGTGTTTCGACTCTGTGGGACCGAGCTTACACCTAGTACCAGCTACCACCTGCAGACTGATGGACAGACAGAGATAGTGAACAAATGGGTGGAGGGCTACCTCAGGAACTACATTGCAGGGCAGCAAAAAGCTTGGGTCAAGTGGATTCATTTGTGCGAATATTGCTATAACACGACTTTCCACATGACCATTCAGATGTCTCCTTTCATGGCATTATACGGGTATGAGGCACTGAGTTTTCTAGATTTGCTACTGAGCGACAGTAGAGTGCCGAGTGTTGGAGACTTACTGCAGGAGAGTCAAGATACTATGAGGACTCTCAAGGAGAATATTGCTAAGGCGTAGAATCAGTAGAAGCAGTATGCAGATCAGCGGAGGACCGAGAGATCTTTTGAGGTAGTGGATATGGTCTATCTTATGCTGCAGCCTTACCGACAGTCTACTCTTAGGAAGAGTGGGGCAGAGAAGCTCAAGCCACATTACTTTGGTCCTTTCAGGATCCTAAGACGCGTTGGAGAGATGGATTATGAGCTAGAGCTTCCTACAGAGAGTAAGGTACACAATGTCTTTCATGTATCACACCTCAAAAAGGCATTAGGACACCGTGTGATACCTTCTATAGTTTTACCTCCCTTAGATGATGAGGGAAAATTGATCTTAGTACCTGAGTCCATCTTGGAATCTAGAGAGAGACAGTTGCGTCGACAGACTATCAGGGAATATTTGGTAAAGTGGAAAGATTTGCCAGTTGAGGATGCGACATGGGAAATCGAAGATATTCTACAGCATCCAGAGTTGAGATTGCTTGAGGGCAAGCAATTTCAGGAGGGGCAGACTGTCATGTCCCCTTCTAGTTGACATATTTTCAAGTGGATGATTAGCCTATTATGCGACCCTCGGAGGCTGATAGGATGGATAGAGGGTCTTGATAGAGATGGGTTGGAATTCGTTCGGGCTCTTTTGGGCATGAATTAAGGGAGATATTAATATTTGATTGATTTAATCAAATATTAATTATTTGAACTAATTTTAATTAATTATTAATTAATTATTAATTATTAATGATTTGGTCTAATTTGAGGATGCAAATTCTAAATTAAGACTTGGTCTAATTTTAAGACCCTAGTTCTAATTTAAGGGAGTCTAATTTAAGGGAGTCTAATTTTAGCAAGCACACCTTTGGAGGTGTATAAGAATCTCTCATGAGAGAGAGTTTGTATTCATGATTATTTTGATATTGATTCTTGTTAAGAAATTCTTCTGTGAAGACTGAGCCAAGGGTTCTAGTATTCCATCTGCAGTGGAGAACGTCAACTCTTCATTGTGTGCAATTCAGAGGCTGTGAAAGATCAGCCAATCTATTGCCAAACTGCATTAAAGAATGTCAACTCTTCAGTGTGAGTGATTCAGAGGTTGTGAAAGATCAACCGATCTATTGCTGAATTGGGAGATAACTTCATCCAGAAGCTATCACATGTACTTACAAGTTTGAGAGATAACTTCACACAGAAGCTATCACGAGGGTTTCAGGTATTTTCATTATTTGGGTTTTGATTCCAGAATTATCCAGATATAGATCTTCGTATTAGCCCATAATTCTACAGATCAAGATCAAGCACATAGGTTGAGCAATATCAGTGGCAGTACGACTTCCGTACAGATCTGTGAAAATCCGTACGCATCTACAGAAAGTTCAGGTACCGACATCGGCGAACAGAGACTTACAGAGACCGACATCGATCGACTCATCACCGATGTTGGCAAGGAGATCACTACAGGTCGACCGACGACGGCAGTATAATCGACGTCGGCGACTGTGTTTTTTACACAGCAGGCCGAGACGTTCCAGATTTAGCCCAGTTCACGGAATATTCAGGCTATAAGGCCGAACTTTTGATATTCTTTGTATACCTGACAGAGGATCTCTATTGTAAGCTTATGAGCAAATAAATAATAAATTATACTATGATTTATTCATCTATTTGAAGATATTTTATAGAAATTCAGATAAGCAATTTGGAGCTTTTGTTTTGATATTCGAAGGGATATTACAGTTATAGAGTTTCACCCTCATGTAAATTATTTTAGGTCAAGGATAGAATGTTTGTTTTCAACCTCTAAGATTATTTTTGATCATTTTATTCTTATAATTTTTGGTCTCAAGAGTGTCATTGATGATATGCAAAGACTAAAATAGTCACCTACATGACTGTGTAGGAATACTAAAACAAAATTTTGATCATTATTAGAGTTTCAAGATTTTGATGAGGTTATTAAGGTGAATATATAATGGACTAAGAATTGAAAAGATTTTGGAGTTTAGTTATGAAAGATAATCCAAGACTATATACAATCAATTTTCTTAATAGTGACATACAGTCAAGATGAGAGTTTTGCCTTCAAGAGAGAGATTCATGAGTTTGAATCTTTAGAGTCACTAAGAATTCAATGAGAGATTTTAGAGTCTATCTCAAAACCTAAAAGTTCCTGTACATAGTCATAATTAACCTTCTAAGCATTTATTTATAGTTATAATTGAATAAGGTTACAAAATGGGAACTTTTACCTTAATCTTTCTAAAAAGGAGATTTTTCTCTATAAAATGTCATCTTGTGATGAAGATTGATGAGGTATAAGTAAGCCTAATGAATTAAATTAAGCAGCATAGGCCTTAAAGATCACATCTAAGCACAATATGAAGTTTTTTTATTAAGATAATAATGTATGATTAGGTTCCCAATTTATTCAAGTATACACTTGAGATAATCAATAAACTATAGTGACATTTGAACCAAAGTGAACCTCAAAATTACAGACTTATAGCACAATGATGGTAGAGGGTTAAGAACATGATCTCAAGATAAGATTTGTGTCCATGAAAGTATGAATTAGTTCTAATTGCCTCAAGGGGAACTAAAAAATATGAATAAAAATTTTCAAATTTGTATAGTTACCTGTAAGAGATTATTGATTCTCCAAATGAATCCTTACAGTCTGGCATAGTCACAGGTTAGCTAAGCTAGTGAAAGATGCATTCTTGTCTAATGGTGAAAAATGTGAAGTGAATGAATATGTATAAATATATGTTATAATTATTACTTCACTTCTCATGTGTCTCTCAAAAAAACATCAACATCTATATGGGTCCTTTAGTTTCTCTAATTGACACCTACAAACTAGCTAAAGTAGCAGACTAGCCTAGGCTCATGGAGGGTGCAGGTGTGAAAGTTATTAATGGTGTAAGATGTATGAACATGTTGAAACCAATATAAAATTGTTAATTTCAAATTCTCATGTGATCTCAAGAAACAATAACACCAACCTACAATCATAATTCTAAAGTTTCTCAAACTTTGTCAAATCTTGCATACAGTCCTCACAGACCTAAAATCTAGTCTGGACATTTGAAGTATTGAGGAATATATAAGTGTGGTATAACTTTAAAATTTTGTGAATATGGTATTCATGACCTAATAAATTCATCCATAATCTCACTTTGGTTAGACAAATAGGGGAGATTCCATTTATTTTATCTCAGATAAAGGGCACTCCACAGTCAAGACAACCCTATAGGTTTAGCATATTAATGTTGGAAGGATAGAATTAAGAGTATTGAAAAACTATAAAATGATTTGAAATTTTAATCTGAATATGAAGGCTTGATATGAATCATATTCAAATGTTAGAAACATTCACAAGTGGCTGTATATCTAGATACACTATTTAGGCCTATTAAGCCTAAAACTAGGCCTAAACCCTCAGGGTGCCTACTTCTACTTCCATGACCACATGATCTTCCTAATCCATTTGATGAACTTCAAGGGAGAATATAAATTCTAAAATAACTATTATTTTGCATATAAATATCTTAAATTGATCATTTTAGCTTAATTTGGTCTTAGGCCTACTCAGAATGCCTAGAAGGAGCTCAAGAGCCATCTTCAATTGCTCATACCTATATGAAAGAGCTGTATAAGACCTAAATAATATATGGTTAGCTGAGGAAGGTTATAAAATAAATATTTTTGGAATTTTTTTTGTGGTTGGATGTCTAACCTTTATGAATCAACATTAAGAAGCTAAGAGACGTAAAATCCTCCTAAAGCCCTTGTGAAAACCCAATGGATAAGAAATAAATGGAGATGCACCTAAAATTGGATATTTAATCAATAAAATTAATTGAACCTATCTATCACTAAGCCAGGCTCCATGAAATCCATTTTATCCATACCATCACTTGTATAGACATACCAAAATCTAAGTTTCTTATAGGTGTTGATGTATTTTATAGGTACATAGGAGAATTGGTAGATGAAATCCATTAAGGGAGGCCTATATGGAATTATTCTAACTCACTATACTAATCTCTCACCACATATAAACATGGAATCTCCTCTTCTAATATATACATTATAGGTAATCTTGAATAGATAGTGAGAAAATAAAGTGGATACCTAGTGTCAAGATGAGAGGTATGATATTAGATATTTTGAGGTCCACCTAATAGACTGGAAGGAAAAGAGGTTCTAAATAGGTGTATAACACCTCTTTCAGGGATTTGTTTGAGAAAATGTAAGTCACTTAGGTGACAAGTGTGAAGGTCTAGGCCTAGAAGACTAATGAGTGACTATTAGAGAGTGAAAAACAAGTGTCCATGAGAATCACTAGTTTAAGGGCATAGATAAAGGTTACAAATATTGTTTCTAACATATTAGGATATATAACATTTGTTAATAACTTCCTATGGTATTTTTGAATAATCAATTTAACTCTTCATCATCAAGATAGTTTCAAGAAGGATAATGAAGAGTCTTTATGCCAACCCAAAGGATATGTCATGTTGTGATGGAAATTTGTCCAAGAAGACCCTCAAGACCTATTTATCACTTCATTCTCTTAATTTTTAACTAGTTTATAAAGTTTTAAACTTGGCCTTGTGACCCTTCCATTTATCTTCTTCCCTCTCTTCTCCTTTGTTCTATATATGCAATCCTTTTTGGCATTTATATTTGGTACACACATAGTATGGAGAAGCCCTACTAGTTTGGCACCTTATTTTGCTTTTGAATAAAATTCTAAAATTTATTTAATATCTACAATCTCTTGTCTAATTGTGTTAATTAGTTTATTTTTATGTTAAGTGATTAATGTCTTCTTCTTGCTTCCATTCTGATCTTGCATGTTTTGTGTGAGTGATACATCTTCTAAAAGGTCTCATAGAGTGTATGTGTTTGATAAGTGTGTCTTGAATTTTGAGAGGGACTAGTTGTGTCTATTATCAGACCTTATTTTCACCCACCTCTAAGTATGCATATAAATATACCTCTATGAGAAATACTTATGATGTAATGACAATGAGTTAAGGTAAGTTTTAGTAGTCTTATTTCTTAGTGAAGCTGCAAGTGTGCTTTATGGACTTATATCTGGTGTATCACCTCATCATAGGTTGATTTTGTGTTCTTTCTATCCCTTATCATCAAAGAAATAAAATATTTTAGTTTATAATATATCAAAGAATAATCTAGGGAGATATCCCTTAAACCTAGAGGTTTACCTTTGTTATAGGAAACCCAGAGGTCTAGAGGTAATACAGTGTTTTACTCATTTTGGACGAGGATTTAATAACCTCTCCAAGTGTGAAATATTAAGTGATAATAATTTTAACATGATAGATGGGACTAAGGTCCAAAGGATTTAAAGGATTATTTGTGTGTTTTTCCTCTTATCAGCTTTTGGAAGCATCCAAGAAAACACCAATGGTGACTCCAAATGCAATCATCTAGTTGTAATCAGCCTAGGTACATGTATAAAATATTTTTATAAATTATTTTGTTTCATATGAATAATGAAGTTGATATGTATGGTTATGTTGATAATCCCTACTATACACCTCACTATCAACCTTTTTATGACTCATGGTATACCCCTCAACAACCCTATCAATGTTTTTATCAGTCTTATGAGCCATGACAACCCTATGATCATCATATTCCTTCTCCATATGAACATGATGTTCTTGAATAGCCCTATAAAGAATCATATTAATAATATTGTCAATAATAATACCAAGAAGTGTCTCCATATCCATCTCAACTTTATTCCTATCAGTGTTTTCATGAGGAATTAGATGATCCTATTGATTGAAAAACAAGATATTATAAACCAAGATATAATTTCCTAAAAGATCAAATTAGGAAACTAAATCAAAAAATTGAATCTGTCCAAAACCCCTATTATCCCCTTCTTCCTCCTAATTCAATTCCACCTCAATCTAAATCCTTATTGTCACTCATTCCAAACATGCTAAAATCAAAAAGGGTGATGAAGAAATGTGATGAGGAACTTAACGTGATCCATATTCATCTCATAGAGAAGTTGAAGAAGTTGGTTTAATGCCTTATGAATGAGTGGAGATTGGTTAAACATGAATCAAACTATGTCATTAATTAATATTTTCATGAAATGACATTCTATATCTAATGGTGGATAGATAGGTTAGAAATGTGGGAAAACCAAGACCTTGAATATGAGATTTTAGCTAATAAAGAGCCTTAAAGAGGTTATGAGAAAAGTGAAAATCTTGTTGAATAAGGTATGCCTCCCATTGACCAATCCAACTTTTCATCTCCCCATGAGTTAATTCAAGAAGTCTCCATTCCCAAGCCCATTTTGGATCCATCCATGACACCTCATACTCCCTATCCAACCCATGAGCCTATCCATCACCCTCTCACCTCATCCCTTCTTGAAGGAGAACCTATCCTATGGGAGATAAGTCAAGAAGAGAAATATTAAGATATAGTTGATAAAAAATATGACATGAGCATCTATGATGAATAAATCACTATAGGGACTCCCATTGGTGAAGACAAGTTCAAGTCAATATTCTTGAGTAAAGGAAAATAAGGTGAAGGTCATGTTCATAAAGAGCTTGATGAAGACATAGAAGAGGAAAATTTGTAGAAGAACATCAAAAAAATTGAGTTGGTTGAGGTTCATGAACATGATCAAGATGATGATGAAGACTTGTTTGAAATTTTAAGATAAGGTTACACTCCTCTTTAAGTAATCTATAATCTTATCAAGAGTGAAGAAGGTAGTTTTGATAAGTGAGGGAACATCCAAAGAATAAGCAATCCCTCAAGTATGTCAATATAAGAATTATATACACTCCATGATGATATTTTTGAGGTCATCAAAATGGACTATCATCTCTTCAATAAATTGGAATATTCTTTCTCACTCTTGAAGGACAAAGTATATTTCTATTGGCCTCATTTTCCCAATAAGAAAGAGGCTATTCTTATTGGATCTATTCCTATAAATTAATCAAAATATTCATCTCAATTCATGCCATTGGATATGTTAAATTACAAGGATTTTGAACAAGGTATGTTCTTGGAAGATAATGATGCAAATTTCCTTGTAAAACATGGTCAAGTTGTAGTTGAAGAGTATAATGAGGAGATGTTTGAGTCAAAAGAGGAATTCACCTTTATAGGTGATGTGAGTGCATATATTGTTAATGCATTTTAAGTTATGATAAATAAATTAGCAAACATGAAGAAATTGAAGATATCAAGGCCAATGCTCAAAAGGCAACATGATTCATTTAGTTCTTTATTTCATGAGGCAAACAATGATACAAACTTTCCCTTTGATCTAGGAGGAGAAGGTTTGCATCAGGATACTATATATATTTTTTATTCTTCCTTTGAGTTGGTTGTGTGTTTTCCCTAAGTGTTTATGAGAACACAAGTGTCTGTTTTGTGTGTTATTTTCTATTGGTTATGGTTTGGTTTCCTTTCAAAGGTTTATCAGTGTTAAGTATAGTGTATAGGTGACTCCATATCCCCATGGATAGGAGAAGGCTATTGGTCTTTAGTATAGTAGGCTTGTTACCCCTAGGAAATTGCCAAAATGTTAATTAATTTGACCCTAAGTCAAAATCCCCTATCTAGTTCAAACTTTCATAGGGTATATTAGGTTGGAAAATATACACCATGGTATTAAATGATGTCATATAATTATTATAATCTCTTGTCACATTTGTCTAAGTTGGTCTTATGTCCTTTTGGGTTAATTTAATGAAGTGGTATAGTTTTCCATGAAAGACAAAGGTGTAAATATGTAATATAATGTCACACATGTCATAATATGTTAGATATGGTGGTTTGAAACTAAATTTTTTAGTTTCAACATCCATCCAAGAAGATCAACTTAAAATAGGTAGTTTTAATTAGTTTTACGACTAGAGTGACACACTTGGCACATGGGAAGACTTTAGGGAAGTATATTGAGATCCCAACAATTTGATTACATGATCAAGTAGCCTTGATAGGTCCAGAATTTCCAAAAACATATCTTTCTCATCCCTCTCTTGGACAAGTCAAATAGGTCAATTGGTTTCCACTTGGTACAGATAGGAGGAACAAAGTTTAAGCGAGTGCATTTGGTGGTGAAAGTAGTCTATGTGTAGTCAAACTTCATGGTCATAGTTCCAAGTTTGGTGGTTTGTGATTCATGAACCATTACTAAGAATTTCAATGGCTCTAAACTACCTACACATCCATAATTGCTTCAATTTTCTTATTTGTTTACATTGATCTAAGCAAACTAGGTGGTACGCATGATCTTAATGAGTATGACCATCCTTATCAAAAGGTTTTAAGTCTATTTTTCACATGTGGGTATAAATTGATATACATAAACATCTCATTTGCTAGTAGTGGACACCATTAAAGTTTGTAGAACAATGTTGTTGAGTTATAGAGTTTTACCCTGATGTAAACGATTTTAGGGTAGGGCTAGAATGTTTGTTTTTAACCTATGAGAGTATGTTTTATATTTTTATTCTTATAATTTGTGGTCTCAATAGTATCACTAATGATATACAAATACTAAAAATTGAAACAATATAGAAACCTTAAAATAGTCACCTATAGGACTATGTAGGAGTGCTGAAATAGAATTTTGATAAGGATTGGAGTTTCAATGTTTTGATGAGGTTCTCAAGGCAACAATACTATGGATTGAGAATTGAAAAGATTTTGGAGGTTAGTTATTAAAGAGAATCCAAGAATAAATACAATCAATTTTATAGATAGTGACCTACAGTTAAGATGAGAGTTTTGCCTTCAAGAGAGAGATTCATGAGTTTGAGTATTTAGAGTCACTAAGAATTTAATGAGCGGTTTTAGAGTGTATTATAAAAACCTAAAAGGTCCTACACATAGTCATACTCAACCTTATACAAATTCATATATAGTAATAATTGAATAAGGTTAAAAATTGGGAAATTTTAACTTAATCTTTCTAAAAAAAGAGTTTTTACTCTATAAAATGTCATCTTGTGATGAAGATTGATGAGGTATAAGTAATCCTAATGAATTTAAACAAGTATCCTAGGCCTTATAGATCACATCTGATCATAATAGGAAGTTTTTGGATCAAGATACTAATATTTTAGTAGGTTCCCAATTTAATCAAGTCTACACTTGAGATACTCAGTAAACTACAGTGAAATTTGACCAAAAGTGAACCTTGAAACTGCTGACTTGTAGCACAATGATGGTATAAGGGTAAGAACATGATCTCAATATAACATTTGAGTCAATTAAAGTATAAAAAATTTATAATTAACTAAATGGGAACTCAAAAATATGACTAAAATTTTTCAAATCTAATATTCACCTATAGGGTATTCTTGATTCTCCAAATGAGTCCTTACAGTCTGACATAGTCATAGGTTAGCTCATGCAAGTGAAAGATGCATGCTTGTCTAATGGTAAAAAATGTGAAGTAAATGAATATGTATAAATCAATTTTATAATTACTATGTCACTTCTTATGTGTCTCTTAGACAAACATCAACATCTACATGGGTCCTTTTGTTTCTCTAATTGACACATATAGACTGGCTAAGGTAGCAGACTAGCCTAAGCTCATGGAGGATGAAGATGTGAATGGTTGGAAATGGTTTAATATGGATGAATTTTTTGAAACCAATATAAAAAATTTAATATAAGATTCTCATGTGATATCAATAAAAAATAACACCAACCTACATTCATACTTTTGAATTTTCTCAAACATTATCAAATCCTCTATACAGTCCTCACAGACCTAGAAGCTAGTCTAGACATTTTGAAGTATTGATGACTCTATAAGGTTGATCTAACCTTGAAATTTTGTGTATGTAGTATTAATGACCCAATAAATCCATCCATAATATCATTATGGATAGATAAATAGGGGATATTCCCTCTATTTTATCTTAGATAGAGGGACTCCATAGTTAAGACCACCCTACAGGTTTAGCATATGAATGTTGGAAGGATAAAATGAAGAGTCTTAAAACACTATATAATGAGTTTAAAGGTTTATATAATTATGAAAGAGTTATAGGAATAATATGTAGCTCTTAGAAACATTCACAAGTAGCCATATATCTAGATACACAATACATGCCTATTAGGCCTAGAACTAGACCTGAATCCTCAGGGTGCCCCTAAGGGTGCCTACTTCCACTTCCATGACCACATGATATTACTAAACCATTTTATGACGTTAAGTGGGTAATATAAAGTCTAAAATAACTATGATTTTTTATATAAATAGCTCAAATTGGTCATTTTAGCCTTATTTGGTCTTAGGCCTACTTACAACTCCTAGAAGGAGCTCAAAATCCATCTTCAATTGCTCATACCTATATGGATGAGATGCATGAGACCTCAAATAGATATGGGTAGTTGATTAAGGTCATGAACTCAATATTTTTAGAATTGGTTCAGGGGTTGGATGTCTAACCTTTATGAATCAATGTAATAAGCTAAGAGACCTAAAATCTTATCAAAACCCTTATCCAAACCCGATGGAGAAGAAATGAATAGATATACACTTAAAAGTGGTTAATTGATCAAGAAAGTGACTTGAACCTGTCTAACACTCACCTAGGCTCAATGACATCCATTTTATCCATACTATCACTTGTATGAACAAACTAAAATCTAAGTTTCTTGTAGTTTATGATGTGTTTTTTAGGTAAAAAGGAGAATTGGTAGATGAAAGACATTAAATGAGGTATTTAGGGACTTATTATAACTCCCTATACTAATCTCTCACCATAGATAAGAATGGTAGCTCCTCTTCTAATCTTTTCATTATAGGTAATCTTAGGCAAACATTGAGAAAATAAAGTGACTACTTAGTGTGAAGATGAGAGGTATGATATTTAATATTTTGAGGTCTACATGATGGATTAGAAGGAAAAGAGGTTATAAACATGTGTCTAACACCTCTTCCATGTATTTCCTTGAGAAAATATAAGTCACTTAGGTGACAAGTGTGAAGGTCTAAGCCTAGAAGACCAATAAGTGATTGATAGAGAGTGAACAATAAGTGTCCATGAGAAGTCATCAATTGAAGGGTGTAGATGAAGGTTAAAAATCTTGTTTACAACCTCCTAGGATAGATAAAATGTGTCAACAACTTCCTATGTCACCTATTTCTCACTTCAGTATCTTTCTTTTTAACTAGTTTCTAAATTTTTACACTTGGCCTTATGACCCTTCCACTTCTCTTCTTCTCTCTCTTCTCCTATGCTCTATATATACAAGCCTCTTTGGCATTTATATCTGGTACACACCTAGTATGGTAAATACCTACTAGTTTGGCACCTTGTTTTTCCTTTTAATAATATTCCAAAGTTGGTTTTATCTCTACAATATCTTTCCTAAGTATGTTAATTAGTGTATTTGGATGTTACGTGATGAATGACTTCTCCTTGCTTCCATTCTACTCTTGCATGTTTTATGTGAGTAAAACATAATAGGTATCATAGTGTATGTGTTTAATAAGTGTTTACTTAAGTGTGATAGGTAATATTAATGTCTATTATCAAACATTTTCACCCACCTCTAGGTATGTATAACAATCTACCTCTATGAGAAATACTTATGATACAACGACAATGAGTTAATATTAGTTTTAGTATTCTTCTTTCTTAGTGAAACTACAAGTGTGCTTTGTGTAATTATATTTGGTCTATCACCTCATTATCATAGGTTAATTTTTTTTCCTTCTATCCCTTTTCATCCAATCAAGAAAATAGTGTAGGTGATAAGCTATCAAAGACTAATCTAGGGAGATAGCCCTTAAACCTAAAGGTTTACCTCTATTATAGGCAACCCACAAGCCTAGAGGTAATCCAATGTTTCAATAAATTTAGAGGAAGATTTAATAACCTATCCAAGGGTTCAATATTTATTGAAAATATTTATAAAATTAATGAGATGTAATTAAGACATCATAAAGCATACAAAAGCCTATCCTCTTTTGAGAATATTGACCAAGTCAAGAAATTAACTTCTTTCTCGAGTATGAAAATGGAATGTGCACTTGCCTTATTAAATGAAATATTTATATGGTTTAATTAATCTGTGTTGACTCACTTCATCATCCCTCTATGCCAACTTTGATATCTCCTTGTTGTCCAAGTAGGTCTATTAAGCTAATTAGGCCTAGTTACCTAATTGTTTACATTTGATGGCTAGGAAAGCCTATATAAATACTTAAAATCATATGAATAATTTAGTTTCAAGTATAAAAAAACATAATATACCATTATATAATATTTTTTAAGAAAGAGACACCTGTAATTTTAACAAACTAGGTAACTAGGTAACTAGGTCACATTCTCCTTTCTCATTTGCATATTGGTTATATGGAGGAGACTTCCAGAGGCATTCCTAGGCATTTTTTTTGAACATTTTAGGACTTGAGAAGATATAATAAGTCTAAAACCTTCAACTCTAATGATTGGAAGTTTCTCAAACATCTCTAAAACCTGTTCCCTACCTAATTCCTTGAAAAATTACTATTTTATATCAAATTTGTATAGTGTCCATATATATTAGTACTATGACCAAGATATCCTATAATTGTAATATATGTTTCAAGTGTTTATTAGGTCTATAAATAGTGTTTTAGGGGGAAAATATTCACTTTTCTCAATTTGGGTCTGTATTAGGGTTTAAGCAAGATTTTAAAGGTCTATTATCTTAATAATGGTTCATAAAGATGAGATATCCAATCCCAAACTTATGGTTATGGATTTTTATTCCATATACCCCCCTAAAACTCTTGAAAATGTTTGGTTACTATAAATATTATGTGTGGAGATATGAGAAAATGATGGTGGACTTCAATTTCTTTACCAAGAATTCTATGTAGGCTACAATATTAACATTCATTCATAAAGTTGGGCCCTTGAAACCAACTCTATACTCTATGTATTTAAATTACATAGGGGTTACCAAATTTCCCTAGGAGAATTTTCCTTTAATCCCTCTACCATGGAAGATATAAGCATCTAAATGGGTAACTCGAGCTGGCTACCTAGATTATGTAGTTCAAGGTGGACTTCAAGACCCAAATTGACCATTTGATTGATTTTATCTACTTTAAATCTCATATCCATGTTCTAAAACATCATTCCACATTTTATCATGTCTATGTGTCTAATAAAGGATTGTATTGACATTTCATAAGTTAGATGAGGTGATTTTAGGCCTTAAGGATGGCCTTAGGCTTAAAGCTCTAGATTGAAATTTGAGAGATTTGCAATTTCTATAGGTGAGTTGATGGATAAAACACCATCACATCACCTTCTCCATATAGTTCCCATATTTTGATATTACTTCCAAATTCTTAAACTTCAACCCTATTTCCCTTTTTCCTTTGACTGCTTGTAGATCACTACCTAGACTGCTAAGTCTAAGAGCCTATCAATAGCTATTGGATGCCTGAGTAATCCCCTTCTCTACTAGAGTGATGTATTTTATAAATACCATGCAAAATACTCTTAATATCTAATAAAACCCTTAGGTTCAAGTCCCTCATTAAGTTAGTCCTCTGCACAGTCTTATACAATAGTCTTAGGGTTTGTAGGAGGTCATGCCTATGTAGACATAGGGGTTGATGATCACTCCTACCTCAATTTATAATATTCTCATATAATAAACCTGGTTATTCTTCTCTTGCTTCTTCCTAGGATGTTTTAATACTCATATGACCTCAACATTATGCACACTCCCTTAATTGATATGTACAAGTTTATTTAGACTTATGTAGGATATTAAGCCTCCATGGGCTCATAGGCTTATTTTATCTCAATAAAATTACTAAGATAATTCATATAAAAATTAAAAACCCTTGTTTCCATTCTCTCTATAGTCTAAGACCCATAGGTGTTCCTTACTTCTATAGTTAAGTTTGTTGCTACCTAGTTTAGGCCTATTGAGCTTAGTGAGTCATTAGGTTATTATATCATCCGTAGGTTCTCATCACTTGGATATTTTTTCATACCTTATAAACTCCCTACTCATGTGTCTCCAACTCATACAACCTCCAAATATATGAAAACTCTTAATTGGTGTGTACAGGCTTATTTTAGGCCTAATAGGCCAATATAAATCATTAGATTCCTTATATTCCCTTGATACTTAAACCATATTATTATGAACATTTTATACACTTAATAAATAATTTGGGTACTCTATTTTTACCTTTTATATTCAATTCCTCTTTAAGGATTCAATTCTTTATAATCTTGCATCTATATATGACCCTGTCTATGTATAGTAACTAGGCCTATCTAAGTTGTTGATACAGACAATCCCTTTCTTAGTACCTTTAATCACTGATTTATTTGAAATATAATGCAATATGGTTCTTACACTAGTATAAACACCATTAAAAATCCTTATTGGACCCTTTTTCTCACTTAGTCATTCTATTTTCCCATGACTGCCTATAGGCATCTTTCTAAACCTCTTGGCTATGAAGATGTCTTATTATAAAAAGGGATAGTGTATTTTGAGTGCCACCAAATATTGGTGAATCATTGCATTTATCCTCACTAAATCTTTAAGATGACTTTTAAACCTCATCCCATATTCAGTCTTCTATGTGATTGGTCAACATAGTAGGCTTGTATATCTGATATCTAGGCTTAAGTTGAGTCTTACCTTCTCTTGGAGTGATTTATAGTGTATATAGACTATATCTAACCTTGAATATATATCCCCATGTCATTTCATAAATATTTATGAATATAAAAGGCTCTCTAATGTCTTAAACTTCTCCCTATTTACATACCTTCCAGTCAACACTCCACCCTTTTAGCTTGTATAAAGTCATATGGTTTTGAATGAGAGTTATCTAGACTTTGGGTGATTTTTTGAGATGGGATTGACATCTTATTGTTTTATTTAATTGAATTAGTGTTATTATGATCCTTAATATTCTCTCTAACTCCTTGAGACCCTTTTATCTCATCATTCTTTCCATGTCCTTCAATTTATCATTATCACTCTATATATATACTTGGAATCCTAGCTGAGTTCATCTCTTTTGGACTAAGTTGAAGGTATTAATCCTACCTAAACTTTATATCCAATTTTTACTATCTTTTAAAACCTCTTTCTATTCCTTTTTGAAGTTTTTCACCTCTAAATCCCACTCCAATAGTGACCACCATGTTTTTATTTACAAGGAAGGGTTTGTAATGACTGAGTGACAATTTGACATTACATAATAGGTTAAGGATGAGGATGATCCCTGAGGGTGTATTTGTTAAGTTGGAAATGTGAAAACACCAATAATGAGTGAGTAAAATATTCACCCTAAAATAGCTTGATGACTATGTACACCTATAAGACTTCCACTTTGTACATGAGGTAATCAACACAAACATGATAGTTGTATTAGATATATGAGCTTGAAGGAGACTTAAAATTGATGATGGTTCAAATGAGTGTTTGGTAAAGGCATAGAGTTTTAATTGGACTCAAGGGAATCATGATCAAATCCAAAACACCATTAAACACTTCCACCTTATTCACAAAGATCATACAAAATGAATTTTTGTTTGTTCCCACACTAAAAAACATGTGAAATAGAGGTGTAGGGTGGTTTATATGGTATTTTATGACCTAAAAAATGCACAAAAATCATTGCCATTTCTAAACCCTACATAGATGAAGGAGCTCATTGGAGTGCCCAGGCTATTAACATTTGTTCATAAATATCTAGACATTAATCTAAAAACAAATTCAATGGATAATAAGGTTAAGGGACCTCCTTAATCTCCCCAAAATATCATATCTTGATCTTTTCTCTCCTATATGAAATGAATGAAAACCTAAAAGTCTACTTGGACTACCAAGGAACTCAGTAGAGCCTGCTATTGCATCTTTTTGACTTAAACCTTATCCAAGACTTTTTTCATGAACTCACTTATAACCCCTGACTCCCCTCTGTATGGATTGATTGTATAGGTCTAATAATCTACATAAAACACCTAAAAATCCTTCTTTTCTACATTTTCTCCATGATTCAAGCTTTGAACCACCATTATAGGATAAAAGGAAGAAAAACATGATTCAAATGACATTTAAAACTAATTATTATGGTGGGGAGGTTGGAAAGGCACATCCTTCCCACGTGTGGGGTCCATTTTTTGAGTAGAGAGGTGTATTTGGGTCTTTAAAAGGTTTTTTATGATATGAAACACTTAGTGATGGTTATAAGATGAGGATGGGACCTTTTAATACCCTTATCAAGCTATGAAACACTTGAAATTTTACCTTTACTAAAGATTTTATAGGGCATATAGACTCATATGAGGCATTTAAGGGTCTTGAAAGGGATTATAAGGGGGTTTATGATAGTTTGAAATTACTTAAATGATCGAACAATGAACAATGACATTAAAATAGCATTAGAATTTGGTATCATGAATTTGATTATAAAGACTCTCTCACAAGGAAATGATTTAAATGGACCCATATTCCATGAGAACTAATTACCTTAGATTTGTCAAGCTACCTTAATTTTATCAAAAGATCCTTGAATTTATCAAAAAAGGTTAAGACCACTCTTTGGACATTACAAGACATATTTACACTCACTTTCTCAATCAAACACCATCATGATGGTCTATCACATCACCTAGTAGACTCAAGGTAGCCATGACATAATGGATTCATAAGCAGGCTCTAGAATACTTAATGACACTTCTAATAATGCTACTAAGGCTCAAAATAACATCAATAATGACATGGCCATGCAAGATATCACCATGAATAGGCTTAGATGGTTGTCATAGAAATTTTTTTGGTTATAGGGGTTGGCATTTGGCTTGGGATGCTAAATTCCCAACATTTTTGGTGACTCACAGGGGTTGACCAGCGTGCTAGTTAAGGGAACCTAGTCATCTTTATGAAAATGCTGAATCATACATGGTAGTAAGACTTAATTACCATTCTTGGATTGAAACCAACTAACAGGAATTAATATAAATAACCAAATAAAAAATACCTAAACCTAAGAATAAACAAGGAAAGACACCAAAGAAATGAAGCAATAGACTAAACTTATGTTGACCACTTATTGAAATAAGACAAAAAACACTATAAACAACTAACCTAAGATTAACTTCTTTCCTACAAGATAAAATTTAAAACTTTCTTGGTCACTATGGTACCATGAGGTCTAATTTCTATGTCTTGATTTGAGTCTAACAAAACATTACTCACAATATGAGGACTCCCACTTATAGTTATGTACATTAGCACATTCATGTCTTCTTGGGGAAGCAATGAGACTTTATTATTTTATCCCCATATGTATGGGTTAGATAGGTGAGTCAAGCACCCAATCATACTCATTCAAAACTTGCCTTCCTTGCATCAAAAATCTTATTTCTACCTCAATCATGAGCTGCTAATGATTTATCATACTCTTATGAAATTATTATCTTGGCCACTCAACTGGTAGGCCTTGATTAGTGCCTCCATCCTACTCCATTTGGGATGGTGGTTTGTCAAATCCTACAACTTCTTGATATGTGCAAAATCATGGCTGACACATGTCATTAGTCTTTCCTTGATTTAACCTATGAGACTTAGGATGATAATATACCATAGTGTTCTTTACAAGGCCCTCCTTGAGATCCTCATGGGGTAGATATGGGTTACCCAAACCTAAAAAAAAATTCTTTAAGTCTTCCCAAAATTCCATCTCTTCATGGTTAATTGAAAACATAAGGATTTCCTTACCATTATTACTATTTACTTGTTAAACACTATGCTAATAAAGTATCTTAAACTCTCCCATAGAGTCATAACAAGGCCCTTGACCTACTGAAAGTTGGTCATCTTCCTCTTTGGTGGATAATGGGAGCTCTTGGGAACCTTGATTCTCTTTTCCAATTGAAGTGTCTTATTCTTGAAGCTTATCTTTCACCCAAGCAACCTCTTAGATTTCATCTTCTTTTGTATTGTGAAATAATAATTCATACCTATCCTTGGCAAAGGGTGTCCCAATAGTGATTTCCTCTTCTTGTTCACTCAAATCACTCTGATTCTCTATTACTATAGTTTTTTCTTCTTCATTTATCTCACAAATAATAGGTTCCTTCTCAAGGAATGACATGGTATATCATTGGAATATTTCAAGAAGATGAGTCAAATCCAATGGTGTTGTAGATGTTTTATCATACTCATTAAGATGCCCATCTTTAACAACCATCACTTCCTCCTTTTACTACACATTGTCTTGAATATACTTCCATAAGGGGAAGGCCTTAGACTCTTGAATGATATCATACTTATCCTCCACTTTGATGATTTGGATTATACTTGACTAATATCCTCTTTTCCTTGACTATTGCATATGTTTCCAAGATGGAAATTTATATGTAGGAGTTGCCTTCATATGTGTCACAACTTGGGGAAGGAATGAAGGTATCTTTAGTTGAGATTGTGTTGCTCTTATAATTTCTATTGACTGATGTAGATTCTTGTTTAAATTTTTAATTTGTTTAGTAAGTTGATCCTCAAAATAAAGAACTATCTAATTGGAAATATCTTCATGTTGATCAGAAGGTGAATGACCTTACAAATTATATTGTGAATCATGTAACTTGGCCTTCTCAAGATACACTTCTCCCACCTTTTGAGCTCTCTCATAGACAAACCTCTAAGTAGGAAAGGTTGGAATGGCTTGTGGGAAACTTTGAGATCTTTGACACTCATTTTCTTGAAACTTTTGAGGGAAGATGGTCAATTCAAGGAGAAATAATATGGAATGATGGAGGGAACATGTTGTTGGTAGGATTGGACTTGATATATCTCATGGACTACCAACCTCTCTTTAATGCTTAAAACTAAACCACCTATGTCAAGCATATCACCATTGACTCTTAAATGACCTTCTTTCATGAAAAATTACCATTATTTATTAGCTTGATACAATGAGGTTCTCATGCTCTCAATCACATGCCTATGGAATTCTTGTACATACCCTCTCAAGGTGTCAATGCTCATCATTTACAAACTTGGACTAACATGG
The DNA here is from genome assembly GCA_037957365.1 of Torreya grandis. Taxonomy (NCBI): domain Eukaryota; kingdom Viridiplantae; phylum Streptophyta; class Pinopsida; order Cupressales; family Taxaceae; genus Torreya; species Torreya grandis. The sequence goes on from JARHVA010000260.1 coordinate 77,806, forward strand.
GAATGGCCTAAAGGTTGTGGGAAACCTTATAATAAGACTAGACCTCTATAATATGGAGATAGCTCCCCTGGTGCATCTATTTGTCTTATAATCACTAAAACCTATTACTTTGGGGTGAAAATTGATAGAGAATGCATAAAATAAACCTATTCTAAGGGGTGTTGATGCACCAATATAAATTATCCACTCAAATTAAACTCTTAACAACACTAATGGATAATGCATGGAACTAAATCAATATCTTCAATGGTTTATAGGCAAAAATGTTTCATATAGAGGTTAGTTTGATTGAATAGAGCATGAGGGTGAAGAGAGAAAGACCTGATTCAAGGCACTTACAGTCAGACTTCCACTCTAAAACTCAGCCATCAACATTATAACACACTAGATGACCTACATATAAAACCTGTTAGTACCTAGGTGAGACTTGGACCTGTAAAGGGGAAGATTCCACCACTTGTACATATCAAAATATGCATGTACAAACTAGATACTTATCATGAAGAAGCTAAAATATTCTATTCATCAGTATAATAGCTTTACAAGTACAAAACTAGGTAGAGTTTCCTCATACCCAAGTGAGGGATCTAAATCAATTACTTAATGGTTGAATATATAGCATAATGGGAATGGGGAGAAAGAGAGAGAATGGATTGGATATGAGAGGTAGGGGTCATAAATGACTATATTCCACTCATTACTTTAGTTACAATAGTCATAGTAGCCCCCAAAATTACTTTCTATGCACTAGTATCTTCAATGACCGCTTTAAGCATTAATATAGAATGGTAGAAGATGTGGTTGACTTGTTCAACCTATCTTAAAGCATGGATACACCCCTATTTGTTCAAATACATCCTCTTATTGGTATTTATAACATTAATGAGATGTAATTAATCCATCTATTTTGCTAAAATTTGTCTATTTCAAGTCTAAATAAAAAATAGAGAAGAATGATAGGGATAAGTGATTATAATGAACCTAGTTTGGTTTGCACATTGTATCCAGACATTTTGAGCACTCCTCTTTGGCTAGGGAGGACTACCCATAAGTAAGAAAGAACTATCATAAAAAAAAAATTATTAGATAAATATATGGGCTACCAAGCTACATGCTTATTCTAGGAAGTGTGAAACTTCCTTAGAGATGACAATCTACTTTTGAGAGACAAAAGAGTAATAAATAACTAAAAGATAGGTAAAGAGAGAGTGAAAGATAAATAATGTTACCATTATTTCTAACATGAGTCTAGTAGAGAGTAACAAAGTACAAGTGGTATATTTTGTTTGTATTTTAGAAGTTGTTTGGGTAGGTTTTGGAAAGGTTAGGGAATCCACAGTCACTGACATTGGTGGGGAAGTGACCGATATTGGTTATGCTACCAAGGTCAGTGGGTGAAGGTGACTAATTTTGATTAGGCTACCAAGGTCAGTAGGGGAAATAATTTCCTAAGAGCTTATAGAAGGCTTTTTGGGGTCTGATAAATTGTTTTGATTAGGGCTGAGAGGTTGGGGAGAGTTATGAGAGAGTATGATTTGGATAGATATGGTCATAGGTTTGGTCTGTCAGGTCAAGGGTAAACAAGTAGGGAAGCTTTGTAACTCCCTAATAGGAGTTCGATCAAGAATGTGTAAAGTAATGAATAGTAGATATAAAGTGATAGAAAAGTAAATGCTTAAAAGACTTATAAAATAAGTGATGTACGTAGTTGTAGTGGTGACTAAATGATAAGTTCAAAATTGATGGCTCCTATCAAGTAGTCTAAATTGATTCCCTAAATAGAGAGAACAAGCAGGTGCTATTAGTCCTCAAGAGCTTGGTTTCTAATCTTGATTGACTTATGTAATATAACAGTAAGCTAAGGATGTCAAAAGTTGAATGCCAAGAGCTTGAATGCAAGTTAGAATGATTTTTATTGATTTTTGTTGACCTAAAAATTAGGTTGGAGTTTGGATTATATCACCAACATTGATGATCCTGTCAATGTCAACCATGGGTTGACCAATGTCAGTAGCCTCAAAATAGGTAGAACTATTGTTTTTGGCCAGTTTTTTATTGCTCCTCATGCCAAATGTGGCACCCATTATAAAATAGTAAAAATAGAGGCTAAGAAAGATGTAGTTTATTATGAATTTAGTTTTGAGGTGAGAATAAGACATGGGTAGTTAAGATAAGGGGACTAAGTCTTGAGGTGACTCATCAGGTGAGAATCAGTCTTAGGATGAGGTGGCCGAGTAAGGTGGCATAAGGGGTTTTTAATTAGCTTAATTAAGTATTTTAAATTAATTAAATGTGTGAGAGTTAAAAGCATGGGTTAGGGAGGCTAATTATTATTATTGAAATGGGGCTCAAGGGGGGTTTTGACATAGGTAGTCATGCACATGTGTGTGACATAATTTTGGCGTATACACCATCATAAAGCATATAATAGCCTATCCTCCTTTTAAGCATATTGACCAAGTCAAGAAACTAACTTATTTCTCCATTATGACCATGGAATGTGAACTTGACTTATTTGATACATTAGTTATAACCTATAATTAATATATGTTGACTCACTTCATCATCCCTCTACACCAACATTGATATCTCTTTGTTGACCTAATAGGTCTACTAGGCTAATTAAGCCTAATTACCTAATTTTTTGCATTTTATGGCCATGAAATCCTATATTAAACCTTAAAATCATATTAATAAGTGATTTTAATGTCTTAAACAACATCATATACCATGATATAGGATTTTTTGAGCAAGAGACACCTACAATTTTGCCAAACTAGGTGACTAGGTAACCTTCTCTTTTCTCATCTATAGATTAGATGTATGGAGGAGACTTATAGAGTCATTCCCAAATATTTTTTTGGTAATTTTAGGACTTGAGAAGATATAATAAATCTCAAACCTTGATCCCCAATTATTGAAAGTTTCTCAAATAGCTTTGTAACATGTTCTCTACTTAATTCCTTTAAAAAGTACTATTTTATGTCAAATATGTATAGTGTACATACATACCAATATTATGACCAATGTCTCCTCTAATATTAATATATGTTTAAAGTGTTTATAAAGTAATTTAGGAGTTTTTAAGGGTAAAAATATTCACTTTTCTCAGGTTGGGTCTATATCAGGGTTTAAACAGGGTTTTGGAGGTCTACCTTCTTAACAATAATTCATAAAGATGAGAGATCCAATCCCAAAATTATGTTAATTGATGTTAATTAAATATACCCTCCTAAAAATATTTAAATTTTTTTGTTCCCATGTAACTTGTGTGTGGAGATACAATCAGAAGATGGTGGACTTCAAGCTCTTTACCAAGCAATCTATGTAGGCTATAATATTAGAATTCATTCATAGAGATGGGCCCCTAAAACCAAATACCTCCTCTATTTATTTTAGGTACATATGGATTCCAAAATTCCCATAGGATCATTTTCCTTGATTCTCTCTCCCATGGAAGATATAAGCATCTAAATGGGCAACTCGAATTGACTACCTAGACTGTGTAGTTTGAGGTGGACTTCAAGACCCAAATTAACCATTTAATTAATTTTATCTACTTAAAATATCTTTTATAATTTCTAAAACATAATTTCACACTTTATCATGGCCCTAGGTCTTCTTTCGGATTAGCTTGACATGTCATAAGTTGAAGGAGGTATCTTTAGGCCTTAAGGATGCCCTTAGGCTTAAAGGCCTAGATTAAACTTTAAGAGATTTAAATTTTATTTAGGTGATTTTATTGATAAAAAACCATCACAAAACCTTCTCCATATAGTTCCAATATTATTTTATTACTTCTAAATTCTTAAACTTCAATCATGTTCCCCTTTTTCCTATGACTATCAATAGATCACTACCTAGACTACTAAGTTTGAGTACCTATCAATAGGTTTTGGATGCTTGAGTGATATCCTCCTATACTATAGTGATGGATTTTTTAAATATAATGTAACATAATCTTATTATCTAACATAACCTTTAGGTCCAATTCCTTCATTAACTTAGTCCTCTGCACACTCGTATACAATAGGCTTAGGGTTTGTAAGAGGTCATGCCTATGTAACCCGAGGGGTTTGATGAGCACTCCTACCTAAATTGATAATATTATCATCCAATAACATTATTTATTATTCTCTTTATTCCTCCTTAAGGTTTTTCAACACTCATATCACCTCAACATTATGCACAAGTCGTTAATTGATATATATAAGTTTATTTAGGCCTAATTAGGCATAGCAGGCTTGTGTAGGTCATTAAGGCTTGATTGAATCATATGGTTATGATATATCAATAAAAGTACTAAAATAATTCATATAATAGGTAAAAATCATTTTTTCCATTCTCTCATTAGTCTAAGACCTATAGGTGTTCCTTAGTTCTATAGTTAAATCTGTAACTACCTAGTTTAAGCCTATTGAGCTTAATAAGTCATTAAGTTATTATTTCATCCTAAGGTTATCATCATTTTTAGAATTTATCATACCTTATTACATCCCTAATTAGGTTTTTCCAACTCAGACAACCTCTAATATATTTAAGCTCTCAACTGGTGTGTACAGGTTTATTTTAGGCCCTTTTAGGCCTAATAGGCTAGTATAAATCATTGGGTTCCTTATAGTCCCTTGATACTTAAACCATATTATTATGAAAACTATATCCACTTATTAAATAAGTTGGGTACTCTATTTTTTCCTTTTATCTTCACTTCTTCTTGCAATATTCAATTATTTATACTCTTATAGCTACACATGACCCTACCTATGTAGAGTAATTAGATCTGTCTAAGCTATTGATATAAACAACCCATTTTTTAGTAAATTAAATCACTAATTTGGTTTAAATATAATGCAATAGGGTTCTTCCACTAGTATATATACCCTTTAAAATCCTTATTGGACCCTATTTCTCACTCAGTCATCTTATTTTGTCTTGACTACCTATAAGCATCTTTCAAGACATCTTGGCTATGAGGATGTCTTATTAGAAAAAGGGCTAGTGTTTTTTGAGTTCTACCACATATTGGTGACTCCTTACAATATTACTCACTAACTCTCTAAGATGAATTTAAGTCTTCATCCCACAATCAACCTTCCATGTGATTGGTCAACACAATAAGCCTATACATGTGATATCTAGGCTTAAGTTGAGTCTCACCTTCACTTGGAGTGAGTTATGGTGTATTTAGACTCTATCTAAACCTTAATATATATCCCCATTTACTTTTATACACCTTAATTACTATTTAAGTCTCTCTAATTTCTTAAACCTCTCCCTCCTTGTGTACCTTTTAGTCAACACTCTACCCTTTTAGCTTGTACAAAGTCCTATAGGTTTGAATGAGAGATATCTAGACTGTAAGTGATCCCTTTGAGAGGGGATTGACATCTCATTATTTTATTGAATGGAATTATTTTTATGATGATCCTTACTATTCTCTCTAACTCCTTGAGACCCTTTTATCTCATCTTTCTTTCCATGTCCTTCAGTTTATCATTGCCACTCTGTATATATACTTGGGGTCCTAGCTAAGTTCATCTCTTTTAGACTGAGCTAAAGGTATTAATCTTACCTAACCTTGATCTCATATTTTCCTTATCTTGTAAAACCTTTTTTGATTCCTTTTTGAATTTTTTCACCTCTAAATCCCATTCTAATAGTGACCACCCTATTTCTATTTACAAGGAAGGGTTTGTAATGACTAAGTGATAGTTTGACATTGTAGAATAAGTTGAGGTGAGGATGGTCCCTAAGAGTGTAGGTGTTGGGGGGAAAATTTTGAAACACCAAATAATGAGTGAGGAACATATGCACCCTAAAACAACTTTATGACTATGTACACCTACTAGAATTTCACTTTGTACATGAGGTAAACAACACCAACATGAGATTTGTAATGTAAATATGTGTATGTAATAAAAAATACATATATTATATAAATAAATCCTATCTTGGAGAATTTAGAGCATACCTACACTTCCAATTTGGAATACATTTGTTAAGCGAGGGCATGACCAATATTAGGATTCATTAAACTTGATTAGGGGATCACTTATCACAATACACCATTGTAGGAAGGGTTATAAAGCCTATAGTCTAACACAATTATACAAAAACCCTAAAATATTATTAGGTTTAATGTTCACTTTATTCTAATAAACAAGAAAATAAATCTAATCTAGTGCACACCAAAGCTTATGTCACAAAGTGGGGGTTAGAAACAAAACAATCTAAACTAAACATTCATAGAAGACATATACTCATGTCAATGTATACAAAATCCTAATGTATGAAATAAATACACATAACTACATTATCTATCTACTCTTACAAAGGAGAAATAAAGTTAGGAATACTTACCTTGAAGATGAACCCATCAAGCCTCAATCTCTCCCTTAGCCAAGTTGCTTCATAAGATATTTTTATGGTATGTAAGGATAATAAAGATAAATCAGCTCTAGGATACACAACCTATTTATGCATCTAGATTACTTCTCCACAAGACAAGATCCATATCTCCAAAGAAAGTATGGAACCCTAAGCTTTATTCCTCAAGTAGAATGGTCATAATTAGATTTTCATTCACACTTATTCTTCTTCACTTATCTTCTTATTAAAAATGGTTGGAAATGAACTTTTATATAGGTAAATTTTGCCCTAGATCCTTATGAATATGTTAGCTATATAGGGTTGACCTAGTCAACCCTATATATTTTTGAGAGATAAATCATTAGATCTTGAGCTAGGTGGATCAAAGGGCTAACAAAGCTCAAAGTGAAAAATACCCTTAAATAGTACAAGATTGACCCAATTGACCCTACACAGTAATTAGAAGCTAAAAACTATATAGGGTCGACCTAGTTGACCTAGTATATTCAACTAGTTTAAAGGAGGCCAAGGTAAGAATAAGGAGGATAAAGCATAGAAAATGACTAGAATGGGTAAGGCTAAGAATAATAAGCTTAGGGTAAATGGTTTTAGGAGATGAGTATGTAGATGAAAATTGGAAATAGGGACAAAAATATTATGAAGCACCAATAGACTACCCACCCCTTTCTTGGTGCACCTCTTAAGGTGTGCACTCAAAGAGCTTGAGACTTGATGGGTTCCTATAAGATACAAAGTGTTAGTAGTAAATAAAAGTTTGAAAATATTATGTGTAGACATATTCTCCACTTGAATCTCATCACATATCATGTAAGTACAACATGAGATGATGCTTCAAGAAATAGAACATGATAACACACAACATTGATGGTAAGCAAAGTGTAGTAAGAAGAAAATTAGATAAAAGAAAGGACATAATTGAAAAATGCATACCTTTACTTACCTTAGTGTTGTAGATAAACAAGTAGACTGCAAGATAAAGTGAAGGCATTCATTTTGAAGAACACTCTATGAACCTGTAAAATTTAGTTCAAAAAATAGATAAATATCAAAAAAATTGTAATATAGGCATGTGATAGTGGAAAATATTATCTATATCATCATGAATCCAATGCATTTTACGGTTTAAAAAATGGATGAATAGAAACAAATATATAGGCAAAAGAAGGAAACTATAGGAAAATAATTGAAGAATTTGGATTTTGAAGTGTTTTTAAATAGGGGAAAGAGAAGTCATTTGGTTATTTTGACTTGTGAAAGAGAGAAAAAAATCTCTAGAGACCAAACGAGCTAGAATGATGAGGAGAAAATAGGCTAAACTAGGAGGGGCTCCAAGAATGATAGTAGGTGCACTACAGGTATGCAACTATGAATCTTAAGCCAATTTTTAAGTGTTTTGTTAAATTTAGTGTAATTTCATAAAAATGTAATTTTTATCACTTATAGATGCCAAACTAAAGAAAATTTAGATTCTATAGGTAAGAAAAACTAATTAGGTAGATGGGTTTGAGGGAATTAGTAAGAAAATGGCAATAAGGAACTTTTTAAGGAAAATATAAGGGTTCAATAGCTAAAAACAATTGGGCTAACCCAATTGACCTAGTAGGCTGAAAATAGGCAAAATCCACACTATTAACCCAGTAGGTGTATGCAAACCCTATACATTTTGCAAACTAGAGACCTAATATGGTTTGCCAATTGATCCAAAAAGTCCAAAATGGTAATGCAGTACTAGGGAGGGAAAATAAAGAGGGTTGAAATATATTTTTAAGTCAACTAGGCTAAAAATAGGGAAATTTTGGTCAAATTAGGTTGACCAAAGAACCAGAATTGTATAAGAATGCATGAAAAAGGCCAAAAGAAGGCTAGAATGGCCTGAAATGACCAAGTAAGGGCAAAAAGGACTGAGTAAGATAAAGATAGGTAAAAGTGAATGAATTAAATAAATTTAGGCTTGTTTTTTATTAAAACTATAAAAAGAATGTATTTTGACTATATATGACATGGAGGATCTAATACATATTTTGTTGTTTCTTAGTTGTAGGGATGACCCAGGTTTTAGAGATCAATAGATGTATCTTGGATACTAGATCTACTATATTTTTTGACCATAGGATATAGAGCTAGGCTAGTAGTTGTAGGCCTAGGAGGGATAGCTAACATGTGTAGGATTCCCTTGAGTTTAAATTTGTTAGTCATGTTCCTTGGATGTTAGGAAAGATTGACTAATACCTTCAAATGATAGGTGGATGGGGATATGATAGAGGTAGTTATCACTCTAGAGGATGTGCATTCCATCTTAGGGCTACTAATGAAAGGATCACTAGTGATTATAGGTATACCAGATAGCTTGGAAGAGAGGAGAGCCTTAGCCATGTGGGCTATAGGCTTAGATATGATATTATGAGGTAGGTGAGTTAGTATGTTTGATGTATATGCATCATAGATTCTATATATTTGGAAGTCTATGATAGGACTTGTGACATAGTGAATGCTATATCAAAATTTGGATGGTAAGGTACCACTATTCATGGTAGCCTTGAGAAAGAGGATATTAAAGGAGGGTGTGTTATATGATCTCAGCTCTATCATTTGATTCCATCTCATACATGATCTATATGAGGTGTTGGTCAGAGGATATAAGTTAATAGGATTGATCATATTATTAATGGCTTGGATTTATGAGAGGTTTCCCATATATTGGCTAGCTAGGTTACCCCATGTGATTAATGATAGGTTACCTCAAGTTTAGATATAGAAAAAGGACCAGGTAGTGTAGGTCATACCCTATGTGTCAATGTTATAAATGATGAGATGCATAGACATAGTGTGGTATCCATATGGGCACATAATGATTACATGGCTAAGTTGGTACATAGTTTCACTATTTATAATGAGGACATAGGTGATTAAACATTATACTTGGTGGAGAGAGAAAAATTTGATAGCATGAGTGCTAGGATAGATGGGCTTACCTCATCTAGTAGCATCAATATTGATTCCCAATTAGTGGTCTCAACATGTGAAAGAGATATGGGGGAGGAGGGGAATAGGGCCACTAGTGGTGAGGTTGATGTTTAGACCATGTCATGAGCAATCATAGACTAGGTGAGCATGATAAGGAGTAAAGAAGGAGGAGAGATATGTGGGGGTAGTGGCACTAGACATACCACCACCATATTGATAATGAGATGAGCTACGACCATCAAAGATATGGTGTCAATGGAGGTAAGAGGAGAATGATAGAGTAGAGACTATCACCATCTTGAATGATGTAGCAGGTGAGCCAAAGGAGATATCGATGATAGAGAGGCCACTTAGGCATAGACTAAGGTGGATGCAAGTTATGACAACTAAATTTGAGTTTAGGAGGCAACCTCTAAAAGAGGTGCTAGGGAGCCATGTGGATGGAGATACTATGTTATATGATCACACAGATGGAAAGATCATAGTGGATAAAACATAGATAGGTAATAAAGATGATCAATTTATTTTTTTAAGTTTTTATTTGGAAATAGAGACTAGAGGTAGATAGATATTATGAGATATGATACTGATCTAATAACTATCTAGGTGTGATTTTATAGGCGTAGCTGAGGATGAGGAGGAGAGATGGGGGTCCCTTGTGAGGGGAACACTCTAAGACATCCTAGATGAGACTCCATAGACATATGACCCTAATACATTAGGACCCTAGTGTATCATCTACCCTAGTTTAGGTAAGCTTATTTAGATTAACAGGGGAGGAAACAAGGCAAATATGAGTATATAAGGAGAGGATGTAGCCACTATTAGAGATGGGTGTAGGAAAAGTATGGGAATTATAGGCCCTAGTAGAGGATATATCTTTTCATCTAGCTATAGTGATGTAGATGACATAAGCACATATGGTGATGTAGACCTAGTTGATGCAGGCATAGATAGTGACCCAAATTGAGTTGGAATAGTCACATGTGTAGATAATGCATCTATAGGGATAGGTAGAGGGACTAAGATCTCATATGGCCTCCTTGTAGTGTAATATTCAGAGGATTCAAACCAAGTCCTTAATAGGTAGTGTGGCTAGGCCATGAGATAGATAGGATAAAGCCTAGCCATAAAGCTAGAACATTTTATATAGTTGTACTTGTTGTATCAAAACTCATGATATATATATATATATATATATGATGTATCATTTTGGCATATTGATGTTGATTGTGTATGTTTTTGTTATCATGGTTGTGGTTTTGGATGCTTTCAATATATTTATTTCTAATGCATTTATTTATATTTTATTGTATATGCTATAGGAAATATATGAGATGTGGTTTCCTTTCTAGCATTATGTAAGACACGTGCATGGTTAAAAATAAATAGCCAAAAAGACTTGGTAAAATATAGTCAATCAAAAATGTACTACACACTATTTCAAATTGGGAAATGTGTAATAAAAATAAAATGACTAAGTATAAAGAACCAAGGGATGGTAAAAAGGAATTTGTTCTTAAACCAAAGTGAAAGATTTTTTCACCAAATTAAAACAAGTAAAATCATACTAAATCATGTTATGGAGTATGAAGAGAATGTAATAAAATGGAAGGTATGTAAAAGGGCACAAATGATATAAAAACAAATTAATTAAGTCAATCAATTATACTATATCACGTTGAGAAGTATAAGAGAAAAAAATTGGTAAAAGATTGGTCTTAAATTTATCACACTAACTCAAGATAGGAAGTATGAAAAACTCAATAAATGGTTGTATTAATACATGCACTCATAAAATAAGAAGATAAAAGAAATGAAATAAAAATGAAGTAAGAATAAAACATACTAAATCAAGATAGAAGCATGTCAGCAATGTGTAACTTCAAAATCAATCACATCTTATCTCATAATTGACACATGTAATTTTGTTTGTGACTTATATTATTGGAAATTTTTTTGAGGAATGATAGGTCCTATCCATAGTCTTACACTACAAATCACAAAGAGAACACCACTAGGGTGAAAAAATCAAGACAATCAGGTAACAAAGGATATGGGTAATAGGAAGGGAAAAGGTGGTAATTTTTTAGGATGGTCAGGTCCTATCCATGGTCTTATAATGAAACTCAAAAATGAGATCCAAAGGGGAGTGATTAGTAGACAAAACAATATTTCCCAAGAGGAAATATGAGGTATATAGGGAATGAAAAAAGGAGTCTAAAAATCAAGACTTAGGCATCTTATGAGAAGACCTTAGGAGGCAAGAGGCATACTAAGGACATAAAAATATGATAAGTGACTAATGGCCATCAATGTATAAAGGAAACCTATTCACTATAGACACAAAGCTTTATAGGTAGATAAGTGTTCTACTAAGATCAACTCATAAAGGTAGATTAGTACAAGAAAATGAAAATGGACCTACCTTCCCACGTTGTGTTCCTTATTCCTCAAGACCCCTTATAGAGCCATCGATCTACTACAAATATTAGGTACTTATGTGAGGAAGTATGTAGCACTAAAATATTTTTTAATTCTCCTCTTTTAATCTACTAGCCTACCATACACCAAAGGACATCGGCTCTACTCTGAGGCCAACTATGGAGTTTAAGCTCCAGCTAGAAGAAGGAGATGTGATTTTTAATCATGTATTTTAGTGTGATATGACTTTTAAGAATATTTTTTCCTTTTATATCATTGTCTTTTGTAACAAGATTTGGATTCTAAATTTTTATGGATTTTTAAAATTCATCCTTAATATGGATTTGGAATGACCAATCATGAGATATGTAGTGATACACATGAATGACCTTTAGTCTAAGGATAAAGGAAGCTAAGTAACTAAAGACAAAGATTTAATAGAGCACTTAGGCTTAATAATGAGCTAGCATGTGATCTCAATTCTCAACCATGTATATGCTTAGTTTAAAAAAAAAGGAAGATGGAAAAAGTAGATCCAAAGGTGGACTAGTATAAGGAAAGTATAATGAGATGAATTATTTTCTAACTCATCACATGGTAATAGGATACAAGAACCAAAAGGAATAGGTTTGTATAACCAAGTCATAATGATAATTATCTATGAAAAATAGAGATAAAAAAGCCAATAATCATGAAGAAACAAGAAGAGATTTTTTAGAAAAACTCAAAAAAGAAAGAGAAATCAATGATAAAAAAAGAAAATCATATGCAAATACAAATGACAAGATAAGCAATATATAGTACCAAAAAGTAAATAATCAATATATAAGAAAAATATGAATTTGACACAGTGTCAAATGATATAATAAATAGATCATAATGAAATTGGAGCACATGTCCAGTCAAAATGCAAGTATAAAGGAATTATGCATGTTCTCATAAGTACTAATAAATCTACCCACACACATTATCCAAGACATTGGATAAATATCTATAAATCTAGATATGAACTACTACTAATGTCTCATCAATCTTCAATGAAAACTAGGAAAAGACTTCTCTTCTAATCTCCTCAACTAAAAAATTAGGAATGCTCAAAGGATCGTTATAAGGAAAATCAAGAAAGGGATGCTTAAAATAATTCATGAGAGTGGGATCTATGGGAGATGGAGGAATCATCTATGGAGAAGGATCCATAAATAAGGGACTCACAGGTGAGGGAAGGTCTATAGGTGAAGGAATCATAGGTGGAGGCATAGAAGGTGATGAAAATACCACAAGAAGAGATGGAACCACTAAAGGTGGAACCATGGGAGAAGAAGGATAATCCTTATTATGTGAATGACCTATGGGAGGAATATAATAAGGTCTAGGAATAGTTATAAAGTGACCCTTAAGGTGTTATTGAAAGATGCAAAAAAAATCAATGTGATGGGTACCACAGATAATAAACCTCGCCATACTTAGGTATATATTTAGGTAGAACCTTTGAGGGAGGCATGGCTTTGTTTTAGGTAGGAGAGGAAAGATTAAAGTATCAATATATTATCATAACTTCTGACAATTAGTATAAGAATGATTATATGTTCCATAGAATCAATAGATATGCTTGTGAGTTGTCTTAGGATAATCGCTCATATAAGGAGGTATAATAGGAGTGGAATAAGATAGAGAGGACTTATCATCCCATTTGGTGGGTAACAGATCCATCTTATGCAAGGAATTAAACCATCACCAAAAAAATTTGGTGATGGAGGAGAAATAGAACTAGGCTAAATGGAAGGAGTAATGAGATGAAAAATAGGGGTAGACTCAACAACAATAGGAGCAAGAATAAGCTCAACTATAGTAGGATCAATAATGGGCTCAACTATAGTGACAGTGGGAATGGGCTCTAATAAGGGCTGTATTAAGAGAGGAGTGAGATATATATAAGGTTTAAGAAGGGTCACACTAATCTTAGGAGTAAAACAACTATAGTGATCAAGGAATCTAGCAAAATGATAAGAATCAATCATAGCATGATCTATGAGCATACTCTTACAAGGTTCCTCAAAAATTAGAGGCATTGGTACCATCTTTACCTTATGATAAAGAGTAAAAATACTAAAATTAGGAATTGTAAATGAAGGAAGATGGGAAGATACATGAAAAAACTCAAGTAAAGAAGAATGATAATAGATAATCTCAACATCATGGGCATGTACAAAACCTCATAGGAATGGATCATCTAAGGAATAACCATCATCATAATCTAGGGTATGAAGATCAATTACATAAGTATGGATAACCTTGTCATCTGAGGAAGTGTGGTGAATATAATGTTGAGTCTTGGTTAAGACTATGTGAATATCATTGTAAGGAGGCTTACGAGAATGAGGATATAAGGAAGCAATAAGCTATGAGATGAGATGAGGTGAGAGATCATAAGTTTTAATATTTAGGTTAATCTCATTAGGTTCATCATCATCAAAATCTAAGAGGTTAGGAGGAATGTTCCCAATGAGTTTAGGATGCCCATTATAACATCAAGTTGAATTAATGGGAAAATTAAGATGTTATGACTCATATAATGGAATGTCGGGCAAAGGTTCAAGAGTAGGAATATTGAAGACACCAAAATCTTAGAATTCTTTGAAATTACAAGGGTTAGTGTCACTTGAATCCTATAAATCGATCCATTATGAGGGCATTTAACACATTGGCAGGTGGAAGAAGTAAGGGCTCTCATATGGTGAGTCCATGGCCTACCAAGAAAGATTTTATAAGAAAGGGAAAAGATAAATATCATCACCTTCATGTGAATGGTGATAGGTGGGATGGTAATGGGAATCCACACACAACCTAGAGAAGTAATTTGTCTTCTATCATATCCTTGGTAGGTGTTGTGTGTAGACTTGAGATTTCATTCTGAATATCTAAGGATCTGAAGCTGAGAGAGGTAATATAAGTGTTGGAACCCTCATCAATCAATGCATGCTTAACTTAGATATCATCTACTTAAACACTAATTAATAAGTTAGGATCATCTACATGAAGCAAAATCTCATCATGAATCATGGAAGCTAAAGGAAACTTTAAGGAAAGAGAAGTGTCCATAGTTTCATCAACATTGATAGACATCTCTTCACATTGTTGTAATATACTATCCTCAGATCTAGATAAGGTTGTCTCCCATCCTATTAGGGGAGGATAAGGGATATTCATATAGAATAATAATTATATAAGACATTTTCTATGACATGGAGAAGTATTTATAAGCTCAGGGAACATAATCTAGAATGGGAGATTAGTGAGTTCCATGATGGCATCCCACTCATCATAACCCATAATAAGGTTGTTAGATTTAGGTGCATAATGATTAAGGAAGTTATAAAAAGGAGGAACCAAAGCACATTAAAATTTATGTTGGTAAGAAGAAGAAAGTGGTTTGGACCAAGGTTGTCAATCATGTTGAAATGAGGAAATAGATTCAAGTTAATTTTAAGAAAGGGTATAATAAGTGTTAGTATAAATTTTAGTATCATTAGTTTTAGAAGATGATGAAAGAGTGGTGGAAATAGAGAAGGAAGTGTTATCCAAGGGAGAATCAGAAATTGAATTATCAAAGTTAATAAAGTTATCTTGCCCCAACTCATTTAAATGAGCTGGAGAAGAATCCTAGATAACATGATATGTTATAGATGAAGGAAGAGTGTAGATAGGTTGAGAATAAATAAAATCAACCACCCTTCACATAATAGTCATATTAATGACAATCTCTTTATAAGTTGGTTTAACAAGAATTTCTAAATTATTGGTAGAAGGGGTGACTTTATCAGTATTATCTTGGATAGGTTAACGATTAGAAAGAGGGTCTTTATAGGTAGCTAAATGAGCATTGGCTTGATTTAAGGCTTGAGGTTTATCATGTGATTTATAATCCTTAAAACCAATTTCATAATCTTATTTACACTTTCAAATGACAAAATTGTGATCAAAATTAGGACCAAGAAGAAAATCCATAGCTAAATTTTAAAGTTGTCTATAGGTCTCATGAGAATGACCCCAACTAGTATGAAACCAACAAAACTTATTAGGATCATACTAGGATTTCATATGATGATTAGGGTCAAGATCTCATGGAAGAGGCCTAGGTAGACACTTAAGCAATTTAGCTAAGGATATAGGTTTATGAACATTAATTTTGTTTGGTGAAGATAAGTGAGGATTGGTATATTGTTGAGAAGGGGGATTTGGTTTTGATGAAGGGGTAAGAATGACAACTTGAACATTTTGAATGGTGTCATAAGAATTTGTAACACCATCATTGGTAACATTATGATTTTTGTTCTTAAGTAAGATACGAGGACCTAAAAAAGGTTGGGGTGGCTTGAATTGATGCATAATGAAATCTTGTCATTTAGCTTGGTAAATAGCCTCCTCCAAGGTACATGGAGAGAGAGTGTAAACCTGATATTGAATTTTAGGAAAGAGGGCATTGGTAAAGATGAGAAAGATAGTCATCAACCATGTTATGTTCACATTTGTTTGACAAATTTTTCCACCTTTTAACAAAGGCTTGAGTGATTTCATTTTCAAGTTGTTTACAATTTATGAAGTGGGCCAAAGTGTTCTTAGGAAGATCACTAGTTTGGAATTCTTGAACTAAGACATTCACTACATCCTCCAAACTAGGAATGGATTGAGTTTTAAGCTAGTTTTACCAATCCAAGGCATCACTTGTGAGAGTTTTGGCTAAGATTTTTATAGCAACAAAGGTGTTCAATTTGACCCAATCCTTATAAATATTTCCAAATGTTTTAATATGAAGGGTGGGATCAATTGATTTATTATAATAGATTGTATGTGTGATATCTCCACTATCAATATTATTAATTTAAGTAGTGAGAGGTTCATTTTGGAGATGCTTAAATTTTTTTTACCAAAGAAGGTTGAGGAATGAGATTGCCTTGAGAATATTGAACAGGAGGAGGGGGAAAAATCTGGTTACGTATGCCCCAAGTTGTTGGTTGAGGATGAGATTGAAGATGAAGAAGGTGGTTTTGCATTCTCATAATTTTATTTGTGTTATGAGCTTGAAAGGTATTCATTTGATTGAGTGTTTTTAACATTAGTTAATGTGTTTGATTAGCATTTTTAGAATCATTAAATTTGGTGTTCATGGCTTAAGTACCACTATTGGTGTTAGTAAGAGATTGAGAGGAATTATGAGAATGTGAGGCACTAGTGGAAATTTTTTCTTGTGTCAATAAATGTACTAGTGAATGGCTAAGAGGAAGAAGCACTAGTAGTATGATTACTTTGTGTAGAAAATGATGCACTAGTGGAAGGATTAAGGATAGTGGATCTTATGAGAGGCCCACTAGATGTAGAATCTATCATGTTAGTGGATATACTAGGCATGGAGGTGGAATAAATTAGAGAAGAAGAGGTCATGGTATGAGAATGGGTCATAATAGAAGGAAGAGGTTGAGAATCAAAGAAAGTGATACCCCAAAATCTAGTTGAGAATGTAAGAGTAGGTGAATGAGGCTCTTCCATTTGACCACTAGTAATAATATTGTAAATGGTAGAAGGGTATTTTCCTTGATGTTGCGGAAATTCAAAGATAAAGAAGAGAATTTTAGGGGTATACTCTAATTCAGGTTTGTCTTCTAATGAGAAAAGAGGATTATGTTGTGAAGAGGTATTAGGAGGGGTCCCATACTTCATTGTGAGAGTGGCAATATGAAAATTACTAGCATCCAAGAGAGGATCCATACACTGTCTATGAGAGACCCTATGAGGGTTGGTAAAATTCATCATGTTTGTTGATTACAACTAAGTGTTGTCATCAAGTAAAAAGTCAATGATGAAGGATAAGAAAGAGAGATGAGAAAGAAAGAAAATAGGGAATGATAAAAACTATATAGGGTTGACTAGGTCAATCCAATATGATGAATAGGGATTGGAAAAAGAGAAAAAAAGGTCTAAAAATTATACAAGGTTAATTGGGTCAATCTTGTACAATAAACAAAGGTTAGAAAAAGGTATAGGGTTGACTGGGCTGACCTAATATAGTAGATAGGTAAATTAATAAACTGATGATATATTTGTGGACTAAAACAAGATAACTTTTTCAATCAATTTGAAAATAAATAACTAAAGAGAAATAAGTAGTCAATTGTATTAATACTGGTCAATCTAATTGAGGCACATAGCACAAAACCTTGCACCAACACTGGCTAATGTAAAAAAATTCAATACAAAATACAATTGAGTAAAGAGAAAGCAATCAACTTGGAAAGTAAAGAGATAACTAATTATTCAACTTGAATGTTTATTAGATTATTAATATATGATTTTAGATGTTATGGGAAGTTGGTTATAAGAAAGGAACTAGAATTCCAATCTAAATATGGTTTCAGATAGTTTAGGTTGAAACAGATTGTAGTGGCAATGATACAAGCTTGGTATTGGGGCCTGCCCCCTCACTTCACACACCATAGTGATAAGGGTGTTAGGTGCTTAGGTATAATATACCATTAACCATGCTTTATAATTGATCAGAGTATCAAGTTAGCTTCCCCCTTGGTGATGAAATCTAAGTAGGTTGGTCTTATGTAGATAAATGTCAAATGCTTATTTAGATTCTTTGATTTAGCCATGTGTGCATAAAATAGAAAATATTGAAAATTAATGATTAATTGAAAACCAACTAATTAAGTTATGTGATCTATTCTAAGCATGCAAGCAACAAGAAAATAATGTGTGAACTAATTACTAGCATATAAGGTTAATTCCAATTTTGAAATAAGGTACAATGTTGATATATTTAATAATGTATGCACAAAATATAGAACAAGTTTGATAGGGTTGATCCTATGCTATGGAAGAAATGTCTAAAAATGAACAAGGTCAATAGAGTTGACCCATTTATCTAGATAGCACATATAACACAAAACTAGGTCAGTAGGGTCGATCTAGTTGACCGTGCAATGGTAGTTTTGAAGACTACAAACTATGAAAGAAAAGGTTGTAATAAAATAAATAGAGAGATAGAAAGGAACCTTGGTGAATCAAAGATGCAAATAATGAATATTGATGTTCAAGAACCTTGATATATGCTTAAAAATTTTGCTAACTAGGTTGACTAGGTTGATCAAGCTTTGCAAAAACCTATTTTTGAGTGCCTAAAAATATATAGGGTCAACTGGGTTGACCTAATATGTTGAACCTAATGTCTAAAAAAGTACAGGGTTGACTAGGTTGACCTATTAGTTTAGACTGGATGTCTAAAAATCTTTAAAACTTTAGTGGGTTCACTAGGTTTGTCCAGTAGCCTATACCTAAAATTTTGCATATAAAAGTTAGATACTAGGTTGGTAGAGTTGATCTATTATGGAAAATATATTATAAAAATAATGATGAAATAATGAAAGAAATTAAATAAGGTAAATAAATTCTACAAGGTTTATTTCACATTGGGTTCACCATAATGTATTATTAAGGTGAACCCAAAGTGAATAAAATACTAAAAAGAAAGAGGAAATGTGAAGATAATCCAAGCAGTGGTGGGATAGGATTCATGTCAGGTTCACCAAAATGTATGCAATCAAAAATGTATCATGTATATAAATCAATCCTATCTCAAAGAAGATAGATCATACCTACACTTATGATTGAGAATATATTTGTTAAGTGGGGGCATGACCAATATGGGGATCTACTAGACTTGATTAGGGGATCAATTGTCATAATACACCATGATAGGAAGGGTTCCAAAGATTAAAGTCTAACATAATCACACAACAACCCTAATATAATCCTAGGTTTAATGTTCACTCTATTCTAATAAATAAGAAAGTAAATCTAATATAGTGCACACCAAAGCTTATGGCATAAAATAGGGTTTAGAAACAAAACAAACTAAACTAAACATGCATAGAAGACATATATTCACATCAATGTATATGAGTTCATGGAAGAAAGAAGTACAACTACATTATTTATCTACTCTTACAAAGGAGAATAAAGTTAATAATACTTACCTTTAAGATGAACATGTCGAGCCTCAATATATCCCTTGGCCAAGGTGCTTTGCAAGATATTGTTATGGTATTTAAGGATAACAAAGACAAATGAGCTCTAGGATACACAACCTATCTATTCAATCAAAATGCTTCTCCATAAGACAAGATCCATATCTCTAAAGAAATTATGGAACCCTAAGTTTTAATATTTAAGTAGAATGGTCAATAATCAAATGTTTATTCACACTTATTCTTATTTTCTTCTCTTCTTCTTAAAAATGGTTGGAAATGAACTTGTATATATAGGTGGGTCTTTCCCTAAATCCTTCTGAATATGTTAGTTGTATAGGGTTGACCTAGTTTCCCTATATGTTTACCAGAGATAAATCACTAGGTCCTCAGCTAGGTTAGCTGAATGGATATCAAATCTCAAAGTGAAAAATGCCCTTAAATATTATAGGGTCAACCTAGTTGACCCTATACAATAATCATAAGTAGAAAAATATACAAGGTCAACCCATTCGACCTATTACAATCAACTAGTTGAAAGGGGATCAAGGCAAGAACAAGGAGGATAAAGCATGGCAAATGAATGGAATGGGTAAGGCTGAGAAGGATAGGCTTAGGATAAATGGTTTTAGGAGATGAGTGTGTAGATGGTAAGTGAAAAAAGGGACAATAATATTATGAAACACCAATAGTCTACCCACCCCTTTCCTAGTGCACCCCTTAAGGTGTGCACTTAGAGAGATTGAGACTCAATGGGTTCCTACAAGATACAAAGTATCAGTAATCAATAAAAGTTTAAAAATATTATGTGTATAAAATATGAGCTTGAAGGGGACCTAGAATTGATGATGGTTTATATGAGTTTTTTTGAAAGGAATAGAGGTTCAAGTGGACTTAGTGGAATCATGACCAAATCCAAAACACCATTAAACACTTCCACCTTATGTACTAACATCCTACAACATGAGAAAATTGTTTGTAGTCTAAAAAATGAAGAAACATGAAGTTTTGTTTGTTCCCACATTCCCACACATGTGAAATAGGAGTGGAGGGTGGTGGATATGGTCTACTAGGACCTCAAGAAAACACAAAAATCATTTAGTTTCAAAAATTACTTAAAAATGCACTAAAACCATTGCCATTTCTAAACCCTACACAGATGAAGGAACTCACTGGACTACTCAGGTTGTTAATATTTATTCATAAATATTTGGGTATAAAATTATAGACAAATGACATGGATAATAAGGTCAAGGGACCTCCATCTCCCCATAATCTAAAATCTTGATCTTTTCTCTCCTTTACAAAATGAATGAGAACCTGAAAGTCTACCTGGACTGCCAAAGAACTCAATTGAGAGAGAGAGAGAGATGATTTTGGTCTATTATTTCATAATTTTGACCTAAAAAATATCTAATAAATTTTTAATGAACTCACCTACAACCCTAACTCCGATCTATATGGATATATTATGTAGGTCTATATAATCTGTAGAAAACACCTAAAAATCCTTCTTTTTCTGCATTTTCTCCATGATTCAAGATTTGAACCACCATTATAGGATAGAGGGAAGTAAAACATGACTCAAATTACATTTAAAACTAATTATTATGGTGTGTAAGTTTTCAATGCACATCCTTCCCATGTGTGGGGTTTATTTGTTGAGTAGAGAGTTGGATTTGGGTCTTAAAATGGATTTTTTATGATATGAAATGCCTAGTGATGGCTATAAGATGAGGATGGGACATTTTAATGCCCTTATAAAGATATGAAACACTTGAAATTTCACCTTTAATAAAGATTTTATATGGCATATAGATTCATATGAGGCACTTAAGGGTCTTGAAAGGGATTCTAAGGGGGTTTATGATAACTCGAAACTACTTGAATGACCAAACCATGAAAAATGACATTAAAACACCATTAAACTTTCATATCATGACTTTGAACAAGGTTTAAACACCCCTCACATTTCTTATAAATACTCTCTCACAATGAAAGGCTTGAAAAAGACCCAAATGCCATGAAAACCAATAACCTCAAACTTGTCAAGCTACCTTAATTTTATCAAAATATCCTCAATTTTATCAAATAGGGTTAAGATCACTATTTGGACCTTACAAGACATATTGACACTAACTTTCTCATTCAAAGACCATCATGATGATCTATAATATCACCTAATAGACTCAAATTAACCATGACATGATGGATTCACAAGCAAGATCTAGAACACACAATGACACTTCTAACAGTGCTACCAAGGTTTAAAATAGGATTAATAAGGACATGACCATGCAGGAGATCACCATGACTAGGCTTGGATAGTTGTCATAGAAATTTTTCCTATATAATCCAAGTTATCCATAATCTAAATAGAGATATGGTACTTTGGATTATGAAAATAATTAGAAATTCCATTAGATTATAACCAATCTCCTTCAGTAAAGGCTTCATTATCTTGATTTGGTGAAGTTGTTAGAATAAATACCACTAGTGGTTTCTACATGTTTTTCTTATTTTTCCAAATCATTTTGGGCCTAAAAAGGGCTTTAGAATGTTTAGGTATATTTTAATACTTAATATACTGAGGTAATTTTTCAATGTGAAAAGCATATTTCAAATTATACGTGGAAATGATTGTGTCCTCAACAGTGAGCTGGTTTGCAAATGTTGCAAGAAATGTATTGATCAAAGTGGAATCAAGATCACTTGGGTTGATATAGTTAGACTTGGGTGGTTTTTAAACTATTTATTTGTTCTTCTTCACTATAATTTTATAACCAAGGTAATATTTATAATTTTGAAATTTAGCCTCTAGGTGTTTGAAATATTGGTAGGGCTACGAATCAACATAAATGGTAACCTCAATTCTAGCATGGGGGAACTTGAAGAACTGGTGTAAGGTAGATGGGAAAATTCATATTTAATGGATCCAAAGATGACCAAGAAATATATTATATGGTAATCTAATTTATAAAACATGACACAAAGTATCATGAGATACATACCCAATAATGATTGGAAAACAAATAGTTTCAGAAGATTCCCTTTTGGCATTGTTGTAAGGCCTTAATCATGATTATCTCAAGTTGGATGTATTTGGTAGTATAACCTAATCATTGTATCAACTTGAGTATAATTATGTTCAAACCTAAACCATTTCCTATAAGAACCTTCTTGATCTTATGATTTTCTAGAATGGCCTCAATGTACAAGGGGTTATTTTGGCTTGGATTGAGGGAAGACATATATCTTTGATCAAATGTAATTTGTTGTCTTAGAGATAAATGTCTTACAAACATATAAAAATGGTCAAGTTTGATATATTTGGGAATAATGGATCATTTAAGGAAGTCATTCAATATATTTAATGGGATTTTGATGTACACAAAAGATCTAGGATAGAAATTTGCACAAGGGTTTTACTTGGTCCTAAATATCAATAGAAGAATGAGAGGGCTTGGCATTGGCTAGTATAGTTTTTATCTTTGGATCAAAATTCATAGTGTTTAGATTTGGTCTAGAATTAGAAGAAGGTAAAGGGCCTTGGAGAGTGACTCATGAGTGTCTAGTTGTGATTGCACAATCTAGAGTCAATAAGGAGTCATTATAATTAGAAGAAGAAGGTAAAGGACCTTAAAGGGTAACTCATGAGTGTCTAGTTGTGATGGCACAATTTTGAGTCAAAAAGGAGTCATTATAATTATAATAAGGGGTAGAGGTCTAAAAATAGTAACCTATGGAAACTAAGGCACAATGAAATTACTTGAACCTAGTGTGGTGTTACTCAAGGAAGAGGGTGTTAACCCTATAATATGGGGTCCAATAGTTTGAGAAGCATTGGATGGCTCACAAGTTTTGATTATAATGGTGGAAATATGATTTGTATAACTACATCTCATAGTGTTATTATAATCATACAACATATTATTATAACCCATATTATTAGTTTGGGTATTATGATCTTGATTATGAATATGTTGATTAGGCTTCTGACCTTGATTCTATCGACATTGACCCTAACCTTGATTATGATTATTTCTCTACTAAAATTGATTATGTTTGGGAAATGGGTCCTTGTATATGCCCATGTCCTAATTAGTGTTCTACATTATTTGTTTCACTTTAATTTTGCCACTTTCAATCAAATACTCAATAAGATGTCTTTATCATATACATCGATAAATGACATGGCTGGTAACATGATGGAAATTACAAAACTCATCTTCATAATACCAATTGGGTTTAGGTTGATATTATATAAATGGATTTGGTATAGGCCACATGATCAAATTGGTTACCACTAGTTTCTGGAACACTGAATCAACAGGTTCTCCCAATTTATTGGATGTTTTATACTTATTAAATGCCCTACATGGAGGATCCCTTTGTAAATTTTTTTATGGATTAGGTTGGTTTGGTTATAAATTTGGAGCCGATAGAACCTACACCATTTTCACATATCTAGATTTTGTCACTCCATTTCTGACCATGTTCTTGTTCTTTTTAAAAACCTTAGGTTTTTATGTAGTAGTATCCCAAATAGGTGGTTGGGTTTGATTATATGTTTAACCCTATGAATAAATATTTACAAGGCCTTTGGTAATGAGAACCTTATTAATTTTCACACCTTTGTCAATGATCTCTTTTAATGTGTTGGCATAAGTGAGTTGTAAATTATGAGCCACCTCAAGGTTCAAGTTTTGTGTAAAAATATCAAACAACTACTTATCTAGCAAGTTGTGTTGAAAGTGTCCAGTTGATGCTCTCAACATCTGTAGGCATGCTGAGAATATTTCTATATTTATTTATTTTATGTTGCATAATTCAAACATTTTTTATTTTTGCTCAATGTTTTATATTAAAGGTAAAAACAGGTTTTGAAGGGGCCCCGAAACCCTTTACATCAGATAGATATAAACCTTAAGCACATCCAGGAAACAAATAACCTGGAACTTACAAAAGCTTAACCAGATAAGCCAGTAAATAGAAAATAGCCTACAAAAGCTAGACAAACAATAACAATTAGTTATTATTTTTTTTTTTACAAGACCGAAGCTTCATATCTAGAGGAGGGACCAGAAGTTTAGATTTTTTCCTCTTTACAGTAGTCCAGCCATCCTCTACCTTAGCTGCCTCAGCAGCCCATTCCATAGAAGGCCAAGAATCATGAAGCCCAGGGGGCGACAAATCCTCAGCCAAAGCCTTAGGAGAACCAGCCACCAACTGACTCCTAGGAGAAACCTTCAAAATAGGTGGAGGAACTACCACCTCCTCAAAAATCGGTTCAAAAAGATTACATAATCCAATCTCCTCCGAACCTTCAACAGGAACCGTCTCCAGCTGAGACTCCTGATCCATTGAAATAGATAAGATACTCTTATCCTTCTCATTCTCAGAATCAGTCGAAGCTTCCTCAGGTTGTTCTACAATATAGTGATCATAATCAGCTTCTGCCCACCAAGAAGGAGATCTTCTGGGTTTGGATTTCCTTGCAGTGCACCTGGCTGCAACATGCCCCGTCAGATGACACTTTCTACATCGGAAAGGTAACCCTTCAAAATCTAACATTTGCGTCCAAGATCCCCTAGGGGAATCCAGACAAATCACCTCAGGAAGGCCCTTAGAAACATCTACCTCAACCATAAGGCGAGCACAGGTCGATCTGAAATACCTCTTGGTTTATGCATCCACAAATAAAAATTCCCCTATAGAATTTTTGATGGTTTTAAACACCGAATCATGCCATAGATGCAATGGTAAATTAGGGAGCCAAACCCAGACAGGGATCTTGTTGAAAGTTTCTATTACAGGATTGAAATCCATATGCCACCATTTGGCGAAGAGAGGGTATTTACCCTGCCAGAAGAAATTTTTGTTGGAAAGAATGGTCTTCCTGTCCTCAACAATGTGAAATAAAGCTATAAAAAAACCTTTACCACAAGGATAAATTTCAACATTTCCATCAATTAGTGGCAGCCATGTCTGGGATATCCAGCCATGTAAATCAGCATGAGATGGCTAGAAGCCGTGAAATCTACAAATAGCCGCAGACTTTGAAAAATACTCTGCCTGATCAAATATTTCCTTAACAATATCAGGATCAAGATGAACCCTGACAGGTTTTAAAGCACTTACAGGTGATTCACTTAGTCTCCCCATAGAAGCATGGCATTTCACTTCATGAATTTTGGCTTCAAAAGTAGCCACGTCCACATAAGATCTTCCTTTAGATCCAGGGATAGACCCACAAATAGGGGAGCCATTTATAGAGTCCTTTAATGGAGGAGAACCCCCATCCACAACCAGAATCCTTTCCCCATTCGCTGGTAAAGGATCATCCACACCAGCCACCAGATCTATGGCCACCTAGACCAAATAGGAGGTACGCGCTCTTGCCTGAGTACCCACGGCCTTCAAAGTCTCCATGCGCACGCAGGGAGCATGGGGCGTGCACGCGCGCTGGGAGCGTTCAAAAAATCCACCTACTTTTTAGTTATATAACTTTTTTATTTTTTATTTTTTATTTTTTTAAAAAATTTTGCTCAATGTTACAAGAGAAATAGTTGAAATTTTTATTTGATAAGTCATTCTGATTTATCACCAATCCCTTATGCAATTTGAGGATCCAATATGGACCTTGTCTAGCCAAACTGTATGAAAATAAGTGGAGCAAATAAATGTTATTGTAGGCTACCTCTTGGCATAGTACAAAAAAGTCTTGAATGTGCTCTTAAGGGTCCCCCTTCCCTTTTTATTTATCAAATTTGGGATCCTAAAAATGAGGTGTTTAGACACCTAAATTATATTTAGTGTTAAAATGCATCTAAAACTTATTAATAATTCTTCTTAAAATAATTCATGACATCTCCCTCTAAATTCAAACAATTGAATAAATCAAATTAATCAATTGTGCATACTTTAAATTCTTATTTAAATATAAAATATAGATTTTACACCTCACACAACATCTTCCACCTTATTCTCCCTCACATGTTGACTCATTCTAACCAAACCCATAACTTTCTCAACCTCCTTTGAGTCATCCGTTGAGTTGTCAATAAGTTTGACTCATTCTTGCTGACTCAGCTAACCATTCCCATACTTTTCTCAACAATTTTAAATGGTCATCATCCTCATGGGTGAGGACTTATTATCCATTGTTGATTATTTGGATCATTTAAGAAATCCAAATAATATTCCACCATTGGATCTTCCTCCAAAAAACTATAAATAATCTTGAAAATCATCATTTTCATCCATCCTGACTTATGCTAATGAAGTTCTATTCAATTTGCAATCAAATCTAAGTGAATCAAAGCATCCAACAACCTTTTTTGCACCAAAATGGTTCCAATTCTCCTTTACATTGGAAGAGAGAGAAACCACATTGTTGAAGAGAAAATCAATTTTACATCACAATGGACGAAGCTTTCATATTTAAGGTATAAGTTTGTGTTTAATATTTTCTTTATTTTTTATCTACCTTAGGTTGAATTTATCTTAGATTAATATTGTGTAATTAGTTGTTTTATTAGCATTTCTAGATTTATTTCATGTTGTAACACAAAATTATACGCTTGTGAGAGGGTTCTTTAGGATCTCTCACTCCTGGATACAAAATGAGATCAACCTTAGACTGTGGGTATCATGTGATGGGGTTGAACCTCTAGAGAAGGCTAGTTCCTCTTGGTAGCTCACTTAAACTACTTATCCTTCTTGGAAAAGGGATAGAAGAGTTTTAAAGGATGACTAAACACAAAATAAGGTGATGCACCAAACTGAAAGACACTCCAAATTTCATGAAACTAACACTACGGCAGCCTCAAAGATAACCCTCACTCACATAATCTCTCTAATTGGTCATTTGTCATCAATATTTCCAAACTAGGCTCACTAGATAATAAGTGAAGCATAGAAGAGTATCAAAAATCACACTATACCATCATTAGTGATCAGAATAGCATAAGTTCAGACATATAATCACCTTTAAATACCTTCAAAAATGTAATAAAGAAGTACAATCACCAAGGAATAACACTCCTCCACAAGGCAACCATACACAAGCTAACTAGAACACTAGATGTAGGCAAAGAGAGGCAAAATAAGTTCTCTTATTTATTTTA
This sequence comes from Torreya grandis, assembly GCA_037957365.1. Taxonomy (NCBI): domain Eukaryota; kingdom Viridiplantae; phylum Streptophyta; class Pinopsida; order Cupressales; family Taxaceae; genus Torreya; species Torreya grandis. The sequence goes on from JARHVA010000260.1 coordinate 105,737, forward strand.
AGGTTATTTCTTACATAAATGGGTAGGTATATTCCATACCAAAATGAGGAGCATATCTTTACAATGGAGAAGAAAAGGAATATATAGGAGAAAAGGGAAGGGAGAGGAAAAGAACGCTCTCAAAAATCAATAAATGCCCTTTAACCACCCTTCATAGAGATCCAATAAAGAAGAGGAAGAGATAGATGAGTCTCAAACACCTTCAAACCACTTAGGCACTGATATTTACTTAGAAAATTAACCCTCCAAAGCCAAAAAGGTCTTCAAGCTCCCCCATTGGCCTAAAAAGGCACTAGAGGATAAAATTTCTTTGAGGAAGATGATATCATGCTCCACTAACTTGAGAAAAGTCTCCAAATTTCTATAATATTCCTTAAATGATCCATCTTTCTCCTCAATTCCCCAAAACTCCTCCACTTGGCTTCTAAAAGCTACTTGGTAACATGGTTAGTCATCCTGACATTTAATGCTTGCACTAACCTTGGGAATTAACTTTTTTGTGCTTTCCCTTTTATTCTCAACTAATATTTTCTCCTCCAACCTAAAAAATTCACCATGTAACTTGAAAATCATTTAAACTCTATTAATGGTGGTCTTCAATCTCAAGCCATCTTCAACTAGTTTTCCTAGAACTTACTTTTAAGGCTATTTGTCACCATGAGAACCACTTTTAGACCTATAAAAGGATTTTAGGCATCCATATCATTCCTATGATGAATAAAATGAATTTTTATTATGCATTAAAGACATTAAATTATGTTTTAAATATCCATTAAACCTTTAACCATTCACAAATTATTAGAAAACTTGGTTTTGGTGGAAATCTCCATTAAACCTACAACTATTCACAAATCATTAGAAAACTTGGTTTTTTGGCCTTTTAGCTAATAAAATTCCATATAAACACTTTTTAATGGATCTTAGTTCCATATAATGGTGATTCAGTTCCCATTAGGCTTCCTCCATGCATTTATACAATTCCATCCTTTGAAGCCCTTCAAAAATCACCATTTTTAGGCCATTTTGGGCCTCCTAAGCACCCACACTTGCCAATTTATTCTTAAAAATAGGTAAAAATTATATTTAGATATTACACTATGTTTTATAGGTGGTTTAAAATTAATTAAAAATCATTTTATGGGATTATGAGCTCAAAAACCCAAAACTAGTCAAAAAGGGTCTTTTGGCAACTCAGACAAGCTTGCCTTCTTAACTATTATTCATAAGGTAAAAACCTCAAAAGAATAACTTATTTACATGAATATTTATTCCATATACCCATTAAAATTTATTTATAATCTTGGGTTTCCATGTGAAATGTGTTCAAATATACGTACATAAATAAGTTTGCTTGTGGGGTTCTGCGTGCATTTGGTCAAAACCTTTAAGGTACAGTCATGTTGTCTGATATTTTTATTACACAAAAACATGTTACATAAATTAAATAAATTAATTAAATTAATCTTAAAATTAATCAAAAACATCAAAAAATTCTTAAAATAGTAATTCAAATAATTTAAATGAGCTCTAAAACCATTCTACTCAAACTGGGTTTATTGAGTTTTATCACAGTCTACAATGGTCAAATTGGAAAATCAATAAATTCACTTTTATGGAATTTCATGGATAAATTTCACTTGTAGGTTATTTTTCAAGGAGTATAATTCATATTTTATTCATATACCATGCCAAAATTCTTAATATCTTGGTCTCTACCTGGATTTATTTGCTCACTAGTTTCTTTGGTTTTTACCATAGTCATCACATTTGACTTTGACCTATAATAAAGGTACTTTTATAGACATTTATGAAAAGCCACGACCTATAATTTGTTACTATAACTTTATATTAAAAAATTCCCTTTTACACCATACCAAAATTATCAATATATTAGATTTTATAAATAATTCTTTGCTCACTGGTCTCTTTGGCAAGAATACTCAGTTTGAACTCCAATAGTCATATATTTGAAAACCAGTAGTTGTTTCTCGAGACATAAATTTAATGAGATCTAGCATGTATCCAATATAAAAACTAAGGAAGCTTATAAATTGAGATAGACAACTTGTTAAGACACCAAATTTGGAGGGAATGTTCTTGGCACATATGACATCATCTTTATGTCACCCTTTGACCACATTTGACTTTTTAGGTACATATGATAAATGCATAAACTAACTGATTCATTCATACCTTGATGGCATGTAGTGATATTCTAGTTATTCTAAGCTAGGAATATGTATTTTCCTCTCTCCAAAGGATAAATTAGATCTTACATATTCTCACCAAAGGATCTATGAACCCATAAGAACATCTTTTTGGTCCTCAATTTTTTACACCTATGCCATACATCCTCCAATACATAAAATTGACTTATTTATCATTAATTCATCATGACATCATACACCTTGGACATCATTGATAACTCTAGAATAAATGACCATGTTCAATATATGATCACTCACATCAGGTGTATAAATACTTATAAACACCTTCAAATGCCTTAAAAACTCTCCCATGAAGTCAAAATCTTCAATCAACCCTTAACTCTTCAAAAAAAACCTTTTGAGCTCCAATGGTGACTATAATAATACAAGCACATGACAATGAAAAAAAATGGATGATTTCACTAATCATATGGCCTTAAGGATGTCATAAGAAGCTTAAACTAGTCATGAATACAATTTGTACCAAAAATGAGGAACTAATTCCACTTGTAGATGCTCTAAAATCATAAATGTCTCTAAAACTATCAATGGTTTCCCGTATTTTACTTGGAGAGTAACTCAATTATGAGGAAAAATAAGGGGTATATCCCTTGTTATATTTGCCAAATATAAACCATATTTTCATGTTTGGATCATGAGGACCCTTTGTACTAAAATTTGAGGTTAGATCACTGTAGACACCGAAATCGTGTCTACCCCTTGGTCCTTTCTCCCCCTCTTAGTCCCCTTTGGTCCACTTAACCACTCCTAACCCATGTCTTGTTAATTTAAAATAATTAGCTATTTTAAATTAACAAAAACTCCTTTTCTCTCTCCCTTACCACCTCACCACCCTTGGATACCCTTCTTTGGATTCCCTTCATTCCCCACATGGCCAATATTAATGCTTAGACCCCCATTCCAACTTCTCCCCTTTAACCTCTCATCCATTTTAGTCACCTTCAACCGTTTCTTCTTCGAACTCACTGACCTGGCAATTGGGAAAATGGATGAAAGGCTATTTTTAGCCTTTTTCCTGCCTTCCAGCTACCGACGTTGATCAATTGTCGATCGACATCAGCGATATTACCGGCGTCGGCAGCCTTCATAACGGTTTTCTGCATCCGTTATCTATCTTTGGCCTCTCTCTCGCATCTGACTCTTGAATCCTTTAATCTGTCAATCTTTCACTCCTCTCTCTTCCACTGCTAACTCTTTGGCTGCAGGTACACATCAAGCAACACTCTCTAGGGACTCTGCATCAGTTTTCTACATCAACAACAGGGACTCTACCTTCATCAACAGCATAAGCAACAACACCATCAACACTCCTTCAACTAGTCATAGGTAAGTATTTTGTTTGTACTTTCATTGTGTTTTCTAGTTATTTGCTTCTAAGTATTATGAACTAGATTCAACACTCCCTATCACCAGACCAGACCAGACCTGAATCCTTATATCCCTGTCCCCTTGTTTGTCTACTTTATCCCTCTATCCCTTTTTGACATTCTGTCCATTGTCCCAAACCTCTGCACAGACTCTCAGACCATTAACCAAAACCAGACTCTCAGACCCAGACCCCCAAACCATTCAACCAAGCCCAAAACTCTATCTCAGACCCGTCCACAGACCAAAACTCGTTCAGACCTCATCCACAGACTATTGCCCTGACCGACACCGGTAACTTCCCCCACCGATGTTGGTAGACTAACTGATGTCGGCAGACCTTGAAAACCGATGCCGATAGGATCACCGATGCCAGTGACTGTGACCAGCCCGACAACATCATTCAGGTAAGCATTTGCTTCCATTTCCTTTTCAGTCTTTATCATTGCAGTCTTTTATTATTCTGCTATTTATCAGACATCATTTTTATTAATCAGTGGGTTGACATCCCTCAAGATTTTGCTTTTGGGATCAAGCTTTCGCTTGGCAGCCCACCATCTCCTCATCTAATGCCTTTTCGTGTTTTAGTCTCTTTCCTTTGCAGGTGTCATCCTCCACAACCAAAGAAGAGTTCTCACGACATCTGGATTATGGTGCGCACGACTTCATCCAGGTACATCAAGACTTAGACCATTTCTTCTAGTTTATTATTCTCTATTTGAATGTGAAAGCGAAAAATAGTATAGAAACAATCACCTCTCTAGCATCTTCAACTCTTCAAATCTTCTCCAAATTAGCCCTCAAGCTAGGATTGTGTACTATTTGAAAATATTTGATTTATTAACATAAATCTGAAATCAAACCTTCTCACCTTAAAATAAATATTCAAATAGGCCTATAATTTCCAATCATACCACCATCTATCTCTTCATATCATGGTTTCCATATTTGTACAAGTTGGTCTACTAGATTGTGAGGTGTACGAATTATAACCTCCCATCATGGAGTTTATGTTAGAGTGACCTAAAAATATTGTCACATTGAATTGAATGAGACATTTATATAAACCATCTTATGTCTTAAAATTTATCATATCTATATCATTTGATTATGCTAAGGTATCTTACACTAACAACTCTCTTTAGAGCACCATCAAACAACTATAGGTGATGTTTTTGAGCTCTTAGGACTATAGCTTGATTATATGGTATCCTCTAAAAAAGTTTTAAAACATTTTATGTTTTTAATATAAATCTCAAATTAACCCTATTTATGATTTACAACCTTATAAATTATCATAAAAGGGTCAAATACTTGGTTTTCAATTCTAGGCCTGAGTATGCTTAATTTGGCCTAACAGGCCTAATTAGGTCTACTAGGCTTTTCTCCATTTTCCTATTTGCTTATTTATTAATTTGAAATTTTTAAATATAAATTAACCTAAATTTATGTATCTTATCCTCTAAAACAACTTAAAGTAGTCACTTACTTAGTTTCTCACTCTAAGGTGTGAGTAGTCAAGTGAGAATTCTTGACATGCTTGTTTATCAGACCTGTAATCTACCATTTTATATATATTAAATTATATTATGGGAATTAAACCACTTTTAAAACTTATAAAACACAAAAACATACCTCCATGTAAAATTTCAATTCATTTCATTGAGTATAACTCAAAAAATACATGTTTTGGGGTTGCCTCAACTTGCCTTGTCAAATTTTTTAGCGTGTGTAGGTCTACATTTTTACTTTTTTAAAGTTTTATGATCTATAAATACTTAATTATTTTTTAATTATTAATATTATCTACCATAAAAACTATTATAATCATTTTTTTGTCAATTTTCAATCAATAATAACATCTAGAATCACCAATTGAGACCTACTACACACTCATAAAATGAGAACCAAGAAACCTAGGCAGAGATAAAAAGGCATATCTTGAGATTTATAAGATATAAAAATATAATTAAATTTTAAATATAAGTTTTAATATCTCCCAATAATTATATTTCATCATCCAACCTTTTAACCTCTTAAAAATTAATTTTTTGACTATCTCCACTTGCATGCCAAAATCCTAAATTTTGTAAATTTGCATTTCTCAATGTTTTTCCTTGAAATTATGAATTTTATCAATATAAAAAGGTTTTAAAATAATTAAAATCACCATAAATCACCTCAAAAATCCTCACATAAGGTTCAAACCATCTATCATACCTTATAGCCATCCAAGAAGTTTATTTAACTCCATGTTGACTGTCAAAAGACAAACATAGGACTGTGATAAAATAGTGGATGATTAAAATATTAGTGTTAATTAAAAAGTATTATTTAAACCTATAAATACTAATTATCACCACCTATACAAATTTTAATATCTATATTATTCCTATAGAGGTCTTAAAACTCATTTTTCTCAAAACTAGCTAGTGGGTTACTTGTGTTTACAATTTTCATGGTTTTTCAGTTATACCAGCTGAGTTCTAGCATTTTCATGCTTGTCACAATGAAATATGAGTTTAAAAAATTATTTTATGATGTTTTATTTACCTTTATGTAATATTATTGATCATTCATTTGTCAAACTTACTCTTTTTCACCCTATCAAACACTATTTATCCTCAAAGACCTTAATGTAACTATCTTGCTAACATTGTTGTAGATGATGATTGGGAAAATGGAAGTGTTTTATATCCATTCCACCATAATTTTTAACATTTATAGATAAAAATTTATTTTTAAACTTCCTATAATTTATTACTTTATAATATTTACTCTTCAAGGATGTTCTCAGGCTTCTTGCAGTCTTAATTTTATACATAGGCCTGTGTATTATACTTTCTTGAGTTGGCAGTAGAGGACATGATATTTATAAAGGTATGAAGATATAAATTTTGATTTTAATATATATTTTATCTCAAATGTTACTTCCTTACTTAATTTACCTCTAACTACACCTTTAGGGTATGTGGATAGATCAATACAATTGACCCTAGCATTGGTTGTAGATGGAGATTCTATTTACTACTTGTACGAACTATGTATAAGTTTTGATGCTCGGAGAAAATGAATAAGTTACCAATATATCCATTAATTTATAATAAATTCATGAAATTATCTCCATTAAGGTTACAAGCTCAATTGAAACTACACCTATATTGAAAGTCCTTAATCACTACTCTATCCACATCTTAGCTTATGAGTGATTATGCTTGAACATATGATTGTAGGTGATCATTCATCTCATAAAATTGACTATATATCAACTTTATGATAATTTTAAAAATATATTTTAAGATTCATAGTGTTAATTGTGGGTTTTAAAAGGTAAATACACTTTAATATTTCCATTAAGGTCTCATAGTTCCTTCTATAGTCATTTGGTCATCTCCTTTAGCATGGTTGTAGGTGGAGATTATTTTATATATAAAAAGGTGGAATTAGACCTTAATAAGGTCAAAAAATAGTTTTTATGAGATTTTCCCTCATGACGCATAACTTGACTAAATTTGCCTTATTGTAGGTGATCATCCATCTCTATCTTAGTAGGGTTTAAAGGTTTTGTACAATATTTTCATGACCATGTTTCCTCCAAAATTCCTTTACTCTCCATTCATAATGGATACATGATATGTAAGTGGATGGAAGTTGATAATATGGTTATTGACATGGGAAACATTGAATGGAGATGGATCTCTTACAAAGGTAAAAGGTAGTGAGAAAACTATGAACTAGGATGACACAATATGGAGAGTGTAAATACTCATGAATCTAATTACTTGATAGTCATGAAGACTATGAGTGATCCATAGGCATATGTCTTAACCAAATATATAATTTTAAAAGTCTTAGATAAGTATACACTATTGGAAATGGAAACCTAGGAATCATCAAATACCTTAAAGAATGTTAACTTTCCTTAACCTTTTATAAACTAATACTCCATGAAGATATTCAAATCAAATTGATTTATTATTTACTATTGTAATTGTTAGCTATCTAGATATCACCCTGCTTGAATACTTGATAAATTTAGCTCTAAAACCTTCACACCTGGACTAACATTAGAATGATCTGAGGTGTGGGGCACTTAAACTTAGACTAGACCTCTAGATTTTGTTGAGGCTAGCTCCTCTGATGTATAAATTTAAACTCCTTACTAAACTAATAATTATTGGGATGAAAAGGGAGAGAAGAAAACTGAAAGGTAAATCCTATTCTACTATTAGTGATACACCTATATTGTTGGTTCATCCACTCTATTTAAGCTCCTAAAACACTTATTAGATAGGTAAATGTTGAATCTACAACTCTAAATATGTCCTATGCATCAATATTTCATAAAGAGGTTTTATATAGTGATAAAAACTTGAGGTAAATGATGTAATAGACCTAATTCAAGGCACTAACCATCTACTTATATACATTGTAAGCTTAGCCAAAAGACATCAAACATTGAACATGACCTACATAATCTGAAAAACTAGTAACTAGGTAAGAATCAAGACTTAATAAGGGAGAAATATCTATCATATATACAAATAAATTGACATAAATACACTATAATAGCACAATTAAATCTAAAAATAGTCATTTTATTAATCTAAAAAAGTTACAAAACTCAATCTTGGCAGTGTCTAGTCTTGCCAAAAGAGGGATGGATTCTAAAAAATGGCTAAAAAGCTAACATATATAGCAAAAGCAAAGAAAATAAAAGATATTGGTGTAAAAATGAGAATAGTAGATCAAATACATCTTATCTCAAGTAAAAAATTGAGTTCAATTTGAAAACAAAGTCTTCAATATATCTTCTTAGTGTCCTTGTCTTGTATGAAGCTCTTCTTTGGCATAGAAAAGGAGTGGTGGGCCCATGTTGACAAGTCAATCTCCATTTGCATGAAATTTTACACCAAACCTTGTATTTTTTAACTCTACTTGAGTCTGATTTAGAAGTGTTTGAAAGTCTTGAATGACATGTTAACCAAGGATAGGTGCATGACTTGTCAACTAGTCAACCAAAGTGCAAGACTAGTCAACTCCAAATAACCTTGCCTTGCATGAAAAGAGGACAAAAATTAAATGATAAATTAATGTAATAGTATATAAGTGTAATTTAAACTCAAATATATCTCCTTAAACATCCATCTAATGCCAATCTCAAACTTGACCATTTGACCAATTAGGCCTATTAAGCCAAATAGGCCTAAAAGCTAATCTGTGCACTTTGACTCCATGAAACCCACCAAAATACAACATTAAACCTAAAAAAACAATAAAATATACTTTTAAAAACGTTTCTCATAATAATATATATAATTTTGATGAGAAAACACTCACCATTCAGTCAACAGGGTTGACTAGGCCTATTTTGCTCTATTTTCTTGCAGACTGGCCATTTTGATTGAGCTAGTAAGAGCACTTACAAGATTATTTATGAGAAAATTAATATTTTAAGATGAATAAAAATTATTATTATTTTAGATCCATTGATTATTTTTCATTGAACTAATCTGTAATTCATTTTACATGTTTTTTTCACAAAAAACATGATTTCTTCCCTCATCCATCCATATCCATATATAAAATTGACATTTTTAGAATCCTCTATAAGTGTACTTTATGTTTTAAAAGGTTTAAATTTTATCTATGATGATTTTATGGAAATTAAATAATTTTTTGTAAAAATGGGTTTTTGAGGGTTTAGGAGGGTTTTAAAGTTGAATCTTAAAAATGATGATTCATAAAGTAAAGACCTCAAAAATTGAAGCTTATTACATTTATTTTTAGCACAATGATCCCCCTAACATCCCCAAAAATATTGGATTCCCATACAAAAGATATGCAAAGTTATCATGTGGAGGAAAATTGCCATGGGGTTTTGCTTGCATTTTAAGTTGCCCACGCTCTTAACGATTGTTAATAAATCATATCCCCTAAACTAGTATAAATTATTAATTAATTATGGGTCTTAAAACATACTAAGAGTGTTCTTCCAAACTCCTCACATGGTAAAAGATATGAGCATCTGAAAAGGAGGCTTGGAAGGGTGCTTAGAACTACAAAAAGTGAAAATCTACACCAAGATGAAAATGAATCTTCCCTTTCTTCCCAAATCCTGAAAACATCATCATGGGGTATATAACATTATTTATAAACATTTTGAAAGTGTCTTATAGCTTGAAAAGTCAAAAGTGCCTTTTTAGCCTATATGCATGTTTACTTGCAAAAGATTTTATGAGCATGGTTTGCATATGATTTGGAGTTTTAACACTCTTAAAAGGTATTATTATGATTTTAAAACATCATCACATTCTCTTTAAGATTTTACCTGGACTTGAAAACCTTTGTGGCACTCCAGATTACTACCTGCTCCAATGGTGACTTCAAATAGACATGATGAGGATTGTGACAAAAAAATTATTATATTTCCAATGGCCATTAAACTTTTTAAAATTATTCTCCAAATCATGATGACCTTGTGCACAAATTTTCAAGTCCCAATTCCACCTATAGCTCCTATAATCCTTAATTTCCTTCAAAATTGACCCCTTGTGCATGGACTGTCTACATATTTGACTGAGTTTTGCATATTTTGAAGGTGATTTCATGATTCTAAGAGGTTTAAAGGTCAAAATATTATTAAATTATCTAAACATTCCTTTAAATAGTTTGAAAACAACCTCTACCCCTATTTTAAGCATGCTTAAACCTCAAAACAAGGCAATCTAGGCCTCAAAACTAGCATATTTCATATAATAAGTCTATACTATTTCCCTTTGAATTTTGAAATTATTTATAATATATATTATCAGGATTTATAATTTTATTTTTCATTTATTTAAGAGAGATGAAAAATATTCCAGCCTAAAACACCTTTTATCTAAGAGAAACCTTGAATTATGCCTATTAGTAGAAGACTGTGAGGGGCTAAAATGGCTATAGGTGTAAGTTTAGGTTACCTTTGAAGTGGATTATTACTATAATTGAGAATATATTTCATGTACTTTAAGATATTTACCTTTAATTAAAGTGTCAAGTACCACCTAAACACAAAATCCACTCAAAAGGATGTCAAAACCCTTAGTGAGTACTCTAAAGTACCAATTTCCCTTCTTGACTATAGGCTTTCATTGATTTCCACTATTTTACCTTGATTTTCTTATTCTTAGGGTCATTTCACTTATCTCCATTTTCATTCCATTCTCATAACTTCTCATGAACCTTGAATTAGCTCATACAAACTGTCAAAGCCCAGTCCTTACCTTCAAACCTTCACACTGTCTTGAAAAAGAGCCTATTAGAAGGCTATAAGTGAGTGTTGAAGTGGTTTTAGGTTATCATCCTATAATTAACATAAATATTAAAAATATTTATATGTGTTAATTTTACCTCCCTCATGCATGATGACTATTTTCTAACCCCAAAGTCTCTTTGAAGGGTTTTCATTGCTTATCATGGTTTATCATCTTGGTTGTAATAGTGGTACTAGGTTGTAGGTCTCATTTTCAATTTATATGACCTTCATACCTATCAATACACATTTTTAAATCTCCTTTATCATTCATAATGATTCAAAACATCATTTTATTGAAACACTTAGCTCAATGCGTCATATCACCTTTTGAACACACACTCTAATAATTCTTACTTGACTGTACTTACAAGCCTGCAAGGGTTTTGTACGGACAAGGGTTGTATATGGTTTTGAGAATGTATTTTCTTAGTCATCAAATGATAATGATCCTTGATCATAAAATTTTTATAGATTATGATCCATATTCCTTTTGTAGTGACATTGATTAAACCCCTATAATGTCTCCTATTTCCTAGTCCACCTACCTGGCTGTAGGTCTCCCTTGATGCTAATTGTAAGTTATTTATGGTAGTTCCCTATTAAATAGATAGAACATAATATTCCATTATTTTCTCTATGCTTCCATTATTATTTCACAACATAAATAACATTATGGAAAAGTGAAAAAACCTCTATGCACACTCAAAGCACCAATTCACTCTCTTGACTGTAGGTCTAGCTTTAAGGTTGGCTATAAGATTTGTATTAAATGACATGAATGTAGGGTTTATCAAGTAGTATTATTTGATAAATATTTATTCTTTTATTTATTCGTGATAACACCCTTACACACAATATTACCTACCAAAATAAATAAGCCCTCCTTATCCATATTTCCAACATGATTGGCATTATAGTCTCCTTTTGAGGGTTGTAGGTCATCATTTAATGTTGGTTGTAGGTATCTACTCATTTACTTGATTTTCCCCATGCCCTTGAGAGATTTACCTTTTGTTGTTTCTAAACAACCTTAGTAAATTCATACTATCCTTATGTTTCCAAGGCCATGGTTCTAATTGAATGGCTTTGAGGTTGTCAAGACCTCACCCAATTGCAAGCTTTGACCTTGAACAAGCCTGTAGGTGCCCTTTAGGGTTGTAGGCAATGATTCTCTCCTTCATATGTTGAGTCATGGATGAAACCATAAGATATATTTTATAACCTTGAAACCCAAACAACATACATGTCTCAATGTCCTATCTTCATCATAAGGGTTATGATCTTTACCAAATGAAGGTGATTGTATATACCATTGTACGAATCATGATTGTATTTTATTGAAACATGCATATATCCTTTTCTCATGCTTATGATGACTCCCTTGAATATGATTAATTTTATGGCTAGGACCTCTTGGTCATACTAGACCTTCAAAAAGATGTTATTTGACTTTGAATCCTCTTTGTACATTCATGACATCACCTTGAAAAAAAACTATTACTACTGTAGGTGGTCATATTGGTGTCATGGGGTCCAAATTGAAGGTCCAATTTGCCTTCCTTAGCTCTAAGGTGGCTTACTTATCACACCATGGATTTTTTATTCCCCTAGAACTTGAGGAAGTTATCTAAATTTTCAAAACCCATTGAATGTTATAGCCACACTTTAATTGTACAACCTGCTATTAGTGTTCCTTTTCATTATACTTTGATGCTTTGATTGGCCTGTAAACCCCTTGACCATTATTGATGGTGATTTTATCAACACTTTCTCTTTAATGGTGATAAATTGGAATGAAATTGGGGTTTAAGAATGAAAGATGATGAAAAAAATGTTTGAAAATCATGAAAGGAGGGTGAAGAGACACAAAACACAGTGTAAAATGGTAGAGTATGACAGTAAGATGAGGTGGATGAGATGGAGGTGAGAAGGAGAACTTCAAAGCATGAAAAGATAACTTGAGGATTGGTAAAAAAACATGAACATTAAATCATCATGCCACATGACTTTAAAGGCCATTAGAGGAGAGAAAGAGGCTGAAATTGAAACCTAGTTTTCTACAAAAACCTTAAAATTTGCAAAGAAACCTTAAAAATGCTAAACTAAGCCTCTTTAAGCACTTTGAGAGCATGGAAATGGGATTATTGGTATTAATCTTGGAGAAACACAATAATATTAATTTTAAAACATGAATTTTTTTATAGAAACCCCTAAAAGCATGAATTCAAGAAAAATTGAGGCTGCCTCCTTCCATGACCATATAATTCACCTTTTACAAGTATGTTACACTAAAGATTGAATAGTTGATTTTGTGAGATTTTTTGACCTTAAATTACATGAATAATATATTTATAATTCCATGGAAAGGTATAACAAGTCCCCATTATTTTTTAACAATTTTATTTTTCTTGAAACTCTGCCCAGGTGAGGAGAAAATGAAGAAAATCAGTTGCCTTTCTAGTTGTAGGTCTACAAAAATTAGCCTATCTTCAAAAGGATGTTTTATGAGCCTATAAAAACCAATTTAATATCCAATTAAACCATTATTAATCCTTCTAAATATAATTTCTTCACCTCAAAATTTAGACCTGTACCCTTCCTCAATAGACCATACCATCCTCAAACCTACAAGCAGGTCACTTTGTGCAAAGAAGGGAAGCACCTAGAATGGTTTTGGGACTATATTTCCTAAAATAACCATGAAATTCATGATATATCTTGTTAATGACCTTAAATTGGTATCCCCTACTTCTACTCTATGGAAATCTTATGAATTATGTACTATTGCTTGAAATATGAAGGAAAAGAGCCATATTTTGACCTTTAAAAGATGGATTTCACTTCAATATTAGAAGCCTTTTAAATGGAAACATAAAATATCATGAAAAAATACAAATTTTTTACCTTTTTCATGTTTTAATGTGGAAATTTAGCATGTGTGGGGTGAAATAGGGGACTACTGGGCTTAGAAAACATACTAAATGACCTTTTCAAGTTATGAAACTTTTGACTTAAGCTAAATCATACTTTATAATATGACTAAAGAAAAAATTAGATAATTTAATGACCTTTTTAATCCCAATTTTTAAAATTTTAACCAAAAATTACATTTTTAGGCCACAATTCCCCATTTTGATTAGCTATAAAAGGCTATTGACTATATTTAGGAAAGTTTCATATGATAGGGGTAGAAATTTGGCCTTGATAGGTCAAATTACTAATAATTTTGGTGACTCTCAGGGGTTGACCAACTATCTAGTCAAAATAACCCATTAGTTTTCATATGACAATGGCAAATTGAAGCATAACAAGTTTGATTGGATGACTTTCTTGACTAAAAAATAGACTCTTTTGATCTTTGTAATACCTTTTATGACTGACACAACAAAACAAAAGGGAAACATAACTAAACTAGAAAGCAGAGACAACTAACCTATGGAAAATAGGAAAACAATGAAAGGGAATCAAATTGATACTTGTGTTACTCACTTATTAGATAAAGTAAACCTAAAAAAACCAACTTGAATTGACAAGCTTTCCTCCAAGATCAATTGGGAATTTATTTTGTGCACCATGGAACTTTGAAATATGATTACTTCTTTTTGATAGTGTCTTCCTTCAGATAGGATAACCTGTATGTTCATGTCTTTTAGATGATGTAGTTAGGCCTCCAAATTCCATTCTCAAGTGCATGGATTGAAGATATGGATCTAGGATCCAATCATCTTCCTCCCATATTCTTATTTATTACATCAAGAATGATAACTTTACCTCATTCATAGGTTGATTATGATTTGACATAATCTAATTCAATAATTTTATTGGCAGTTTAGCTAGTATACTTGGATTGATGTCTTCATTAAGCTCTATTTGAGGTGGCACTTTATCAAAGTTTTTATATTCTTGATAAGCATCCAAAATTGGATATAAATCATTAATTTCTTCTTGATGTATAACTACAATAGTACTCATTATAGAACACTCTTCAACCTCTATATGAGGTGGAGATGGACTATCAAACTTTGCACAAAAACTCTCCAAATCATCCCAAAAGGCCTCTTCATCATGATCAACTAAAAAGACATGAAATTAATTAGTATTCTTACCATTTGAAACATGTTGATCTCATATTTATACCTTTAGGATGGATTCAAATGAAGATTCTTAATCTGTTTCACTTGTCTCATCTTCTTCAAGAATATTCTCCATCTCAGTAATGGCTCTATGTGAGTTGTTTTAATGACTACCTTCTAAAGAAATATTTGTTTGTAATTAATCTATATCAACTACTAAATCTATTGAGAAACTTCTTACAACTTATCTTCTTTTGCATCATGAAATATTGAATCATGGTTGTCCTTGCCAAGTGGTGTCCCAATAATAATTTATTCTTGATCACTCAAGTCACCTTCATTTTCTGTCTCTTTGGTTGCATCTTCTTCATTTGTCTCACAAAGAAGAGGTTCTTTCTCCAAAAGTGGCATGGTAGATCCCTAAAAATATTTAATGAGATGAGAAAGGTCTACATAAGTTACCATATATCCCTGATTTTGCTCATGTAGCTACTCTTCTTGGTTCACCTTCATCTATTCTTTATGTTTCACTTTTTCTTGAATGTCTTTCCATGAAAAAAATGTCTTTGTATTTTGAGGAGGAAGGGATGAAGGTTGAATGATCTCTTGCTTGAATTTAACATCTTCAATGATGTTTGATTATTCCTCTTTATCACTTGACTCTTGAATCTGCTTCCAAGTAATGAACTTGGCTTTATGAACCTCTATTTCTATACTTTTTATAGACATGGATGTGAAATAAGTAATTTGATTTGGTTTTGACTTTACAGATGCCATTAAATATTGAATATGTTGATTTGTAAGCTAAAATTGCTTGGCTAAATTTTCCTCAAAATCATGGATTAAATCATTGGAGATTTCTTCCTGCAAACTCGAAGATGTAGGCTCCTATATGATCTCTGCAATCTAAAAATTAGACTTCTCATAACAAACTTTTTCAACATTTTGAGACCTCTCTTGGATAGACTTCTAGGTGGGAAAACTATGCAAGGTTTGGTTTGATTCATGAGGGCTGTGATAAACATTGGTGTGTTGATCATAAAGGGAAAAGGGTAGTTCTATGGGAACATATTGTTGACTATGATAACCCTAGGGTTTCTCATAAACCACCAACCTCTCTTCAATGTTTACTATTAGACTTACAATGTCTAAAATATTAGAGCTAGACTTTGAGTTACCTTGCCTTATAAAAGTCACACATACCTCTTTAGCCCACTATAAATTTTCTCTCATACTCTAAATTTAGTACTTATAAATCTCCTCTCTGTAGCTTTTTATAGTGTCTATACCTATCATCTCTTTTTCATAGATAAATAGAGTTTTCTTGAAGCTTAAGATGGACTGATTTGGGACTTGATTGGGATGATTAGGAGTATAAAAAGACTCATGAGAGTGGTTATAGAAATGGTATGAGCTTTCATACTATTGATAAGGCTATATATATTCATTATATGGTTGATATGGCTCATGATATGACTGATATGAGTCATGAGGATCATACTATAATTATTGGTAAGGAGAAGAATAATAGAATTACTCTCTATAGACTGCCATGGCCTAGAAAATCATGAAGATAACTAAAAATATGAAAAAATATATGCATTATGCCTTGATATGAGGGCCACAAGAGTATTGTAAATTGGCTTTAAAGATGAATGTGTTACAAACTTATACTCTAATCATTGAACTCATGTCCCACCAGATGTACCATAATTTTTAGCTATCTAGATAACACCCTTCTTGAAGGCTTGATATATTTAGATCTAAAACCTTCACACCTAGACTAACATTGGAATGATCTAAGGAGTGGGACACTTGAACTCAGACCAAACCTATAGATTTTGTTGAGGCTAACTCCTCTAATGTATCACTTTGCATTGCTTACTAAACTATTAATTATTAGGATAAAAATGGAGAGAAGGAAAATGAAAGGTAAATCCCATTCTAATATTGGTGATATACCTATATTTCTAGTTCATCCACTCTATTTGAGCTCCTAAAACACTGCTTAGATAGGTAAATGTTGAATATACAACTCCAAATATCTCTTACGCATCAGTATTTCATGAAGAGGCTTTATATGGTGATCAAATCTTGAGGGAAATTATGGAATAGACCTAATTAAAGGCACTAACCAGCCACTTATATACATTGTAAGCTTATCCAAAAGACATTAAACACTAAACATGACCTGCATAATTTGAAAAACTAGTAACTAGATAAGAATCAGGACTTGATAAGGGAGAAATATCCACCACATATGCAAATCAACTAACATAAATACATTATACCAACATAATAAAATCTGAAAACAATTATTTTATTTATCTGAAAAGGTTACAAAACTCAATCTTGGCAGTGTCTGGTCTTGCCAAGAGGGATAGATTCTAAAAAATGGCTAAAAAGCCAACATATATAGTGAAAGAAAAGAAAAGCCAAGAGATTGGCGTAAAAAATAGAATAAGAGATAAAATCCATCTTAACTCAATTAAAAAACTAAGTTCAATTTTATGACAAAGTCTTCAATATATCTTCTTAGTGTCCTTGTCTTGCATGAAGCTCTTTTTTGGCATAAAAAAGGAGTGGTGGGCCCATGTTGACAAGTCAATATCCCTTTATATGAAATAATACACCAAAATTTGGATGCTTTAACTCCACTTGAGGCTAATTTTTAAGTGTTTTAAAGGATTTAATGACATCTTAACCAAGGATAGGTGCATGACTTGTCAGCTAGTCAACCAAAGTACATGACTAGTCAACTCCAAATAACCTTGCCTTGCAAGAAAAGAGACCTTGAATGATAAAAATCACATGATATATTCATGTAAAAATAATAATTGGAATTTAAAATCAAATATATCTCCTTAAACATCCATCCAATGCCAATCTAAAACTTGACCATTTGACCAATAAGGCCTATTAAGCCAAATAGGCCTAAAAGTTAATCTGTACACTTGGACTCCATGAAACCTAAAAAAAGACAACATGAAACCTAAAAAATAATTATATAGACCTATAAAAACTTTTATAATCATAATATATGTGATTTTGATGAGAAAACACTTGTCATTCAGTCAATAGAGTTAACTAGGCCTATTTTGCTCCATTTTCCTACAGACTAGCCATTTTGATTGAGCTGGTAAGAGCACTTATAGGATGATTTATTACCAATTAATATTTTAGGACAAATAAAAATTCTCATTATTTGATCTCATTGATTATTTTTCATTGAACTACTTTGTACTTTATTTTCCATGTTTGTTTCCACAAAAAACATGATTTATACCCTCATCCATACATATCCATATGTAAAATTAAGATTTATATAATCATCTCTGAGTTAAATATATGTTTCAAAATTTTTTAGGTTGATCCATGGTGATTTTATGGAAATAAAATTGACTTTTTACAAAACTAGTTTTTTAAGGGTTTTAAAGCTAAATATTCAAAATGATGATTCATAAAGTACAGAACTCCAAATACAAAACTATTAAAATTTATTTGTATCACACTTATCCTCCTAACATCTTCAAAAATATTGGGTTCCCATGTAAAATATATGCAAAGTTATCATGTGGAGCAAAATTGCATGTGGGGTTTTGCTTGCATTCTAGGCTACCCACACTCTTAACAATTGTTCATAAATCATAGCACCTTAACTAATATCAAATATTAATAAATCATAATTACATATTGGTTGCAAAAACATACTAAGATAATTTATCCAAACTCCTCATGTGGCAAAATATATGAGCATCTGACAAGGAGGCTTGGAAGGGTGCCTAGAACTAAAAAAAGTAAAAATCTTCACCAAGATTAGAATGACTCTTCCCTTGCTCCTAAAATCCTTAAAAAATCATCATTTAGTTTTTACCATGATATATAAATATTCTAAAAGTATCTTCTAGCTTGAAAAGTCAAAAATGCCTTTTTGGTTTATATGCCTATTTGCTTGCAAAAGCCTGTATGAACATGGTTTGCAGATGATTTGGATTTTTAAAACTCTTTAAATTTATTATGATGATTTAAAAACATCATCCCATTCTCTTAAAACTTTTACCTAAACTTATAAACTTCTATGGCACTCCAGAACACTGACTGCTCTAATGGTGACCTCAAACAGACATGCTGAGGACTGTGATAAAACAAAAAGTATCACCACTTATAAAAGGACCATTAAAATTTTTAATATTATTATAAAACTAATGATGACCCTATCCAAAAAATTACAAGTCCCAATTCCACCTATAACTACCAAAATCCTCATTTTCCTTCAAAATTGACCCCATGTGCATGGATTGTCTACATATTTGACTATGTTTTTCATATTTTGAAGGTTATTTCATGATTATAATATTTTTTAAAGTTAAAAATTTTATTAAATTATCTCACCAATCCTTTCAAGAGTTTGAAAATAACCTCTACCCCTAATTTCAAGCATGCTTAGACCTCCAAACAAGGTAATCTAGGCCTCAAAACTAACATATTCCGTACAATAGGTCTATAATATTTCCATTTTAATTTGTAAATGATTTATAGTATATTTTATCAAGCTTTATAATTTTATTTTTTATTGATTTAATAGAAAGGAAAAAGAGTCCAGCCTAAAACACCTTCTATCCAATAGAAACCTTGAATTGTGCCTATTAGTAGAAGACTATGAAGGGCTAAAATGGCTATAGGTGTAATTTTAGGTTACATTTGAAGTGGATTAGGATGGTAATTGAGAATATATTTCATTTCCTTTGATATATTTACCTTTAATCTAACTATCAAGTACCACCTAAACAAAAAATCCACTCAAAAGGATGTCAAAACCCTTAGTGAGTACTTCAAAGTACTAATTTCCCTTCTTGATTGTAGGCTCTCATTGCTTTCAACTATTTTAAATTTATTTTATTATGATTAGGGACATTTTAAATATCTATATTTTCATTCAATTCTCATAACTTCTCATGAACCTTGAATTAGCTCATACAAACTATCAAAGCCTAGTCCTTGCCTTCAAACCTTCACACTGTCTTGGAAAAGAGCCTTTTGGAAGGCTATAGGTGAGTGTTGAGGTGGTTTTAGGTTATCATAATATAATTAAAATACCTATTTAAAACCTTTATATGTGTTAATTTTACCTCCCTCATGCATTATGACCATTTTCTAACCCCAAAGTCTCCTTGAAGGGTTCTCATTGCTTATCATGGTTTATCATTTTGGCTGTAATAGTGGTACTAGGTTGTAGGTCTCATTTTCAAGATATATGACTATCATACCTATAAATACACATTTTTAAATATCCTTAATTATTAATAGTTATTAAAAACATTATTTCCTTGAAACATTTATCTCAGTGTGTCATATCACCTTTTGAACACACACTCTGACAATTCTTACTTGATTGTACTTATAAGCCTACAAGGGTTTTGTACAGACAAGGGTTGTATATGGTTTTGATAGTGACTCTACTCAGTCATCAGGTGATAATTATCCTTGATCATAACATTTATATATATTATGATCCATATTCCTTTTGTATTGATAGTGATTAAACCCCTACAATGTCTCATGTTTCCTAGTCCACCTACTTGGTTGTAGGTCTCCCTTGATGTTGACTGTAGGTTATTTGTGGTAGTTACCTATTAAATGGACACAACATAAGATTAAATTATTGTCTCCATGATTCCATTATTACTTTAAAACATAAATAACCTTATGGAAAAGTCAAAAACCCTCTATGCACACTCAAAGCACCAATTCACTCTCTTGACTATAGGTCTAGCTTTAAGGTTGCCTATAAGATTTGTATTTAATGGCATGACTATAGGATTTATCGAGTAGTATTATCTAATAAATAATTATTATTTTATTTAATCATGATAATACCCTTACACACAATATGACCTACCAAAAAAAACAACCCCTCCTTATCCATATTTCTAACATGATTGGCATTGTAGTCTCCTTTTGAGGATTGTAGGTTATCATTTAATGTTGGTTATAGGTATCTACTCCTTTGATTGATTTTATTCATTCCCTTGATACCTTGACCTTTTGTTTTTTATAAACCACCTTATTAAATTCATACTATCCTTATGTCACCAAGACCTTACTTCCAGTTGAATGGCTTTGAGATTGCCAAGACCTCACCCAATTGCAAGCTTTCACCTTGAACAAGCCTATAGGTGCCCTTTAGGGTTGTAGGGAATGATTATCTCATTCATATGTTGAGTCATGGTTGAAAATATAAGAGAGATTTTATAACCTTGAAACCCAAACAACATACATGTCTTAATGTCTTATCCTCATCATAAGGGCTGTGATATTTATCAAATGAAGGTGATTATATATACCATTATATGGATCATGACTATATTTTATTTAAAACATGCATATATCTTTTGCTCATGATTATGATGACTCCCTTGAATATGATTAATTTTATGGATAGTACCTCTTTTTAATATTATACCTATAATAATATCTTCTTTAAATTTGAATCCTCATTGTACATTCATGACATCACTTTGAAAAAAACTATTATTGATGTAGGTGATCATATTGGTGTCATGGGGTCCAAATTGAAGGTCTAGTTTGCCTTCCTTAGCTCTAAGGTGGATTCCTTCTCACACCATGGGTGTTTTATTCCCATAGACCTTGAGTAATGTCTCTACCTTTTCAAAACCCATTGAACCTTATAGCCACACTTTGATTATACAACCTACAGTGAGTGCTCCTTTTCACTGTACTTTAATGCTTTGAATGGCCTGTAAACCCCTTGACCATGCTTGATGGTGATATTTATCAAAACTTTATCTTTTATTGTGATAACTTGGAATGGAAGTGGGGTTTAAGAGTGAAATATGATGAAAAAAATGTTTGAAACTCATGAAAGGAGGGTGAAGAGACACAAAACACAGTGGAAAATGGCAAAGTATGATAGCAAGATGAGGTGGATGAGATGGAGGTGAGAAGGAGAACCTATAAGCATTCCAAGATAGATTTATGATTGGTCAACAAACATGAACATACAATCATCATACCACATGACTTTGGAGGCCATTAGAGGAGAGAAAGAGGTTGAAATTGAAACCTAGTTTTCTACAAAAACCTTAAAATTTGCAAAGAAACCTTAAAGAAAGCTAAACTAAACATTTTTAAACACTTTGAGAGCATGTATATTTGTTATTGATATGAATATTATAGAACCATAATAATATTATTGGAAAACATTAAAAACTTGATAGAAATCTTTGAAAACATGAATTCAAGAAAAAGTGAGGCTGCCTTCTTATTTCATGACCATATAATTCACTTTTTGTAAGCATGTTACACTACAGATTGACTGGTTAAGTTTTTGAGATTTTTTTGAACTTTAATTTCATTAATAAAGTATTTATAATACCATGGAAAGGTATAAAAATTCCCCAATATTCTAGAACAATTTGATTTGCCTTGAAACTCTGCCCAAGTGAGGAGAAAATAGAGAAAATTAGTTGCCTTTTTGGTTGTAGGCTTGTAAAAATTGGCCTATCTTCAAAAGAATGGTTCATGATCCTATAGAAACAAATTTAATATCCACTTAAACCATCATGAATCTCTCTAAATCTACTTTCTTCATGCTAAATTTCAGATCTATACCCTTCCTTAGCAAACTGTACCATCCTCAAACCTGCAAGCACTTCACTTTGTGTAAAGAAGGGAAGCACCTAAAATGGAATGGTTTGGGGTATGTATCTCCTTAAATCACCATGAAATTAATTATGGATCCTATTAATTACTGTAAATTGGTATCCCCTACTGCTACTATACATAAATTATATGGATTCTGTACTATTGCTTAAAATATGAAGGAAAAGAGCCATATTTTACCCTTTAAATGATGGATTTCACTTACGCCACTTAAAATAGAAGACTTTATAAGGTAAAAATTACATATCATGAAAAAATTTAAAAAATTACCTTCTTCATGTTTAAATTTGGTAATCTGGCATGTGTGGGGTGAAATAGGGGCCTTTTGGGCTTAGAAAACATACTAAATGACCTTTTCAAGTTATGAAACTTTGGAGTTACGCTAAAATCATAATTTTGAGTATGATTAAAGATAAATTGTATAATTTCATTACCTTTTTAATCATAATTTTTACATTTTTGACCAAAATTTTCATTTTTAGGCCACAATTCCCCAGTTTGACTAGCTATAAAAGGCTATTAACCAGATTTACGAAAGTTTCATATGATTGGGGTAGTAATTTGGCCTTGACAGGTCAAATTAATAATATTAGATTGAGGATAATTTGATAATATTTAATGGATAACACATTAACATTATGTAAACCCATTCAAACAAAAACCATCAAATCTTGATGTTATTTCTCTCTCATAAACTAAAAAACTCCCAGAAAACCTTAAGAAATTGCTTGCTGATAACTTACAGACTACTTCACCATGAAGGTTTTTTCCATCTTATGGATCAAAAATGTGAAACAAAGGATAAAAATTATTTTAATTATTTTTTATAACCTTTTAAACCCTCTCAAATTTTATTCCATTACTTCTTCTGCCCTGAAGGGCCAAAGCCAAAGAAAACCTGCCTCTTGGATTTTAAAGGCACTTAGGAGCTAGTCAATGGTTTTAAGATGATGTGTGAGGAAAGATAAATTTATTAAATTTAAACCACTTTTATATGTTATTTATATACCCCTTTACCTTATCCAAGATTTGGGAGAGCTAATTTTTTAGGATAGAGGAGTATAAGACCAAAATCATCCCCTCTAGATAAGTTATCCAAGACTGCACTAAAATGGTTTTCTCTTAGCATGATGAACTAGAGGCCTTCCTTATAAATAAAACACTTGGATAATACTTTTTATTATTTAAGTGACCTTTCCTTCCTTTTTGAAACCTTATGATGTGCTTCAAGCTCCACTAATGGTAGAAAACGTGTTTCATGCCTAGTCTGCAGCCAATAGGTTTTCCTTACCTCTAGTCATTTTTATTCTTGGATATGATTTTAGAGGAATAAGAGTGGATATTATGGGAACCTTTAATTATTTAATATGGTATCTTAACTTTTGTACTGATAAAAACCCTCAAAAACCTATTCAACTTGGCTCTAAAAGGCCCAAAATTGCATCTTCTTGAACCAAAACTCCTCTTCTCCATTAAAAATGACTTGAAATGGTCTTAAAAATGTGTAAATAAGGAAAAAACACCATAATGAGGTGTAAGGAAGTCAAAACCAATTTGACTTCTCCAAAAATTCACTTTTCACTTAAAATTTGTATTTAGAAGCTCCTCAAGTCATCTAATACACTTTTGAGGGTCTTTTGGGAAAATTGACTTTGTTAGACATCATTTTTGACCCATTAGAATCTATAACACATTTCAAAAACCTAATTCCTACCCTTGAATGCTCAAACACCTTAGAAACCATCTAGATCCTTCACTTGTAGTTTAAGACCCATTTCTAGGCCTTTTCCCAAAAATCTCCAAATTTACTTTAAACCTTTCTAAAGTGTTTCAAAAGAGTAAAAATAACATGAGGTAGGGACATGAAGCTTGTATTCTCTTTAAACTTATCACAAGGTTACAAATATTTAGATTAGAACTCTCAAAATAGTAAGGATAACCCAAACCAAAACAACAATGTGCTCTAATCACTTAGGGAAGGGAAACAACAAAAGGGAAATGTTCACAAATAACTTAGAGAAAGTAAAATTATATAATATGTACAAATTAAAATCACATATAATTTCCTCTTGGATCAAATGGGAAGCTCTTGGCATCATGATTTTGTAGTGGATAAGGATAAGAGGCACCCTGCTTTTGTGAGCTCATGCTAGGTGGACTAATATGCCTAATTATTGACTGCTTCAACTTGATCCTTGATGGATTGAGAGTAAAAAAATGTATCCAATGATGACATACTCTTCTTATAATTTAATACTCAATTCATTTTTCTCATCACTCTTGAGAAAGCCTTACAAAAAGACTCCATTCAATTTCTTGGGAGCAACTATATTTTTTTCACTTGGTGGCTCAAAAACACCATATTCTTCCACCTTATTCTTGTTCAAATTAGGATTGATCATTCTTAGAGAAACATACTCATATTTTTTTTAATAAATACATGTCTCTTAGCCTCCTCAAACTCTTTGGTTATGGCATTGGACTGCTACCACAACTCTTCAAGATCTTCACTGGTATGTTTTTCAAACTGTATCACTTGAAAACTTAAGATGTCTCTTTCATCAACCTCACTCAAGATTTAATCTTATTTTTCAACTTCAAATGAGGGTTGATTTGATGAACAAAGGTACAAAACATCATACTTGTCTTACTCAAGGCCTGATTTATCTTCTTCTAGGTCCAACATATTAGGGATATCTTTAATTAACACCTCATCTTGAAGTGGACCAACCTCTAGTACCTGGTTTTGATATTATTTTTCATTTATGTAGAATGGACATTCAGTAGTCCATTCAAGGTCTACACCATATTCATCTTAAGGATTATCCTCTTCATGCTCTAATTTATTAGTGTCAAAGCCATGCTTAGAAGGTTGGTCTAAACCTAATTTTTCCTCCTTTAAATGAAGTGGGTTGACTATTATGATATATTCATCGTAAACATTTGTATTATCTTCTTGTGGCTCACCTATGACTACAAGTTCCTCCTTTATCCTTTGTAAAATGGGTTATTTATCCAAGAGGGAGATGGTGGGAGGGTGAAGATGTTTACCTTAATTTTAACTTAGGAGAGTATTGATCCAACTAAAGATCTTGAGAGGTGTATTTGGTGGACCTTGAGGAGGGGAGAGGGAATATTGGAACTCTTGTAAATCAAGCTCATTGAGGTGAACTATGCATAAACCACTTTCTTTTTTAACCAAAACTTCCTCCTTATCAAAGACTAATTCTTAGGTCACCATAACCATCACCTCCTCCATCATATCTATGCCTTCCTTGACTAATTTCCATGAGTGAAATATATAGGGTACAACCACATTTTTGTCTTCTTTTTCTTGGATATTCCTATGAGAGATTGGTCTCACTAGTGAGTGTATGGTATAAGTAGGATCATTGGCATAGGGAGATATCCATGGTGGTATGGCTTCATGATCTTAAATGAGAGTGTGTGTATGAGTAGGAGAGGGTAAACTATTTTTTTTTGGTTTGATATGTTCTCTCTCCCAATGCTTTAACACCTCTTCAATGGATAGTACCCACTCCATCTCTAGCTTCTCAACATGTGGATAGTCACCTTCTTTAATGGATGTCCACACACTCCAAAACTCATGTAAAAATATCCTTATCCCCTCCATAACATGAATGTGGAATTCTTGTCCAATTCCAACCTCCTTATTGACTTTCATGATTGCTCTCCCTTAATCCAGTATTGATTCTCTGATTCTTGACAAGGTTGGCTAAGGGGCTGATGTAAAGCTCTTAGTGGTTGAGCTTGAGGATCCTAGAGGGGAGAGGAAACATAAGACTTATTTAAATGATCCTTATAATATTCATAAGATATCAACACACTCTCTAATATTTAGACCATGCTTATCAACATCACTTTGTCCTCCCTCTCAAAAATTGCCCATTGTTCACCCTCATAAACTAACCACTTATTATTGTCCAACTAAAGAGAACTCCTTATCTCTTATAGAACATGGATAGGGATGACTAAAAAATGTTTTAAACCCATAACAATCTCGTTTATCAGCTTCATTTGATATAATAATGCTTTCTTGAATCCTGATAAGGATGTAATAGGATAAACATAGTCTTGACAAGAGGGGCTAGAAAACTGATTTGAATGCTAAGGAGCCTAATTTTGGTCATACACAGGGGTGAGATGGAGGAAAAGGACATGATAAGGTTGATAGGTTTATTCAATTCCACTTGGGGGAAACATATAAACATTATTATCCTAATATGAGTGATGTTGAGAATAAGCATGTTGATCAAAAGAGGTTTGAGTATAAGCATGTTGATCAAAAGAGGTTTGAGTATACATACCAAGGTTCTAATTTTAGGCACTTAGGCTACCTGACTAGATGATGTTCATAGTATAATTCATATTGATGTTTACAAACATTCCTCCAAAGGTTGAATCTATAGAGAAGGCTCGTTCCTCTTGCTATCTCACCTAAATTATTGATTCTTCTTGGAAAAGGGATAGAAGGGTTGCAAAGGATGAATGAAAACACAAATCAAGGTGATTCACCAAAATAAAAGACACTCTAATTTTCATGAAACTAACACTAAGGAAGCTAAAATATGACCCTCACTCACACAATCTCTCTAAATATCATTTACCATCAATATTTCCAAACTAAGCTCGCTAGACACGAGATGAAGCATGGAAAAGTATTGTTTCACATAGATTTTGCACCCATTGTTGATGTCATAGCTCATAGTGCAAAAATATAATGATACAATGAGATCACCTAAAATATTTAGGACCTTGGAAAATTGAGATGAACCTCTATAAAAGGCTAGCTTTCTTTAACTAAATTTGGTACAACTGATAAAATACCAATCTTTATATAAATTTTGCTTCTCTAGTGATCTTGCTCCTAGGGTTTAATTAGGAAAATAGTTTTAAGAATGAAATTTACAAAACTAAAAATGGTGATTGTACCTAATATATTTTTAGTGGATTTTAATTCTCACTTGAATGAAAAATATATTAAAATTTGTAGGAGCACAAACTCATGCAAATGTGAAATCAAAGGCAATAATTGGTATTTTTCATAAAAGTGACAAGATTCTATATTTTTTATCAAAAAATATTCCAAAAGGGTATAAAATACCATACATGAAATTTTGTTAAATAAATAAGAATTAAAACATCTATAAATATTTAAATAACCTTACATAAACAAACATTTCTCAAACAAAAAAGGCAAATATTTAATTTATTCTCATTCTCCAAGTTATAGTATGTAGAAAAGATATTCAAAATGTAGAATAATATCTCTAGAAACAAAAAGATATATGGGCTATTCCATATTTCCCATATTTATACAAAATATCTCATAAAAGAGATGTAGTTAATAATGAAATCTAATGCCTAATAGAAGAACATGCAAATTTGGAAGTTCCATGCAAAAAGGGGCATGATATTCAATTGGTGGCATCTTTGGTGAAGTGAACAAGTGTTGAAAAAGTTCATGCAAGAGCTAGGCATGATCTAAAATAGTAGAGGCATGGTGGAACTTCATGCAACACCTTTATTATTTTCTAGTTGAGTTGCAATGGCTCTTTGTACAATGGGGGGTGCCAAAGTGAAACTCAATATTTTGAACAAAAGATAAATAAAAATAACAAAAGTTACTTTTTTATAAAACCCTAATTTTTAATTTTAATGTAAGACTTTTACAACTTTCAAGGCACATAACCTTGTCAAAACTAGAATTGCATTTTACAATATGTGCTTTTACAGCTTAAGCAACTTAAAATTTGTCAAAATGAAGTGTAATTTGCAAGTTTGGTTTTTAAAATTTTCAACCTATCAAAATAGGAAGTGTAAATTACATAAAGCTCTTTCTCAAAAACAGATATCAAATAGATAGTTATAATTTACAAGTTATGTTTTTGTAACTTTAAAATATTCTTACAATAATGAAAATACAATATGCAAGAATGATTTAATAGAAGGAATTAATATATATCCAACACTTATGCTAACTCTTTATCCTTTTTGGAATATGTTTTATTAATGTATGCATCAAAACCCTTAAAGATCTCTAAGACTCTGTCTTCATTATGACCAAAAAAGTAGAGGTTGGCTATCTCACAATCTACTATTATATGAAAGAGTTTCCTTCTTAAAGATTTATATTATTGAGTCTCTTTTACCATTTGATCCAATGTGTTATAGTACTTAATGAAATGGTGTATAGAGCTCAGGGTGAATAATTTATCTCTTGTTGATTCTCCTTCAATCACCTATTTAAATCTATCCTAAAATTCCTACATCGAGAGGACCTGATCTTGATAATCTTTTGGTTGACATGAAAAATTATTCAATAATTCTTCAATGTCATATAACACATCAATGGTCTTTTCATATGCATCCTTACCTTTATTAGAACTATTTATGAATATCTTTATTCAAAATTGAGTTTCTCTATATAATTCCTCTTGTATTCCATTTTTTTTTTCACAAGGAGGATTTTCATATCAATTAAGTCCACAGTTGTCAATTTTGGATAGAAAAGATTAAATATTTCTACCTCTTCTTGATACTTATTTATATGTTCTCTCAAGGTGACCATTCTTTCCCTTAGAGTTGCATAGTGATATATTATCATATCAATAACTTTGTTTCCCTTTGAGATGAGCTCTTCTACCCATTCCTTAGTGGCCATTCCCATGTTGCCAATTTCTATCACTGCATCAAGTTTTGCTTGATCTATGATCTAGGTGATAGGTTGTGCTAGTTTAATAGTGTGCTCAATGAATTTATTTAATGTACTCATTAGTTTTTCCACATTTTTCTTCAGCTCATCCTTAATAATCCCCCACCACTAGATCTTATTTATGTTTTTCTAGTGGGGGGACTATAATCTCCACATACCTTTCCCCCACTAAGTCATACAATATCCTTGAAATGGTTTGGGGAGTAGTCTTGGATTTCTTGTGTGCATCTAAAAAACCAAAATCTAATGTATTTAGTGACACCATCTACTTAAATTTCTTCCCCACTATCTATGTTAACTTACTCAAGGTAGCATCCTATTGTGCAAACACTCTCACTTGAAAATCTAAACTAAAGATATTGCACTAGTAGGCATAGTGACAAGTGTTTTATCATGTAATTATATTTTCATTGATTATATGGTAGATGTCTTTACAACTTCTTCCCCATATTTGGGTTGGATGTCCACATTTTTATCAATGACTTTCTCCTTCTCTATCTCCACTATAAGGGTTGGGGTTACTATAGAAGTGGAAGAGGTGGGGGCAATGGAAATGGATGTGTCTACTGGGGGTGTGGGATATGGCAGTGATATCAATGGAGTAGACATAGGGATTTGGAATTGAGGAACCTATAGAAGTGTAAAGTATAAATCCTTAAATGAGTCAATAAAATTGTTAGGGGCACTCAAGGTTGGTAAAGTGGGAAAGTTGAAGGGGATGAAGATGGAGTAGTACATATCCCAGGTGTTGGGATGGCTAGTGAGATTGTAGTTAAATTGACTAACTCCATGTCTATATACCGCTAGATAGTGTTGGTGATTAATGGAATAGAAGGGATTATAGAGGATATAGGGGGAATTTGGAAGGGGGAGTGAAATTATGGAAGAAAGAAGTGCAATGGAAACTTGAGTATCCAATCGAAGGGAGACCTGAGTGTCCAATTGACTTGATTATACCATTGGAAATGGACTTATTATCATAGGTAAACTGGTGGGAATGGAGGGTGGAGTAACTTGAGGTGAAGGAGGAGTGGAGATAGGATGAGAAGGTGTTACAATTGTAGGAGTGATAAAAATCTATGGGGTATGTATTACAAAGATAAGATTTGTAACTATAATTGAGATGGGGGTTGAATCTATGGTTGCTTTAACTAAAATTGTCTCCTCAAATGAAATGATGATTAGTTGATATACTACTACTCCCTGATTACTTTATTTTCCCTTTTTGGCCTTTGATTTCTTCTTTCACTTGTGGGAGATCACTAACCTATCTGGTTGCTTTGTTGCTACTCCACCACTAAAACCCTCTACTGATAGTGGAACTCATTTTTCCTTGAGTTTTAGTAGTTGTTCACTAATACTTATTATCTCTTTGGTCACTTGGACCCCTTTACTCCTGAGCCAGTTGAGTGTTCCATTTATCATGTGGGTAATTCTATCTATTAGAGAAAAAGATTCAAGAATAATCCACCTTACTATTGGAAGGGGATATAAGTAAATCTTAATATCATGGTAGACCTTGTCTATCAGGGACTCATTATCCACCAAGTCCTTAGGGATTAGTGCCAAGTCAAAATATTTAACCTAGTCTAAGGTTATTCTAGAGTAGTCCTTCAATTTCAATTCTTCTTCATCATCCAAGTCCTCCCCATAATCTTCAAATTAGGTACATAGGAATATGTGGATATTCCCAGTATGCTAGTGATGTTACCATAAACATCATATAATGGCCTTACCTCTAAATACCTCAAGGTCATTTGTGTCATTTATACATCTACACACTTAGCTTTGGCTAGGTAAGGGCATGTGTATCTACCTATACTGATGGGGAAATAAATTCCCAACTTGTGTTTGCTATATAATAGCTTATGAGTCTTAACTAGTTACCTCACTAGCTCCATCAAATCCCATTTATCACTCACATATCTTAGAAGGGTGTAAGGCCAACCAATGAATCCACATACCTTGATGTAGGAGTAGGTGGGAAACTAGATGAAATAATAACCCCAATGGGTAATTTCTATAGTGGAAGTATCAGAGAATCTCTTTCTCTCTAGTTCCTTATCAAACATTACTATGATGCAATAAATGAATGCATCATTCACTCTTCTAAAGTGTTGTCTACTTGCCTCAAGATTGAGTTTAAGGTAATATTTAAACACTTTATTTGCCTCACTTGTTACTATTTTGAGCCTTGGGAAAGCTCTTCCTTTGGCCAATATAAATACTAGACAAGAGGTCATGTAGAATTTTCCTATGGTTTAAACCTTCATCAACTACTTGTGGAGGGAGTCACTGATGAGTTTTGCCTAGTGGATGTATTTTTCATTCTCATGGTTAACCCATATATATTTATACATCCAATCTTGAAAGCTTTTTACATCAGGACTACCAGTGATCCTATGCAGTAGTATGATTATATCTCCTACCTCATACTTTAAATCAATCCTTGCCAATGTCTTAGGAAATCTAGTGGATGCAGCCATAGGGATCCTTAGCCATTATTTGTTTATCACTCTCTGAAATCCTAAGTTATTATATTGATATAATGTTTTGGATGATTTTGGAGTTATATCTAGATAAATTTCAAATTATGGTACCATAAACATGGATTAAATGAAGTTTAGGTCCAAATTTAGAATCCTTTTCCCTTTATCATTCAACACCTCTCTCTTATCAGCATCATAATTGTGTGCTAGCATGAGTACCAACATAGGGATTTGCACAGTAAGGGGGAAAGATTTTGCTTAGGGCAGTCCAGAGTCATAGATTCTCTGGATCTAGTCATTTTTGAATTCATCATTGATCCTAGTCCATAAGTCACCTAGGTCAATATGACCTGAGTCTATGTTTGTAATCTTAATTATGTTAGATTCTAGAGTGAGAGTGACATTGGGTCCTTTAGACTTAAACTTCATATTTTTACTAAACATGGATTTTGGAGAGAATGCAAAAGGAAAACCAACTAAAAAGTTGGTGGGATTTGTAGGTACTAGATGTAGGTGGAAACTATGATGGAACTTAGAGTTTTTTTGTGTAGGTGAAAAGTCCACATGAAAGTGGATTTGTAAAAGTAGGTTAAAATCTCTAACAAATATTGGATGTGAAAATTACAGGTGGAAAATTCAGCAAAACTTGGAGTTGTTTAAAGCACTACAAAACTCCATAGAATTGTGGGGTTATATCTGTAGGTATAAATCCCTGGTGGAGATGGGAGTTGAAAATTATAGGTTAAAATTCCTCAAGGATTATGAAGAAATATTTCAAGTGGATATTTATTGGTATATGGAATATGTTAGGAATATTCATTTGTGTATGGCTTACAAACCCCACATTTTCATTTTGTGGAGAAAAACTTGGGAAAACACAACCTCACAGGAATAAATAAATAAATGAACCTCTATGATACCATGTAAAACCCTAAAGACGCCTAAACAATGAAACCCTATAAATTGTAATAAAAACTACCAATGGCATTTATAGTTGGTTTTAACCTAAACAAGATCAAAATGCAAGAAATGATAGTATTAAAAAAATGTAGGTGGTAGAATAAAGTATCATGTAGGGGATCAATAGAAACATGGCATGGCTTGAGGTTGTGGTTTGAGGTCGTGGCTTACAGGGTCAAAGGCATGGCATCACTAGTAGGTTTGAGGTTCAAGGTGGGAGATATAAATGCAATTAGAAAATTTAAATAATGACTTAATCAAACCCTAATTCCATTTATTTATATTGAATTTTCTTATAATTAATGCCCTAAGGTAATGGTTGGTAGAGATCTAGAGTTTGGGAACACATTTTTTAATCTGTAATTTTGTAATTTTTTAATTTCACTTTGAACTCTAGATTCCATGGGATTTGTTTGGTTGACCCTTTGTAAAAAGGAAGGAAAAACTTAGGGAACAATTCACAATTTTTCAAATTGTAATTTACACTTTGAGTTTTGAATTTTGTGGGGTACTTGATTTGTGGGAAGCAGAACTCCACTCGCAATTTGAAATTTTGCAAATTGGAAATTGTGAGTGGGGTTTTGATTTCCATAAGCTAGTGTTTAGTGGGAAGTAGAGGTCTAACTACAATTTTACAAATAGAAAATTTGACCTAGATCTCTTGTTTTTTCTAGCTTGTATATTATGATATCCAAAGTCTGAGAAGTAATTTATAATTTTTCAAACTACAAATTGTAGTCCAATATCCAATTTTTGTAAGCTTATGGAAATGGGTGTTCTGGGTCAATTTAAGGCAATTTTCAAAAAAATTAATGGGTCTCCCTTAGGGTAATTTATATTTTAACATGTTTAGGACAAAAATATTAACATTTTTGGTGACCTCTATAGGGTGATTGTCTGCTAATCAATTTCTTTATAATATCCTTCTAGTTCATTGAGCATTGAGTCATTTTAAGTTTAACACACTTTAATTGGTGAAGAACAAAATTGGGATTTTCCTAAATAAAAACAAAATAGGCAAAAAGAGAATGAAGTAAGGAAACAAAACTCCTAATGAGTTGACTTGTGTGAAATTACTTATTTGGAAAACATAACTAACCCTAATATATACAAAATTTTATTTTTTGGAATGAATTCCAACCTCAAAAGCAAGCTTTGAGGTATATCCCATTGACTTGGATAAGTAGTTATGATCCATCAAGCTTGGATAGTTGTAATGCATTAGCTCCTTTACACTCAGTTATAATGTATGGACCACTTCTTCCTTCATCAAACTTGGTGTGCTTACCTGGTTTAGCCTTATTTGCATCCCATTTGAGAACCATGTCTCCTTCATTCAAGCTCATGTCAAATTATTTTTTGTTGAAATGCATATTTTTTTGAGCTTATTTTTCTTCTAGAACTTTCATTAGTTGATTCCTAATTTCTTCTAGTTTCATGAGTTCTACCAATCTTATTGTCATTTCATCATCATCAATCAAATCTAATTGATGATTGAGCTCTAGAGATGGTAACTCAATTGATAATAGGACTCAGGCCATTCCATATACCAACATGAATGGGGAGTTTCCAATGTCTCTCTTATGAGTGATACTATTAGTCCACAATGCTAATTTTAACTTTGTGTGTCATGTCCTTTGATTATCCTCCATTATCCTTTTAATTATTATTATGAGGTTCTTATTGGTAGTTTCAACCAAGCCATTACCCTAGGGGTAATAATTGGAATAATTACTTAGGTATACATTGTAATTTACATCCTATTTACTCATTTGAGTGCCCATAAAAACTCTAGCATTATCTTAGATAATGGTGTGAGGAACACCAAACCTTGAGACTATTCCATCCAATAATTCCAAGATAGATGCCTCCACAACATCTTTTTGTGCAACTGCTTCAATCCATCTTTTGAAATAGTTTGTTGTTGTGAAGACCCATTTTTGGCTTATACTCGATAGTGGATTGATCATACCACTGAAATCCAATCCTTATTGAGTAAATTTTTAGCTTAGTTGAATTGGTTTAAGAGGGAAAGCTGCTAATATTTTTTTGCCTATGAAGTAAGCACATTTCTCATAGTTTCTTACCCATTAATGGGCATTTTTGAATAATTCAAGCCAATAATAGCCTCCTCTCATTATTTTAATGGTCATGGTTATTTCATAGAAATTTCCACCCAAAAAGACATCGTGAAACTCTTTAATCACCTTGGAAACTTGATTGTGCTTGATACATCTTAGCATGACTCCATTCATATATTTCCTAAACAATATTCCATCAACAAGAACATAAGGAATGGATTAGAGTCTGAAATACCTTTTATTTGACTATTAAAATTCATAAGGGTACTCACTAATTTTTAGGAATATGTTCATGTCATAGATCCAGCTATTGGAAAGAGATGGATTGGTTGGTTGAGATGCACTTTGAGCATATACTACTTCAAATACTACTTCAACAATATTGATATCAAAATCTAGTTATTTACCCAAACCCTTTTCTCTTACAAGCTTTATGATTTTTATGTCCATGTCATATTCCATGACTTTTGTGATAAATCCTACTCTTTTTTCATTTATCTCTTGGCTCAGTAGGAACTCTTTGATAGTTTAATGACTAACCATCAGATGAATTTTATTGTTGGAGAGCATGTGCCTAAAATTTTTGAGAGATTTAATCATAGAATATACTTTCTTCTCCATGAAACTATAATTTTCTTCATAATCCTTCAAGGATTGACTGAAGAAAGATATTTATTGTTCCAATTATTCTTTATTTTGCTAGGTTAGAATAGTTGAGATGTTGCCTTCTCCTCTAAAATTACAGAGAATGAAATAATTATCATAGTTTGGATTGACAAGGGTAGGATATTGATAAATCACCTACTTGATGGCTTTAAAGTTACTTTTTCCTTCTTGTATCTAGCTAAAAATGATACCCTTCTTGAGCATTGCAGTAAGGGGTTTGGCCATTGAGGAAAAATTTGGAACAAATCTTCTTATGAAGTTGATTTTTCTAAGAAAACTCGGTAATCATGTCTTATAGCTTGGGAGTGCTAATGTAGATATAACACTTATTCTCTTTAGGTTTATTGAAAGATATTTTGAAATAATGTGTCCTAGTAGTTTCCCTTTATGAACCAAAAAAATGCACTTTTTGGATTGAGGGAAACTCCAAATTCTTTGCACCTTTCAAAAAAATTCCTAAGGTGATCCAAGTGTGCATCAACATACTTTGAGTAAACAATGATATCATCTAGGTATACCAGGATCATCTCATTTATAAAACCTTTGAAATCCATGTTCATGGCTCTCAAGAATGTTTC
This sequence comes from Torreya grandis, assembly GCA_037957365.1. Classification (NCBI taxonomy): domain Eukaryota; kingdom Viridiplantae; phylum Streptophyta; class Pinopsida; order Cupressales; family Taxaceae; genus Torreya; species Torreya grandis. Next base: position 141,893 of record JARHVA010000260.1, read on the forward strand.
ACCAGCATTATTCAAACCAAATTACATCTTTTTATGTGCATACATGCCCCATTTTTTGGTGTAGGTAGTATTAAACTAGTTTGACTCTTATACCAGGATTTGGTTATATCTAGAATAACCATCCATAAGGGAAAAACTTTTAGATCCTAATATAGTTTGTAGAATTTGCTCCATGGGTGGAAGGGAATAATTATCCTTTAGAGACGCTTTGTTAAAATCCTTAAAATCTACACAAATCCTAATTTAACCATTCTTATTTCTTACAGGGGCCAAATTAACAACCTAGGATGAGTGTTTGATAGGGAAGATGATATTAGCCTCTATCAGTTTGCATATCTCACTCTTCATCAGGGGTTCTATTTTTACATTAATTGGTCTTTGCTTCTATCTAACAAGATTGGTATTTGGATCAAGCTCTATTATATGTTGGGCTAAGATAGGGTCAAACCCCCTTAGATCATGATAAATCCAAGTGAAGTTATCATCAAACTCTTTACACAACTCAATAAAATCTTGTTCTTTAGAATCATTGCATTCATTTCCTATCTTCAATGATTTCCCATTGAAGATGACCACTGGTTTGTAGTGTTATTCATTTACCATGATGTTCTTCTTTTCACCTTTCAAATAATCATCAAAATTGAATATGTTTTCTAGAGTAACAAGCCCCATGGGTAGTTTGTTTGCCTTTAATTGGATAATTTGATCTCCATATTGATCTTGGAGTCTTAACTAGTTCCTATCAGGGAATTCTACTTCTCTTAAAAAGTTGTCAATTCATTGGTCACTATCAAAGACTTGCTAATTGGTTCCATTATCAGGAACATATGTCCTTACTATAAAATTTACATGTTGGCTATTTTTCATTTTTATTTCTTTAGGTAGGTTATATTGGGAGCCTATCGAGACCATAAAATTAACATTTTTGTTTTGTGCTCTTGGTACCACTTGAATATTTAAAGTGGTAAAGTCTTCTAATAGGTCCAAAACCCTATGTTTATAAGATATTAGAAATTATTATTAGTTATGCTTATGGATCTCACTTGGTGAATAATCAACTCATTTTCATCAAATATTTGTAAAGATTTTATCCCTCTCTTCTTGTCCAATAGTAGACCTCGAATCAAAGCTTCATATTTAGCTACATTGTTTGTGCAGCTAAACTAAAGTCTGAAAGAATAAAAATAGCTCTATTTGTGTGGAGAGATCAAGATAATACCTGCACCTATACCATTCTTACTTCTTGAACCATTGAAGAATAATTAACACATTCCTTGAAGGTATTTATTTGGTTTTACTAGGTTCAAGATGATTGCATCATTTTCATGAATGCAATATGTACCTAACCCTATTTACTATACATAGTCATAAGGATCAAATTAGAGGGTTAATCCCCATTCATCTATATGAGTGTCTAGAATCTCCTCTATAGATTTTGTAACTTCTTGATCAACCTCCTCTTCATTATCCGATAGTGTTTAGTTCATTTCTATAGGGATAGGATTATATGGTTTGATATGGTATTTAGTGATTGGCTCAACTCTTATTATTAATTTTGTTTCATATCTCATCATAAGCAACATGTGAGACCAATCCATAAATATATATCATCCCATTTTTATAGTAAAATATCATGAAAGACAAATGGCAAAATAAGGGGGAAGATCTATAACTAAGATATCTTGGGAAATTGACAATCTGAAACATGCATAAATAGTGTGGTTTAGACCTTTTATTATTCTTTTTGTTCGAGCAATAGTCCCATCCAATTGAACCACACCTTTATTAATAGTTGTATACTTTATACCAAGGTAACCAGTTATTTTCTTAGGTATAATGGAGTTATTAGCCCTTGAATCTACCATGTAATTATGAATGAGATGTTTCCCTACTATGAATGAAAGATAGAATAGGGGAGGCTTTCCATTTTTTCTCACTTTAGTGTCAGTTTGTGGCTAACACAAATTAATTGCAGCATTAGGTCCGTTAACTAGAACCTTGTTTGTTATCTAGAAGTTTTTCAAAGCCTCATATAGCAAATCTCTTTGCACTAAAATAGATTGTGTTTCCCACATAGTAACATTCAAATTGGTCTTCTTCATCTACTCAACAATAATAAAAGGGATATTACCAACCTTTGTCGATGCATTTTTGGGAGTTATGTCTTATTTTAAAATATTTAGAGTCAACATCTTTGCTTTGGATTGGCTCATGGGCATAAAGGGTTGCCTTTATACTGTATTTCTCTTTACATATTTTTGTACAAATTTGGAATTTGTAACTTGTTCCACCTTTGGGGCTTGATCACTTTTTATTTCTCTTTTCTTTAAACGTGTATTAGCTACCACTGGGCCTCCACCATTAAATAATGCCTCCTCCTGATTTACACCACAAAAGTCCTCCTCTTACTAATTTAGAAGAGTAACCTCACCCTGAGTAGGTTATTGTTTATTTGCCTATTGGGAAGTAGATTCTTCTTATTGTCCCTATGTTTTTAATATGCCTTTTACCATTAAGGCTTGGTTGATAACACCATTAGGATAAGTATTCTGGTTATGTGGTTGAGAATAAGGATAACACCACTCATAATCTTGAGCTAGGTTATTCTAAATAGGTACAATATCTTTGGAAGTACCTAGTGCAGGTAGAGAATAGATGTTTAGAGGTTTTATTTGTATATTTTGACCTTGTAGCTATGAATTACCTTGGTATGGCTATCTATTGGGTTAGTATGTTGGGTTAGTTTTTTGATAAGACTTGTAGTTCTAGGATTGTTGTCTCTTCATCGCTACTAACTCATTGCCAAAACTCTTTAGTATATTAACCTCATATAAATCATCTGTAGGAGTGGAAATTAAATTTGGTACTTTTTTCATGGTGGGAATTAAAGCAATTTCAAGTGGTGCAGGAGGTATTTCTATAAATAGAATCATTAGTGGCCTTGGGGTAATTTTTTTTGCTTGAATTAAACAATTTTATACCATTATTATAATTTCATAGGCTTGGGAAGTGTGGTGCCACCCATTGACTAAATCATAATAGCTGTATCACTATTCAAGGCTCTTAAGTAATATAGGAAAGCATTATTTGGAGTTGTTTGTGATGAAATTACTTAGATGTTCACATAAAATGATTATATATCACATAGAATAATAAAATATGAGAGATCACATAGAAATAATTAACATTAGAGTAAATACTAGATAATATAACAAAGCCACTTCAAGGGGAAACCTTCACAATAATGCAATAAGAGTAGAATACTTAATATGATGATTAAATACTAGCCACTACCTCCTATATATAGTATACTTAGCCATGGTTATTACATAGGCTGACCTAGCTAAGAACATAGAGAAATGTAATGAGAATATAAAAGATGTATGCAATCCATAATTTGACCACACATATCCCTAGACATGCCAAAAGTTAAGGGTGTAGCATGCCCCTATCCTTCAAAATAATGTTGAGTCAATTCTAGATATTTTTTTATAAAGGATTCATCCTGCCAAGTGGCATCTTCACAAGGCAAATTCTCCCATTTGATTAGGTACTCCTTAATCATTTTATACCATAGCTACTTAGTGCACATTTGAAGGATCATCTCAAGATCAAGAATAATTCTTATTTCTTCATTCAATTATGGTAACTCAATTTGAGTAGCAATTCTATGTCCATTGACTTTATTTAGGTAGGATACATGAAATATTATATGTATGCAAGTGTAGGAAGGAAACTCTAACTTTTAGGCCACACTACCAATTTTTTGCAAGATCTGATAAGGCCCATAATACTTAGGGGACAAATTTTTATCCTTTTTTTATTGCTTCAAGGAAATTTGCTTATATGGCTATAGGTGAATAAAGACCTAATCACTAATGTTAAAATGCCTCTCACTCCTGTGTTGATCTACTTATTGCTTCATGCGATTCTGGGCCATGGCTAAATTTTCATGCAAAGTTGCAAGGACCTCCTATTGATGGTGAATATGTTCTTCAACTATACAAAACTTAGTATGGAACTTCAAGGTTGAAGTAAAGGATAGAGGTTGGTATCTATATAGTGCCACAAAATGAGACATTTTGGAAGAACTATGAATAGAAGTATTATACCACCATTCATCAAGTGGTAACTAATGAACCCATTTATCCTATTTATTAGAAATAAAACAATGGAGATATCCTTCAAAACATTTGTTGACTACCTCAGTTTATCCATATGATTGAGGATGATAGGATGAACTATGAGCCAACTAGGTGCCCAAACATGCAAATAACGCAGTCTAAAAATTTCTAGTAAAAATGGGATCTCTATCATTTAAAATGATCTTATGGGTACCATGTAATTTTTGAATTGTATTGAGAAAATTGGAAGTTACTATACTAGTAACAAATGGCTATGATAAAGAATAAAAATGAGCATACTTACTGAGATGATCCACCATAAGCATGATAACATTTTGACCATTATATCTTGGTAAACCTGTAATGAAATCCATAGACACTTCTTCTCAATGTTGGATAGGGATGGATAAAGGATGCAAAATACATGGGGTTTTGATGGTTTCTCCTTTATTTTGTTGACAGATCATACATTCAGCCACATATTTATAGATATCCCCCTTGAGTCCTTCCCAAAAAAATCCTACTTGTTTATATGATAGGTTTTCAAAAATATTGAATGACCCCCAATTGGAGTTGCATGAATTTCCTAAAGGATTTTGTGTTTAAGAAGAGAATTCTTACATAGGTATAATTTATATTTATACCATAATGCATCACCCTTCCATGTGAATTTATTAAATCCACCCAAACCTTGATAAAGATTATGAATAAAATCATGGGTAGCACTATCATTTTCCCATTCTAATCATGCTTCCTCTAGCCAATTTGCCTATAGATTGGTCATAACACATAACATTACCTCAACTGATTCATCCTTCCTAGATAGTGCTTCTGCCACTACATTATCTTTGACTTTCTTGTAAACTATTGTAAAACCATAGCCTAACATATTAGTTACCCATTTTTGTTGTTATTTATATGAAAACCATTGTTCTAAAAAATATTTGAGACTATCATGATCGGTTTTTACTTAAAAGTGACGACCCATCAAATAAGATCTCCATTATTTGACTACATGTAAAATGTCCATCATTTTTTTCTCATAGATGGGCTTGTGCTTATTTGTAACATTTAATTGATGACTTTCAAATTCAAGTGGTCTACCTTCTTGCATGATTAAAATACCCATACCATACCCAAATAAATCACATTCAACCACAAATTTCTTGTAAAAATCAAGAATGACTAACACTAGGTGGTGCACATAGCCAATTTCAATTGTTCAAGTGCCCTGGTAGTTGTATCATTCCACTGAAAGGAATCTTTATTCAATAAAGAGGCGAGTTGGGATGTAATGCTACCATAATTTTTGACAAACTTGTGATAGTAATTAGTTATCCCTAGAAATCCCCTTAGTTGCTTGAGTGTCTTAGGAATCAGCTAGTCCACCATTGCTTGGATTTGTTGAGGATCCACTTTCACTCCTTCATGTGAAACTAGATGACCTAAATACTCAAACTCACAAGCTCCAAAAGTATATTTGGAACGTTTTACATATAATTGATGTTTTTCTATAATTAAGAGTACCTATTTCATATGGTGCAAATGGTCTTATTGATTTTTAATATAAATGAGGATATCATCAAAAAATACAAGAACAAATTTCCTCAAAAATGGCCTAAAAATAAGATTCATCAAACTCTAAAAGGTGGATGGTGCATTTTTTAGACCAAAAGGCATAACCATAAAATCATAATGGCCCTCATGAGTCCTAAAAGCTATTTTGGGTGTCTTTATCATGGATCTAGATTTGATGATACCCAGAATGCAGATCTAACTTGGTAAAATAAATATCACCATTTAATTCATCTAGAAAATCATTAATGATAGGAACATGAAAATTATCGTTAACAATGTACTTATTGAGTTCTCTATAGTCAAGAGACATCCTCCAAGTTTAATATTTATTTCTCACCATGACAATTAATGAATATTATTTGTTTTAGTTATGGCGCATGATTCCTACATCCAACATCTCTTATATCATCTTTTAAATTTCAATTTTCTAAGCATAGGGATACTTGTATAAATTTATGTTGGGTGGTGTACTACCAAGAATAAGTTTGATAGCATGATCATGTATATATCTAGGTGGAATTCCTTTCAACATGTCACTAAAAATAACTAAATGGGCATCAATCATTTGTTACAAATTAGAAGGTGTAAATGTCTGAGTTGGCTGAACTTCCATGGAAAATAAGGGAGCTACAAATCCTTCAGCACCATTATAGATAATATTTGTCATTTTATGGGAGATAAAAATTTGTGGAGATTTATCCCTTAATCCCCTTATCTCAAATGTCCTTTTCTTAGAATGAAATCACATGAATAATTCTTGGAAATTCATCTCAATAGTGCCCAAAGTGTTGAGCCACTGTACTCCTAGAATAATGTTAACTCCCTCCATAAGAATAAAAAAAATAGGAGAATCCAACAAGTAGTCTCCCATGGCTAGCTTAATATTATGGCATTTTCCTGAGTAACTAATAGCACCACAATCTATAATTATGACCTAAAATTCTGGAGTGGGATAAATGAAATAGTTCAAATGAGTAGCCAACTTACTTTTAATGAAGTTGTGTATGCTCCCAGAATCAATCAATATAGTAGCCTTATATTTCTATAGGAAACCCACCACCTTAATATTTTGGGGAGTATTAATACCTGAAAGGGCATGATATGAAATAGTAGGTTGAGAGTTTTTAGATTCCTCCTCAGGACCTTCTTCATCTTCACCAATTGCCTCCTCATCATTGTCATCCTCATTGGAACCTTTGATGTAAAATATCTTATTTTCAGCACAATTATGATATTTTCTCCATTTTTTATCAAAACTATAACACAACCCTTTGGATCACTTCTCCTTAATTTTTTGAGTCATCAATCTAGTGGGTTGAGAAAATAATGGTTCTAGAAAGGTATGATCATGACTAGTAGTGAAAGTTTTCTATTTGACCATCTTTTTTTCTTCTATCATGCATGCTTGTGGAAGAGTTTTTGACATAGATATTGGGTTAAACATCTGAACCTCCAATTATATGCTATCTTTGATTCCACCCAAAAAAAGATCAATCAAATTTTCCTTAGTGATGTCTTCTACTTGTAAAGATAAATTCTAAATTTGATGAGTATAATCCTTCACAATTCTTGTTTACCATAGTTTAGCTAACTGGATAAAGTTTTTCTTAGAGACATTATTATAATAATTAGTCAATAACTCATCAATTAAAATATACCATGTAATAGGAGCACCATTATTTTTATTTTGAGCACAAAACCAATGATACCAAATGAACTACTCAGGTTCCAAATATAGAGATGCCACTATCACCTTCTAAGAACTAGGAGTTTGATGCAGATCAAATAAATTCTCAATTTGGGTAATCCAAGTGAGAGAATCCTTATCATCAAATTTATGCATGCCCATTTCAGCAACATTGGTTTCACACTAAAATTAGAGTTGTTAGTGTCGAGAGGAGGACATGAATGATGAAGTGAAAGGTTGTTAGGTTGTAATTGAGATGAAAGGGTAGATAATTACATAGTGATCTAATGAAATTAAGTGTGAAACCCATTAATATCTCTATTCATCCCTGAAACATTAGTTTGAACTACAATAACGTCATCATGCCACACCAAGCCCTTTATGTTAGGCTAAAGTTGATAAATCAATGGATCTAAAGTTCTAGATTCCATGTCACCTACCATATACAAACCCTAGGAGGGTTTTCACCCAAAAAAGTGTACTAGGGGATGGTGTCATTGTGATCACTTCACTAAAATGAATCCAATGATTGCCTTTACATACTAGGGTAAAACATTTTGGCACCAAAAATATGTACCAACAAAACACACTGTTGTGATCATCTCATTGAGATGAATCCAATGACTAAAAATGTGCAAGGGGAAAATTAATTATTCTCATATTATGTTTCAATTTTTTTTTCAAATATTTTGTTTTCAAAAAAGCATTTCAAATATTACTGCATTGATATAAAAAATTAATTCTTCCCAAATTTTAAGTTAAGTTTTTTCACTCCTTCTACTCATAGAAGTTGCACCTCGCCAGATCCAAAAATAACATCATAGGAAACTTGCCCAAATTGAATCTTAGATACCACTTGTAATGAAATTACTTAAATGTTCACACAAAATGGTTATATATCACATAGAATAATCAAATATGAGAGATAACAAAATAATAATTGATAGCAAATTAGAATACTGGATAATATAGCAAAGCCACTTTGATGAGGCAACCTCCACAACAATGCAATAAGAGCAAGATACTTAATATGATAATCAAAGACTAACCACTACCTCCTATATATAGTCTACTTAGCCATAATTATTCCAGAAGTTGACATAGCTAAAAACATAAATCAATGTAATGAGAATATAAAAGAGGTATGTAAGCCATAATTCATCCACACATATCCCTAGACATGCCAAAGGTTAAGGGCATAACATTATCTTGACCAATACTAGAATTCTATTCCATGTCTTTTGAAAATAGAAATTAAATTTAGTCATGTGCTCATGAGTAGCCCATTGAATAGTAGTTAATTATTCAATCAAGGAAAATTTATCACTCTTTTATTTAAATTGAGTGCATAGTATAGTACCTAGGTCATCCTGAACATGGATATAACTGGGAGTAATATCTATGTACCATTGTAAGGCTTTACCCTTGAAATAGGATAATAGAAGCCTAATTGTAACATTATCTTATACCACATTATGAATTGAATAAATATTATCAATATATTTTATATGTTCCATAGGAGTGGTGGAAGTTTTAATAGTAAAATGTGGAAGGATTTTTAGAGCTTAATTAGTTATATCATCATACTGGACCAACTGAAGTGGGTTGCCTCTATTGAAAGCTAAGAAATTTAAATTTCTAGCCATCATGGAAGGTATGAAACTAATGGGAATACTTGAAGGAGATGTAAATAAATTTGTATGATATATTCTATGGTAAGGTAAAGTTGATTTTTATCTCTTTTATACAAAAAATGATAATTCCAAAAAAATAGCTCTCTTACCTTTAGTAGTTGAGCTTATTTTTTTCTTGGCATACGTAAACCTTGAATTCCTAAATCCATAAGCTAGTGGAGTTGCTAGGAGATTTTGGAATGTATACTAGGCTCGTATAATTATTGCTAATAATAACACCAATCTCTTTATAATTTTTTAGTCCCATCGAGCATGCCAAAAACTATTATCACATAGATTTTGCACCCATTATCGATGTCATAGCTCATTGTGTAAAAATCTGATGATATAATGGGATCACCTCCAAACAATAGGACCTTGGAAAATTGAGGTGAACCTCCAAATAAGGCTAGGTTCCTTTCATTAAATTTGGTTCAATTAATAAAATAGTAATCTTTATATAAATTCCACTTCTTTACTGATCTTGCTCCTAATCTAGGGTTTGACTGGGAAAAGAGTTTTGAGAATGAAAATTTCAAAACTAAAAATGGTGATTGCACCAAATATATTTTAAGTGGATTTTAATGTTTTCTTGAATGATCACAATAGAATGGAAAATATATTAAAATTTTTAGGAGCAAAAACTCATGAAAATGTGAAATCAAAGGCAATAATTGGTATTTTTCATACAATGGACAAGATTCTTTATTTTTATCAAACAATCTTCCAAAAGGCTATAAAATACCACAAATGAAATTGCATGACTAAAATAATAAATAAACATCCAAAAATAACTAAATAACCTTACATACACAAATATTTCTTAGACAAGAAAGGAAAATATTTAATTTATTCTCATTCTCTAGGTTATAACATGTAGAAAAGATATTCAAAATGCAAAAAAAAATCTAACAGTAAAAAGATAGATGGGCTATGCCATACCACCCATATTTATAAAAAAATATATCATAAAATAGATGTAGTTAACAATTTAATCTAATGCCTAGTAGAAGAACATGCAAATCTAGAAGCTCTATGTAAAAAGGGGTGTGATCTTTAGCTGGTGGCATCTTTGGTGAAGTGAACAACTGTTGAAAAATCTCATGCAAGATTTTGGCTTTATCCAAACTAGTAGAGGCATGGTAGAACTAAATGTAACACCTTTCTTCTTCTCCAATTGAACTATAATGGCTCTTCATATGATGGGGGGTGTCAAAATGAAACTCAATATTTTGAACAAAATATAACTAAAAATAACTTAAGTTACTTTTTTGCAAAACCCTAATTTATAATTTTCAAGTGATACTTTTACAACTTTCAAGTCACACAACCTTGTCAAAATTGGAATTGCATTTTACAATATGTGATTTTATAACTTAATCAACTTAAATTTTGTCAAATTGAAAAGTGTAATTTGCAAGTTTTCTTTCTACAATTTTCAACCTGTTAAAATAGAAAGTGTAAATTGCATAAATCTCTTTCTCAAAAAGAGTTGTCAAAATTATAGTTGCATTTTTCAAGTTATGTTTTTGAAACTTTACAATATTTTTACAACAATTAAAATACAATATACAAGAATGATTTAATTATAAGGAACTAATCTATATCCAACACTTCTGCTGACTCTTTACCCTTGTTGGCTTATGTTGTCTCAATGTATGCATCGAAACCCTTGAAGAACTCTAAGACTCTATCTTCATTAGGACCAAAAGAGTAGAGTTTGGTTATCTCATAATCTACTATTATATCAAAGAGTTCCCTTTTTAAAGCTCTATATTCTTGAGTCTCTTTTACCATTTGATCCAATGTGTTATGGTACTTATGAAATGGTGGATAGAGCTTAAGGTGAAGACTGTATCTCTTGATGATTATCGTTCAATCACTTGTTTGAATCTATCCTGAACTTCCTAGACCAAGAGGACCTAATCTTTATAATCTATTTGTTTACATGACAATTTATTCAATAATTCGTCAATGTCATATATCAAATTAGTGGTCTTGTCATATGCATCCTTAGCTTTATTAGAACTATCTATGAGTATCTTTATTCAAAATTGAGATGCTCTATCTAATTCCTCTTGTTCTCCATCATTTTTCAATATTGTTTCCTCAAGGAGGATGTTCATATAAATTTATTCCACAACTTTCAATTTTGTATAGAAAATATTCAATCTTTCTACCTCTTATTGATACTTATTTATCTATTCTCTCAAGGTTACCCTTCTCTCCAGTAGAGTTTCATATTGATCCATTATCATATAGATAACTTTGTTTCCCTTTGAGATGAGATATTCTACCCATTCCTTAGTGGCCCTTTCCATGTTTCCAATTTATGTCATTACATCAAGTGTTGCATGATCTTTGATCTAGGTAATAGGTTTTGTTTGTTGAATAGTGGGCTTGATGAATTTATTTAATGTAATTATTAGTTGTTCCACCTTATTCTTTAGCTCACCCTTAGTGACCTTGTCATTATCCATTTTCTAAAATATGGTGTTAATGTTAGTTTGAATGTCATGTTTCAACCCCTTCTTTGTAGGATGTCCAAGGTAAAATTTTGATATCTAGTAATCCCCCACCACTAGATATTCTTTCGGTTTACCTAGTGTGGGTACTACAATCCCACATACCTTTCCTCTATTGAGTAATAAAATATCCTTAAAATAGTTTAGGGACTAATCTTGGATTTCTTGGTTGCATCTAAAATACCAAAATATGATGTATTTGGGGACACCATCTTCTTGCATTTCTTCCCCATTATCTATGATAACCAACTAGGGGTAACATCTTGTTGTGAAGACATTATCACTTGAGAATCTATAACTGAATATGTTACACTAGTAGGCATGGTGACAAGTGTTATATCATATACTGATATTACTATTCATTGTTTAGTATATGTCTTTGTAATTTCTTCCCCATATATGGGTTGGAGGTCCATGTTTAGATTAATTACTTACTCTTTCTCTATCTCCACTATAGATGTTTGGGTTACTATTGAAGTGGAGGAGGCATGGGTAATGGAAATAGATGTGTCTACTAGGGGTATGGGAGATGGAAGTTATATCAATGGAGGAGTAGCCACAAGGATTTTGAATTGAGGAACCTATGGAAGTGTAGAGTCCAAAGTCTTAAATGAGTCAATCAAATTGGTAGGGACACTTAGGGTTGATAAAGTGAGAAAGATGAAGGGGGATGAGGATGGAGTAGTACTTATCCCAGGGGTTGGAATGGCTAGTAGGATTGTTGTTAGAGTGACTGAATCCATGACTATATATTTTTGATTAGTGTTAGTGATTAATGGAATAGAAGGATTATAGATGAGATAGACGGAATTATGGAAGGGGGAGTGAAATTATAGAAGAGGGAAGTGGAATGGAAACCTGAGCATCTAATTGAAGTGAGAACTAAGTGTCTAATTGACTTGATTGAACTATTGGTAATGGACTTATTGTCATAGGTAAACTGGTGGGAATGGAGGGTGGAGTAACTTGAGGTGAAGGAGGAGTGTAGATAGGAGGAGGAGATGTTGGAACTATAGGAGTGACATAAATAGTTAGGGAATGTATTATAGAGATGGGAGTTATAACTATAATTGAGATGGGGGTTGAAGTTATGGTTGCTTCAACTATAATTGTGTCCTCAGATGAAATGATCATTAGTTGGTCTATTGTTGCTCCCTGACTACTTGATTATCCTTTCTTGGCCTTTGATTTCTTCTTTTGCTTATGGGAGATCACTAGCCTATTTGGTTGCTCTATTATTGCTCTACCACTGGAACCCTATGTTAATGGTGGAACTCCTTTTTCCTTGAGTTTCAGTTGTTGTTCACTAATAAATATTATCTTTTTGGTCACTTGGGCCCCTTTACTCCTAATCTAGTTGAGTGTTTTATTTATCATGTAGGTAATTATATCTATTAGAGAGAAATATTAAGGAACAATCCATCTTACTACTATAAGGGGTTGTAAGTAGATCTTACTATCATGGTAGACCTTGTCTATCAAGGACTCATTATCCACCAAGTCCTTAGGGATTGGTGTCAAGTCAAAGCTTTAACTTTATCCAAGGTTATTTTGGATTAGTCCTTTAGTCCAACTTCCTCTTCATCATCCAATTCCTCCTAGTAATATTCAAAGCAGGGGAAATGGGAATATGTGGATATTCCCAGTGTACTAGTGATGTTTCCATGAACATCATAGAATGGACTTACCTCCAAAGCCCTCAAGGTAATTTGTGTCATTTTTTCATTTACACACTTGGCTTTGGATAAGGAGGGGCATGTGTATCTACTTATACTAATGGGGAAATGAATTTTTGACTTGTGTTTATTGGATAATATCTTATGAGTCTTAAATAGTTACCTCACTAGCTCCATTAAAGCCCATTTATCACTCACATATCTTGAAAGGGTGGAAGGGAAAATAATGGATCCATATACCTTGATGTAGGAGTAAGTGTGGAACTAGATGAAATAAGAACCCTAATGGGTAATTTATATAGTGGCATCATTATAGAATCTCTTTCTCTCTAGTTTCTTATTAAACATTACTATGATTCTATATATGAAAGCATCATTCAATCTTATAATGTGTTGTCTTCTTGCCTCAAGAGTGAGGTCAGGGTAATATTTAAACACTTTGTTTGCCTCACTAACTATTATGTTGATCTCTGAGAAATCTCTTCCTTTGGCTAATATGTATACTAGATAAGAGGTCATGTATAATTTCCCTATGGTTTGGACCTCCATCAACTACTTATGGAGGGAGTCACTAATGATTTATGCCTAATGGATGTATTTTTTGTTCTCATGGATAACCCATATATATTTATACATCCAATCTTGGAAGCTCTTTGCATTAGGGATACCAATGATCCTATACAGTAGTATGATTATATATCTGACCTCATCCTTGAAATCAATCCTTGCTAATGTCTTAAGTATTTTGGTGGATGCATCCCTAGGGATCCTTAGCCACTATTTATTCATCACTCTCTAACATCTTATGTTGTTGTCTTGATAGAATTTTTTGGATGATTTTGGAGTTATATCTAGATAAATTACAAATTTTGGTATCACAAACACAGAGTCAATGAAGTCTAGGTCTAGATTCAGAATCCTTCCCATTTATCATTCAGCACCTCTCTCTTATCAACATCATAATGTTGTGTTAGTGTGAGTACCAACTTAAGGTTTTGCATGATTATGGTGAAAGTTGTTGCTCAAGGCAGTCTAGAGTCATAGATGCTCTGGATCTAGTTATTTAACTCAACATTGATCCAGGTCCAGAAGTCATCTAGGTCAATGTGACCTAGGTTTGTGTCTATAATCTTAATTGTGTTAGATTTTAGACTAAGAATGACATTAGGTCCTTTAGACTTGACCTTCATCTCTTTCCCAAACATAGATTCTAGAGATAATGCTAAAGGAAAACCAATTGCAAAGTTGGTAGGATTTGTAGGTGATAGATGTAGGTGGAAACTCTGATGGAACTTAGAGTTGTTATATGCATGTGTAAATTCCATGGGAAAGTGGAGTTTCAAAATTAGGTTAAAATCTCTGACAAAGATTAGGGGTGAAAATTATAGGTGGAAACTCTGATATAACTTGGAGTTATTTAAAGCACTCAAAAACTCCATAGAAATATGGGGTTTTAACTATAGGTATAAATCCTTGATGGATATAAGAGGTACAAATTATAGGTCAAAAATTTGTAGGGACTATGCAAGAATATTTCAAAGGGATATCCCCTAGTATATGGAATATGTTAGAAATATTCACTGGTGTATGATATTCAAACCCTAGAATTTCACTATGTGGAGAAAAACTTGGGAAAACATGACCTTGTGAGAAAACAAAGAAATAAACAAACCTCTACGACACCACATAAAATCCTAATGATGCCTAAGAAATGAAACCTTATAAAATGCAATAAAAACTACCAACAACATTTGCAATTGGTTTTCACCTAAGCAAGATAAAAATATGAGAAATGTAGCTTTTAAAAAATGTAGGAGGTGGAATGAATTACCATGTAGGGGATTAGTGGTGGCATGACATGGCTCAAGGTTAGGGCTTGAGGTTGTGGCTTGCAGGGTTGAAGACATGGCATTACTATCAGGTTCAAGGTTTGAGGTGGGAACTCCAAATATAATTAGAACTTTAAATGACTTAATCAATCCCTAATTCCATTTATTTATATTTAATTTTCCTATAATTAATGCTTCTAAGTGATGGTTGGTATAGATCCAGAGTCTAGGAACACATTTGCAATTTTATAATTTTCTAATTGCACTTTGACCTCTGGATTCTGCAAGATTGGCTTGGTTTACCCTTTTAAAATGGGAAGGCAAAACTCAGGGAATAATTTGCAATTTTTCAAATTTCAATTTGCACTTGGAGTTTTGGATTTTATGGGGTACTTGGTTTGATGAAAGTGGAACTCTAATTTTAATTTTTAATTTTACTAATTATAAATTGTGAACATGATTCCAATTTTTATCAGCTAATGTTTAGTAGGAAGTAGAGGTCTAACTACAATTTAAAATTTTGAAAATTTTAAATTACAGCTAGATCTCCAGTTTTTACCGGCTTATGTATTGCAAGATCTAGATTCTAGGAAGTGATTTGTAATTTTTCAAACTAAAAATTGCAATCTAATCTCTGGTTTCTATATGCCTAGGGAAATGGGTGTTTTGGGTCAATTTAAGGCATTTTTACAAAAAATAATGGGTCTCCCTTAGGTTAATTGATATTTTGACATTTTTGTGACAAAATTATCAACAAGTATCAAAAATAACACTATACCATCATTAGTGATAAAAATATCACAAGTTCATACCTACAAATACCTTGAAATACCTATAAAAAGGTAAAAAAGAAGGACAATCACCAAGGAAGAACAATCCTCCACAAGGTAGCCATACATAAGCTAACTAGAACACTAGATGTAGGAAAAGAGATAGGAAAAGTAATTTTTCTTATTCCTTTTAATGTTAGTTCTTACATAAATGGGTAGGGATACACCATACCAAAATTAGGATCATATATTTACAATGGAGAAGAAAAGGAATATATAGGAGAAAAGGGAAGGGAGAGGAGAAAGATCTCATAAATTAATAAATGCCATTTAACCACCCTCCATGGAGCTCAAAAAAATAATAGGAAGAGGTATATTAGTCTCAACTACCTTCAAACCACTTAGGCATTGATCTTCACTTATCAAATTAATCCTCCAAAGTCAAAAAGGTCTTCAAGCTCTCCCATTAGCCTAAAAAAGCACTAGAGGACAAAATTTATTTGAGGAAGATAACATCATGATTCAATAACTTGAGAAAAGTCTCAAAATATCTATAATCTTCCTTAATTTCTCCATTATAATCCTCAACTCTCCAAAACTCATCCACTTGACTTTTATGCCCCATCTCCACTTGGCTTCTAGAAGCTACCTAGAAACATGGTTAGTCATTCTAGCATTTGATGCTTGCACTGACCTTTGGAGTTAACTTTTTTGTTCTTTATATTTTTTTATCAACTCATATTTTCTCCTAAAACCTTCAAAAGTCACCATGGAACTTGGAAATTCTTTGGACTCCATTAATGAAGGTCTTCAAGCTCAAGCCATCTTCAACTATTTATCATAAAACTTGCTTTTAACGCCATTTTGTCACCATGAGAGCCACTTTTGGACCTATATAAGGCTTTGAGGAATCCATATGATTTATATTTTTAGGAAAAAAATTGATGCTACATTTAAGACCTGAAACAATGGTGAAAATCTCCATTAAACCTACAACCATTCACAAATCATTAGAAAACTTGGTTTTTGGGCCTTTTAGCTTAGTATATCACCCTATAAACCCTTGGTAAGGGACATTAGTACATATAATGGTAATTTATGTCCCATTAGGCTTCCTCCATTAATTTATACAAATCCATCCTTTAAAGACCTGCAAAAATGGGCATTTTTAGGCCATTTTGGGCCTCCTAAGCACCCACACATGCCAATTTCCTCTATAAGATAGGTCAAACATGATATTTATATATTAAAATGTATTTTATAGGTTGTTTCCAAATTATTACAGGTCATTTCATTGGCTTATGAGCTCAAAAACTCAAAATTGGTCAAAAAGGATCTTCTGGCAGCTCAAACATGCTTACCTTCTTAATGATTGTTCATAAGGTACAAACCTCCAAACCAGAACTTATTTCCATGTATATTTAATCCATATACCCCTTAATATTTCTTGATAATATTGGTTTCCCATGCAAAAGGTGTGCAAATATACATATATAAATAAGTTTACTTATGGGGTTCTGAATGCATTCTATCAAAACCTTCAAGGTAAAGTCATGTTATCTGATGTTTTTATTACAAAAAAACATTTTAAAAAAACTCAATAAATGTATATAATTAATATTAAATGATTTATAAACATCCCCCAATGCTTAAAATAATAATTGAAACACTTAAAATGAGTTCTAAAACCATTCTACTCAAACTAGGTTTATTGAGTTTTATCATAGTCTACAATGGTCAACTTTGAAAAGTAATAAATTCACCTTTATGGATTTTAATGGAAAAATTAAACTTTTATGTTGTTCATAAATTATTATAATTAATATTTTATTTTTATACCATGCCAAAATTATCAATATCTTGGTCTCTACATGAATTTCTTTGCTCTCTAGTTTCTTTGGTTTTTACCACATTCATTACCTTTGACTTTGACCTATAATAAAGGTAGTTGTAGATACATTTATGAGAAGCCTCCACCTATAGGTTTTTACTATAAATTTATGGAACAAATTTATCTTTTACACCATAAAAAAAATTTCAATATATTAGCTTCTACAAATAATTCTTTGCTCACTAGTCTCTTTGACAAGCATACTTAGTTTGAACTCCAACGGTCATATATTTGACAACCAACAGCTATTTCCCAAGACATAAATTTGATAAGATCTACATGTATCTAGTTGGAATAATAAATTTGGAATCTTATAGCTTGAGATATACAAATTTTCAATACATAAAATTTGGAGGGCATGTTTTTGGCCCATATGATGTCATCTCTATGTCACCCTTTTACCACATTTAAATTTTTAGGTACATATAATAAATGCACAAACTGAATGGTTCATTCATACTTTGATGACATGTAGTGATGGTCTAGTTATTTTAATCTATGAATGTGCATTTTATTCTCTCCAAAGTAGAAATTGGATCTTACATAATCTCACAAACGAATGTATGAACCCCTCATAACATCCTCTTTGTCCTCAATGTTCTGTACTTATGCCATACATCTTCTAATCCATAAAACTAAGCCCTTTGTCATTAATCCATCATGACATCATGTACCTTGGACATTAATTAAAAATCTATTATCAATAAATATGATCAACATATGATCACTCTTAATAGGTGTATGAAGACTTAGAAACATCTTAAAATTCCTTATAAACTCTCCCATTAAGTCAAAATATTTTCTCAAACCTTAACTCTTCAAAAAAACCTTCTGAGTTCCATGGTGATTGACAAAAAAAGGAACATGATTTTGAAAACATATTAGATGATTCCACTAATAATTTGGCCTTAAGTATGGCATATAAATCTTAAACTAGTCATGAAGATAATTTGTACCAAAAATGAGGAATTAACTCCACATGTAGATGCTCCAAAATCATAAATTTCTCCAAAACTGCCAATGGTTGCCTATATTTTACTTGGAGAGTGCCTCAGATCTTATAAAAAATATGTCGTATATCTATTTTTACCTGGGCCAAATATAAACCATAGAGTTATATTTTGGGTCATGAGGACCCTTTGTACCAAATTTAGAGGTTAGATCACCTCACTAGCATCTTCAAATCTTATTCAAATTAGCCCTTAAGATAGGACTATGTGTATTGTCTAAAATCATTTTCTTTATTAAAACCAATATGAAATAAAACCTTATCACAATCAACTCATCCTTCAAATATTCCTACAATGGTGAAGCATACCACCATCCATCTCTTCATATCATGGTTTCCATGTTTGCACAAGTTGGTGTACTAGACTGTGAGGTGTATGGACTATGACCTCCAATCATGGAGTCTACATGAGAGTGACCTAAAACTCTTGGATCATTAAATTTAATGATACATTTATATAAATAATCTTATGTCTTCTAATTTTTCTTATCTATATCACTTGCTTGTGTTAAGGTATCTTACACCAACAACTCTCCTTAGAGAATAATTAAATAGTTATTGGTGATGTTTTTGAACTCCTAAGACTATTGCTTGATTGTATGGTATCCTCTCAAAAAAATTTAAACCATTTTATAATTTTAATATAACTCTCCAATTAACCCTATCGAGGCTTTACAACATCCAAAAACATCTTGAAAGGGTCAAATACTCATTTTTAACTTCTAGGCTTGAGTATGCCTAATTAGGCCTAATTATGCCTACTATAATTTTCTAAATTTTCATAGTTGTTTATTTATTATTTGAACATTTTTACATCTTAATTCACCTAATTTTATTCTCTAATCCTCTAAAACAACTTCAATTAGTCACTTAGTTTCTCACTCCAAGGTGTGAGTAGTCAAGTGAAAATTCTTGGCATGTTTGTTTAGCCAACCTATATTCTACCATTTTATCTCTTATCAAGTATATTATTATAATAAAACAAATTTAAAACTTAAATTAAATCAAAATATACCTCCATGTCAAATTACAATTCATTTCATTTAGTATAACTCAAAAAATGCATCTTTTTGGGTTGCCTCAACTTGCCTTATCAAATTTCTAAGCGTGTGTAGGTCGGTGTTTTTCCATTTTTTGAGTTTTATGAGGTAAAAATACTTAATTATTTTTTAATTAGGAATATTATTTACATAAAAAACTATTTCAATAATTTTTTTTATCAATTTTCAATCAATAAAAACATCTAGAGTCACCAATTTAGACCTGTTACACAATAAAAAAATAAGAACCTATAAACTTAGGGAGAGAGAAAAATACATATATTAAGATTTATAAGGTATAAAAACCCCATTAATTTTTAATTTTAAAATTTAATACCTCAAAAAACTTATGTAATAATTATATTTCATCATCCAATCTTTTAAACCTCTTAAAAATGCCTTTTTTAACTATCTCCACTTACGCGCCAAAATCTTAAATTTTACAAATTTTCAGTTCTCCAAATTTTTAATTTAAATTATGAATGTGAAAAATATAAATAGGTGTGTTAATACTTAAAATAATCATAATATTCCTCAAAAACCCTCACATGAGGTTCAAACCATCTATCATACCTTATATCCCTCCAAGAAACTTGCCTAGTTCCATGTTGACTATCAACAGATAAGCATAGGATTGTGACAAAATAGTGGATGCTTAAATTATTATTTTAACTTAAAAAATATTATTTATACTTATAAAAACTCATTACCACCACCTATACCAAGTTTTATATCTGTATTATGTCTATAGATGTCTTAAAACTCATTTTTCTCAAAACTAGCTAGTGGGTTGCATGTATTTGGAATTTTCATGGTTTTTCACTTATACCAGTTGATTTATGACCTTTTCATGATTTTAAATATAAAATGGGAGTGTAAAAAAATATTTTATGATGTTTTAGTGACTTTAATTCAATATTATTTATCATTTATTGGTCAAACTTAGTCTTATACACCCTATCAAACACCATTTCTCCTCAAAGACCTCAATGTAATTGTCTCACTAACACTATTGTAGATGATGATTGGGAAAATGAAAGTGATATATATACATATATATATATATATATATATATATTACACCATAATTTTTCATGTTTAAATATAAAAATTTAGTTTTAAACTAGCTCTCATCTCTTCCTTTATCGTATTTACTCTTCGAGTATGTTCTCAGGCTTCTTGCAATTCTAATTCCATACACATGCCAAGTACTATACTTTCATGAGTTGGAAGTAGAGGACATGATATTGATAAAGGTAAGAATACATAAATTATTATTTTAATATATAGGTGACCTCAAAATTTCCTTCCCAATTGAATTTACCTATAAATACAACTTTATGGTATGTGGATAGGTTAATACAATTAAACCTAACATTGGATGTAGGTAGAGATTCTTGATCTTGCTTGTACAGATTATGTATAAGTTTTGATCCTTGGAGAGCTTGAAGAAGTTACCAATATTTCCATGAACTTATCATACATTAATGAAATGATATCCATTAAGGTCACAAGTTCATTTGAAATTACAACTACCTTAAAAGTCCTTAATCACTGCATTATCCATCTCTTGGCTTATGAATGTGTATACTTGAAGATATGACTGTATGTGATCATACATCTCAAAATATTGACTCTAGATCAACTTGATGATCTTGTTGAGAATATATTGGAATATTTATAGTTCCAATTGTGATTTTTAAAATATCAATACACTTTAATATTTCCATTAAGGTTGCATGGTTCTTTTTATAGTGCATTTCGTTCACCTCCTTTCGCATGGTTGTAGGTGGAGATTCCTTTGTATAAAAAAAGGTGGAATTAGACCTTAAAAGGTCAAAAAATAGTGCTGATGATCTTTCCCTTGATTCATTTTAACTTTATTAGATATTCCAACCTTCTTCATTTGATAAACATTCTTTCGATTCTTCTCAAGATAGTACCCTCATGAAGCATAACTTGACTGAATTTGCCTTGTTGTAGGTGATCATCCAACTCTATCTTAACAGGGTTTTAAGGTTTTTTACAATGTTTTCATGACCATTATGCCTCCAATAGTCCTTGACTCTCTATTAAAAATGGATACATGAGAAGGAAATGTATGTAATTTTATAATATGGTGATTGACATGGAAAAAATTGAATGGAGATGGAGATGGAGCTCTTACAAAGGTGAAAGGCATTGACAAAATTATGAGATAGGATGACAAAAGATGGAGAGTGGAACGACTCATGAATCCAATTACTTGATAATGATGAATACCATGAGTTATTCATAGGAATATGCTTCAACCAACTATACCATTTTTAAACTTTTAGACAAGTACACATTGCTGGAAATAGAAACCTAAGAATAATCAAACACCTTATAGAATGCTAACTTTCCTTAACATTTGTTAAACTGAGACTCCATGAAGATATTGAGAGAAAATTTATGGATTCTTTATTATGGTAAATTGAATAAACTTTTTTATATGATTTGATAGATTTATCAAAACAAATCATACTCTACCAGAGGGTAGAGGATCGAGGGAGAGATGTTGATGCCAAAGCAGTGCTAGAGGAAGGAGAAATCTTGGCTGAAGCTGGAAATAAATTAGAGGAGAGAGATTTTCTTGTTTCTCAGTTTAGGGAGATTCAGGTTGATAATGACTCCCCTAAGGATGAGTTCCCTGTGAACAATAGTGGAGAAAACATAAAGTATTTTCTAAACCTAAGGAAAAGGGTTGAAAAAAGGACCAATACCAAGGGAGTTGAAACTAGAAGCAGCAAAAAAGATTAGCAAATGAAGGTGAAATATCTGACTTCCACTCTGGATAAATCTGAAAAAAGAGGTGATCAGCTTTTAAAGGTAAAATCGGATGTTGGTTCTCTGGACAAACCTGGAAGAAGATCTATGAAGAAAACCAGAGAGCTAGAAAGTAAGCAGAATATTGTTGATGGAAGGCAGGCAACGATTATGGATTTTACCCCTAAAAAATAGTTATTAAATCATTACTTGGAAACTAGGGGGATGTATTTAAAATGTATATTTATGTTTTCCCAATTTTACCTTAGGGTGTTGCTACTTATTAGTAGGCTCCAGGAGTGCTTCTCCTAGTGTATGTCAACGCTTTATCTTTCTTGATTTTGTATTAGGGTTTCGGGGCCCCTTCAAAACCTATTTTTACCTTAATCTAAAACTTGAATAAAATTTGATAATATTTAATAGATAACACATTAATGTGAATTAAACCCATGAAAACAAAAAACCATCAAATCTTGACATTCTTTCTCTCTCATGAACTGAAAAACTCCCAAAAAACCTCAAGAAATTGCTTATTGGTAACCTACAAACTACTTCACCATGAAGGTTTTTTACCTCTTAGGGGTCACATGTGTGAACTAGAGGATAATTTTTTTTTATTGAGTTATTAAAACCTATTAAATACTCTCAAATTTTATTTTATCTCTACTTCTTCCTTGAAGGGACAAAACCAAAGAAAACCTACCTCTTGGGTTTTGAAGGCACTCAACATCTAGTCAATGGTTTTTTAATGGTGTGTGAGGCAAAAGACATTTATTAAACTAAAACCACTTTTATAAGGTGATTTTTAGACCCTTTTATTTGATCCAATATTTAAGAGAGCTAATTTGTTAGGACAAAGGAGTATAAGACCAAAACCACCCCCTCTAAATGAGTTGTCCAAGACTGCACTAAAATAGTTTTTCTTAGCATAAAAAACCAAAGGAATAAATTTTGAATATAAAACTTAGATAAGATTTTTTATGAGATAAGTGACCTTTCATTCCATTTGGAAACATTATGAGGTGCTTGAAGCTCCATTAATGGTAGAATACTATTTCATGCCTAGTCTATAGCCAATAGGTTTTCCTTACCTCTATTAGTTATTATGGTTGGATATGATTAAAAAGGCCTAAGATGAGATATTAAGTTCACCATGGATTATTTAATATGGTAGTTAATCTTCTATACTAAGAAAAACCCTCAAAAACTTTTTCTATCATGTCTCTAAAAGGCCCAAAACTGCATCTTATTGCACCATAACTCCTCTTCTCCACTCTAAATGACTTGAAATGGTATTTAAAATGTCTAAATATGGAAAAAAATTCCATAAGGAGGTGGAATTAAATTAAAACCAATTTTAATTCTCCAAAAAGTCACTTTTTCACTTAAAATTTCTATTTAGAAGCTCCTCAAGTCATCTAATACACTTTTAAGGGTCTTTTGGGTAAATTGGCTTTGTTAGACATCACTTTTGACCCATTAGAATCTATGACACCTTGTATAAACCTCATTCCTACCCATAAATGCTTAAACACCTTGGAAACTAGCTAGATCCTTGACTTGTAGTTCAAGACCCATTGCTAAAGTGTTTCAAACGAGTCTAAAGAACATGATGTAGGGACATGAAGCTTGTCTTATCTTTCCACCATTGGATCATCCATTGTGCTAGGACCTTGCATAGATCCCCACACCACACCAAGACATTTTAGGATACTACACTACATCATCAAGTTAGTACTAGAGAGAGACTAGTCATGAAGGCAAGAGGTCATTGAATGGTCTAGGAGAGTGGACTGATCCACCTATAAAAAAAATTTATATGTAGGCCAATTTTGGCCAATGGTTCATATATTTTGGCATGCCTAGTGGGAACTTCTTTTGCCTTTTTCATCCTACATTCATCATAATTGCATTTAGAAAGAATTTTTCATTTGATTTTTGTTATTTGTATTTGAATAAGCATTTTATCTTGTCTTTTTGAGTGCTGGTATAAGCTACAGGTTTCTATTTGACATTTTCTACTTAACTGAGTACTCTCACTACATAACTGTAGATTTGGAAACATTAGTTGCAAAATTGTACCCCATAATAGTGAAATTATTTTTGGCCCATTTTTAGTCTCTTTATCAAAATTTTATTTACATAATTATTTTTCTATTCACATTTTGATTTTATATATGTTTTTAATTTTTTCTAATTCTATGTTGTAGGAAAATAATGAAATCAACAAACTTTTCAATGAAGTCACTATTTCTAACTATGAATTCCTCTTAATTGAATACAAAATTATTATTGTGAGTAGTGAAATCATCTTATAATCATAAATGTATCCCTATGTTTTTATGTGTTTTCTATTTTTTTGTTTGTAGGTCTAACAGTGAAATCTGTGAAATCATCCTTTTGAGTAGTGAAATTATCATTTTGTGTAGCAAAATTGCATTTTCTATCAGTGAAATTATTTTTACAGGCTATGAATTCATCATTTTAACTAGTGAAATCATTTTAATAACTATGAAATTGTCATATAGGATAGTGAAATTATTCTGTAAGCATGAATTTGTTTCTTCTATGTTTTCTATATTCTATTTATTTCTTGTGTTTAACTATTTACAGTTTTGTTTTGTTGTCTTTCTTTGTAACTACAAATTTATCATAGAGAATTAGTTTTTGTGGTTTTTCTTTGATCTATTGCAGGTTACCTCATACCAAGCCTAAACAAAACATTGTAACCATTTTTTTAGAATGCTTATCAAAGATAATCTGCAAAAAGGCTAAACAAAAAAACTAATTTCATTTATTTTACTAATGCTTTCAATTTCATTTTTCAAAATTTTTAGTAATTACATCACATTTCATTTAGAATTATTTGTTTTACTTTTAGCATTTTATTTGTAATTATGTAAATTATGTATGATCTTCCCTTGGCATCACATTGGTGATGATACTCAAGAATTAAAAACAATTACATTATTTTCTATGTTACCCAAGTGGTTCATGTCTATGATCTTTCCTTAGCATCACATTGGTGACAATACTAATAAATTAGAAAAATACACATACTTTTTATTTATTTTTATAGGTGCTCTATTAACCATGAATTTCACCACCGTGTAGTAGGCCAAACCCCATCTACCGGTGGGGTATATAAATTGAAATCTAGTTGTTTTAATTACCTAAGTAGGTATGTGTTTTAAACACACTATGATGTGAGAATTTTTCATGCTCTAATACCTAGGGTTTCAACAGCTACTTCAAAATATGATATTATTAATTATCAACATACCGAGACCCCTATGATTATGTTTAGAACTTTGGGACAAGACCCAATAGTGTGTGCCGACTTTATCTATTTCTTTCATAGTTTTTCCCCCTTAGATAATCTTGTTTAAAATTTAAGCCTAGGAAAACCTCTCTTGTCATTCAACTTTGGTTCATTAGTTTATAGTTATCATCAAGAAGATACCTTCCATACACCCTCAAAACTAGACTCAGTGAGCCATGGGGATGGTAAGATCCTCCATGGTTAGTGCCTTGAAATATTAGGCCATAACTAAGAGTATAGACAAGTTAGTGGCATCAAAAGGTCCATGAGTTATTCATGACCCTTATCCTATATTTTTACCTTTTATGTGTAATTGCTTGACTATTTAGATTTTTTTTTTTTTGTTTTCTTGTGTTTACCACATGATACAAAATCCTTATTTGTAAGCAAATTCTTTTGAGTTTTAAATGATATCCTAAAATCAAGACTTTTTCTCAAAAACTCAAAATAATTAGTTCAAGAATTCAAATTTTTCAATCACCTTTTGGTTAGTCTTGTTAGTTTAAAACTTCATTTTATTTGAGTCATTTTTATCTTAACCATGTTGCCTATTACTAGGTAAATTTCCATGTTAAAAAATCCCAATGCAAGGGCTAAGCCTTTCAGCAATAACCCCTTTCAATTTCCTAGTCAAGAGCATCACGTAGAAATACATGAGATAAATGAACAAGAAAAAGAGGAAGGAGGGGCTTACCAAGATGAGGTTAGCCCCAAAATTTTCCAATCTCTACCCTCCTTTAATTATTATATCATGTCTAACAATAATTAAGTATTGCTTCAAGCCTTGGGCTTTGGAGTAAAATTCTCATCCGATTTTGATGTACATAATTTGCAATATCTAATTACAAGCAAAGAACCTTCATCCTCTAATCCTAATAAACTAACCTCGTAAGGTTATTTAGAGGGTATAAATGCCCTTTTTCCATCCTCATAACCTCATCCCCAAGTCTCTCAAGACAAAAGGAAAACTATTTTATGTGAGGAGTCATCTTAAACCAGTCATGGCTTTTCCATGGAAATCCATGCAACTCAAGGAACTTAAGGGATTATAAACTTTCAATCTCATCAATCAATAAATCCCTTTGATAACCCTAATTTGAATGTGAATACAAATTTAACATCACAAGTTTATCCAAATAATATGATTTTGAATGTACCTTCAAACTCACCAATCATTCACCCACCTAATCAAAACTTGAATCTTACATCAAGTTTACTAGTCATGCAATAACTCAACCTAAATTTTAACATGGGTCTCGCATATAATTCAAGTTTAAACAATGAACATTTATTTACACCAAATTTTATTACATACCCAAAGTCACAAGCTTATAATTAAATTAATCCAAGTTTGAATATTCATCCAAAATCATCAGTCAACCCCAATTAGAGCTTCCAAGGCTCACCAATCATTTCCAATCAAAATCAAAATCAAATCTTGAATACCCATTATATCTTACCCAATCAACCATCCAACCCTAATTTTAGTGTTGATTCATGCACAATCAATAATAAAAATTAATATAGTGGTGTACCAAATCATTTTTCTTTTTCTAACACTCTTAGATTGGTTTTATCCAATCCAAGTTTCAATCCAAATTCCAATCCAACTCCAAATTAAGTTTAATTCTAATCCAAAAATTTTATTTAATTCTACCCCAAATCCTAACACAAGTTCAAACCAAAAAAAAGCACCATCTAATTTGAATAATTCCAATCTCAATCCTAATTTTAACTTCAATAATCCAAATAGAAATCATAATTCTAACCTTAACCAAAACCAAAACAACCTAATACAAAATTCCAACCAATCTAATTTAAACCTAGGTTCTCATTCATTTAATTCAAACTTCAACATGCTTCCACAACACTCCATCCAATTTTATTTAACCAAATAATTTTTTATTACAAAACCAATCCTAATTCTATGAATTTCAACACTAATCACCAAACAATTCAAGTTTCAACCCAAACACAAATTCAACAAACCCAAACATAAAATTTACACATAACCCCAACCTTGGTTTCAACCCAAATTCAAATTAAAAAAATTATAATTCTAATCCAAAATCAAGTCAAACAAATTTTGGTTCCAATACAAATCCAAACCTTGGTTATAAATCCATCTTACACCCCTTTTCAAACCCTAAAAATGTTAATTTTAAAAATCAACCTCTAAACAATTTTAACCAACACATGCCACAAAACATAAACCAATTTATGAGTTAACCACCTAATTCATTAATTTGAATAAACCAAATATCCCCATATCTCAAACAAGAATTTCAAAACATAAAGGATAGAATTCAAGGCTTACAAGATGGTGTTTATTCTTAGCAAAAATAATTCAAGTTTGAGGAAATTTGTTCATACTTCAGACACTATAAATCTACATACTATGGTTCTAGATTTCACACCAACCCCTAGACCATCCCTAGACCCCCTCGAGACCACTTCACAACCTTTCAACTACCAGACCTAAGTCACCCTAGCTAACTCTGACCATTCTACCTTTGACCTATCAAGCATCGATGATCAACCCCTAACCACTGATGGTTATACTTGATTGTTGATGGTCAACATTTAACCACCTTAAGGGTTAACTCTAGCTCAACTCCATCTTGATTTTTTATTCTTAGCCAATCACATAATTATGAATGTTAAGACTAAAATTAGACAATCTATTAAAACCTTGTTTGAACGTATTGTTCACCTTTCCTTTCCTTCTATAAAAAGATAAGAGGAGGAGGAGGAGGACAAAAAGAGATCAAAATTAATTAGGGATGATCAAAAAATTATCAGAGCTTCTTGTATCAAAACTTATTTTACAAGTATTCTTTTGATGAAATCAAGAAATATTCTAATGAGTTTTTAGAGAGCACAAGTACTAAAATTCATTAATCATAGCCAAGACACCAACACTCTTCCAAAATTGCTCTAAGATCCACAATAAGTTCTCAGCCACTCACCTCAACATTCTTCAATCAATAGAGCTAAGTAGATATTTTAAGTAATTAGTTAATTTGTTTGTCTCACAACTAGTCTCCAGCATAAACCCACTTCCTAGAATAACTCAACAACCTTTCCAACCAGACCTACCCTTACCTATGCCAAATTTTATAGTAACCATCGATGGTCACTTAACTACCAATAGTTTTCCCTTGACCACCAATGGTTCATCCCTAACCGTCGATGGTCACTATGTGATAATTCTAATAGAAATTCAATTCTACCTATTAGGCCCTAACCAAATCCTACTTTTTAACTTTTTGGTTGGTCACAGAATATCACCCTATTTTTTGAGCCTTGTCTAATTCATTTAGAATTAATATCCAATTGTTTATTTCTATAATTAAGAAAATTCATCTCTTTTAATCACTTCTTATATTTGATTTTAGTATCTTTTGTTAGTCATGTACTTCTTGGATCTAGCTTTCTAGGCAATCCACCCACCTACCTAAATAATCAACCATTTTTTTAGTGTTTTATTATTTTTAGGTCAATTATTCCTATATATATATATATAGATTTCATTAAATGTAAATATCTAAGTATCCAACACTGAAATCCAAATATTCTACAAATGAAGCAAAACTATGTGAGTGTGTGTATGTTCTCATATATTTATGTCTATCCCTAGATATCATGATTGGACACCCTCTCCCCTATGATTCTCTCCCTCAATATTATAAAGTGATGGAAATGACTAACCTATCCTGCATCCACCTCAACTAGGGAAAAATAGGTAGTTATTTCATTACCAATAATATCAAAACTATCGAGATAAATAACTCATAACTAATATGTCAAATGAAACCATAACATCAAATTAGAATGTAGAAACAATTCACATAATTAAAAAAATTGAGACTACTAAAATGTTTTAAATACATATTAAATGTATAATATCATAGTTTAAATAAATTAATCACAAAAAAACTAAATTTTAATAATCTGATGTCATAAATAATGACATTAACTATTTAAACTAGAATTTTCATTTTTATGACTAAGAAGAAATAAAGAAATAAAAGTTATAAAAAAGGGTAAAATAGATATGGTAGAAAAACCTAGTATAAATGCACATGTGAACTAGATGAATTGAAGAACTCTTGTTTGGCTAGGGGAAGATGACCTACATAAGAAAGCACTTAAAGTGATCTTTTTTGTTAGACAAGGAGGAAGGGTGGAATGCCTAGCTAGGGTTAGATACAAGAAAGAGAGAGCTATCTATGGAGGCTATCAATCCACTCTCTAATACAAGTTAATGATCAAAAGGAAAGAAAGTAAAGTTGCATACATGAAAGTAATAGAAATTAATACTTTGACAATGTAAGCTAATTATATAATAAACTAACATAAAGGTAAATTCTTATTTATTGAAATAAATGTTCTGATCTAGTCTGGTCTAGGTCTGGTCAGGTCTTTGATAGAAAATGGGAGAAGTAGGGTCTAGTTAATGGCTAGTTTAATGATGAAAAATGAGGGTTTTGGTCACAAAGGGATAACCATAAGTGGTTATGGGTAATCATCAGCAATTAAGGGTAACCATTAGTGGTTACCTGATGAGATTTGGAATGTCAAAAATGTCTATGGGTAGAGGGGTGAGATCAAGCTCCATTTTATGCAAAAAGTTTTTTTGAGATCTGGTAATGATAAGATGAAAAGGTAGAGGGTCTAAACTAATATGAATGAGATAGGAAGGGTGTAAGGAGGTAAGATCTTGATAGAAATATTCAAGTAAATGGAAAGGAAATAGAAATGAAAAGTAATCAAATCCTTACCTGATCCTGAAGAGATTTTGGTAGCATAACGATGCTTGAAGGAGAGCTAGAAGAAATTTACCAGAGGTTCAGGTTAGTGGATACTAGAGAAATCTACATGAAGAATATTTGAATGCCTAAAATAATTGAGTATCTATTTGAAAATATATTGAATGTAGAATTTGGATATGTATTTTGGATCCCCTTCTCCTCTTGCTCACTTCCTTTTATAAGCAAAAGGTGATGGATTGATAAGATAAGATTGTAGGTTATGAGGTGCTTGTGATGTGTTAAAAGATGGATCAAGCATAATCTAATAAATTTGGTTCCTAATTTACTCAAGAATAGTTGGTAATGAGTTACCAGCTTGGGGACCTAACTATTGATGGTTAGGGTAACCATCGATGGTTACCTTAAACATTGACAGTCAAGGTACCAAATAGTAGTGGATTAAAAAAAGGTTAAGGGGGTTAAAGGGTCAAAAAGAGGCTAGTTAGGGTGAAAAGGCTAGTTGGTTAGTAAACTAACCAATGTAATCTAGGGTAAGGGTTAAGAAGGTTAAAAAAGTAAGTTAAGTTAGCTAAGTGGCTAACTAGACCCAAGGTGAGCTTAGGTTAAATGGGTTAGGTGAAGGGATTAGTTCAAGATAGGTTATTTTGACTTTATCGATGTAGTCAAAATAAGTGGAAGAAAAGTTTGAAGCATTTCATTAATTAGGACTGTGTGTGTGGTTTTCTAGTGTCTACATTTTGCCCCTTTTTGTTATGTGGCTTGTATTTATAAGCTGAAAAATAAAAACAAAGATGGTATCAGTTGAAGGTTAGTTGAAGGTCAGTTTACCCCAAGTATGGGAGGAATCCCTTTGCAAACTAGGAGATGATGAGGAAAAGTTAAATCAGGTCAAAATTTGATGAATGGTGTATGGTTGGTCACAAAGGTGAGTGACAAGAGGGTGGTTCAAATTTGGTCATTTGTAACACAAACATGCATGCAAGATGAAACAAAGATACAATATCCAAGATCATCCAAGGACTAAATATTCCAATGTTGATAAAAATAAGCTCAATTCTAAGAAGATAGGTGACCAATGGACCACGTGACTATATTGTGATGGCTAGGTGCACTTGTTAACCTTCTAAGTAAAATGGATCAGTTTTTGTGGGGGTATCTGAATTCATAAGTCATCACATGTGTGGGTATTTAAAATTAGAAGTGATCTCATAGAGGACTCCAATATTCTATTCATATACTAAGTGTAAAATGTTTGAATGTTCAACATGGAAAATTTAGTCGGTATCGTCAAAAATACCATGGCAAGGTCATCACAAAAAGATGCAATAGGTTTGGGTCAAAATGGTCAACATTTGAGGTGTATGTGGTGAGATGCCAATGGTTAATAATAATGTTTAAAATATGGAGGTCGATTTGACTCCATATGCACAAGGCAAGTGAACGTTGCCTATATTGTTCCATGTATATAATATCCAATATAAAGTTTAGGCTAAATGTAGTTCTCCTAAGTGGAAAAGATGGAAAAATGATGTGTCCAAATGGTATATGGTAAAATATGGGTTAATGGTTAATGGTTGGGTGAAAGGTGTGTTGTAAAATGGGTAGCCAACTAACTCCATATGCACAAGGCAAGTAGATGTTGCCTACATAATTATGTAGACATAAGATCTAATAAAAACTTCATACCATATGTAATTCTAGTAATGGCATAGTGATGTGGATAAAAATGATCTCCAAATGGTCAAAAAAGGTGGAGAAAAGATAATCTCCAAATGGTTGATAGCCAAAAGATGGGTAGAAATATAATGATCAATAGTTGGGTGAAAGGTATGTTAGAAAAGGGGTGGTTGAGTTGACTCCATATGCACTATGTAAGTGGATGCTACCTACATAGTTCCATGGATATAGGATCCAACAAAAAAATAGGTCGTATGTAGTTCTGGATCTAATTATATGATTGTTAAAAGAGGAAGGAATAAGGAGAATAGTAATCTCCAAAAATCTTGGGGAAGGAAATTACCCAAATAGGTCAAGGTGGTTTTCAAATGAGTTTCCCCAATTTGACATGCCACATGGTCTAGGTTTTATTGAAGGTAGTGTTAGTTATGATCAAAGAAAGTGGGTCAATAGAGGGTGGAGAGTAATACTCTCCAAGAACTAAGTGATAGAGAAGGAATCTCCAAGATATATGCCTTATTTGGTTTAGGGGTGAAGTTATGAAAATGTGAAATGTGGGAGAATTAGGAGATGAATGTTTCCAATAGGCAATAATAGAAGGGAAAGAAAAGAAGCATGATGCCTTTTCATTGGTAAAGATCAAAAACATCACCAAAGTTAGTTGGGGCTTAGTGAACCTTAACCTTTTGAATGCTTTACATAAGCATACTTTGGTTGATAAAATTGCATCTTGATCATATTATGTCTAGTAAGCTCAAAATCCCTTGATTCATAGATAATGGAAGAAGGGGAATAAGTGGTAAGTGAATGGTAAATGGGTGAATAGGGAAGATAACCTTATCTGAGAAAGCTTTCCTCTTTTATAGGTGACCTAAAAACCAAAAATAGACAAGTCCATGTCTTATTCTTGGTGTAGACTGATCAATGTAGGAAGTCTACTAAAGGGAAAGCTTTTTTTATCACAACTTTCTTGGGATGTTTATTTTGTTTTTGAGAAGTTTGTGAAGTTGATCAATATGAGAAGCTTCAAAGAATTATTTTTAATAAATATACATGTGTGTGTGTGTGTGTGTGTGTGTGTGTGTGTGTGTGTGTGTGTGTGTGTGATTTAGCCATCCTTCGAGGGAGTGGTCTAAGTTTATAATTTTTGGTAGCCATCTTTCAAGGCAATAGTCTATCTTTTAAGCAATGTTCAATAAATGGGGCAGCCATCCTTCAAAGAATTAGTCTACAGAATGTTAGAAATTTTGTGACCCAAATGATATATTTTGGTATTCCAAATAGTTTGAATGTTATTTTTAGACATGGACAAGTCTAATAAGGCT
Organism: Torreya grandis; assembly: GCA_037957365.1. NCBI lineage: Eukaryota > Viridiplantae > Streptophyta > Pinopsida > Cupressales > Taxaceae > Torreya > Torreya grandis. The sequence goes on from JARHVA010000260.1 coordinate 175,581, forward strand.
TAAGGTGTACCTTTATGAGGGAAAACATTTAGCACAAGAAGGTACTGGAGGGTGGAAAGGAATGGGTTTTGAAAGACAAAAAACCATGGGATTTCATCTCGTAAAAGACAAAAAGTATCCATGAGAACCATGCTATGGGTAGAACTAGGGTACTCATATTCAATATTAGGTAATAGTTGTGACAAATAATCACATGGTTTTATTTTAATCAAGTTTTCCTCAAAAGTAGAGTTAAAAAGGAGTGTGAGGGTAGAAAATCTCATGAATCAAGAGATGAGCTTAAGTTAGACAAGAAGATGAGTTTGATACTTATTTTAATAGTATAAAGGATACAGATGTAAATAATTAAGAGGCTCAAGTTCTAGTTTACCTTTGAGGGAGGACAAAATATAAGCTCTTGATCCATAATTATGGTTTATGATGTAGGGTCCAAGCCAATTAAAGGTAAACTTGCCTCTTTTTCTTTTCTCCATGTTAGTGACATGTTGGTTTTCTTTGAGGATGATATATCTAATTTTGAATTCTCGCTCTCTTAAATTTTTATTATAGGCATGATTAATGTGCTCTTGGTAGACACAATGGTGTTTAAGGGTTATGAGGTGATGTTCATCAAGTAGTTCTAGTTGGGATAAACATTCTTGATAATAGTCACTTTCAAAAATAATGCTTTCTTAATGATATGCAAAGAGAGGGAATTTGTACATCAAGAGGCAAGACTACCTCTACCTTGAAGACAAGGGAGAAATGGGTAGCACCTATAGAGGTTTGAATGCTGGTGAAATAGGACCATAAAGTGAAGGGGATATGCAAGTGCCAATCCTAACCAAAAATAATGGTGACCTTGGTTATCATGTTGTTCAAAATTTTATTGGAAGCCTCATCTTGTCTATTTGCTTGTGGATGGTAAGGTCAAGAAAAGATAAGCTTGATTCCAAAGGCATTGTAAAGACCTTAAACTTGTTAGTTTTTGAAATATTTGCCATTATCAATGATGCTTTTATGGGGAACACTAAAAGGATAGATGATATGGTGGTTGATGAAGTCAAAAATCTTTTTATCTTTGGTGGAAATAAGAGGAATAACCTCTACCTACTTATTGAAGTATTCGGTAGTGGTGATGATAGAGTGGTGGCATTGTGAAGAATGAAGGTTGATTTCTTTGATGAGGTCCAATCCCCATTATGAGAAAGGCCAAAGGTATTTGGATGTTTGAATACCATGTGTGGGTGAGTGATGCAAATTAGCATGTTGTTGACATTTAACACACTTCTTTACATAGTCATAGTAGTATTTATTAAGGGTGGGCTAATAGTAGCCAAAATGAAGGATACATTTAGTGACAACTAGGCCAATAAAGTGTCTACCATAGATTCCATCATGGGTTTCTTTGATTGCATAAGAGGCCTCATAACCATGAAGACAATGGAGAAGAAGGCCATCTAAACCATGTTTGTAGAGTATTCCTCCTAATATGGTATAACAAGAAGTGGTTTTTATGAAGGCTCTTTGAGCATTCCTAGATAGGATAGGAGGAACTACACCAAGGTTGAGGTAGTTGAAGGTTTGTTCATACCAAGCGTCTGAGGTAGATTCTTCCACATTGCAAATGGTAGGATGGTCAGATTGGATATACAAGGGTGTGATTAAATGGTGAATGGTGACAACAAATTTGGAAGTGGTAGGTTGAGTTATGATTCAGGAAGTAAGGGAAGCTATTGTATTCAAAAAAAAATTGGTGGATTATGGAACAGATTGGATAGATTAATGGTCAAATGACACCTAGAGTACATCAAATAATTTTTTATACTTTTTTAAGATGTCATTCTTACATTGGTATGAATCACTAACTTGGTTAATGACAAGTTGGGAATTTCCAAAGACTTTAATGGTTTTGACTCCCAAGGCTAAGATGTTTTGGAGACCTATAACTAGGGATTCATACTTGGCCATGTTTTTGGTACACTCATAATCAAGTTTGAAAGAAAGAGGTATGGGTTGTCCATCAAAGGGAATGAGAACAACTCCATCACCCCCACTATGTTGGCATTTAGATCCATCAAATAATAGGGTCATTTGATAGGTTATGTCTTCATAGGATAGAGTCATAATAGACTCATCTAAAAATGTAAAAGGAAGGTGTTGATTTTTTGGTAAAGGATCTTCATCCATTTGATCGGAAATGACTTTCCCTTTGATTGACTTCTGATGGAGGAACTGAAGGTTGAACTCAGCAAGGAGCATGAGCCAATTATCCATACTCTAGTTTTTTTATGGTTTAGAGTGAATATAATTGAGGGGGTTAGTGTTGGTGATGATGTAGGTTTTATGATTGAGGAGGTAGTGATGAAGTTTGGTAGCTATGAAGATGAGGGTAAGGCAAAGCTTCGTGGTATGGGTGTACTGAGTCTCATACTCTATAAGTGTTTGATTGATGTAGTAGATACCTTGTTCCTTATTTTTTTCATCTTGATGTGCAAGCATTGCCCAGAGGGAATGGTTAGTGGTAAATATATAGAGGTAGAAGGATCGATCCTCCTTAGGAGGGGTGATAATAGATGGAGAAATAAGGTATTCTTTGAGTAAATCAAAGGCCTAATGATAGTCTTTAGTCCACTTAATAGGAATTGTCTTGAGTAGATGGTGAAAAGGTTGCCATCTATCAGATAATTGAGAGATGAAATGATGGCTGGATTGGATTTTGCCTTGTAGGCTACAAATTTTTTTAAGGTGGGTTGGAGGTGGCATCTTGAGGATGGCTCAGACTTTAGCAGGGTCTACTTTGATTCCTTAGAGATAGATGATGAAGCCAAGGAGTTTTCCAAATAGGACCCCAAAAATACATTTCTTGGGATTTAGTCTGACATGAAAATGGATGAGGCATTAGAAGATGATAGTGAGAATAACTAGGTGGTCCTCATTATGTTTAGATTTCCCAAGGAGATCATCCACATGGTCCTCAATAATTTTATGAATGAGATCATGGAAGATGTAAATCATGGCATGTTGGTAAGTGGATCCTGGGTTCTTCAAACTAAAGGGAATGAACCTATAGTAAAAGGTTCCCCATGGGATAATGAAAGAGGTTTTATGTTGATCCATAGGGGTAATCAAGATTTTATTGTATCCTAAGAAACCATCCATAAGAGATAGCATTTCATGGCTAGTATTAAGGTTAATAATTTGGTCAATACTAGGAAAATAAAATTCATCCTTTGGACAAGCAAGGTTAAGGTCACAAAAGTCAAGGAAGAGGTAAAGTCCCCTTATGGGATTGGTAATAGGGACAACATTAGAAACCCATTGAGGATGGTATATGAGTTAGATGAAGTATATAGATAAGAGACATTGTAGCTCCTCTTTTACAAGAAGTGTGATATGAGGATACATCATGCAAAAAATTTCATGCATGGGTTTGGCATCAGGATAGGTGATGATTTTATGGAAGGAAATAGAGGGATTGATTCCTAGAATGTCCTTATAAGACCAAGCAAATAAAATGCTACAGTTGTAAAGGAAATAAAATCTTGTTGCTCCCTGTAATCTAAGCATTGATTGATTTTGACTATGTGGGGATTATCCTAATTACCCAAGTTGACATTGATGGTAGATTTATTCAACATGGTCTGCTTCAGAAGAGGAAGAGATTTGTGGATAGAATAATCTTCTACACCAAGGTAGGTGATAACAGAATCATCATCTTGTTGTCAAATGGTATGGATGGTAGAAGAATCATGTTTAATCATGTTAAGATGGATGAGAGGAAGGGTTTTAGTTTGGTCATCCTTTTGATAGATCAGGGGGACCAAACTAACAATGTTCAAAAATTTAGGAGGAATGACCTCAAAGTCTTCAAAATTGGAAAGGGAATAAGTTGGTGAGGAACAGGTTCATCCTCAATGTTGAAAATGGGTTTTGGTGAATAGATGGGTTATTCAGGTGGTTCAAACCCAAGGTTAAATGACTCTCAAGGATCTTGGGTTTTAATCATGTGTATATCATGGGGTCCATATTCATAAAGGCCAAGACTAAATACATTCCAGGCACACCTGTGAAGATATAGTTTGGCAAATGTTGGTTTGTCAAGGTATGAGAAGTCTATGGTAAATGGTTTGGTGGAAGAGGTAATGGTGGGAGAGACAAGTAGATGATCAAGTCCCCCATTGATGAGTTTGGTTTGATGGTTGAGGAACTTGAAAGGAATGATGATTTCAATGTTGGGGTCATAGTTGGGATCATGGATGAGGCTCCCATACTTTTGAAGAGTGGGGAAACCATCCAAAGCTAAAAGATGGTATTCTCCTAGTGAGAGACATTGGAATGTGGGTTCCAAAGGGTCCTCTTTGGGAATTTGAGATGAAGGAATAAATGATCTTATTAAATATTCATTATGGGTAGGAGTGGAAGTATTGTTAGTGGGTGGTGAAGTGGATGAGGTAGGAATGAGGACATCATTTGGATGATAGGTAACATTGCATGAAGTAAAGGGATTTGGGTCAAATTTGATAGTAATGACTTGACCCGCATTCTCAAATTTGACACATCAGTGTAAAGTGGAAGGGACCAACTCATGACACAAATCCAAGGGCATTCAAGTAAAACATTGTATTAGAACTCATCCTCTAAAACATAGAAGAGTTCAGGAATAGTTTGAGGTCCTAAATGGATGTGAAGGATGGCCATGCCCAAAGTAGTGGCCATGGTGTCATTAAAAGAGTGAAAGACCATTGAAATTTCAAACATGATGTTCTTGGGTAGTTGTAGGTGGTCATAAGCATGTGAGGAAATAATATTAGTACTAGTTTCTCTATCAACCATCACCCTTTTAATGCAAGTTTGGTTGATTTATGTGGTGATAAACAAGGGAGGATCAAGATCCTTATGATGAATAGATGCAATCTTGGAATCTTGAAATGTGATGAGGTTGGAATGGTTAAGAGTGCCAACAAAGGTAGCTAGAGGTTGAGGATCATTTAGTTGAACCTCAGTGGATTAAAGGGTCTTAATGAGTGCTTGGTGATGATGGGGTGAGGTGTTAATGAGTTCATAAATACTCATCTTTACCAGATTTTGGTGAAGTTGCTTAAACACTATGTGTTTTATGGATTTAGAGGGGTTAAAGAAAGGGATACCCAAAATGTATATCTTGGGTTTTGGTGATGGTGTGGGTAAAGGTGAGGGTATGTGAGTTTGGTTAGTATATTGAAATTTAGAAGTGTGTGTCCAAGGGATGGATACTTTAGCTTTTTCCTTACCCTTTCATTAGGCCCTATATCAAGTAACCATATGGATAGTATGGATAACAAAATCCATTGGACTAGATGGTTGTTCTGGTTTCTCCTTACTTTTAGATGAGAGTGTGGGAGAGGGTATGGTTTGTAAGGGTTGAATGGATGGTTGAGTTGGTAATGGGCTAAGATGTGGTTCATCTAATAACAAATCATCCTCATCCATTAAGTTATGGACAATGGTTTAATGAGATATACATATTTCCATATCATGTCCAAGAGTTCTATGGTATGCATACATTAAGTAGTCATTAAACCAAGATGGTGTAGGACATGAGTGGTCAAATTTCTTAGAAGGGTCAAATGGTTTGATGGGTGGTAAGTAGATATAGGAAGTTTAAAACAACCTTTACAATATGGCTGAATAGGATTTAGGCAAAGGTGTTGAGGGTGCTAAGGTTTTGGTTTTAGGAGATAGAGTGGGAGTCTTTTTTGGAGGAGGTATCCTCATGGATTTGGAAGATAATTGAATAGTTTTGGTGAATTGTTTAGGTTGGAGTTGTGTAGTTAGAGTTAGCTTTATGGAGGATTTAAAAGTTGAGGGTCCTTATTTATTTATTAGTGGGAGAGTAGTGAGGGAAAGTTTATCCAAAAATGAGGATGATGAAGTTGATGATTTAGTAGAAGATTTAGGTGAGGAAAATGGTGAAGGCTAGTGAGATAAGGAATATGGAATAGGGAGAGTTGAGGGATGAAGTCCCAAGATAGAAGATAAGGTGGAAGGAGGTGGTATGGGTCTATCTCAAGGTGGAGACTTGATTGGTTTGATTCTTTTGATGGATTTGGTGGGTGTTTATTTTGGTATTTTATAAGGGGTCAAGTCCAAATTCAAATTTGGATGGAAAATATTAGGAGTAGGAAGTATCCCCAAGTTTTTGATGGGTTTGGTTTGGGATATGATAGGTTTAGTTTGAGGGGTAGATGATGATTTGGGAATTTTGAGTGGAAGAAGTCTGGAAGGTTTTCCTAGAGTTATAGAAGGAGAAGGGTTGGTTGGAGGTATAATGGGTTTGTAGGTTAAAGGAAGTGTGGTTAAATTTTCAGGTTTGTTTTGATAAGGTAGATCCAGATGATGCCAAAAATTGGCTCTATCTAGGTCAGGTTTAGAGGTGAATGCCAAATTTTGAACCAATCTAGAAAAAGGTTTGTAGATGGTCTTAGTTTCTTGATCCTTAGTTTCAAATATTAAGCCTTTAAGTGGAGGTGAGGAAATGTTCTTGGGAGAGGGTTATAAAGTTTGTGAGGATGATTCTACCATAGAAGGTGTAGGCAAAGAGGTTTCCTCTTTTAGAGTGGTTTCAAAAGATAGGTTAGGTTATTTAATGATAGATGTGATAGGTTTAAGTGAGGGGATGGATATGGTTTATTCCTTTGGTTGAAAATCTAAAGGAATGATAGGTGAGTTATCCTCCATGGGTAAAAAAATAGGTGGAGAGGTGGTTTAAGCAATGATTAACTCCTTTAGTTTTTCTAAAAGATGTATGGGTAAGTCAATAGTTTTCTCGAATGAGGAGGAGGGCGAGGTGGCTTCCTCAATTTGGATGTCCAAAGGAAGGGTTGGTAAGTTGGCTAATTCAATGAGTGGGATGGTTGAAATATAGGTTGAGGTAATTGTCTCCTCAACAAAGGGTTCATCAATGATTGCATCAACTATATTGACCTCATGTGTGTGAGATTATTCGGGTTGGTTTTCATTATAACTAGTAGTGGTTGTATGGTTGCGAAATGGTTTACAAAAAAATTCAAGGGATTGATTAGGGGGTGCATTGGGATTGTCAAATATAATTTCCACTTTGTTAATCATGTTTTAGACAATCATTTTGAAGGTATTACACCTAATAACATCATGTCCAATAATGTGATGGTATGTACATGAATATATTTTCATTATACCAATCAAGTTTGGGGTGAGTAGTGTCAAATTGTTGAGGAGGTTTTATGGTTGGAAGTTGTATGATGTTTGCTTTGAGTAGTTTCTCCAAAACTAAAGTGTAATATTCTATAATAAGAGTGTATTGTTTTAGACGTCCATGGGTTTGATTAAGGTTGGGTTGTTTGAAATAGTAAGAGGAATTCGTTGAGGGGTTGGATGGTTGATGGTTAGAGGTGAAGCAGTTTTGAGAACAACTGAGTTGGTAGATCCCTTAGATTTAAAAGGGTTGGATTGATTGGTGAGTTTTGATGATGAGGAAGGATAATTAGATTTGAAGGAGGAATTCTTGCTCTAAATTTTTAATTTTCCCTTATATATCTGATTTTTAGTTTTCATGCAATGGTAAAAGCCTCATCAAAAGTTTAGAAAGTTTGAACTTTGAGAGTGGGTGAAATGTGTTTGGAACAACCTCATGAAAATATCTCAATAAATTCAGCTTGCGGTAATGAGAAACAAAGTTGGTTGATAAGACCTCTCCATCTAGCAATAAAATTAGCAACTGATTCATCATTGAATTGCTTAATGGAATAAAGGTTGGTTATGTAAACCTTTTTAGATATATGCATCAAAAATTGATCTAAAAAGACTTACGTGAGTTGGGAAAAAGCAAAAATGGAGTGTTTGGTGAGAGCACTATACCAATCAAGAGTAGGTCATGTTAAAGACATGGGGAAAGTTTGAAGGAGGAGGGCATCATCATGTGTAATTGAATATCATGAATGGCAAAATGCCTTCAAATGTTGTTGTGGTTCTTATTTGCCTTGAAATTTCAAAAATTTATGAAATTCCCATTGAGGAGGATAGGATCATATTGGGATGGATGGTTGGATAGGTTCGTTGCATATTTGGTCATAAGAGAGAAGGTTATGGGTTCTTGAGATGAATGATTCAAGATTGGTCATTTTTTCAATTAACATCTTGACCAAGTCAGTTTGAGGTTGGGTAGATGGAATATTTTAGGATAGGTTGGGTTGAGGTATGGTAGATGCAACATATTGATAAGTAGGTTGTGAAGATGTATATTGGTAGGTGGTTATAATAGGTTGGGATGGTGCCATATAAGGGTTCATGGGTACATAAGATTGAGTTGAAGTGGCTATGTGACCTTTTGGATTAGGCACATATTGATAAGAGGTTGTAGGAATTTATTGAGAAGTTATTGTAGCTAGAGGTATGGATGTATGAGTGGGTTGGGGTTGAGTTTGAGTAGTAAATCAAGTGTTGATGGGTGGAAGATTTTGAGGTATAGAAAGTACCAAGTTTTGGAGATGGGTATAATTTGGTTGGGTGGTAGTGGTGGAAGGAATGGTGGAAAGAGGGGTAGAAATTACCCCTAAGGTGGGTGTGGGATAAGTAATAAGAGGTTGGGTTACCCCTACATTAAATTTGTTGGTTGGTGTAGGGGGTGTTTGATTATGGGTTGGAATATTGGATTGGATTTGGGTGGTGGTAGAAGTAACACCCACTATAAGATCATAAGTCATGCCTAAATGAGGATCCATGGGAGGAACCGAATCAATTGGGATACAATGAGTTAAAGTGTTGAGATAGTGTTAAAGGGAAATGGGGTTATTGGTAAAGAATGTGGTGAAATCAACATCACCCTCCACAACAATCTGAGGCATGGTAGGTGGGCGAGAATGATGAGGAAACCCCTCAACCTATAAATTATACCCCATAGATGATGATGAAGAAGATGTAGGGGATGTTTGATGGGTTTGATTCCTCAAATATTGCCTAGTAAAAACCATGTGAGGAATTAGAAAAGAATAACAAACCTCTCACCTCAAACAATGAGTAAGAAAAGAAAATTTCAAATCAAACAACGCACAAAATAAAAGTGTGATTAATCCTAGGATTCATTTTAAATCACTTTTGGCTTATTCTTTGGAAAGTGTGAAAGAAGTTTGGATTGTCAACCAAGTACTAAAATAACAAGCTAAGGATGGTTTTAGGTTTATTATGGTGCTCAAAAATAATATGTACTAAATCGATTAAGTCTGGGATCTATTTATAGACCCATTGGCATGTATTTTAAAGTGTGCTAGTGAAGAGAACAAAGTGTGTGTTTCTCCTAGTTCCATTATGAGATAAAAATGAAGGCAAGGAAGATCCTTTCATTGTGAGTATGGTCTATTGAATTGCAGGTTGCAAGTTCATGGGAGATCAACTTGAAGTACTATAGAGTGCTTGGTCTACTGGCAGGGTTATTACTTACTGGTTGGAGAGGTCAATACCAATTCTATGTGTGAGTTGTGTGTTGGGACCATTTTTGGTAGGAGAGTGTTTTTGAAGAAGAGTTACTGTACACTTGAGGTGTGGGAAGCCTCTGTAAGGTGAAAGAGTGTGGCAGCTCTTTATTATATTCTTTTCTGTACAAGTATTAATATATAAGAGTGTATATTGTCTCTCATATTCTGTGTTATTGGTGAATTCTAGTTACTTGTGTTTCTAGTATATTTATGCATATTTAATTGCTTAAGTTTGGTAATCATATTGTGTTCTTTCTGAGGAGCAAGATCCTAACAAGTGGGATCAGAACAAGTGTGTTTGTTCTTGGATTCCCAGACAACTGGTATCAGAGCTTTTGGTTGAGATACTAACAGGTAGGATTAGATCTGGTTAGTGTGTCTTGATTATAGGTTACTCACAGGGGTTCCTATTTGAGTGGGAGTAGAGCAATGGCAGAAGACAGTAAGCTACGAATGGAGAAGTTTAATAGCAGGAGGTCCAAGTTCAGGTATGGTAGAATAACCTGCTAGAAATGTGGAAAGAAAGAGCAGGGAAAAAAAGATTGTTGGTTGGTAACAGATCAGCATGAAGGACATGAAGAAGAAGAAGATGTTGTAGAGTTCGTTGCACAAGATGCTCTAGTATGTTCCTTAGATAAAGTAAAATCTAGGGTTTTAGATTCTAGTGCCTCTTTTCATGCATCCCCAAATAGAAAATTTTTTCATGAGTATGTCCATGGAGACTTTGGAGAAATTTATTTAGGGATGGAAAGCCTTGTCAGATGGTTGGCAAAGGGAAAGTGAAGCTGAAATTGTAGACAGATAACACATGGGTGTTAAAGGAGTTCATGCAAGTCCCAGTCTTGGAGATGCAGCTAATTACTTCAGGAAAGTTGGGTGATGAGAGATGCACAAGAACTCTCACAGCGAATGCACTTGAATTAGCGGGTGGTAAGAAAGCAGGTACTTTTTATCTACTTGCTTATATTATTGATTCTTCTTCTATTTTGAAGACGTGGCTTTATAGGCTTGGTCACATGAGTAAGAAGGAGATGCTTGTTCTTGAGTCAAAGGGTATGCTTTCGAATTTGAAGAGCATAGATTGAGATTTTTGTATGCAGAAGAAGAAGGTAATGCTTCTTGAGGAATCTGATGTTAGTGACAAGAGCAGAAAAGCTTTGGTTTTCAAGGAGAAGGTGAGGGACAGAGTTTAGCACGAGAGGTAGAAGAATTTTGAGTAGAGTAAGGGTGATTTGGACAAGGGTTTGATCCAAAAGGAGCTCATAGGAAAAAGTCAGTTCTAACAAGCAAAACACAGAGACCGACGTCAGCAAGAAAACCAGCGTCAGCATCTAGACATGGACTGACATTAGCTATGTGCAGATCGATGATGGTGACTCAGGGTAGATAAACACCGGCATCAGTAAGGGGGAACCGACGTCGATGATAAGGCAGTCACAGGGAACTGACATCGGTCAGGTGCAGACTAAGATGTGACTAGCATCGGTCACTGAGATAGATTTTGGGTGGATAGCAAGCTGTTAAGGAGTCTCAAGTGCCCATATGGAGGACTTAAAAGGTAAGTAAGCTTGAAATTCATTATTTTCTTTCTTTACACTACTTGTTTCTCACTGATGGTAAAGAACTAAAAAGTTGTTAAAGAAGCAGAATAGGTAGATCTAGGAAATAGTGGGAGATTGGCATGGATGAGGATGTGATTCCTTAGAGAAGAACCAAACAGGTATTTGTTGGTAGAGTTGTTAGCTGGAAGTAAGCACAGAGAGATGAATATATGTTCAGGATGAAGAAGAGCGGAAATGGATACGTGTGACAGAAGATCAAAGTATATGGTCTTGAGTAAGCTGCAGGGCAATGGAGGTTTGATCATTGTGTTTCTCTTTACCAAGTTAGATAATATTAGCTACATTATCTTATTACTGTATGATGTGCTTGTTGCAGGGTTACATATACAAGGTATTGCTAAACTAAAGGTAAAGCTAGTCCATGGGTGTGTCATGGAGAATCTAGGAGTAGCAAGATTCTTTGGCATGAGTGTGTTCTAGGGACATGAAAGGTCACAAGTTGACTTTGTTTTAGGATGATTGTGTGAGACTGGTTAGCACGATGATGGTTGGATAGTTCACAGAATAGGTGTCTTGATTCACATAATGAGGTTAAGTGCATGGTATCTACTAGACCTAAGTTTTCCCAAGCAGTGAGAGTTGTCAAAAAGTTAGGAGCCAATCTGGGAAAGAAGCATTGGAGGGCAGTTTAGTGGATTCTCAGAGGGACCAGTAGCAGGTGCACATGTTATGCAGGTTCAAGTTATTTTCTACATGGTTTGTAGATGTGGATGTGGCAGGTAATTTGGATGACAAGTTTTACACTACAGGTTTTGTGGTGGTTGGTCTTCAAGAGTGATCTTAAAGAGGGATACAGAGCCAAGGGAACAAACTAGACGGTGTATAGGTAAAGGTACAGTTGCAGCTGTTTATCTCCAAGTGGAAGATTGTTAGGTTGTGGAGCTAAAAGCTTCAACTTGTTGTAAACAAAGAAAAAGAGGTTTCTAAAGACCTAGAAGCACTGGCATCGGTAGCATGACCGATGTCGATCATGATCAGTGCAGAAGGCAACTAGTATCGGCAGAAAATCAGCCGACGTTGACAGAACCAGGTAAGCAGGGACCACCGTCGGTCGCCTGTGTGTTCCAGAACTTTTCGTTGCATGAACAGTTAGTTTAGTGAACAGAGTGTTTGCATGTAAATGCTATTGCGAGTCTTGAGCTGCATAGATAATTATAGTAAACTAAGAGTCTAAGTTATTTTTTAAGTCTGGGATCTATTTATAGACCCATTGGCATGTATTGTAAAGTGTTCTAGTGAAGAGAACAAAGTGTGTGTTTCTTCTAGTTCCATTATGAGCTAGAAAGGAAGGTAAAAAAGATCCTTCCACTGTGAGTATGGTCTGTTGAATTACAGGTTGCAGGTTCATGGGAGATCAACTTGAAGTACTATAGAGTGCTTGGTGTAATGGCAGGGTTATTACTAACTGGTTGGAGAGGTGAACACCAATTCTATGTGTGAGTTGTGTGTTGGGACCGTTTTTGGTAGAAGAGTGTTTTTGAAGAAGAATTACTGTACACTTGAGGTGTGGAAAGCCTCTGTAAGGTGAAAGAGTGTGGTAGCTCTTTATTGTATTCTTTTCTGTACAAGTATTAATATATAAGAGTGTATATTGTCTCTCATATTCTGTGCTATTGGAGAATTCTAGTTACTTGTGTTTATGGTATATTTTTGCATGTTTAATTGCTTAATTTTGGTAATCATATTGTGTTCTTTCTGAGGAGGAAGATCCTAACAAGTGGGATCAGAACAAGTGTGTTTGTTCTTTGATTCCTCGAAAATTGGTATCAAAGCATGTTTGTTGTTCTAGGTACCTGACAACTGGTATCAGAGCTTTTGGTTGGGATACTAATAGGTTAGATTAGATCTGGTTAGTGTGTGTTGATTACAAGTTACCCACAGGGGTTTCTATTTGAGTGGGAGTAGAGTAATGGTAGAAGACAGTAAGCTACGAATGGAGAAGTTTAATGGCAGAATAACCTGCTGGAAATGTGGAAAGAAAGAGTAGAGAAAAGAAGATTATTGGTTGGTAGTAGATTAGCATGAAGGACATGAAGAAGAAGTAGATGTTGCAAAGTTCATTGCATATTATGCTCTAGTATGTTCTTTAGATAAAGTAGAATCTAGGGTTTTAGATTTTGGTGCCTCTTTTCATGCATCCCCAAATAGGAAATTTTTTCATGAGTATGTCCAGGGAGACTTTGGAGAAATTTGTTTATGGGATGGAAAGCCTTGTCAGATGGTTGGCAAAGGGAAAGTGAAGCTGAAATTGTAGACAGGTAACACATGGGTGTTAAAGGAGGTCATACAGGTCCCAGTCTTGGAGATGCGGCTAATTACTTTAGGAAAGTTGGGTGATGAGAGATGCACAAGAACTCTCATAGTGGATGCACTTGAATTAGCAGGTGGTAAAAAATAAAGTACTCTTTATCTACTTGCTTATAATACTGATTCTTCTTCTATTACAAAGACGTGGCTTTTTAGGCTTGGTCACATGAGTAAAAAGGAGATGTTTATTCTTGAGTCAAAGGGTATGCTTTCAGATTTGAAGAGCATAGATCGAGGTTTTTATATGCAGAAGAAGAAGGTAACATTTCTTGAGGAATCCGATGTTAGTGACAAGAGCAGAAAAGCCTTGGTTTTCAAGGAGAAGGTGACAGATAGAGTTCAACACAAGGGGCAAAAGAATTCTGAGCAGAGCAAGGGTGATTTAGACAAGGGTTTGATCCAAAAGGAGCTCATAGGAAAAAGTTAGTTCTCACAAGCAAAACACAGAGACTAACGTCGACAGGAAAACCAGCGTTAGCATCCAGACAAGGACCGACATCAGCTATGTGCAGACCAACATTGGTGACTCAGGGCAGATAAACACTAACATCGGCAAGGGGGAATCGATGTCGGTGATGAGGCAGTCATACGGAACCGACATCGGTCAAGTGCAGACTGAGATGTGACCGGCATCGGTCACTGAGATAGATTTTGGGTGGACATCAAGCTATCAAGGAGTCTCAAGCACCCATATGGAGGACTTAAAGGGTAAGTAAGCCTCAAATTCATCATTTACCTTCTTTACACTACTTTTTTCTCACTGATGGTAAAGAACCAGGAAGTTGTCAAAGAAGCAGAAGAGGTAGATCTAATAAATAGTGGGAGCTTGGCATGGATGAGGATGTGATTCCTTGGAGAGGAACCAAATAGGTACTTGTTGGTAGAGTTGCTAGATGGAAGTAAGCATTGAGAGACAAATGGATGTTCAAGTTGAAGAAGAGCAGAAATGGATTCGTGAGATGGAAGATCAGGGTATATGGTCTTGAGTAAGCTGTATGGCAATGGAGGTTTGATCATTGTGTTTCTCTTTACCAAGTTGGATAATATTAGCTACATTATCCTATTACTGTATGATGTGCATGTTGCAGGGTTACATATACAGGGTATTGCTGAACTAAAGGCTAAGCTAGTTTAGGGGTGTGTCATGGAGAATCTAGGAGTAGCAAGATTTTTTGGCATGAGTGTGTTCTAGGGACATAGAAGGTCACAGGTTGACTTTGTTTCAGGATGATTGTGTGAGACTGGTTAACATGCTGATGGTTGGACAGTTCATAAAATAGGTGTCTTGATTCACATAATGAGGTTAAGTGCATGGTATGTACTAGGCCTTAGTTTTCCCAAGCAGTGGGAGTTGTCAAAAAGTTAGGAGCCAATCTGGGAAAGAAGCATTAGAGGGCAGTTCAGTTGATTCTTAGAGGGACCAGCAGTAGGTGCACATGCTATGCAGGTTCAAGTTATTTTTTACATGGTTTGTAGATGTGGATGTGGCAGGTAATTTGGATGACAGGTTTTGCACTATAAGTTTTGTGGTGGTTGGTCTTCAAGAGTGATCTTAAAGAGGGATACAGAGCCAAGGGAACAAACTAGACGGTGTACAAGTACAGGTATAGTTTTCAGCTGTTTATCTCCAAGTGGGAGATTGTTAGGTTGTGGAGCTAAAAGCTTTAACTTTTTGTAGACAAATAAAAGGAGGTTGTTGAAGACCCAAAAGCACCGACATCGATAGCATGACCAACGTCAATCATGATCAGTGCAGAAGGAAACTGGCATTGGCAGGAAATCAGCTGACGTCGGCAGAACCATGCAAGTAGGGACTGGCGTCGATCGCCTGTGTGTTCCAGAACTGTTCCTTACACAAACAGTTAGTTTAGTGAATGGAGTGTTTGCATGTAAAGGCTATTGCGAGTCTTGAGCTATGTGGATAATTATAGTAAACTAAGAGTCTAAGTTATTGTTTAAGTCTAGGATCTATTTATAGACCCATTGGCATGTATTGTAAAGTGTGCTAGTGAAGAGAACAAAGTGTGTGTTTCTCCTAGTTCCATTATGAGCTAGAAAGGAAGGCAAGGAAGATCCTTCTATTGTGAGTATGGTATGTTGAATTATAGGTTACAGGTTCATGGGAGATCAACTTGAAGTACTATAGAGTGCTTGGTGTACTGTCACGGTTATTACTAATTGGTTGGAGAGGTGAACACCAGTTCTGTGTGTGAGTTGTGTGTTGGGACCATTTTTGGTAGTTTTGAAGAAAAAATATTGTACACTTGAGGTGTGGGAAGCCTCTGTAAGGTGGAAGAGTGTGGTGGCTCTTTATTGTATTCTTTTTTGTACAAGTAACAATATATAAGAGTGTATATTGTCTCTCATATTTTGTGCTATTAGTGAATTCTAGTTACTTGTGTTTTTGGTATATTTTTGCATGCTTAATTACGTAAGTTTGGTAATCATATTGTGCTCTTTTTGAGGATCAAGATCCTAGCAAGTGGGATCAGAACAAGTGTGTTTGTTCTTGGATTCCCCGACAACTGGTATTACAACATGTTTGTTGTTCTAGGTACCTGACAACTGGTATCAGAGCTTTTGGTTGAGATACTAACAGGTTGGATTAGATCTGGTTAGTGTGTGTTGATTACAAGTTACTCACAGGGGTTTCTATTTGAGTGAGAGTAGAGCAATGGTAGAAGATAGTAAGCTACGAATGGAGAAGTTTAATAGCGGGAGGTCCAAGTTCAGGTATGGCAGAATAACCTGCTAGAAATGTGGAAAGAAAGAGCAGGAAAAAGAAGATTGTTGGTTGGTAACAGATCAGCATGAAGGACATGAAGAAGAAGCAGATGTTGCAGAGTTTGTTGCATAGGATGCTCTGGTATGTTCCTTAGATAAAGTAGAATCTAGGGTTTTAGATTTTGGTGCCTCTTTTCATGCATCCCCAAATAGGAAATTTTTTTATGAGTATGTCCAGGGAGACTTTGGAGAAATTTGTTTAGGGGATGGAAAGCCTTGTCAGATGGTTGGCAAAGGGAAAGTGAAGATAAAATTGTAGACAGGTAACACATGGGTGTTAAAGAAGGTCATGCAGGTCCCAGTCTTAGAGATGTGGCTAATTGCTTCAAGAAAGTTGGGTGATGAGAGATGCACAAGAACTCTCACAGTGGATGAACTTGAATTAGCTGGTGATAAGAAAGCAGGTACTCTTTATCTACTTGCTTATATTATTAATTCTTCTTCTGTTGCAAAGATGTGGCTTTGTAGGCTTGGTCACATGAGTAAAAAGGAGATGCTTATTCTTGAGTCAAAGGGTATGCTTTCGGATTTGAAGATCATAGATCGAGGTTTCTGTATGTAGAAGAAGAAGGTAACGTTTCTTGAGAAATCTGATGTTAGTGACAAGAGCAAGAAATCCTTAGATTTTAAGGAGAACGTGACAGACATAGTTTAGCATGAGTAGCAGAAGAATTCTAAGTAGATCAAGGGTGATTTGGACAAGGGTTTGATCCAAAAGGAGCTCACGGGAAAAAGTTAGTTCTCACAAGCAAAACACAGAGACCGACATCGGCAGGAAAACTAGCGTCAGCATCCAAAAAGGGACCGACATCTTCTATGTGCAGACCGACATCGGTGACTCAGGGCAAATAAACACCAACATTGGTAAGGGGGAACCGACGTCAACAATGAAGTAGTCATAGGGAACTGACATCGATCAGGAGTATACTGAGATGTGACCGACATCAGTCACTGAGATGGATTTTGGGTGGACAGCAAGCTGTCAAGGAGTCTCAAGCACCCATATGGAGGACTTAAAGGGTAAGTAAGCCTCAAATTCATTATTTCCCTTCTTTACACTACTTGTTGCTCAACTGATGGTAAAGAACCAAGAAGTTGTTAAAAAAGTAGAACATGTAGATCCAAGAAATAGTGGGAGCTTGGCATGGATGAGGATGTGATTCCTTGGAGAAGAACCAAATAGGTATTTGTTGGTAGAGTTGCTAGCTGGAAGAAAGAACTAAAAGACGAATGGATGTTCAGGATGAAGAAGAGCAGAAATAGATACGTGAGACGGAAGATCAGGGTATATGGTCTTGAGTAAGCTGCAGGGCAATGGAGGTTTGATCATTATGTTTCTCTTTACCAAGTTGGATAATATTAGCTACATCATCCTATTATTGTATGATGTGCTTTTTGAAGGGTTACATATATAGGGTATTGCTGAACTAAAGGTAAAGCTAGTTCAGGGGTGTGTCATGGAGAATCTAGGAGCAGCAAGACTCTTTGGCATGAGTGTGTTCTAGGGACATGGAAGGTCACAGGTTGACATTGTTTCAGGATGATTGTGTGAGACCGGTTAGCACGCCGATGGTTGGACAGTTCACAAAATAGGTGTCTTGATTCACATAATGAGGTTAAGTGCATGGTATGTACTAGACCTGAGTTTTCCAAAGTAGTGGGAGTTGTCAAAAAGTTGGGAGCTAATTCGGGAAAGAAGCATTGGAGGGAAGTTCAGTGGATTCTTAGAGGGACCAGCAGCAGGTGCACATGCTATGCAGGTTCAAGTTATTTTCTACATGGTTTGTAGATGTGGATGTGGTAGGTAATTTGGATGATAGATTTTGCACTACAGGTTTTATGGTGGTTGGTCTTCAAGAGTGATCTTAAAGAGGGATACAAAGCCAAGAGAACAAACTAGACGGTGTACAGGTACAAGTACAGTTGCAGCTATTTATCTCCAAGTGGGAGATTTTTAGGTTGTGGAGCTAAAAGCTTCAACTTGTTGCAGACAAAGAAAAGGAGGTTGATGAAGACCCAAAAGCACCGGCATCGACAGCATGACTGATGTCGGTCATGATCAATGCAGAAGGCAACCAGAATCGGCAAAAAATTGGCTGACGTAGGCAGAACCAGGCAAGAAGGGACCGGCGTCGGTCGCTTGTATGTTTCAAAACTATTCATTGCAAGAACAGTTAGTTTAGTGAATAGAGTGTTTGCATGTAAAGGCTATTGCGAGTCTTGAGCTGCATGGATAATTATAGTAAACTAAGAGTCTAAGTTATTTATTAAGTCTGGGATCTATTTATAGACCCATTGGCATGTATTGTAAAGTGTGCTAGTGAAGAGAACAAAGTGTGTGTATCTCTTAGTTCCATTATGAGCTAAAAAAGAAGGCAAGGAAGATCCTTCCATTGTGAGTATGGTCTATTGAATTGCAGGTTACAGGTTCAAGGGAGATCAACTTGAAGTACTATAGAGTGCTTGGTGTATTGGCAGGGTTATTACTGACTGGTTGGAGAGGTGAACACCAACTCTATGTGTGAGTTGTGTGTTGGGACCATTTTTGGTAGGAGAGTGTTTCTGAAGAAGAATTACTCTACACTTGAGGTGTGGGAAGCCTCTGTAAGGTGGAAGAGTGTGGCAGCTCTTTATTGTATTTTTATCTGTACAAGTATTAATATATAAGAGTGTATACTGTCTCTCATATTTTGTGTTATTGGTAAATTCTATTTACTTGTGTTTTTGATATATTTCTGAATGTTTAATTACTTATGTTTGGTAATCATATTGTGCTCTTTTTGAGGAGCAAGATCCTAACAAGTGGGATCAGAACAAGTGTGTTTGTTCTTGGATTCCCTGACAACTGGTATCAGATAATGTTTGTTGTTCTAGGTATCTGACAACTGGTATCAGAACTTTTGGTTGGGATACTAACAGGTTGGATTACATCTGGTTTGTGTGTGTTGATTACAGGTTACTCACAAGGGTTTCTGTTTGAGTGGGAGTAGAGCAATGGCAAAAGATAATAAGCTATGAATGGAGAAGTTTAATAGCAAGAGGTCCAAGTTCACGTATGGCAGAATAACCTGCTGGAAATGTGGAAAGAAAGAGCAAGTAAAAGAAGATTGTTGGTTGGTAGCAGATCAGCATGAAAGACATGAAGAAGAAGTAGATGTTGCAGAGTTCATTGCACATGATGCTCTGGTATGTTCCTTAGATAAAGTAGAATCTAGAGTTTTAGATTCTAGTGCCTCTTTTCATGCATCCCCAAATAGGGAATTTTTTCATGAGTATGTCTAGGGAGACTTTAGAGAAATTTGTTTAAGGGATGGAAAGCCTTGTCAGATGGTTGGCAAAGGGAAAGTGAAGCTGAAATTGTAGATAGATAACACATGGGTGTTAAAGGAGGTCATGCAGGTCTCAGTCTTGGAGATGCGGCTAATTACTTTAGGAAAGTTGGGTGATGAGAGATGCATAAGAACTCTCACAGCGGATGCACTTGAATTAGCAGGTGGTAAGAAAGCAGGTACTCTTTATCTACTTACTTATATTACTGATTCTTCTTTTGTTGCGAAGACATGGCTTTGTAGGCTTGGTCACATGAGTAAGAAGGAGATGCTTGTTCTTAAGTCAAAGGGTATGCTTTCAAATTTGAAGAGCATAGATCGAGGTTTTTGTATGCAGAAAAAAAAGGTAACGTTTCTTGAGGAATCTGATGTTAGTGACAAGAGCAGGAAAGCCTTGGTTTTCAAGGAGAAGGTGATGGATAGAGTTCATCACCAGGGGCAAAAAAACTCTAAGTAGAGCAAGAGTGATTTGGACAAGGGTTTGATCCAAAAGGAGCTCGCAGGAAAAAGTCAGTTCTCAAAAGCAAAACATAGAGACCGACGTCAGCAAGAAAATCGGCGTCAGCATCCAGACAGGGACCGACATCGGCTATGTGCAGACCGATGTCCGTGACTCAGGGTAGATAAACACTGGCATCGGTAAGGGGGAACTGACGTCGGTGATGAGGTAGTCGTAGGGAACCGACATCGATTGGGTGCAGACTTAGATGTGACTGGCATCAGTTACTGAGATGGATTTTTGGTGGATAGCAAGCTGTCAAGGAGTCTCAAGCACCCATATGGAGGACTTAAAGGGTAAGTAAGCCTCAAATTCATCATTTCCCTTCTTTACACTACTTGTTTCTCATTGATGGTAAAGAACCAAGAAGTTGTTAAAGAAGCAAAATAGGTAGATCCAGGAAACAGTGGGAGCTTGGCATGGATGAGGATGTGATTCCTTGGAGAAGAACCAAATAGGTATTTGTTGGTAGAGTTGCTAGCTGGAAGTAAGCACTGAGAGACGAATGGATGTTCAGGATGAAGAAGAGCGAAAATGGATACGTGAGATAGAAGATTAGGGTATATGGTCTTGAGTAAGCTGCAGGGTAATGAAGGTTTGATCATTGTGTTTCTCTTTACCAAGTTGGATAATATTAGCTACATTATCTTATTACTATATGATGTGCTTCTTGCAGGGTTACATATACAGGGTATTGCTGAACTAAAGGTAAAGTTAGTTCAGGGGTGTGTCATGGAGAATCTTGGAGAACCAAGATTCTTTGTCATGAGTGTGTTCTAGGGACATGGAAGGTCATAGATTGACTTGTTTCAAGATGATTGTGTGAGGCTGATTAGCACGTCGATGGTTGGACAGTTCACAAAATAGGTGTCTTGATTCACATAATGAGGTTAAGTGCATGGTATGTACTAGACTTGAGTTTTCCCAAGCAGTGAGAGTTGTCAAAAAGTTAGGAGCCAATCCAGGAAAGAAGCATTGGAGGACAGTTCAGTGGATTCTTAGAGGGACCACCAGCAGGTGCACATGCTATGCAGGTTCAAGTTATTTTTTACATGATTTGTAGATGTGGATGTGGTAGGTAATTTGGATGACAAGTTTTGTACTATAGGTTTTGTGGTGGTTGGTCTTCAAGAGTGATCTTAAAGAGGGATACAAAGCCAAGGGAACAAACTAGATGGTGTACAGGTATAGGTACAATTGTAGCTATTTATCTCCAAGTGGGAGATTGTTAGATTGTGGAGCTAAAAGCTTCAACTTGTTAAAGACAAAGAAAAGGAGGTTGTTGAAGACCCATAAGCACCGGCATCGGTAGCATGACTGATGTCGGTCATGATCAATGTAGAAGGAAACCAGCATCGACAGGAAATCGACCAACGTCGGCAGAACCAGATAAGCAGGGACCAGTGTCGGTCACCTGTGTGTTCTAGAACTATTCGTTGCTCAAACAATTAGTTTAGTGAACAGAGTGTTTTAATATAAAGGCTATTGCGAGTCTTGAGCTGCGTGGACAATTATAGTAAACTAAGAGTTTAATTTATTGTTTAAGTCTGGGATCTATTTATAGACCCATTGGCATGTATTGTAAAGTGTGCTAGTGAAGAGAACAAAGTGTGTGTTTATCCTAGTTCCATTATGAGCTAGAAAGGAAGGAAAGGAAGATCCTTCCATTGTGAGTATGGTCTGTTGAATTGCAAGTTGTAGGTTCATGGGAGATCAACTTGAAGTACTATAGAGTGTTTGGTGTACTGGCAGGGTTATTACTGACTGGTTGGAGAGGTGAACACCAATTCTGTGTTGAGTTGTGTGTTGGGACTGTTTTTGGTAGGAGAGTGTTTTTGAAGAAGAATTACCATACACTTGAGGTGTGGGAAGCCTCTGTAAGGTGGAAGAGTGTGGTAGTTCTTTATTGTATTCTTTTTTGTACAAGTATTAATATATAAGAGTGTATATTGTCTCTCATATTCTGTGTTATTTGTAAATTCTAGTTACTTGTGTTTCTAGTATATTTATGCATGTTTAATTACTTAAGTTTGGTAATCATATTGTGATATTTCTGAGGAGCAAGATCCTAACAAGTGAGATCAGAACAAGTGTGTTTGTTCTTGGATTCCCTGACAACTGGTATCAGAGCATGTTTGTTGTTCTAGGTACCTGACAACTGGTATCAGAGCTTTTGGTTGAGATACTAACAGGTTGGATTAGATCTGGTTAGTGTGTGTTGATTACACGTTACTCACAGGGGTTTCTGTTTGAGTGGGAGTAGAGCAATGGAAAAAGATAGTAAGCTACAAATGGAGAAGTTTAATAGCAAGAGGTCCAAGTTCAGGTATGGCAGAATAACCTGCTGGAAATGTGGAAAGAAAGAGCATGAAAAAGAAGATTGTTGGTTGGTAGCAGATCAACATAAAGGACATGAAGATGAAGCAAATGTTGTAGAGTTTGTTGCACAGGATGCTCTAGTATGTTCCTTAGATAAAGTAGAATCTAGGGTTTTAGATTCTGGTGACTCTTCTCATGCATCCCCAAATAGGGAATTTTTTCATGAGTATGTCCGGGGAGAATTTGGAGAAATTTATTTAGGGGATGGAAAGCCTTGTCAGATGGTTGGCAAAGGAAAAGTGAAGCTAAAATTGTAGACAGGTAACACATGAGTGTTAAAGGAGGTCATGCAGGTCCCAGTCTTGGAGATGCAGCTAATTGCTTCAAGAAAGTTGGGTGATGAGAGATGCACAAGAACTCTCACAGTAGATGCACTTGAATTAGCAGGTGGTAAGAAAGCAGGTACTCTTTATCTACTTGCTTATATTATTGATTCTTCTTTTTTTGTGAAGATGTGGCTTTGTAGGCTTGGTCACATGAGTAAGAAGGAGATGCTTGTTCTTGAGTCAAAGGGTATGCTTTCAAATTTAAAGAGCATAGATCGAGGTTTTTGTATGCAAAAGAAGAAGGTAACATTTCTTGAGGAATCTGATGTTAGTGACAAGAGCAGGAAAGCCTTGGTTTTCAAGGAGAAGGTGACGGATAGAGTTCAGCACGAGGGGTAGAATAATTTTGAGCAGAGCAAGGGTGATTTGGACAAGGGTTTGATCCAAAAGGAGCTCGCGAGAAAAAGTCAGTTCTCATAAGCAAAACATAGAGACCGACGTCGGTAGGAAAACCGGCATCGATATCCAGACAGGAACTGACATCGGCTATGTGCAGATCAACGTCAGTGACTCAGGGCAAATAAACACCAACTTCGGTAAGGGGGAACTGACGTCGGTGATGAGGAAGTCATAGGGAACTGACATTGGTTAGGTGCAGACTGAGATGTGACTGGCATCGGTCACTGAGATGGATTTTGGGTGGATAGCAAGCTGTCAAGGAGTCTCAAGCACCCATATGGAGGACTTAAAGGGTAAGTAAGACTCAAATTCATCATTTCCCTTCTTTACATTACTTGTTGCTCACTGATGGTAAAGAACCAGGAAGTTGTTAAAAAAGCAGAATAGGTAGATCTAGGAAATAGTGGGAGGTTGGCATGGATGAGGATGTTATTCCTTGGAGAAGAACCAAACAGGTATTTGTTGGTAGAGTTGCTAGTTGGAAGTAAGCACTGAGAGACGAATGGATGTTCAGGATGAAGAAGAGTGAAAATGGATACGTGAGACGAAAGATCAAGGTATATGGTCTTTAGTAAGCTACAGGGCAATGGAGGTTTGATCATTGTGTTTCTCTTTACCAAGTTGGATAATATTAGCTATATTATTCTATTACTGTATGATGTGCTTGTTAAAGGGTTACATATACAGGGTATTGCTAAACTAAAGATAAAGCTATTTCAGGGGTGTGTCATGGAGAATCTAGGAGTAGCAAGATTCTTTGGCATGAGTGTGTTCTAGGGACATGGAAGGTCACAGGTTGACTTTGTTTTAGGATGATTGTGTGAGACCGGTTAGCACACCGATGGTTGGACAGTTCACAGAACATGTGTCTTGATTCACATAATGAGGTTAAGTGCATGGTATGTACTAGACCTGAGTTTTCCCAAGCAGTGGGAGTTGTCAGAAAGTTGAGAGCTAATCTGGGAAAGAAGCATTGGAGGGCAATTCAGTGGATTCTTAAAGGGACCAGCAGCAGGTGCACATGCTATGCAAGTTCAAGTTATTTTCTACATAGTTTGTAGATGTGGATGTGGTAGGTAATTTGGATGACAGGTTTTGCACTACAGGTTTTGTGGTGGTTGGTCTTCAAGAGTGATCTTAAAGAGGGATACAGAGCTAAGATAACAAACTAGACGGTGTACAGGTACAGGTACAGGTACAGTTGCAGCTATTTATCTCCAAGTGGGAGATTGTTAGGTTGTGGAGCTAAAAGCTTCAACTTGTTGTAGATAAAGAAAAGGAGGTTGTTGAAGAACCAGAAGCACCAGCATCGGTAGCATGACCGACATCAGTCATGATCAGTGCAAAAGGCAACTGACATCAGCAGAAAATTGGCCAACATAGGCAGAACCAGGCAAGCAGGGACCGGCATCGGTCGCCTGTGTATTCCAGAACTATTTGTTGCACGAACAGTTAGTTTAGTGAATAGAGTATTTACATGTAAAGGCTATTGCGAGTATTGAGCTATGTGGATAATTATAGTAAACTAAGAGTCTAAGTTATTGTTTAAGTCTGGGATCTATTTATAGACCCATTGGCAT
Source organism: Torreya grandis (assembly GCA_037957365.1). Classification (NCBI taxonomy): domain Eukaryota; kingdom Viridiplantae; phylum Streptophyta; class Pinopsida; order Cupressales; family Taxaceae; genus Torreya; species Torreya grandis. The sequence goes on from JARHVA010000260.1 coordinate 200,276, forward strand.
GTATTTTAAAGTGTGCTAGTGAAGAGAACAAAGTGTGTGTTTCTCCTAGTTCCATTATGAGCTAGAAAGAAATGCAAGGAATATCCTTCCATTGTGAGTATGGTCTATTGAATTGCAGGTTGTAGGTTCATGGGAGATCAACTTGAAGTACTATAGAGTGCTTGGTGTACTGGCAGGGTTATTACTGACTGGTTGGAGAGGTGAACACCAATTTTGTGTGTGAGTTGTGTGTTGGGACCATTTTTGGTAGGAGAGTGTTTTTGAAGAAGAATTACTGTACACTTGAGGTGTGGGAAGCCTCTATAAGGTGGAAGAGTGTGGCGGCTCTTTATTGTATTCTTTTCTGTACAAGTATTAATATATAAGAGTGTATATTGTCTCTCATATTTTATGCTATTGGTTAATTCTAGTTACTTGTGTTTCTAGTATATTTCTGCATATTTAATTTGTTAAGTTTGGTAATCATATTGTGCTCTTTCTGAGGAGCAAGATCCTAACAAGTGGGATCAGAACAAGTGTGTTTGTTCTTGGATTCCCTGACAACTGGTATCAAAGCATGTTTGTTGTTCTAGGTACCTGACAACTGGTATCAGAGCTTTTGGTTGGGATACTAACAGGTTGGATTAGATCTGGTTAGTGTGTGTTGATTACAGGTTACTCACAGGGGTTTCTATTTGAGTGGGAGTAGAGCAATGGCAGAAGATAGTAAGCTACGAATGGAGAAGTTTAATATCAGGAGGTCCAAGTTCAGGTATGGCAGTATAAGCTGATGGAAATGTGGAAAGAAAGAGCAGGGAAAAGAAGATTGTTGGTTGGTAGCAGATCAACATGAAGAACATGAAGAAGAAGCAGATGTTGCAGAGTTCATTGCACATGATGCTCTGGTATGTTCCTTAGATAAAGTAGAATCTAGAGTTTTAGATTCTGGTGCCTCTTTTCATGCACCCCAAATAGGAAATTTTTTCATGAGTATGTCTAGGGAGACTTTGGAGAAATTTGTTTAGGGGATGGAAAGCCTTGTCAGATGGTTGGCAAAGAGAAAGTGAAGCTGAAATTGCAGATAGGTAACACATGGGTGTTAAAGGAGGTCATGCAGGTCCTAGTCTTGGAGATGCGGCTAATTGCTTTAGGAAATTTGGGTGATGAGAGATGCACAAGAACTCTCACAGTGGATGCACTTGAATTAGCAGGTGGTAAGAAAGTAGGTACTCTTTAACTACTTGCTTATATTATTGATTCTTCTTTTGTTGTGAAGACTTGGCTTTGTAGGCTTGGTCACATGAGTAAGAAGGAAATGCTTGTTCTTGAGTCAAAGGGTATGCTTTCAGATTTAAAGAGCATAGATCGAGGTTTTTGTATGCAGAAGAAGAAGGTAACGTTTCTTGAGGAATTCAATGTTAGTGACAAGAGCAGGAAAGCCTTGGTTTTCAAGGAGAAGGTGACGGATAGAGTTCAGCATAAGGGGCAGAAGAATTCTGAGCAGAGCAAGGGTGATTTGGACAAGGGTTTGATCCAAAAGGAGCTCGTAGGAAAAAGTCAATTTTCACAAGCAAAACACAAAGACCGACGTCGGCAGGAAAATTGGTGTCAGCATCCAGACAAGGACTGACATCGGCTATGTGCAAACCAACATTAGTGACTTAGGTCAGATAAACACCAGCGTCAGCAAGGGGGAATTGACATCGGTGATGAGGCAGTTGCAAGGAACCGACATCGGTCTGGTGCAGACTGAGATGTGACTGGCATCAGTCATTGAGACGGATTTTAGGTGGATAGCAAGCTGTCAAGGAGTCTCAAGCGCCCATATGGAGGACTTAAAGGGTAAGTAAGCCTCAAATTCATTATTTCCCTTCTTTACACTACTTGTTGCTCACTGATGGTAAAGAACCAAGAAGTTGTTAAAGAAGCAGAACAGGTAGATCCAGGAAATAGTGGGAGCTTGGCATGGATGAGGATGTGATTCCTTGGAGAAGAACCAAACAGGTATTTGTTGGTAGAGTTGCTAGCTGGAAGTAAGCACTGAGAGACGAATGGATGTTCAAGATGAAGAAGAGTGGAAATGGATATGTGAGACAGAAGATCAGGGTATATGGTCTTGAGTAAGCTGTAGGGAAATGGAGGTTTGATCATTGTGTTTCTCTTTACCAAGTTGGATAATATTAGCTACATTATCTTATTATTGTATGATGTGCTTCTTGCAGGGTTACATATACAGGGTATTGCTAAACTAAAGGTAAAGCTAGTTCAGGGGTGTGTCATGGAGAATCTAAGAGAACCAAGATTCTTTGGCATGAGTGTGTTCTAGGGACATGGAAGGTCACAAGTTGACTTTGTTTCAAGATGATTGTGTGAGACCGATTAGCACGCCGATGGTTGGACTGTTCACAGAACAGGTGTCTTGATTCACATAATGAGGTTAAGTGCATGGTATGTACTAGACTTGAGTTTTCCCAAGCAGTGAGAGTTGTCAAAAAGTTAGGAGCCAATCCAAGAAAGAAGCATTGGAGGACAGTTCAGTGGATTCTTAGAGGGACCAGCAGCAGGTGCACATGCTATGCAGGTTCAAGTTATTTTTTACATGATTTGTAGATGTGGATGTGTAGGTAATTTGGATGACAAGTTTTGTACTACAAGTTTTGTGGTGGTTGGTCTTCAAGAGTGATCTTAAAGAGGGATACAGAGCCAAGAGAACAAACTAGACGGTGTACAGGTACAGGTACAATTGTAGCTATTTATCTCCAAGTGGGAGATTGTTAGGTTGTGGAGCTAAAAGCTTCAACTTGTTGTAGATAAAGAAAAGGAGGTTGATGAAGACCTAGAAGCACCAGCATCAACAGCATGACTGACGTCGGTCATGATTAGTGCAAAAGGCAACTGACATCGACAAAAAATCAGCCAACATAGGTAGAACCAGGCAAGCAGGAACCGGCATCGGTCGCCTGTGTGTTCCAAAACTATTCATTGCACGAATAGTTAGTTTAGTGAACAGAGTATTTGTAAGTAAAGGCTATTACGAGTCTTGAGCTACGTGGATAATTATAGTAAACTAAGAGTCTAAGTTATTTTTTAAGTTTGGGATCTATTTATAGACCCATTGGCATGTATTGTAAAGTGTGCTAGTGAAGAGAACAAAGTGTGTGTTTCTCCTAGTTCCATTATGAGCTAAAAAGGAAGGCAAACAAGATCTTTCCATTGTGAGTATGGTCTGTTGAATTTCAGGATGCAGGTTCATGGGAGATCAACTTGAAGTATTATAGAGTGCTTGGTGTACTGGAAGGGTTATTACTGACTGGTTGGAGAGGTGAACACCAATTCTGTGTGTGAGTTGTGTGTTGGGACCATTTTTGGTAGGAGAGTGTTTTTGAAGAATAATTACTATAGACTTGAGGTGTGGGAAGCCTCTGTAAGGTGGAAGAGTGTGCCGGCTCTTTATTGTATTCTTTTCTGTACAAGTATTAATATATAAGAGTGTATATTATCTCTCATATTCTATGTTATTTGTGAATTCTAGTTACTTGTGTTTTTGGTATATTTACGCATGTTTAATTGCTTAAGTTTGGTAATCATATTGTGATCTTTCTGAGGAGCAAGATCCTAACAAGTGGGATCAAAACAAGTGTGTTTGTTTTTGGATTCCCTGATAACTGATATCAGAGCATGTTTGTTGTTTTAGGTACCTGACAAATGGTATCAGAGCTTTTGGTTGGGCTACTAACAGGTTTGATTAGATCTGGTTAGTGTGTGTTGATTACAATTTACTCACAGGGGTTTCTATTTGAGTGGGAGTAGAGCAATGGCAGAAGATAGTAAGCTACGAATGGAGAAGTTTAATAGTAGGAGGTCCAAGTTTAGGTATGGCAGAATAACCTATTGGAAATGTGGAAAGAAAGAGCAGGGAAAAGAAGATTGTTGGTTGGTAGCAGATCAGCATGAAGGACATGAAGAAGAAGCAGATGTTGAAGAGTTCATTGCACAGGATGCTCTGGTATATTCCTTAGATAAAGTAGAATCTAGGGTTTTAGATTTTGGTGCCTCTTTTCATGCATCTCCAAATAGGGAATTTTTTCATGAGTATGTCCAGGGAGACTTTGGAGAAATTTGTTTAGGGGATGGAAAGCCTTGTCAGATGGTTGGCAAAGGGAAAGTGAAGTTGAAATTATACATAGGTAACACATGGGTGTTAAAGGAGGTCATGCTGGTCCCAGTCTTGGAGATGCGGCTAATTGCTTCAGGAAAGTTGGGTGATGAGAGATGCATAAGGACTCTCACAGTGGATGCACTTGAATTAGTGGGTGGTAAGAAAGCAGGTACTCTTTATCTACTTGCTTATATTACTGATTCTTCTTCTATTGTGCAGACGTGGATTTGTAGGATTGGTTACATGAGTAAGAAGGAGATGCTTGTTCTTGAGTCAAAGGGTATGCTTTTGGATTTGAAGAGCATAGATCGAGGTTTCTGTATGCAAAAAAAGAAGGTAACGTTTCTTGAAGAATCTGATGTTAGTGACAAGAGTAGGAAAGCCTTGGTTTTCAAGGAGAAGGTGACGAACAGAGTTCAGCATGAGGGGCAAAAGAATTCTAAGCAGAGCAAGGGTGATTTGGACAAGGGTTTGATCCAAAAGGAGCTCGTGGGAAAATGTCAATTCTCACAAGCACAACATAGAGATTGATGTCGGCAGGAAAACCGGCATCAGTGTCCAGACAAGGACTGACACGGCTATGTGCAGACTGATCTCAGTGACTCAGGGAAGATAAACACCAGTGTTGGCAAGGGGGAACCGATGTCAGCGATGAGGCAGTTGCAAGAAATCGACATCAATTGGTTACAGACTGAGATGTGACCAACATCAGTCACTAAGATGGATTTTGGGTGGACAGCAAGCTGTCAAGGAGTCTCAAGCGCCCATATGGAGGACTTAAAGGGTAAGTAAGCCTCAAATTCGTCATTTCCCTTCTTTACACTACTTGTTGCTCACTGATGGTAAAGAACCAAGAAGTTGTTAAAGAAGTAGAATAGGTAGATCCAAGAAGCAGTGGGAGCTTGGCATGGATGAGGATGTGATTCCTTGGAGAAGAACCAAATAGGTATTTGTTGGTAGAGTTGCTAGCTGGAAGTAAGCACTGAGAGACAAATGGATGTTCAGGATGAAGAAGAGCAAAAATGGATACATGAGATGAAAGATCAGGGTATATGGTCTTGACTAAGCGGCAGGGCAATAGAGGTTTGATCATTGTGTTTCTCTTTACCAAGTTGGATAATATTAGCTACATTATCCTATTACTGTATGATGTGCTTGTTGTAGGGTTACATATACAGGGTATTGCTGAACTAAAGGTAAAGCTAGTTCAGGGGTGTGTCATAGAGAATCTAGGAGCAACAAGATTCCTTGGGATGAGTGTGTTATAGGGACATGGAAGGTCACAAGTTGACTTTGTTTCAGGATGATTATGTGAGACTGGTTAGCACACCGATGGTTAGACAGTTCATAGAACAGGTGTCTTGATTCACATAATGAGGTTAAGTGCATGGTATGTACTAGACTTGAGTTTTCCCAAGCAGTGAGAGTTGTCAAAAAGTTAGGAGCCAATCCAGGAAAGAAGCATTGGAGGGCAGTTCAGTGGATTCTTAGAGGGACCACCAGCAGGTGCACATGCTATGCAGGTTCAAGTTATTTTTTACATGGTTTGTAGATGTGGATGTGGTAGGTAATTTGGATGACAAGTTTTGTACTACAGGTTTTGTGGTGGTTGGTCTTCAAGAGTGATCTTAAAGAGGGATATAGAGCCAAGGGAACAAACTAGACGGTGTACAGGTATAGGTACAATTGTAGCTATTTATCTCCAAGTGGGAGATTGTTAGATTGTGGAGCTAAAAGCTTCAACTTGTTAAAGACAAAGAAAAGGAGGTTGTTGAAGACCCAAAAGCACCGACATTGGTAGCATGACTGATGTCGGTCATGATCAATGTAGAAGGAAACCAGCGTCGACAGGAAATCGACCGACGTCGGCAGAACCAGATAAGCAGGGACCAGCGTTAGTCACCTGTGTGTTCTAGAACTATTTGTTGCTCAAACAATTAGTTTAGTGAACAGAGTGTTTTAATATAAAAGCTATTGTGAGTCTTGAGCTGCGTGGATAATTATAGTAAACTAAGAGTCTAAGTTATTGTTTAAGTCTGGGATCTATTTATAGACCCATTGGCATGTATTGTAAAGTGTGGTAGTGAAGAGAACAAAGTGTGTGTTTATCCTAGTTCCATTATGAGCTAGAAAGGAAGGAAAGGAAGATACTTCCATTGTGAGTATGGTCTGTTGAATTCCAGGTTGTAGGTTCATGGGAGATCAACTTGAAGTACTATAGAGTGTTTGGTGTATTGGCAGGGTTATTACTGACTGGTTGGAGAGGTGAACACCAATTCTGTGTTGAGTTGTGTGTTGGGACCGTTTTTGGTAGGAGAGTGTTTTTGAAGAAGAATTACCATACACTTGAGGTGTGGGAAGCCTCTGTAAGGTGGAAGAGTGTGGTAGTTCTTTATTGTATTCTTTTTTGTACAAGTATTAATATATAAGAGTGTATATTGTCTCTCATATTCTGTGTTATTTGTAAATTCTAGTTACTTATGTTTCTAGTATATTTATGCATGTTTAATTACTTAAGTTTGGTAATCATATTGTGATATTTCTGAGGAGCAAGATCCTAACAAATGGGATCAGAACAAGTGTGTTTGTTCTTGGATTCCCTGACAACTGGTATCGGAGCATGTTTGTTGTTCTAGGTACCTGACAACTGGTATCAGAGCTTTTGGTTGGGATACTAAAAAGTTGGATTAGATCTGGTTAGTGTGTGTTGATTACACGTTAATCACAAGGGTTTCTGTTTGAGTGGGATTAGAGCAATGGCAGAAGACAATAAGCTATGAATGGAGAAGTTTAATAGCAAGAGTTCCAAGTTTAGGTATGGCAGAATAACCTGTTGGAAATGTGGAAAGAAAGAGTAGGGAAAAGAAGATTGTTGGTTGGTAGCAGATCAACATGAAGGACATAAAGAAGAAGCAAATGTTGCAGAGTTCATTATACAGGATGCTCTGGTATGTTCCTTAGATAAAGTAGAATCTAGGGTTTTAGATTCTAGTGCCTCTTTTCATGCATGCCCAAATAGGGAATTTTTTCATGAGTATGTCCAGGGAGACTTTGGAGAAATTTGTTTAGGGGAAGGAAAGCCTTGTTAGATGGTTGGCAAAGGGAAAGTGAAGCTGAAATTACAAATAGGTAACACATGGGTGTTAAAGGAGGTCATGCAGGTTCCAGTCTTGGAGATGTGGCTAATTGCTTTTGGAAAGTTGGGTGATGAGAGATGCACAAGAACTCTCACAGTGGATGCACTTGAATTAGCGGGTGGTAAGAAAGCAGGTACTCTTTATCTACTTGCTTATATTATTGATTCTTCTTTTATTGCGAAGATGTGGCTTTGTAGGCTTGGTCACATGAGTAAGAAGGAGATGCTTGTTCTTGAGTCAAAGGGTATGCTTTCGGATTTGAAGAGCATAGATTGAGGTTTGTTTATGCAGAAGAAGAAGGTAACGTTTCTTGAGGAATCCGATGTTAGTGACAAGAGCAGGAAAGCCTTGGTTTTCAAGGAGAAGGTGATGGATAGAGTTCAGCACAAGGGGTAGAAGAATTCTAAGTAGAGCAAGGGTGATTTGGACAAGGGTTTGATCCAAAAGGAGCTCACGGGAAAAAGTCAATTCTCACAAGCAAAACACAGAGACCGATGTCGGCAGGAAAACTGGCATCAACGTCCAGACAGGGATTGACATCGGCTATGTGCAGACCGACATCAGTGACTCAGGGCAGATAAACACTGGCATTAGCAAGGGGGAACCGACATCGGAAATGAGGCAGTTTCAGGGAACCGTCATCAGTCGGGTGCAGACTGAGATGTGACTGGCATCAGTCACTGAGATGGATTTTGGGTGGACAGCAAGTTGTCAAGGAGTCTCAAGCACCCATATGGAGGACTTAAAGGGTAAGTAATCCTAAAATTCATCATTTCCCTTCTTTACACTACTTATTGCTCACTGATGGTAAAGAACTAGGAAGTTGTTAAAGAAGCAGAACAGGTAGATCCAGGAAATAATGGGAGCTTGGCATGGATGAGGATGTGATTCCTTAGAGAAGAACCAAACAGGTATTTGTTGATAGAGTTGCTAGCTAGATGTAAGCACTGAGAGACGAATGGATGTTCAGGATGAAGAAGAGCATAAATGGATACGTGAGACAGAAGATCAGGGTATATGGTCTTGAGTAAGCTGCAGGGCAATGGAGGTTTGATCATTGTGTTTCTCTTTACCAAGTTGGATAATATTAGCTATGTTATCCTATTACTGTATGATGTTCTTTTTGTATGGTTACATATATAGGGTATTGTTGAACTAAAGGTAAAGCTAGTTCAGGTGTGTGTCATGGAGAATCTAGGAGCAGCAAGATTCTTTAGCATGAGTGTGTTCTAGGGACATGGAAGGTCACAGGTTGACTTTGTTTCAGGATGATTTTGTGAGATAGGTTAGTAGGCCAATGGTTGGATAGTTCACAGAATAGGTGTCTTGATTCACATAATGAGGTTAAGTGCATGGTGTGTACTAGACCTGAGTTTTCCCAAGCAATGGGAGTTGTCAAAAAGTTAGGAGCCAATCTGGGAAAGAAGCATTGGAGGGCAGTTTAGTGGATTCTTAGAGGGACCAGTAGCAGGTACACATGCTATGCAGGTTCAAGTTATTTTCTACATGGTTTGTAGATGTGGATGTGGCAGGTAATTTGGATGACAGGTTGTGCACTACAGATTTTGTGGTGGTTGGCCTTCAAGAGTGATCTTAATTAGGGATACAGAGCCAAGGGAACAAACTAGACGGTGTACAGGTACAGGTACATTTGCAGCTATTTATTTCCAAGTGGGAGATTGTTAGGTTGTGGAGCTAAAATATTCAACTTGTTGTAGACAAAGAAAAGGAGGTTGTTAAAGACCCAAAATCACCGACATCAGTAGCATGACCGACGTCGGTCATGATCAGTGCAGAAGGCAATCGGCGTCGACAAGAAATCGGTCGACATCGGCAGAACCAGGCAAGCAGGGACCTGTGTCAGTCGCCTGTGTGTTCTAGAATTATTCCTTGCATGAACAGTTAGTTTAGTGAACGGAGTGTTTGCATGTAAAGGCTATTGCAAGTCTTGAGCTGCATGGATAATTATAGTAAACTAAGAGTCTAAGTTATTGTTTAAGTCTGGGATCTATTTATAGACCCATTGGCATGTATTGTAAAGTGTGCTAGTGAAGAGAACAAAGTGTGTGTTTCTCCTAGTTCCATTATGAGCTATAAATGAAGGCAAGGAAGATCCTTCCATTGTGAGTATGGTATATTGAATTGCAGTTTGCAGGTTCATGGGAGATCAACTTGAAGTACTATAGAGTGTTTGGTGTACTGGCAGGGTTATTACTGACTGGTTGGAGAGGTGAACACCAATTCTGTGTGTGAGTTGTGTGTTGGGACCGTTTTTTGTAGGAGAGTGTTTTTGAAGAAGAATTACTATACACTTGAGGTTTGGGAAGTCTCTGTAAGGTGGAAAATTGTGGCGGCTCTTTATTGTATTCTTTTCAGTACAATTATTAATATATAAGAGTGTATATTGTCTCTCATATTCTGTGTTATTGGTGAATTCTAGTTACTTGTGTTTCTAGTATATTTTCACATGTTTAATTGCTTAATTTTGGTAATCATATTGTGCTCTTTCTGAGGAGCAAGATCCTAACAAGTGGGATCAGAACAAGTGTGTTTGTTCTTGGATTTCCCGACAACTGGTATCAGAGCATGTTTGTTGTTCTAGGTACCTGACAAAAGCAAGGTTTGGTCAATGGTTGGTTTAATGTGGAAAATGAAGGTTTTGGTCACAAAGGGCTAACCATCGGTGGTTATGAGTAACCATCATTGATTAGGGGTAACTATTAATAGTTACCTGATTGCACTAGGAATGTCAAAAAGGTATACAAGTAGAGGGGTGAGATCAAGCTCAATCTAATGCAGAAGGTCTATTCAAGATTTGGTAATAATAAGATGAAAAGGTAGAGAGTCTAAACTAATAGGAATGATATGGGAAGGGTGTAAGGAGGTAAGATATTGATAAAAATATTCAAGTAGATAGAAAGGAAATAGAAATGAAAAGTAATCAAATGCTTACCTGATCTTGAAGATATTTTGGTAGCATAACGGTGCTTGAAGGAGAGCTAGAAGAATTTTTCTATAGGTTCAGTTTGGTGTCTACCAAAAAACCTATGTGAAGAATCTTTGAATGCCTAGAAGACTTGAGTGTTATATACACCTAAAACTAGCCCTGATAACCTCCAATCAGGCTTTTGGCTAGTTTCCATCTAAAATGCACAATTTGGCCTAAAAACACTAAAACATGCAAAATGATTTGAAACTAATATATTCAAGCATCGATTTTGGCTAGGGTATCCCTAAATGGGGCAATGAAATTTATGGGCTAGATAACTTTGATCAGATCAATCTGAGTCAAAATGTCAAATTTGTACTTGTGTGCTTTGGACTACTCTTTCTTATCAAATCTTTTGCACAAGACTCATGCCTTTTTTATTTATTTTTGGCAGAATTCTAAATGGGAATATGGTTCCAACACATTTAATGTGGAATTCCAATTCCAATCCAATCAAATTTAAGACCAATAACAAGGCATTCTAATTAATTTGGGTAATTATGCACAAAGTAATTAATCATCCTTAAGAGCTAATTAACCCAAATCAAGGCCTAATTAATATTTCCATGGAAACTTGTTGAATACTTATTTTTGAAAATGAATATTGAATATTTACATCATCAAGTGACCTCATTTCTTGGGAAGACATCGCTAGGCCATAAATGCCCCAAATATCAAGATTCATGCCTCCCATGCCTCATCAATGCCTTCCATGATGCCCTCTATACCTCTTAATTTCCCCTTGTTATAATTCCATGATGAGGATAATTAAAAATTTTAATTGTAAAATTGAATTAATCCTCAACCACACATCTCAATCTTGATATGAATGGTTGAGGTTGATTCTAATCAAATCCAAAAATCTATAAATAGGAGGCCTCACAACATCATTTCTAAGCTTAATTAGTGAAAATTTATAATGCAAGATTGGTTCTAAAAAATATTTGAGTAACTAGTGTTATAATGCCAAATTGATTCCAAACCAAGCCAAGCCATAAGCCAAAGGTGCCAAGGAGAGATGGAGGTTTTCAAGCTTCCATTTCCAAGGACTTCATGAGCACAAGCTAAGAAAGCCACCATAACAAGCATTTTGGAGCATCCAAGGAAGGTAAAAGAGTTTTATTTTGTATTTTAGTTGTGTGTTTCATTTATGATTGTTAACTAAGCTCTCCCTAGTGTCTAGACCTAGAGATGTTATGTTATTAGTGTGTTTATTTCATTTTATTTTTATTTTAGAACTAACACAATACTAACCATCCTCTATTGAGTCAAATTTCTAGATCACATATGGCACGCTTGGTAGGAAAAGACACATCCTACACCTAAAGAAAACCATTTTGTAACCTTAAAAAAACTTAGTTGATCTTTTAAAAATCTTGCAAATTGGTTTTCTAACTTTATTTTGCCATTTTTTGCTGCCATGGTTTTTACACAGTAACTAACGTCGATAGAAATACCGACATTAGCTACCTGATTTAACCAACATCGATCATCAAAATTGACATCAGTTAGATCTTCATTTTCTATAACCGACATCAGTGGTATTGATCGACGTCAATCATTATGTTTTTCCAAAAAAACAGACCTGAGACCTACTTTTCTAAAGTTTCTTATTTTAAATTCAAAAGGGATTCAAAGCTAAAGGACATGCTAACAATTTTTTTGCAGGACTAAGTGGGATATTTGCTCAAAACATGTTTAAATCACTTTTTCATGCTTAAATTTTGATTAAGAACTTTGTTTTGGTGTTTTACAAGGAATTTTTAGATTCTTTTAGTGAATGTTTTTCAAAGTTTACAACTAAGACCAAGGGGTCAAATGAACACCACCAAACATTTCATTTGGGTTTAAAAATTAAACACACTTGTCAATTCTTATTTGCACTAGTTGTTTAATCAAATCTTGTCTGGCAAAAAGAGGGGTGTTACATGTATGCTCTTTCGTTTGTCCCCTATAGGGAACCCTTGGAATTAAAAGTGCCATTCCTATTACAAGTAGCCTAGTCTAAGGCTTAGAAATAATATCACCTAAAGCACTCCTCAAAAACTTGCCAAAGTTTGGGTGATCTTGAAAATGACCCTAAAGTCTTTCTATTTTATGTCTTTCATTTCATTACATCTTGGCTTGTGAGGGGGACATCATTACCTCCTATGATTTTTTTAGGGAAGCTTTAACCCAGGGTTTCATCTCTTGACATTGACTTCATTTGACTCTTTTATAGTTGCACATGGGATGTAGTGGCACTTTGGACATTGCACTACACTAAGCGAACAACAAGATGTAGTGGTTGCAAAAAAGGACTAGACCTCTTTGAAACAAGTTGAATGATATGGACCCAAAATTTTTGCTTTTATTTTGCATTATTTGGCATGAAAGTCATTGTGCAATTTATTCCCCTAGATCATTTAGAAACTTGTTAGAATTTACACAAATCCCCACTTGCCATGAAAATATTGTTGGTACAAATTTCACCTCAAGGTCCATGTCATAGTAATTTCATTTGAGAGAAGGGGGGTATAAAAACCCTTCTATATAATGCACATTTACTTTAAGATGAACACTTAAAAATCCTCTAAAATTATGTATATTGATAGATTCCAATAGTACCAAGCAACCTTTTCAGTTTAGGATCTAAGGGAGATTAATTGGTTAGTCTTTTCCTAGATTAAAATCTTTTTTAGAGTAAAAAATTGGTGTAAACAAACAAATCCCAAACCCAACACATAGTCCAAATTTTCCTTTAAACAAAGAGGTGTTATGCTGCCCACATGAGATCATCCATTTGCCATGTTCAAAAGTTTATCAAAAGCTTGAGAGTCATATCATCCACTTTGGCATAATTATGTTGCCCAATTGAGTCTATACCATTATTAAAGTTATTTAAGTCATTCACTTATAATTTAAATTTTAAATTACACCTTTACAAGTTTATAGGGTTGATGTGTTAAGTGGGTTTGCCATTTGCACTAAACTTGAGGGAACTTAGGTTTAATTTCCAATTTATGTTGAAGGTCATTTTAGACACATAATCATTATTATCACTTGATAGACTTAAACTATTTTGTGTTAAACACTTACACTTTAATTCTATACACCATAACATTTTGAGTCAAGAAGGGTAGTGTTATGCTATCAAAATTGTTGAAAAATGTCTTTGCCTTAGAGAGTTTTTGAAACAAACTTTTTTGTCACACTTTTTGGGTAGTATAACATTGTTACGCTGCCCAAATCATTTCAAACTTGATTTCATGGACCCTCTTACATATAATTCTAAATTTGTTCCTACATATTCAAATTGATCTAAGTGTACATTTGATCCTTTGTCTAAAGTACAGTTATATTGTTCACCTTTGTCTAGCTTTTTTGTCAAAAAGAACCAAGTTTTATACCATTATTTATGAGAAAATAAACTATTGCTAAAGTGCATTTTATTTCATACCTTATACCTAGTTGACCAAGTTCATGTCCAAGAATCAAATGCCTAGTGTTTGTTAGAAGTGTTTTAAATCCATTAGATTAAAACTTTCATCTATTTTCAAAGTCTAGCTTTTGATGTTGTTTGGCCAAGAGTCCTAGCACATGCCTTGTTTGAGCCTAGATTTTGACACCATGTTTGGCCAAAAGACCTAGCAACTTTTAATTTCCTAGATTATAATAGTTTGAAACACTTTAACCTTAGAGTTTGGCATTTCAATTTTTTGGTCCATTTACTTTTTTATCTTTGTGTGAATAGTGAAACATTAGATATTTTATGCTAGCTTGTTTCCTCACAAATCTTTGCATAAACCTTTTGATGCTTTTGACAAATCTAGACCAAGTTAAAGGCATCATTTTTTTTATATTCTATCCTTTTTAAAGTTTGTAGAAGTCTTTGACCTTTTATCACCAAGCATTGACTATGGATCCCAACATGTCTTCCTACACTCATAGTGGACTCATGTACAATCTAGGGATTAGTAATGTAGTTAGATAGGAAGAAATGGTGCAAGACCCCTATGCGGATAACATTACTTATGAGATGGATTCTTACCCCTCTTATAACACTCAATTAGGGGTACAAATCCAAGATCCATTAGCTAACTATTTGGTTAGCACACCACCTTACACAGAATAGGACCAAGAATAAACCACACAATACTTAGCTACAATACCCATGGTGGGAGAGCTAGTTCTTCAACAGTCATACTCTACCAACATAGCTTCCACATAAGATACATTTTTGTTTGAGTGACATTTGTTATAAAACAAAGATGAGATTTTGGTTAGGGCCATAGAGGTAGGGGCTAAGTTTCCAGTAGACTTCCCCCATGGAAATTTACCAAGTCTAGTAAGAGTGCCCCACAATATCATTTATGATCAATAGGCTTCTTCAACAATCCTATGGCTCTAGTCCAAAAAACATACCAATACCCCAGTATATCCAATTGAGGAAAAAACATAATAGAAGATCATTTTAACCAAATGCAAATAGTATACCAAACCTACCTAAATTTAGCACATGATTTCAATCAAATGAACATGGTAAGTAAGTCTCTCATTGACCTAGTTCCTTCAACAATGGTGTTGATGGAATTAACTAGACAAGAAAATTCAATTTTTGACCCATTTGTACAAAATGTTTTGATAGATAACTTGATACATATGCTAGTTATTGAAGAAGTGTCTTCAACTTATACACTAAATAGTGAGCCAAACGTAGTAGACAATGTACAACCAACATCCAACCTTGATCAAAGTAGTACTAACACATAAACAACTAGCCAACAACAAGTGCCTATAGTTAATCCCATGAGTAGATCATCATACCAAGGAATAGGATTTTATGCACCCTAACCTCAACCAGCTAATTCCTCAAGTGTACAACTTATAGAATTAGATAATCAAACAATGGCTAATGTTACACCTCAATGATAGAATGTGATGAATCCTAATCCTCCTCAATAAGTAGTGAATGGTATTCCATAACAAACACAATCTAGTGTATCAATATAACAAAGGAAGAATGCATTGCCACCTTAATTAGGGGTAACTAATGTTCCTCCTTGCTAAGTAATGACAAACATACCTCTTTAGCCATAGAATAATATGCCAGTCTAAAACCAAGCAATGACTAGCCAACAACATGTAAATATTGGTCAGTGAAAGATGCCAAATCTACAACATGCTTTCACTTATTCATAGGGATTCATGCAAAAAGTGGGTCCCCATGTTTCTCAAGTACCTATCAGATAACCATTGGTTCAAAATGTGCCACAAATTCAAAGATAGGGTCTTGGTTCATAAGTTCCCACTCAATAATAAGGTTTGATTAGTCAAAATGTGTCCCTTTACAACCAAAATAGGCATAGTATAATTATATCCCACCATACCAACCAAAAAATCCTCCAAGTCCAACCTTTATCATAAACCCAAACCAGAATATCATGTAGCCAAATGTGCAATTTCAAGTGCATCTCAATCCATGTATGTGTATTCCTGGTCCATTCCCAACCAAGCCAATGTACTCCAAAAGGTGTCTCCATCATAACCTATTCAAAGTGTTCCACTTGTGACTTCCCAATGATCTATCCAAACCCAAATTCTCCATCAAACCAATATCCCTTCTAGTTTCCTATCCCAAGAATTACAACTAATGAAGGATGCAATTACTACTATTTAGGTAGGGAAGCGAACTAAAAAGTTCAAATTAGATGACATATATTCCTATCCATTTAATATGGATTATTTGTAGATACTATTTCATCTAGGATATGAACCACCCAAATTTGATAAGTACAAAGGGAAAGGTGACCCTAAGACCTATTTGACTGAATTCTTTGCCGCATGTCAACCAGTGGCATATAGTAACATATACCTTTTACTGTTATTTCTAAGAAGCTTGGTTGGACAAGCCTTGGAGTGTTTTTTTAATTTACCCAAGAATTTAGTAATGAACTTTTATGATCTTTTTGATAAATTTTTGCAACACTTTTCCTATAATCTCGAGCATGAGATTTCATTAGTAGACCTGACACAATCAAAGAAAAAAGTTAGGGAGAGTTTTAAAAGTTATTTATAGTGATGGAAAGCCCTTGAAATCCATTTCACCCATAGTTTAATAAATAAACAATTAGCTACTATGTTTAGTAAAAATTTGCATAATGAGATAGCATATGATTTGGAACTACAATGTGCACATACATTTAAAGAGATCATTGATAAAGGTTTCTTTTATTAAGAGGGTGTTCATCAATAAAGGGGTCATCAAGCTTAGTTTAACTAATAAAAATCAAGGTACCAGTCATAAAAATGACCAACATCTCAATCAAATGCAATCATCACAACTGACATAGGCCAATAATTAAGAAAGATTGAAGCAATTCAACTGAAATAGGAATGTTATGGGAAATGGAGTAACCAAATCTCATCATGTCAAAACTATGAAGACATCATCTAAACCACCTTTTTAGCTTACTCCTACCTATCAACCTCTCCAACTAATGCCACAAGTGAAATAACCAAGACCTATACAATAAATACAATAGTCTTTACCATTACAAACCCTTCCTCCTAGGAGAACTATGCATGCACATCATGTCTTTAGTGACCTAGGAGAACCTATTGAGTCTATATTTAAAAATCTTGGTATTGCTAATCTGATTAGTTATCCCATACCAAAACATTATCCATAAGGTATTCCTTATCCTGATTGGTACCATGAAAATGAATTTTGTGACTATCATCGAGTTAACAAGCATAATCTACAAAGATGTGTCCAAATTAAACATTTAATTGAGAATATGTTGGAGAATGGGGAGATAAAATAAGATAATGGTGATTTCACTTCTAATTAAACTCTTATAATTTAACAAAACCCTTTTCTTTGACATAGCAATTAGCAACAATAACAACAATGGCTAGTGCAACAGTAAAATCAATAGTATCAAAATCAAAGGCTGAACAATCAACAAAATTAATAGCAGAATCCATAACAATAAAAAAATGGACAAAACTAAGTTTAGAATGGTAACAACTAAAAAATTGAGCATACAATTTCACATGACTACAATAGGGTTGTAGGTCATATTGTAGGGGGTAGTGTTAATACCATCTTCATTAATTCTAGACCAAACACTAATCAACCTAGACCATTGCTAAACAATATTATTCAGCCAAATCACATGGATAATCCTTCTTTGACCTGGGAGTGCATATAGGCAAACCAATAAACTAAGACATCCCCTTTTTTATCTTATAGTGACAACTCATTCTTTCCATGTGACCACATGCAAGTGCACCGACAACTGAGACTTAACTTATCTAGTCCTACACCGTTCCCAACATCAGTTAGCAATAATGATCTAGTATTTAATCTCAATTATGTAATAAAGACTTAGAGGTTAAAGGTTACTATCCTAATCCCTCAACCATTTTCCACTTTACTTATCATCCAACCAACCATTTAGCCTTGAAATAAACCATTCAATACTGACCAAGATAAAAAAATTAATATTGTGGACCAATTACAAAAGACACTAGCACAAATTTCTATTTTAGATTTGCTATGAACATAAATAATCCACAAAAACATCTTGAATGATTTTTTTACCCAATCCACTATTTCTAGTGACATATCCCCTGATAACTTTAAAGCATTGGTTGGACACCTAGCTCCAGCCCAACAAGTCACATTCAACCAAATCAATATGTCTTCCCTTGGCCTACTCCATAATAACCCATTATACATAGAAGTTTGTATCAGATGGTATAAATTTAAATGTGTCCTTATCGACAATGGATCTGGCCTCAACATAGTGTCTTTCAAGCTCATCAAGCTTATTGGGTACACAATGATAGATCTCTAGCTAGAAACAATAACTATTAAATCCTATTATAATCAGGAAAGAAAGTCACTGGGCACCATTAGCTTGATAATTATTATTGGACCTTTAACCCATGATACACTTTGCCATGTGATAGATCTTGAGTTATCATATAATATGCTTCTAGGTAGGCCTTGGTTACATGAGATTCATGTAGTCCTAAAAACATTGCACCAATGTATCATTTTTTCTCACTCAGGGATGGAAGTGAATATTTCAAGAGATTTACACCCATACGAGCATTTCAAGCATCTTGAGGCCAAGTTTCAAAGCTATAATTATCAGTATGGTATGAATCCAAGTTTTAAGCAAGATAGAGGAAAAGCTATACTTATTGATCCTTCATCAAATAATTTCATAGATCATAATACCTTGGATTCCCTTTCCCACATGTCACCTCCTGAAGCTTCTAATCATTTAACCATTTTAGATAATAGATTGGGAGAATATATGACCCATGACACATTTCACATTTCTAATCTTTCTTAGAATCTAATAACCTTTGGGTGACCTAAGGTCATCCCACATATGCATTGGCAATGACAGAACAAAGATAAGGGACCTGTCACATTTGTACCAACATCTAGCCTAAGAATTGACCCCCTTGAAGGGGATGAATCATGGTTATACAACAATGACAAAGATGATTGTTATAAAATTTCAAAGTATCCTATTCCCAATAGGATCATGTATCATCACAATTATGAAGGAAGAGGCCTTAGACCAAATCAACAAGGAACCATCAAGCCAAATTCCATGACAAAGTATGAAAGACCTTATGGATTTGGATTTAAACCACATGGGGGTAACCCCACATATTTTATTCAAACTCTATCACCAATGACTAGTGATGATGATGTCTATAGTGAAGTAGACTTTGATCATAGCCTTACCTTTGATAACCTAGCTAAAACTAACATGTTTGATAACAATGTCATTTTTACCCTTACCCAAGTTGGTCATCGCCATCCATTGCCATTATATTATCACCAGCTGATAGATTGGGACCAAAAAGAATATAGTTTGTTAATTGATGAGTTCCAGAATGATGAGGCATTCTATGATTTCTTAGGCCTTAGATACAATGTTTTGTTGAGATATCACAAATTAGGATTCTTAATCACATTGGATCCTACAACCTATTTTGGAGAGTGAGTGAACACCCTTAGCCAAAAACAAGTAAGTAAAACATTGAGGTCCCAAAGTGAAAACCTCTTTGAGGCACTTTTTGACCAGTGTAAAAGTAAATATAAAGGCCAGTCTAGTGGTGAAAACCTATTTTAGGTGCCATTAAATGGGGGTGTTTATTCTTCTTCAAATTTAGACTAGGAGACCACTAATGATGAACTTGCCTATGGATCTAAGTTTAGTTTTCATAAATAATAAGTATTTGATCAAATTCTCCAATAATTTTTGACTATTTTTGTTACATTGCCAAATATACCATTAGAAGACTCAGATTCATCATGCTTAGGAGAGGTTGAATATCAAGTCCTAACAGAGGACCCTGACATAATCCAAAAATTCAAGTCATTGCCTACTATCATAGAAGTATCTTCAACCCTTATAGTTGAAGATACAATAGAGATAAACATTGGGACTTTATCAAACCTAAAATGGATAAAATTAGGTATGTCCCTCACTAAGGAGGAATGCAACATTTTTATGGCTCTGTTGAGAAAGTTTATGGATATATTTGCATGGGCCTATTTTGACATGCTAGGATTCGACCCCACCTTGGTTCTACACCACCTTGTGGTTAATCTTGACACCAAATTGGTAAAACAAATGTTACGTAAGATGCATCCTCACATTAATTTATTGATAAAGAAAGAGTTGGAAAAACTCTTAGAAGTAGGATGTATTTGATCCATTGACTACTTAGAATGGATCTCTAATGCTGTACCTATTAGCAAAAAGCTTGAAGGAATTAGATTTTGTACTAATTTTTAGGACATCAACAAAGCTTATCCTAAAGATGATTTTCCATTGCCTAATATGAGCATGATCATCAACTCCATAGTAGGTTATGAAATGATTTCACTCATGGATGGCTTTTCAGGATATAATCAGATAAGAATAGTGTTAGAAGATCAACATAAAATAGTGTTCAACACTCCATGGGAAACATTTTTCTATTAAGTGATGCCATTTGGCCTTAATAATGTAGGAGCTACATATCAAAGATCCATGACTATCATATTCCATGATATGATGCATGATATTATTGAAGACTATGTCAATGACAAATTGGAAAAATCCAAGACCAGAGCCAAGCATCTAGCAATGTTGCATAAGATATTTGAAAGACTAAAAGAGTACAAAGTCAAACTCAATCCAAATAAATATGTGTTTGGTGTAACTTCAGGTAAATTAAGGGGCTTCATTATGTCCCGTAAAGGTATTGAATTTGATCCAGCTAAAGTCCATGTTATAGCCAAGATGCCACCACCAACCAATTTGAAGAAACTTCATAGTTTATAGGGTAAGATCTAATCCATCTGATGCTTCATATCTCAATTAGTAGACAAGTGCCATCCATTTATGCACCTTTTGAAGAAAGGAGTTGCATTTCACTAAGATGATCACTGCCAAATAGCCTTTTAAGAACTCAAAGATTATCTTATCAATCCACTTATTTTATTACCTCCTATGCCAGGAAAGACATTCTTGTTATACCTATCAGCTACTAATTATGCTCTGGGGGTACTCTTGGCTCAAAATTATGACAAAGGAAAGGAGCATTTTATTTACTACTTAAGTCATACCTTGGTTACATATGAACATAACTATGCACCTATTGAAAAAGCTTGTCTAGCCATGGTTTTTACCGCTCAAAAATTGTGTCATTACCTATTGAATAATAAAACCATGGTCTTTTCAAAAGTAGATATGCTCAAATATCTACTATCTAAAATAGATTTTCAAGGTAGAATAGCTAAATGGATCATGCTTCTTAGTGAATCTGACATAGAGTATGTCAATCAAAAATCAATCAAGGGACAAGTTCTTGTAGATCAACTTGTTAAAGCACCCCTCACAAACACCTAGCCACTCATGTTTCCATTTCCTTATGAATTCATCATGACCATCATGGACACACCCCTTGAGGAGAAGCCTTGGAAGCTATATTTTGATGGTTTATTTATTGTACATGGATCGAGGGCAGGCCTATTTTTTATTACACCATAGGGGGATCTAATCCCTAAATCATTCAGAATCAGATTTCCTTACAGGCATATTATTTTTTACACCACAGGGGGATCTAATCCCTAAATCATTAAAAATTAGTTTTCCTTATAATGGTTGACTATGAAGCACTTATTTCAAGACTTTAACAAGTAGTGCATTGGAATATATCTCATCTTCAAGTTTATGGTGATTCTTAGTTAATCATCAATCAGGTCATAGATCATTTTTAGACCAAAGATGACAAGTTGGTTCCATATAAAACCATGGTTGACACTCTTAAAAATAAAATTTCCAACATTCAATTTGAGCATATACCGAGGGCTAGTAACAAAACTATAGATGCCATGGCTACTATTGGCTCTCTGATTCAATAAATAGATAAAGCTAAAGAGTATCAGTTCCTCATTGAGAATTTGTCATCACCAACTCATGAACCTTCAATCATTTCCATGATTTTTGATATTTTTGGTCCTAATTCTATTTGGTACTCAGACCTTTACAACTACCTTCATGACCAATTTATACCACCTAAAATATCTCAAAAACAAACCAAAGCCTTCATTCATCATTCCACTTCTTATAATTTACTTGGATCTACTCTTTACAATCATAGTTTTGATGAAACTATGTTTTGTTGTTTAACTTTGGTAGAGTCTACGTTAGTGTTAAGAGAAGGTCATGAAGGAGTATGTAGATCCCATTCCAGTAGGGTAGTCTTATCCAAAAATCTCTTGCATACTAGTTATTATTGGCCCATAATAGACACAAATGCCACTGCATTTATAAATAAATATGACAAATTTCAATGACATGCTAATTTGATTTATACCCTAGAAAAAACTCTGAAACTGATGTTGACACCATGGTCATTTTCTACATGGGGACTTGACCTCATTGGGAAGATTAACCCCATTTCATCTGATGGCCATAAACATATACTTACCACCACCAAATATTTCACTAAGTGGGTTGAAGTTATACCCCTCACTTACATGACTGGAAAGCAAATTTCCAAATTTATCTTCAACCATCTCATCTATCATTATGGTATCCCCTTTGACATTATATCTAATAATGGAGGATAATTTAAGAACAAAGATGTAGACCAATTATATATAGAATATAGCATCACCTAACATTTTTATACAGCATATTACCCTCAAGGTAATGGCCAGGCTGAGGCATCCAACAAAACCATTGTCAACATTCTCAAAAAGATTGTCAATGATGTTGATCATGATTGGCACCTCTAGATATTCCCTACCCTTTGGGCATACCATACCAATCATCATACCCCCATAAGATCCACTCCATACTCACTTATTTATGGTACTGAAGCCATCATTCCCATTGAGGTTGAATTTCCTTCACTATGCATCCATTTCAAGCATGTCCTAGATGATCATGACTATCGACTAGCTCACCTGCAAGAGCTGGACCTACTAGATGAGAAATGCATGCCCACACTCAATAATCTTTAAGCATATCAGAATCAACTCAAAGGCCACTATAATTGGCATGTGAAGTATATAACATTTAAACTTGGTGATCTTGTTCTCAAATAAAACCAAAATAATATCATGGTAGAGAAGAAACATAAAAGGAAATTCAAACCAAACTAGATAGAGCCTTTCATCATCACTATAGATTATGGATCAGGAGCATACATGCTTGCCACACCAAATGATGATGAACTTCCAAATATAATGAATATTATTCATCTCAAGTGGTACTATGCTTGAATGCTAGGGTGTATTATCTGTAAGGACCATTTCAATTATGCCTTTTTGTCACTATTCTTCTTTGTAAACATACCATTCTTATCCATCCTCTTTGCCATATCCACTTTCCACTTCCAACCTATCAACTTAGTGTGTTATCAAAGCCTAGCTTGTTTGATGTTAGTTTTTATCATTCATTACATAGCTTTAGCATCAAGGTATCTGATTAGTTCATCAATTAGTTCAATAACTTCAAATAGAGATCATATTTTGAGACAATGTGATAAAAGTTTCAGTAGTTGCATCCTTCATTTGTTAAGTCCTTTCTTACCACCAGTCTTGTTACTATTATATCAACCACCTTTGGGAAAATTATTACCATTGATCTATGTCATTATTTCCTAGTTATAACCACTTATGGGCAAAACTAGGGGAAATACTAAGCCTTGACGTACCAACTTGCCACTTCCTATGCCATACTATGTCTTTTTACCAATAGTGCCTATTTTCTTTGAATTGGCTACCGCACTAGTCAAGTTCCTCTGCTGTAATTCTAGAACTACAATGACTTGAGGTCCTACCCTGGGACTATGTAAGTAGTGATTAATACTTATTAAGGTTAGCTCAGTCACCCTCAGCCATGCTGTCACCATTTTTGAGCAATGTAAGCCACATTCTCACTATTTTGTGAGAAATCTAAGCCATGTTTTTGCTATTTTGTGAGCAACCTAAGCCATGCTATCACCATTTTATGAAAAACCTAAGCCACGCTCTCACCATTTTGTGAGAAACCTAAGTATGAATGCTCTCACCATTTTGTGAGCTTGAACCATTTAGTGTCTCTTCATTCTTGACTGATTTGTGACACTCCAAAACATTTCAAAAAATCATTAGAAAATAACAAAAATATTGACCACTTCTTTACCTTAAGGATTATGGAAACCCTTACTAAGTTATAAGCAAATAAATTGTCATTTAGTTTCCCCATCCTTTTTAGCCTTTTCTCTCATGCACTTGCCATTTTCAAGACCATTCCTATTCTTATATCACATCTACTATGTTTATTTTCCTCAATTATCATATTCTTCCCATTCCCTAGGAGAACTACATTTGGCTTGAAGTTTTTATTGGATATTACATCCATGAAACTATGTAGGTAGCATCCACTTTCCTAGTCCATATGGAGATAGCTTGGCCAGGACATTCCTTTTCTTCTATTCCCCAATTTAGGCCATTTGTTAAGTTGTCACCTATTTTCTAGGATCAATGTTTATAGGATTTTTATTGCATTATTTGTTTGTTTGTTTCTTCTTGTTTTAGTTTGTTTGTCTGCCTATTTTTTTACTTTCTACATTGTTGCCTTGATTTAGTTTATGTAGGTTCATTGGGTGATTCCTTTCCCACACTTACACTTGAATATATCCCTATTCATATGTTTACATTGTCATCATGGTTTCTATCATTGGTGCATTATTTTCTATTGATTATTGGAATATAGGAGTCAGTCCTTATGCATATTTTGGCCAAGTCTTTATGTTATTCTACTATCATAAATCCTAACATCACATGATACAAAAAACCTCAGCTTCAAGAAGTCTATTCAGCAATGGTAGCATCTCTTCGACATCAACATCCTGATTCCACTTCCAATCATATCCCAAATAGAGTAATTAAACATGAAAGAATTTCAACCTTTATTAGTTCAGATAAGCATCTCCCTATTAGTAGGTTATTACCATTCATCATTACCCTCTGTGTTAATTTACCATCATCCTCGGCTAAGTTTATCATGTTTTCCATAATCAAGGTCCAATGATTATAACCACCTACGGGTAAATCATTGCACATTGTCCCACCTACATTTCTCAATGATTATAACTGCCTTTAGGAAAATCATTATGTTATCACCACTTTAGTTTTTTTACCTATATAGGGGCATGTTATTATCTTATTTGTCTATCCTAACTGGGGCAGCTCCATATTCTCAATGATTATAACCACTTTTAGGCAAATCATTATGTTATCATACCACATTGCGAACATCAGGGTACAATGCTTATAACCACTTTTGGGCAAACCATTGCACACCATCCCACTTGTATTCTCAATGATTTTAACTACTTTTTCAATATCATTATGCTTTCACCCCATCATCTTTCCTTTCTTTGGTCCCCTCATTTTGCTTTTTTTTAAGGACCATTTGCCGACCTACTTGTGCCAACCATTCCCTCGAGGGGGCATCATACAGTTAGTTTATCATCATTTTAATTGTAGGCATATATAAAATTTTTAATTATTTGAGAAGATGTTATTATGCTTATACCTTGTAATGCATTCCTAAATAGGGGCAAACTATAGACACCTAAAACTGGCCATCGATAACCTCCAATTAGGATTTTGGCTAGTTTCTATCTAAAATGCACAATTTGGCCTAAAAACACTAAAATACACAAAATGATGTGAAATTGATATATTCAAGTACCAATTAGGGCTAGGGTATCCCTAAATGGTGTAATTTATAGGCAAACTAACTTTGATCACATCATTCTGAGTCAAAATTTAAAATTTGCACCTACATGCTCTAGACTACTCTTTCCTATCAAATATTTTGCAGAAGACCCATGCCTTTGTTATTTATTATTGGAAACATTATAAATGACAATATAGTTCTAATGCATCTAACATAGACTTCCAATTCCAATCCAGTCAAATTTAGGACCAATAATAAGGCATTCTGATCAATTTGGGTAATTTGTGCACAAAGTGCTTAATCATTCTTAAGAGCTAATTAACCCAAATCAAGGCCTAATTAATATTTCCATAGAAACTTGTTGAATACTTATTTTTGGAAATGAATATTGAATATCTACATCATCAAGTGACCTCATTTCTTGGGAAGACATCCCTAGGCCTTAAATGCCATAAATATCATGATTCATACCTCTCATGCCTCATCAATGCCTTCCATGATGCCCTCCATGCCTCTTAATTTCCCCTTCTTATAATTACATGATGAAGATAATTACAAATTTTAATTACAAAATTGAATTAATCCTCGACCACATATCTCAATCTTGAGATGGATGGTTGAGGTTGATTCTCATCAAATCTAAAAAACTATAAATAGGAGGCCTCACAACATCATTTCTAAGCTTAATTAGTGTAAATTTATAATTCAGGATTGGTTCCAAATAATCTTCAAGTAACTAGTGTTATAATGCCAAATTGATTCCTATCCAAGTCAAGCCATAAGCCAAAGGTGCCAATGAGATATGGAGTTTTTCAAGCTTCCATTTCTAAGGACTTCATGAGCACAAGCTGAGTAAGCTAGCACAATAAGCATTTTACAACATCCAAGGAAGGTAGAATAGTTTTCTTTTACATTTTAGTTATGTGTTTCATTCATGATTGTTATCTAAGCTCTCCCTAGTGTCTAGGCCTAGAGATGTTATGCTATTATTTTGTTTATTTCATTTTGTTTTCATTTTGGAACTAACACAATATTAATCATCCTCTCTTGAGTCAAATTCCTAGATCAAAAGTATCTGTATGAAGATAGCTTGAATATAGAATTTGGATATGTATTTGTGGATGCCATTCTCCTCTTGATCGCTTCCTTTTATAAGCAAAAGGTGATGGAGTAAGAAGATAAGATTGTAGGTTATGAGGTGTTTATGATGTGTTATAATATGGATCAGGTGGAAACTATTAAATTTGGTTCCTGATTACCTTGAGAATAGATAGTGATGATTTACTAGCTTAGGGACCTAACCATCAATGGTTAGGGTAACCATCGATGGTTGCCTTAACCATCAGTGATCAAGGTACTAAATAAAAGTGGGTTAAAAAAGGTTCAAAGGGGTTAAAGGGTCAAAAAGAGGCTAGTTAAGGTGAAAGGGCTAGTTCATTAGTAAACTAACCAACATAATCTAGGTTCAGGGTTAAGAGGGTTAGTAAGTTAAGTTAAGTTATCTAAGTAGCTAACTAGACCCAAGGTGAGGTTAGGCTAAATGGGTTAGGTGAAGGGATTAGTTCAAGATAGGTTATTTCAACTTTATCATTATATTCAAAATAAGTGAAAGAGAAGTCTGAGGCATTTCAACAATTAGGACCATGTGTGTAGTTTTCTAATGTCTACATTAACCTTAAATGTCATTGTAATTTCTATTAGGGGAAGAGTGGGATGTAATAGTTATGAACTTTGTATGTAACTATATTTGACATGAAACAAAATTAATTCTTATTTATAATATTATTCTATACTTTGAAAAACTTTCCTACATTCAAGGATGTAAAATGATTCTAAATGTAATTTATCTTTTTATGTTTGTTGGGTATTCTATGTAAGTGTGTATGAGAGTTATTTGATATTGTTATTTATGTATGTGTATGTGTTAAAATATAAAGTAAAAGAGGTTTCTGATTTTAAATTAAATATAATTTTACATGTATATTTATAATCTAACATGCAATTTACTCTTTTTATATCTAGTATGTTTGAATACAACTACAAATAATTGTATAATTTATTCAATGCAAAGAGAGAGAAAGTTTAATTATTTTTTATCTTTTTTATATATAAATTTTTTTATATGAAAAATTATATATTAAAAATAAAATATATAATCTAATAAAAAATAATAATAAAAATAAAAATAAATTCCCCAACTTTACCAAAGTAGAGGATGGTTAGAGAAGAAGAGATTAAACTAATTATGAAATCAGTTGATCCTAGGCTACTTACTCTATGTTTGTTATTCAATTGGTTAGGGTAATTATCTAGTAATAATAATCAAAAAATATGATTAAGACACAATCACAAATTTAAAAAAGGATACATTTGAATAGTGGTTGGTTACTCACAAATAGTAGAGTATTGTGTTACAAGCTCATGGGTTTATTCCTCTAATTCGTATGGTAGACAAGAAAATTACTATGTAAATTTGGGTTGACTTCTTTAAAAACTATATAAGATAGACTATAACTCTATATAACTTGTGTTCTCAAATCTTAATGAAATCTTTGGATCTAAAATATAATGAAAAAAATCTTTTTCTAAATAAATATTATAGGTTACATGTGGGAGTTAACTAAAACTTGACTGAGAGCTTGTTAGATTTTACTTAAAAGTAGCTAAAATTGACTTGAATGTGACTAGGAGTGTATTATAACATTATGAAGGTAAGTGTAATATAAAAATGTTAATAACATGAGCTAAAACATGAAAAACATGGGTCTCATGAGTGAATTTCAAACATCATGTAACTACAGCAAAATCACCCCTTTATGCATGTGTAAGATAGTGAAATGATTGGGGTAGATTTTATAACTACCATGGTTGTGGAATAAACCACCACTGTAGTTTCCACACAAAGATTCAAAATTTTAAAGAAAAAATTATAAATTACAAACTTAACACTATAACAAGGTTAGAAAAGAGACAAAAGATAGAAAGGGGGAGAAGATCAATTTTGAGCATATTTTATTTATGTAGGTCCATACATCATCATTGAATAACATGAAATATTAAACCATAAAAATTTTAGATGTGTATACTAACCTACACAAAAATTTGGATCTGTACACTAACCTATCTCTGAATTCTTTGTATTTACGATGTTGAATAGTGATGATGTGCACAAATCCATATATTAACATCCTTCACCTTGAAACCATGGGTTTGTTTGTAAGGGATAGAAAGCTAAAAAAATTTGGAAATCATAATGGGCTGAGTTGACCCCAATCACCCTCATTTTATGATTGGTTGGTTCCTACATATTTGATACTTTGAGGAGGGAAATTAAACCACTCATAATTCTCCCAACTAGTGTGATTGTGAAATTATGCTCTTTCATTATATGAGTACATCTAATGATTTTTATTTGATACTTGATAATGCTAGATTTAACTTGGATTTGGTATGCCTCATACTTGTCCTGTGACTACTCAGGAGAGTAGATTCATAATTTTTGAAGAATAAGGTAGATTTTATCAATGTGTAATAGTTTATATATGTTTACTAGATAAGTGTTGATTCCCTATTAAGTGTAACCTTTATTTATATATATGAGTAGAATTGGATAGTTTTTCACACCACCATCATGCTAAGTAGATCGGTCAAAACTAAGGAAAGATTTGATTTTAAAAAGTAGTCGGTATTAGGATAGGGTTAGTTTCAACCAGATTAGGTTAGTATGGACTGGTGATACTGATCAAAATTAATAGAATCGACCTATGTATGGATAAATTGAGCTAAAGGTTTGGAGATGTTTGTGCAAGATAATATGAAGGTTTAAAATAGACAATGAGGTTCTTGTAGGTGTTTAACGTTATAATATAAGGGTTAAACTCATAAGTTATATTATAAGTGTGAGATAGTGGAAAATTAGTAACATGTTTATGTGCTCAAGTCATGCATGATAAATATATGTCAATATTTTAATTTTCAATTACTTAATACCAAATTTTTGTATCTACACATATATGTCTTTATTGACACATACATTACTATGATGACATACTCTCCACATGGTCACATGATATTACATGATGTTATCTTTATATAAGACATGATACAGTTAACTCTTATTTTGATATGAGTGATGTACAAAACACATCCCTCATCTCAAAAAGAGGTAATTATAGTGGTTTTGTCATAGATACATAAGCTTTCATGAATATAAAATAAAATTAAACTATATATTTTAAAAAATCAAAATAGATTAGATATCGAATGGTCTAGTTGCATAATATGTATTAACACATCAGTATAGATTATAGGGGAATATGCATGCATATGTACTCACTTTACAAAGAATTGAGTACATATTTATATACACTTGGGTGCATATGCATGGGAATATACATACATTTTATATTAATAAGAATTACATGTTTCCATATACATGTACATTTGAGATATAGGTTCTCAAATTTAGTATATAGATGCATTGCATCCTATATCAATTAGTACAAATTTAGAGGACATGATATTAGTTCATGCACATACATAATAGGATAGTTTATATTTGAATGGAAAAAAATATCAATCTACTTCACACTTATTGAATTTTTGGTCATTATGGGGTTATGAACACTATTCATTATCTTTCGATCATGCATTTATTCTATGTTGAGTGAACTTGAGTGAAACTATAAAATCAAATCTAAATTTATAATGGGTGTGTGAATCATATTAATTCCCTTTCAATAATGCATTATATTTTACATAGATCGAACATGAATGAATTGGAGCGAAATTATATAATTGAATATATAAGCCATCTACAGTGGTTGATTTAGTTTTACTTTTAGTGAACCCATCATGTAGTTTCTTATTTATTTCATGTTTATTTATTTAGGTTAATGCATTTCATACTTATTCCTACATTCATGAGGGTTGAGACATGTCTTCCCAACCTAAGGCTTGCATAGTTATGTAAATTTGGAGCAAAATCACCCTAACTCTCCATGGGCTTTAGGAAGGAATTAAAAATATATATAATGAATTAATAAGGAAGCATCATCTCCAACAAGTTGTCATGGAAACATGGTTTTCACAACACATGGATGTACTCTTTCCTTGATCTTAAAATTTTCAAAAATTAAAATTTCAAATTTTAATCTATGGACATTGACTACACATGTTTATGGCAGGTTTTTATATCAAGTGACCTACATAATTGGAGTTTCATACTAAATACAATGTGTATTTTACAAAATCAGCTACAACTTTTACTTTTGCTCTACTAACTCAATTATTATGATTAAAGGGGGCATTTATACATACTAAAATTTAGTTTTAAGTAATTTAAAATGATAATCTTGACATAAATTTATCATGCATGACTTGAGCACACAAATATGGTCTTAAATCACCATTATCACACCTACATACTACCTTATGATTTTGATCATTTTTTTATTATTCACACACCTACAGGAACCTCATTATCTATTACAAACTAAAACACTATCCTACATAGACACCTAGATACTTAGTTTAGTTTATTTGTACATAGGTTGGTAACATTAGTTTTGATCAGTATTATAAATTGATACTAACATAATATGGTCAATACTAACCCTCTCCCAGCTATGGATATTTTTTAAAATAAAACATTTACTTAGAGTTAGCCCATCTACGTAGTGTGTCAATGGTATGGTAAGTTACCCAATTGGAATCATATATATACAAATCAAGGTCTCACATAATGTAGACACTAAATCTGAATTATATAGTAACTCAATCTTGTACACTTATAAAATGCCTATCATGGTTGTACCCTTCATCTCTAATACCTTCCTGTTGTCAAAAGGCTCACATTTGTAATCTCTTTGTGCTAAATTGTTTATCTCTTAGTCCAATTATATGTTATTATAATCACCAAGCCTTACATATTTTGAAAAAATCTCTAAACCTAATCATTATCCTTCTCTACCAGTCTTGGACATATACCTCTTCTCTATCTTCCCAAACACCTGTGTCCCAGCCAAAGGCCTACATCGACAAAGGTGTCCATTTTCAAACTAAGTGTCCAATGCCCAAAAGTCATGAAATTTTCAAAATTAATGTATCTTTATGGTCAGCCTAAGATCTATAGTGTGAGATATTTTCAAAAGAGATTTGTATATATACAAGATCAAACCTCATTCATTACTACCTACAAAATTCATATCTCTCACATACAAAGTAAAAAAATAATTATCAATCAAGTATTAAAGTGAGAAAATATGCCCTATTCATTCCTATTTCCATATCAGTCATAGGAGTAATCTATCTATAAGTCTAAAGTACTAAAAAAGTAACCCATGAGCATATTTGCTAAGTTACAAGCTAGGTCACTATATGTGCTTGTTTATCACATATTGCATTATTATGCACACACAAGCCAACATGTAGGGTATAACTACATAAATTTGAGTCCCTCTTCAAAGCATTGGCTATATAGGTAATGCTTATTAACAAAGGGATTCTTAGGGTAGATTGACACCATGTGCCCAAGAACCCATTTTTCCATAGTCACTCCAAGGGTGAAGAAGTTAGGGTTTTATCATTTGATGAAGATAGATAGCCTATGTGTAATATTCATATACATTAGAATAAATATGACAAAAAACCCAAAAGACTCTAGTTGTTTGCATCTAGATCTATTTAGTATTCCATAAACAAAACCTATGTCTAGATCAGATGTATGTGTTGACATAATTATCTAAATCCAAAGAAAGCATTCAAGGCCATAGAATCAACAATTATAGGATCTAATGATTGTTTCAAGATCTTGACGCAGTCTAATTCTAATTTATTTTAGCCTAGATCTACATGCACACACACTAAACTAGATAAGAACTCTTATTTCTAATTTATCACAATATCAATCAATAGATGTAATTTATATTTTTGGCATAACTCAGTATTTAAATTTATAATATTATTTATCTAAGTTTAAAAATTAATTACCATGTTATAGATATGTTTATCACACTTATACTTAATCATTTCTATATCCTTAACCCTATTTACCATTAAAAATCAATTTAAGGTTAAACATTTGATGAACCCATCTCTTTATGCAAACCATAGCTTATCCTAGGGTATCCAACCTTCTATTTTTTTTCATTTTTATCTTTTTATATATTTACTCTATTATTTATATGTAACCTAGACATAACCCTAGATTAGTTGTTATTTTTATCGAACACTTATAACTTCCTCATTGTCCACCTAAGATGGTTTAAAATAATGAAGTAACAAATCATATACCTAATAAAGGTGCCAATAATAAAACTGGGCCATATACTAATTAAGTTATCATAGAAGATGATTTTGATCATGAAAATAGTACCCATGAACAAATACATCAAGAGAAAGTACAAGATCTTTATTTTTTTTAGAGTGTATTTGATAAAACTTAGATGATCTTGATGAGTCAAAACCATATTAGAAAATCAAAAATAAAAAAGTATCGATGAATCAGGTGCATCTATTGATCATGTTATTAGAGATATGAGACATTCTCATATACCAATAAACCTCCCCTTGAGCACATCATCAATTCATACTTCTAATGGGGTCATGAGATATGTGTTTACACCTTTGTTCCCAAAATAAATCCTACTTTTTCTACATCATCCATGGGAAACATTTGGCCCTTCAAATTACTAGTTTTAATACCTATATCAACTCAAACTATGAGTACACCTCCTTTGGTGAATTCTTGAACTTCAAACCTTAGTGATCAAAATGTGAAATATATTATCAAAAATATAAAAAAATTTCAATTTAAGGTTACAAATATTGAACAAAATTCTATGAAGTCACCTTATGCTATTGATTCATAAGAGGTGTTGCATAACCCATTTACACCTAAAATATCTTTGCACCCCTTACCAATTGATTTTTTTCACCTATGTTCATATTTTATGATGGTAAGGGTGATCTCGAGTAACATATTCAATATTTCTATGCAGCATGCCTTTATTATGCCTCTAATGATAAAATTTTGACTAAACTATTTCCATGAAGCCTTAAGTACTCTTCTCTAAGGTGGTTCTATGATTTACTAATAGATTAGTAAGAGCGTTCAAACATATTTTTTATCAATTTTTGGCACACTTATCTATTAACATTATTGAAAAGGTTTCCTAACCAAATTTTAAATATCAAACAAGGAACCAATGAGCCTATCAATGAATATGTCTTGAGGTATAAGACTATGTTGGCTAAAATGACCTATCCAATGGCAGATAAAGAGATTTAAGACATATTCAAGAAAAGTTTACTTGCCCCACTATATGAGTACATTATTTTCAAAAATTTCAAATATTTTGATGACTTATGCCATATTATTTATAATCATGAAATGAAACTTATTTCATTGAACAAAAATATGTATGTAAAAACCACACTGACCATGTCTAATACCTAGTTTACTATGAAACCGTGTTATAAGGTGAAACCTTAAAAACCTAAAAAATAATCAAATACTATGGTTAATGTAGTGTCACAACAACCTAATCTGCTTGTATTATGCAATGAACCAAGGAGATAATTTCCATGCTTACCTGAGTCTCTATCTTTCTTCCTTCTAAAACTTATGGAGTGTCACCTCATATCTCTCCCTCCTCCTAGAGAGGTTAATAGGAGTCGACTTCTACCTAAAGGATAAGATGTAAATGTTCATTATTACTATCACCAAGGATCTATTAATTCTAAATACAAATTTTTTACCTTGAATCATAATATTTAAGACCTCATTGATGACAAAAAATTACATTTGATGATCTTCTAAAGGAATCAAGTTCACAACCTAGTGATCACCAAAATTAGAATATATTTAACAATCCTTTGCAAGACCATTCTAAGAAGGATCTATAAGTGCAAATGAAATATAATGCACATCTTATTTTATGAAATTATAGGCACCCATTAGATGGTTTGATTGGTGATTATACATGACATACACCTCCCATGATTTAGAGACCTTCTATTACTTTTGATTATAGTGAGATTGTGGGTGATGACTCACGTCTTCATTCATTATTCATTCGAGCATACCTTGATTACCATCTTATAAATAGTGTTATATTGATAATAATGATAGTGATAATGTTTACACCATGACATTACTTATGCATTTGGGATATAAATAGGATGATTTACACCCTTCAACCAAATTCATTAGAGTATTCGATAGAACTTCACAACAAGTTCTCAATGAGATTGACTTACATTTATAGGTTAGCCCAACACATGTAATCCTAATCTTTTTAGTTATACCATGCATGGGAGTCTTTGATATGTTATTGGGATGGCCTTGGATACATATATTTCATGTATTACCTTCTATAGTGCATAGGTGTGTTAAGTACATCCATGTCAATAGGGTAATTACAGTTTCTAAAATTCCATATGAACATCCACTTAAATAAGAAATGTTTATACCCAAAAGGTTAATTATCAAACTTACTAAGGTTAATCATTCATAAAAGGATAAGTAGTAGGCAATCCCCTTTCTTAGGTAATAAGTACTTAAGAAACTATTTCATCAGAGATATAAAATGGATTCTATGAAATTTTTATCTACTACTACACAACATATCCAGTTACCTAGGGCACCCAATATATTCCAATATATGTTATTCCAAAGAAACTAAATAGAAATCAATTATGAGTTCCACAAACCCCCATTCATTTCATTATTTTTAAATGACCTTGGATTCTTGTTATACATATGTAGAACATCATTGATCATATAGTGTAATATATTACACCTATACATACTCTTTGGCAAAACCATTAATTTGTCACACCAGGACCTAAGTGGGGAGATACATATTAACATCCCTTGGATGAGATCATAAGATATTATTTTCTTTTAAAATATTCTAAAAATACCAAAAATATCAAAAATCCAAAAATATGCAACATTTCCATCTTTTATTAGCTCCTTGGCATTTAGGTTATTGATTCAATGTTAGTGATATCATATAATTTCTTTCTATATACACACATATGTTTCACACATATTTTGAGTGTGATATAGGTTAACCCAAGCATATGATATATGCAAATATAAATTTTGGGTGTTCCCTCCACTCACATTATCAATATGTTGGGATGTCTACTTCTTTGATCATGATATACCCAGGTTATATTATTTTATGATCATTTTTCATTATCGTGATTGAGTTTATGTACTTACACATGGCTTTATCCATGATTATATATTTTATAGTGTACTTGATATGCCATGTACTTAACATTTTTTACTAACACATATATCTAAGGACTACTATGATATTCTCATGTTGGTTGCTTATGATTCCATAATTTCCTTTTTTTACTTCCTTTTGTGTCTTAACTTTCTTACTCTTGTCTTGTTCATTTGAGTATTTGAATATGTTTCATTAATTAGGGCCCCTATGCCTTTGTTTTCTTATTGTGACATTTAAATATGTCATAGTTTATTGTATATAGACATTAGAATGCATCATTCTATGATTTTTAGACATTTAACTAAGTCATGTCCCTTAGATTATGCAGTATTTGAGCATGCCCCTTATATGAGGTCTCCTTGGGCCATTGCCTTTTGTTTTGATTTTGAATATTATTGGGTGTGTGCTTTATTTCTTATTGAACTTGTACTATTACTCTCTAAACATTTCCATGATCTGTATCATGCATCTTAGAACTTGATGTGATCACATACTATGTGCTTCAATAATATATCTACCTAGACATGTTTTTCTTGTATGATACATGATCCATACATAATTTATATAGTTATCTTATCCTTTAGAGGTAAGGGAACTATCATTTTCTACTTCCCTCACCTCAAAGGGGGGCATATCAGTGGGGACATGTCATAAAGGCATAGATTACACATTTTCATAGTTTCAAATTTCAATGGGGGGTTGTCAAAAAAGGTACTATCTCCACACTCATTCAATACTTAGTATCTATATATTACAGTGGGGGCATGTTATGGAAACATGTTATCCACACTTACACTAGTTCTTAGATTCTCTATATTTAATGGGTAATGTCATGGAAACATGTCCTCCACACTTGTACAATTTTTTTTTTGACCAAATTTCATGATTATTTGATTCAAATACACATTTGTGGAAACATTATATACATTGGTACCATTATTATACCCAAATATTAGCTTGAGACATATATAAGGTGTATATTCCATGCAAAGATCACCTTACATTGTAAAATGAAATTGGTTTCCAAATTTTAAATACTACTATGGACTATTATAATACCCAAGATGGACTTTTATCGACTATTATTGAGATAATTTATTGTATTATTTGTTCACCTTTTGGAAGGTTGAGTTGATTAAATTACTCAATTTTCATAACCACCCTTGCCCAATGCATTAATTATTGATTGTTTATTGACACTATTATGATTTTTGGACTTTATATTATGGATATTATGTTTCATTTTAAAACATTTAATTTGGTTTTAAATTAATCTTTATATAGAATTATGTTATGTACTTGCATAATTTTTATGATGATCAGATATTGTTGATGCCTTTATGGGTTTGGTTATAGATTCATTACAAATAATCATAGATTGGTTTTGGAATCTTGTGTGCAATGACAAAGGTGAAGT
The DNA here is from genome assembly GCA_037957365.1 of Torreya grandis. Lineage (NCBI taxonomy): Eukaryota > Viridiplantae > Streptophyta > Pinopsida > Cupressales > Taxaceae > Torreya > Torreya grandis. The sequence goes on from JARHVA010000260.1 coordinate 237,449, forward strand.
ACATAGTATATGTTAAATCATGATGTAGTGGTGTTACTATCTTAATTGTGTCTTTTTATTATTAATATTGAGTTGTGTCATTGTGATTGGTTTATCAATATTGTGTCAAATGAATTATTTTGTTGTTTTGGTTTACCATCTTTCTATATTGTTATGCTTTTGAGTAACCAAATTCAAATTGGGATTAAAATGTGTTTGTTCTAACATCAAAATGAAGTGTTATGATAAGGTAGGATGCAGATAGAATTTGGATGCAAATAAAAGGTTGTTGAAGGTATTAATACCTTTGATATGTTTTATGATTTTGTACTCTAGGAACATTTTAGGTCTGAATGTAAATAGCAAGTGTTTACCAGAAAGGACCAACACCATAATTTTACAAGTCTATGATAGGACTAAGGAAATTAAATAAGACAAACTTCTTAAAGTTATTAGATTCTTTGGGTGTTACAATATTTGATTTGTGTACCTAATTCCATCACCAATAGGTGGTTGAGGTGGGTAAGGATACATGCCAATGGTTATAATTATCTTGCACATGAATATGGGTTGCATGCTTGATTTCTCTTGATGGACTCAAACAGTGGAAAAAAGATTTGTTGTTCATATTGTTATAGCACATTTTTGTATCTTAATTTAAATTCGGTTTTGCAAGGATTGATATGATTGTATCAATAATAATTTTTGTATTCATTTGGGAAGTTTCTCTATTAAGATAATATTATAATTTTTCAAAGTAAACAGAGTTTATATTATATAGTTATTTTACTCTTTTCATCGTATGCATTCATTGAGATAATAATGAAAAATGTTTTGAAGGGAAATGAGGAAATGTTATTATGGTAATTCAACATGGTTTGGAAATGATTATTGAATTATATTTAGATTTAAATGAATGTTGATGGTCAATACTTATATACTACTTTCTTTATCTTGTTTAATATATAGCAAAGTGGGAAACATATTTCAAGATATTTTTTTATGTCTTAGTATGTATTGAACTTAAATGAAGAGAGAATAGTCAACTCAAAAGGATTTATCAAATTTCAATTTTTAAGTTCATGAATCTGGGTTTACAATTTCAATTGTTAATGGATATTGTTATTCATGACATAGATTACTAATTTTGTCTATGATTTGCCTTTAAAAATGAATAGTGATATTCATTGTTCTAATTTAGGCAAGATTATGTCTCTGAGTAGAGGGATGGCCTTAGTATCAAATGGAAACATAGTAAAGTGCTTGGTGCTAAACAATTTGGGTTTGTGACTTGGTTGTACATTGTATTGGATTCATAGTGAAATAAAGCTTTTTTTAATCATTATATTTCTTGCATATTGAGCAATAGTGTTATGCATTTCTTAGACTTGTATTCATCAAACCATTTTTTCTCATGTAGGTTTATGGTTAAATAATGGTAAATATTTTTGTAATGTTGGTTAATGTTATGATTTAAACACTATTTTATTATTAACCTGCTAACTCTTAATAGTTGTTTATGCACTTCAAAAAGGAACTGAGTGTATTGTGGATTTGATGCATAGTGTAGAATAAGAATGAAATCTAGGTTTTGCAAACTGGGAACAAAAATAGAAGTTAAATTTTTATTGTAATGTTATTAAATTCAGCTGATGTGCACTGAAAAGTTATATTTTTGAGTTGATATGGTATCACATTTATGAATTTATTAATTAGTTATTATTTGGAAATTTTCATCAATGTTCAAATGTGAATTCTTTACCTTTATTTCATTAACTTCAAGTAAATATGGATGATTTTTAATATTGATTATTATTATTGAATAAGTTCGAATAGTAATTCTTAAATTATTATATAAGGTAAGAGGCTGCACGTGATGATTATTCCTAGGGCATTTATATAAAGGTTTATGAGTTTATAATTTTAAGATACAAATGTAAGATGTATTATAGTGTTGTAAGTTATAATTATTAGTTACAAGCTATCATTTGAATGTACATGTGTATGAATTAAGTGCTTACATTGATGTTTTTATCTATTTATATATGGATATGTTTATGTGATTTACTTGTTTATAAATTTAAATAATGACTTATCATTATAGTTTTCATAAAAAGTTTGATTAATTAATATTTTGAGAACTTAATTGGTGATAAGGACCTGACTTCTCATTTTGTATTCCTTAAACAATATATGAGATAAAAGGGGAATCACTAAGTTTATTAACAATAATGAGTAATTATAATGACTTGGGTTCTGTTAGATTAATGGTTGGTATGCTTGGGAAACTTCATTTATTCCTTAAAGCATTGACATGAATTTTGTTAGTTCTCATGCACTGATTGGTTCTTAAGAGTTGATTACTAAGCTTGGTGTAATTACATTACGATGTAAATTTACTTGGTAAATATTGAGATGATGTGAACTTTATAATTAACACATTTTTTAAGATTCTCTCATCTCTCTTTTAAAATGTAAATAAGGAAGTTGAGAAGAATTAATTAAGTGTCAAATTTTTATTTCTATTAAGCAAAAATTTATGTTTAGTTTGTATAATACATCAAAGAGTGTGAATAGAATATCTTGGTTAAATTGTAAATCTTTATTGGTCTTGTATTGTTCCATTAAATCAAGTCGTGATCCCTTATGATATTTAATCTAATGACTAAATATATGTTGATATAATAAACACTCAAAATATAAGTCATGGTTATTATTATTAGTATAAGGGTATGCTTGAATACTAGTTATGATTATCAAATTTAAGTTGTTTCTATTATGTTTTAATTAAAAAGAGTTAATGTGTGATTTTATAAACTTATCAAAATCATCAATAATTACATTAGATGTCTATATGGAATTTAACAAGGTCATGATAACTTAATGAATGGTTTTATTGGGTTTCACTCATATTTATTAGGTAGTTATTTGTTGCAGTTACTTTTGTAGATTGGTTAATCTTCTTGAACAAATATTTAGGTATCAAGGATCCAAAATAAGTTTGATCACCTAATAAGATCTCATGGATGGCATTCGAGATGTATAAGTGTATACACATCAAGAATACAATCCAATGAGTATCTATCATACAAATTTTTTAGTGTACTTATGTGAATGAGCTTATTTAGTTTAGAATGTTATTTGATGTTATGTGTGAAAAATAAATAGTCTACTTTCTAATCTATGTTCTATTGAGTAATGATCATTTAATTAGTTTATTTGAAAGATTGACTATTTTAAAACCAGTGAAAAAGGTGGTTCAATGACACTGATAATCTCACATAATTTTAATAGGTGTTCAAATTTAAAATACACTAACATGGAGTTCAAAATTTGTGAATGATCATCTTCTTGTGCTTCATGGTTAAGTGAACATTGTTGTGTTTCAAAGTTTGATCAACACTCATACCTTGTCATATAGTGTGTTTGGATACTTCCATTGGTAACTTGTCTTACACTAAACTTTTATTTATGTTTCATCATGAAATATAGTTATGAAAATGTGTTAGTAATTAACTAACTTATATGTGGATACAGGCATAACTTCCTTAAAAGTAGGGTTTTTCAAAACTCAAAATTTTAGGGTCATAATACTTGGTATCAAAGCCTTTATTTCAGCTAAATCAAGAAAAAATTATGAATGATTTGATTTAAATTCATGATTAATTATTAGGATGGCTAGAACTAGATCAAATTTTAACCCTTAGAATAATGGAAGTGACCTAGTTGATAATCATGAACTAGATCAGTACGATCATGCTGACACTGATGTGGAACATAGTGACAGTTATGTTGTAAATCAAAATAACCCTACACAGCAAGTTCCTAAGGAAAAAAATGTTTTATTACATAACATTTTGGGTGTATTACATGGAATTCAAGGATAAATTGAAGGCTTTGATCAAAGGCAGACCCATTTGGAAAAGTTACAAGAGGGTGGGTAGGAATAAGAGATTCTTAATGAATGTCCACAATAATAAGAGGTTGTGGAACATATTATTAAGGAGCTAAATAATCTTCCTCCTCCCACATTATTTAGTGAAGACACTAGTGATTTCATTAAGGTATGGATAATAAATTTATAGAATTATTTGACTTTGCGCAATCTAAGTTCTAACATTAAAGCATGCATCAGAGCTTATCAAATGGTAGGTGATGTTACTTAATGGTGGAATAATTTGTGTTCCCTAAAAGGTTATGATCCCATTTCTCTTTCATGGATTTTTTTTTAATTAGTTCATAAAAAGGTATCTAAACATCATCTATAAAAATTAAAAAATCATGAAATTTTAGTTGCTAAAGAAAGGAACTACGATAGTTTTTAATATGAGAACAAGTTTTTGAGACTCATGTGTCATGTAAATTACATGTAGGATGAGGAAATTAATGTAACCAAGTTTAAACTAGGGTTGAATGAGATAATTATGCATGATGTAAACATTACCAATCCAAAAACCTTATCTACTACTTTGGAATCAACACACTATGCTAAAGAAAAGGAGAGGTCTCACCAAAAGGTAAGACAAGAATTTTAGAACATGTAGTAAGGAAATCCCAAGTTATCAATACCTCTAGTAAATAATAATTTCAAAAAAAATAATACTAAGAGGACTTTTTAAAAAGGTTAAAATTCTAGAAATAAATTTCAAAACTCAAAGAGTTCTAAACCACATTCTTTCATAAAGAATGTTGAAACTAGTAATTATCAAAACTTTCATGGACCAGCCACAAGAGCAAATACCATTCCCCTTATAACTAAGACTAATGTGACATGTTGGGATTGTGGATACAAACATTACCACAATAACTCCACTAAGTTTAATAATAATCATAAAGTCTATGTAGTGGTAGATAATAGAAATGTAGTATTTCAGTCAACATCTATTAAGACTAGATGTATAATTTCAAGTTTTTCATTCTCTATTTTGATTGATTCTAGAGAAAAAAATAGTTTTATTTATCTTATTAATGATTTGAAGTGTAAAATAATACCAACTAGACTTAGATAAGGATGGAATGTATATTTTGGTACTAGGAAGAAAGTGGTTGTTAATGAATGCCTAGAACAAGCTGAACTTAATTTAGTCAATTTCAAGACTTGTGTGAACCTATTACTTACTCATTTGGGATCATATGACATTGACCTATACATGGATTATATGAAAGCACATAAAACCAAGATGGACTGTTTTATCAAAATATTTTGATGTGTAGATGTTGAAAGAAAATTGATAATTATTCAAGGAACCATTAAACCTTCAACTCAATGAATTATTTCGGCTATACAACTTAAGAAGGATGTTAGGAAGGGATGTAAAATTTATAACATAAAACTAAATTATATTTTTGAGGAAACCACCTTTGTACTCAAAAATACCTAATTTTTAAATAATTTATGGATATTTTTCTAGAAGAGCTGGCAGGACTACCTCTCAAAAAGATATTTGACTTTTCAATTGATGTAACACCTAAAATAGCACCTAATCTAAAGCACCGTATCGAATGAACATATCTAATCTAAGGGAACATAAGTTTTAGCTATAATATTTACTAGGAAATGGAATGATACACCCTAGTGTGTCACCTTGAGGAGTTTCAGTGGTGTTTGTAAACAAGAAGGATTGGACACTTAATTTGTGCATTGACTATAAAATGTTCAATAAGTCACAATCAAGAATATGTATCTCATTCCTTGCATAGATGATATTTTTGATCAAATGAAAAGGATAGATATATTTTCAAAGATATATCTTTTATCAAGGTACCATAAACTCTATATCAAATATGAATATATTCATAAGATTGCATTTAGAACTAGATACAGATACTATGAATTTCTAGTTATGCACATTGGACTAACTAATAATCCTACAACATTCACAAATTTAATGAATAGTGTATTCTAAAAATTTCTTAACAAGTTTGTGTTGGTATTTTTATATGATATTATAATCTATTTAAGAAGTGAACAATAAGATAAGCAACACTTAAGACCAATACTACAATATTTAAGGCATCATAAATTGTATGGTAAGCTATTTAAAGGTTTTTTTATTCAATCTAAAATTCACTATTTAATACATATAATTTTTAAGGGTGGACTTAAAGTAGATCCTGAAAATATTATAGCCATTAATGAGTGGATAGCTCTAAGGAATGTACATGAAGTGAGAAGCTTTATGGGGCTTATTGGTTACTATCATAGGTTTGTCAATATTTTTCAAGGATTTTTCATCCTTTAACTTCCTTGTAGAGGAAAAAAATGAATTTTGACTGGTATCCTATATGTGAATCTATTTTTCAAGAACTTAATAATTTTTTGAATTCATCTCCTATTATGACTATACCAAATCCAAAAATCTAATTTGAAATTTAGGTTAATGCCTACATGTTATGCATTGATGTAATTTGACTCAAGATGGTAAAGTGGTTGCTTATGAATCCATAAAACTCAAAACTCATGATCAAAATTACCCCACTCATGATTTAGAATTAGTTTTTGTTCATTCCTTAAAATAGTAGAAGCATTTCCTATTATAAAGCACTTCAAGATTAAATCTGATCATTACATCCTTACGCACTTATTTTTTCAAGATGAGTTGAATGCAAGGCAAAGAAGGTGGTTGGAATTTATTAGTAACTTTGATATTGATTATGTGAAATAGAAAGAGAATAGGGTGGTCAATGCTCTAAATAGGTGAACCTACATTGATGTCATCATTATTCTCTGATCTAATTTTAAAAATTATGCTTGAACAGTAGAAGTTTGACTCTGAATACTTTGAAATTTATGTTGAAATAGACTCAAAAAGTTTTGAGTCTGATTTTTTAATTGATCTAGATGGTCTGTTGAGATACAAAGGTATAATTTTTGTTCTAAGCTTAGGTAATATGAGTGAATAGGTTTTGAATGAAGTGGATGTTGTACCTCATTACATTCATTCAGGTGTCAATAAAATGACACAAGAGTTGAAAGAGTTTTATTTTTTACCTAGGTTAAACAAAGATGTGGTTGATTTTGTAGCCAAGTGCTTAGAATGCTAGTGTGTAAAATTTGAACATGGTCATCTTGGAGGATTGATTTATCCTCATTCCATTCCATAAATAGATTAGGTTATAATATATATGGATTTTATCACAAGATGTCCTAAATATCATAATAAATATGATTCAATCCTGGTAGTGATTGATAAACTCACTAAAGTGGCACACTTTAATTTAGGCAAAATCATGGATGATGTATTCATCCTTGCCAAGAGATTTGTAAAAGAAATGGTTCACCTTCATGGAGTCCCTGAAATGATTATCTTAGATAGAGATAAGTTGTTTACTTCTTAGTTTTGGCAAACTATGATGGTTAATTTTGGTACAAAGCTGAATTATAGTTCAGCATATCATCTAGAAATAGATGGGAAAATTGAAAGGCTGAACATGATTATTGAGGACATGCTAAGAATATATGTCATAGATCATTAATAAAAGAAGGAATTTTTATTATACTTGATTAAATTTACCTATAACAACACATATCATTCTATGATAGGGATGGTATCATTTGAGGCCTTGTACAAATGAAAATGTACAAGTCCTTATGGCTGGAATAGCCTAGAAAATTATGTATTTTTAGGTCCTAAAACTTTGCAAGAGTATGATGAGCAAATGGTTATCATATAACAAAGATTAAAATATAACTCAGATCGATAGAAAACCTATGTAGAGATGAAAACATCGTATAGAGAATTTAAAGTTTTGGATAAAGTATTTTTGAGGGTAAGACCTCAAAAAAGTTCAATTAAGTTTGGAAAACCTGCTAAGTTAGCACCACACTATGTTGGACTTTTTGACTTAGTGGAAAAGATCATATCGGTGGTTTATCATCTTGCTTTTCCTCCTTCTCTATCTAAAATCTATGATATTTTTATGTATCTTTATTGATAAAATATATCTCATACCCCTCACGTGTTTAAATTAGAACAACATTTAGGTGGAGGACAAAGAAATAATTTAGTTTAAACCTATCAAAATTCTAGCTCAACACATCATTGAGATTAGGAAGATAAAGTTGCATCAAGTTTTGGTCCAATGGGATCAAATGGGAGAAAGGAGTGATTCCTGAGAAGATAAAAATATTTTCTAGTAGCACTATTCTCATTTATTTTAAGGCTCTAAGGATGGTGTCATTCTTAATGGGGGGTGGAAGTCATGACCACACATACCTAGTACATTGATTATTAACTATGTATTGATACTATGATGATTTGTGGACTTTATATTGTAGATATTATGATTCATTTCAAAGTATTTAATTTGTTTTTAAATTGATATTTACACAACATTTGTTATATACTTGCATTAATTTTGATGACAATCAAACACCGTTGATGACTTTTTGGGTTTGGTTTTAGATTCATTACATATAAACATAGATTGGTTCTAAAATCTTGTGTACAATGACAAAGGCAAATTATGTAATGAATTTTAAATCATAATGTAGTGGTGTCAATATCCAAATTATGTCTTTTTTTGTTAATCTTGAGCTATGTTAGTTTGCTTGATTTATCAGTCTTGTGTTAATTAAATTCCTTTATTGATGTGGTTTATCATTTTTAATTATTATTATCATTTTGAGTAATCAAATGCATGAAACATGCGTGTTCTAACATCAATGTGAAGAGTTTTGAGAAGGTGAGATGCAAATAGAATTTTGATACCAATAAAATGTTGTTAAAGGTCATAAGACCTTTGATAAGTCTTATGATTTTGTACTCTAAGACCAGTTTAGGTTTGAGTGTCAATAGTAATTTTTTACCAAAAAGGGTTGGCACCATAATCTTACAAGTCCATAATCAAACTAAATTAGTTAAATAAGTTGAAGTTCTTAAAAAATCTAAATTGTGTATAGTTTGTAATAATCCATGAAAGGAATAGGAAATAAAGAACATTAAGTTAAGACATGCCTATGGTTTGAAAAACTAAGGTAATGGTATTAGTTAGAAAAACCATAAGTCATAGAGACTTTGGTTGATGGCATGTTATGTTTCACCATGGTCAAATAACCCCAATCACAAAAGGATTCAGTGGTTGACTTTTGAATATACTAAATTAGGGTTATCATTTGGTCATTTTATTTTGATAGCTTGGTATTCAATGTCCATGGTATTTTCTAGGCATCACATGTAGGAAGCTAAGGGTTTTGAACTTGACTTCATAAATATGGAATCTAGGCATTTGATTTTTTAGGTGAGAGTTCTATTTGGTGGAAAAAGGATTTCAACTACCTATAACTTTGACATTAGAAAATTATAGTATAAAGAAAATAAAAATAAAAAATATGAGGAAGGATGACTGTGGTGGAAAATAAGAAAAGGAATAAGCCATAGGATCTAGGCTAAGCCTTTCTAATAACACATTTCATCTTAATACCTATTAAGGGAATTTTAAATTTTTATTTTATGAATTAATGTGTTATTGATTGGTTGTTTACTTTAAATAAAGTGATGGTTTAAGGTTTGGAAGCATATGGGATCCTAAATAGACCTAAATTTGTTTATTATTTGTAAAATTTATTAAGAAAACCCTAAGGGGTGAGACAAGGAGAATACCTCACCCGTAGATGATGTATGGGTAAACTCAAAATTTGAAATGACTCTTTGGTTCCTTTGCAATGTTCGTTTTGTGTTTGGTTCTTCTAGATGATTTTTAGGTGTTTTTAGGTTTCAAACCCTGGTTCCTTTGAATGTTTACTTAATTATTTATGTCTCAATTATGTGTGTGTCAAGTTAATATTATTTTTTATGGACTTTTTGGTTCTAGGGTTGTGTTTGAATTAAACCCTTGACTATTATAAAACCCTTGTTTAAACCTGTGACACCATTGCATCATGTCATTAGATTTTTAGGGTGTTACAATCTTGTCATTATGTATCTAATTCACCACCAACCAATGGTTGGGGTGGGTATGTACACCTATTGATGGTTGGGCTTATCTTACACATGAAGATGGGTTGTATACTTGATTTATCTTGATGGACTTAGACAGTGGTAAAGAGATTTATTGTTCATATTATTGTATCTCAATGTGGATTCAGTTTTGTAAAGATTGATATGATTGTGTTAATAATGGTTTTGTTATTTAATTGGGAAGTTTCTCCATTAAGATAATATAGTAATTTTGCAGAGTAAACAGATTTTCTATTATATGCTTAGTTTACTCTTTTCATCATCTACATTCATTGAGGTCATAATGGAAAATGTTTTAAAAGGAAATGAGGAATTATTATTATGGTAATTCAACATGGTTTGGAAATGATTATTGAATTGTATTCAGATTTGAATAGATGTGTGTTGTCAATATTTATATACTACTTTATTTACCATGTTTAATCTATAGCAAATGGGAAACATATTTCAAGTTACTATTATATCTTAATATGTATTGAACTTAAATGAAGAGAGAATAGTCAATTCAAAAGGATTTTTCAAAGTTTAATTTTTAACTTAATGAATCTTGATTTGTAATTTCAATTGTTAATGGATATTTTTAATCATAACATAGATTATTAATTTGGTCTATGATTTGCTTTTGAAAATGAATAGTGATATTCATTGCTATAATTTAAGCAATATTGTCTCTAAGTAGCGGTACATTATTAGTATTAAATGTCAACATAGTAAAGTTCTTGGTATTAATAAAATTAGATTTGTGACTTGGTTGTGCACATTCATAGCAAAATATAGATTTTTATAATTGTTATATTTATTACATACTAAGCAATAAAGTCATGCATTTCTTGGACTTGTATTCATCAAACCATTTTGTCTCCTATAGGTTTGTGATTAAATAATGGTAAATAATGTTGTAGTGTTGGTTGATGTCATGATTTAAATTTTATTTGATTGTTAACCTGATAACTCTCAATAGCTTTTTATGAACTTTAAAAAGGAACTGAGTGTATTGTGGATTTGATGCATAGTGTAGACTAAGAATGAAAGTTGGGTTTTGCATGTTGGGAATGAATATATAAGTTGAGTTATTATTGTAATGTTATTAAAGTTAGTTGGTTATGCATTACAAAGTTATATTTTTGAGTCAAGGTGGTAAGTGATTTATAAATACGTTGATTGGTAATTATTTGGAATTTTGAGTAATATTCTAATGTGAATTATTTACCTTTGTTTCATTAACTTCAAGTAAATATGGATTAGTTTTAATATTGATTATTATCATTGAATAAGTTTGAATAGTAATTCTTAAATTATTATAAAATGTAACATGGTTGTACTTGATAATTGTTTCAAAGGCACTTATAGAAAGGTTTACGAGTTTATAATTTTAAGATGGGAATTTAAGATGTATTATAGTGTAGTAAGTTATAATTATTAGTTATGAGTTATCATTTAAATGTACATGTATATGGATGAAGTGATTACACTTGATGCCATCAGTTATATATATACAGATATGTTTATGTGATTTACTTATTTGTAAATTTGAATAATGACTTGTCATTATCGATTTCCTAAAAAGTTTGAGTAAGTAATATTTTGATAACTTAATTGGTGATAAGGCCCTGAATTCTCATTTTGTATTTCTTTAGAAATATATGAGATAAAAGGGGAATCACTAAGTTTATTAACAATAATGAGCAATTATAATAACTTGAGTTTTATTAAATTAATGGTTGATATGCATGGAAACCTTTTTTTATTCCTCAATGTATCGACATGACTTATGTTGGTTCTTGTGCATTGATTAGTTCTTAAGAATCAATTAATAATCTAGGTGTAATTATATTACACTAGAAATCTACTTCATAAATATTAAGATGATGTGAGCTTTATAATTAACACATTATTTAATTTTCTCTCATGTATATTTTAAAATATAAATAAGGAAGTTGAGAATAAATGACTAAATGTCAAATTTGTATTTCAGTTAAGTGAAAAGTTGTTTAGTTTGGATAGTACATCGAAGAGCATGAACAGAAGATTTTAGTTGAATTGTAGATCATTATTTGTCTTGTATTTTTCCATTAAATCAAGTTGTGATCTCTTGTGATATGTAATCTCATGATTAAATAGATTTTGATGTAATAAACATACAAAGTATAAGTCATATTTATTATTATTGCAAGGGTATTCTTGAATAATAATTATTGTTGACCAAATTTTACCCCCAGGCAAAAAAATTTAGTCCCCTTCTTCCCTTGCTATCCATGCTAGTCATTTTTAGGTTGCACAAGTTCAATGAGTTTGGTTCATGGCCTGGTTCAAGTGGTTCAACATCTCGATTCAACAAGCGTTGAACCATTGAACCATTGAACCAAGTTTGGTTCAACGAGTTTGGTTCAACGGGTTTAGTTCATCGGCCTTGGTTCACCAGTTCATCGGCATGCAATGGTTGAACCATTGAATCGTTGAACCATTTTGGTTCAATGACGTTGGTTTAAGGGTATGCTAGTTAGTCGAGGGGCAGTCTTCAAGTTCAAATACCCTTGCAAAGGGCAGGCGCTTCAAAAGAAAAGGACCTGGGCAAGTTCAATTTTGTTCATTGTTCAAAGTTCAAAGTTCAAATTTGTCAAAATTGACTAAGTCCTGAATTCCTTCAGACTTTTTACCCAAAGGAATTCCTTTGGATAAAAAGCCCGAAGGAATTTGGGCACAGCTTAAATCAAAAAAGCAAAGGCCGGGTAGAATTTTTGCAGATTTTTTGTCCGCGAGAAAATGCCTGCGGACAAAAGCCCATGGAAAATACATAGAACAAACAAAACTTGGGAAAATTGTCTGTGGGGACCTGAGAAAAAATTTGGAAGACCAAAGGACCCATCGAAGGACCCCAAAGGGCAAGTGCCCTTATGGGGGACTCTTGGCCAAACACAAAGGAGGCACTTTCAAAGAGCTAAAGGGTCACCTTCCCTCAAAAAGGTGCTAAGAGGAAGCAAAACCGTAGAGAAGCCATGAAGACCCAATGACATTTTGATAGGGATGGTGACGTCTCAGAGGATGTCAAAATTAACAAAACAAGTTAGCCATTGGTTTTCAAACCAATGACGGTTGTATGAACGTCAAAGTTAGTGAAACAAAATGGCCATTTGTTTCCAAACTGAGAGAGAGCTAACCAAGGGGCTAGAATGTAGCGACCCGCTAAGAATTCACCCCCGAGGGCCGAAGGAGCTAGAAGAGACAAAATTGAGAAAAGACAAGGAGACAAGCATGGAATGAGCAAGTAGTTAGTCCAAGTGGTGCCAATTTGAGAAGTGACTCTGGCAGGTGAAACAGTTTCTGTGAATTGATCATTGGGGACACAAATAGCTAGCAATGCAATTGGTTTCTCCATTTTACATTTAATGAGTAGATAAACTATGTATTGACCTTGAAAAGATAGACTTCAAATAGATAAAGTGCACATCTCATTAATGTTTTGAGTGACTTGTTCTTCCCAATGAAGGGATGCAATAGGCCACTTGTAAAAAAGGAGTGCCAAATGGGCCTCCTTGCTTCTCCTATATATTGAAGACTTGTCATTTTAAGAAACATCTTCCACATTTTGTAAGGCACAGCCCTAGCAAAATTCCACCTAAATCAATAAATGCAGTTTTACCTCCATTTTGGATAGATTTTCTGCATATGTCTTGAGTGTTTATTTGTGCTCAGTCATTGTTTCTTGATGCTTTCATAGGCCCAACACCAGCATACATGTTGTCTACAAGGTGCCATCTCTACAGCTGATAGGAGGAGAGTAGTATTTGAGAAGTTTAGAATAGAGGAGATTACTTACAGTGTGTATTCCACAACACCTTGGTGAAATCTCTATTTTTTTATGTTTTCATGAAAGCCTCCCTACCAGTTTCTTGCAGCCTAGTCCTTTTGCCAAGTTTGAAGTGTATGTATGTATTTGTCTGATTTTAAGTGTGGATGTGAGAAGTTCAACTTATTTTGGTGCATCAGCTCCTTAGAGTAGTTTATTTTCCTGCAGTTTTCTCCCTTTTCATCCCCCCATTTTATATATATATATATATATATATATATGCACTTGATAGAATGAACATGATGCATCAAAGGGAGCTAGCCCTTATCTAGAGGCTCTCCCCTCTAGCTTCTCCAGTCCCACAGGTGAGAGGGGAGTTTCCATAGTTGCTAGGAGAAGGTAGGAGCTCGGCCTCCTCCCAAGGGTGCAATCTCTTGCGTCAACAATTTTGGCATGCCCGGTGGGACATAGTTTGACAACTCAGTAAGGTTTCAAGATTGATGCTAGTCCTGTCATAGCAATTCAAAGTCTTCCATCATTTGGTGACTCCACTGGTAAGAGCTTTAGTTTTCCAATTAAGACTAGTTTCTTAATTTTCTATGCCTAAAGTCACCACAAGGTCTGCTTCCAAAGGGGTTCCTTTCGATTTCATTGAGTTGCCTTTGAACTCTAAAAAAAGGCTAAGGTTTAAGAGGACCCATCCTTATCCAACAAGCCACCCTCCTAGACCTATCATAAGGGACGCATACATAGTAGAGCTGCAGTTACAGCCCATCCCAGCCATGTTATTGCCTTTTGTAGATTCTCATGGTCAGATCCCCTTGAATCTCCCACATTATGATCCAATTCCAAGAATAGCCTTAAAAAATGTGCCTTCTTTTGATGGAGAGGGACCCATTACAGTCATCGATCACATTAGGAATATTTCCAACCTTTGCAATATTCACAATGTCACAGAGGAAATATCACCATCAGATTGCTAACACTGTCTCTCAAAGGCAAGGCTCTTGACTAGTATGGAACTTTGCCTATAAATTCAATACATTCTTGAAATGAATTGGGCACTCAGTTGATAGACCATTTTGGGGAAAAGAGTGATGGCCTCTCACTGGCTGAGCAGCTGATGACCATAAAGAGAGCTCCACATGAGTATATGCAGGACTTCAACATGTAGTTTCAAAAGACTTGGGATAGAATTCCCATCCTGGTAAGACCGACTCCCAGCTATGATTTTTTGTACTATTTAAGAGCATTAAATAGTGATATTGATATGATGATACAATCTATAGGAGGTCATATACTACTTACTACTTATGACATAGCCATACCAGCTAAAAACTGCTTAGTACAGGCTGGGAAAATAGCCCCTAGGCCTCACATGCCATTTTTCCCAGAAATGCTACCTCTAATTTAGACCATTGCTCCCACATTGGCCCCTCTACCTAACATTGAGAAACCCACTATTATTTTGTATAATGAGCTTCATGAAGTTAAGAGTCTGTTGTAGAGCATGTCAAATGAACTTGTAGCTCTTAAAAGGCAGCAAGCTCAAAGCAATAGACCAAATCAGGGATACCAACATTATGGTCAAGCCCCTAAACCCCCTTTTCAAGGCTATAATCAAGGACAGGGTCAGCTCACTCAGACCAGGCCATTTCAAAACTACAACTTAGGCCCCCCTTCATCATCTAAAGTCATGGTGCTAGTCTAAAACAATCTAGTACAAGAGCAGCCAAGTTGTTTGACCATGGGATATGGACAAGAATAGGTCGTTTACACAAATGAGATGATGAATTATTTCTAGAATGTAGACAATTAGGTAGCTGCTCATTCCCAAATTTTTTAGGCTCCAACTCAACCCAGCACAAGTAGCAATCAGGCCCAGCTGGATTCTACCCTCATGAGTCATTTGGAAGGGGAATTTTATTCAGTGAATTATGTGGGTGTTATAGACAATCAAGCTAACTGTGTTACAGCCAACACAAGATTTAAGAGAAGAGCAATGGGAGAAGCCCAGGCTACCACCCAAGTGGCAGAAGCACCTTCTCCATCACACTCAAATTTGAAGGCCCCAAATTTTAGATAGCCATTTGTACCTTCAGCCCCTCAGCCTGCAGCTCAGGTTGGAATCAGCCCCAAAGAAAGCTTGAAGGGAGGTAGTCCCTAGGTCAATATAGTGGACCAGATGAAGAAGCTGCATATGAACATCTCTTTATGGGATTCATTATCTCTTCTAGGATAGAAGGACATATTGAAGAAGGAATTGCATGAGCTGGATCGATAAGCTGTCCCAGCAAGCACTGATAATGCCTTGATGACAAATAGACAGCCTTCCATTTCAGGTCAGGTAAAGAAGGAAGAGAAAATTCCCCCTTTCTATGTATCCTTGGTCATAGGGGATTTCTTAGTACATAATTGCATAATTGATAGTCGGGCTAGCACCTTAGTGATGCCCAAGTGCATACCTAACAAGATGGGACTGAAATATGAAGAGATGAACAAAGGAGTCTTGCAGCTAGATGGGACACCTAAAAAAATAGTTGGGATTGTGAATGGTTTAGGCTTGACATTGCATGCTTGCCCAACCTTCTCAATTCCCCATGATATAGTGGTAGTGGATGTTTCTCCTTATTTCACAATTTGCTTGTCCAGGGACTTCACATCAAAGATAGGTGGCTATCTAGCAGCGAATTGGTCATATCTAGTTTTTAGAACCAAGTATGAGACCAAGGTAAAAATTGAGTCTAAGCCACTCTACAAGGATCATCTAAAACCATACTTGCCCAAGGTAGCAAATGTCAGTTACACCATTATCGACCCAGAAGAGTCTCAGACAGACCAATCTTTGTCTTCTGCTCTTGAAGGAGTTACAGACCTACTCTTGGATGAGTGGGGAAATGATAACTTCAAACATGATCCTTACAAGTTCATTGAGGAGGCAGACCTTGGAGTCTACTGTATGCACGAAGAGGGCACCTTCATGCCAAATTTAATGAAGGCCAGCCAAGATGACCTTGGTCTATGGCAGCTATACTTTGACGGTTCCAAAAGTAGGTTAGGCACTGGTGGTGGGGTGATGTTGGTTTCCCCTTCTAAGGATAGGTACTTTTTAGCTTTCTATTTCCAATTCTCTTGATCAAGTAATGTTTCAGAATATGAGTCCCTTCTCCATGGGCTGGAATGGGAAAGAAAAAGAGGGATCAAGGAGTTGCAAGTTTTGGGAGATAGTGAGCTAATTGTAAATCAGGTGAAAGGCCAGAATCTAACCAAGAATTCCTTACTGAAGTCTTACAAGCATAGGGTCTGGGACTTGGTGGAAGATTTCCTCACTTTCAATATCACCTCCATTCCCAAAGAGAAAAATAAACAAGTGGATAGGCTAGTATTAATTGGCACTCAGTTCAATGTTTCTAAGGAAATAAGTTGAGACTGTGGTTCACGTGACTTGAAAGTGGTTGTTTGGCCCTCTGTCCCAGACAACATTGCAAATTGGAAAGTTTTCAAAAGTGACCAAAAAATAGCTTTCTTCCTATAGGAGGAAGCTAAGTTCACAACACAGAATTAGGCAAAATTGTAGCAGCAATATGGCAATCAGATTGTTCAGTTGAAGAATATTAAGCCCCCTAAAGGTTTGGTCACTCTTGAGAGCATCTTCAATGGAGATGACCAATTGAGAAATGACAAGGCATGCATCACAACTAAAGAGGAAAATTATGAAAGGGTTGAGATCTTTAAGGATATGTTTCTATCGCTAATTCGCTTTTTTAGATTATAAAGAGAGAGAAGAAACTAAAGAATAATGGACAAGGCATGTGAAGTACCTGGACTAAAGATTGTGCACCATAATCCAGACGCTTGTGAGCACCCCTCTTTGGCTATGGAGGAATGACACCTGCAAAGAAAAGGAACTTGGACAAGAAAATGTTAGATGGATAGGCGGTGGGTTGCCAAGCGAAAGCTTGTTCCCAGAAGTATGAGAACTTCCTTAAGGGAGGTCAACCCACTATTTTGATAAAAGATAAATGACTGATAAATGACAGAATGCTAAAATAGACTAAAATGATAGCAAACTGAAAGAGAAAAGAAAGCAAGGGCTTACCTGGAAGACGCTGTCGGCCTGGTTGCAGTCGCCGAAATCGGTGGTCTCACCGGCGTCGGTTGTCGAGTCTGCCGACGTCGGTTAGTCTGCCGACGTCGGTTGGGGTAATGACTGGCATCGGTCGGGGCAATGGCCTCTAGATGGGTCTGGTCAGGTTCTTGGTCAGGGCTTGGTCTGTGGATGGTCTGGGCTTGGTCTCTGGTCTATTTTGAGGCAGTCAGGGGGTCTGTGCAGAGATACAGGAGAGTCAAATGGACAGAGAGGGACAGAGAGATAGAGGAAGCCAATCATGGAGATAGGAATCCGGGTCTGGGTGACAGTCAGAACTGAGGGAAAGGAGTGCTAAATCTAGTTTAGAAATGACTAGAAAGCATAAAGAAAACAAACAGAGTACAACATACCTGTGCCTGCTGGTTTTTATTGTTGTTGTTCCCGCTTGTTGAAGACCTGTTGCTGATGAAGAATCCCTATTGTTCACTTGTAAAAGCTTGCTGTGTACCTGAGGGAGAGAGTCAGAGAGCGAAGAGGAGAAGAAATGGATGCCAAAACACCAAGAGAAATCAGTTTGTGAGCTCCAAGGTCTAGGGGCTTCAACGGATGCAGAAAGGGGTAATGAAGGTTGTCGACACCGGCAGTTTCGCCGACGTCGGCGGTGGCAGAATGGGGACAGAGACTAAAAATAGCCTCTGCGTATTCTTGCACACCGTCGGGTGAGGGGTTGTGGGAAGAACGGTCACGAGGATGCTTAAATGGGCGTGGGGGGAAGATAATGAGGAGATTTGGCATAATAAATGCTAGGGGGAAGGTGGAGGGATTCAAGGGAGGATCCAAGGTGGCAAGGGTGAGGTGGAAAGGGGGCAACTTAATTAAAATATTTAAGTTATTTTAATCAAATGAATGGAGGGGACTAAGGCCAAGGGTTAGGATAGGGGTTTGAGGCGAACAAGGGGGAGAACCAAGGTGCAGACACGTTTGCGGTGTCTACATTTGCCCCTTTTTATCTTGTTGGTTGCTCTTAACGAACTGCAAGACAAAAACAGGAGTTGGTTGCCCCAGGAAAAGGATGAGGTGTTCCCCCCTCAAAGCGATAGTCGAGAGAAGGGAACCGAAGATCGAGTGTCGATTTGACAAAAGGTGGATGAGAAAGATGAGAAGTGAGTGAAAACGCTGCAAAAGTCGTGATTGCGCGTATACCACGTCACGGGACAGGTAGGTCAAATTGTCGCATGTCGAGGGTCAAGGAGTGCCAAAATTAAAGTAACCGAGCCCCAGCATTTAGTCGTCTGCTGATCAGGTCACTCAATCTAAGCTGAAGCTCCAAATGGTCATCATGTTCCAAGTATCCCAGGCTCAGGAAGTGCTCCCAGAGACACGAAAAAGCCACAAGTAGTAGGGATCAATTGGCTTGCGATCCTATACTTACAAAGGGTCAAAAAGGTCTGCGCACAATTCTGCTAACCAGCCATGAGGTAGCACACATGCAAAAACAACCAAGGCAACATTGGCTTGGAAGTAGTCGAAGGTCGAAGGAGATACGCATGATCTCCAATGGTCATTGGTCAAGAGGATGGATGGACGAAAGGATGCAGCCGAGCTAACCTCAGAAAATGTCATGTGATCTGAGTGCTGCCTACATAGCCCTTGTGTGAAGGGCCTCAGGCCAATGTAGTTCTCCCTAAAAGGGGAGGAAGGGTCAAAGAGGTTGATTGGTCTTGGTCAAAGTCGTAGAAGGGAAGGTTTGTCCATCAAAGAGACGAACAAACGGGGGTGGTCGAGCTAACCTCAGAAGATGTGGTATCTGAGTGCTGCATACATAGCCCTGGTCATAGGGCCTCAGACCAATGTAGTTCGGACAAAAAGGTCTGATTGATCAATGATTGGATGTGGTCAAGTGTCAAAATGATGAGGGTAAGATGATGCTATAGATGTCACAGTGGTCAAGAGGCTTTCATCCCTAGCAAGTTTCCATAGTCGTTGTGGATGCATGCTAAAAATGAATGGAAGTCGATTTATGCTTCAGCAAGTATTGGTTTATGCTTAACATAAATTGGGTCTGGTCGGTAGTTTCCATGTGTATTGGTGTCCATAGAAACTATGTAAAATGGACTAGGATGATGTCAGCTGAAAATGATGAAAATGGCTTGGTAAAAGATGAGTCGACAATTGATGTGGTTAAATGTGACCAGAGTGTAGAGAAAAGGTGAAAGGCAAATTGCACTTTCATTGACAAGGACCAGAAAGGAAGCATAGATAGGGGTTATTAGAACCAAAGCCCCGTTCATGCATTACGTCATTGACCAGTGTTGGGTTAGAGCGGTAATCGAATCACTTTGACATTAAAGTGAGCTCGAAGTCTCTTGAGCAGGTAATAGGAGGAGGATAGGGTAACCCAGTTTAAGAGCAGGAATAACCGTGCCCCTTTTTATATAAGACCCTGAG
Organism: Torreya grandis; assembly: GCA_037957365.1. Lineage (NCBI taxonomy): Eukaryota > Viridiplantae > Streptophyta > Pinopsida > Cupressales > Taxaceae > Torreya > Torreya grandis. Next base: position 257,712 of record JARHVA010000260.1, read on the forward strand.
ACAACTACAAGCCAAGTCCATGACTCATTTTTTTTTTTTTTTTTTTTTTTTTGACGGTGAACTGATCGATGCGGGAAGTCCACATAATGATGTCTTTTAATGTAGTGGTCATGTTGCGAAGCTGATCAATGGGGGAAGCTTCTAAGAAAGGTTGCTGTTTGTAGCAAGATTTAGTCATAGCCATCCTTCGAGGGAGTGGTCTATATTTTTGCTTGATATAAGGGCTTTTGAATAGCTGTCCTTCGAGGGAGCAGTCTATTAGCTACAGCAATGATAGTACAGCTATCCTTCGAGGGATCAATCTATCTCTTTGATTTGATTTTGTGACCTTGGATTATGTTTTGACATCTTGATTTTGATTTTTTGATTTTTGATTAGAGTCACGGACAAGGCTGTAGAAGTTCAAGGACTCCCCTTTTATGAGGACAAAGCATCCATACAGCATAAAAGGGTTATAAGAATTGTTAAGAGGAATAGGGTTGAAAGGAATTATGACTAAGAGGACGAGGATTGCTCAAGGGACGAGCTCAAGTAAAATGTCAAGTGATCGAACACTCGACTAACAATAGAAACGGTCGAAGACACAAGACATAAAAAGGGGTTCAAGGTCTAAGAAGACCCTGGGCCATGCTTGTATGTTATGATAAGGTCCAAGTCAATTAGGAGCAAACTTGCCCCAATTTGCCTCTTTCCAGATTGGTCAGGTGTTGATTGATGGATGTGAAGTTGGTTGACATTGTCGTTGGTTGGTTGAAAAAGGTTGAATGTTTGGTCGAGCGGTCAGGTTGATTGATATTTGGTTGAAGTTTGGTTGAGACTGGTCGAATAATTGGTCGGGGGTTGGGTCGATGGACACTTGGTCGAGATGAGTGATTGATATGTGGTAGAGACTGGGTTGAAGAGTTGGTCGAGGTTTGGATGAAGGATGAATTCCCCCAGCGGGTAGGGAGAATGTTTGAAAGATTGGTTAAGGTCGGTTGAAGTTTAGTGGTCAGATGGATGGTATTAATGTCGAATAAGGGGGTCAAAGGTGGCAAGGGGACCATAGTCTGGTGTGGGGATCCTGATTTAGGTGATGAGGTTGGAGAGGCATGAGTCAGGGTTAATGTTTTGTCGAAAAGGTGGTCAAGAGGATCCTTGATGAGAAGGGAATCCTTTTTCCGGTGCTGACGAATGACAGCTTTGAGAGCACAACAATGCTTAGTGTCATGTCCCGGAGTGTGGTGATAGTGGCAGAATTTAGAGTTGTCGAACCAAGATGGCCTTGATCCGAGAGTTGATGAGCAGAGTGGTGTTGAGGGTTTGTTGATAACGTGGTTGAAAAGGGAGGTGTCATTCTCCAAACATTGGCGAATGGCGACCTTAAGGGCATGACAATGCTCCGTGTCATGCCCAGGCGTGCGATGATATGCACAAATGCGAGTGTCATCGAACCATGGTGGTTTTGGTCCGAGAGAGTGATATGGTCTAAGAGGCAGGAGATCAACATGAGAGGACTGCAATAATTGCCGTAAGAGCAAGGCATATGAACCTGCTAATGGGTCGGGATGTTTTATTGCAGTGGGGGTTGATGACGTTGGTTTGGGAGGCGAAGGAGGCATAGGTCGAGGGTTTGGAGGAGATGTATGTCTGATGGGATGAGGGAGTAATAGAGGCGATGTGCCTCTATGAAGTATGGGAGTAGGAAGAACTCCTATTAAAGTGGACGGATGCGGGCCCAAGATAGAGGGCAATGACGAAGGTGGGGGAGGAATCCTCCGATGTGGTCTAGTGGTCTTCGTTGGTTTGGGTCGAGGGCCACCATTGTGCGAGGCAAGGTTAGATATGGGTTTGGGTTTGGATGTGGACGGAGGTGAGCGAGATATAGCAATCTCAGGGAAAGGGCAGGAGGAAACCGTGACTGGGTCTTCCTTGGTTGAAATGGATGGAGAGACTGGTTCTTCTCTTGGTGGAGAAGAAATAAGAGAGGGCGGCTCCTCAAGTGGGCAGAGGGCATGGATGATCGTGCCTTCTACTTGTAGTTGAGGAGTAGGCAAGGTAGGGTCTTCGGATGGAGGTGGGCTTAATGGCGTTGATGTGGTCAAAGCGTCCTCCAATACAAGAGAGGTAGATGGAGGACTAGTAGGGGAAGAAGGTTCTTCATCCTTTAATGGGAGAGGTTGGTCAAGGACAAGAGGTAAGATAATGCTAATCATGTGAATGTCATGGTCTTGAGGGTCATTGGTCATGGTTTGGACGTTGTCTTGAGTAGGCGGGTGATTAGGAAAAGGTTGTTTGAAGATGTCAAGGTTTTGGTTGGGCGGTGCGTTTGGGTTATCCAAAATAAGATCCCCCTTGTCGATCATGTCTTGGACGATGTTTTTGAAAGTTTGGCAGTTGTCGATGTCATGGCCTTGGACAAGATGAAAGGGACAGAAGTCGGCCTCCCTATACCATGTAGGGATGGCTTTTGAAGGGTCAAATTGAGGTGGTCGGATTGGAGGGAGATTGAGGACCCCCTGCTTGAGAAGTTTTTCCAAAACGGAAGCGTATGGTTCTCCAAGTGGAGTGTAAGAACGCTGAATGTACCATTATTGGAATTGTTTGGTGATGCTTGGAGATGTCGAAGGTTGAGAGTAATTCGTTGTTGTCGAGGATGGTGATCTAACGACCACAGTATTGGCCACTCCTTTAGATTCGGAATTGGCAGAAGAAGGAGGTCTGGAAGAATAATGGCCATTGGTTTTAGCGTTGGTATGACGCGATTTGACCTTATCTTCTTCAAGGGCACGGAGTTCAAGCTTTCGAGCCATGATGAAAGCTTCGTCAAAAGTGCAAAATGTCTGAATCTGCAAGGTAGAAGAGATGTGTCTGGCACATGCTCGAGAGAAGAGCTCGATGAGCTCAGGTTGAGGCAAAGAGAAGGAGAGCTGGTTGATCATACCTCTCCAACGAGCGACAAAGTCGACGATTGATTCATCGTCAAACTGCTTGATGGAGTAAAGGTCTGTGATTGAGACTTGTTTGGTGATGTTGATTGAGAAATGGTCAAGAAATAGTTGGGCGAGTTGAATGAATGAAAAGATAGAGTGTCTGGCAAGAGAACTATACCAGTCAAGGGCAGGACCAGAAAGGGACATAGGGAACATGCGTAAAAGTAACGCATCGTCATGGGCAATAAGATAACAGGCATGTCTAAATGCCCGTAGATGTTGTGGGTCTTCCTTGCTCTGAAATCGAGTGAATTTAGGAAGCTCCCAATGGTTAGGGTATGGTCGAATAGGGACGGAAGGATGGATGGGCTCGTTGCAAATTTGGTCATATGACAAAGAATTGCTTGAACCAGAAATAGAGGCTTCGAGACTGGACATTTTATCCATCAGCATCTTGATAAGATCTACTGACGGATTGGCGGGTTGAGCGCCCCCTAAGTTGTAGGGTGCTTGGAAGAGGCTAGAGGAAGCCTGCGACATAGTTGGTTACGCTTGTAAGGGCGCAATGTATGGATGACTAGTCGCAGGGACAGAAGTAGAGGCTAAAGGTGGTTGCGTTATGAAGGTCGAAGGTATAAGTTGACTGGGCACCGCCAAAGGTGGTTGAATGGTGGCACTGGTAGAAAGATAGGTTGGCACGCCTACATTTGTGGTCGCAAGAGTATGAGGGGTCGAGACAATCAAGTTCTGATATGATGTAGAACTTGGTTGAATTGTAGGTAGTTGAGGGGGTAATGGAACCCCGATGGAGGTCGATCTAAAAATAGACGGGGAGGCTAAACTTTGCGTATTGGCCATGGTTGGGTTAATAGTTGAGGTGAAAGGCTGAGTCATAAAGGGTTGGGTGGCGAATGGTGTGGATGTCGTCGCCATGTCACCCGAAAGGTCTCGCGTTGGGTTTCTCGCGAGATAGTTTTGAAGGGCTGCGGTATTGAGGTCCAAGAATCTCTCAAAATCCTGGTCCCCTTCAGGGATGATGGGAATTTGAGTCGGGGTCGGGGTCGGGGTCGGTCCTGTAGGAGTTCTTTCAGTCTCCGAGTGTAACTCCATGATAGGACTGGTTAGGGATGGGGTAGACGGAAGCAGTTGTTGGCTAAAGTGGTTAAGAAGAGAGTCCCGGTTCTAGAAACTGTGTTCTTGCAGTCTCAGAAAACCAGAATGTGGTTTTGACAGAGAAGGGACAGGTTTTAGGCTGCTGGTTTTGAAAGAAAAAAAGAGGACAGTGACAGAGACCGACGTCGGTTGAAAAACTGATGTCGGTAAGGAAGATAGCCGACGTCGGTCAGATAACCGATGCCGGTAAGAGAGGAAAGCCGACGTCGGTGACAGAACCGATGTCGGTGACTGTGTCTTCCAGAGAACAAAAAGATTTTAAGATTCTTTGGAGAAACAATGAAGAAAGTGTCCTCACTCACTCAAACAAATAGATGAGAAGAGGAAAACAGAGAGAGACGGACAAGCCTAAGCGATAAATCTTAGGAATTAACTTTAGAAGCTGTGGCTTATGCCTTAGATGAATGTTTGGGGAGATGGGCTGTCAAGAAGGTCCTAGAAGAGGCAGTCTAGAGTTGGTTTTGGGTCTTGTTTTAGGTACTCAAAGTCTGTGTTAGGTCTGGTACGTGGCCTGGTGCTAAGGAGCAAGCTCCCCTCACTTCACGATTCCAGTAGTTAGCTGGTCTCGCTTAGCCAAGATATACCTCGCCTAGAGTTTATCCTCTGCCAGAGAACGGAGTGGGCTTCCCCCTTGGTGATGAAATCTAAGTAGGGTCACCGGGATGGGTAAGGTATCCGCTGGGGGATGAAATCCCAGTCGGGCCTTGTCTCAAGTAAGTTTTATGTTCATTTTAGTGCATGTGGTCTGGTAGTGTAACATCAAGTGTCTACGATTTATTCAATATGCAGATTCAAGTTACTAGATGTGGACTAATGCAAGCACAAGCAGAAATGAAAGTGCAATATGTTTTAAGCCCAAGTCAAAATGTGATGTTTGTTATGAAGACAAGTTTGAGAAAGGGTTGAGAGTATGATGTTTGGACTAGTCTAGAATGTGCAAGAAAGAAAAGAAAGATTCGTTTTAAATTCCTGCTTATAGTGTCATTGAGAAGAAATGAAGGAGGAGAAAAGGTAAGAACCTAATGCTCCTAAATGAATGAAGAAGAAAAGGAACCCAAGAGGAACCTAGGGTCCCACCGGGCGTGCCAGAATGTTTCTATCGCTAATTCGCTTTTTCAGATTATAAAGAGAGAGAAGAAACTAAAGAATAATGGACAAGGCATGTGAAGTACCTGGACTAAAGATTGTGCACCATAATCCAGATGCTTGTGAGCACCCCTCTTTGGCTGTGGAGGAATGACACCTGCAAAGAAAAAGAACTTGGACAAGAAAATGTTAGATGGACAGGCGGTGGGTTGCCAAGCAAAAGCTTGTTCCCAGAAGTATGAGAACTTCCTTAAGGGAGGTCAACCCACTATTTTGATAAAAGATAAATGACTGATAAATGACAGAATGCTAAAATAGACTAAAATGATAACAAACTGAAAGAGAAAAGAAAGCAAGGGCTTACCTGGAAGAAGCTATCGGCCTGGTTGCAGTCACCGGCGTCGGTGGTCTCACCGGCGTCGGTTGTCGGGTCTGCCAACGTCGGTTGGGGTAATGACTGGCGTCGGTCGGGGCAATGGCCTTTAGACGGGTCTGGTCAGGTTCTTGGTCAGGGCTTGGTCTGTGGATGGTCTGGGCTTGGTCTGTGGTCTGTTTTGAGGTAGTCAGGGGGTCTGTGCAGAGATACAGGAGAGTCAAATGGAAAGAGAGGGACAGAGAGATAAAGGAAGCCAATCATGGAGATAGGAATTTGGGTCTGGGTGAAAGTCAGAACTGAGGGAAAGAAGTGCTAAATCTAGTCTAGAAATGACTAGAAAGCATAAAGAAAACAAACAGAGTACAACATACCTGTGCCTGCTGGTTTCTATTGTTATTGTTGCCCCTTGTTAAAGACCTGTTGCTGATGAAGAATCCCTATTGTTCACTTGCAGAAGCTTGCTGTGTACCTGAGGGAGAGAGTCAGAGAGCGAAGCGGAGAAGAAACAGATGCCAAAACACCAAGAGAAATCAGTTTGTGAGCTCTAAGGTCCAGGGGCTGCAACGGATGCAGAAAGGGGTAATGAAGGCTGCCGACGCCGGCAGTTTCGCCGAGGTCGGCTGAAGGGTCGCCGATGTCGGCGGTGGCAGAATGGGGACAGAGATTAAAAATAGCCTCTGCGTATTCTTGCACACCGCCGGGCGAGGGGTTGTGGGAAGAACGGTCACGAGGATGCTTAAATGGGCGTGGGGGGAAGATAATGAGGAGATTTGGCATAATAAATGCTAGGGGGAAGGTGGAGGGATTCAAGGGAGGATCCAAGGTGGCAAGGGTGAGGTGGAAAGGGGGCCACTTAATTAAAATATTTAAGTTATTTTAATCAAATGAATGGAGGGGACTAAGGCCAAGGGTTAGGATAGGGGTTTGAGGCGAACAAGGGGGGGAACCAAGGTGCAGACACGTTTACGGTGTCTACATTTTCCACTTTTTGTCTTGTTGGTTGCTCTTGATGAACTGCAAGACAAAAACATGAGTTGGTTGCCCCAGGAAAAGATGAGGTGTTCCCCCCTCAAAGCGATAGTCGAGAGAAGGGAACCGAAGATCGAGTGTCGATTTGACAAAAGGTGGATGAGAAAGATGAGAAGTGAGTGAAAACGCTGCAAAAGTCGTGATTGCACGTATACCACGTCACGGGACAGGTAGGTCAAATTGTCGCATGTCGAGGGTCAAGGAGTGCCAAAATTGAAGTAACCGGGCCCCAGCATTTAGTCGTCTGCTGATCGGGTCACTCAATCTAAGCTGAAGCTCCAAATGGTCATCGTGTTCCAGGTATCCCAGGCTCAGGAAGTGCTCCCAGAGACACGAAAAAGCCACAAGTAGTAGGGATCAACTAGCTTGCGATCCTATACTTATAAAGGGTCAAAAAGGTCTGCGCACAATTCTGCTAACCAGCCATGAGGTAGCACACATGCAAAAACAACCAAGGCAACATTGGCTTGGAATTAGTCGAAGGTCGAAGGAGATACGCATGATCTCCAATGGTCATTGGTCAAGAGGATGGATGGACGAAAGGATGCAGCCGAGCTAACCTCAGAAAATGTCATGTGATCTGAGTGCTGCCTACATAGCCCTTGTGTGAAGGGCCTCAGGCCAATGTAGTTCTCCCTAAAAGGGGAGGAAGGGTCAAAGAGGTTGATTGGTCTTGGTCAAAGTCGTAGAAGGGAAGGTTTGTCCATCAAAGAGACGAACAAATGGGGGTGGTCGAGCTAACCTCAGAAGATGTGGTATCTGAGTGCTGCATACATATCCCTGGTCATAGGGCCTCAGACCAATGTAGTTCGGACGAAAAGGTCTGATTGATCAATGATTGGATGTGGTCAAGTGTCAAAATGATGAGGGTAAGATGATGCTATAGATGTCACAGTGGTCAAGAGGCTTTCATCCCTAGCAAGTTTCCATAGTCGTGATGGATGCATGCTAAAAATGAATGGAAGTCAATTTATGCTTCAGCAAGTATTGGTTTATGCTTAACATAAATTGGGTCTAGTCGGTAGTTTCCATGTGTATTGGTGTCCATAGAAACAATGTGAAATGGACTAGGATGATGTCAGCTGAAAATGATGAAAATGGCTTGGTAAAAGATGAGTCGACAATTGATGTGGTTAAATGTGACCAGAGTGTAGAGAAAAGGTGAAAGGAAAATTGCACTTTCATTGACAAGGACCAGAAAAGAAGCATAGATAGGGGTTATTAGAACCAAAGCCCCGTTCATGCATTACGTCATTGACCAGTGTTTGGTTAGAGCGGTAATCGAATCACTTTGACATTAAAGTGAGCTCGAAGTCCCTTGAGCAGGTAATAGGAGGAGGATAGGGTAACTCAGTTTAAGAGCAGGAATAACCGTGCCCCTTTTTATAGGAGACCCTGAGACAACTACAAGCCAAGTCCATGACTCATTTTTTTTTTTTGACGGTAAACTGATCGATGCGGGAAGTCCACATAATGATGTCTTTTAATGTAGTGGTCATGTTGCGAAGCTGATCAATGCGGGAAGCTTCTAAGAAAGGTTGCTGTTTGTAGCAAGATTTAGTCATAGCCATCCTTCGAGGGAGTGGTCTATATTTTTGCTTGATATAAGGGCTTTTGAATAGCTGTCCTTCGAGGGAGCAGTCTATTAGCTACAGCAATGATAGTACAGTTGTCCTTCGAGGGATCAATCTGTCTCTTTGATTTGATTTTGTGACCTTGGATTATGTTTTGACATCTTGATTTTGATTTTTTGATTTTTGATTAGAGTCACGGACAAGGCTGTAGAAGTTCAAGGACTCCCCTTTTATGAGGACAAAGCATCCATACAACATAAAAGGGTTATAAGAATTGTTAAGAGGAATAGGGTTGAAAGGAATTATGACTAAGAGGACGAGGATTGCTCAAGGGATGAGCTCAAGTAAAATGTCAAGTGATCGAACACTCGACTAACAATAGAAACGATCGAAGACACAAGACATAAAAAGGGGTTCAAGGTCTAAGAAGACCCTGGGCCATGCTTGTATGTTATGATAAGGTCCAAGTCAATTAGGAGCAAACTTGCCCCAATTTGCCTCTTTCCAAATTGGTTAGGTGTTGATTGATGGATGTGAAGTTGGTTGACATTGTCGTTGGTTGGTTGAAAAAGGTTGAATGTTTGGTCGAGCGGTCAGGTTGATTGATATTTGGTTGAAGTTTAGTTGAGACTGGTTGAATAATTGGTCGGGGGTTGGGTCGATGGACACTTGGTCGAGATGAGTGATTGATATGTGGTAGAGACTGGGTTGAAGAGTTGGTCGAGGTTTGGATGAAGGATGAATTCCCCCAGCGGGTAGGGAGAATGTTTGAAAGATTGGTTAAGGTCGGTTGAAGTTTAGTGGTCAGATGGATGGTATTAATGTCGAATAAGGGGGTCAAAGGTGGCAAGGGGACCATAGTCTGGTGTGGGGATCCTGATTTAGGTGATGAGGTTGGAGAGGCATGAGTCGGGGTTAATGTTTTGTCGAAAAGGTGGTCAAGAGGATCCTTGATGAGAAGGGAATCCTTTTTCTGGTGCTAACGAATGACAGCTTTGAGAGCACAACAATGCTTAGTGTCATGTCCCGGAGTGTGGTGATAGTGGCAGAATTAAGAGTTGTCGAACCAAGATGGCCTTGATTCGAGAGTTGATGAGCAGAGTGGTGTTGAGGGTTTGTTGATAATGTGGTTGAAAAGGGAGGTGTCATTCTCCAAACATTGGCGAATGGCAACCTTGAGGGCATGACAATGCTCCGTGTCGTGCCCAGGCGTGCGATGATATGCACAAATGCGAGTGTCATCGAACCATGGTGGTTTTGGTCCGAGAGAGTGATATGGTCTAAGAGTTGGGAGATCAACATGAGAGGACTGCAATAATTGCCGTAAGATCAAGGCATATGAACCTGCTAATGGGTCAGAATGTTTTATTGCAGTGGGGGTTGATGACGTTGGTTTGGGAGGCGAAGGAGGCATAGGTCGAGGGTTTGGAGGAGATGTATGTCTGATGGGATGAGGGAGTAATAGAGGCGATGTGCCTCTATGAAGTATGGGAGTAGGAAGAACTCCTATTAAAGTGGACGGATGCGGGCCCAAGATAGAGGGCAATGACGAAGGTGGGGGAGGAATCCTCCGATGTGGTCTAGTGGTCTTCGTTGGTTTGGGTCGAGGGCCACCATTGTGCGAGGCAAGGTTAGATATGGGTTTGGGTTTGGATGTGGACGGAGGTGAGCGAGATATAGCAATCTCAGGGAAAGGGCAGGAGGAAACCGTGACTGGGTCTTCCTTGGTTGAAATGGATGGAGAGACTGGTTCTTCTCTTGGTGGAGAAGAAATAAGAGAGGGCGGCTCCTCAAGTGGGCAGAGGGCATGGATGATCGTGCCTTCTACTTGTAGTTGAGGAGTAGGCAAGGTAGGGTCTTCGGATGGAGGTGGGCTTAATGGCGTTGATGTGGTCAAAGCGTCCTCCAATACAAGAGAGGTAGATGGAGGACTAGTAGGGGAAGAAGGTTCTTCATCCTTTAATGGGAGAGGTTGGTCAAGGACAAGAGGTAAGATAATGCTAATCATGTGAATGTCATGGTCTTGAGGGTCATTGGTCATGGTTTGGACGTTGTCTTGAGTAGGCGGGTGATTAGGAAAAGGTTGTTTGAAGATGTCAAGGTTTTGGTTGGGCGGTGCGTTTGGGTTATCCAAAATAAGATCCCCCTTGTCGATCATGTCTTGGACGATGTTTTTGAAAGTTTGGCAGTTGTCGATGTCATGGCCTTGGACACGATGAAAGGGACAGAAGTCGGCCTCCCTATACCATGTAGGGATGGCTTTTGAAGGGTCAAATTGAGGTGGTCGGATTGGAGGGAGATTGAGGACCCCCTGCTTGAGAAGTTTTTCCAAAACGGAAGCGTATGGTTCTCCAAGTGGAGTGTAAGAACGCTGAATGTACCATTATTGGAATTGTTTGGTGATGCTTGGAGATGTCGAAGGTTGAGAGTAATTCGTTGTTGTCGAGGATGGTGATCTAACGACCACAGTATTGGCCACTCCTTTAGATTCGGAATTGGCAGAAGAAGGAGGTCTGGAAGAATAATGGCCATTGGTTTTAGCGTTGGTATGACGCGATTTGACCTTATCTTCTTCAAGGGCACGGAGTTCAAGCTTTCGAGCCATGATGAAAGCTTCGTCAAAAGTGCAAAATGTCTGAATCTGCAAGGTAGAAGAGATGTGTCTGGCACATGCTCGAGAGAAGAGCTCGATGAGCTCAGGTTGAGGCAAAGAGAAGGAGAGCTGGTTGATCATACCTCTCCAACGAGCGACAAAGTCGACGATTGATTCATCGTCAAACTGCTTGATGGAGTAAAGGTCTGTGATTGAGACTTGTTTGGTGATGTTGATTGAGAAATGGTCAAGAAATAGTTGGGCGAGTTGAATGAATGAAAAGATAGAGTGTCTGGCAAGAGAACTATACCAGTCAAGGGCAGGACCAGAAAGGGACATAGGGAACGTGCGTAAAAGTAACGCATCGTCATGGGCAATAAGATAACAGGCATGTCTAAATGCCCGTAGATGTTGTGGGTCTTCCTTGCTCTGAAATCGAGTGAATTTAGGAAGCTCCCAATGGTTAGGGTATGGTCGAATAGGGACGGAAGGATGGATGGGCTCGTTGCAAATTTGGTCATATGACAAAGAATTGCTTGAACCAGAAATAGAGGCTTCGAGACTGGACATTTTATCCATCAGCATCTTGATAAGATCTACTGACGGATTGGCGGGTTGAGCGCCCCCTAAGTTGTAGGGTGCTTGGAAGAGGCTAGAGGAAGCCTGCGACATAGTTGGTTACGCTTGTAAGGGCGCAATGTATGGATGACTAGTCGCAGGGACAGAAGTAGAGGCTAAAGGTGGTTGCGTTATGAAGGTCGAAGGTATAAGTTGACTGGGCACCGCCAAAGGTGGTTGAATGGTGGCACTGGTAGAAAGATAGGTTGGCACGCCTACATTTGTGGTCGCAAGAGTATGAGGGGTCGAGACAATCAAGTTCTGATATGATGTAGAACTTGGTTGAATTGTAGGTAGTTGAGGGGGTAATGGAACCCCGATGGAGGTCGATCTAAAAATAGACGGGGAGGCTAAACTTTGCGTATTGGCCATGGTTGGGTTAATAGTTGAGGTGAAAGGCTGAGTCATAAAGGGTTGGGTGGCGAATGGTGTGGATGTCGTCGCCATGTCACCCGAAAGGTCTCGCGTTGGGTTTCTCGCGAGATAGTTTTGAAGGGCTGCGGTATTGAGGTCCAAGAATCTCTCAAAATCCTGGTCCCCTTCAGGGATGATGGGAATTTGAGTCGGGGTCGGGGTCGGGGTCGGTCCTGTAGGAGTTCTTTCAGTCTCCGAGTGTAACTCCATGATAGGACTGGTTAGGGATGGGGTAGACGGAAGCAGTTGTTGGCTAAAGTGGTTAAGAAGAGAGTCCCGGTTCTAGAAACTGTGTTCTTGCAGTCTCAAAAAACCAGAATGTGGTTTTGACAGAGAAGGGACAGGTTTTAGGCTGCTGGTTTTGAAAGAAAAAAAAGAGGACAGTGACAGAGACCGACGTCGGTTGAAAAACCGATGTCGGTAAGGAAGATAGCCGACGTCGGTCAGATAACCGATGCCGGTAAGAGAGGAAAGCCGACGTCGGTGACAGAACCGATGTCGGTGACTGTGTCTTCCAGAGAACAAAAAGATTTTAAGATTCTTTGGAGAAACAATGAAGAAAGTGTCCTCACTCACTCAAACAAATAGATGAGAAGAGGAAAACAGAGAGAGACGGACAAGCCTAAGCGATAAATCTTAGGAATTAACTTTAGAAGCTGTGGCTTATGCCTTAGATGAATGTTTGGGGAGATGGGCTGTCAAGAAGGTCCTAGAAGAGGCAGTCTAGAGTTGGTTTTGGGTCTTGTTTTAGGTACTCAAAGTCTGTGTTAGGTCTGGTACGTGGCCTGGTGCTAAGGAGCAAGCTCCCCTCACTTCACGATTCCAGTAGTTAGCTGGTCTCGCTTAGCCAAGATATACCTCGCCTAGAGTTTATCCTCTGCCAGAGAACGGAGTGGGCTTCCCCCTTGGTGATGAAATCTAAGTAGGGTCACCGGGATGGGTAAGGTATCCGCTGGGGGATGAAATCCCAGTCGGGCCTTGTCTCAAGTAAGTTTTATGTTCATTTTAGTGCATGTGGTCTGGTAGTGTAACATCAAGTGTCTACGATTTATTCAATATGCAGATTCAAGTTACTAGATGTGGACTAATGCAAGCACAAGCAGAAATGAAAGTGCAATATGTTTTAAGCCCAAGTCGAAATGTGATGTTTGTTATGAAGACAAGTTTGAGAAAGGGTTGAGAGTATGATGTTTGGACTAGTCTAGAATGTGCAAGAAAGAAAAGAAAGATTCGTTTTAAATTCCTGCTTATAGTGTCATTGAGAAGAAATGAAGGAGGAGAAAAGGTAAGAACCTAATGCTCCTAAATGAATGAAGAAGAAAAGGAACCCAAGAGGAACCTAGGGTCCCACCGGGCGTGCCAGAATGTTTCTATCGCTAATTCGCTTTTTCAGATTATAAAGAGAGAGAAGAAACTAAAGAATAATGGACAAGGCATGTGAAGTACCTGGACTAAAGATTGTGCACCATAATCCAGATGCTTGTGAGCACCCCTCTTTGGCTGTGGAGGAATGACACCTGCAAAGAAAAGGAACTTGGACAAGAAAATGTTAGATGGATAGGCGGTGGGTTGCCAAGCGAAAGCTTGTTCCCAGAAGTATGAGAACTTCCTTAAGGGAGGTCAACCCACTATTTTGATAAAAGATAAATGACTGATAAATGACAAAATGCTAAAATAGACTGAAATGATAGCAAACTGAAAGAGAAAAGAAAGCAAGGGCTTACCTGGAAGAAGCTGTCATCCTGGTTGCAGTCATCGGCATCGGTGGTCTCACCGGCGTCGGTTGTCGGGTCTGCCGACGTCGGTTAGTCTGCCGACATCGGTTGGGGTAATGACTGGCATCGGTCAGGGCAATGGCCTCTAGACGGGTCTGATCAGGTTCTTGGTCAGGGCTTGGTCTGTGGATGGTCTGGGCTTGGTCTGTGGTCTGTTTTGAGGCAGTCAGGGGGTCTGTGCAGAGATACAGGAGAGTCAAATGGACAGAGAGGGACAGAGAGATAGAGGAAGCCAATCATGGAGATAGGAATCCGGGTCTGGGTGACAGTCAGAACTGAGGGAAAGAAGTGCTAAATCTAGTTTAGAAATGACTAGAAAGCATAAAGAAAACAAACAGAGTACAACATACCTGTGCCTGCTGGTTTCTGTTGTTGTTGTTGCCGCTTGTTGAAGACCTGTTGCTGATGAAGAATCCCTGTTGTTCACTTGCAGAAGCTTGCTGTGTACCTGAGGGAGAGAGTCAGAGAGCGAGGAGGAGAAGAAACGGATGCCAAAACACCAAGAGAAATTAGTTTTCGAGCTCCAAGGTCCAGGGGCTGCAACGGATGCAGAAAGGGGTAATGAAGGCTGTCGACGCCGGCAGTTTCACCGACGTCGGCCGAAGGGTCGCCGACGTCGGCGGTGGCAGAATGGGGACAGAGACTAAAAATAGCCTCTGCGTATTCTTGCACGCCGCCGGGCGAGGGGTTGTGGGAAGAACGGTCACGAGGATGCTTAAATGGGCGTGGGGGGAAGATAATGAGGAGATTTGGCATAATAAATGCTAGGGGGAAGGTGGAGGGATTCAAGGGAGGATCCAAGGTGGCAAGGGTGAGGTGGAAAGGGGGCCACTTAATTAAAATATTTAATTTATTTTAATCAAATGAATGGAGGGGACTAAGGCCAAGGGTTAGGATAGGGGTTTGAGGTGAACAAGGGGGAGAACCAAGGTGCAGACACGTTTGCGGTGTCTACAGGATAAGCTGCTTGCGCTTGGAAAAGTCTACACGATTCAAGAAAGGTGAGCTTTCATTTTTCTGTGTCAGGAATTTGTAAATGTTTTTGCATGGGATTACAGTGACTTAAAGGGCTTCGACCTGAGACTCACCCAGCACACCATCAAATTAGAAGAAGGCACCAACCCAGTCACATAAAAGCAGAGACCTATCAATCCAACAATTGAGCCCCTCATGTAGAGGGAACTGGCCAAATTTATTGAGTCTGGAATTATATTTCCAATCAAACATTCCTCCTGGCTAGCCAACCTTGTTCCTATTAAAAAGAAGAATGGGGAGATCAGGCTATGTGTTGACTTCAAAGACCTTAATAAAGTCTCTTTAAAATACCATTATCCCCTCTTGAGCATGGAACAAATCCTCTAAAAGGTAATAGGTAGCGAGCGTTTCTCCCTCCTAGATGGTTATTCAGGGTATAATCAGATTTTGGTGCAAGGTTGTGACCAGCACAAAATGGCCTTCACCACTAAATGGGGAACATTTTCCTACAAGAAGATGCCATTCGGGTTATCTAATGTTGGTGCTACCTTTTAGTGAGCCATGGACATGGATTTTGGAGGCTTAATAAACAACAAAGTGTTGGTCTACCTTGATGATGTGACGGTATTATCCAAGGAAGCACGCCAACACATAGAACACCTCAAGCAGATTTTTGAAAGGTGCAGGGAATTTGGCATCTCTCTTAATCCAAAGAAATGTGTGTTTGTTGTTCATGAGGGGAAACTCCTTGGCCACATCATGTCCAAGGAGGGCTTATCTATTGACCCTGAGAGATTTCACTCTATCCTGGAGATGTCCCTACCAAAACACAAGAAAAGCCTACAGAGTTTCTTTGGTAGGATAAATTTCATTCAGAGATTCATTTCGAACTTCACAGAGATAGTCAAGCCCCTAACCTCTATGCTGAGGAAGGGTGAGGAGTTCAAGTGGGCAATACAAAGAAAAGACAATTTTGAAGCCATCAAGTAGACCATAACCTAGGCTCCTACTTTGATTAGCCCTGACTTCAACAAAGACTTCAACCTCTACACTTTCAGTAATGAAGAGGTGATCTCTGCCATGCTTTCCCAAGCAAATGGTGATGACCTCAAGCAACCACTTTCCTTTTTTAGCTAAGGGTTAGAGTATTTTGAAGTTAGATACACATATGTAGAGAAGCAAGTCCTAGTAGTAGTGCAGAGCCTAAATAAATTCAGGCATATGTTGTCTAATAGCAAGATTCACCTCATGGTCCCACATCTTGGCGTCAAGGATTTCTTGACCAATTGAGACTTAAATGAGAAAAGAGCAGGGTGGATCACCAAAGTGATGGAGTATGATGTAGGCATCAAGATCACCAAGCTAGTGAGGGGAAGAGGCTTGTGCGAATAGCTTGCTGCAAACTTCAAGCAAAAAAGGGAAGATAGCTTGCTAATTCATGATGTAGCCACTGCAAAAGAACCATCTATCATAAAGGATTGGACATTGGACCTGAGGCATTTCCTTCTCACTGGTGAGTGCCCACATGGTCTTAATAGGACTAGAAGAAGGTATTTCAGGCTCCAATCTCTTCCTTATGTCCTGGTTAATGAAGTATTATTTAGGAAGGATCTCTCTGAGGTCTTTCTAAGATGCATTGACCCAAACTAGGCTGATAAGGTACTGGCTGAGTTCCATGATGGGCCAAAAAGTGATCATTTTGCTCCTAGAGCTACTACAGCAAGGATAATGAGAGATGGCTATTTTTGGCCTATTCTTTTCAAGGACACCCATGCCTAGGTAAGGAAGTGCTATAAGTGTGCACTTTTTGATGTGAAACAATGGTTGGCTACCATGCCTCTACAGCCTGTTCAGGTGGAACAACTATAAATGCAGTGGGTCCTAGATTTCATAAGGATGATCAATCCTCCTTCTAGTGTTGGACACAAGTGGGTCCTGACTTCCACAAACTATTTCACAAGGTGGGTGGAGGCTGTTGCTCTGAAAGAAGTAAATGAAAGTGAGGTCTTGGAGTTTCATGAGGACTTGGTAACAAGATTCGGGGTCCCAGCCACCATAATCTCAGATAATGCCTTGGCTTTTCTAGGGACCAAAACAAGTGAATGGGTGATAAGGTATGGCATATACCTCAGCACTTCATCCAATTACTGCCCACAGGGGAATGGGTTGGCTGAGTCCACTAACAAAAATTTGATCAGGATCATAAAGAGGACCATGGAAGAAAATCAGAGGACTTGGCATGCCAAGCTAAAGATAGCTCTGTGGGCCGATCGAATCACTCCAAAGAGAGCAATCAAAAACTCTCTATATATGCTCATATATGGAAGGAAAGCTAGGCTTCCCATCTCACTTGAATTGCCAGCACTGGACCTCGCTCACCAGATGCAATTAGAAGAAGGAAGTAGCATGGAGGTCAGGGTGGGTGAGTTAATGGAGCTCCAAGAGATAAGGGACCAGGCTATGGCTTCTATGACCAGTCACCAATAGCAAGTGAAGAGACACTTCAACAAGAAATATTCATCAAAAGATTTCTCTGAAGGAGACATTGTCTTGAAATGGGACAAAGATTGAGCTAAGCCTAGAAAGCATGCAAAATTTGATGCCTTATGGAGTGGCCCTTACATAATTACTCAGTGCAAGCAGCATAATGCATTTCAACTCTCCAAGTTGGATGGTGAAGAACTACGTATCCCAGTTAATGGGATACATCTGAAGCATTGCCAATGAGTCTCCTTTCATCTATATATATTTCCCTTGTTTTCTTTCCTATTTTCCCGAAGTGTTGTTGCACAAGTAGTAGTATTCTTAGTCTTGTGTGTGTTTTCATTTCCTTGGAGGTAGATCTACGTGACTGGTTCTAAGTTTTATCAGAGCTATTGTTGGTTTTCTAAGTTACCATCTAACTCTGTGCCCAATGGACTGCAAGGCAACTAGTCTCTAAGCATAGTAGGCATGCTTCCCCTAGGAGTCACCAATTTGTTGACCAAATTTTACCCCCAGGCAAAAATTTTGGTCCCCTTCTTCCCTTGCTATCCATGCCAGTCATTTTTAGGTTGCACAAGTTTAATGAGTTTGGCTCATGGCCTAGTTCAAGTGGTTTAGCATCTCGATTCAACAAGTGTTGAACCATTGAACCAAGTTTGGTTCAATGAGTTTGGTTCAACGAGTTTGGTTTAACGGGTTTAGTTCATCGACCTTGGTTCACCAGTTCATTGACATGCAATGGTTGAACCATTGAATCATTGAACCATTTTGGTTCAATTGCGTTGGTTCAAGGGTATGCCAGTTGGTCGAGGGGTAGTCTTCAAGTTTAAATACCCTTGTGGAGGGTAGGCGCTTCAAAATAAAAGGACCTAGGCAAGTTTGGTTTTATTCAAAGTTCAAAGTTCAAATTTGTCAAAATTGACTAAGTCCCAAATTCCTTTAGAATTTTTGCCCGAAGGAATTCCTTCAGACAAAAAGTCCAAAGGAATTCAGGTGCAGCTCAAATCAAAAAAGCAAAGGCTGGGTAGATTTTCCATGGACTTTTTGTCTGTGAGAAAATGCCCACAGACAAAAGCCTGCGAAAAATACACAAAACAAACAAAACTCGGGAAAATTGTCCATGGGGACCTAGGAAAAAATTTGGAGGACCAAAGGACCCACCAAATGACCCCAAAGGGTAGGTGTCCTTATGGGGGATTCTCAGCCAAATGCAAAGGAGGCACTTTTAAAGAGTTAGAGGGTCACCTTCCCCCGAAAAGGTGCTAAGAGGAAGCAAAACTGCAAAGAAGCCATGAAGACCTGATGACATTTTGACAGGGATGGTGACATCTCAGAGGACGTCAAAATTAACAAGACAAGTTTGTTGTTGGTTTTCAAACCAATGACGGCCGTATGAACATCAAAGTTAGCAAAACAAAATGGCCATTTGTTTTCAAACTGAGAGAGAGCTAACCAAGGGGCTAGAATGCAGTGACCCACTAAGAATTCACCCCCGAGGGCCGAAGGAGCCAGAAGAGACAAAATTGAGAAAAGACAAGGAGACAAGCATGAAATGAGCAAGCAGTTAGTCCAAGTGGCACCAATTTGAGAAGTGACTCTGACAGGTGAAATAGTTCCTACGAATTGATCATTGGGGATGCAAATATCTAGTAATGCAATCGGTTTCTCCATTTTACATTTAATGAGTAGACAAACCATGTATTGACCTTGAAAAGGCAGACTTCAAATAGACAAAGCGCACAGCTCATTAATGTTTTGAGGAACTTGTTCTTCCCAATGAAGGGATGCGATACGCCACTTGTAAAAAAGGAGTGCCAAATGGGCCTCCTTACTTCTCCTATATATTAAAGACTTGTCATTTTAAGAAACATCTTCCACATTTTGTAAGGCGCAACCCTGGAAAAATTTCCACTTGAATCAATAAACGTAGTTTTACCTCCATCTTGGATAGATTTTTTGTGTATGTCTTGAGTGTTTGTTTGTGTTCAATCATTGTTTCTTGATTCTTTCACAAGCCCAACACTAGCATACCTATTGTCTACAAGGTGCCATCTCTGCAGCTGATAGGAGGAGAGCAGTATTTGAGAAGTTTAGAATAGAGGAGATTACTTACAGTGTGTATTCCATAGCACCTTGGTGAAATCTCTATTTTTTTATGTTTTCATGAAAGCCTCCCTACCAATTTCTTGCAGCCTAGTCCTTCTGCCAAGTTTGAAGTGTATGTATGTATTTGTCTGATTTCAAGTGTGGATGTGAGAAGGTCAACTTATTTTGGTGCATCACCTCCTTAGAGTAGTTTGTTTTCCTACAGTTTTCTCCCTTTTCATCCCCCCCCCATTTTTTATATATATATATATATATATATATATATATATATATATATATATATATATATATATGTGTGTGTGTGTGTGTGTGTGTGTGTGTGTGTGTGTGTGTGTGTGTGTGTGTGTGTGTGTGTGTGTATTTGCACTTGTTAGAATGAACATGATGCATCAAAGGGAGCTATCCCTTCTCTAGAGACTCTCCCCTCCAGCTTCGCAAGTCCCACAAGTGAGAGGGGAGTTTCCATAGTTGTGAGGAGAAGGCAGGAGCTCGGCCTCCTACCAAGGGTGCAATCTATTGCGTCAATAATTATGACTATCATATTTAAGTTGTTTCTATTGTGTAAAGAGCTCATGTATGTTTTAATAAACTTATCAAAATCATTGATAACTACACTCAAGGTCTATAGAGAATTCAACGGGGTCATGATAACTTAATGAATGGTTCTATTAAGTTGCACTCAAATTTATTAGGTAGTTTTTTTATGTGGTTACTTTTGCAGAAAGTTGTTTTTTTTCAATAAATATTTAGGTCTGGGGGATCTACAAGTGGTCGAATGACCTAAAAATATCTCATGGATGGTATTCAAGATGTATAAGTGTATACACATCTGGAATATGATCTAATGAGTATCAATATTATAGATGTTTTGAGTGTACCTATGTGAGTGAGTTTATTTAGTTTACCATGATATTTGATGTTATGTGTTAAAAATAAATAATTTATTTTCTAATCAATGGCTCTATGGTATAATGATCATTTAATCAGTTTATTTGAAATCCTGACTATTTTAAAACTAGTGAGAAAGGTGGTTTAATTTTGGTTATGGTCATATATGACAATGATGACCTTGCATAAGTTTAAAAGGTGTTCAAACTTAAAATACACTAACATGGAGTTCAAAAAAAATAGGAATAATTATCTTTATGTAATTCATGGTTACGTGAATGTTGTTGTTTTTTCAAAGTTTGATCAGTACTCATACCTTGTGATATAGTGTTCTTGACTTCTTCCATTTGTAACTTGTTTTACATTAAAATCTTATTTATATTTCATCATGAAACATAATTATGCAAATGTGTTACTCATTAACTAACTTTTATGCAGGTTATGTGGGCATAACTTCCTTAAAAGTAAGGTTTTTAAAGACTTGAAATTTTGAGGCTATGACATGTCATATTATGGTGTTAGCCCTTTTCGGAAAACATTTACTATTGCCACTTAGACCTGAATTGAACTTAAAAGTATAGAATCATAAAACTTATCAAACATCTTATGGCCTTCAATAACCTTTTATTTGCATTTGAATGCTATATGTATCCCACCTTCTCAAAACTCTTTACATTGATGTTAAAATAAAGACATTCTCATCCCAATATGCATTTAGTTACTCAAAATGATAGAAATAAAGAAAAGAAAAGAAGAAAATGAGGAAGGATGATTGTGGTAGAAAATAAGAAAAGGAAGAAGCCATAGGATTTGGACTAAGCTTTACTGGTATTACATTGCATCTTAATACCAAGTATGTGCATTCTAAAAAATTATTTTGCAAAGTAATATGTTATTGGATGTTTGATTACTTTAAATAAATTGATGGTTTAAGGTTTGGAATCATATTTACTAATAAATATACCTAAATCTATTTATTGCTTATAAAATTGGTCAAGGAAACCCTGAGTGTGAGACTAGAAGAATACGTCACCCATTGATGGTGTATGGGTAAGGTTGTTATGTTGTGTTGGTTTTGTGTTTGGTTATTTTGGATGATTTTTGGGTGTGTTTGGGTTTTGAACCCTAATTATTTTGAATATTTACTTGATTGTTTATGTCTCAGCTATGTGTATGTGTCGAGTTAAGCTTACTTATGATGGACTTGTTAGTTATAGTTATGTTTGACTTAAACCTTTGACTACTATAAAAACCTTGTTTAAACATGTGACACCATTGGATTCTTTGAGTGATGAAAGCTTTGTATTTATATACCTACTTCCACCACCAAATGATGGTTGGGGTGGGTAGGGATACTTAGTTTATCTTACACATGAAGATGGGTTGCGTGCTTGATTTATCTTGATGGACTTAGACAATGGAAAAGATATTTGTTTTCCATATTATTGTAGCATATTCATGTATCTCGATGTGGATTTAGTTTTATAAGGACTGATATGACTATGTCAATAATGATTATTATGTTTAGTTAGGAATTTTCTCAATTAAGATAATATTGTAACTTTGTAGAGTAAACAGAGCTTCTACTGTATTACTATGTTATTTTTTTCATCATATACATTCATTGATATCATAGTTAAAAATGTTTTTAAGGGAAATGAGGAATTGTTATTATGGTAATTCAACATGGTTTGGAAATGATTATTGAATTATAGTCATATTTGAATAAATGTTTGTGTTCAATATTAATATAGTACTTTCTTACCTTATTTAATTCATATCAATTGGGAAACATATTTCAAATTATTGTTCTATGTCTTAGTATGTATTTAAATTAAATGAAGAGAGAATAGTTAATTCAAAAGGATTCATCAAAATTCAATTTTTAAGTTCATGAATCTAGGTTTGTAGTTTCAATTTTTAATAAATATTTTTATTCATGACATAGATTACTATTCCGGTCTATGATTTACCTTCAAAAATGAATAATGATATTCATTTCTATAATCTAGGTAAGACTGTGTCTCTGAGTAGTAGGATGGTCTTATTATTAAATGGAAACATAGTAAAGTACTTGGTATTAAATAAATTACATTTTTGAATTGGTTGTGTGTTATATTAGATTCGTAGTGAAATAAAGTTTTTTAGAATTATTATATTTCCTACATAATAAGAAATAAGGTTATGCATTTATTGGACTTGTATTCATCAAACCATTTTGTCTCCTATAGGTAGGTGATTAAATAATGGTAAAGACTATTGTAGTTTTGGTTGATGTTATGACTTGGACATTGTTTGATTATTAACCTACTAACTCTCAATAGTTGTTTATGCACTTTAAAAAGGAACTGAGTGTATTATGGATTTCATGTACAGTGTATAATAAGAATGAAAGCTAGGTTTTACATGTTGGGAATGAATATAGAATTTGAGTGTTTATTTTCATGTTATTAAAGTTAGTTGGTTGTGTATTACAAAGTTGTATAATCGAGTTGATGTGATAAGTCATTTATGAATTTGTTAATTGGTTATTATTTGGAAGTTCCTAACAATATTTTAATGTGAATAATTTACCTTTATTTCATTAAATTTAGGTAAATATGGATGAATTTTGATATTGATTATCATCATTGAATAAGTTCAAATAGTAATTTTTAAATTATTATAGAAGATAACATAGTTATGTCGTGATGATTGTTTTGAGGGAATTTATAGATAATTTTATGAGTTTTTAATTTTAAGGTGAGAAAGTAAGATTTACTATAGTGAGTTAAGTTATAATTATTAGTTACAAGCTATAATTTGAATCTACATGTATATGGATGAAGTGCTTACACTTGATACCATCAGCTATTTATATAAGGATATGTTTATGTGATTTACTTGTTTGTAAATTTTTATAATGACTTGTCATTATCAATTTCATAAAAAAATTGAGTAAGTAATATTTCAAGAACTTAATTGGTGATAAGGACTTAAATTCTTTTTTTGTATTGCTTTAGTAATATGTGAGATTAAAGGGGAATCACTATGTTGATTAACAATAATGAGTAATTATAATGACTTGGGTTATATTAGATTAATGGTTGGTATGCTTAGGAACCTTCTTTTATTCCTCAAAGCATTGATGTGAATCCTATAGCTTCTAGTGCATTGTGGTTTACTTAAATGTTTTCTTCATTTCATAGTTTTGAAAGTAGAAGTAAAATTGAAAGAAAGGGGGTGTGTAAGGGTATGTGGTTTAAAGTGTGTACGCATTAATATCTATACAAAGTGAGAGATCTTATTTGGCTAGGGAAGAATACCTGTAGATAAGAAAGCGCTAAAAAAAACTTGTTGGTTAGACAATAAGATGGGGAAATTTCCTAGTGTAGGCTAGATCCAAGAAAGCAACAACTTGCTAGGATGGTTGTCATTGCCCTTTCTGATAAAAGGTTTGATACAAATAAAAAATACTTATAATAAATAACATAAATATAAATGTTATCTAATACAAGATAGGTAAATTCTTGTTTAAATAAAATAACTAACTATAAAAAAAAGTCAATCAATGCTTATGCTAAGATAGTTGGGGTCAAGTTCAGGTTGTTTTTGGTTTGCAGGGTAACAGGGACATAAAATAGAATTTTGGTTGTGGTCTAGTTGGTGGTTTGGTTGTTGGTTTGGTTATCAATTTGG
This sequence comes from Torreya grandis, assembly GCA_037957365.1. Taxonomy (NCBI): domain Eukaryota; kingdom Viridiplantae; phylum Streptophyta; class Pinopsida; order Cupressales; family Taxaceae; genus Torreya; species Torreya grandis. The sequence continues at coordinate 281,393 of JARHVA010000260.1, forward strand.
TCACAAATAGTAACTTTTGGAAGTTAAGGTAACCATCAGTGGTTAAGATAACTATCGGTGGTTTGGCTAACCATCAATAGTTACCTGTTAAATTTTGAGAAACATAAAAAATGAAATACAGGTTGGGTAAAAGATGAAACAAATATTTGGGTAAGGGTTTTAGGTTATCAAAGGTTTTATATGGGTCTAGGATAGTAAGAACATAATATAATTAGAATCTAATCAAGGCATTATAAGTAACAAACATAATTGAAATTAAAGAGAGAAATACTTGTGATCAAGAGCAATAGAAAAGGGGTTAGATCCTTGGAGGAATTCTACCAAAATAATGATGCTCTAACTTTTGATAATGATCTAGGTAGAGTTTCAAGTTCTTAGGTACCTATAAAAAGATTTTGGCAGCATGCACTTATATATCTTTTCTCTTCTTCCTGCAAATCTTATTTTATAGGGAAGAGTTTATAAATGGAGTATAAAATGTTGTTAAATGCTAAAGAGGAAGTTGTTAATCAGATAGGTGGATAAAGATGATAATTTAGGCACCATAAAGTCAATTTTTATCTCCAAATGGAAGGTTGTTAAGTTGGGTGTAAAGCTAATCTCGCACCTAGCTAGACATTACTTTAATGTAGGCTAGGAACCTAACAATCAATGGTTTGGCTAACCATCAGCAGTTGAGGGTTTAGAGGAAAATAGTTGAAAAGTGATTTAAAAGAGGTGGGTTAAAATGGTTAAGTTATAAATTTAAAAAGTGGGTTAGGTTAACTAGGTGGTTAACTAGCTCTAATATGGGGTAAGGGTTCAAAGGTGTTTCAACATAAAAAATGGGGTGGTTTTTGAGTGTCTAAATTTTGCCCCTTTTTGTTATGCAGGTTTGGGTTGACAAGATACAAAACAAAAATAGAAGATGGGTAAGGGTGAAGATGAAGGGTGATAGCCGAGCTGACTCCAGATGTACTAGGCAAGTGGATGTTACCTACATAGTTCCATGGATGTAATATCCAAAAAGAAGTTCAAGCCAAATGTAGTTCTTGGATGGTTCATGGGTGGGTTGTAGAGTATAAGTGTGATTTGAGGGTAAGGTAGTGATACTCAAATAGGTTCCCCTAAATTAAAGAATCACATGGTTCAATTTGGGTGAAGGGTCATCTCCAAAAGGTGTGATTGCCTTGATTATGGGAAGAGGTATTCCCCCTCCAATCAAGAGTTAATGAGGTAAGGTCAAATTGGGTTAGGGTTTGATAAATAGTAGATGATAAGTCATGACGTGGGTAATAAAAAGGTGAATTTGGGTATTTGAGACACAAACACATGCACAAAAATGAAACTAAGTACAAGAGTCAAAATCATGCAAGACTAAAGTTGCCAATGTTGATAATAATAAGTTTAGGTTTGAGGATAAGTGATAAGGTAATTGGTCCTCAACATTGGTCATAGCTGATCAGGTCACACATATCAAGTCTCCAAAATAAGGTCAATGTTTGTTCAGGTATCCGGGGTAGGAAGTGCTCTTGAAAAAAATGCAAATGGTTGAATTGGTTATGCATGACGTGGTGTAAATTCAAATGTTCAACATAGTAAGGTCAGTCATCATGGTCAAAAGGACCAAGGAAAGGTCATCACAAACTGTGTGAGAGTTTTATTCAAAAAGGGCCAACATCAAGGTGGATGTGATGTAATGGTTGGGCAGTTTGGTGGAGAAGGGTAATCTCCAAAATTTAAGGGAGAAGGTGACTCCCAAATAGGTTGGTGGAGAAGGGTAAGCTCCATAGTTTGAGGGAGAGGGTGACTCCAAAATACGTTGGTGGAGATCCAAATGAGTTTCCCCACTTGGTTGTACCACTTGATTTGGTTTGGGTTTGATAGGGTTGATAAATTTGATAAGATAGGTAAAGTTAAATTTGATAGGTTTGGTTGAGTGGATAAGGTTTTTTGAAAGGTGATTGGGTAGATAGGTTGCCATCATTGTTGATGAGGTTGGATAGGTTGAAGTTGAGATTGGTAAAAATAATTGTTAAGTTGGTGTTGACGAGTTATTGTTTATGTAATATGATGGTCAAAGGGTTGGCAAAGGTAGGAGAAGGGCGATCTCTAAAAGGGTGGAGTTGGTTTGGTCAAGTTGAAGGTTTGTGGGGGAAGGTAATCCCTAATAGTTTGATGGTTAGGGTAAGTGGGTGGTTTTAATGGCTCAAAAAGGAGGAAGATACATATCCTTAGGTTAAGTTAATTGGGTAAGGGATGATCGAGCTGACTCTTAATGTGATAGGTAAGATGATGTTACCTACATAGTACCAAGGACAGTGAATCCAACATGGACTTCAGGTTAGATGTAGTTCTTTCAATTTGGTGTTTGATGGGTTTGATTAGAATAAGATAAGGTGATTTGATAAAAATAACCTTTAAAGTTTAGCTTAGGTTTATTTTTCATTGGTTAGGATTACAAATAAAGGTGACATCTAAGATTTAGGGAGAAGGTGACTCCCAAAGGTAAAAGGTCAAGTTGCTTCATTAGTTGGTTGGTTTATTATGTTAACTTGATTGGATGGGTTGGGTGAATGTGATTGGTAGTTATTAGTTTGGGTGGTAGTTATTAGTTTATTTGGATAAGGTAAATAAGGTTGGTTTGATAGGTTTGATGGGTTGATTTTGGTTTAGGTTGATAGATCTAGTTTGTTTGGTTGATTAGGTGATGATTTGGTTTCAATGAATCCAAAGAGAGAAGACATGTCTTCCCAACTAATCATAAAATTATAATGGGGAGGTTAAACACTTTGATTGATAAAGATCATGATGGCAAGATGGGTGGATTTATAAACATAAAACCCTTATCACACTTTTACTCTATGTTTAGTTTGATGGTTGAAAAAGGTAGCTTGAATGCATGGTGTCAAGTAAGCTCAATATCCCTTGATTTGTAAAGGACAAAAGGGGAAATGGATGGTAGGTATAGGGTGATAGGTATGGAAACCTTCTTGTGGGCATGGCTTTCCCCTTTTGTAGGTGACCTAGGAACCATGATAGATAATTCCATGTCATATGCTAGGTGTAGACTGATCGATGCAGGAAGTCTACTGATAAAAACAAATTATGGTTTTCTTGGGATATCTCTTTTTTTTTGACATAGGGTCTTATATTTCTTGTTTTGATATGTTGGTGAAGTTGATCGATGTGAGAAGCTTCAAATGATTAGTTTTGACAAAGTTAATGTAGCCATCCTTTGAGGGAGTGGTCTAAGTTTTAGTTTGTTCATATTTGATATATGTCCTTCAAAGGAGTAGTCTATTTTAAGTTCAAGCACTTTTTAGTGTTTCAAGCAGTTGTCCTTCAAGGGAGCAATCTACATACTAAATATGTTGATCCAAGTGATATTTTGGTATCCCAAATTTCTATATGCTTACTTAGACATGGACCATCTATATAGGCCTAAGGTTTTCCTTTATAGAGGCAAAGCCATGGCACAAGAAGGTTGATGATGGGTGAAAGAGGTGGTTTTAAGTGACAACGACCATGGGATTCCATTTAATTAGAGACAAAAAGTATCCATGAGAATCATGCCATGGGTAGATCCATGGTATCCATGCTTAGGATTAGGCAAAGTTTATGATGGATAATCACATGATCCTATTTTTAATAAATTTTCCTTAAATATAAGGAGATGATTACGATTGAAAATAAGGGATGATCTTAAGTTAGATGCACAAAATGATAAAGAACTTGGTTTAACCAAAGAACAGGTGTGAGTGAAAAAGTTTTTAAGAGGTTCAAGCTTGATATGCCCCAAATCCATGATTATGTGGATGGTTAATGTCAATTATAAGAGTAGATGTCCCCCAGTTACCTTGTGACTCTTGGGTAGATAGTGAATGACAAAAAGGTACAGTTGGCTAGGTGAGAGTTTAATAGAGGAAGATAGTTAAAAAAAAGAAATGTATAAAATCTAGTCAAGAATGGCTAAGGTTAAAGTTATTTGGTTGGTTGGTGGGTGGGTGGAGAAGGGTAATCTCCAATGGATAGGTTGGAAAAGAAGGGTAATCTCCAAATAGGTTTGGTTGGGAGGAGAAGGTGATTCTCCAATAATTTTGGTTGGGTGAAGGAGAAAGGTAATCCCCAAGAGTTCAAAGTTGGTTGGTTGATAAGTTTATTTGGTTGGTTTGCTTAAGTGGGTTTGATTGCTTGGGTAGAGTTGATATGGTGGGTTGGGTTGATAAATGGTCAAAGTCTTATGGATGGGGAGTTCCCCTAGTTTATTTTTTTCATGGATAGTTAGAAGATGGGGAAATGATCCCAAGGTTAGGTGATGGTTAGTAAGAAGGTTTTAGGAGGGGCGAACATGAATTCACCCACCCCCCCAAGGGTTTTTAGTTGTTAGTGGTTAGTGGTTAGTAGTTCAAGTTCATAGGTGGTGGTTCTGGTAGGATTTCCTCTAGTGCACCAAGGCTAGGAAAAGGCAATTGTGTTTAATTTAGGTAGGAGAGGGTAGGCTTGATAGGTTTGAAGGGTAGGTTTTGGTTTGGGTTATTAGGTAGGTTATTTATGGTAGAGTGGAAAGGTACATTGAAAATGGTTGATTGGTGAGGTACAGAGGTTAGTTTGACTGGTTGAGAGAGGTAAGATAAATGGTTGAGTTGGTTTGTTGGTTGGGTTGGTTTGATTATTTGGTTTGGTAGATAAGGTAAGGTTGGGTGAATGGTTATAGGTAAGGTTGGGTTAATGGTAGGTTTGGTTTAGTTGATGGTCATTAAGGTTGGGTTAATAGGTTCCACAAAATTGGTAAGTAGAAAAGGTAGGTTGGTTGGTTCCACATGATTGAGTGGAAAAGGTTGGTTGGTTGATTCCACATGGGTAAGTAGAAAGTATTGGTGGGTTGGTTCCTTGAATGTGGTTTCTAAGGAAAGTTGGCAAGGTTCTACTTGGGTAACAAGTGGTTTGGTTGAGGGTTGGACCATGGTTTCCTCAAAAATGAGTGAAGGAAGAGGTTCTATGATTGATTTTTTGATGATATTTAAGGCTAGGTTGGAGGGAACCTGGATAATTTCCTTTGAAACCTCCTTATGGTTGATAAGGTTTTGGATGAGCATATTAAAAGAGCCACATCTATCTACACCATGTCCATTGGTGTGATGATAGGCACAAAATTCATTTTCTATAAACAAAATTGGTTTTGGAAGAGAATTATTGATGGGTTTGATTGGAGGAAGGTTAATTATAGAAGCCTCTAAGAATTTGTCAAGGATTGAGGCATACAATTCCCCCAGTGGGGTATACTACCTAGAAATAAGGTGCACCAATGTCTCTTTAGTTTTTAAGCTAAATGGTATATTTGATGAGGTTTTTTTATTTTATGGGTTTGATGGGTTTGATAGGTTACGTAGGTTTGGTTGATAAGTCAGTTTATCAGTTAGATTGATAAGTTGATAGGCTAGTAGGTTGGTTTGATTAGTTAAGAGAGATAAGGTTAGTTGGGTGGTTGGATTTGATAGGCTGGGTGAGGTTGATAAGGTAGATTGATAGTGGTTAATTGATAAATTGATAGGTTGATAGGTTTATTGGTTGGTTGGTTTGGTTAACGTTGATAGAGTTGGTTGTGCTGATAAGGTGGGTTGAGGTATTTGATATGATGGGTGGGGTAATGGATGTGGTAGATGTTGATAGGTTATTGGTTGGGTAAGATAATGATTAAAGGGTTGTTGATAGGTTGTTTTTTGTTTGAATTTTAAATTTGATTGGTTATGGGTAAGGGTTGATTGGTTATGGGTATCAAAAATAGATAACTCTACTTTGTTTATCTAGTACATTAACATTATAACTAGTGCAGGTGGTAGTTTATGGTTTAGGGGTCGATTATGGTTGAATTTTGATGGATAATGGGTAGATTTGGGTTGATTATATGTAAGGTAAGGATCATATCTAGTTTGAGATGTCTAGTAATGCTCAGATGCAAGAGGGTTGTGGTTTAAGATTCTAGTAAAGCTAGGATCTCTAGAAAAGGTTATAGAAGGGCTCTCTATTTGAACAAGGTAATGGAGATGAGGGTAAATGAGGTTAAAATGATGTAAGGTTGATGTTATAAGGCAATTACTCATAAATCAAACAAAGATCAAACAAGAAAAAATTCTAGAAAGTAATGCAAACACTAAGTGCATTAGCTCCTAGGATAACTTTTATCTCGTGTTGGCTTATGCCTTAGTTAAAAATGTGTGAGGGTAGTTTGGCTTGAAAATTGGGTACTAGATAAGATATACAAAGATGGATCTGAGTAAGTTTTAGGTTCTCAATAGAATATATACTAGACCAGGTACATGGCCTAGTACTAGGGGCTTGCTCCCTACACTTCACGATCCCAAAGTCAGGCCAGGTTGTTTAGCCAAGATGTACCATTTATCTAGGGCTTATACTCATCTAGAGAACTTAGTGGGCTCTCCCCTTGGTAATGACCTCTGAGTGGGATTTTCAAGTAGGGTATGTTTTACCATTGGGTGGTGAAATCCCAGTTGGGCCTTGTCTCAGGTATGTTATGGTGTGTTGGTTATGAAAGTGGTTTAAGTTTTGTGTGTGATAAGAAAGTGAATCTATGCTAAATTACTTGAATTTTAATTACTAGGTGAACTAAAATTACAAGTAAACAATGGATGCAAGGTTTATTTTAAGCCCAAATGGAAAATTTTAGATTTATTTCGATGAGAAAACAATAGAGAAAGAGAGAGAGAGCATACAATGCTAACTAAGAAAAGAAATGGTGGTAGGTCCCACTGAGCATGTCAGAATGTTTTAATCAAATTTTATCCTCATTTCTTAGTTTTGAAAGTAGAAGTAAAATTTAAAGAAAGGGGGTGTGTAAGGATAATTGGTTAAAAGTGTGTGTGCATTGATATCCAAATGAAGTAAGAGATCTTCTTTGGCTAGGGAAGAATACATGCAAATAAGAAAGCACTAAAAGAAACTTGTTGGTTAGATAATAAGATGTGGGGATTGCCTAGTGTAGGCTAGATCCAAGAAAGAAATAGCTTCCTAGGATGGCTATCAATCCCCTTTCTGATAAAAGGTTTGATATAAATTAAAAATACTTGTATTAAATAACATAAAGATAAATTCTATCTAATAGAAGACAGGTAAATAACTATTTAAAGGAAATAGCGAACTATAAAAAAAATTGGTCATTATTTATGCTAAGGTAGTTGGGGTCAAGTTCATGTTGTTATTTTTGGTTTGCAAGGTAACAGGGACATAGAAAATAGAATTTTGGTTGCGGTATAGTTGGTGGTTTGGTTACTAGTTTGGTCGTAGATAGTAACTAGTGCTGGTTAAGGTAACTATTGGTGGTTTGGCTAACTATTGATGATTTGGATAATCATTGGTAGTTACCTATCAAATTTTTAGAAACATAGAAAATGAAATGTAGGTTGGGTAAAAGATCAAACAAATGTTTGGGTAAGCGTTTTAGGTTAGCAGAGGTTTGATATGGGTCTAAGATAGTAAGAACATAATATAAGTAGAATTTGATCAAGGCATTAGAAGTAGCAGCTATAATTGAAAATAAAGAGATAAATACCTATGATTAAGAGCAATGGAAAAGGGGCTAGATGCCTAGAGGAATTATGCTAGAATAATGGTGTTTCAATTTTTGAGAATGATCTGGGTAGATTTTCAGGTTTTTAGGTACCTGTAAGAAGATTTTGGTAGCATGAACTTATATATCTTTTCTCTTCTTCTTGAAACTCTTCTTTTATAGGTAAGAGTTTCTAAATTGAGTGGAAGAAGTTTTTAAATTCTCAAGAGGAAGTTGCTAATTAGATAGGTGGATAAAGATGCTAATTTAGGCACCACAAAGTTGATTTGTATTGCCAAATGGAATGTTTCTAAGTTGGGTGCAAAGCTGATCTCACACCTAGATGGACATTGCTTTAATGTAGGCTAAGAACCTAATCATCAGTGGTTTAGCTAACCATCGATGGTTTGGCTAACTGTTGGTGGTTGGGTTAACCATTGACGATTGAGGTTTTAGAATAAAATGGTTGAAAAGTGATTAAAAAGAGGTGGATTAGAATGGTTAAGTTAGAAAATTAAAAAATGGGATAGGTTAACTAGGTGGTTAACTAGCTCCAATGTGGGGCAAGGGTTTAAAGGTGTTTTGACATCACAAACAGGGTAGTTTTTAACTGTCTAAACATTGATTGGTTCTTAAGAGTCAATTAATAAGATTGCTATAATTACATTATAGTAGAAATTTTTTTGGTAAATATTGAGATGACGTGAGATTTATAATTAACACATTATTTAACCTTATCTCATCTTTCATTTAAAATATAAATAAGGAAGTTGAGAAGAAATGATTAAATTTTGAATTTTCATTTTGGTTAAGTGAAAAGTTGTGTTTAGTTTGGATAGTACATCAAAGAGCATCATAGAAGACCTTAGTTAAATTATATATAATTATTGGTCTTGCATTATTCCATTAAATCAGGTTGGGATCCATTGTGATATTTAATCTCATGACTAAATATATGTTTATGTAATAAACACCTAAAGTATAAGTCATGGTTATTATTTTTAGTGCAAGGGTATGCTTGAATACTAGTTATGACTATCAGATTTAAGTTGTTTCTATTATATTCTAATTAAAAAGAGTTTATGCATAGTTTTATAAACTTATAAAAATCATCAATAACTACACTAAAGGTCTATAGGGAATTAAACAGGGTCATGATAAATTAATGAATGGTTATGTTGGACTCCACTTATATTTTTGAAGTAGTTGTTTGATGCGATTACTTTTGTGGGTTTTTCACCTTTTTGAAAAAAATACTTAACTCTTTAGGATCCATTAATGCTCTAATGACCTAATTAGATCTATGGATTTCATTCAAGATGTATAACTGTATACATATCTAGAATATAATCCAATGAGGATCATGTTTATGGATGTTTCGAGTGTAATTTTTTGAATGAGCTTATTTATTTTAGAATGTTATTTGGTGTTATGTGTTAAAAATAAATAGTTTGTTTTCTAATTTATGGCTCTATGTCATAGCGTTCATTTAATTAGTTTATTTGAAAGCTTGGATCTTTTAAAACCAGTGAAAAAGGTGGTTCAATTATGGTTATGGTTATAGATATGACATTGACAACCTCACATAAGTTTAACAGGTTTTCAAACTTGAAATAAACTAACATGGACTTCAAAATTTATGAATGATTACCTTCATGTGTTTCATGGTTAAGTGGATGCTTTTGTGTTTCAAAGTTCAATCAGTACTCATACCTTGTAATATAGTATTCATAGATGCTTCCATTTATATCTCGTATTACGTTAAACTCTAATTTATTATGCATCATGAAAGATAATTATGCAAATGTTTTAGTCATTAACTAACTTGTATGTGGGTTATATGGTCACAACTTCCTTAAAAGTAGGGTTTTTTAAAACTCAAAATTTTGAGGTTATGATAGTTGATATCATAACTTCACTTTGTCATTGTACACAAGATTCCAAAACCAACCTACACCTACCCAGTACATTGGTTATTCATTATTTATTAATATCATTATGATTTTTAGACTTTATATTGTGGATATTATGATTCATTTTATAACATTTAATTTGGTTTTAAATTGATTTTTATATAGCATTATGTTATGTATTTTCATAGTTTTGATGATCATCAAATATTGTTGATGCCTTTATAGGTTTGGTTACAAGTTCATTACAAATAAGCATAGATTAGTTCTAAGAGCTTGTGTACAATGATAAAGGTGAAGTACATGGTGAATGTTAAAACATGATGTGGTGGTGTCTATCCTAATTGAGTATTTTTATTGTTAAGCTTAAGGTATGTCAATTTTCTTGATTTATCAATCTTGTGTCGATTAAATTCCTTTATTGTTGTGGGTTATCATTTTTATTTATTGTTGTCATTTTGAGTAACCAAATGCACATTGGATTGGAATGTGTTTGTTTTAACATCAATGTAAATATTTATAAGAAGTAAGATACAAATAGAATTCAGATGTAAATAAAAGGTTGTTGAAGGTCATAAAACCTTTGATAAGTTTTATGATTATATACTCTAAGACCAGTTCAGGTCTCAGTGAAAATAAAAAGTGTTTATCAAAAAGGGTCAGCATAATAATCTTACAAGTCCATGATCAGACTAAGGCAATTAAATAAGTTAAAGTTCTTAAAATAAATAAATTGTGTATAGTTTATAATAGTCCATGAAATGACTAAAAAAGTATGAACATTAAGCCAATGCATGGCTATAGTTTAAAAGACCATGGTGATGTTATTAATTAAAAACAACCATAATTCATAGAGACTTATGTCAATGACATGTTATGTTTTACCATGGTCGAGTAACTCCAACCATGAAAAGATTTAGTGGTTGACTTTGGGGTATACTCAATTAGGTTTATCATTTAGTTGTTTCATTTTGATGGATTGGTAGTCAATGTGCATGGTAGTTTTTAGGGTTTGCATGCAAGAAGCTGAGGGTTTTGAACTTGACTTCATGACTATGTAATCTAGGTATGTGATTTTTGAGGTGGGAGTTCCATCCAGTTGAATGAGGAGTTCAACTAGCTGGAAAATTCAATAAAAGAAAAATGAAATATAAAAAAATGAAAATAAAAAAATGAAGTAAGATTGTGATGGAAAAGAAGAAAAGGAAGAAGCCATAGGATTGGGGTCAAGCCTTTCAAGCATCACATTAAATCTTAATACCAAGTAAGTACATTCTAAAAAAAAATTATGAATAAATGTGTTATTGGATGCTTGTTTACTTTTAATAAACTGATAGTTTAAGGTTTGAAATCATATGGGCTCTTGAATAGACCTAAATTTGTTTATTGTTTGTAAACTTAGTCAAAAACCTTGAGGGGTGAGTTCAGGAGAATACCTCTCCCATGGATGGCATATGGGTAGACTCAAAATATAAAATGACTATTTAGTTGATTTGTTGTGTTGGTTTTGTATTTCATTATTTTGTATGATTTTTAGGTGTCTTTGGTTTTTAAACCCTAGTCCCTTTGAATGTTTACTTTATTGTTTATGTCTTGGTTGTGTGTGTGTGTTGACCTAAGCTTGGTTATGATGTATTTTTTACTTCTAAGGTTTTGCTTGACTTGAACCTTTAACTATTATAAAACCCTTATTTAAATATGTGACACCATTACATCATGTTGTTGGATTATTTAGGTGTTGTAAACTTGTCTTTGTGTACAAGCTTACACCACCAACCGATGGTTGGGGTGGGTATGGATATCTAATGATGGTTGGGATTATATTTAACATGAATATGGGTTGCATGATTGATTTGTCTTGATAGACTCATATAGTGGTAAAGAGATTTGTTGTCTATATTGTTGTAGCATACTCCTATATCTCGATGTGGACTCGATTTTGTAAAGATTGATATGACTATGTCAATAATGGTTTTAGTGTTCTATTATAAATTTTATCCATTATAATAATATTATAACTTTTCATAGTAAACAAAAATTCTATTGTATTACTATTTTACTCTTTTCATCGTATACATCCATTGAGGTCATAGAAGAAAATGTTTTCAATGGAAATAAGAAATTGTTATTGTGGTAATTCAACATGGTTTGGAAATAATTATTGAATTGTATTCATATTTGAATAAATGTTTGTGTTCAATATGAATATACTACTTTCTTACCTTATTTAATCCATATCAATTGGGAAACATATTTCAAATTATTGTTCTGTGTCTTAATATGTATTGAATTTAAATAAAGAGAGAATAGTCAATTCAAAAGGATTTATCAAAGTTCAATTTTTAAGTTCATGAATCTAGGTTTAAAATTTCACTTTTTAATGGATATTGTTATTCATACATAGATTACCAATTTATTCTATGATTTGCCTTTAAAAATGAATAGTGATATTCATTATTGTATATCAAGCAAGACTATGTCTTTGAGTAGCGGGATGGTCTTAATATCAAATGAAAACATAATAAAGTGTTTTGTATTAAACAAATTGGATTTATGACTTGGTTGTAAGTTGTATTATATTTTTAGTGAAATAAATATTTTTAGAATCATTATATTTCCTACATACTAGGCAATAAGGTTGTGCATTTTGTAAAATCCCCACTGGGATTTACCAAAATAACGTAATTAAAAAAAATAAATTAATTCCATGTATTATTTCATTATATTTCACCATGAGAATATAACTAGTGACCCTATCATAACATAATAAGTACGTTAAACATAAAATACACAAGTAACATCTATTAGTTACTAATCACTAGCATCATATGAAACAAAACATAACTACAAATAGAAAGTAATTACTTTTTTCAAACCATGGACGATACAGTAATACAACCACTATTGTCAATGTAAAATGAGTAAATAATTATATTTTCATCAGGAATAATATTTCAATAATAAATAAAATACAAAATATAAGGCTCCATGAAGCATGAGTCTTACGAACTTCAATATCTATGGTAATCTCAAGTGTAGTTTCCAATTAAGTATTGTTGTAGGGAGAAAGAGAATCATTTAATGCTTTTCCAAACCAACCACAAACCATCGATCCCCCACACAATCCCCCAATTAGGTAATGTCCCTCCCTTCATGGATGGGTAGATAGTGACAATCTAGGAATCTAGAGAGACAAGCTAGTACCTGTGTGTTGTAATATATCAAATACATAATGTGTATCATAAATAAAATATATTATAACATGATATCACACAAACATATAAATCATACATATGAAATGATAATGTTTAATTAAACATTACTTTGGCCAAAAATTTTCAAATATTTATTGATCTCTAGGGTCAGTCAAATTCATACACACCACTTGATCGAATTATCTTCATCTATCATTGATGATGTTAAGTCAGCTAGGGAAGTATGTTTCTCTCTTATTTAGTACTAACAATGTGAGATTTGGTTAAATACATATATAACCACACATTCATAAGGATTACTTTCTATCAATTAGCATAAAGCATGCTAAGTAAGGAAATAATCAAAATACATACATTTAGTCCATTAAAAGTATGCAATGAATACCAAACATATTATTTACTATAAAAATAATACATGTAAACAAGTACAATCCATATCGGACATACTACCCATTTATAATTATACTTAGTTTACTATCTACTATCATCAAAGTAACTCAAATATAGAACTATCAAGATAACAACATCTATTTCAGTTATTTACCATATGCAAAAATTACAACATATAACAATCAGTCTTAATTTAATTCAAGGATCAAAATTAAACATAATCCAACATTCATGTTAATCTCTTTCCACATCAAAAGAGTTGTATGTATTTAACTATGGTATATTTCCTTAAGGATTTATAACTATTTTAACAAAAAACTATATAACATAATTACACACATGCTTCTTTTGTGTGTGTGTGTGTGTGTGTGTGTGTGTGTGTGTGTGTGTGTGTGTGTGTGTGTGTGTGTGTCTATGTGTGTTTGTGTATGTATGTATGTATGTATGAAATATTCCCCATACAGGTATAAGCTAAATACAATTATGTAAACTTAATTGATTTTATACAAACATATTTCCTATCTATACATATATATGTGCTCACTTTATATATCTCAAAAATTTATAATCATAAATAATAACACAGTCATATCGACTGAATACTTTTTATATCCTCTATATTTTTCATCCATCTAATATGTATATAGATACAGGGTCTATACATGTTATGACTAGGCTGAATCAAAACTATGTATTCCATATATATATAAACCTAGTTATCAACCAGTAAAGTCATATATAGAATATGGCATATTGAGCTTACAATTTCTTTTAATTATATCAAAGGATAAACCTTATCATATTACCACCAGTCAATATATCATGATCCCAAATGTATGAAATTCCAATTATATTATTTCTACAAGAATCATACAACTTACACAGTCGACACAGTCTATATTACTCATAGTTTTACTTCAATTGTTTTTTATTAAAATAGTCACCACACGAGCCTAAAATCAACTATAATTTCATAACATACATCTCATATCTAAGTGTATAATATAATTCAGGTCCATAACAGATTGATGTAAATTGACTAAATGTCATAAAAATCCATTAAATGATTCATAATAATATTCCTACAAACTGTATAAGTTTACACATTATGCACATTATGAAATAGAATATCATTTCCTTTATATGCATAAAGGAAAGCACAATTTACTATTATGTGCTCTACAAACCCCCAATGTCTATTTTATTTTGTGTTCATAACAAATACTCATTCATATTTTTATATATATATATATATATATATATATATATATATATATATATATATATGTGTGTGTGTGTGTGTGTGTGTGTATATATATATATATGACTGAGTACTCTATCATTCAATGTCAAGCCTAATATATATACTAGAGTGCATGTTTAAACATGCTCAAACACACAAATAACAATCATGTGGTCTAATGAAACTCAACCTGGGGTTCGTATTATTACTAAAATAGAGTATATGTAAGCCAATGTAACTTGGTTTATTTATATTAAATGTTTTTGAAGCACTAAATCATTATACTTAAACTTAATTTATTATACATATATATATATATATACATATATATATATATATATATATATATATATGCTTATAATCACATGTATACTTGGGTATGCATATATATACTCCAGGTCATTAAAGACCTTTAGGATATATATGTTCATACCCCTATATATACCCATATATATTAATTTTAAGACAAAATATCAGTTTTTAAACAATCCTATTTCATTCCAGCATGCCATACAACTCTATACAACGATTAAATTTGCATTACCATATTGCATACAAACCTAAGGTTTTAGGGTTTTGGGTTTGTTAGGATATAGATTGGGTTTTATGGAAGGATAAACTATCCACAGGGCCCAATATTTTATCCTTAAATATTTTTAGTAGATGTAAACTAATAAAACCCCATTTTATGCAATCATAGTGAAATACTTGTGTTTTAATAACCAATAATTTTAATGCATTACCAACCTGATAAATGTTTTTTTACAAATTCATTCTTGCTTCCTCAATTTAATTCACACTCTTTCCTCTTCATCCTACTTTCCTCTATTATCCAATGTTCTCTATGTCTCCTAAAACTCATCCTCCTCTTTTCCTTTTTGTCTCTCCCCATCTCAACCAGACTTCCACTAATTTCTCTCATTTTCCTCGACTAAGAATGATACCAAAATTATGCATGGTGGTAATATAACCACAGATCAACAGACCATCAACTCAAATGAAGTTTTAGTAATCAAATAATATTGTTAATTTCTAGTTAACTCAGATCAAAAATCCCTAAATCACTCGAGGCTTCCAAAACTTTTATCATTATTCTAATCCAAAATTCACATGGTCATTAACTTAACATGCCCGTGATAATATTTTAAAAATTCCACTATTAAAATTATTGCATATGATAACTATCACTTTTCAAGTCCACTTAACATAACATCCAAGTCTATGCACTAGAACATTAGCTAGGATTAGTTCTTAAGATAATTTAGGTAGTGATTTAATCATACTAACAAGGATTAATATCAACCTAGCTTCCAACAACAAAGTGACTAATGTAATTTAATAACAAGATTTTTAATATAATGATAAATCAAACAATGGTTATAATAATATTGAACATAATCATATTATATGCTACTCAGTTATTTTTCAAAACCACAATAAATAATATCCAAATGCCTTTACTATATGTTTATACATAATGGCACTAGGCCAAAACAATGATATTTAACAATGTAATCATTATTATTACTAATATATATAGACTATTCTAAATGTCTTCTAGTTATTTTTATATATCAAGGCATTAAGCCAAGACAATGACATTTCCAGTTAGTTTATAGATAATAACAATAAATACTAATCAAATAGATTTACTAAATTGTTAAAACAATATCACCCACAATCATGAATTCAATAACACATCATGATTTAAAAGCAACATTAAACACTCAATCAATGCATTATAGTCATAATGAAATCACTCAATTAGATCCACATAAATATATATTGAACTAAATCACAACCAAAACACAACTAATTATCTAAATGCAGATAACATCAAAAACATACTAAAGATAATAATTTAAACAATGAATATAATGAGTGTTATATATCATAGTTTTTGAATGGGTTATAATTATTCCTCTATCATCCCCCAACACCTCCATCTATTCCATCCTCTCTAATGATGGTCTCCCTTTGTCATGCTTTGAGGGATGAATCTCTCCTGCATCTAACTCATGATAAGAAGGTAGTTAGCTTGTAACATCATGATAAATATCATAAAATACTACTATAATAACTAATCAACATGATCATAAATAAATAATATACAATACAACTAACTCATAGCAATAAAATCATGTAATTATATTAACATAAAACTATCCCATAAAATCATATGACTTATAGCTTAGTTAAATAGAAATTAATCAATTTACCAGCCATAATAATCTATGGAAAATCAGGTAAATTAGCTTAATGATAAATCAAGATGTGACATCTTCCCTCCTAAATCTTGTCATCATCCTGATGACACTTATTCAAATACTAGTTCTGAATTAAAAATATTGATCAGTAAAAAAATAACATAGTATGAATCATCAAATCAAGCAAACAAGTGTAGAAATAGTCAATAGAACTCATCATAGTCCTCCCAACTAGCACTATCCTCAAATTATTAGTCCCACAATACCTTTCACTGTGACACTTTTCTATTACATAAATATGATTGATTCTACCATGACCACCCTGGGATCCAGAGCCTACAAAGCGTTCTAATCCAACACATGTGAAGGATCAATTATATACTTTTTTAGATAAGATACATGGAATACATTATGTAATAGAGCTAGGATTGGTGGCAATGTAAGCCTATACTCTAAAGGATTGACCAATTCCAAAACCTTGAAGGGTCTCACATATCTTAGTGAAATTTTTCCTGACTTCTTGAATTTAATTGAGCTTTTATGCAACTTAATCCATAAGAATACTTTATGACCTTCTAAAAATTACCTAGTTCTCTTCAAATCAACATAACTCTTTTATTTATTATTGGCCTTGACCAATCTATGCTTGATTGATATGACTTGATCTTCCATTTCTGAAAGCATCTCAAAACTAAAGACTACCATGTCTTCCAACCTATCCTAACTGGTTGGTGTCTTATACATTCTTCCATATAATGCTTCAAATGGTGCCATCTTCAAATCTAATTGGTTTGAGTTATTATAATCAAACTCAATCAATGGAAGGTACTCCTCCCACTTATATTATTGATCTATGAAATACATATGAAGTATATTCTTTAACACATGATTAACTCATTCAGTATGACCATCAGTCTATGGGTGATATGCAGTGCTAAAGTTTAGTTGCATACCCAAAGCTGAATTCAAAGTTAACCAAAACATAGAAGTCATACATGGATCATGATTTGAAATTATCTTCTCTAAAAATCCATGCAAATGATACACTTTCTTTACAAACCTCTTCACAAGAGTAGGTGTATCATCTATCAAATTGCTTGGTATAAAATGAGCTACCTTGGTTAGTGTTGACGCTGGAAAGTGCACCCAGCGGCAGGAACATGGATTCCTACCCTCTCCCCGCAACATGGAAACCCCTCTCTCGCCTGTGGGACGGCGAAGCAGGAGAGGAGAGTCTCTAGATATGGGCTAGTTCCCTCTGATGTATCTTGTTTGTTTCAGGTAATGCAAAATATAGATATATAGGTATACACTTGGGGGGGTGAAAAGAGAAAGAGAAAAGCTTGAAAACAAATAGCCTACTCTAAAGGAGGTGATACACCAAAAACATGAGTGACCTTCCAGATCCACTCTCAGAATCAGGGGAAATGCAAGTATACTCTACACATCTGGTAGAGGGATCAGGCTGCTAAGACAAAGGGGGAGGCTATAATAGAAAATACGTCACAGAGGTTTACCGAGGTGCTGTGGAATGCACGCTTGCAAGCAACTTACTCTGTTCTGTCCTTCTCAAGTATTACTCTTCTCCTTTCAGCTGTAGAACCGGTCCCTGTAGATAGCTGGTCTATTGGTATTACCTGTGAAAGCATGGAAGATAATGACTAAACACAGATGGTACTCAGGGCATACATAGCAAATCAATGCAAGATGGAGGTAAAAACTATATTTTTATTGATTCAAGTGGGAAATTTGCAGAGCAGTGCTCTTTACAAAAGTCAGGAAGATCCCTAGAAAATGACTAAGTCCTTGTATTTATAACAGAAGAGCCAAGAGAAGTCTCATTGAAAAGCATGAAAAACACTATTGATGATGTCACAAGTCTGCCAAGACCATGCTTGTTGCCTCGTTTTGCGTGCTAGTCTTCTCCTCTGGCAGCTGGGCAGGTTTTTTCGTGTGCACTGTAGGGGAATTTTGCCGCCCTTGTAGTGGGCGGCGATTTTGCCACCCTTTGCATGAACTTCATGTAGGAATACCTACCGACGTCGGCCGATAAGCTGCCGACAGCGGCAATCTTGCCGACATCGGTAGAGTTGTACTCTGCGCGGCAATTTCTCTTTCCCTGCCATGGGGTGGGGTTTTCCATTTCACCACCTTAGGGCGGGTTTTTTCAATTTGCCGCCATGGGCAGGCTTTTTCGATTCGCCGCCATAGGGCGGGCTTTTCTGGTTTTTGTGCCTGCCTTTGTGCTACCGACGTCGGTGGTTCTGCCGACGTCGGTCTCTATAAGGTGCCAACGATGGCAGTATTGCCGACGTCGGCCGATGTCTTTTCTTTTCTTTGTGTTGTGGGCGGTGAATTTGTTGCCCTCTGCATTTTCTTTGTAGACAGGCTCATTTTACCCGCCCTTGTAGTGGGCGGCAAATTTGCCGCCCTCTGCATTTTTCCTGCCTCTTTTTTGACTAAGTGTCGAACACTCCATTTTTTCCCCTTCTTCTCTTGCAGACGTTTGAAGACTCTATCCTTCACTACCTATTCTCTGCAACGGTGCTGTCAAAACCTGAAAGTGGACCTTGTAACCTGAAATGACTGGGCTTGCGAAGCAGGTGTAGGAGGTGACCAAGATTTTGCCTGAGGGGCAAAATTGGGTCAACAAATTGGTGACTCACGGGGGAAGCGTGCCTGTTATGCTTAGAACCCAGTTGCCTTACATATCCATTGGGTGCGGAGTCGGATGGTGACTTTGAAGCGAGTTCACAACAGCTTTGAAGATTCCAAAATCAAAAATACAAAATTTACCCCCACTGCAAAGGGAAACACACAAGACTAAAAATAACTAACTGTGCAAACTACACTTAGGGAAAATAGGGAAGAAAACAAGGGAAACTATGTACGGCAGAACCAAAAATTCAGTGACAATGCTTTAGGTGTATCCCGTTGACTGGGATACGCAATTCTTCGCCGTCCAACCTGGAGAGCTAGAATGCATTATGCTGCTTGCACTGAGTAATTATGTAAGGACCGCTCTAGAGGGCATCAAATTTTGCATGTTTTTCAGGCTTAGCTCTATCTTCGTCCCATTTTAAGACAATGTCTCCTTCGATGAAACTCTTTGACGAAGACTTCTTGTTGAAATGCCTTTTCACCTGATGCTGGCGACTGATCATAGAGACCATGGCCTGGTTCCTTACCTCCTGGAGCTCCATTAGTTCACATAATCTGACCTCCATGCTGCTTCCTTCTTCTAGCTGTAGCTGATGTGTGAGGTCCAGCGCTGGCAATTCGAGTGAGATAGGAAGCCTTGCTTCCCTTCCATACACAAGCGTATATGGAGAATTTCTGATTGATCTTTTCATAGTGATTTGATCGGCCCATAGAGCTATTTTCAACTTGGCATGCCAAGTTTTCTGATTTTCTTCCATGGTCCTCTTTATAATCTTGATCAAATTTTTGTTAGTAGACTCAGCCAGTCCATTCCCCTGCGAGTAGTAATTTGATGAAGTGCTGAGGTATATACCATACCTTAGTGCCCATTCACTAGTTTTGGTTTTCAGAAAAGCCAAGGCATTATCTAAGATTATAGTGGCTGGGACCCCAAAACATGTCACTAAGTCCTCATAGAAATCCAAGACTGCGCTCTCATTTGCTTCCTTCAAAGCAATGGCTTCCACCCACCTGGTGAAATAATCTGTAGCAGTCAGGACCCACTTGTGTCTGGCACTAGAGGGAGGGTTGATCATCCCTATGAAATCCAAGCCCCACTGCATGAATGGTTGCTCAACTTGAATGAGCTGTAGGGGCATGGCAGCCAATCACTACTTTCAGTCAAAGAGTGCACACTTCTGACACTTCCTTACCCAGGCATGGGTATCCTTGAAGAGAGTGGGCCAGAAATAGCCAGCTCTCATTATTTTTGCTGCTGTGGTCTTAGGGGCGAAATGGCCACCTGCTGGCCCATTGTGAAACTCAGCCAATACCTTGTCAGCCTGACTGGAGTCAATGCATCTCAAGAGAACCCCAGAAAGATCCTTCCTAAATAATACTCCGTCAATCAAAACATAGGGAAGGGACTGAAGTTTAAAATACCTTCTTTCGGCCCTACCGAGACCCTGTGGACATTCACCCGTAAGAAGGAAACGCCTCATGTCCAGTGTCCAATCTCTTACGATAGCTGGTTCTTCTGCAGTGGCTACGTCATGGATCAGCAAGCTGTCTTCACCCCTTTGTCTCAAATCTGCAGCTAGCTGTTCACACAGGCCCCTTCCTCTAACCAACTTGGTGATTTTGATGTCTATGTCGTACTCCATTACCTTGGTGATCCATCCCGCTCTTTTCTCGTTTAAGTCTCGATTGGTCAAGAAATCCTTGACACCAGGATGTGGAACCATGAGATGGATCCTATTGTTCGACAACATATATCTGAATTTCTTCAGGCTGCGCACTACTGCCAAGACTTGTTTCTCTACATAGGTGTACCTGGTTTCGAAGTCCTCTAACCCTTGGCTGAAAAAGGTGAGTGGTTGCTCGAGGTCATCACTGTTTGCTTGGGTAAGCATGGCAGATATTACTTCTCAATTACTGAAGGTATAGAGATTGAGGTCTTTATTGAAGTCGGGGCTGATCAGAGCAGGAGCCTGGGTCAAAGCCTGTTTGATAGCTTCAAAGCTATCCTTTCTTAGCGTTGTCCATTTGAATTCTTCACCCTTCTTTAGCAAGGAGGTTAGGGGTTTAACTATTTCAGCAAAGTTTGGAATGAACCTCCGAATGAAATTTATTCGGCTAAAGAAACTCTGCAGGCCTTTCTTGTGCTTTGGTAGGGACATCTCCAGAATGGAGCGGACTCTCTCTGGGTCAATAGACAAACCTTCCTTGGACACAATGTGGCCAAGAAGTTTCCCCTCATGAATCTCAAATACACATTTCTTTGGATTTAGGGAGATGCCAAATTCCCTGCACCTCTCAAAAATCTCCCTGAGGTGCTTCATTTGCTGTCCTGCCTCTTTGGAGAAAACTGTTATATCATCGAGGTACACCAGCACGTTCCTATTTATCAAACCACTGAAAGCCATGTCCATGGCTCGCTGGAAAGTAGCACCAGCATTGGATAGCCCAAAAGGCATCTTCTGGTAGGCGAACGTTCCCCATTTAGTGGTGAAGGCTGTTTTGTATTGGTCACAGTCACACACCAGAATCTGATTATATCCCGAATAGCCATCCAAGAGGGAGAAGCGTTCAGAACCAATTACCTTTTGAAGGATCTGCTCCATGTTTGGAAGGGGATAATGATCTTTTAAAGAGACTTTATTAAGGTCTCTGAAGTCGACACACAGCCTGATCTCCCCATTTTTCTTTCTAACTGGAACCAAATTAGCCAACCATGAGGAATGTTTGATTGGAAATATAATGCCGGACTCAATCAACTTGGCCAATTCTTTCTGCATAAGGAGCTCGACCATCGGGTTAATAGGTCTCTACTTTTGTGTGACTGGGTTTGTGCCTTCATCTAATTCAATGGTGTGTTGGGCGAGCCTTGGATCGAAGCCTTTCAAGTTGATATAATTCCAGGCAAAAATATCAGCAAACTCCTGGCATAGCAGAATGAAAGCTTGTCTTTCTTGAAACATGCAGACTTTGCCAAGCGCCAGCAACTTATCCTTGAAGATTTCCACTTTTTCATAATTCTCCTCTTTGGTAGTGATGCATGCTTTGTCATCTCTTAGTTGGTCCTCTCCATTGAAAATACTTTCAAGTGTGACCAGACCCTTAGGGAGTTTATTGTTCTTCAATTGAACAATCTGATTTCCATATTGCTGCTACAATTTTGCCTGATTGTGGACCGCAAATTCAGCTTCCTCCTTCAGGAAAAGGGCTATCTGTTGGTCACTTTTGAAGACCTGCCAATTTGTAACATTGTCTAGAATTGAAGGCCGGACCACCACTTTTAAATGGCGCGAACTACAACCCCTGCTTATCTCTTTTGAAACATCAAATTGGGCACCAACAGCTGCCAATCTGTCAGCCTGCTTATTCTGTTCCCTGGGGATAGAGGTAATGTCAAGAGCAAGGAAATCCTCCATCAAGTCCCAGACTCTATGCTTGTAAGATTTCAGTAAGGAGTTCTTGGTCAGGTTCAGGCCTCTGATTTGGTTCACTATTAGTTCACTGTCCCCCAGGATTTGCAATTTTTTGATCCCTCTCTTTCTTGCCCACTCAAGTTCATGAATCAAAGACTCATATTTTGCAACGTTACATGTGCAAGAGAAATGGAAATGAAAAGCTAAAAAGTACCTTTCTTTAGAAGGGGAGACTAACATTGCCCCACCACCAGTGCCCAGTTTGCTTCTAGAACCGTCAAAATATAGCTACCACAGGCCAAGATCTTCTTTGTTTTCCTTCATTATATTGGGCATGACGGCACTCTCTTCATGCAAGCAATAGACGCCAAGGTCTGCCTCCTCAATAAACTTATAAGGATCGTGTTCGAAGTTATCGCTTCTCCACTCATCCAAGAGTAGATCTGCGACTCCTTCAAGAGCAGAAGATGAGGACTTGTCTGTTTGAGAGTCTTCTGGATCAATGATAGTATAACTGACATTCGCTGCCTTGGGTGAATAGGACTCTAGGTGGTCCTTATAGAGTGGCTCAGATTCAATTTTCACTTTGGTCCCATACTTGGTTCTAAAAACCAGGTATGACCAATTTGCTGCTAGATAACCACCTATCTTGGACGTAAAGTCCCTAGACAAACAGATTGCAAAATATGGAAGAACGTCTGCTACCACTATATCTTGAGGGATTGAGAATGTCGGGCAGGCATGCAATGTTAAACTCAATCCTTTCAGGACTCCGACTGTCTTTGCAGGTGTCCCATCTAGTTTCAAGACTCCTTTGTTCATTGCTTCGTACTTTAACCCCATCTTATCAGCAATGCATTTAGGCATTACTAAAGTGCTAGCCCTGCTATCAATTATGCAATTATGTACTAAGAAATCTCCTATGATCAAAGATACATAAAAAGGGGGAGTCTTTTCTTCTTTCCTTACCTGACCTGGAGCAGAAGGCTGCCCATTCATCATTAGGATGTTATTAGTGTCTGTTGGGATGGCCTGGCGATCTAGCTCATGCAATTCTTTCTTCAATACCTCCTTTTGTCCCAGAAGAGACAATGAATCCCATAGAGAAATGCTCACATGCAATTTCTTCATTTGATCAACTATATTAACTTGGGGACTGACTCCTTTCACATTTTCCTTTGGGCTGATCCCAGCTGGAGCTTTAGACTGAGGAGCTAGGGGTACAGATGGTTCACCGGAAATTGGGGCCTTTTGAAAAGGGTGTGGTGGAGGATTCGCTGCTGCCCGAGGGGAAGCCTGCACTTCTCCAACTACTCTTATTTTAAATCTCGTATTGGCCGCAACACAATCAGCATGATTGCCTGCAGCGCCCCCATGATTAATTGCACAGAGCTCGCCCTCTTCGTGATTTATTAGGGTAGAATCCGGTTGAGTCTGATTGTTGCTTGTGATGGTTTGAGCTGGGAACTCAAAAAATTGAGAAAAATCAGCACCCTGATTTTCCGAATTTTGGAAAAAATTCATCATGTCATTCGGGTGGACAGCTTGCTCTTGACCTTGTCCCATGTTTGAATAACCTGGCTGCTCCTGCACTAAATTGTTCTGTGTAGGTACCATGGCTTTAGATGACGAAGGAGGGCCTGAGTTATAATTTTGATAAGGCCTGGTTGTAGTGAGCTGCCCCTGACCTTGGTTATAATTTTGAAAGGGGGGTCTAGGGGCATGGCCATAATTTTGATAACTCTGGTTTAGCTTGTGGCTTTGAGCTTGCTGCCTTTTAAGAGCAACAAGTTCATTTAACATGCTCTGCAACAGGCCCTTAACTTCACTTAATTCATTGGATGGAATAGCAATTGGCTTCTCAATGACAGGTAGGGGGGCAATTTTAGGAGAGACTGCTTGAATTGGGGGCAGCGGTTCTGGGAAAAGTGGCATGTGAGGTCTAGGGGCGATTTTCCCAGCTTGAATCAAGCAATTTTCGGCCGCAATGGCTATGTCATACGCAGCTGGCAGTATGTGTCCCCCTATAGATTAAATCATCATAGCAATGTCACTATTTAATGCTTTTAGATAGTACAAGAAAGCGTAGCTGGGAGTCGGCCTTACCAGGATGGGAATTCTATCCCAAGTCTTTTGAAACCGCGTATTGAAGTCCTGCATATATTCATGCGGAGCTCTTTTTATAGTTGTCAGCTGCTCAGCAAGAGAGAGGCCATCACTTTTTTCCCCAAAATGATCAGTTAAACGAGTGCCCAATTCGTTCCAAGAATGTATGGAATTCACAGGCAAGGTGTCGTACCAGTCAAGAGCTTTCCCTTTCAGAGACAAGGCTAACAGTCTGATGGCAATATTTTCTTCTGTTACATTATGAATATTGCAAAGGTTGGCAATATTTTTTATATGCTCAACAACTGTAATAGGTCCCACTCCATCAAAAAAAGGCACATTTTTTAGAGCTATTCTGGGGATCGGATCATAACGTGGGAGGTTTAAAGGGCTTTCACCATGAAAAGCTGCAAAAGGCAAGGCCATGGCTGGAACAGGTTGTATTTGTGGCTGAGCTGGGTTGGTGTTCCTAGCAACAGGTCTAGGAGGATTTATCAGTGGATAAGGGTGAGTTCTTCCAAACCTGAATCTTTTAGTGGAGTTTAAAGGTAGTTCAACGAACTCAAAGGGGACCCTTCTTGAAGCTGACCTGGTGGTAACTTTTGGCATAAAAGTTAAGTAACTGGTCTTAAAAAAAAGAACTGAGCTCTTACCAGTGGAGTTGCCAGATGCTGGAAATCTTTGAAAATCACTGTAGCAGGACCAACATCAATCTTGAAATATTACTGTGTTAGAAACTTTGATAAAATTGCAGTCCCACCGGGCGTGCCAGAACTGTTGACGCTGGAAAGTGCACCCAGCGGCAGGAACACGGATTCCTGCCCTCTCCCCACAACATGGAAACCCCTCTCTCGCCTGTGGGACGGCGAAGCAGGAGAGGAGAGTCTCTAGATATGGGCTAGTTCCCTCTGATGTATCTTGTTTGTTTCAGGTAATGCAAAATATAGATATATAGGTATACACTTGGGGGGGTGAAAAGAGAAAGAGAAAAGCTTGAAAACAAACAGCCTACTCTAAAGGAGGTGATACACCAAAAACATGAGTGACCTTCTAGATCCACTCTCAGAATCAGGGGAAATGCAAGTATACTCTACACATCTGGTAGAGGGATCAGGCTGCTAAGACAAAGGGGGAGGCTATAATGGAAAATACGTCACAGAGGTTTACCGAGGTGTTATGGAATGCACGCTTGCAAGCAACTTACTCTGTTCTGTCCTTCTCAAGTATTGCTCTTCTCCTTTCAGCTTTAGAATCGGTCCCTGTAGATAGCTGGTCTGTTGGTATTACCTGTGAAAGCATGGAAGATAATGACTAAACACAGATGGTACTCAAGGCATACACAGTAAATCAATCCAAGATGGAGGTAAAAACTATATTTTTATTGATTCAGGTGGGAAATTTGCAGAGCAGTGCTCTTTACAAAAGTCAGGAAGATCCCTAGAAAATGACTAAGTCCTTGTATTTATAGCAGAAGAGCCAAGAGAAGTCTCATTGAAAAGCATGAAAAACACTATTGATGATGTCACAAGTCTGCCAAGACCATGCTTGTTGCCTCATTTTGCGTGCTGGTCTTCTCCTCTGGCAGTTGGGCGGGTTTTTTCTTGTGCACTGCAGGGGAATTTTGCCACCCTTGTAGTGGGCAGTGATTTTGATGCCCTTTGCATGAACTTCATGTAGGAATACCTGCCGACGTCGGCCGATAAGTTTTCGACGGCGGCAATCTTGTCGACATCGGTTATAGTAAGCTGCCGACATTGGTAGAGTTGTACTCTACACGACAATTTCTCTTTCCCCGCCATGGGGCAGGGTTTTCCATTTCACCGCCTTAGGGCAGGTTTTTTCAATTAGCCACCATGGGCGGGCTTTTTCGATTTGCCGCCATAGGGTGGGTTTTTTTGGTTTTTGTGCCTACCTTTGTGCTGTCGACGTCGGCGGTTCTACCGACGTCGGTCTTTGTAAGGTGCTGACGACGGCAATATTGCCGACGTCGGCCGACGTCTTTGCTTTTCTTTGTGTTGTGGGCGGTGAATTTGCTGCCCTCTACATTTTCTTCGTAGACGGGCTCATTTTACCCACCCTTGTAGTGGGCGGCGAATTTGCCGCCCTCTGCATTTTTCCTGCCTCTTTTTTGACTAAGTGTCGAACACTCCATTTTTTCCCCTTCTTCTCTTGCAGACGTCTGAAGACTCTGTCCTTTGCTGCCTATTCTCTGCAACGGTGCTGTCAAAACCTGAAAGTGGACCTTGCAACCTGAAATGACTGGGCTTGCGAAGCAGGTGTAGGAGGTGACCGAGATTTTGCCTGAGGGGCAAAATTGGGTCAACAGTTAGTTTATCAACTACAACCAAGATCATGTCATGAATGTTTCATGACAATGATAAACCTTAGACAAAGTCAATACTAATCACCTACCACTTCCATTCTAGTATGTCATATGAATAAAAAAATCTAGTTGAATGCACATGATTAGCTTTCACATGCTTATATTCTAGACAACACAATAGAAAGTTTGTTGCATATTTCTTGATTCCCTTCCAAAAATAAAATGGTCTAAGCTCTACCATAATCTTATAATACTCCTAGATGTATTAAATATGGGGCATTATGCATTTCCTTTAGCACTATGCTCCTCAAATTCTCCATATCTAGTACATACATCCTTCTATTATATCATAAAAGACTATCATTCTCAATTTTGTATCCTTTATACCTATTATTTTGAGCATTCTTAGACATTGCGTTCCTGACTTGATCATAAAAATCATCTACTGGAGAGGACATGATCAATTGATCTCTAAAATTACTTTTAGTAGTATCCATGATTGTTATGTACCTCTTATGACATAGGGCATCAATTACTCTATTTTTTTGCCTTTGATATAGTTGATATCAAAATTACTGTTAGACAAGAACTCTAACCAGTTCCTCTAATGAGCATTCAGATTTGGTTGGGTGAAGATGTACTTGAATCCCAAGTTATCAGTCTTGAGCTCAAATAGTTTTCTTAAAAAATAATTCCTCCAATCTTGAAAAGCATGCATAATTATTATAAGTTCTAGGTCATAAGGGGCATAGTTACCCTCATAAGGCTTCAACTTCTTTGATTCATAGGCTACCACTATGTTGGGCCCCTAATTCATCTAAGTATAGATCCATGTCAAATCATCAGACACCTTAGTATGAGGAAATCACTTGGTATGATTGTTGTTTTGGCACCTTTTGTGCTAGCTAGAGGAATCATTGCAGACTTAGTGCTAGATAGCAGGCAGTTATCTAGTGCTTGGTTTCTTAGGGCATCTTCTTGAGTGGATGCATGTTGTGACCATATCACAAAGGGAATATGGTGATGTAGCCATTGGACTGATCAACCAAGGCTATGGATTAGAACCTAATGTGTACCCTCCACCCTGACATGAAGATTCTCCTAAGTGATATAAAGTTGAGCTCAATCTACTTAGAAAAAAGAGGGAATTATGATGTAGTAAAGCTCTATAGAATTAGTTCTAGATAGTAGTAATTTGACCACCTTTAAATCTAAGTATTAACATAGATGCCTTTGAGGTTCCAAATTGTAGTGCCCAAGCTTGCTTGTGAGCCTCTAGACCATGTAGTATCTTATCTAGCATTTACTCTATTTTATGAAACATGGACTCTATTCTACATTTAAACTTTGAGTAATGAATAATAGTTGTAGTAATTCATGGTGTTCCTAGATTTAATGTCTTTAGTTTTATTATTGAAATGTGTAATAAATGTGATGATTTTAGTATTATAAATTCAATATGAATGCTAAGAATGTTTTTTTCAAGATTTAATTCACAACGTTCATGGCATCTCTATAATTTATGATGATTTCAGCATATTTTGTGGGAATACTTAAGTGTAGAAAAGACCACATGCCAAATAATGACATTTGTGCCTAAAGTGTTATCCTAAACATGAGCCCTTGATATAAAACCTTTGATTAAACCCTCAAAATGCCAAAATGATGCCAAGATAAGGAAACTAAAGGCTTGTGCCCATGAGACTATAGAATCCACAAAATATAATCTTTCACCCCTATGATTAGAACATGTTCCCTGAATAGGCTTTCTACCTATAGACCATTAGGATCCACCTAGAATGGCTTGCACTAATGAACCTACCAATGTTGTTGTTGTAATGACCAAGTCATATATATAATGAATTATGCCATAGCACAACTATCCCAATGTGGGCCCCAATTCTTTCTTTGTTGTGCTTCGGGTGAGTGAATAAGGCTTACACCTTATGTGAATTGATGCCAGTATAGTTAAGTGATAAATATTAAATTATACAAGGTTATATTATGCTTGTTCCTAATTTTAATAAGTCCATAATTGGCTCAGATGATTGAATGAATTCATAACCCCATGAATAAATAAATTAAGACCCCAACCTTTTATACAACATTTTATTTCCATTACTGGGACTCGTGTTGAATTTTGTTGTCGTAATGGTAAGATAGAATAATGCTTCAAATATTCCTAGAGAACATCAATCACTAGTTACAATAGGTGGAATATAGATTTGTGTTGAAGCATCTATCCTATAAAGGATATAATTTAAGGAAGTGGGTTTAGAACAACCTATATGATGCTTTTTATGAGGTCTTATTTCATAAACTACCTGAGCATGTGTATCGATGGTTGGTTGCTTATGCGATCCAAAGAAGTTGAAGTTATGGATAGTGCCTTGAGTGGATGAAAGAGCACTTAGAGAGGATTGAGAACCTATATGTCACTTAGACTAAAGTAGTAGACAAATGGTGGTAAGGAATGTTAAACAATTATATACTTGAGTTCATAGTGTTGACATATTCTTGCCCTGAGGAAGTAGATTATCAGTTTTTGCATGAACCCAAAGGCACATTTGTGAAAGAATTCAGCAAAGAGCTTAATAAAATGATCATGTATTATATATTTTAAACCATGAGAATGGAAATCTAAAGTCATTTCATGTGTGAGTAATACAGGAGGAGATAAAGGGATGTGTAGGTGAAGCACGATGGAAGGGGATGAGAAAATTGACATTTGAAAGCTTAGGAGATAGACTTATAATAAGAGGAGGTGAAATTTGATGAAAGATATAAAACCTAGAAGTGATAATAAAACTCATAACGAGTGGGAATGGCATGGGGAAGGGTATATTAAATTGTAATAGTGCTAAGAGGAGAGAAACATTGAAGCCATAGATCAAGCTCAATAGTTAACAGGTGTAGAATGCTCTAGGTCCCTATAGAATTTTACCACTAAAGATATGCCAAAATATCCTACCCCCTTTGAACCTGCAATTCTTTATCATGTTTTAGTTATCCCATGTGAATAAATAAGACTGATAACTAACCTTATTATGCACATAAACTTTGACCATTTTGTAGACTTAGACTATAATTTTGTGATTAAACAAGTTATTCCTTATGAAGAGTTAAGTGAAAATACTTCTAGGCATTTGGGATCTAGCTCAACAACATAGAAGGAAACATAATCATTCTAATTTAGCCAATGCCAATTATGTAGACTAGGTAATAGCCCATAAGAAGTGGCCCAACACCACAAGTTAGCACTATAATGCCCTCATCATCTTTGGTGTTGGTAATAACTATGATACCAATGCCTAACCCACTGGTGGGAGGCATTGGAGGTCTATCACCAAGACAAGTACTGGGGGGACAAGCACTTCAAATTCTAGTTACCCCCCCCCCCACTATAGATCTATTTTAATATGGCCATGTACTTGTTATAGTATCATGGTGTATAAAATGTCATAAAGTATATGATAAAATGTGAACCACAATGGTGTGCTCAAGGTATAACCCAATCTGAGTGAAAGGCAACCCAGTTCATGACCACTTTGTTTGATCATACTCATACCTAGTATAAGAAATTTGATCCTAACTAGGCTATGATTAACTGTAACACTTTGAAAGAAGCATTCTTGAAGGAATTTGATATACCTAAGTTTGAATAATAGAGCATCATTATGCTCAAGGAAATTAACCAAGGACTATCAGAGAGTGTGTACCTATATGATGCTAGATTCAAAACTCTTATTTCCAAGCTTCCTTATGATATTCACCCCTCTATCATGCATAATGGTTTGTTGTGGGATTACTAGTACCATTTAGAAGAGTGATTTCCATGAAGACATTCATAGACCCTCGTGAAGTGCTTGAAGTCATGTTTAGATTCAAGGTAGTCAAAAGTAATGACATTATAATTAGCCCATTCATAGAGGTGTAGATTACATACATGGCTATCCAAATCCAAAAACTTGTTTCTAGTTCATCTTAAGACTCTTGAAGTATACTATGGTGCACTGATTGTGAATGAAAGGCCATAATAGGAACAACTACCCTCAAATTAATGTGCACACATTAATTCAAATATATGAGGTTTGTCATGATGTGCATGATGTTAACAACTAAAATTTGTTGCAACATGCCAGTCAAGTTAACACAACCATCTATTATTGGTCGTGCAACATTTACACTTATACCATATCTAACTACCAAGTGATTGATGAGATGTGCGAGAACATAGAGAGAGGTATAGGGTAGGCCACTAAAGTAATTATGGGGAAAGATAATCAAAGAAATGATGGCTATGGGCAATAGAATGCAAGGTATGAAATATAAAGAGGTGACAAAGGGTGAGGTGGAGGATGTGATGGAGGAATATTCCCATTTCAATCATGTTATAAGTATAGTTTGACCTAACACTATCAACATGACTACCCTACAAATCCAACATGTGGGTATTGTCAAGGAAAACATAAGGTTGAGAAATAACCCAACTTGTCTAATAAATTGACCAAGGTAGGCCTGGCATAGACAAGAGCATAGGAATGATCATGCATGAGCCAAAAATGGAAAAATGGACTTTGAAGGCAAAATTGACATGCATAGAGCTAATCAAAGTGTAGGTAACTACTCACAGTGGATTCACCACTCAGCCACTAGTTGCACCAGTACTAGAGATGCACCTAGAATATGGTAAATTGAGCCATACTGAATGCATATTGTATCTTGAAACTAAATCTACACCTTACTTATATTCTACATGCCAAAAGGATGTATTTCAGTAGATTATGAGTATGATTCAAAACCTATAAGGAGAGCTCCAATTGGCATGAGACCTAGAGGTGCAAGTTGTCACCTCTCACAAGAAGCAAGGTGGTTAAGAGGCTAAGGTAAAAGAGCTAATGAAGATCTTATGCTTCCTAAAAATAGAATAAATGTTTCCTATATTGAATAACTTGCTTTTAGAGAATACAGGGTAAAAGCTAGTTGAAGTTATTGCACCATGTATGGAAAGGGCATGAGAATTTAGGCATACCTAGAATGTATATTATGATCAATAACTCCTATTGAATTCCACCATTAATAGATGGTCTTTATTTGAGGTCCTTATGGACATAGGCACCAAGGTCAATATCTTCATAAAGAATGTAAGGGAAAATATAGGTAGGTTAGCCTTGGGGCCTTCCCTTCATGTACTTTTCATGGATAATAAATCCAGGATGCAACCAATTAGGATTTTAAAAAGTGCCATATTAGATATCATGGCCATCAATTTTTATGATAAATTCATAGTGATTAAGTTGGTTGAACAAGATAATTATCCAATGCTCTTAGGAAAGCCATGGTTCTAGGTAAATAATGTTGATATGCACTTCAAAAAGCATTATATGACCTTTGAAAATGGGAAGGAGAGGGTAGTGATCCCCCTCTCAAGTGACCAAGGACCCTTTAATGTATAAAATGTTGATTTTGAGGATGAGATAAACCACATCTACAACATCATGACATAAGGTGTTGATATTCTCAACCCCAATAACCAAGGAATACTTTCTTGGGAAGATGGACAGTCAACCTTAGACACCACTGATGTCACTTTTGATTGATGGATCAAATAAGCTTATGAGATGATTGGTCAGAGGTACCACTTAGTGAGTGTAAAGGTGCCAAAACCTATGAGGATCATATGGGTCCAAATTGATCACACTTCAAAGTGATGGGTCTCTTGTAATATAAAGAAGGAGAAGAGAGCATTTCACTTGAGCAAAGGTAAATTTTTCAATCTTTTGAGATATGAGGGGAACAATTTTATGTAAGACCTTTATTCATTCATCCTAAATGAGGTAGATAGGATAGGTGCACTGGTGTATACTTTGAGAAGCAATATTGCTCATTGGTGGGCAACATAGAGGCCTAACTTGCCAATTTGGCAAGATGTAAAAGAAACCATCTACACCAAATTCAAAAAAATTAATGAGGACCTATACTTTTTTACATACTATATTAATTCAAACCCAATAGTACACATATGTTTATGAGAAGAATCATGCATTGACTATGGTGCAAATGCCCCGAGGAACTTGTGGGTACATACCTTCTATAGAAATTTGAAGACATGGCTGAGAGCTTGGTATGTGGTCAATGAAAAATACCATGAGATAAATATTTGGGATGTCCTAAAGGATAATTTTGTGTACACCTTCTCCTTTTCTTCACATAACCTAGAATTAATCAATCCATTCCAAGTAATTTGAAGAGCAGTGTTTTAGGACACTACAATCTTAGAGGAACACCTAAAATAAACGTTCAAGGAGAAAGTATTAATTCTCAAAAATTTATTTGAGGAATAAAAACTCAATATTGACTCAATTTATGAAGATACAAATATCTATAAATCATGAAATTGGACATCCTTGATAGGAAAGAGGAAGTTGTGATCCAAGTGGATGATAGTGCCCCTAATGAGGAAGACCCTACTCATCTCCATATTGAAACAACTAAGAGGAGTAGGAAATTTTAGGACACACATTAGGAGAGTTATGAAACCTACTACGTGTGGCTCAAAACCACCCAAGTAAACATCAGCTTAGTGGGGGAACCAAAGGTGGCCATTATGGGCACATATTGGTCTGATGTAGAGCTAGTGTGAATCATGGATCTCTTAAAGGAGTTTCAAGATTTTTTTCCACAAAATTATTGAGACATGAAGGTAACCCACCCATCCCTTGTAAATATGAGCATAAATCTAGTGTATGGTGTAAGACCTATCAAGAATCACCCCTATAGAATGAACCCCAATCTTTGTGCCAAGTTCAAAAGAGATATTGATGGTATGCTAATTGTAGGAGTTACCTATCTAATGTAATAATAATAATGGGTGATCCCCATGGTTATTATCATTAATAAGGATGGGTGTATCTACATTTATGTTTATTACCAACTATTAAACATTTCTTGTGTTAGTGACCCCTTCTCAAGTCCATTCACTAACAAAATCTTGGATGGCATCGTAGGATGTTAAATCTATACTTTCACTGATGGTTTCTCAAGATATCATCAAGTTCAAATTAAAGAAGAGGATAAGCCTAAAATAAACTTTATGATATAATTGGTTCATTTCATTGATAATGTGATTCCCTTTGGACTCAAGAATGCACTAGTCATATTCTCAAGAGTGGTCATCATTATATTTAAGTATTGTATTCATAAGTTCCTCTTGGTCTACCTTGATGATTAGACTATGTATTAGCTTGTGAAAGACCATTATGATAACTTATGCCTCATGTTTGAGAGGTTAAAATAGTTAAAAATATCCTTGAACCTAGAAAAGTGCATCTTTGTGACACCTTTTGACACCTTGATCAAGTATATCATCTATAAATATGGTCTACCCATTGATCCTGTAAATATTGCAATAATAATTCAGCTCTAGACTCCTTCCACATAGAGAGATGTTTGTGCCTTTATTGGCCATTGTGGATATTATATAAATTTCATAAGGAGTTATTAAAATATTGTGGTGCCTCTAGAGGAGATCTCTAATAAGGATAACATGTTCTATTGGGATGCAACACAAGAGGATGCCTTTAAAACTTTGAAGCTCAAATTGTCTAGCCTATCTATTTTACAATTTCCTGACTGAACAAACCCATTCCATGTTTATGTCAATGCATATGTCTCTACAATTGGTGCCATTATGGTGTAACCAAGAAAAGTCAAAATGGATCATCCCATCTCCTTCACAAGCATAAAATTGACCAAAATAGAGAAAAACTATACAATAACTGAGTACAAGGCATCAACCATGGTTTATGCCCTAAAAAAATTTAGGAAATACTTATTGGTAAAATAATTCATTTTATTCAAAAACAAAGAGGTACTTAAGTACCTTTTAAGCAATATTGTTCTCTATGGGTGAATTTATAGATTGATAGTTTTATTTCAATAATTCTAGTTCTTAGTTATTATCAAGCCTGGAAAATAAAACTCAGACCCAGACCATTTTCCCTATATCAACTTTGGTGATGTATCAATACCTATTAAATATGACATGTTATATGAACAACTCTATATATTCTATCACATCCCTAAACACTTGGTAGATATATTTTCTTTTTTAACATCTAGATGTGTGCCCCATACTATGACAACTAAAGAAAAAATAGCTCATAGTTTGCGTTGCCCCTTTTCAACTCATCAATGAGGAACTATATAAACTAAGCTAAGATGAATTATTATACCAATGTGTCTTAGAACATGAAATGGACTCCCTTTTATTTGAGTTATATGAGGGAATAGCATGATTCCATTGCATTGGAGATGTAATGGTATGCAAGGTATTGCAATCAAGCTTATGGTGGTCAAGCCTGCTCCAAAATGTAAAGTATTATGCCAAATCATGTGACATATATCAATGCATAGAGAAACCCAACCACTAGGATGATATGCCTCTCATCCCAATTCTTTCCCAAGTACCATTCAAAAAGTGGGCCATTGATTTTTTTGGGCCAATCACTCATATAGTAAGGTACACATGCACAAAATATACTCTAGCAGCCATTGACTATTTCACCAAGTGGATCGAGGTAGTACTAACCACAAATTTCAGCCATCATAGTTACAAGGTTCATATGGGAGAACATCATAATTCCCTATGGGTGCCAACTTAATTTCACTAACGATAGAGGCACACACTTCATCAATAAAACTATGTAGATCTTATTGACCAAATACATGGTGGCACACCATAAGATAATGCCTTATCATCCAAAAGCTAATGGAATAAATGAGATATTAAATAAGATCTTAGGAATGTACCTCATGAAAATTTGTGATGTTAGGCATGAAGATGTGGATGATTGAGTGGCATTAGTATTATAGGCATATCACACAACCTATAAGTGTTTGAACAAGGATACACTATTTCAATTGGTAATTGGTGTTGAGGTATTTCTACCAATAGATTTCTTGGTGTTGTTATTGAGCATTACATGGATAGGTGGTTTGGATGACCAATAATCATTTAGTGTAAATCTGGAGGACTTTGAGCGCTTGGATGAGATGTGTATCCAAGCAAGGTAGAGCCAGTAGATAGAAAAAGCATGCTAAAATTTATGACATGATAAACATATTAAGCATAAGGTACTAAATAAAGGATCATTGGTATTGTTTTATGACTTCAAGTACCTCAATCACCCAAGAAAACTCCAAATTAGGTAGAAGGGTCAATATGCCATCCACAACATGTTAGAAACTAGTGCATGCAAGTTGTACATGTTGTCAGGTGAAATTTTCCCTGGGCATTTCAATGGCAACTAATTGAAGCCTTATATTTAATAGAATGGCACTTGTGCCATCAAACACTAACTTCTTAATCATAATTTGGTTGTGTTGTGTTGGCCAAAATGATGTTTAGCACAATCTAAACATTTCCATCCATTTCGTGTTGTTGTTCTTGTTGAGTGAATAATCATCACTTTGAGGCCCATCATTAAAATCTTCTAGCACTTTCATGCATAAATATAGTTAGGTGAGTTGAGCAGTGATGATTTATAAGCACCTGAGGCTAAACACCTAAGTTATGGGTGAGTGAATTTTTCTAGATTTATAAAATTGGTGCATCAAATCCTCATTTGTAAGATTTAATAAGTGAAGCACTTTTAGGCCTATAGGAGAGCTATTCTAGCATTTTCATGTATAATACCAGTCGAGTGAGTCAATCAAGGTTGTTTTTGAAGCACCTAAGGATAACCACTTAAGTTTTTGGGTACATGGAACTCACTAAACTTTAAAAAATGAGTACCAAGTGACAAAGAAAGGTTGATAGGATGCTAGTGCATATAAGATGCAAGAGAGGTGCATAAAATGCTAAGTGCACAAGACACCTAAATCATGAATCACCAGAGGACTAGTGCAAGGGATTTTTATGGGGTAGGACAGGCTAAGGCAAGAGGTGAAAGTGTAAATAAATTGACCAAAATAGGAAAGTGCAATTAAAATGAAAGCATAGTAGGAAGAGAAGATGGAACTCAGGTGCATGTGAGATGTTATGCCTAGGTTACCATAAGGAAGGCAAAGGTCATGCCAAGTGAACAAAGTATAGGATAAAGATCATCAGGACAAGTTGGCATCCACCCAAAGTAAGGTAGGAAGTGATCATTTGAACTAAAAATCACTTCACCAAAAATTCCATTAGGAGAATTTATTGAGGTGATTATGGAGGCACAAAGATCCACATTTAATGTTGAGGTGGTAGAATATTTTCATGGATTTCATGGGTTTTATGAATTCCAAGAAATATAAGCATCACCACACAATTAATCATCTACAATTAAGAGGCTAGCTGAATTAGGAGTGTAAATCAGTGATAAGTTGATTGGTTTAGGTTACAAACCTCAAGTTAATTTACACCCACAATGTAGAGCATAGAACCAGAGTGGAATTAGAGCCAAAGAAAAAAAATGCTACCATAGTAAAACCTTTAGAACCCATATATGCAAAAAGATAACAATTGAATAGAGAAAAAAATTACATTCCCCTTGAGATTTGCATAGAGAAGTGTGGGGCATGAATTATTCAAAAACTAGATAGTAAAAAACTAGAGTGATGCCAAGGCCACCATTAATGGTAAGTGAAGCTTGAGAGCCTAAGTCACAATCATAGACCTCATGACTATGAGGAGTTATAACAAACATTATAGGCTTTGGCAACTTAAACACTTCACACTTTAACACTGCATAGTTCAGGATGGGGAAGAAACATATGACTTTTGGTCCACTACAAGCACATAAGGATGCCAAATGGGCATGAAGAGTGGAAGAGATAGTCACTAAAAATAAAAAATAATGGCTAATGGAAGGGGTTAGCATCATAGCAATTGATCCTGAGGCACTTCTAAAGATGTCCTATTGGGAAATGCAGTTTCCCATAGAGGTCTTGGTAGGAGAAAACTAGACATCCTTTATAAATACCTGCCAACTCAAAGAATATAACAATCACACCTCAAGAAATACATAATATCTAGTGCAAGACTAGATGGTTGATATAGGGTCCAAGATAGAAACAAACATAGTATTGTTTTATGTCTCCATCTGGGATAGACTGGTGACCACTAGTACAACTCAACTCTATGAGTTATCATATTTTGGGAATCTATAGGAACTCATGAAATTCCTCCTCTTACACATCCACAAAGACCACTTCTACTTTATAATGAGGCACATTTTATTATCATCAAGCCTCATTGGAATAATTACTAGGCTCCCAGACTTCAATACAAGCATCCACTAGATGATGGTAGATGATGTTAAAGTTGAAAGGGTCATGAATCTCCTTGGGTACTATAAATGAGGAATCATGTTCCCCATTAAATATATCAAGGACCCTAATATGAGGGTAGTTATGCACCTCATAAATTTAAAGCTATGAGCTGATGGTCGGTAGATAAACATCACCAAGGCCTACATGTACATCACTCACCACATTGCACAGGGGGTCAAATTCAACATTACTAAATTTATTTTTAAATAAATGGTGAAGAACACACTTGAATGTCACATGGCATGAGAGACCTTTTCATGGGGGTCAATTTTGATCTTAATTGTGATGGAAGAGATCTACATGCCCGATGGTGACAAAGACAACCTTTGGGTCTTATTAGAGCACAATGACTCCCCAATGTAGAAGTACTAGAACTTCACCTACCCCCCAGCATTCTCCCAAAATTACAAGACCTAGGTGATGGGGTTATGCATGTAGTTCATAAAGGAATTTGGGATAGGATGTCACATCCCCTAGGAGCTCCCTCAGAACAAGTTTAGAATGGTGACCTTTTCTATTATGAAATACTTTTATGTAGTGTACTTGGCACTCACAGATGGTAATCAATTAGGCTGGCTGAAACTCCCTTATATATTTTTCTCCAAGTACTTCAAAGATATGCTAAGGATAATTCTAAATGCACAATAGCTAGACATCCTAGTGAAGGCCATGGATTTGGAAAGAATTAGGTTACGGTGCCAATACATGCACTCAGGAGGGAAGGCTACCAAAGATGAGTAAGATGAATTGAACTACATTGACATCCATCCCCTCTAAAAGGAAGTCATAATCAGGCACATCCACATGTTAAACTATGAGATGAAGCCAAGAAACAAGGGTGCACACCCCAAAAATAATGATGATCTCACCTTCTAGATCGATGACAAAGGGAAACTTGTGTTATTAGCATAGAGAAAATCTCCCTATAAAAAGTGGGTAGAAACACTTGAAGAAATTTAAGAGTGCTTACAGTTAAAGATCACCTCTGATGATGAAGCAACTCCTTCTGCCCCAACGAAGAAACATGTGACCTTCATGCTAAAGATTACATATCCCATCAAGAAGGAAAAGAATAAGAATAATTCCAAGGGGCCCATTTTAATGCCCATAATAACCTTTCTAGAGATGGAGGCATAAGAGGAAATGGAGGAAAATAAGGTGCGTTAAGATATGGAGGAGAAGGAAGAAGTAGGAATAAAGGTCTACATTATGAAAGAATCAATAGAAGAAGAGCCTATCACCAAAGAAATTTAGGAGGCCCTTCAAGGCCTTACTACTATCACACTTGGAGAAGCAAAGAATCCAATGAGTGCCTCACTAGAAAAACCGACCACATAGCCTCCACAAATTGAGGAGGAAAAGAAAGAGGCATAGAGGAAACTAGGGATGAGCAAGGTAGAAATCTTAAAGGCACTGGTGTTAGAGGATAAAAGGGATGCCATGAAGAATAAATGCAAGACCCAAGAGGATATTGGAAAGGTTGAGGCTAAGGAAATAAAGGCTGAGGAAGAAAAGGCCTTAGTACTAGTAAAGAGAGGAAGGTTGAGAGAAATAAGAAGGCTCAAGAATAAACGACCAAGAAAGAGAAGGAAAAGAAAGAGGTTATCACAAGTATGAAACCAAAAAAATAAGTAAAAAAAATACACCTAATGCCCCCACATGAATAGAAAACCAAGTTATACTAAAGGTGCATGCAAATAGTGAAGGGGTACCTAAAGATAATAAAGGAAATACTTGCATGTTGAAAGAATAAATGACAAGCACCAAAGAAACTCAATAGAAATAGGAGGGCAAAGCTGGCGCTAAGGAAGAAGAAAATGATAAAGGGAACAAGTTTGAAGAAACCCTTTAAAAGCAAGAAGAATAAACCTTAGAGGAAAGCACTAAAGAGAGCATGAATGTCAATGAAGAGGGAGAAGAGAAGACCGAGCTGGCCATCACTAAAAAATAAGGCATCAAGCCAAGTCTAATAGAAAAGGCATAGAAAGGGTAGATAGATAAATATTAATACATGTTTAAGTACATGCCCCTTAGAACTACCACAAATAAGATGCACCAATAGCTATCATTTGATTTTGATAACTATATGGATGAGCCTCATTTTGAGGTGCCATAGAAAGCCATACTAGGTATAGAAAAACTAGAAGAAGGGCACGATCCCCTTCTCATAAACCCCTTCGTAATGAACCCAGTCAGGTTGGAAAATGCACTCATCTAAATGGCATCCAAAGTAGCATGGAAAAACATCATTAATGATGTTAGGGCTTCAAAATAGAAGATCATATTGGATGTAGAAGAGGAATCAAAGGCCATGAATTCTAAGTTACATCAACTAGCTAAGTGCATCATAGTAGTCAATTCATCCCTCTTGAATGGTGTTAACACTTCAAACCTCTTAGAGGTTGATAAGGTATGAGTGCTAGTGGAGTAGATGCTCTTGAGGTTGAAGGTAGAGCCATTACTAGAAGAAGAGGAGGACCTATGCACCATGCTAAAATAATATCTAGCTACAAAGATCAAAGATGTGGAATACCTCTTCACATAACTTTAAGAGGGTGCAGATGTAGTCAATGCCATATTCTACAACTTCTTCAACTAGGCATTAGTTATAGACATGTGCCTTAAATAGGTAAAGGGGGAGTAGGAGCTGATGGCATAGGTATACACTACAATCAGGTTAGATCATATCCAAATAATGGGGAAGTTCAATTCCTTAAGCACCCAAATCAAAGACCATGAACAAAGATTAGAATCACTCTTTTGTGCCTTGTAGACCAAGGCCTATGGATAAGGAAAAATCTTGAATAGAGGAGTGGCCAAAGCTAAGGTAAACCTTGAGGCCTTTTGAAAGGAATTGGAGAAAATATATGTGCTCATGCTCAACATCACTTTTATAGAGATAGACATCATTGTTTAGGAGCTTAGTCTCACCATAAGTGGATTTTAGGACTTCAACGTTGAGTTGAAGGAGATCACACTCAAGTTTTGTGCTCTGAGAGTGTTGAAAGACTAGTTTGAGGGTGGATTAGTAATTTTTTATGGGGTAATGTTGGGCCCCTAATTTTTATAAGTATGGATTCATGCCAATTTAATAAATACCTTGGTGTGAAGTAATCACTTTGTATGATTACTATTTTAGCATCTTTTGCGCTAGTTAGAGGAATCATCATAGATTAGCACTGGTTGGTAGGTAGTTATTTTGCACCTAGTTTTTTAGGGCATCTTCTTGAGTGGTTACATGTGGTGACCACAACATGAAGGGTGTAAGTTGATGGAGATGATGGAATAATCAACCAAGGATCAAGCTCAGCACCTGATGTGCACCCTTCACCTTGGCATGAAGATGATCCTAATTATTTTTGATAAGGTAAGGTGGCAAACTAGGGGCTGAACCCTTTACAAGCAAAAAGGACAAGAAGGCAATCAAACAAAGTATACCTTTAGAGAGATGACGGCACTAGCCAAGAATCAACAGACACACAAAAAAAACACAAGAAATGAAAAGACCAGAGTCAAAGAGGACTCTCCTTACATAACCATTGATTTGAGAAGATCATTAAGTTTCTTAGTATTCTCTGCATTGTCAGCATGCCCAATATTACCCACCTCTTTCAGCATAGACATGTTCAATAGAATTGTATTCTAGAGTCCTTTGGCAAAATTTTGCTCTAGCCTCTAAATATGATCCTTCAAGGCCCCAATTTTAGCTTTCCAATCAGTCTCATTCTCAATATCCTCACCAGCTTCCTCGACATAAATTTTCCCTTTATTTTCAGTAGTTTCCATAGTGTCAGCACCATGCTCCTCAGTAACCTCAAAATCCCTAGTCTCCTGCTTCCCTCTAGTGTCCTCTGAAATCTCTTAGATTTCTAGCTCCTTAGACTCTTCCTCCTGGGTTGCTTCTTCTAAAGTATTTTTTGAGTAATCAATCAGTCTGGCCTTTAGGATAGGTTTACCAGCAATCTGCCCTGACCTTCACACTTTGGAGGAGAATCTTTCCTTATTAATTTTGGAAGACTTGTGAGATTTACCACCATGGCCCCCTATGGCCCTACCTATATTTTTTTGGGTCCCCTCTGTGGTCTCTTTAATATTCTCTTCCTATTCATAAACCTTTCTCTTCTTACCCTTCTTGCTCACAAAGGAGCTAGGGGTATCAACAGGGGTCTCTTCTAGGGTGGAGAAAGAAACATATTTTGTTTTGGTAGGAGTAGGGGAAAAATAGGACTCATCAATAGCATCGTCAGACACTAGGTTGGAAGGAATGTCTCTACTACCAACTCTAAGAGTCTTGGATGGCTCTAGGGCATGGTGAAAGTTGTATAAGTAGAAAATTAGCCCCTGGTCTAGGGGAATAGGGTTCATATCTAGCTTCTTAGCCATTTTAGCTCTCACCCTCAGGACATAGTGTTCCAAAGAGGAGAGCAGGTAAAAAGGAAAACTGATAATAACATTGCGCCTGAAGTGATTTAACAAAGGTAGGTGGTAATTGTAAAACCTAGTAAATCAACCTTCGAGCATGAATTACTTCATGAGAATGAAGCACACTCCATCCCATGGCTCCATAATTTTAATGCACTTGAATCCTCCTTGATATGGGATGAGTTCTTCTCCCTCACCCAGAAACAGTTTGTGGCTTGCCAGATCCATAATTTTGGTTTTCCTTTGAAGTTTTATTCCCTACATGGTCATTCTCATGGCCATAGAAATCACCTTTTTGGATATTTCAAAACTAATTCCACCCATCGTGACCCACCTATTTAACCAAGATCTCACAAATTACTCAAACAAGTTTTTGTCGTAACCAATAAGCCTTTCCAGATATGGGTTGATACCCCCTTCTTTACAATAATGCCAAACCACTGGATTATCTTTGGATTCACAATAGGAGACAGGTTCAGTTTGAATACAGTCTCCTCCCATTTTGAATTTGTAGACCTAAACTATGGAGTTCCTAAGTTCCACCTTCAAATTTGAAATGGTAGCTAACCCTTGTTTTTATTTATGCATAATGAAGATGTGATGGCTCATTATTTGAAATACCCTATAGAGATGACATTGTCTACACCCATGCTTGGAAATTATTTCCCATTGATTTTCATGATGAGACCCATGTGCTTCAATCTCATGATACAATGAATCATGAATGATTGTCAAATAAGTACCAAGGCTATCAAGTTCTGACATCCCTGATGGCCCTCTCCAAATGGACTGCCTCTGAGAGCTATCCTTGTCGTCAATGTGCCTCATTCTTGACAAGTCATCTCTTTTTTAATAATCTCCCTAATGTTTAAGGGAATATGAACACCTTGTCGCCACACTCTCTAACCTAAAAATTGTGACCAAGGTTGGCACAAGCATCAGTGACCCTGTTTCCCTCCCTGTAAATATGGGAAATCTCAACTTTGGAAAACTTTTGCAAAAGAAATTGAATATCAGTAATGATGTATTTTAGCTTAATTCCCACATTTGAAGCTTTATTAATAGTATCTATGACCATTTTAGAGTCTCCTTGTATACTCAAGTTCCTTATTCCTAGGGATATAGCTAACTTTAACCCCCATAAAAGAGCCATTGCTTTAGCATAGTTGTTGCTCTGGCATCTAATTCTACCAGCATAGACAACAGACATCCATCCTTTATCATACCTTATAATTCCTCCTCCACTAGCTTTACCATCCACCTTGGATGCCCCATCAAAGTTGAGTTCAATCCAGTTAGGCTTTGGGGGGTCCATTTAGTATTTAGTCTCTATAGCATTTTAGAGTTATTATACCCAGGGATCTAGTTTAAAACCTTCCATTTGGCTACAATTTGATTTTCAATTTGAGATAGGGGTTTCTCTGCAACACAAATATGAGCTATTGTGACACTTTCCATAATGGTCTTAGTAAATGAGTTAAACACTTGAGATGCATTTCTAGCAGTGTCCTTAAAAATTTTGTGGTTGCGCTCTTTCCATAAAATCCAACTCAAACATGGTAGAGTTTTCTTCCATAACTCCATAAGCCAAGGATGTGTGAAGGTTGGATTCTAGATAAGAATTACTTCTTTAAGGTCAAAATTACAGACCCATTCAATACCAAAGTTGTTAAGTATTGTGCCCCATAATTCTTGGGCAAAATCACAATGGATGAATAGGTGTGAAACTGATTCCTCTTTTGAACCACACAAGAAACATCTGTTAACCAGTGTAAACCCTCTCTTTTGAAGGTTATCCTAAGTTAGGATTTTGTTATGAGTAGCAGCCCACCAGAACATGTTAATTTTTGGAATAAGTTTATGATTCCAAACCTTTTTCCATACATCTTTATTCTGAGCTTTAGGAATGAGTAGATGGTAAGCAAATTTGATAGAAAACAATCCATTCTTATTTGGCCACCAATATTGTTCATCCTCCTAAGGGAAGAGAGGGATTCTAATCTCTTGAATGCACTGTTGGATCTCCCGTGCTCTAGGGAAAATCTCAAGCCAATGATCACAGCAGTCCAATATATTTTTCTAGCTCCTCATCCCATTGTTAT
The DNA here is from genome assembly GCA_037957365.1 of Torreya grandis. Classification (NCBI taxonomy): domain Eukaryota; kingdom Viridiplantae; phylum Streptophyta; class Pinopsida; order Cupressales; family Taxaceae; genus Torreya; species Torreya grandis. The sequence goes on from JARHVA010000260.1 coordinate 326,241, forward strand.
TTTCCATGTAATCACTGATCGTATCTCCAAAAAATTGAGTATCCAAGTCAAAAATCTCTCCATAGTTCCCTTATGTGATGAGAGCCTTGTCCTTTAACCAGATATCATCCCAGAATTTAATATGCCAGCCATTTCCAAGTTTCTATCTAATTCCCTATTTAAGAAGGTTTCTACTTTTTAGCATTTTATTCCATATCACAAATCCCTGGGGTAATCCCATCTGTTGAATAAATTTGGAATCATCAATGTTATGCATGTATTTGGCATACATTATTTCCCCCCACTCATTATTTTTATGGATTAGTTTCTAGCTAACTTTTGAGAGAAGGGCTTTGTTCATGTTCCTGATAGACCTAATATTGAGTCCACCATGAGATTTTGGAAGACGCACTTTTTCCCATCTAACTAAAGACATTCTCTATTTGTCTTTCACCCCCATCCATAAAAAATTTCTTTGGATCTATTTCAGTTTTTTAGCAAAATATGCAAGAATTTTAAAAAGAGATAGGAAGTATGTAGGAATACCTTGCAGTGAGGCCCGAAGAAGTTGCAGTTTACCAGCACTGCTAAGTAGTTTCCCTTTCCAACCAAGAAGTTTCCTCTGGGTTCTTTCCACAATTCCATTCCAAAAACTAGGAGATGCCTCTTTGACCATGAGTAGGAGACCTAGGTAGGTAGTTGTTAGAGTAGCTTTAGCACATTCTAATATATCAATGATTATATATCTAAGTTCATTAGGAGTGTTGAAGAAATACACATTGATTTTTTGGAAATTTATCCTTTGTCTCGACTCTCTGGCATAATTATTTAAGATATTATTCCATCTTCTAGCTTCAATCACTGATGAGATGCCAAAGAAGATGGTATCATCCACAAACTATTGCACCACCATAGGATGAAGGGAGGAGGCAGGTTTGATGCCCACTAGCTCTTTTTAGGCTATATCTGCTTGTATCTTCCTAGTGCCTCTACCATAATGATGAATAAGTATGGGGAGAGAGGGTCTCCATAACGAATTCCTCTCAAAGATGAGAAAAACCCTCTAGGTACACCATTTACCAGCACTGAGAATTTTGCAGAAGAGACAGCATTCCATATCAAGCAAGACATTTTATCATTAAACCCAAATTTTTTGATCACTTAAAACATAAAAGTCCATGAGACTCTATCATAAGCTTTAGAAATATCTAGCTTGAGAGCCATACCAGGGATTTTGATCTCATCCATGGAGTGAATAGTCTCATGTGTGGTGATCATAGCATCAAGAATCTGCCTGCCTGGGATGAAACCTTTTTGAGCAGGAGAAATAATTTTGTCTAGTAAAGGTTAAATCCTCATAACTAGCACTTTAGTACATAACTTCTAAACAGTGTTGCATAGACTAATGGGCCTGAAATCAGTAAGGTGTGAAGGTTGTGATTTTTTAGGAACAAGTACTATGAAGGCATTATTAGCTTGTTTCAAAAGTTTACCTGATCTAAAAAATCATGAATAGCAGTCATGAGATCCGCTCTTATTATCTCCCAATAATCCTAAAATAATATAAGAGGAAAGCCATAAAACTTGGGGCTTTGAATGCACCCATGGAGAATAAAATAGCATGGACTTATTCCTCAGATATAGGCTTTAACATCTCCAGATTATCTTCTTCTATTATCAAACAGGGGATTTTATCAATGAATTGGTTCATAGGTCTATCAATTCTATCATTATTATTTTCTTTCGTGAGCAAATTCTAAAAGAAATCCATTGCTTGTTCCCCTAGCTCATTATCCTTGATTATAATGTTGCCATTATCCAGAACAAGCTTAGTTATTGAGTTGGCTTTCCTATGTTTCATAGCTGAGAGATGAAAGAAGGCAGTGTTCCTATCCCCCTCTTTAAGCCACTAAACATGAGATTTCTATTTCTATAAAACCTCTTCTCTTTCCATAAGATTATTCCATTCAAAAGAAAAGACATTCTCTTCTTCCAAAGTGTCTTCAGAGTCATCCCCTTGATATATTAGTTGCTGAATATCATTGAGTTTTCCCACTATATTTTTCTTCTGCTGAAAGACCTACCCAAAGCTATATCTATTTCATCCATAAACTTCTTGTTTAATGTGCTTAAGTTTTTTTACTATTCTAAACATAGGAGTACATTAAATAGGAATTTTCCACCATTGGGCCACCATTTGTCTAAAGTCTTTGTGTTTGATCCACATAGCTTCAAAATGGAATGGGGAAGGTCTGGATTGTCCCTGTTCTCTCCAACTGAGGAAGATTGGGCTATGGTCAGACATGGGTCTAGGAAAATCTTGCACATGCATATTATGATAATCCTTCTAGTTACTTGAGATAATAAATCTATCTAATTTAACCTGAATCATTTGATCTCCTCTTCTTCTATTGGTCCAGGTAAAATTTTGGTTTTGCAGTTCTATATCCAATAATCCCCAATCATTGATAAATTCAGCAAAGTCAAACATGTTGTCTGAGTAATCCATAATCCCACCCTATTTTTTAGAAGGGTATATGGGAGTTTTAAAATCTCTAGCTAACATCCATCTAGTGTTCTAGGATTATTCTTGAAATTGCTCAAGTCTATCCATAATTTTTGCCTCAAAGCTATGTTATTCAGTCCATAGACATTGATCAATGACCAGTTCAAAGATTTCATAGAGAAATTGATAATCAGGAAGAGCTTGTTATAAGCCATAAGAGACCCCTATATTTTAGCCCTATTCCACATAGTTACAATCCCCCTGAAGCCCCTTCAACTGGACTAATGCAAAAAGCCACCTTAGGCCATATGTAGTCAGCAATTTTCCTAAAACTCTCCTCATTCATCTTGACCTCTTGGAGTAATAAAATATCTAATTTATTATCTAAAATGTAATTTTTAACCTCAAACTACTTTGAGGGATTGTTAAATCCCCTCATATTCCAAGATAATATTCTCATTTAGAGGGTTTGAGGGATTGGGTCTCCAGTGTTTTTTGTTTACCACTGGTAATCTCCCTAGCAATCTCTCTTTGTCTTGTTTCTCTTAGGGTTGGTCTCCCTTGTTTGGGCTCAGTGCCAACATCTATATATTTTTTACCTTTTTAGTTCTTTTTCTTTGGGCTAACCCATTCCTCATGTTCATTACTGCCACTTTGTCCTATTTCACCTATTGCTAAATAGTTTCCTGCTTGGTCTCTAACTTCCAGAGCATGGAAAATGTCTATGTTTAACTGTAAATTTGCTTCTCCTTTAGTGGGATATATTTCTAGAGTTATTTCTTCCTGTCCATCTCTTGGAACTTTGTCTTCTGCATTGTCTTCCTCTATCAGATGGTTATCTCTTTCTCCTTCCTTAGACATATTAGTCTATTTGTCTAGAGGGTTGGATGTGTTTAATATAGCCTTATGACTATCATCTGATACTATATTTTCCTTTGGGAGAGCTTTTCCCTCACTACTATTGATATCCTCCTTACCCATCTCCTCCTCTACCTTTTCTGTATTGTCGAGATTTTCAACATTACTCTCTATTTCCTGCTTGCTATTCTTTTTATGGTTAAGAGCCTATTCCTCCCCTTCAACTTGGGAATCATCTTTCCTTCCCATTTTCTTTGCTTTGCATTGTGTCATTAAATGTCCCTTTCTCTTACATATTTGACAGAAAGTGGTAGCATTTTCATATGTGATCGGCTGAGTCCAAGTCCAATTTTAGAGTTTAGCTCTATGGACATAGGGAGAGTCCTATTAATTTCAACATTGACACAAAGTCTAGCATACACACATCTACACTTTGTTATGGTTGTCTGATCTACAGTGACATATTGGCCAACAGAATTTCCAATAGCTGTGAAGATTTTTTCATCCCAAAATTCCAAAGAAAACCCTGGCAATCTTACCCAAGCAGGAGTAGAATTATTAAGGTCTGAGTTAGGATTAAATCCTAGTTTCCACAAGCATAAGGCAAGAGAATATGGGGCATATATCCATGGTCCTCTAGCAAGAGTAGCTATCATGTCCTCCCTATTTGTAAATCTAAAAAGGAATAGGCCTCTTGCCATGGCAGTGATCGAAACACTACCCTTAACTTTCCACCTAGACAAAACCCATTTCCTAACCATTTTAATATTAGGATGAAAGGAGAAAAACTTACCTACCAATGTAAGGTCCATGGATGCCATGATTTCCTCCACTAGATCATCTGGGATATTCAGTACCATGCCCTTAGAGGTAACAGGGAGGCTCGACATACTTTTCAAGGGGAATTTCTTTTCACCTGTAAGTGCTTTCTTCCATCTGTTAGATGGAATATCCTCAATCAGATTTTTGATCAGATCCCCAGAGGCATTTCCACTGGTAGTAGCCTCCATTAGATTTTTGATCCCTCTAATCGCACTCAGGGGGCCCTACTAGGTGGGAAAAAACACGTTTCAAATGTTTTCCGCATAGAGCTATAATGGTCTCTATTATCTTTTATATAGTTAAAATAGTTATAATTTTTGTCTATTTAGTTTTAGAATAGTATAAATTAACACTTGGTGATTTCAATCAGATGATCCTAATTTTTATAAATTCAAGAACAATCTAGTTAGTAGAAAGAAATGACTGTGATGTGTTAAATCTCTATAGAATTGGTTGTAGATAGCATTAATTTGATCACCTTTAAATCTAAATATTAGCATGGATGCCTTTGAGGTTCTACATTGTAGTGCCTAATCTCACATGTGAGCCTCTAGACTATGTAGTAGCTTAGCTAGCATTTACTCTATTTTATGAAACATGGACTCTATTCCACATTTGAACTTTGAGTGATGAAGAATAGTTATAGTAATTCATGGTGTTCTTAGGTTTAATGTCTTTAGTTTTGTTATTGAAATATGCAATGAATGCAATGATTTTCGTATTATAAATTTAATCTAAATGTTAAGAATGTTGTCTGAAATCTTTTGATTCATGGCATCTCTATATTTTATGATGACATCAACATATTTTGTGGGAATACTTAAGTGTAGAAAAGACCCCATGCCAAATAATGATATTTGTACCTAAAGTGCTAGCCTAATCATAAAACCTTGAACTAAAGCCTTCCATTGAACCCTCTAAATGCCAAAATAATTCCAAGCTAAGGGAACCAAAGGATTACAAACATGAGACTATAGAACCCACCAAATATAAGTGTGTGCCCTTATAACCAAAATAAGTTCCTTGAATAGGATTTTCACCTATAGAACATCAGGATCTACCTAGAATGGTTTGCACTAATAAACCTACCAATTTCATTGTTACAATGACCAAGTCCTATGAAGAATGAATTGCATCATTTCATAACTATCCCAACACGGGCCTTAATTCTTTCTTTGTTTCACTTTGAATGAGCACATAAGGCTTGCACCTTATGTGAATTGATGCCAGCACAGTTGAGTGACAAATGTTGAGCATTATGGGTTTATATTATACTTGCACCTAATTGTAATAAGTCTAAAATTGGCTCAAATAACTGAATGAGTGCATAACCCAATGAAGAAATAAATTAATACCCTAACCTTTTCTAGAACACACTATAACATCCTACATAAGGACTCCACCAATTTCATCCCCAAATGCATATGTGATCACTAAAAATTAACCATTAGGATTAGTAACTCTTACTAGTAATGCTAAATTAAGCCTCCTTTTCAATTCCTAAAAAACTACTTCACACTTATCTAACCAAATAAAAACTTGGGTCTTACGCTATAGAGAGGTAATTAGATTAGCTATCTTAGAAAAATTTAGAATGAATTTCCTGAAATAGCCTGCTAATCCCATGAAACTTCTTACTCATGGACATTCTTTGGTGTTAGCCATTCCATAATAGCCCTTATGTTTTTTAGATCTACAAAAATACCATCTACAGAGATAATGTGTCTCATATATTGCAATTTATTTTATAAAAATACATACTTAGATAACTTGTGCTTACACAAATGTTGTAAAACTAGTTATAGATGTTGAAAATACTCTTCTTCATCCTTAAAATATATAAGAATGTCATCTAAAAAGACCAAATAAAATGATCTATATAATCTCTACGTACATTATTCATGAGGTTGATAAACACTACTGTAACATTTGTTAACCCAAATGGTAACACTGTAAACTCATAGTTCCCATATTGAGTTCTAAAAGATGTCTTTGGAATATCTTTAGATTTTATCCTTAACTGGTGATATCCTACTCAAAGATTAATATTAGAAAACACCATTTCTCCTCATATTTTATCAAAAATATCATCTATACGAGGTAGAAAATACCTATTTTTTATAGTCACTTTATTCAACATTTTATAATCAATACAAAGTCAAAGTGTACCATCCTTGTTCTTGATGAATAAAATTGGTACACCCCATGGTGATACACTTGGTCTGATCAACTCTTTTGATACTTAAATTCTACCAATTCATTGGTTGTCAGTTTATATGGTGCCTTAGACTGAGGTTATAATCCAAGTATAATATTGATAGAGAAATCAAACTCATGTTTAGGAGGCAATCCTAACAATTCTTGTGGAAATACATCATGAAAATTCCTGCGTAAAGAGAAATGTTTAAGGGATGGTTCCTTATATTCTTCCATTTCATTTATCTTGATGATAAATTATTGGGACACTTTTCCTTGAGCCTTCTTGAATTACATTCTAAAGATTTTCCTAAGCCTCAACACTCTTTTCTTACCCTAAATTTGTGTATAATATCCAAAATCATCTAGACAATCAACCTTCTTTAGATAGCAGTCAACCTTGGCTTTATGCTTCATAATTTAATTGACTCCTAAGATCACATCATATGATCCTAGTGGTGTTTCATAAAGACCCACTAATATTGTGAATTTAGGCAACCTAATTTTAGTTTTAACTAAACACTTATCAACTTTGAATTTTGACTCATTCCCATATTGTATCGACCATGCATTTGTCATTACTCCAGCTTTTCTAGATAACTTATTTAGAATTTTAAGAACTATAAAATATTATGTATCCCCTATATCTATCAAAATGGAAATTGGATGAAACAAAACACCTAATAGTTTTATGGGTGAAGCTTGAAGTTTGTCATGTTGATTATCAACTACTACATGAATATATTGATGAAATGTCCCTTACTGAGGAGTATAACCTTTATTCCTTGAATTATTTTGGGTACTCACGAGTAAAATGGTCACCTCCACAAATGAAGCAACCTCTAGGTGGCCCCTTCCAATTTGACTATTGGTTTCCCTTGAAACTATCCTTGAAGCAATTACCTAGTTTCATGTTACCTAAACCATTGTTGAATCTAGTATTCTAACTTTTGAATTGACTCTTGAGTCTCCACTCCTCTGCTTTATGTTCTTCTTTTTGAAAGTTGGTTTTGAACTTCCAAACTTTTTCTTAAACTTATCTCTAACGTGAACAAGATATTTTAACTTATGTTCCTACTTAACTACCTTTTTGAAGACTTGATCCATGGTAGATGGCCCATAAACATCCACCTCTCTACCAATCTAAAGTTTTAATCCCACAATGAACTTACTAATTTTGAACCTCTCATCTTCCTGATACTGAGATACATATTTCAAAATTTTGGTAAACTATTATAAGTATTCATTCACTAACAGTTCTTCTTGCTTAAGATTTTGGATATCTATAAGCTTTTATTCAAAGTATAACTATGGAAGCCACCATGATCTGAATAATATTACAAACTAATCCCATGTGGTGGTATTAGAATTAAAATTCATTTCCAACTTTTTGTTGGGCTACTACATAGCTACTTAACTAGCCAATTGGTAAGTTCCCTAAACTAATTTAGTGACTTTGGAGTAGTTTTGAATCTGAAAATATTTCTCTATCTCAGTCAACCATGCTTCATCTTTATCTCCCATAATGGTTCCATCAAACTTAGGTGGATTCACCTTTTTCATATCTCTAGCTAATTCCATAGCTACATGTGTTCTTGTATCTTGAGGCACTTATTCATGTCTTTACTATTGAATAATTTTTTTCTCAACATGATACACTTCAATCACATCCTAATGGGCTTCCTCCTCATGTCTATGAATTTCTTATTCCAAGGTTACAATTTAATCCTTAGTTTCATTCATGGCTACAAGAATCTGATCTAACTTTGTTTCTTGCTCAATAGAAAATTGGCTAGGATAAAATGGAGGGTTATTGTCATTAACATTTAAAAGACCCTCTTTAAATTCTCTAGCTTGTACCATTCTCTTTTTTGTTAAATAGAAGGATACAAAAATATTAGTGGACTCATTAAGTCTTAGATTTCAAGTTGTAGCTCTGATACCATAATGTAACATCTCTACTGAGATTTACTAGAATAATGTTGAATTTTTTTAAAAAAATTGATTCCACATATTATTTCATTAGATTTCACCATGAAAATCTAATTAGTGACCCTGGCATAACACACTATATATGTTAAACATAAAACACACATGTAACATCTATTAGTTACTGATCATTAGCGTCATATGAAAAAAAACATAATTACAAGTATAAAGTAATTATATTTTTCCATCCATGGATGATATAATAATATATCCACTATTGTCAATGTAAAATAAGTAAATAATTATATTTCCATCAGTAATAACATTTTAATAATAAATATAATACAAGATACAAGGTTCCACAGAGCATGAGTTTCATGACCTCTAGTATCTATGGTAATCTTAAGTGTAGTCTCTAATTAAGTACTGTTGTGAGGAGAGAGAGCATCATTCGAGCACTTTTCCATAGCAACCATGGACCATCAAACCCCCATACAATTTTCTAGTCAAGGAATGGCCCTCTTTTCACATATGGGTTGATAGTGATTGTATAAGAATCTAGAGAGACAAACTAGTACTTATGTATTGTGAGATATCTAATACATTATGTGTACCATAAAGAAAATATGCTCTAATATGATATCGTACAAACATGTAAATCATACATATGAAATGACAATATTTAACTAAACATTACTTTAGCCAAAGTTTTTAAAATAGTTATTAATCTCTAAATTAGTCAAATTCATACACACCACTTAATCAGATTACCTTCATTTCACATTGGTGATGCTAAACAAGTTAGGGAAGTCCATCTCCTACTTATTTAGTATCAACAATATGAGATTTTGTTAAATACATATATAACCACATATTCATATAGTTTACTTCCTATCAGTAAGCATAAATCATGTTAAGTATGAAAATAATCAAAATGCATACATTTAGTCCATCAAAAATATGCAATAAATCCCAAATATATTATTTATTATAAAAATAATACATGTAAATAAGTACAGTCCATATCAAACATACCACCCAATTATAATTATACCTAATTTACTAGCGACTACCATCAAATTAAATCAAATATAGAACTATCAAGATAACAACATTTATTTTAGTTCTTTACCATATGCAAAACATACAACATATAACAATCAGTCTTAATTTAAGTCAAGGATTAGAATTAAACATAATCCAACTTTCATGTTAATCTCTTTCCACATAAAAAGAGTTGTATGTATTTAACTATGGTATATTGCCTCAAGGAGTTATCACTTATTTCACAAACAAAAATATAACATAATTACACACATACTTCTTGTACATATATATAGGCTATATATATATGTATCGGTACGAAATCTTCCTCATACAGGTATAAGCTAAATACAAGTATGAGAACTTAATTGATTTTATACAAACATATTTCATATATATACATATATATGTGCTCACTTTATATATCTCAAAAATTTATAATTATAGCTAATAAAATGGTCATATCAACTAAATACTTTTCATATACTATATATTGTTCATACATATAATATGTATATAGATACAGGGTTCATATGTGTTATGACTAGGCTAGATCAAAACTGGAATTCCATATATACATATAAACCCAGTTATCAACCAGTAAAGTCATATGTAGAATATGGCATATTAAATTTACTATGCCTTTTAATATAACAAAGGATAAACCTTAGCATATGACCACCAGTCAATATATCATGATCCCAAATGTATGAAATTCCAATTATATTATTTCTACAAGAATCATATGGCTTACATAGTTCACAGTCTATATTACTCAAAGTTTTACTATAATTATTCATTATTGAAACAGTCACCACATGAGCCTTTAAATGACTTTAATTTCACAACATATATCTCATTCTGAGTGTAAAATATAGTCCAAACCTAGATTCATGTAAATTTACTAAATGTCATAAAATCCATTAAATAATTCATAATAATATTCTTACAAACTGTATGAGTTTACACAATACACATAGTATAAAATAGAATATCATTTCCTTTATTTGAATAAAGGAAAACACAGTTTACTACTATATGCTCTGCAAACCCCTAATGTCTATTTTATTTTTTGTTCATAAATAATACTCAATCATACACACACACACACACACCAAGGTGTAGGTTTAAACATACTTAGGGACATAATTAATAATCATGTGGTCTAATTAAACTCAGCTTGAGGTTCATATTATTAATAAAATAGAGTATATCTAAGCCAATGTAACTTGGCATATTTCTAATAAATTTATTTGAAGAACTAAATCATTATACATCAACTCAACTTATTATACATATATACACTTATAATTGCATTTATACTCGGGTATGCATATCTATACTCCAGGTCATTAAAGACCTGTAGGGTATATATGTGCATACCCCTATATATACCCACATATATTACTTTTAAAACACAATATCAGTTTTTAAACAACCCTATTTCATTCCAACATGCCATATGGATCCATACATAGTTTAAATTCACATCATCAGATTACATATAGAGCTAGGGTTTTAGGGTTCTAAGTTTACTAGGATATAGATTAGGTTATGTGGATGATTGAACCATCCACAAGACCTAATATTTTATCCTTAAATACTTTTAGCAAATGTAAACAAATAAAAATCCATTTTATGTAATCATAGTGAAATACTTGTGTTTTAACAACCAAGAATTTTAATGCATTACCAACCTGATAAAATCTTTTTTACATATTCATTCTTGCTTCCTCAAATCGACTTGCACTCCTTCCTCTTCCTCCTACTTCCCTCTATTCTCTGATGTTCTCTGTCTATCTCAAAACTCATCCTCCTCTTTTCCTTTTTATCTCTCCCCATCTCAACCAAATTACCATTAATTTTTCCCATTTTCCTCGATTGAGAATGAGACCAAAATTATGCATGGTGGGAATATCTCCATAGTTCAACAATCCACCAACTCTCATGAAATTTTAGTAATCACATGATATCATTAATATCTAGTTAACTTACACCAAGTAGCCCTAAATCACTTGAAACTTTCAAAACTTTTATCATTATTCTAATCCAAAATTTGCATGGTTATTGACTTAACATTCCCATGGATAATCTTTTACAAATTCCTTTATTAAAATTATTGCATAAGATAGCTATCACTTTGTAAGTCCACTTAACATAGCATCCAAGTTTATGCACTAGAACATTAGCTAGGATTAGTTCTTAAGATAGTTTAGGTAGTGATTTAATCATATTAGCAAGGATTAATATCAACATAGCTTCCAATAATAAAGTGACTAATGTAATTGAGTAACAAGCTTTTTAATGTAATGATAAATCAAACAATAATTATAATAATATCGAGTAAAGTGATATTATATGCTACTCAATTATTTGTCAAAACCACAATAAATAATATCCAAATGTCTTTATCATCTTTTTATACATAATGGCACCAGGTCAAAACAATGATATTTAACAACATAAACATTATTATTACTACTCTATATAGACTATCCTAAATGTTTTCTAGTTACTTTTATATATCAAGGCATTAGTCTGAGATAATGACATTTCTAGTTAGTCTATAGATAGTAGTAATAAATACTAATCAAATAGATTTACTAACTCATTAAAAACAATTTTACCTACAATCATGAATTTAATAACACATCATGATTTAAAGTAACATTAAACACTCAGTCAATATACTATAGTCATAATAAAATCACATGATTAGATCTACACAAATATTAAACTAAAATAAATCACAACTAACACACAATTAATTATCTAAATTTAGATAAAATCAAAAATGTACTAAAGCTAACAATTCAAAAATGATATAATGAGTGTTATCTATCGTGGTGTGTGCATGGGTTCTAACTATTCCTTTATCATCCCCCGACACCTTCATCCAAGCTATCCTCTTTGATGATGCTTTCCTTTTGTCATGCTCTGAGGGATGAATCTCTCTTGCATCTAACTCATGACAAGAAGGTAATTAGCTCATAACATCATGATATATATCATAAAATATTAGTGTAACAACTAATCAGCATGATCATAATGTAAAGAATATACAATACAACTAACTTATAGTAATAAAATCATGTAATCAAAGTAACATAAAACTGTACCATAACATCATATGACTTACATCTTATTTAGATACTAATTAATCAATTTACCAACCATAATAATCTATAGATAATCAGGTAAATTAAATTAATGAGAAATCAAGATGTGACACATTTCTTGGACTTGTATTCATTGAATTATTTTATCCCCTATACATTTGTGATTAAATAATGGTAAATATTATTCTAGTGTTGGTTGATGTTATGGTTTAGACGATACTTGATTTTTAACCTACTTACTCTCAATAGTGTTTATGCACTTCAAAAAGGAACTGAGTGTATTGTGAATTTGATGCATAGTGTAAAATAAGAATGAAAGATAGATTTTGCATGTTGGGAATGAATATATAAGTCAAGTGTTTATTTTAATGTTATTAAATTCAATTGGATGTGCATTACAAATGTGTATATTCGAGTCGATATGGTAAGTCATTTATGAAATTATTAATTAGTTATTCTTTGGAAGTTGTCATTAATGTTTGAATGTGAATTCTTTACCTTTGTTTCATTAACATCATGTAAATATGGATCAATTTTAATATTTATTATTATTGTTGAATAAGTTTGAATACTAATTCTTAAATTTTTATAGAGGGTAACATGGTTATACTTGATAAATGTTTCAAAGGCATTCATATAAAGTTTTATGAGTTTCTAATATTAAGATGTGAATGTAAGATGTACTCTAATGAAGTAAGTTATAATTTTTAGTTATGAGTTATCATTTGAATGTACATGTATATGGATGAAGTGCTTACACTTGATGTCCTAGGGTATTTGTATACAAATATGTTTATGTGATTTTCTTATTTGTCAAGTTTAATAATGACTTATCATTATCGATTTCATAAAATATTTGAGTAAGTAATATTTTGAGAACCTAATTGGTGATAAGGATCAAACTTCTCATTTTGTATTAATTTAGAAATATATGAGATAAAAGGAGAATCACTAGGTTGATTAACAATAATGAGCAATTATAATGACTTGGGTTATATTAGATTAATATTTGGTATGCTTTGGAACCTAATTTTATTCTTTAAAGCATTGACTTGAATTTTGTTAGTTCTCATGCATTGACTAGTTCTTAAGAGTAAATAAATAAGCTTAGTGTAATTGCATTATGGTGGATATTTACTTCATAAATATTGAGATGATGTGATCTATATAATTAACACATTGTTTAACCTTCTCTCATCTCTCTTTTAAAATATAGATAACGAATTTTAGAAGAAATTATTAAATATTCAATTTGCATTTTGCTTAAGTGAAAATTTATGTTTGATTTGAATAGTACATCGAAGAGCTTGAATAGAATATCTTGGTTAAATTGTAGATCATTATTGGTCTTGTATTTTTCTATTAAATTAGGCCATGATCCCTTGTGATATTTGATCTCAAGATAAAATATATTTTTATGTAATAAATATCTAAAGTATAAGTCATGGTTGTTATTATTATTAGTGAAAGGGTATGCTTGACTACTAGTTATGACTATTAGATTTAATTTGCTTCTATTATGTTATAATTAAAAAGAGTTGATTTATGGTTTTATAAACTTGTCAAAATCATCGATAGCTACACTAGATGTCTCTAGGAAATTCAACTGTGTCATGATAACTTAATGAATTTGTTGGGTTCCACTCAGATTTCATAGGTAGTTATTTGATGTGGTTATTTATGTGGGTTGTTGTACCTTTTTGAACAAATATTTAAGTCTCAAAGATCCATAAGTGTTCCAATAACCTAATAATATCTCAAGGATGGCATTAGAGATGTATAAGTGTATAGACATCTATAATATGATCTAATGATTATTAGGCTTACAAATTTTTCAAGTGTACTTGTGTGAATGAGCTTATTTAGTTTAGAATGAAATTTATTGTTGTGTTAAAAATAAATAGGTTGTTTTTTTAATCTATATCTCTATGATGTAATAATTCATTTAATTAGTTTATTTGAAACCCTAGTTATTTTTAAACTAGTGAGAAAGATGGTTCAATTGTGGTTATAGTCACAGATGATGTTGATGACCTCACATTATTTTAACATGTATTTAAACTAAAAACACACTAACATAGAGTTCAAAATTTGTGAATGATTGTTTTCATGCAATTCATGGTTAAGTGAACATCATGTTTCAAAGTTTAATCAATACTCATATTTTCTGTTGTTTCTTTCATTTGTAACTTGTCTTAGGTTAAACTCTAAATTATTTTACATCATGAAAGACCATTATTACAATGTGTTATTCATTAACTAACTTGTATCTGGGTTATGAGAGCATAACTTCTTTAAAACTAAGGTTTTGAAAACTCAAAATTTTAGGGTTATTACAATTAGTATCAAAGCCTTTGTTTAAGCTAAATTAGGTTAAAAATTTATGAATGGTTTTATTTAAATGCATGTTTAATATGTTAGGATGGTTAGAAATATAGTAAACCATAACCCTCAAAATAATTTAAGTGGCCTATCTAATAATTAAGAACCAAATTAGCATGATCATGTTGGCACTTATGTGGAACATAGTGATAGCCATGTTGTAAATCAAGATAACCCTAATTATCAAGTTTTTAATAAAAAAATGATGTATTACATGAAATTATGGTGAATTACATGGAATTAAAAGACAAATGGAAGGTTTTGGTCAAAGTTTGACTCATTTGGAAGAATTACAAGAGGGTGGGTTGAAAAATAGCTTCCTAATGAACATCCATGACAATAAGAGGTTATGTAACCTATTATTAAGGAGTTGAAAAAACTTCATCTTCCCACATTCTCTGGTGAATACACTATTGATGTCTCTAAATATTTTTTGATAAATTTATAGAACTAATTCATTTTGCATAATCTAGGTTCTAACATTAAAGCACACATCAAAACTTATCCAATGGTTGACAATGTTGTTTTGTGGTATAATCATTTGTGTGCCCTGAAAGGTTATAATCCCATTTATATTTCATGGAAAACTTTCTATCAATAAATAGTCAATAATCAAATAAAATTATTTTAGCTAAAAAAAAGTGTATAACACTTCAACGCATGTGTTATAGTTAACAGTATAACAGGACAAATTCCCTCTTCTATTTACAGGTGAAGCTATATTTATTCAAAAGAAAATAAAACACAAACTTTGCATATTCATAAATATATGCTAAATTATTTGGGAGTTTTCATTTATATAAGAAAGGAAGTATGAGAAGGAGAGTGAATTCAAGAGAAAAAGGATTAACTATGAGAGATGGGAAGAAAGAATACAAATAAGTAAGCAAATACATATTTCACTTATGAATTACATTAGTTAACTCAAGATAAAAATTACTATCAAATGAGACTTTTATGAGGAAGATAATAAATAAAACATTATTATGAATAAGTGAACATAAGAACATTCATCCACAACTAAGACCAAACTCAAAGCCCTACAATCACTTAGCTTTATTGATTCTTTATAAAAACATAATTATTTTATTCTTCTCTTCTTTCCAAAATTTCTCTTTAAGTAATTGTTTAAATTTTCCTTGTACATATTCCATGAGAATTAATTTCCCTTCCTTTCCTAAGAATGATCATGGGAGTTTTTTAATTACCTTATAGATATCTCAAGTAGGGTCAGCTACCAAGATTCTAGATTCTTTAAGATTACTTAATGATTTCTCTATAGTTTTGATTTAGTATCTTGTCAGCCCTAGAAACTCAAATTTTTCTCCTAAGTATTATTCAGTCAAAACTTCATCAACCAAAATATCCTCATCTGGCCTTGTCAGGGTTTACAACCATGGTAACTAATTTTTCAACTTACCCAACTCTTCTCTATATTCAACCTATTTCTTATAGGTGTATTATATTTCCTATTCCATTTTAGAGTAGACTTTGATATTTGAGGCTATCATTTTATTTCCTTAATCCATAAAATTTTTAGAAAATTCTTCAGTATCTCTCCCCATGTTTCTTATTATCTCAACTACTTGGAGATTCTTGGTATTCAGAGTATAATATTGAAATTTTGGTTGGGTTGGATTGACTAGTCTCTATTTTACTAATGTAAATTGGTCCACTTTGTCCTTAAATTGGAATTTCACTACTTTATCATGATATAATCTCTTGACCAAGGTATGAATAACTATCTACACATATTTCAATCCTTCATTATTATCCTTACCTATGTGGACACATAAAACTTGGTAACCTATAGTTGAAACTTCATCCTTTGACTTTTATAGAGGAGGAACAACAACTTCATCATATCTTTCTCCCTATTCATCAATAATAATACAATAAACCTTTTTGTGTTTCTTTGTAACTCAAGGATGTAAAGTAATAAGAGGATTTAAGTCTATTACTAATGATGGAACCATCTTCTTTCTCTTTTTTACTATTTTACTCAACCATTGAGGTGCTTTGGTATCAATTTCCTCCTGTAATGATGATGATCATATTTGTGCTTGCCTTTTAACAACAAGAGTTTGGTCCATGATTGGGTCCATTCTTTCTTCTATTTTTGGATGAGGTGTGACTTATAGCTCCAAATCCTTCTAAGTATTTGACTCTTCTTCTTGAATAAAAGGCAAGCATTTGACCACCTTAGAAGAAGTTTATACTATCTCAAGATGTTTTCCTTATTTAGGAATATATTCAATATCCTATTTAGATACAGCCTAAGGAGGAGCCTCTTTCATTTTAATAGAAGGTAGATGAAGCAATACTATTGAGGGAGATCCTTTAGAATCTAAAAATGGAGGATCTACATTCATGAACTGCAATGTGGTATTTTTTATCAACCCTTAAGAATGAACCACCTTTTCAAATGTGTCACTTAACATAATTGATATCCTAAGAGTACCTTTCCCACCAATTGACTTCTTGAGTTTTCAAATGCCTCTTTTCAGGTTGAGGTGAAGGTTCATTAGCCTCTTTTATTATAACAATATAATTTGTAGCACTAGAAAGTGTTGTTTGATATTTTGTTTCCTTTTACTTTATTGACTCAGGGGGAGAGTTATTTATAACTTTAAAATGTAGATGAATTATGGCATATTTCACATCTACTCCTTTGCTTGTGAGGCATTCCAAAATTTTCCTAAAGACTCCTTAAATTTGTGTCTCCAATGATGTTACATATAATTGATTCCAGTCAACCTTAGGGAGTAGTGCAGTCTTGACACCTTGTGAGAAATAATTTTCATCCACCACCTCACCATCATATTTGATATAAATTTTTGTGATTTGATAACAACTGCCATAACCCTAAAATTTCAAGTTTTCAAAAACCTTATTTTTTAAGAATTTATGCTCACATTACCCACATACAAAACAGTTAATGACTGAGATATTTGCATAACTATCTTTCCTAATGCAAAATAAATTAGAGTTTAACATAATACAAGTTACAAATGGAATCAACAAGGAACACTATGTCATAAAGTATGAGTATTGATCAAACTTTAAAACATAAGGACTTTCACTTAACCATGAATTATAGGAAAATAATAATTCACAAATTTTTAACTCCATGTTAGTATATTTTAAGTTTGAACACCTATTAAAGTTGTGTTAGGTCATTAGTGTCATATATGACCATAACCATAATTGAACCACCTTTATCACTGGTTTTAAAATAACCAAGCTTTCAAATAAACCAATTAAATGATCCTTAAGCCATAGATCCATAGATCATAAAACATACTATTAATTTTTAACACAACATCAAATAACATTTTAAACTAAATAAATACATTTACATAAGTACACTCAAAACATCTATAATCTCGATACTCAGTGTGATCATATTCCATATGTCTAATAACTTATACATATCGAATGGCATCCACAAGATCTTATTAGGTTGTCAGACCACTTGTGGATCCTTGAGACTTAAATATTTGTTCAAAAATATACAATAACCCATAGAAGTAACTGCATCAAACAACTACCTAAAAAATCTGAGTGAAACCTAACAAAACCATTCATTAAGTTATCATGATCCCGTTGAATGCCATATAGAACTCTATTGTAGTTATCGATGATCTTGATGAGTTTATAAAATTATACATTAACTCTTTTTAATTAGAACATAATAGAAACAACTTAAATCTAATAGTCATAGCCAGTATTCAAGCATACCCTTGCACCAATATTATTAACAACCATGAATTATATTCTATATGTTTATTAAATCATCTATTTGGTCATGAGATTAAATATCACAAGGGATCATGGCCTGATTTAATAGAACAATACAAGACTAATTATGATCTACAATTTAACAAATATCTTCTATTCATGTTCTCTAATATACTATCCAAAGTAAACATAAATTTTCACTTAACTGAAATGCAAATTCAATATTTAATCATTTCTTCTCAACTTATTTATTTATATTTTAAAATAAAATGAGAAAAGGTTAAACAATGTGTTAATTATAAATTTCACATCATCTCAATATTTACCAAGTAAATTTACACCATAATGTAATTACACCAAGCTTATTAATTGACTCTTAAGAACCAATCAATGCATGAGAACCAATAGAATTCAAGTCAATTCTTTGAGGAATAAAAAAAGGTTTTAAAGCATACCAAACATTAATCTAATAAAACCCAAGTCCTTATAATTGTTTATTATTGTTAATTGACTTAGTTATTCTCTTTTTGTCTCATATATTGCTAAAGCAATACAAAACAAGTTGTGTCCTTAACACTAATTAAGTTCTTGAAATATTATTTAATAAAAAAAATTATGAAACTAATAATGATAAGTCATTATTCAAATTTAAAAATAAATAAATCACATAAACATATATGTATATAAATAACTGATGACATCAAGTGTCTTCATCTATATACATGCACATTCAAATAATAGAAACTAATAATTATAACTTATTTCACTATAGTACATCTTACGTTCACATCCTATAATTACAAACTCATAAACTTTTTTATAAATTCCCTCGAAACAATCATCAAGTACAGCCATGTTACCTCATATAATAGTTTCAAAATTACTATTTAAACTTATTCCATGATAATAATCAATATTAAAATTCATCCATATTTACCTCAATTTAATGAAATAACGGTAAGGAATTCACATTTGAAGATTGACAATAACATATAAACAATAACTAATTAAATTTTTCATAAATTACTTACCACATCGACTCAAATATATAACTTTTCAATGCATAACTAATTAACTTTAATAACATTAATATAAACACTCAACTTCTATATTTTTTCCCAACATGCAAAACCTAGATTTCATTCTTAATCTACATTATGCATCAAAACCACAATACACTCAATTCATTTTCAGAGTGCATAAACATTTATTGATATTTAGTAGGCTAACTATAAAATAGCATCCAAAGCATTACATCAACCAACACTACAAGGGTCTTTACCTTTATTTAATCACAAACCTATAGGAGATAAAATGGTTTGATGAATACAAATCAAATAAATTTATAGATTTATTGTTCAGTGTTTAGGAAATGTAATAATTTCAAAAGGCTTTATTTCACTATGAATCCAATACAACACAACCAAGTCACAAAACCAATTTTTTAAGACTGGGCCCTTTACTATGTTGTCATTCAATACCAAGATTGTCCTGCTACTCAGAGACATAGTCTTGCCTAAATTATAGAAATTAATATCACTTTTCATTTTTGAAGTTAAATCATAGACCAGATTAGTAATCTATCTCATGAGTAACAATATCCATTAACAACTAAAATTCCAAACCCATATTCATGAACTTAAAAATTGAACTTCGATAAATTCTTTTGAATCAACTATTCTCTCTTCATTTAATATCAATACCTACTATGACATAAGACAATAACTTGAAATATGTTTCCCACTTGCTATGGATTAGACAAGGTAAAGAAAGTAGTATAAAAATATTGACCAAAAACATCCATTCAAATTTGAATACAATTCAGTAATCATTTCCAAACCATGTTGAATTTCCATAATAATAATTCCTCATTTCCCTTCAAAACATTTTCCACTATGACATCAATGAATGTATATACGATGAAAGTAATAAAATAATAATATAATATAAGATTTTTTTATTCTAAAAAGTTATAAGATTATTATAATGGTGAAATTTTAAAATGGAATATTAAAACTATTATTGACATAGTCATATCAATCCATGCAAAACTGAATCCCCATCAAGATACAAAAATGTGTTATAATAGTATGAACAACAAATCTCTTTGCCATTGTCTAAGTCCATAACGATAAATCAAGCATGTAATCCATCTTTGTGTGCAATATAAGTATAACCATCATCAAGTATCCATACGCACCCCAACCATTAGTTGTTGGTGTAAATATGTACACAAAGATAAGCTTACAACACCCAAAGAATCCAACAACATGATACAATGGTGTCACGGTTTAAACAAGGGTTTTATAACAATCAAGGGTTTAAGTCAAACACATTATTAGAACTAATAATTTCATCATACCAAGCTTAGCTCAACACATAAACAACCAAGACATAAACAGTCAAGTAAACATTCAAAGTAACTAGGGTTCAAAACCCAAAATCACCCAAAAATCATCTAAAATAACCAAATACAAAACTAATACAGTAGAACAACCAAAGAGTCATTTCAACTTTCTAGTTTACCCATACACCATCTATGGGTGAAGTATTCTCTTTGTCTCATTGCTTAGGGTTTCCTTGACTAATTTTACAAACAAAAATAGAATTAAATTTATTCAGGAGCTCATATGCTTCTATACCTTAAACCATCAGTTTATTTTAAGTAAGCAAGCACCCAATAACACATTTCTTCATTAAAAAAAGTTTAAAAATGCACTAAATTTGTATTAAGATGTGATGTGATATCAAAAAGGCTTGGCCCAAATCCTATGGCTTCTTCCTTTTCTTCTTTTCTACCATAGTCATCCTTCCTATTAATTTTTTTTCTTCTTTTTCTTTTTCTTTTCTTTTTAATGTATTTTTCTATTATTGAGATTATAGCTAGTTAAACTCTTTATTCCACTAGATGGAACTCCCACCTCAAAAATTACAAGCCTAGATTCTACATTCATGAAGTCAAGTTCAAAACCCTTATCTTCCTACATGCATCCCCTAGAAATTTCCATGCACATCGACTATCAAGCCATTAAAATGAAATGACCAAATGACAACCCTAATTGATTATACCCCAAAGTCAACCACTGAATCCTTTCATGGTTGGGGTTACCTGACCATGGTCAAATATAAAATGCCATTGACCTAAGTCTCTATGAATTATGTTTATTTTAACTAATGTCATCAGCTTCATCTTTCAAACCATAGCCATGTCTTAGCTTCATGTTAATTCTTTCCTAGTCCTTTCATGGACTACTACAAACTATGCATAGTTTAGTTCTTTTAATAAATTTAGCTTATTTAATTAAATCAGTCTAACCATGGACTTATAATAATATAATGTTCACCTTTTCTAGTAAACACTTATTATTGCTACTCAGACCTGAACTAGTTTTAGAGTATAGAATCATAAACCTTATCAAAGGTCTTATGAACTTCAACAACCTTTTATTTACATCTGAATGTTATCTACATCCCACCTTCCCAAAACTCTTTGTATTTGATGTTATAACAAACATGTTCTCATCCCAATGTGCATTTGGTTACTCATAATGACAACAATAAAGAATAATAATAAACCATAATAATAAATAAATTCAATCGACACTAGATTGATAAACCAAGTGAGCTAACACAACTCAAGATTAACAATAAAAATACTTAGTTAAGATAGTGAAACCATTTCATCATGATTTAAAATTCATTATATACTTTAGGTTTGTCTTAGTACACAAGCTTCTAGAACCAACTTATGCTTATCTATAATGAACTTGCAACCAAACCCATAAATGTATCAGTAGTATCTGATCATTATCAAAACCATGAAATTACATAACATAATGTTGTATAAAGATCAATTTAAAATCAAATTAAATATTTTTAAATGAATCATCCACAATATAAAGTCTACAAATCATAATAATATCAATAAATAGTCAATAATCAATGTACTGGGTAGGTGTGGTCATGACATCCACCACTACTTAAGAATGGCACCATCCTTGGAGCTTTAAAATAAATGAGGATAGTGCTACCAAAAAATATTTTTATCTTCCTAAATAGCACTTCTTTCTCTCATTTCATCCCATTGGACCAAAACTTGATGCAACTTTATTTTTATCAACTTAATGTTGTGTTGAATTAGAATTTTGATAAGTTCAAGCTAATTATCTTTTTATCCTCTACCTTAAGATAGTTATAATTTAAAACATGTGAGGGGTCCAAGATATATTTTCTCAATAAATCTATATGAAAAATATCATAAATTTTAGGTAGAAAAGGAGAAAGAGCAAGATGATAAGCCACCAAGCTGATCTTTTCCACTATATCAAATGGTCCAACATAACATGGTGCTAACTTAATAGCTTTGCCAAACAAAATTAAACTTTTTTGAGGTTTTACCCTCATAAATACTTTATCTAAAACTTCCAATTTTTTATCTGATGTTTTTAGATCTACATAACTTTTATGTCTATTTGAGACAACTTTTAACATTTGTCATATGATAACCATTTGCTCATCATAATCTTGTAAATTTTTAAGACCTAAAAAATACACAACTTTCTAGGCTATTCCATCCCAAAGGAGTTATGCATTTTCATCCACACAAGGCCTCAAATAGTGTCATCTTGATCACAAAATGATAGGTGTTATTGCAGTAAAATTCCATTGAGTGCAAGAAATCTTTCCATTTGTATTATTGATCTATGACATACATTCTTAGCATGTCCTCAACAATCATATTCAATTTTTTAGTTTGCTTATATGTTTTTGGATGACAAGCTAACTAAAATTCAACTTTGTACCAAAAAAAGCCATCATGATTTACTAAAATTAAGAAGTGGATAACTTATCTCTATCTAAGATAATCACTTCAGACACTCCATGAAGGTGAACCACTTCTTTTATAAATATCTTGCAAGGATGGTAGCATCATCTATGATATTACCTAAAATAAAGTGTGTCACTTTAGTAAATTTATCAATCACTACCAAGATTGAATTATGTTTTTTTACGATAATTAATTTTGTGATGAATTCCATAGATATTACATCCCTCTTCCTTTTTGAAATGGAATGAGGATAAATCAATCCTCGAGGATGACCATGCTCATATTTCACATGCTGGCATTTTAAGCACTTAACTATGAAAGCAGCCACATCCTTCTTTAACTTATACCAAAAATATATCTCTTTCAACTCTTGTGTCATTTTATTAACACCTGAATGAGTGTAATGAGGTACATCATACACATCATTAAAAACTCATTCCCTTAGATTCTCTAAGATTAGAACAAAAATTCTACCTTTGTGTCTCAATAGACCATCTGGATCAACTAAAAAATTAGAATCAAAACTTTATAAGTCTATTTTAGCATAGATTTTAATGTATTCAAAGTTAGAATTTTGTTGTGCAAACACAAAAAATTTAAAATCAGATTGGATAACAGTGATGGCAGTAATGTAAGTTTGCCTGCTTAGAATATATACCACCCTATTCTCTTTACATTTCACATAACCAAAATCAATATCAAAGTTATTGATAAATTCACACCACCTTATTTTCCTTACATTCAACTCATCTTGAGAAAATAAGTATGTAAGGATATGATGATCAGATTTAATCTTGAAGTGCTTTTCTAATACAAAATGCTTCCACTATTTTAAGGCATGAATAATAGCAACTAATTCCAAATCATGAGAGGGGTAATTTTACTCATGATTTTTGATTTTTATAGACTCATAGGCAACTATTTTTCCATCTTGATTCAAAATAGCACAAATGATTAACTTGCAAGCATCAACCCAAATTTCAAAGTTACCATTTATATCTGGTATAGTTAGAATATGAGATAAAGTTAGTAAACACTTCAGTTCTAAAAAGGCATATTCACATATAGGATACCAATTAAATTTATTTTCTTTCCTCTATAAGGAAGTTATAGGATGAGCAATCCTTGAAAAAACTTTCATAAACCTACAGTATTACCCAAAAATCCCCATGAAGCTTTTCACTTCATGTACATTCCTTGGAGATGGCCACTCATTAATGGTTGCAATAGTTACAAGGTCTACTTCAAATCCATCCTTAAAAATTACATGTCCTAAATAATTAATTTCAAATTGAAAGAAATAACACTTACATATATTACCATATAATTTATGTTGTCTTAAGTGTTGCAGTACCGGCCTTAAGTGTTACTCATATTCTTGTTCACGCATGGAATAGATTATAATATCATCTAAAAATACCAACACAAACTTGTCAAGAAAATCTTGGAAAATAATATTCATTAAATTCATGAATGTTTTAGGAGTATTAGTTAGTCTAAAGGGCATTAATATGAATTCATAGTATCCATATCTAGTTCTAAATGCAATTTTATAAACATCTTCATTTTTGATACAGAGTTGATGGTACCCTGATAAAATATCTATCTTTAAAAATATATTTGATATTTTCATTTGATTCAAAATATCATCTATGCAAGGAGTAGGATACTTATTCTTGATTGTGATCTAATTTAACATTTTATAGTTAATGCACAATCTGATTGTCCCATCCTTCTTTAAAAACACAATTGGAGCTCCCTAAGGTGACACACTAGGGTTTATCATTCCCTTGTTTAGTAACTCTTGTAGTTGAACCTTAAATTTCCTTAGATCAATTATGTTCATTTGATAAGGTGATTTATACGTAAGTGTTGTCCCAAGTGTTACATCTATTATAAATTCAAGTATCATTTTGGGAGGTAGTCCTGATAACTCTTCCAAAAAAATATCTACAAAGAGTACAGAGGTGGTTTATTTAACAATATAATTTAATTTGATGGTGTAAAATTTACATCCCTTTCTAATATCCTTCTTAAGTTGTATATATAAAATAATTCATTGAGTTGAATGTTTAATGATTCCTTGAATAATTACTAGTTTTCCTTTAGCATCTACACATTGAACTCTTTTGTTAAAATAGTTCATCTTGGATTTATGTGCTTACAACTAATCCATACCTAGGATAATGTCATATGATCCTAAAAGAACATATAATAGGTTCACATAAGTCTTAAAATTATCCAAATTAATTTCAGTGTGCTCTAGATATTCATTAACAACTTCTTTCTTTCTAGTGATAAACTCTACTTTTCATCATTCTCTAAGTTTTATTGGTTTGATTTTATATTTCAAAAAATTAATAGGAGAAATAAAAATATTTGTTGCACCTGAATCAATCAAAATAGAGAATGAAAAATGTGAAATTATACCTCTAGTCTCAATAATTGTTGATTAAAATTATAAATTTATATTTTCTATAACTATGTAAACATTATAATTATTCTTCAACTTAAAGTAATCCTTACAGTAATGATTGTCTCCACATTCCCAACATGTCTTAACCCCAAAATTTTGAATTTTTAAAAACCTTACTTTCAAGGAAGTTATATTTGCATAACTTGCATACATGTCATTAATGACTAACACATTTATATAACTATCTTTCATGATGAAAAATAAATTAGATTTTAATGTAAGACAAGTTCCAAATGGAAGCAACCAAGAACACTATATCACAAAGTATGAGTATTGATTAAACTTTGAAACACAACAACATTAACTTAACCATGAAGCCTAGGAAGACAACATTCAAAAAATTTAAACTCCATGTTAGTGTCTTTTAGATTTAAACACCTATTAAACTCATGTGAGGTTATCATTTTCATCTATGATTGTAATCATAATTGAACCACCTTTCTCACTAGTTTTAAAATAGTCTGGCTTTCAAATAAACTAATTAAATAGTCATTACACCATAGAGCCATAGGTTAGAAAATAAGATATTTATTTTTAACACACAACATCAAAAAACATTCTAAAATAAATAAGCTCATTCAAACAAGTACACTCAAAACATATATAAGATCGATACTCATTGAATCATATTATTGATGTGTATACACTTATACATCTCGAATGCCATATATGAGATATTATTAGGTCATATGAACACCACTTATGGATCATTGAGACTAAAATATTTATTCAAAAAGGTATAGTGGCCCTCAAAAATAACTACATCAAACAACTACCTAAGAAATATGAGTGGAACCCAACATAACTCAAGTCAATGCTTTGAGGAATAAAATTAGATTCCCAAGCATACTAACCATTAATCTAATAGAACCCATGTCATTATAATTACTCATTATTTTTAATCAACTTAATGATTCCCCTTTTATCTCATATATTACTAAAGCAATACAAAATGAGAAGTCAGGTCCTTATCACCAATAAAGTTCTCAAAATATTACTTACTCAATTTTTTTATGAAACTGATAATGATAAGTCATTATTCAAATTTACAAATAAGTAAATCACATAAACATAACCATATATAAATAGCTGATAGGATCAAGTGTAAGCACTTCATCCATATACATGTACATTCAAACAAAAACTCATAACTAATAATTACAACTTATTTCACTATAGTAAATCTTACATTCACATCTTAAAATTAGAAACTCATAAACATTTATATAAATTCCCTTGAAAAAATCATCAAGTACAGCCATGTTACCTTCTATAATAATTTAATAATTACTATTTGAACTTATTCAATTATAATAATCAATATTGAAACGTATCCATATTTACCTAAAGTTAATGAAATAAAGTTAAAGAATTCATATTCAAACATTGATGACAACTTCTAAACAATAACCAATCAATAAATTCATAAATGACTTACCACATCAACTCAAAAATATAACTTTGTAATCCATATCTAACTAAATTTAATAATATTTTAATAAACACTCAACTTCGATATTCATTCCCAATGTGCAAAACCTAGCTTTCATTTTTATTCTACACTATGCATCAAATCCAAAATTTACTCAGTTCCTTTTCAAAGTGCATGATTAGCTATTGAGATTTAACAGATTAATAATCAAATAATGTCCAAATCATAACATAAACAAACACTACAATTATTTAATAGCAAACCTATAGGAGACAAAATGGTTTGATGAATACAAGTCCAAGAAATACACAACCTTATTTCTTGATATGCAATAAATATAACAATTCCAAAAGGTTTTATTTCACTACAAATCTAAGACAACGCATAGCCAAGTCACAAATCCCATTTGTTTAATACCAAGCATTTTACTATGTTTCTATTCGATATTAAGACCATCTCACTACTCAAAGACATAGTCTTACCTAAATTATAACAATGAATATCACTATTCATTTTTGAAGGCAAATAATAGACCAAATTAGTAATTTATGTCATGAAAAACAATATCCATTAACAAATCAAATTGCAAACCTAGATTCATGAACTTAAAAATTGAACTTTGATAAATCCTTTTGAATCGACTATTCTCTCTTCATTTAAGTTCAATACATACTCAGACATAGAACAATATCTTGAAATATGTTTACCACTTGTTATGTATTAAATAAGGTAAAGAAAGGAGTATACAAATATTGGCCATAAACATTCATTCAAATCTGAATACAATTCAATAATCATTTCCAAACCATGTTGAATTACCATAACTATTAGGTTGTGGAGCTAAAAGCTTCACTGATGTAGACATTGGAGGAGGGTGTTGAGTGTCACAGTCACCGGCATCGGTCAGGACAACTGACATCGGTCAGGTGGAGATAGGAAGCTACCAATGATGGTCAGAGATCGGTCGACATCGGTCACCCCCAGGCAGACAGGGACCGACGTCGGTCGCCTGTGTAGTTCAGAACTATGAGTGTTACAAATAGTTTGTTAACGAATCGGTTGTTTGCATGTAAGAAGGCTAATTATATTCTTGAGCTACGGATCTAATTATTGTAATTAGGTGTCTAATTATTGTTTGCATGAGATCTATATAATAGACTCATGGGTTGTATTTTAATTTGTGCTAGAGAGTAAGAGAGCAAATATTAGCTCCTTCTGTGTGTGAAGAGAGCAAGGTGTGTTCCTCCTAGTGCCACAGTGCCAAGTGTGGGTACTGGTTTGGAGAATCAAAAGGATTCTTCATGTATGTAGGATCTTGGTCAGCAGGTGTGCAAGGCCATGTTTGGATATCTACATGGTAAGTAAGATCATTGATCTACAGGTGTATGTGTGTGCAAGATCCAAGTTTGTAGGTGTGCAGAACCAGATTGATTTGCAGGTGTACAAGATCAGGGAGGATAGCAACACAGCAAGGAGCAAGATCAGGAGAGATCTACTTGGAGTACAGTGTGTACTTAGTTGGAGAGAAAAGAGGAAGGCAAGGTAGTTCCTTCCATAAGTAAGATCATTTGAGTTGCAGGTTATTGCAAGTTCATGAGATATCTACTTGGAGTGTGTTTTGTACTTAGTTGAGTATGTTTGTATACTCGGTGTATTGGCAGTAGTGGATACTGACTAGTTGGAGGTGAACACCAACTCTGTGTTTGAGTTATGTGTTGGGACCGTAAGAGAGAGAGATTTGAAGAAAGAATTACTGTACACTTGAGGTGTGGGAAGCCTCTGAGAGGTGTGAAGAAAAAGTGGAATCTTCTTTATTGTATTCTTTTTTGGATGAGTATTAATACATATTGTATTGTCTCTCATATTCTGTGTTGTTTTTAGTTTCTAGTTACTTGTTACTTCTAGTTAATTCTACATATTTAGTTGCTTGGTAATCAATGGTGCTTCTTTGGGTTCCTAATAGTTGGTATCAGAGCTAAGATTGCAAGGAGCAGGTTTTGTGTTTGATTACAGGTCACTCTCAGGGGTTTTTGATTGAGTGGGAGTATAGCAAAGGTAGAAGAAAGTACACTAAGAATGGAAGAATTGAAAAGCATGAATGGTCGATTACGGTGTTATGGAAAGAAAGAGCAGGTAAAGAAATATTGTTGGTTGGTAGCAGATCAGCATGAAAGAACTGAAGAAGCCGATGTTGCAGGTGTTGTTGCACAAGATGCTCTGGGATGTTTCTTAGATAAAGTAGAATCTTGTTATATAGATTTTGTTGCCTCTTTCCATGCAGCCCCAAATAGAGGGGTTGGTGAGCCTTGTCATAGTATTGGCAAAGGGGAAGTGCGGCTGAAATTGCAAGCGGCCAACACATGGGTGTTCAAGGAGGTCATGTAGGTCCCAGTCTTGAAGATGCGGCTAATTGCTTCAGGGAAGTTGGGTGATGAGAGATGCACAGGAACTCTCACAGTGGATTCTTGGAATGTTACCAAGGATGTACTTGAATTAGTATGTGGTAAGAAAGTAGGTATTCTTTATCTACTTGCTTGTATTACTGATTCTTCTTCTATTGTGAAGATGTGGCTTTGTAGGCTTGGTCACATGAGCAAGAAGGAGATGCATGTTCTTAAGTAGAAGATAGATGAGTTTGACAAACTTAAGAACTGGAAAGCCTTGGTGTTCTTTGAGGAGATGACAAACAGAGTTTAGTGGATGGGCCTGGATACTTCTGAGTAGGGTAGTTTGGACATGGGATTGATTCAAAGGAGCTCGCAGGTAAAAAGTCATCACTCACAAGTGAACACAGGTACCGGCATCGGTCAAAGGTAATCGATGTCAAATAGATAGGTATCAATGTTGGTCATGTGCAGACCAGAGGAGTCAGTGGTGTCGGGTAAGTGGAGACTGACGTCGATAGGATAATCAGCGTCAGTGACTTGGACAGTCGCATAGAACCGATGTCGGTCGGATGCAGACTGTGTGGTGACCGAGGTCATTCATTGAGATAGATTTTGGGTAGACAGCAAGCTGTCAAGGAGTCTCAAATGCCCATGGGGAGGACTGAAAGGGTAAGTAGGCCTCAAATTTGTTGTTCCTCTTCTTTATACTCATTGCTTACTACAGAGTAGGAAGGATCCAGGAAACAGTGGGAGCATGGCATAAACAGGATGCAGAACCAAATGGGAGATTTGGTAGGGTTACCAGCTGGTATGAAAACACTGAGATGAATGGATACCTTAGTTAAAGAATAGAGAGAATGGACACATGAGATGGAAGGCTAGGTCATATGGTCTTGAGGAAGCTTCAGGATAGTGGTACAGGTTTTGACAGGTGGATGACAAAGCATGGCTTTAGTCAGTGTCATTGTAACCATTGTGTTTGTCTTACCAGGTGGATGATGGTCGTGACATTATCCTATTATTGTATGTGGATGGTATGCTAGCTAGCAGGTTTGTACATATAGGGTTTTGCTGAGCTAAGGGTAAGGTTAGTTCAGTGGTTTGCCATGAAGGATTTGGGAGCAGCAAAATTCTTTGGCATGAGAGACATGGAAGATCACAAGTTGATTTTGTCTCCAGTGGGAGCTGATGTGAATCAGGTGTTGGCGAGGTTCAATACGTAGGATGCAGAACTAGAGCACACCAAGGGCTGGACAGTTTAGTGTCTGAAATCACATGAGGTCTGGTATGGACCTGAGTTTGCCCAAGTAGTGGGTGTTGTCAGAGAGTTAGGAGCTAATTCAGGGAAGTGGGTTCTTAGGTATTTGAGAGGGACCAGCAGTAGGTATACATGTTATGCAGGGTCAAGACTTCACTACATGGATTTGTAGGTTTAGATGTGGTAGGTTACTCGAATGACAGGAGGTGCACCATAGGTTATGTGGTGGTTGGTCTTCAGGATTGATCTTGAAGAGGGATATAAGCTAGGAAATAGATTAGACGGTGTACAGGTATAGGTACAGTGCAGATGTTTATCTCCAAGTGGAAGATTGTTAGGTTGTGGAGCTAAAAGCTTCACTGATGCAGACATTGGAGGAGGGTGCTGAGTTTCACAATCACCGGTGTTAGTCAGGCCAACTGACGTTGGTCAAGTGGAGATAGGAAGCTGTTGACAATGGTCAGAGATCAGCTGACATTGGTCACCCCCAAGTAGATAGGGACCGACGGCAGTCACTTGTGCAGTTTAAAACTGTGAGTGTTACGGACAGTTTGTTAATGAATCAGTTGTTTACATGTAAGAAGGCTAATTATAGTCTTGAGTTGTGGATCTAATTATTATAATTAGGTGTCTAATTATTGTTTGCATGAGATCTATATAATAGACTCATGGGTTGTATTGTAATTTGTGCTAGAGAGTAAGAGAGCAAATATTAGCTCCTTCTGTGTGTGAAGAGAGCAAGGTGTGTTCCTCCTAGTGCCACAGTGCCAAGTGTGGGTACCGGTTTGGAGAACCAAAAGGATTCTTCATGTATGTAAGATCTTGGTCAGCAGGTGTGCAAGGCCACGTTTGGAGATCTACATGGTAAGTAAGATCATTGATCTGGAGGTGTATGTGTGTGCAAGATCTAGGTTTGCAGGTGTGTAGAACCAGATTGCTTTGTAGGTGTGCAAGATCAGGGAAGATAGTAACACAATAGGGAGCAAGATCAGGAGAGATCTACTTGGAGTATGGTGTGTACTCAGTTGGAGAGCAAAGAGGAAGGCAAGGTAGTTCCTTCCATAAGTAAGATCATTTGAGTTGAAGGTTGTTGCAAGTTCATGGGAGATCTACTTGGAGTGCATTGTGTACTCGGTTGAGTATTTTTGTATACTCGGTGTACTGGCAGTAATGGATACTGACTGGTTGGAGGTGAATACCAACTCTGTGTTTGAGTTATGTGTTGGGACCATAAGAGAGAGAGCTTTGAAGAAATAATTACTATACACTTGAGGTGTGGGAAGCCTCTGAGAGGTGTGAAGAAGAAGTGGCATCTTCTTTATTGTATTCTTTTCTGGATGAGTATTAATATATATTATATTGTCTCTCATATTCTGTGTTGTTTCTGGTTTCTAGTTACTTGTTACTTCTGATTAATTCTGCATCTTAAGTTGCTTGTATATGGTAATCAGTTCTGCTTCCGTGGGGTTCCTAACATTAACAATTCATTTTTTCCCTTCAAAACATTTTCCACTATGACATCAATGAATGTATACAATAAAAAGAATAAAATAATAATATAATAGAAGCTCTATTTACTCTATAAAGTCATAAGAATATTATAATGGAGAAACTTTATAACAAAATACTAAACCCATTATTGACACAGTCATATCAATCCTTAAAAAATTGAGTCCACATTGAGATACAAGAATGTGATACAACAATATGAACAATAAATCACTTTACCATTGTCTAATTCCATTAAGATAAATCAAGCATGCAACCCATATTCACATGGAATATAATCCTAATAATAATTAGTTATCCCTATCCACCCCAACCATCAGTTGGTGGTGGAAGCAAGTACACAAAGACAAGCTTGCAACACTCAAAGAATCTAACAACATGATGCAATGTTGTCACAAGTTTAAACAAGGTTTTTATCACAATCAAGGGTTCAATTCAAACACAACCCTAGAACCAATAATTCCATCATAACCAATCTTGTCTTGAAACACACACACACAGAGCAAAGACATAAATAGTCAAGCAAACATTCAAAAAAATTAGGGTTCAAAACTAAAAAATACCCAAAGATCATCCAAAAGAAAAATATATAAAACCAACATAGCAGAGAAACCAAAGATTCATTTCATATTTCAAGTTTATCTATATTCCATCTATGGGTAAGGTATTCTCTTGATCTCATCCCTGAGGGTTTGCTTGACCAATTTTATAAATAATAAATAGATTTAAATATATTCAAGAGCTCATATGCTTTTAAACCTTAAACCATCAATTTATTTAAAGTAAGCAAACACCCAATAACATATTTCTTCATAAAATAAATTTTTATAATGCACTTACTTAGATTAAGACATAATGTGATATCAGAAGGCTTGATCCAAATCCTATGGCTTATTATTTTTCTTCTTTTCCACTAGAGTCATCCTTTCTCTTACTTTTATTTTTTCCTTTGCTTTTCTTTATATTGCATTTTTCTATTATTGAAGTTCCACCTAGTTTAACTCCTTATTCCACCAGATGGAACTCGCACTCAAAAATCACATGCCTATATTTTGCAATCATGAATTTGAGTTCAAAACCCTTAACTTCCTATATGTATCCCCAAAAATAGCCATGTACATTGACTACCAAGCCATTAAAATGAAATGACTAAATGATAACCCTAATCGAGTATACCCTAAAGTCAACCACCGAATCCTTTAATGGTTGAGGTTACTCAACCACGATCAAATAGAGCATGCCTTTGATCTAAGTCACTATGACTTATGGTTGTTTTTTACCCATGCCATCACTTTGGTCTTTCAAACCATAGCTATGTCTTGGCTTAATGTTCATTCTTTCCTAGTCCCTTCATGGACTATTACAAACTATACACAATTTAGTGCTTTTATGAACTTTAGCTTATTTAATTGCCTCATTTTGATCATGGACTTGTAAGATATACAGTATTGGACCTTTCTAGTAAAAACTTTCTATTTCCACTTAGATCTAAATGGGTCTTAGAGTAAAGAATCATAAAACTTATTAAAGGTATTATGACCTTCAACAACCTTTTATTTATATCTAAATTTTATCTAAATCTCACCTTCTCAAAAATATTCAAATTGATGTTAGTACAAATGCATTCTCATCTTAATGTACATTTGGTTACTCAAAATAACAATAATAAATAAAGTTGATAAACCATAACAATAAAGGAATTCAATCAACACAAGATTGATAAATAAAGTGAACTAACATAGCTCAAGATTAATAATAAAAAGACTTGAATAGGATAGTGACACCACTACATGATTTAATATTCACTATGCACTTAACCTTTGTCATTTACATAAGCTTCCAAAACCAACCTATGATTATTTGTAATGAACCAGCAACCAAACACATAAAAGCATCAATAGTATTTGATCATTATCAAAATTATGAAAGTAAATATCATAATTATGGATTAAACTAAATTAAATATTTTGAAATGAAGCATAATATCCACAATATAAAGTCCACAAATCATAATAGTATTAATACACAGTCAATAATCAATGCACTAGGTAGGTATGGTCATGACTTCTACCCCCGCTTAACAATAGAACCATCCACAGAGCTTTAAAATAAATGATTGTTGCTAAAAATATTTTTATCTTCCCAAGTAGCACTTTTTTCTCCCATATGATCCCATTGGACCAAAACTTGATGCAATTTTTTTTCCTTGGCTTAATGTTGTATTGAGCCAAAATTTTGATATATTCAAAATGAATTATCTCTTTATCCTCCACCTAAATATTGTTAAAATTTAAAACATGTGAAGGGTCTAAGATGTATTTTCTCAATAAGGATACATGAAAAACATCATGGATTTTAGACAAAAAAGGATGAAGAGCAAGACAATAAGCCATCAGGCTGATCTTTTCACTATATTGAAAGGTCCAACATAGTTTGGTGCTAATTCAGTAGCTTTTCCAGAATTAATTGAAATTTTTTGAGGTATTACCCTCAAAAATACATTATTCAAAACTTTAAATTATTTATATGATCTTTTTATATTTTCATAGTTTTTTTACCAAATCTGAGGCAACTTTTAACTTTTATCATATGACAACCATTTGCTCATCATACTCTTACAAAGTTTTAGGACTTAAAACTACATGATTTTATAATTTATTTCATCCCAAAGGAGTCCTATTATTTTTTCCATACAAAGCCTCAAATGGTTTCATCATGATCACAAAATGATAGGTGCTGTTATAGGTAAATTCCACCAAGTGCAACAAATATTACACTTGTATTGTTGATCTATGACATACATTCTCAGCATGTCCTCAACAATCTTGTTTAATATTTTAGTTTAACCATATATTTCTAGATGATAAGCTGAATTTAAATTCATCTTTGTACCAAAATCAACTATCATGGTTTGCCAAAACTGAGAAGTAAACAACTCATCTCTATTTGAGATAATCACTACAGATACTCCAAGAAGACAAATGACTTATTTTTAAAATATCTTGGCAATGATGGAAACATCATCTATGATATTACCTAAAATAAAGTGTGCCACTTTAGTGATTTTTTTTGTTAATTAGACTTGCACCCTTGTGAAGGTAGTTTCAGGCCTTCACAGTCTGCTGAAACATGGAAACAATCCTAGGTTATGGGTGACCATATTATGCCAAAAAATTGTGCTATGTGAGCTTTTCAAATTAATAGAAGGATAGTTTTTAGACTTCAAGGTGATCTTATAGTGTATTTATGTTAGTGATTTTCATATGTGATAGAATTTTCTTCCTTATCAGGCCCTGATTCTTACCTAGTTATTGGTTGATCAGATTATGCAGGTCATGTTCTATGTTTGATATCTTTTGTTTGAAGTTATAGTGGATATTAGTGGCTGGTTAGTGCCTTGAATCAGGCCTATTCTATCATTTCTCTCAAGATTTGATCATAAATAGAACCTTTTCATGATATACTAATGCATAGGGGTCAATTGGGGTTTAAAATTAGTTTTGTTTATTATCTAATCAGTATTTTTAGAATCTCAAATTATGTGGATCAATCAAAGTTCAGGTGTATCACCATCATTAAATAGGATTCCATTTCAATTTTCCCCTTTTCCCTTTTCCCCATCAATTTTTAGTGTAGAGTAGAGATCTAAATTTATACACCAAAGGGAGCTAGCCCTTATAATCTAGAGATTTAATCCAATGATTAGGTCACCCATAGCTTAGGATTATTTCCATATTTTAATAGACTATGAAGGCTTGAAACTACCTTCAAAAGGGTGTGAGTCTGGTTGGCAATACATTTTTGATACCTCAATGGGACACATTAGAGCTTGTCTTGATGAATTTTGTAATTGCATCAGTGTTATTTAAGAAGTATTTGGTGATTCCAAGCTCAATTAGTTGCTTCTAATAATTCAGGCATAATTTCCATGTAAGTCTATTTTTATTGCATTATCTTGAATGAGTTTTGATGGCAGTGTATGAAGAGAATTCTTATGCTATGTTTCCTTATCATCTGAATGATGGATCATACCAGCCTTGTCATGATACCTATGAGCCTAATCAGCCTTATCAGGAGTATTATCAAAGCTATGTTAAGCCTTATAAATTTTCTCATGATCCTTATTATCAAGAGAATGGCTCTTACCTTCCTTGTGAGCCATGTCAGTCTCAAGATCATTTTTCACCTTTCCCATATGGATATGATGTTTCATATGAGCAGCCTTGGCTCTAAGAAAGAATAGATGAAATAGAGCTCAGAATACTAGCATATGTAAGAAAATTTTGTTCAAACTCTTAGTATGAAAAAGTGAATGGTCTATTATGTTGTCCCCAAAAAATGCCACTCATTTTTGGGACAACCTACAGAACAAAATTTCTCTCTCCCCTTCTCAAGATTGTTTTAAACTTTCAAATTCCTCATTTTTAAGATTTTTTCATAAAGGGGATTCACAAGTTTAACATGGTCCAAGCAAATAGCTGGAAAGATATCCCGATAGCTCAAATCGTAGTAGGAAGAGACAAAGTTGGAAAAGACAAAAGCAAAAAAGCAAAGGAAAAGCCTGACTGAAAAAACAAAGCCCACAAAAAAGTGCCTAATGGAAAAAGACAAAGTGCAGCGGAATACGTCACATGTCCTATTATGGCTCAGTAAAACATGACAAGTGTTTGCATATATCATGCAAGAGTAGTAGTTTTTGCCACCCTTGCATTTTTGGTCTCTTCCATGCATGAGTGGAAAATTTTTCCACCCATGCATCCCCAAGTTCCTCTCCTCCTCTTCCCTTTCTCCCCATTCAGCCTTCATCCTTTTCCTCTATGTCAGGGTGGCAATTTCCACCATCCTCCCTTCTTTTCCAAGGATTCCAACCTGTAAGGGTGGAAAAATTTACCACCCTAGCCATGTGTTTCCCCTCTCTTACACCGGCGGCAAATTTTGCCACTGATGCAGGTCTGCTCGACCAAGGTTTAGGGGTGGCAAATCTTTCCACCATTACACCTAAGTGTAAGGGCAGAAAATTTTTCTACCCTTACATCTTTTCTTACTAGTTTGCATGGGCAACAAAATTTGCTGCCTGTGCCCTTTTTCATCTCACATGCACAAGCAACAAATTTTTCTACCTGTGCATGCAGACTATCCCATGTGCCAGGGCAGCAAATTTTTCTACCCTTACACCCTATTTCTCTATTTTCTCTAACTCTGGAGAATTTTTATTTCTTTCTGTCTTTCATGCCTCCTCCCCATTTTCCTCTTACTTTCCAACCCACTTTTGCCTCATCCCTTTTCAAGTGCGTTTCCCTAGTCATGATCACTCAAATGTGCAGTTTTCCCAGTTTGCTAACTTTTTTCTTAATTACACAATCATGATTATTACTGTAGTTTCTCTAAAGGCTCCCTCTTCATCAACATCTTTTCAACAAAATTTCTTCCAAATCACTAAAGTTTCTCTGAAGAAGGCAAAGACCATGAAGAAGACTGGAAATAAAGATTGAAGTTGTTCTTCCATGCATTATTCAAAATGCACTTTGTAATTGACTTGGGACATTTTCACATGTACTTTTGTAATATGTAATTACATGTAAAAAATTTGGAACATATCCCAAAGTCACTGCTGAGTCATCTTTGACTAAGATATTTTTATATTTTAATCTTTTTAATTTTGAAGGTTTCTCCCTATATATAGAGGGGACCTCTTTTGTAAATATATCTCTGATAATTGAGAGCAAAAACTCTGCTAAAATTGAGACACTTCTTGAGACTTTGTGCTCAACTTGTAAATCATATTTCATCAAATGAATGAGAAACAAGTTTATTTCAGACTTTGTGTTGAAGTAATTTGTGTTATTTAGGGAATGTTTCTTATGTCTTCTTTCCTAATAATCTCTTATCTATTTGATTTAATAAGCAAAGTGTGTGTGTTGATATTATCTGAGGACATTTCTAAAAGATAGAAGAAAGACTTTGAGCTACTTTTATCTTGGTGATCCTTTTATCCTTTGTATTTTTAGGCAAAGACTTTGTGTTTTGTTTCACTCTACGGTTACACGTATTTTGGATTGGTGAAGGAGACAATACAAGACTTTGTGCTTACATAAGTTTATTTGTTAACTTTGTTACCTACTTCAGGAGAGTTTCTGCTCTACACTTGATACTATTCCTGAAAGAAGAGGAATGTTCTTAGCTAATGACCAAGACTTCTCTCTCTTGTTCTTTGGACATCATCTCTAAAAAAAAAGAGGTGGATGTTGTTATACTACCTTGAGTATTATTTTCTACTTACTCATATATACATATAGCATATAAATATTCATAGGGAACCTCCCCTTGATGAGAGGAGAGATTTACCTCATCTAGATGTGATAAATCCACACTTTTTGTGGCATAAATCTCTTTGTGTTGTGGTTGATATACCCATTTTATCATCAGTTAGCTGACAACAAAATATTCACCCAACAGTTTTTGGCGACTCTACTAGGGATGAATGTGCAGTCTAAAACTTCAAGTTTCAAATTGAAGTAGTCCCTACCTTTATCTATTACATAGTTCGGCAACTTCGTTCCATGTCTTACCCATTATCATTATAGCCTTACCATCTTCCTCCATATCTATTATACTATCTGGTCTATAAAACCATAGTTGTTGGGAAGAGCGCATAGTTTGAAGTCTCAAGCTTCAAGTTGAAGTAGATCCTGCTCTTTTCCATTTTTTGTTCTACAATCTGGCAACTCCACATTATACCAGAGGCCAAAAATCCCAAGGTGTTGTTGAACCTACTTTTTATTTAGTGCAATAGAGTAATTTTGAGTTGTTTCCTTTACAACCTCACCTTAG
This sequence comes from Torreya grandis, assembly GCA_037957365.1. NCBI lineage: Eukaryota > Viridiplantae > Streptophyta > Pinopsida > Cupressales > Taxaceae > Torreya > Torreya grandis. The sequence continues at coordinate 365,538 of JARHVA010000260.1, forward strand.
ATGAACTATGAGTCTTCCTCCTAGCCCTACCAGGTCACCAACACAAAGTAGAGCTTTTTTTTCTACTACTAGCAGAGCTTTGCCTATCCATTCTCCACTCAGATTTGTGATCCGACTTTTACATAATCAAATCATGGCTCAAGGCCCTTGGGGTAACTCTTTTGGTCTACTTAATTTGACTCCACCCTTGCATGAGCTTCCACGCAGTTTAAGGAAAAATTTCCCAAATTCTTTGGTGATGGGAAAGTTCATCCTGATGAACACATTGCAGTTTTCATCATAGCCTACAGTGTCATAGGTGTGGAATTTAAAGAGATAGCGATCAGGCTATTTGTAGAGACACTACAAGGCACTGCTGCAGACTGGTTCTACCACCTACAGACTGGATCAATGACTGACTAGGACACCCTGAAAGACAAATTTGAAGCCAAATTCAAGTTGAAAGAAGATGTATATGCCTTACTGGCCCTACTCACTTAGATGAAGAAAGAGCCTCATGAGCCTATGAGGTATTTTATTGCCAGATTCGACAAGCTGAGGCACAGAATTCCCATGGTCACCCAGCCAACGTCTCAGAACCTCAAATGCTTCATCAATTCACAATTGCCTGAAGTAGGTTTCTTGCTGAGACAAGCCAGACACATAGACCTTACTGCTACTCAAGACTTGGCTAATGAGATAGAAGATGACCTTATCTTGGCAGAAAAGATAAGGAGAGACCCTAATAAAGGTAAATCCTCTTCATCTTCTAAATATTCCCATTCAGCCACCACTGATCCAATGGTACAAAAGCTAGCAAATAAAATGCTAGCTCTTAGAAAGCAAATGGCCCAAGTTATGTCTACTTCTCCTGATTGAGATATGCCTAGGAGGACATTCTAAAATTAGGCATACCAAGGCAATGCTGCTAGGAATTAGGGACAGCAAAATTGCCTTCCTCCTCCACAGAGGAACTTTGCCCTTGAAGTGCCTCCAAACAACTCAGTAGTTGGATACCTTGAAGCTGAAGTAGATTTATCACTCTAGACTGAATTGAGTCCTAAATATGATGTTAATCTCTTCACTAAGGATGAAGAAGAATTAGCTAGTGACTCCCATATTGGTTTCTTGAACTATCAGGATGAACCCAAAAGTGAAGGAAATGCAGCTGAGGGGTCATATGTTGTATTCACCCAGTCTAAGAATCAATCAGCTTAAAAAGATGATAAGGAGAAAGTAGAAGAGTGACCTCAACCAGCAGTTTCAATTGTTAAGCAGGGATCCACTCTTCCTTTCTAGCCAAAGGACCCGATGGTTTCAAGAAAGGTAAGTACCCCAAATGCCCCTATGCCTTCTACTTCAAATTTGCAGTCCAATCCTCCCCCTTTCAAAAATCAAAAGGACAAACTCCCATCCTCTACTCTTAGCTCATTTTAGGCATTTGATATCATTGACCATATAAAGAAAACCAAAATTTAAATGTCTGAATTTGAATTTTTGCAGGCTCATCCTGAGTAATTGGACAAGTTGGTTTAATGTGTCAAGAACCAAACCATCCCTACAAAATAAGAGGTTAAAAAAGTAACTCATGGTCCCCCAAGGAACATGCCCATCCTGAACAATCTTTTCATTACCCCTCCTGCTACCCCTAGAAAAATAGAGCCTTTTTATGTTTCCCTGTTGATAAATGGTCACTAGCTCAACAATTACATCATTGATTCTGGGGCTTCAGACAATGTCATGCCTATTAAAGTGGTAGAATCTCTAGGTCTCACACTGACTAAGATATTTGGGAGATGTTTCTCCATGGAGAACAAACAAGTGCTACTGTTGGGGCAAATTAAAGATGCCCAATTTGCATTTTCTGCCTTTCCAGACAAGTGAATCAAGATGACCATCCTAGTGGCCGACATCCCAGCATCATATGGCATCCTTCTTGGGTAGAATTTATACAAGGATGTTGGAGGGGAATTAAGCATGGACTTGTCTTAGGAAAGAATCCCTGTGAAAGGTGTAATGGAGAGGTTGATCCCTGAGAAGGAGACAAAATACATTGTCACTCAGACATCAAGGCCTGAAGCTCAAATTCTGTTTGAGTCTTCAGGCAGGGGTAATTATTTTCTATCTACTAAAGACACTTATGTTTCAGCAGATGAAAATCCTATAGGTTATGATCTAGGAATTGGTTCAGATCGAACAACACCAAGTATGCCTCATAGTGCCAATGATTGGCAGGTGTTGAATGGGAACAATCAAATCATGTGCTAGACTGAAATAGAAGAGCAACTAATTATGTTTATGGACCATGCTACTACGCATCAAAATTAGGAAAATGAACTTTTTGCCAAGAGAGCAAAGATTCATACTTTTCGAATTAAAAGTCAAGTCTTGTTGTGGAGCAAGCAAAGAAAACCAAAAGGAGGACACAGAAAATTGGTTTCCTAGTGGAGAATTCCATTCACCCATCACCAATTCTAGGGAGAAAATGGCTTCTTGCTAGTTTATCAGGATAGAGCACCATTTTTACTATCTCACAGTGGGTGGCATCTGAAGCACTTCAAATCTTGAGGCATCAAATAAGATCATCTGTACATATGTATATCTGTATAGTCTTTAGTTCTATTTTGTGCTTTTTGTTTTCATTTTTTAGAGCCTTTCTTTTTGGGTAGCATGACTCCATAACACAATGGCATGCTTCAAGGCACTGGAGATTCTGGATTCTACTCCCTTCAATCACTTTTTGTAATAGAAGGAAGTTCCCCAACTGGAGCCAGCTGTTGTCCCCAAAAAATGCCACTCATTTTTGGGACAACCTACAGACCAAAATTTCTCTCTCCCCTTCTCAAGATTATTTTGAGCTTTCAAATTCCTCATTTTTAAGATTTTTTGTAAAGGAGATTCACATGTTCAACATGGTCCAAGTGACTAGCTGGAAAAATAGCCTGATAGCTCAAATCATAGCAAGAAGAGACAAAGTTGGAAAAGACAAAATTAGAAAGCAAAGGAAAAGCCTGACTGAAGAGAAAAGCCCATAGAAAAGCACCCGATGGAAAAAGACAAAGTGCAGTAAAATATTTCACGTGTCCTGTTATGACTCAGTAGAATGTGACAAGTGTTTACATCTGTCATGCAAGAGAGGCAATTTTTGTTTCCCTTGCATTTTTGGTCTCTTCCATGCAAGAGTGGCAAATTTTGCCACCCATGCATCCCCGAGTTCCTCTCCTCCTCTTCCCTTTCTCCCCATTCGGCTTTCATCCTTTTCCTCTATGTCAAGGTGGTGATTTCCACCACCCTCCCTTCTTTTCCAAAGATTCCTACCTATAAGGGTGGAAAAATTTGCCACCCTAGCCATATTACAAAATGTGACGACAAAATATTCACCCAACATATTACAAAATGTGTCCAATGATCCAAAAGAGATAAATGAGCTATGTATTTTTGTATTAGAGAAGATGGAGCATTGGGAGAGGCAGAAAAATGATTTGATCCACTTGTCTACAAAGGGTTATTATGTTCCTTATTCTCATGAAGTTCTTAACCATGTCTAGTGTGTGCTGAGGGAGCTTCCTAGTTGGATTCAAGAGACTATTCAAGATACTATTCATGAGACTAATCATTCTTATATTCCCCTTTCCTCACCAATCATCCCTCAAGTTCAAGTTTTCCATGAAGACAAGTAGGTTTTATACATTGATGAGGTAATGAATAAGTGGAAGGAATAGAATGTAGAGGTCTTTAAGAGGTTCTCTTTCCATCCTCTCCAAAACTCCCTAAATTATTCCATTACCCTCCAAATCCTAAAATCTAATCATGATAAACTCTCCATGCTTCATTTTCCCTCTTAAATAAATGAATTTCATCACTCTTCCACCATCTCCCTTCTTTAGGAGAAGCCTATTCTCTAGAAGATTTAGAAAGGGGTTATAACTACAAGTCAGGTTCTTGTAGAGTGTGAAGAGGATGCTTAAAGTGCATATGAGGAAGAGTTTCTCAGAGATACTTCACTTGAGGTTGTAGTTGAGAATGAGAAGGATGATCTTGATGTGAAGGAACTCTAAGAGGAGTTGGTACAAATTGAAGTCATAAATGAGTTACAGATATGTCTTATTGAGAAGGATCAAGATAAATTTCAAGCTAATCCTATTCAAATTGACCAAAATCAGGAATAAAGAGATGATTGGTAATTGTACCTTGTATCTTTGCAAGAGATTGAAGAGCTTTGTAGGGATATGTTGCCTAATAAAGAGAATGTTTATGATAAATTTGATCAAGAATCACCTATTCAAGATCATAATACAGATTCAGTTGCTTATTCAAATCTCCTTAAAGAGTTGGATGAACTTTCAATAGTTGATAAGAAGGATGAGGTCACTCAAGGACAATGCATAGATGAGATATCACTTGACAAGGTTGTAGATGACAAGTAGTATGAAAAATATTTGGAATTACTAGATGAGTTTGTCTTTTTTGGTGATTAGTTTGCTATTGATGACTCATTTGAGGAGATGCTAAGAGAGTTGGTGAATAATAAAAATGCCTCATCAAAGGTTATGATTAATAAATATCTTGCCTTGTAACTTGTATCAACTCTTGAGATGAGTGAGTTTATGAATTTCCCTTTTGATCTAGGTGGAGCATGCTTTGTCATGGTTAGTTAGTTATTTTGTTTTCCTCTAAGTGTTGTTCAAGCATAGTGGTTTTATTTCAAATAAGTGCTTGTTAGCACATTTGCTTTTTAGTTAGTTTTCCCTACTTTGTGTGTTTCCCTTCTTATTTTGGAGGATTAAGGTTATCTCATGACAAAAGAGAGTTTACATTCATGGATCAGATCTATCATTTCTTTGTGAATTCAAATATCATGTATATGGCTAGGTTATCAAGCATAACAAGCATGCTTCCCAATTGAGTTGCCAAAATATTGTCAATTTTGACCCCACAGGTCAAATTGCCACCCTTATCATTCAAAGCTTTTTATGTCATTATAGTGGAAGGATCCAAGAAATTTTTTGAGGTGTTTAGATTAATTTTAGGGACACATTTAGAAAAGTCCAACATGTATATATCTTCAACCTTCAAGCCAAGTGTTGTCATTCAAGTTTTCCTTCGTCAGAATTTTTTCACAATTGCTCGTGGCAAAAGAACAACACCAATTTATTTTGAAAGGAACTATTTTGGGTTTTGTCCTTTGCCAAATTCTTTTGGACTTTTTATCCAAATAATTTTTTGAGACAAATTTTTAAAAGGGTTATTTTTTCATCTCTGAAGGGTTCTATTTTATTTTCTTGAAAGACCATTTCCAAGTTTCGAGGGACCATTTGTAAAAGTCTGAAGGTATTTTTCTCTTTGGAAGGGTTCTTTTTCACAAACCCAAAGGTGCATTTTTAAAATTTTGAAGGACAAAAGATCATTTCATAGAGTCTTTTACCTTTTAGAAGGGTCCATTTCAAATATTCTGAAGGGTTCATTCCCTTAGAAAAAAGGGTTTTTTCTAAAAGTTTTGATGACCATATGAAGATTTTTAAAGGGTTTCTTCCCTTCAAAAAAGTCATTTTTATAAGGGCAAGTGGAAAAATCAAGATAATTTGAGGGGTGCATTTCACATTTTCCAAAGGGTTCTTTTTCTTGTCAAAAGGACCTTTAAAATAATGTTGAAGGGACACTTGCATCTCTAAAGGGTTATTTTCAATTTCTCCAAAGGGTCACTGGAAAATTTGAAAGGGCATTTCAAAAGGGCAAAGGCACTTCACATATTTCTAAAGGATTTCCTTTGGAAAGGAAAAGCCCAAAAGGCATAGACAAGAGAAATGAATTCCTTTGAACAATTTGTCTAAAGGAATGGTTCTAAGAAAGGATAAGGTCGTGAAAAGAAAAAATTTGAAGGGCTCATATTCTTTTGAGAAAGTTCATTTTGAGAATCTTATAAGGCTCTTTCCCTTCAGGAAGGTTTGTGCCAAAAAATTTGAAGGGTTAGAATCCCTTTAAAAAAATCCACTTTAAAAATGCTAAAGGGACATTTTAAAAGCTCAAAGGGTAATTTGTAAGGAAAGAATTCCGTCAGACTTTTTATCTAAAGGAAAAATCTGAAGGGAAAGGGCCAGACAAAAGTCCAAAATAATTCTTTCCAATAAATTGTTCAAAATAATTCATTCAGAGAACTTACCTGCAAGAAGGAAATGGTTTGAAGCTCGAAATAATTCCTTCGAACAATTTGTCTAAAGGAAATGAACAAGAGGAAGATGTTGAAAGAAAGAAAAATATAAAAGGAAAGTTGTGGACAAAATGTCTAAAGGAATTCCTTCAGACAAATTGTCCAAAATAATTCCTTTGGAAGACTTACTAGCAAAGAGTTCATTTCAAAAATGCCTGAGAGAATAAGCTTCAGATAAATTACCCATGGGAAAGTGCCTGAAATGAAGACCCAAGAAGGGTAAACTGTGAACAATTTGTTCAAAGATAAAATCTTAAAGAGAAAACTCCAAAGTGAATAGACAAAGACAAAATCAAGAAAATCCCAAGGATAAATTGTCTAAAGAACAAATGCCCAATATAAAATAATCCCATAGAAATCAATAGGGATAGAAGAAAACAACCTATATGCAAGTGAAAGAATAGCCTAGAACAATACATGCAGAAGTGAAGAGAACAAGAACAAGAGACCAAGGAATTTCAAGGAGTTGACATGGATTTTTCATGCATGCTTCAGTTGTCAAAGAGTTTTTTCATGCAAGTAGAGATGAGATGAAGTTGACTAGTCTTGCACTTGAGTTGAAAATTTGACAAGTCATGCTTCTCTTTGGTTTTCATCTAATACAAAATTTTTTCAATGCTTCCAACTAGTTCAAGTGGAGTTCTCCATTCAAGGTGTGGCATAGTTTTCATGCAAGGAAAGGTTCATTGGAGGTTGACTATGTTGTAAATTTGAGTTTCATGGTTGATTTGTGTCATAGATTATCATTGATGACAAAATAAGCATGTGCAAAATGTGTTGTTGATAATGACAAAGGCATAGTGATATTGGAAAATTTAAGAGTCATTAAGTCTATCAATAATCTTAGAGAAGGAGAGGTTTAGTGCTCAAGTATAAATCCATGTGCATATATTAATGACAAAGGCATAGAGTTGAACTCAATAAGATCCTACACATATCCTAAAAGAGCAAAGTACAGATCAAACAAGTTCAAGAACAAATTATTTTTGTGAATCACTTTTAATTTTACTCATTTATGAGTAACAAGTAAGTAGCTCTAGAAAACCTGACCAAGTCTTGACTTATGTGTTGATCAGGTTTGTCAATTCAAAGCACTACTTATAAAATTTTATAAGTAAAGCAATCATGAAAATTTGACTCGGTCTGAATGGAGAAAAGTAGGTTTTTAGAGTGATGTAACTTGTTTAAATTTTATAAGTTGAGCATTTAGAAGAACCTGACTTGGTCTAGTAGAGGTAATCGGGTTTCCAGGATGGCTTGGCTTTGTTTATTTTTATAAGTTAAGTTATGGGAAGAACCTAAATGGGTCAAGATTAAGTAACTTGGGTTTATTTGATGTCATTACTTCTTTCAAACTTATAAGACAACAAATGTTACAAACCTAAATTGGTCTAGGTGAGTGGATCAGGGTTACAAGGGGACTTAACTTATTTCATTTTTATAAGTTAAGTAGGCTAAAGAATCTGAATTGGTCTAGATGAGTGGATCGGGGTTATAAAGTGACTTAACTTATTTAATTCTTATAAGTTAAGTAGGTTGAAGAACTTGAATTAGTCTAGATGAATGAATCAGGGTTTTGGAAAGACTTTACTTCTTTCAAGCTTATAAGTCATGTAGTCTGGAGAACCCAAAATGGTTTTGGAAAATTCTTTCAAAAAAAGTGTTAAGTGTTGATCGGGAATATTATCCCGAACAAAATGTTGAAGGGATGGTTTCAAAAAGTCTAAAGGGTATGTGGTCACTTATAAAGTTCCTGAAGGGTACATTTCAAAAAGTCTAAAGAGTAAGTGGACCAATCAAGAAAGCTGAAGGGTACTTTTCAAAAAGTTTGAAGGGCAAGTGGATAGTTAAAGAAAGTCGAAGGATCATTTTAGGAAATCCAAAGGATAATTAGATCGTTCAAGAATATTGAAATGATCTTTTCAAAAAATTTAAAGGGTATATTGTAAAGTCTTCAAAGGGTATGTGGACCATTTCAAAGTCTTTGAAGGGTATGTTGACCATTACAAAGTCTCTGAATGGTATATCCAAAGTTTTGAAGGATGCTTTCACTTTTGTAAAAGGACATTTTTGAGTGAATTCAAAGAACTTCTTGAAGGATATTTTTCCAAACTTGTCAAAGGATATGGTCAAAAGAAGTGTAGAGTAAAGCTCTGATTTAATGCATAGATGACAACTGTCACATTCATGCTTGTTCAGTGGGTTAAAATTTATGCATGTTAATAAGATCGATGGCTCACAATCAACAGTCTAGTGAAGATCTAATAGAGTGAAGTGTTTTTACATTTGAAAGGTCCTCGATTGAGAAAAGATAATCTCAAGATAAAAATTAAGCAAGTCTAGAAGATATCAACAAAGTAAAGGCCTTCAAAGATGTCGTAGAGAGTGAGATGTTAATAAAACTATCAGAAGATAATGTCGAAGTAAGTTAAGTCAATATTTTTTAAGAACCCAACAAAGTGAGTCAGTTATAAAAGTATGAAGCATCGATTGAAGTAACATAACCAATTCTTGTAAAAATAATTATTTCTTTGAGTCTCTTGTATATATTTAGAGGTTTCTTTCAAAGTTATGTGATGCAAAATTCCAAAGTGATGAAGAACAAGGAAGACAAATAGTCATTTTTTTAGGAATGAGAGGATTTTGAACCATAGGTGTAGAAATATGAAACTCATTTGAGCATGGAGGAGTAATATCTAATTGGACAATATTTGAGTGTCAAATAGATAAATTCAAATATAGAGAAAGGGTGCAGGAAGAGTGAAGTATACATAAAAGTGTGTTGAAGGAGAAATGAGAAGTTGTATATTGGACCTACAATAAAGAAATGAGAATTGGATTTTTTTATGAATCTCATTAATTAATTTGAATTTTAAATGTCTGATAGGTTGGTGTCATCAGATTAAACTAGGTTGGTGCTCAGAATGGGGAGTAAGTGCTTCCTAAGAGTTGGTGTTCTTAAAATAGGGGATTGGTATCTCCATGGGATGGGTGTCCTAAAATGTAACCAATGAGGTTCTACCAATGAGACAAACTTTGTGAGGCTATATTAGAACAATAAATTCTAGTAGCTTTCTCACCATGGTTTTTCCCTTTGGGTTTCCATGTATAAATCTGGAGTTATGTGTTGTGCTTTTGTGATTGCATTATTTCTCTTTCATGTGTTTATGTTTGTATATGTTTAAAATTCTTTTTGAAAGTTGTAACCAATTTTTGAGATCTATTGATTCACCCCCCTCTCAGTAGATAGGTGTGTTCAACAATTGGTATCAAAGCAATAGGTTCATAGTGAGAAGCTTAATCAGCTTAGGTTAATCTTGGAGTTTGAACACAAAATGACCAATCTTGAAGGAACTTCATCAAATAAGGCACCATTTTTTATGGGACTAACTATGCTTTCTAGCATATAAGAATGGAGGCATATTTGACTTATTTGAGTTTTGATGTTTGGATGTCCATTGTAAATGGATACACACCCCCTGCTACTCCTTTGACTGATTATGTAGCAAAAAAGGCTTGTGAAAACAATGCCAAAGTAAAGAATACTATTCTTTATGGACTATCAGATAGTGAATTTGTCAAGGTAATGCATTGACAAAGTGCAAAAGACATATGGGACAAATTGAAGGGCATCTATGAAGGAGATGATAGAGTAAAACAAGAAAAGCTCTAAACTCATAAGGGATAGTTTGAAAGTCTCAAGATGAATGAGGATGAGAAGATTGTAGATTACCTTCTTAGAGTAGATGAGATTTTAAATGCCATCAAAGGACTTGGAGAAATAATGGATGAAGGAGTCATTTTCAAGAAGGTATTAAGATCTTTGACAATAAATATAAAAAAAATTCTATCAAAGAAGCAAGAGATATAAACAAACTCATAGTAGATTAGTTACATGGAAATTTCACTGCTTATGAGATGAGGATGGGATATGCTGAGTCATCTAAGAGAGAATCTACTTTCAAATTTTATAAGCAAGTAGAAGAAGAGAAAGCTTTGAATTTAGAATCTAGGAGGTTGATGATGATGTAGAAGCCAATTTCATCAAAAAATTAAAGAAAGGCTCAAGCAAATACAAAATGAAAAATTCTATCCTAAAAATAAGAAAATTTTCTCTAAGAATAAAAAGGGGTTGTACTCAAAAGAGGAGAGTGACTTGGTAGATGACAATAGTAGATCCTCGATTAATAAGCATGATAGTGCCTTTATAGAAAAGGTAAATGAATCTTTGTTTATGGCACTAGAATCAACCTCAAAAGATTCAAATCAAGGTGATAATGATGACTGGGATGAAGAAGAGGAAGGAGAAGTAGATCTGGAAGGAGAACTCATATGTGCCCTAAATGAGATTGACAAGCTTAGGAAATAAAATTCTAAACAAAAAAAGGCTTAGTCAAAATGAGATTAAGAAATCAAACAAAAGAAATGAAGAATCTGATCAATTGATAGTGAACTTGAAGACTCTGGTAGAAGAGGAAAAAAGGATAGAGGATGTAGTCAAATCTAATTTGAAAGCAAAGTCTTTAGAATGTTTGAAGATGGAGGAAGAAATCATAGACCTAAGAGAAAAACTTAAAAATGCCAAAGGAAAAATTGATAAAGGTCTAAAACTAAAAGGAGGATCTACCATATTGGATGGAATGATCAGTTCACAAAATTTCTAGGAAAGATCATGTCTTGGATATGACAAAGGCAAGAGTCCCATGTTGAATAAATCTAGAATCTATATGAAAACTTCAAGGTAGTAGTAGAATCAAGAATCAAAAAGGAATAAGTTTACATTCTTGAAGAGAAAAAGAAGAGTAATATTTCAACTCCTACAAAGACCAAGGTTGTTACTAAAAAAATTAATGTAATAGCAAGGAATGAAAAGAAGGTAGAATTCATGAGACTTCCTGTATATCCTCAAAGAATAATGATAACCATGTATTCTTGATCATTCTATAGTTATTGTTATAGATATAATCAATTTGAGCATAGATCAATTAACTATAAGGTTGTTCCTAAGAAAAGGATAAGATTTTTAAGTAGGAATTCATTTACTCCTCTGTTAGATCTAGATGTCATATGTTATAACTATAATAAATTTGGGCATATAGCAAAGCATTGTAGAACAAAGATTGTCAAATCAAAGTCTAACAATGTAAAAAGAGTTGAAATTCCCAAAGTGAACAAAGGTTCATAAATTGATAACAAAATAGATAAAATCACAATCAAGAATCCCAAGGAGATATGGAAGAATAAGAAACAGTAAATGATTGCTCAAACTACTTTACATGCTAAGGATAAAAATCTATGGTTTATAGATAGTGGCTACTCAAAACATATGACTGGTGACAAGAGTAATTTCATCAAACTGAGTCAATGCAAGAAAGGGATTGTCAGCTTGGGAGATAATTCTATAGTCAAAATCAAAGGTAAAATAACCCTGCACATTGATGGTAAACTCCCTACTCATGATGTTATTTATGTCAAAGGACTAAAGCATAATTTGTTGAGTGTCAGTCAGATGTGTGATAACAAGTATAAATTCATCTTTGATGCTGAAGGTTGTGAGTTACGTAGGTCTGGTAAAATAGTTGCTCAAGGAAAAAGGACTGAAAGTAACATATATAATATGATTAAGGTAAATGATGCAAGTTGTCTCATGGGAAAGATTGATGACAACTGGATATGACACAGAAGGATGGGTCATGATAACTTTGACAATCTATTCAAAGTAATTTTGAACCAGTATGTAAGACACATGCCCAAAATAATCAAGTCTGTTGACATAACTTGTAGAGAATTTCAGCTTGGTAAATAGACCAGGGTATCATTTCAAACTAAAGAGCATGTGACTACAAAGCCTCTTTAGATAGTTCATACTAATCTTTGTGGACCAACCAAGACAAGAGGATCTAAAGGAGTGTATTACTCTATGTTGTTCATAGATGAATACACAAGAATGACATGGGTAACTTTTTTAAAAGACAAGTCTCAAGCATTTGAAAGATTTAATATCTTTAGGGCTATGGTTAAAAATGAAATTGGCATAAAAATAAATTGTCTCAAATATGACAAAGGAGGAGAATTCACTTCAAATGAATTTGTTGAGTGCTATGAGAATCATGGAATTAAAAGACACTACTTAGCTCCAAGAACTCCACAACAAAATGGAGTGGTTGAAAGGAAGAATAGGACTATCAAGGAGATGGCTAGAATAATGTTGAAAGAAGTCAACCTACCAGATGGTTATTAGAGAGAAGCAGTCCAAACTAAAGTATACATATTAACCCATGTTTAATTGAGAGTGTATAGTGATAAGACCCCATATGAACTATGGTATGGAAATTTTACCTCGATCAAGTACTTTAGAGTCTTTGGTAGTAAGTGTTATATTTGAAAGAAGTCCAAATGGGTGGAAGGGTAGCATTGAGCAAAGAATAGGTAAATTTTACCTTACTATCTAAAATTGAGCCCAAAAACTATGTTGAGGCCAGTATAGATGAGAATTGGCAAAAGTCCAGGGATGAGGAACTAAGTCAAATAGAAAAGAATAAAACCTGGCAACTAGTTCCAAGACCCACAAACAAGAATGTCACAGGCACAAAATGGGTCTTTAAAAACAAGTTGAATGAAGATGGATTTGTTGTCAGAAATAATGATAGATTTATTTGCAAATGATATGCTTAGGTAGAAGGAAAAGACTTTGAGGAGACATTTGCTCTAGTGGAAAGATTGGAAGCAATCAGAATGTTTTTAGCAATTTAGTTTTTAAGAAGTCCAAAGTCTATCAGATAGATGTTAAGTCTACTTTTCTAAATGGAACACTAGAGGAAGAAGTATACATAGAATAACCTAAAGGTTTTTAGTTGACTGATAAGGAAGACTACATGTGCCAACTGAAGAAGGCATTGTATGGCCTAAAATATGCACCCAGAGCATGGTATTCAAGGTTGGATCAGTATTTGTAACAACAAAGATTTATTAAAGGCTATGTTGACAATAATTTGTATGTTAAATCTAAAAATAGGCATATGTCGATCATAGTTGTTTATGTTGATTGCATCATTTTTGGTTGTAGCAACAACAATATGTGTAAAGAATTTGCAAATCAAATACAAAAGGATTTTTAAATTTCTATGTTAAGATAACTTGGATTCTTTCTTAATCTACAAGTTATACAATCCAACGAAGGAATCTTCATATCCCAGACCAAGTATGCAAAAGAGATGTTCAAGAAGTTTAGAATGGAAGACAACTAACTAGTTAGTAATCCTATGATAAATGGATGTAAGTTGAGCAAAAATAATGAATCTCTTAAATTAAATCATAATATGTATAGATCAATGATTGGTAGTTTACTTTATCTTACTGCTACTAGACCAAACATCATGTAAGTTATATACATGGTTACTAAATTCCAAGATGCTCCAAAAAAAACTCATGTAAATATAATAAAAATAATCTTTAGATATATCGAAGGTACAATAGACTATGGTTTGTGGTATCCTTCAAGTAATGATTTCAATTTGATAGCATATACAGATGATGATTAGGTAGGCAACATAGATGATAGAAGAAGCACAAGCAGTGGTGCATTTTTTCTTGGTAACAGACTTATTTCATGGCTAAGAAAAAAATAAGAGTCAGTTACTTTGTCTATAGTAGAAGCAGAATATGTTGTAGTAATGGCATGTTTCACACAAGTGTTATGGATGAAGTAGACACTAAGAGACATGGAGGTAGAGTTCAAAGGACCAATTCACATTCAGTGTGACAATTCAATTGCAATAATATCTCCAAAAATCTAGTGATGCATTCTAAGACCAAGCATATATCAATTAAGTATCACTTTCTAAAAGAGAAGGTTATTGATCAAGAAGTTACATTAGAATATGTTCACACAATAGATCAGATTGAAGATATTTTCACTAAGCCTCTATCTAAAGAACAATTTGAATATCTAAGATAGTAGCTAGGAGTGGTGGCTCTTGCACCACATCACTAATTCTTGGTGATCAGACATATCTCTAGGAGGAGTTCTTCAAGAAACATCTCTAATTCCTAGAAAAAAAAGAGCTTGTGCAACTGAGTCATGGCCTAAGGGGGAGCTTTTATTTTTATTTTAATGTAATAGGTCTAAGGATCAAAAATAATGAAATACTTGAACAAGTGTATTTTAGGGCAAGCTAGTTGACATAGTATGGCTAGGACTCTTTGTCATTAATGTCAAAGGGGGGAAAGTAGAATGATGAAGGAATGAAGAAGGTTAGTCATTCTGAGGATGTTTTTGCCATCAATGACAAAGGGGGAGATTGTTGGTAATTTGAGTGTCATGGTTGATTTATGTCATGGAATGTCATTGATGAAAAAAGAAGCATGTGCAAAATGTGTTGTTGATAATGACAAAGGCATAGTAATGTTGGCAACTTGAGGATTCATTAAGTCTGTCAAGAAGCTCAGAGAAGGAGAGGTTCAATGCTCAAGTTTAAATTTGTGTGCATATATTAATGACAAAGGCATATAGTTGAACTCAAGAAGATCTTGGACATATCTCAGAAGAGTAAAGTATAGATCAAATAAGTTTAAGGATAAATTAGGTTTGATAAACACTATTACTTTCACTCATTTAAGAGTAACAAATAGGTATCTCTCAAAAACATGACTGGGTCTTGACTTATGTGTTAATCGTATTTGTCAATTCAAAGTAGTTATACTTATAAAATTTTATAAGTAAATCAATCATGAAAATATGACTGGGTCTGAATGGAGAAAAATGGGTTTTCAGAGTGACTTAACTTGTTTAAATTTTATAAGTTGGAACATTTTTATAATTTAAGTTATGGTAAAATCCCGAATGGGTTAGGATGAAGTAACTCAGTTTTACTTCATGTCATTACTTCTTTCAAACTTATAAGTCAAGCAGTGTTACAAACCCAAATTGGTCTATATTAGTGGATTGGCATTGCAAGGGGACTTAACTTATTTCATTTTTATAAGTTAATTAGGCTGAAGAATCTAAATTAGTCTAGACGAGTGGATCGGGGTTGCAAAGTGACTTAAATTAATTCATTTTTATAAGTTAAGTAGGTTGAAGAACCTGAATTGGTCTAGATGAGTGATTCATGGTTTTGGAATCACTTTAATTCTTTCAAGCATATAATTCATGTAGTCTGGAGAACCCAAAATGGTCTTGGAGAATTCTTTTAGAAAATGTGTTAAGTCCTTGTCAGGAAAATTTCCCTGAATAAAATGTCAAAGGGATGGTTTCAAAAAGTCTGAAGGGTATGTGGTCACTTGAAAATTTCTTGAAGGTAAATTTCAAAAAGTCTCGAGGAAAAGTGGACCAATCAAGAAAGCTGAAGGGTGTTGTTCAAAAAGTTCAAAGGGCAAGTGAACTGTTCAAGAAATATGAAGGATCATTTCAAGAAATCTGATGGACAATTGGACCATTTAAGAATTCTGAAAGGATATTTTAAAAAATGTTAAAGGGTATATTTAAAAATATCTGAAGGGTATGTGGATTGTTACAAAGTCTCTGAAGGTATGTAGACCATTGCAAAGTCTTCGAAAGGTATGTGCAAAGTTTTAAAGGATGTTTCACTTTTGTCAAAGGACACTTTTCAGGAATTTAAAGAAATTTCCAAAGGATATTTTTCCAAACTTGTTGAAGGATATTGTCAAAAGAAGTGTAGAGTAAAGCTCCAAGCTAATGCATAAATTACAAGTGTCACATTTACATTTGTTTAGTGGGTTAAAATTCATGCATGTTAATAAGATCGATGGCTCACGATCAATAGTACAGTGAAGATCTAATAGAGTGAAGTGTTTTTGAGCTTGAAAGGTACTTGATTGATAATAGCTAGTGTCAAGATAAACATTGAACAAGTCAATCTAGAGCGAAGGCCTTCAAGGATGTCATAGAGAGTGAGATGTTAAAAAAGCTACCAAAGGATAATGTCAAAGTAAGTTAAGTCAAGATTTTTCAAGAACCCAAAAAAGTGAGTCAGTTATAAAATTTTGAAGTATCAATTAAAGGAACATAACTGGTTCTTGTAAAAATGGTTATCTCTTTGAGTCTCTTATATATATTCAGAGGTTGATTTCAAAGTTATGTGATGCAAAATTCCAAAGTGACAAAGAACAAGGAAGATAAATAGTCATTTTTTTGGAATGATAGGAGTTTGAGCCATAGGTGTAGAAATATGAAACTCATATGAGCATGGAGGAGTAGTATCTAATTGGAGAATATCTAAGTGTCAAACAAATTAATTTAGATACAGAGAAAGGGTGCATGAAGAGTGAAGGATACATAAAAGTGTGTTGAAGGATAAATGAGAAGGTGCAAATTGGACCTACAACAAAGAATAAATAATTGGATTCTGTTATGAATCTAATCCATTGATTTGAATTGTAAATGTCAAATAGGTGGTGCCATCAAATTAAATTGGGTTGGTGCTTAGAATAGGGAGTAGGTGTTTTATGAGTGTTGGTGCTCTTAAAATAGGGGATTGGTGTCTCCATAGGATGGGTGTCCTAAAATCTAACCAGTGAGGTTTTGTCAGTGAGATAAACATTGTGAGGTTGGATTAAACTAATAAATTTTAGTAGCTTTCTCATTGTGGTTTTTCCCTTTGGGCTTTCATGTATAAATTTGGAGTTATGTGCTGTGCATTTGTGATTGAATTTTTTCTCTTTCATGTGTTTATGTTTTTATATATTTAAAAAAAAAATTGAAATTTGTAAGTAACCAATTTTTGAGATCTACTGATTCACCCCCCCCCTCTTAGTAGATAGGCATGTTAAACAGACTAGTCTTGAGTTCTAGTTGACTAGCTATCAAGTGCCACATCCACTAATTATTTCCACATAACAGAGGACATTCTCATGTCCCAACTCAACTTCAAAGTGGTTTAAGCTTGAGTTAAGACATCCAAAGTTGGTGTAGATTTCATGCATGGGGTAGGTTAGTCTAAGATGAGTCCACCATCCATTTTCAAAGCTACAGAGCTTTTCATGCAAGGCATAATACAAAAGAATATTATTTTTAGAGGTCTTTTTATCTTTAGACATCTAAAATTGGACTTGGGCTAAAGTGGGAGTTGACCTCCTCTTCTTTTTTTAGCACCAATCTCTTGGATATTGTATCTTTTTCTATATAAGTTGGCTTTTTAGCCTTGATTTGTACCTTATTTTTGGTAATATCATATTATACCACAAAAAATTATTGTATAACCTTTTCAGATAAATATAAGGACTATTTTTAATTTCTAGCTACTAGTATAGTGTATTTATGTCAGTGATTTGCACATGTGATGGAATTTTTCTTCCTTGAAAAGTCTTGATTCTTATCTCGTTACTAGCTAATTAGATTATACAGGTCATGTTCTATGTTTGATATCTTTTGGTTAAAGTTACAATGGATGCAAGTGGATTATTAGTTCCTTAAATTAGACCTATTCCATCATTTACCTCAAGCTTTAATTAATAGATAAAACTTTTTCATGAAATACTTATGCATAGTGGTCAATTGGAGTTGAAAGTTCAGCCCTTTTCTTATCTAGATCAATGTTTTTAGGAGCTCAAATTGAGTGGATCAATAAAATTTTAGGTGTATCACCATCATTAGAAAATATTTTTTTTCAAGTTCACCCTTTTCCCCAGTAGTTCATAGCATAGAGTAGATATCCTAATTAATACACCAAAGGGAGATAACCCTTACAATCTAAAGATTCAATCCACTGATTAGATTACCCACAACCTAGGATTATTTCTATATTTTAGTAGAATGTGAAGCCCTGAAACTACCTTCATAAGGGTGTGAGTCTGATTGACAATAGTTTATCAATCAATCACTACTATGATTGAATCATGTTTATTATGAGACTTAGTTAATACTATAATGAAATACATATATATTACAACTCACATATTTTTTGGAATGGAATGAGGATAAATATTTCCTCTAAGATGACCATGTTCAACATTCACACATTGGCATTCTAATCACTTGGCTATAAAAATAGCCACATACTTCTTTAATCCAGGCCAAAATTACAACTCTTTCAACACTTGTGTCATTTTATTGACACCTAGATGAGCATAATTAGGTGCAACATGCACTTCATTCAAAATTTGTTCCCTCAGATTCTCTGAGCTTAGATCAATTCTACCTTTGTGTCTCAAAATATCATCTAGATAAACTAAAAAAATAGAATCATAACTTCTAAGTCTATTTTAACATAGATTTTAAGGCATTTAGAATTGGATTTATGTTATTCAAGCACAAAATTTTTAAAATCAAATTGGAGAATAGTTATGGCAATAATTTAGGTTCACCTACTTAGAGAATCAACTAGCCTGTTCTCTTTCCTTTTCACATAATTAATATCAGTATCAAAATTATTAATAAATTCTAGCCACCTTCTTTGACTTTCATTCATCTCATCTTGAACAAATAAGTGCATAAGGTTGTGATAATCAAATTTAATTTTGAAGTATTTTTCTAATATAAAATGCTTCAAAACATGAAAAACAATAGCTAATTCCAAATCATGAGTGGGGTAATTTTGATCATGATTTTTGAGTTTTATATACTCATAAGTAACCACTTTGTCATCTTGATTCAAAGTAGCATCAATGTCTAAGTTATAGGTATCAGAGTAAATTTCAAAGTTGCCATTTGGATCCAGTATAGTCAGAATAAAAGCCAAAGTTAGAAAATAATTCAATTCTATAAAGGTGGATTCACATATAGGAGACCAATCAAATTTATTTTATTTTCTCTGTAAGGAAGTTATAGGATGAGAAATATTTTAAAAATATTGCAAAAACTTATGGCAATAACCACCACACCCCACAAATCTTATCACTTCATGTACATTCCTTAGATCTAGCCACTCATTAATGGTCACAATATTTGTAGGGTTTACTTCAAGTTTGTCCTTAGAAATTACTTGTATTAAATAGTGAATTTTAGATTGAAAGAAAGAACACTTAGATATTTTACCATATAAATTATGTTGCCTTAAATTTTACAGTACCAGCCTTAAGTGTTGCTCATATTCTTTTTCACTTCTATAAAAGATTAGAATATCATCTAAAAATATTGTAGGTGATATTTATAGATTATATAGCACCTCAATCTTGTACATTTGGAAAACTCAGACCTTGGTTTTTCCCCTCAATTCTAGACCTTTCCCACTTTTAAAAGTCTTGCATCTTCTCTATCTTTTTCCCCTTTCCCTATCTCTTGGTCCAAATAATATTATGTTGATGACCCAAACCTTATATCTTGACTAAAATACTTAAAACATGCTTATCTTCCACCTTTACAAGTTCTAAGTTTGTACCTACTTTCATGTCCCCTAGACACTAGTGTCCTGGACAGACATTTGTGTTGATGTAGGTGTCCTACACTAACGCAAGTATCTAATGTCATAAAGTGCTCTAATTTGAAAATTAAAAATATCTTAATGGTAAGCCTAAGTACTTTAATGTGAGTTAATTCTCCAAAGGGATTGATATAAATACAAGATTAACCCTCATTAATTCCTAACAAGGAAAAACCTAATACAAACTAAGGAAACTTGTCAAGGTATTCAATCAAGCACTTGATAAAGTAAAGCTTCCTTATTTTATCTTATTTTCATATCAATCATAAGAATATCACATACATAGGTCTGTAACACTAAAAGAGAAGTCCAAGAGTTATATTATCCAAGTTACAAGCTAGGTTATGGTTATACTTACTTTTCACATATTGTATGATTCACACATAAGCCAACATGTAGAGGATAACTATATCAATATGAGACCCTCTTTGGAGTATTGACTATGTAGGAAATACTCGTTGACAAAGGTTTCTTTGAGGTTGGCTTGACACTATGTGGCCACTAATTTATTTTTCTCCAAGGTCAATATGAAGATGAAGAACTAGGGTTTTTTAATTTCATGACGAGCGACAATCCATGACTCAAATATGAATGTACCAGCATGAATATGAAAAAAACCTAAAAGTATCAAGGTGATCACATCCTTTTTCAACATGTATTCCATATAGGACACCTATGTTAGGTTCAGAGAGTAGCATCAATGTAATTATCCCAAGTTGATGTTAATGTATGAATATCCAGAAGCACTCAATCTAGAAATTGATGATTGTTCTAGAATCATATTCTAGTCTAATTCCTACTTATTCTAAATCCAAAATCATGTCAGCATCAAAAATAGCTAATTACATTACTTCTTTTTCATTTATATATAGCATATTTGTACTTACTATTTTTAACCTATCTCAATTTAAGAAATTTGACATATGTTATATTTAAGCTTAGCACGTAATTTCCCTATTTAAGAGATAGTCTACCATCCTTGTGCCCTAGGCTATTTCTACCCCTTTAACCCTAGACAACTCTGATTTAGATACATTTTAAGGTTAAACATTTGGTGAACCTGATGTAAACTTTAAAAAATAGACCATAAACAATTGCAAGCAATTGCATTGTTTCACAAGCATATTTGTCAAAACCTTAAAGATATTGATGAGATCCTCAAAACTATATAGGAAATAAAAAATCCAAAAGGTATAGTTGAAACATCCCTCCCCTTGAACACATTACCACTTAATACTTCTAATGGGAGCATAGGTTATGTGTTTAAACCTTTGTTTCCTAAAAACCAAAACACTATTTCTACATCTACCATGGAAGTACCAAATGTTTCAACTCAGATACCGGTCTCAATTCCTATTACTAGTCAGCCCATGTTTATATACCCTTCAGTGACTACTCAACTTATTAATCTAAATCCCAATGGGTCCATAGTTCAAACACTCCTTTAAATTATAAAGATCTTGGAGGATAAGGTTATAAACACTGAACAAAATTCTTTAAAATCTCTTTGTGTTATTGATTCCCAAGATGTGTTACATAACCCTCTTATCCTTGAGATATATTTGCATCCTTTACCAACTAATTTTGATGAACCTAACTTCATATTTTATGATGGCAAGGGTGATCCTAAACAATAACTTTGAACCTTTTATATTTCATGCCTCTTATGATAAACTTTTGACCAAATTATTCCCAAGAAGCCTCAAGGGCTATGCTTTAAGGTTGTTCTGTGATTTACCTCACCAAATCATGAAAACATTCAAAACTCTTACAAATTAGTTTTTAGCACACTTTTCCATTGATATTTCTAAAAATGTTTCCTATGCTCAAATTGCCAAAATCAAATAAGGAAAAAATGAATATGTCTTCAGGTATAAGACCTTGCTTGCTAAAATGACCAATCCTATGATAGATAAGGAGTTGCAAGACATTAAAGAAAATTTTGTTTGCTCCTTTACATGATTCCATTATTTTTAAAAAGTTTAAATCTTTTAATGACTTTTTCCATGTTTTAAGAGACCATGAAATGAAACTTATTTCATTAAACAAGCTCAAGTATGTAGCAAACACACTGATTACATCTACATTCAATGTTAAATATACAATCAAACTAAGTTATAAGGTAAAGCCTCTTAAGCCTAAAAAATAAACAACCAACATGGTTAACATAATTTCATAGTAGCCTAATTGGCTTGTCTTAGCTAATGCACCAAAGAGACAATTTACACGCTTACCTGAGTGCCCTACCTCATTACTCCCATGATTAGTAAAGTGTCAGCTTATATCTCTCCCTCATCCTATACAGGTTGATATAAATAAACCTTTACCCAAAGGATATTATGTGAATGCTTATTGTAATTATCACCAAAGACTAGGACATTTTATGAACAAATGTGTTATCTTGAAGCATAAGATCCAAGACATTATTGATGACCAAAATATTACATTTGATTATCCTCCCAAGGAATCTAGTTCACAAGCTAGTGATCATCAAAAATTTTAAAAAAAAAATAATCATTTGTAAGACCATTGTAAGAAGGAACCAAAATTGCAAATGGCATATAATGCACATCCTCCTCCATCACACTATGGGCACGCATTAGATGGGATTATTGGTACATATACATGATATGTGCTTCCTATGGTTTAAATATCTTATATTTATTTTGATGAAAATGATATTAAGGATAATGACTATGATCTTAATTCTTTATTCATTCGAACATACTTTGATAAACACCATTTACTTAGTGTTATGATTGATAATGGTGCAAGTGAGAATACTTTCACCATGACATTAATTACACACTTGAGTTATACTCATCATAATTTGCATCTTTATGCTAGATCAGTTAGAGCATTTGATGAGACCTCCCAAAATGTTCTTGGTGAGATTGACCTACATTTACAAGTAGGTCCTGTATATATGGTTACTATCTTTTTAGTTATACCTTCCATGCACATCATTGATATGTTATTAGGAAGACCTTAGATCCAGACACTTTAGTCATCACCTTCTACAATGCATGGGTGTGTTAAATACATTCATGTCAATTAGGTAATTACAGTTTACAAAATCCCATCTGCTCCTCTTGAACAATAAAAACTTATACCTAGATAGCTAACTATCAAATCTACTAAGGTTAATCCACCACAAAAGGGTAAGAAACATAAAATCCCTTTTACTAGGTAGCCAGTACTTGAGAGACCATTATATCATAGACATACAGTGTATTCTATGGAATCATCATCTAATGCAAACCATTTTCAAATATTTAGAGCACCTATGCATGTTCCTATTATTGTTATTCCAAATAAACCATAGATCACTCAATGATGTGTTCCATGAACCCCTACTCCAATTTACTCATATTATTTCTTCAAGAAAACAAAGTCCTATTTTACATAAACATAGAATCATAAATTCTATAGTGATATATAATGCATCTATGCATGCTCCTCGAGAGTGTCACCGGCTTATTACACTAGGTTCACAGTGGGGAGATATATATGATCACCCTTTGGATGGGATCATAGGATAATTTTTCCCCTTTCACATTAAAAAACTTCTAAAATACCCAAAAAAAAAAAACATTCAAAACTCTTAAAAAAAATTCAACATAAAACATATTTTATTAGATCCTTGGAATCTATGTTTTAGTTCAAGTTTAATGGATGACATATCAGTTACTCCTACATACACATGTGTGTCATGCTTCAACTTAAGTGTGATATATGTATACATAGATACATGATCTATCATATTTTTAGATGTTTGGTCTTTCCTCTACTTATGTCATATGGACATTGGGGGCATCCACCTCTATGATCATGATACTCACAAGTTATATCCTTATATGGTCATTTTAAATTATTATGTTTAAGATTATATGTACTTAACTTGCCTTTATCCATGATTATATACTTTATAGGGTACTTGATATGTTAAGCACTTGATGCTTTTTGCTAACATATTTGATCTATGAGTTAATATTATAAGTTTATGTTGGTTGTTTATGTTTTCCTTTATACACTTCCTTATGTATCTTGCATTGTTATTATCTTACTTGTTTGAGTATTTAAATGTGCTCCCTTATTTTTGGCCCCCATGCCTATGTATGCTTTATTTGACATTTTAATATGTCATTATTTTTTGTATGGACATTTGAATATGTCATACTTGCTCTTATAGACATTTAACTAAGTTATGCCCCTTTGATTGTGTGGCATTTGAACATGCCCTTTGTTTGTGGTCTCCTTGGACCATTGCCTTTTGACTTTATTTTGAGTGATCTTGTGTGTGTGTTTGGTTTTCTTATTGAGCTTGTATTTTTATTATATAGACATTTCCATGATCTTTATCATACATATTATGCCTTCTTGTGATCACAGTTTACTATGTGTTATAATGCTACATTTATCTAGACATGTCCTATATGCTACATGGTTACATTCATATATTATTTAGTTATTTTATCCTTTTGAGGTGATGTAACTATTGATTTATATTCTTCCCTCACCTCAAATGGGGGCATGTCATAAAGGCATATTCTTCACATTTGGCATAGTTGTAGATTCAATGGAGATGTCATATGGGTATGGCTTTCACACATTTACTATTTTTAGATTCAATGGGGGCATGTTTTAGGAACATTTTCTCCACACTTATTCAACATTTGGCACTTATATAAATTTTTAGATTTAGTGTGGGCATGTCATATAAGCACGGTCTCTAAAAATTCATATTTTTTAGATTCAGTGGGGGAATACTTTAAAAGCATGATCTCCACACTTACTCAATATTCAACATCTCTAGATTACAGTGAGGGCATGTTTTAGAAACTTGTCCTCCACATTGGTATTTATTTCAGTTTCAAAAAAAATCATATATAGCGGGGGCATGATTTGGAAACATATTCTCCACACTTACACATTTTTTGAATTGGCCAAATCAAATAGTTATATAATTCAAATTCATAGTTATGGAAAAATTCTATACATTGGTATTATTGTTAGACACAATTTTAGAATGAGACATATCTAAGGTGTATATATTATGAAACATGTACCTAATATTAAATAATCCAAATCAATTTCATATTTCAAAACACTCTCAATTACTATCATCACCCACTAGGATGTACTTTTATGAATTGTATTAGGTCAATCTATTATAGTAGTTGGTTCACTTTTAGTATAGTTTAGATGATTAAATAACTAAATCTTATTAAATTACTAGGTTGGACTTTATTATATCATCCATATTTACCAATTTTATTATATGAGTTGACTTTTTTCACTCATGCTCACTAGGTTACAAATATGATTGGGTTGTACAGTTGAGCTAATCTCAATTGTCAAGTGGTAACTCACTTTCTTTACAAGGTTGAAGGCTTGTGCCTTCTAATATCTCTTTCTCTATATCCCCTTTGATATATATATATATATATATATATATATATATATATATATATATATATATATATATATATATATATATATATATGTTATAATCTCAATTTTGAGCCTTATAATGATACATATTTCAAATCAACTTACCAATAAGCAAGGAAGTTACATCAATACACAAGTGTACTACTAAACCTTGCTCTTTCAATTACAATATTTTTAATACTTTTAATTTTAGATTATATGCATTGATTATTTATTGTAACATGTTCTTGGATATAGGTTAGTCATTAGAAAATCACTCAAGTTGGACTCAAGCAAAGGCAAGGTGTGTTATATACACCCAAGTATGCATTATTTTATATTAAACTAACAATTTCATTACGAGATTAAAGGGGGGATAAATGTAGATGATATTTATGGATTATACAACACCTTAGTTTTGTACACTTCATAAATTCAGACCTTGGTTATTCCTCATAGTTATGGACCTTTCTTACTTTTAGAAGTCTTATATTTGCTCTATCTTGTGCCCTTTACCCTATCTCTTGGTCTAATCAGCCTTATATTGATGACCCAAACCTTTTATCTTACCTTGAATGCTTAAAACATGCTTATCTTCTATCTCTTTAAGTTATGAGTATGTACCTACTTTCATGTTCCCTAGACACTAATATACCAGATAGACACATTTCAATGTAAGAGTCTTTCTCTGATATAAGTCTCTAATACCCTAAAGTCATCTAATTTTCAAATAAAATATATCTTAATGGTTGACCTAAGTTTTTTAATGTAGGTTAATTCTCCAAAGGGATTGATATAAATATAAGATCAACCCTCATTTATTTCTAACCTAGAAAAACCTAGCACATATCAAGGAAACTTATCCAAGCATTCATTAAAGCACTCAACAAATTAAAGTTTCCCTATTTTCTCCTATTTTCATATCAGTCATAGGGACAACACATACACAAGTCTAAATTATTGAAGAAGTAGCCCAAGAGATATATTTTCCAAGTTATAAACTAGGTCATTATTGTACTTATTTTTCACATATTCCATAATTCACATACAGTCCAACATGTAGGGAAGAACTACATCAACCTAAGACCTTCTTCAAAGTATTGGCTATGTAGGTAGCACTCATTGATAGAGGGGTCTTTAAGGCCAGCTTGACACCATGTGAACACTAACCCATTTTTTCCCAATGTCATTTTAAATATGAAGAACTGGGGTTTTATAATTTCATGAGAAGTTATAATCCATGACCCAAATCTGAATGCACTAGAACAAAGGAAAAGATAAACCCAAAAGTATCCAAATGGTTGCATCCTTTTCCAATAGTTATTATATACATGACACATGCATTAGGTTTAGATAGTAGCGTCGATATAACCATTCCAAGCTGACACTAGTGTTTGAAGCTCCAAAATCTATCAATTAAAAATCTGATGACTATTTCAAAATCATCTTTTAGTTTGCTTTATACATGTTCTAGATCCATAATTATTTCAACATCAAAACTAGCTAAATACATTACTTTATCATTTCCATATCTAGCATAATTATACTTACTATTTTTAACCTATCTCAATTTAATAAATTTATCATATGTTATATCTGAGTTTACCATCTAATTGCCCTATTTTAGATATAGTCTACCATCATTTTGCCTTAGGCTATCTCTACCCTTTTAACCCTGATAACTCCAATCTAGATATATTTTAGAGTTAAATAAATACCAACATAAACTTTTTAATAAAATCTTAGAATATATTATTCATTAAATTCATGAATATTTTAGGATCATTAGTTAATTTAAATCACATAACTATAAATTCATAGTATCCATATCTAGTTCTAAATGTAGTCTTATGAACATCTTTATTTTTGATATGCAGTTGATGGTACCTTAATCAAATATCTATCTTTGAAAATATAGTTTCCCCTTTCATTTTATCAAAAATATCATCTATGTTAGGAATAAGATACTTATTCCCAATTTTGACCTTATCAGACATTCTATATTCAATGCACAATCTAAGCATCCCATCTTTCTTCTTTACAAACACCACTAGAGCTCTCTAAGGTGACACACTAAGGTGTGTCATTCCCTTATCCAATAAATCTTATATTGAACCTTAAGATCACTTAGATCAGCTATCTTCATCCAATAAATTGCTTTAGATGTAGGTGTTATTCCAAGTGTTACATTTATTTCAAAGTCAAATATCTTTTTGGGAGGCAATCCTAGTAACTCTTATGGAGAAACATCTACAAGTTCTTCAAAAATTGAGTATTTTTGAAGTATAGAGGTGGTTTTCTCAGAAATATCATTTAATTTGATGGCATATAGTCAACATCCCTTTCTAATAGCCTTCTTAAGTTATATAGCTAAAATAATTTGTTGAATTGGAGGTTTAATGATTTCTTGAATAATTATCAGTTTTTTTTCATCATCTACACATTGAACTCTTTTGTTAAAATATTCTATATTGTCTTTATGTGTTTATAATCAATCCATGCCTAGGATAATATAAAATGATCCCAAAGAAGTAAGGAAAAGGTTTGCACAAGTCTTAAAATTGGCCAAATTAAATTTAACTTACTCTAGTCATTCATTAACAACCACTTTATTCCTAGTGCCAAACTCTAATTTTCATCCTTCTCTAAGTCTAGTTGGTTTTATTTTACACTTCAAAGTATTAACATAAGAAATAAAAATATTTTTTCTCCTAATTAAATTGAAATAGATAATGAAAAACTTGAAATTATACCTCTAGTCTCAATAGGTGTTGATTGAAATTATGTATTTCTATTGTCTACAACTGCATAGACTTTATGATTATTCTTCAACTTAGAGAATTTATTGTGGTAATAGTTGTATCTACATTCTCAACATGTCATAGTAGTCTTAGTTAGAAGAGGAAAATTATTTTCTCTTATGGCTGGTCCATGAAATTTTTGTTGATTATTAGTTTCAGCATTATTTTTTACAAAAGAATGTGGTTTTAAAACTCTTTATATTCTAAAATTTATTTTTAGAATTATAACATTTTCCAATAGTCCTCTTAGAATCATTTTTCTTTAAATTCTTATTTACTAGAGGTATTGATAACTTTGGATTTCCTTATTGCTTATTGTTCTAAAATTCTTGTCTTGCCTTTTGGAGAGACTTCTCCTTTTCTTCAACATGGTGTGTTGATTTCAAAGTAGTAGTTAAAGTTTGTAGATTGATCATGTTTACATCATGCATGAGTATCTCATTCAGCTCTAGTTTAAACTTGATTACCTTCATTTCTTTATTTTGCATGTAATTTACATTATGCAGTACTCCCAAAAACTTGTTCTCATATTCACAAACTATCATAGTTCCTTGCTTTAATAATTAAAATTTTATGATTATTTGTTATTTATATATTATTTTTAGATACCTTTTTTTGAACTATTTTTTAAAAGTTTCACATGAAAAATAAATGGGATCATAACCTTCCAAGGCACACAAGTGATTCCATCATGAAGTAAGATCACCTACCATTTGATAAGATTTGATATATGTTTTATTGTTAGAACTTAGAATGTGTAAAGTGAAATACTTATGTAAATTTATCAACCATGTCTTAGCAACATCACCATTGTCTTCACTAGATAATGTGAGAAGAAGAATATTTTTCAATTCCTTAATAATAGGTGCCACAACCTCTTGTTGCCATGGACTTTCATTAAGAACTTTTTCTTCTTTCCCACCCTCTTACAAATTTTCCAAATGGGTCAGCCTTTGACCGAAGCCTTCCATTTATCCCTAAATTCCATGTAATGCACCTAGAATTTCATGCAATCTAGCTTTTTTTCCTTAAGAATTTGTTATTCAGGGTTATCTTGATTTACAACATGGATATCACTATGTTCCACACTAGTGTCAGCATGATCATGCTAATTTGGTTCATGATTATTAACTAGGTCACTTCCATTATTCCAAGAGTTATGATTTTATCTAGTTATAACCATCCTGACACATTAAACATACATTTAAATCAAATCATTCATAAAAAAATTCCTGATTTAGTCTAAGCAAAGGCTCTAATACCAATACTAAAATCTATATAATATTAAGTTTGAGACATATATGAGGTGCATATTCCATGCAAGGGGCACCTTAAATTATAAAATCAAATTAGTTTCTATAATTCAAATATTATTATGGACTTTTATCATAATCAAGATAGAATTTTATATACTATTATTTAGCCATTTTATTATAATAGTTAGTTCACCTTTGAGAAGGTTGAGGTGATTAAATCACTCAATTTTACCAATTTTATAAGTTATACTTGATTAAATCATTTAAATTCACCATATTTATAATATGGAGTGATTAGATCATCCACCCTCACCAAATATATAGTTTGATTTGATTGGATCACTCACACTCACCAGGTTATAAGTATGATTAGGTTGTAAGATTGAGATAAGCTCAATGGTCATGTGAAACATCACCTTTAAGCTAAGGTTGAGTGCATTTTGTCCTATAATATCTCTATATATGTATGCACTTTTAAGTTTAAAAATTTTCAAAATCTTAGCTCTAATGCTTCATATTAAAGAATCTCTTCAAATCAAATTTCCAAAAGGCAAGATGGTTACATCAACACATAGGTGTACTCCTAAGATTTTTATATCTACTTTCAAACATTTTAAATGCTTTCAATTTCAAATTATATACACTTATTATAAATTTTATAATGTTCTTGGTTGTAGGTAAGTCATCAACAAACCACTCAATTTGTGCTCACATAAAGGTAAGGTGTGTTATACACAACTAGGTATGTATTTATTTTCCTTTAAACTAATAAATTTTATTAATATATTAAAGGGGAAAATGTAGACATTAAATATAGATTATATATCAAATCAATATTGTACACTTGGTAAATGCATATCATGGTTGTACCCTTCATCTCTAAGACCTTCCCATTGTTGAAAGGCTCACATTCATTATCTCTTTATGCCAAATTGTTTATCTCTTAGTCTGACCATATGTTATTTTTATGACTAGACCTTCTATACTATGAAAAATACTCTAAACGTGATCATTATCTTTCTCTACCTATTTTTGACCTATACCTATTTTCTAACTTCTTAGACACTTGCATCCCAACTAGACACCTACATTGACATAGGTGTCTCTTTTCCAATAAAGTGTCAAGTACCCAAAATTTATCCAATTTACAAATGTAACGTATCCTTATGGTCTACCTAAGTGCTTTAGTGCAATATATTTTCAAAATTTATTGGTATATATAAAATATCAACCTTCATTCATTCCTACCTAGGAAATTCATACCTTTCACATATAGAGAAACAAAATAGCTATCAATCGATCATTTAAGTAAGAAAATATTTCCTATTTATTATTATTTTCATATCATTCATAGGATCAGCCTATATATAGCTCTAAAATACTGAAGGAGTAGTGCATGAGCCATATTTTTTAGGTTACAAGTTGAGTCACTATATGTACTTATCTATCACAGATAACATCATTTTGCACACACAATCCAATACATAAAGGATAACTATAGAATTTTGAGGCCCTCTTCAGAGTATTAGCTATGTAGGTAGCACCTATTGACAGAGGGGTCTTTGGGGAAGCTCAACACTGTGTGCCCACTAATCCATTTGTCCCATAGTCACTTTAAGAGTGAGGAAGGTAAGGTTTTATCCTTTAACTAAGAGTGATAGCCTTGTGCATGATCCATATACATAAAAAAAAAGACAATAAAAAACTCAGAAAGATCTAGTTGGTCGCATCCAAATTTAATTAGTATTCATACACAATACTTGCATTCAAATCAAACACATACATTGATGTAACTATCTAAATTTAATGCAATCATTTGAGGCCATAGAAAACAAATTTCAAGATCAAATGACTATTCAAGGATCTTAATCCAATCTACTTCTAGCATGTTTTATCTTAGATCTACATGCACACAATAAATCAGCTAAGTATTCTTATTTCTAATTTATCATAATATTAATGAATAGTTTACTTTTTATTTTTGACATATTTTAGTATTTAAATTTATAATATTGTTTATCTGAGTTTATAAATTAATTGACCTAATATAGATATGTTTATCACCCTTGTACTTAATCATTTCTATATCATTAACTCTATTTACCCTTGTAAAATCAATTTTGAGTTAAACACTTAACAGAAGACTTTACACTTATCTAGTGCATATCTATACACTATTTCATATTGATAAAATGCCCTATTGTTCCCAAATTGTGAATCTATCCTTAGGAGTAGTGATATTGGAGCATATGGGGTGCGAAATAATATTTTATTATTTTGGGAGTTATAGTGTTTATTTGTAGAGGTTAATTCTTCTAGTGCATTGAAGATAAATAAGAATACTCATTGCATGAAAATAGTATGCAAGTTTTTGCATGGAGTCACATGAGAAACTTAGATCACATGCACGCATCTCTCTAATGTGAATAAGAAAATTGAATACACAAGTGTGCAAATAAGCATGGAAACTAATAGAAGTTTAATGAGTCTAACCTAGATGCCACGTCACTCTAATAGGATAACATGACAGCGAAATTTTGAAATATCATACATTTATACCAAAGGTGGGAACCAAGATATAAATTCAAAAAAAATAGTAATTTGGGATTTTTGCATCCTAATTGAATTTGAATCCTTGACCACCAAGCTAGCCTAGACATGTCATCATATAATTAATCTAGTAGTCGAATCGACTGGCAAGAAGTTTATCTTTAAACCAATTCTGAAAGTCTATAAATAGAGGACCAAATAGATCATTTAATGGTCAAGTGGAGAAGGAAAATCTACCAAAATTTTTAGTAGAGGGTGGTTGGAAGATGTGAGATAGAGATAAAGATAAGGTCGAATGGTTTTCCCTACATATAATTCTGACGGTGAATTATTATAGATTTAAGGTTACCTAGAGAAACTCCATTACAACAGAGTTTTAGCTCTGGTTGTAAGAAAGCTAATGTAATTTTTTTAAATATGAAATAAAATAATATTAAGTTCTTGTAATCATGTGGGTGTGAGGATCTCAAGCTACATGGATTATATTCTCTTCATTGGGAACCCAACCCATGACTACATCAACTGGTATTATAGTAGGTTTCAAACACTACTAAGTGTAAAGGGGATTATTTATGTAGGATTATAAGAAAATGACTTACAATATTAGTGTGTGAATTTAGAGGAGAATATGCCACCAAGAAGATTTACTAGTAGGGGATACCTAGTTGAAATAATAGTAAGTAGACTAGGCAAAGTCCTAGACATGTTACCTATTATCAAAACATGCTTAGATGTTGTTGAGGAGGACCAACGGTAGGGGTTCATCACAATAAATGATGAGAGTGATTATAAGGCATAAGAATAATATACCAAAATAGTAAATTATTTTGTATGTGGAGAGGGTGTTGAGGAGAAAAATGAAGCTAGTAATAAAATCTCTTGAGAGATATACCGCATATTGGCAATGGCACAAAGATAGACTTGCCTTATTTCATGATAATTCTAAATCCATAAGATATTTTCAACTAGATTAATAACATGGAAGAGTAATTTGAATACAAGGATGTTGTTGACCCCTAACACATCAATATAGCATAGACAAATTTGAAAGGAGATGTGTCCCTATGCTGGAATGAAGTTTAGAGTGAATGAGGCAGAAGATGAAAAGCTAAGAGAACAAGATGGGACAAGATGGTTGTCAAAATGAAAGTAAAATTATTGCATAGAGACCATCAAGTGGATTTATTCAAAATATTTTGAAACCTTAGGTAAAATGAGATGTTAGTTAAATAATATACCTAGAATTTCTATAATATTAGCATCAGGCTTGGTCATACTAAGGTTGGATAAGGAAAAGGTTTTATGATACCTAAATGGATTACACTTTGGAAATCAAGAGGAACTAAGCCTGAGTCGAATAAAAATAGTTAAGAAAGCTTATCAATGATCACTTAAAGAAGAAGATAATTTATCATGGATAAAGTAGATTAGAGTGTGAAGGAAAGTAATATTCTCACAAGGAGGAAGAGGAAGTGTTAGAAGGATCTAGTCAATATTGGAGAGCAACAGCAAGCAAGTGTTCCCATAGTCCAATATAAACCAATTTTAGAAGACTTGGACTAGTATGTCTACATTGGAGACATACTCATTTCATTCCATCTATTGGGGAGTACATTAGAAGACTGGCCATCAAACTGCCTAGTTCACCAATTTTGGTACCTTCAAAGCTAGATATTTCATATTAGTTTGTTACAAGTGGATGATACTAGAAGTTTTCCTTTTGATCTAGGAGGACTATTTTTGAAAAGGTCTTGTATATATTAGATTAGTTTTTATGCTTTTCTCTAAGTGCTATTGTGCACATTTGTTCGGTAGGTTAGTTGTTCTTTCTTTCCTGCAAGTGCCTACATGCATTTACCTTTATTGTTTTGTTTTTTGTCCTTATTTTTTCAAGAGGGGGTTTTCAATAAAGGGTCAGCCTTATATCAAATTATAGACTAGCTCAGTTACAGAGACTTATTACTCCATGCCCAATGGTAGGCAAGGCAACATGGTCTAGCTTTATTTGCATAGATAGGCATGCAACCCCTATGAGTCACCAAAGATGTTGGCCATTTTTAGCCCACATACCAAGATTTTAAAAGCTGAGTAGAGTTCATGTGAAGCAATGGATCAAAGGCTTTGAAATAGGTCTAAATTTACAAAATAGAGGGATCCAAATAGGTTCTCATATGTTCTGAGCATCTAGAAGCATGGATCAAGTTGTACAAACCATAAAAATCCATTAAAACCTTTAAATAATGATCAAAGGATGAATTATACAAGTTTGAGGACCAAACCATCATCAGAACACCACGTAGAACTAGACCAGACCAGTCCACTTGTGTAATTTTTATCTTTGCATAGAAAGCCTCATATGACCAGTGAATCATTTGAAATTATATTTCTACATATCAAGATCATATTATAAAATTTTAATGCCCACATGAGTTTTCTAGATTGAGTTAAAAGCTTCTAAAGTTGGACCTACAATGTAAAACATTCGTGCTAACATCAATTTTAAGCTCCAAAAAAACAAATCCTTTTGAGCTTAAGTTTGATTATCATATAAACATCAATGATGGTCACACAAATATCATTTGATGAGTGAAGATGTCATTCTTAAGCTCATGAAATAGCCATTGGATTTTAAATAGTGGGTCCCAGTTGATTGAATGGTTCTCATTCGATCATAAATCTTGATCCAACGGTGTGAGGTGATTCAAATAGTCAAGAAGCTTGAGATATCAACACATGGCATAAGCATGTAAATTAGAAAACTAACAGTGGATCCTAAAATCAAACATGCATTTGACATGTGGCATAAGCTTGGACAATGTTGACAAGTTAAGGGGTAAGATCGATGGTTGGTGCTTGATTGTAAAGATCAAGATCGATAATGCAATCGAAGGTCAAAGAGTCAATGGAACCAAGTTAGATTGCCAAAAACCAATGGGAAAAAGATTAAGCCTAGGATGGAGGTCAGTGAGCTAGAATTTAACCCTGGGTAAACAAATATAAGGAACTAAGCTTGAGTTCAACCTGAGCTAGTGTAATTACATGAAATCGAGTTTGATGTGGATCCTAGTGAAACCAAAAAGAGGATTTTGAGACCAATCTCTACCATTAAGGCACTAAAAAGATAGATTAGATCTTTTATACCTATTATAGATCAAAGGTCGATAAGTTGGTCACTAAATAGGACCAGGCATTAAGAAGAGTGTTGTATCTATATGGATTATAGGAAAACCAATAATCTTATATTGGTTTTTATTTATAGTAAACCCAAGTCTAGTTTTCAAATTAATGGGCAGCTATATATAATCAATGAAGGAACATTTTGAGTCATGTTCTCGATAGATAGCTGCCCAAAGTAGAAATAATCAAAGCTTAGTTAGGTTTATAGATGTAAGGATTTTGTCCTTATGTAGAAGCTAAGTGAAAATAAGGATAGAAGATCGAAGATAGAGATTTAGTGGTTGGAAAAGTAGCTTAAGCATTTAATAGATTTTTAGAGTGCCTAAAGGTCCCTTTCATGAACAAGATCACGACTTGTTATCTTTGGAAAAACTCTTATCTTCTAGTGTATTTCTTGAAGGCTATTGGGAAAAATAATTATTGTCTTGTTCATGATGTATTATCTCTTATTAGACCAAAAGATGGAGGAACATTCCTGGATAGGTGGCAGCTCATTAATTATTCTCAAAACATACTCCCTATTCTTTCTTCTCCCCTTCTCCTATATTATCCCATTCTCTTCTCCTTTGTAAAGGTTCTAAGATTTTAGACTTTTTCATCTTTTTGGGAGACAGGGAACTCTTTGGGATAATGTAAAGTATGCTTAGCTTGATTAGGCTCGACCCTATCAACCATTTGTAAGAACTACATCTTTATTCAATATAAGGACTTTCTTTACCTATCTCTTGCCTTGAGTATGTGTTTGATGAGTTGTGTATGATGGCATTGTGTGAAGAATCATCTTCCTCATCCATTATCCTCCTTTCTAACCTTATTTAAGGATTTTTCAATGTTGCTTATAGGTTTCAGATTAGTGCTCTACTTTAAACCTCTTCTATGAAATACTTATGCAAGTAGCTTGATCTTAAGGTTGTGTGAACTAGTATTGTCTTTTGTTGATCTAGTGTGGGTTCAAGCTTATAAGAGTTTCCCTTTTAACTTTGGTGCATACCCTAGCTAACTTTATTAGGATCCCTTATCCCCTTTCTAACCCTTTTCCTTGGGAATCATTAGTTTAGGTGAGCATCAAAGATGAAGTCAACGTACTCCAAAATTTCAACCCCAACATAGGTTACCCACAACTTGGGGTTGTCCCAATATTGTGACTTAATGGGAGAGAGCTTGAAGAACCCTCTCTAAGGATACACATTAACATCATAACAGATCTACAATCTCATGAGAAATTATTCACCTCCATATCTCTCTTATTCAATGAATTAAATTTAAATAAATTATTTTATTTATTTTATTTTATATTTAATGTTATTATTATAATAACTCTCTAAAATAAAATATTTCTATCTATCACATCCTTATTCGAACACTAAATATCAAGTTTTCATTTCCAATAAAAAAATTGAAAGTTCCAAAAATAAGTCATATATTTTTTTAAATAACACTTCTCCCATTCTTTAAAATATTTAGATTAAAAATGATTAAAATATATATATCCAATTCATAAATAAAAATAAATAAAATTCAAAAATCTTAACCATAATAGATACAAACCAAAAAACTAGAGCTAAAGTATATTCACTTAAAAAAAACTCTAGCCAAATTGTATATGTAGAGAAAACCCAAGTATGTTACAGCATATTTTTTTTCATTTTTTAAAGAAAATTTTGATTTTGAAAATACTTGCATTTATTTTTTGATATTTTTTGAGGTTTAATGTATATTTTCATAGTGAGAGATCGATTAATGCTTTTTATCTTGTATGTATTTCTCCCTATTTTTTTATTTTTTGATGTTTTAAAATTCAATTTTTTTATCAAAATCATAATTCAAATCTTTGCATACACTTGCCATTTAATTATCACCATTTTTTTATATTAATGTTTTCAGTTTAAACTAACTCTTATACCGAAGAAATCCAATATTATTTCCCATTGAAGTATTTTTATTTAGTTTCAAATTAATTTATTTTATGTTTTTCATTTGGAAAAAATGAATAATGAATATAGTTTTAACCTAAGCCTTAATGTAATACTTTAATATGTTTTATGATCAGTCATGGGTGGTAATTTATAACAATATCCATTGATACCCACAATAATAAATTCATTATCATAACAAGTTGTTGATAAAGCATTTTGATTTGGTGCAAGATGTTATGTTAATAATTATGATAAAGTTTCAACTCTTTTGGTTTCAATCAGGGGGCATTTGTATTCACCAAATAAAGAACATCACAGTTATGGGTGATTAGGTTTTGTCTTGGTGATTGCAAAAGAGAAATTGCTTTTATTATAATGGTGCTAAAAAAATTAGAAGCGACCAAGAAGAATTTTGGGTTTCGAAATATGATAAAAATTTGAAGTGGACATATATGTTCGAAAGACACCATCTATTCCAATGTGTATGCCTACTATTATACCACCACCACTTTAGTTTCTCCTAATAATTAATAATGTTACATCTTTAAAAAAAAATGTGTATGAAACTCCACTTATTATGCATTGAAGAGCCTAATCATTATTTCTAAATCATTACCATCGGTTCCAAAATTTCATGATGATAATTTTACTTCAATTTCCATATTTAAACTTCTATAATTTTTATTGTACTATGGTCTTGTCATAGATTATTGAACATTTTCTAATTTTGATGATCCCCTAGATGTGATCCAAAAACCATGGTAGCAGACCCACCAAGTGTAATTTGTTGTGACAAGTCTGTTGTTGTTTTATTAGAATAAAATTCCCTAAATTATGTAAATATACATTTAAATACAATCTATAAATGGATTCAAAGTCTATATATAGAAATACTATTTAGTAGTGTTCCAAGGTAGACTGCTTAATATGCCCTCACATAGCCATAATTTAGATAAGCACATAAAATCATTTCCCAAGAGGTATTTGAGTTACTAGGTATGATTTTATGTCACTTATTTTAATAACCATTTTGGGGTCGAATTCATCTCCAAATATTAGTTTTTAAGTTCAAGAAAGGCTACTCACCCTCACAGATATTTGAATTAGTGAATTAAATTATCTCAAAGGTATTCCTGGGGGGTGGGGGATAAAAATTAAGAAGTCAAATCCCTATTATACAATTCACTTATGTTACATCTTCAAAAAATGTGGATGAAACTCCACTTATTATGTAAGAGCTTATTATTTCTAAATCATTAGCACAATCTCTACGTCAAAATTGCAACTCCCTTGGTAGACTGTTGGTTATGCCCTCATATAACCATTATTAATTTAGATAAGCACACAAAATTATTTTCTAAGATGTCTTTGAGTTACTATGATTTTGTGTCACTTATTTTAATTACCATTTTGGGGTCGAATTTGTCTCCAAATATTAGTTTGTAAGTTCAAGAAAAGCAACTCACCCTCACAGGTATTTGAATTGGTGAATTAAATTATCTCAATGGTATTCTGGTGTGGGTGGGCTAAAAATTATCTCAAAGGTATTCTAGGGGGGAGGGGGGGCTAAATATTTTTCTTAAATAATGTACATTGTTTAAATGTTTAAATATATAAATATTTTTTTTTAAATAATTTTATATGTTACAAATTTTTATATAAGCTTTTAAATTAGTATAGAATTAAACATTCTTGCATGCTTTGAAATTAGGGTTAATTTTATATTTTTCTCTTTCCGTTATTTTTTCTCTCCCTTTTGAAGGTCAAAAAACATTCTTTTATTGACTTTTAGGTTAACGGTGGCATTAGTGGTTTAAGCATTGACCCCATTTGTCACTATCATTTATGCAAGTGATTTTTGTCAGGTATTTAATATATGTAATGTATTATTTTATTGTATCTAAAATGTGTGATTTGTTTGGCTTCACATGAACTATTTATTCATTATTTACTGCTTTAAGTTATGAAATCATTGAGATTCAGATAGACCTAAATTTCTATTATGAAATAGTTGAGATAATGAAATGACAGAGGTTAGGATTGTTTAGTGTTTACTTGTATTCAATAGGAACCCAAATGGTGAATGTGAGGAAAAACCATACATTTTTTATTATATGTAAGCAAATAATGAAATGGCCAAGATAATGAAATGACCATGGAAATTATTATTGTTTAACGCTTACTTGTATTCAACAGGAACCCAAATGGTGAATGTGAGGGGAAAGTAGATATTTTTTATTAACTATAATTAAATAATGAAATGGTGGAAATTAGGATTATTTATCACTTGTATTTAATAAGGACCCAAATGGTGAATGTGAGGGGAAAGCAGACATTTTTTTATTAATTGTAAGCAAATAATGAAATGGTGGGGATTAGGATTATTTAGGGCTTACTTGTATTAAATAGGGACCCAAATGGTGAATGTGAGGGGAAAGTAGACATTTTTTATTAACTGTAAGCAAATAATGAAATGGGAGATAATGAAATGGCAGAGATTATGATTGTTTGGTGCTTACTTATATTCAATAGGGACCCAAATAGTGAATGTGAGGGGAAAATAGATGTATTTTATTAACTATAAGTATATTATCATAATAAAAAAGTCCCATGATGCAAGAGGGTTTCAATGGTTCTACCATCTCTATCTCATCGCATCATTCATTTGGAGGCTCTATTCGAGATACTATGAATTGTTTCTATTTTGGATTGAGTTGAAAAGTCATTTTCTGGCCTATTCTAGGTTATTATTATTTGAGTTGAATTGTTTACATTTTATACTGAGTTGAAAAGTCATTTTTGGGGGTGGTGAACTTTTCTCTCATGTTGCAACATAAACTTTAATGAATGAATAATTGAATAACACCTAGCATTATTATTTAGGGTGGTGAAATTTTCCCTTGTGATTTGATA
The DNA here is from genome assembly GCA_037957365.1 of Torreya grandis. Lineage (NCBI taxonomy): Eukaryota > Viridiplantae > Streptophyta > Pinopsida > Cupressales > Taxaceae > Torreya > Torreya grandis. The sequence continues at coordinate 405,150 of JARHVA010000260.1, forward strand.
TTCTTCAATAGAGGGGTCCTATAATTCATTATATATTAAAAAATTGATTATAAAATATTTTCACCTATGATATAGGAGCAACTATTATTTAGGGATAAATTTTTGAGGGGTGGGAAGTAGTAGGGGGCTGAATATTTGTATGGTTGTTCCTTTTATTTTTGGTTGATAGATATCATTTGCATCTAATCAATTTTTTATTTTTTTTTAAATAAAATTTTTGTAGTAAAATGCTCTTACTTTCTCTCAACGGCATGTATTACACATAATTTTTATAGTCTTCAGAGCACATCTTGATATGTTTAGAGAATCAGGTACAGGTCTTCCAAGCACCTTGTAGATATCTTTGAAGCATTCGTAAACTTCTTTGGAGCATCCTATGTATGTCTTTGGATCACACCTAGAGCATATTTGGAGCAATTTTAGAGCGTATTTGGAGTGTCTTCAGAGCATTCAATCATTAGAGCTCACTTTCTGATTCCTCAAAATTGTAGTTGAAAGAGTTATAGAAACCATGCATTGCCTTCTAAAAATTACCCTATCATTGGGATATTTTAATGTTCTCAAAATCACCCCATCATTGGGATGTGGTCCTCTACTCAAAATTACCCCATTTGTGGGATGTGTTGTTGTACTCAAAACTACACTACTCATCTAAGTTAGACACAATAAAAAGCTAAATAATTAGTAATAAATTACATATAAACAATGAACAAATTACATTTATATCTTAATTAGATCAGACTTTAACTATTAAATTCAATATAACATATAACCAAACACAACACTTTAGGGATAGTTTATATAACTATGATGAGCTATATGAAATGCTCATCATTTCTCTCCCATACTTTACCTTTTACAAGTCCTCTCATAAAGAAGTGGAATATTGATCCATAATCCAAATTTCTTGATTCTAACCTTTGACTCAGATCATAAACTTCAAAATGATATCCCTAGTCATAGTGGCCCCTTGGCAAGAATCCAAGATCTTTGACAACCGTATACACCTAGGCTTTAAATTCAACTTCTGCATGAGAATTCCAACACTGCCATAGAGATAGAGGACACGAAATGACAGGATTCCTAAACCTCGTCCCAATCTAGACATCTAAACCTCTTTCCTCTAAGCATCGAGTGATTATCTGGAAAACTACTTTGGCTCTTCGTAGACTCCATTTAATATTGATGGGGTTGAGGACTTCCCTGCACTTCAACTCAATAGGTAATGTCTCCCACCTATAAAAACTTGTATTGAAACCATTAGCATTATGGTGGTTTAAAAATATTTAAAATCATCAATTTTAGATCTCAATATCTCATGATACTTGGTCTTCATATGCATTTGATACAGTGGTTAAAAATAAGAAATAAGTTTTTTTTCTTCTAGAAATTATGGTCTCATGCATAACCCAGTGGTGTTTCATAATTCTAAAAATATATTATTGGCTTGTTGCATTGCCATTTGGTTCCCTAGAGTGGAGAGAAAGGCATGAAATTGTGTCTCTCTAATAAATAAATTTATTATAAAACTAGATTGATATCCTAATATCAAATTGAAAGTATAGAACTCAAAAATGTCATCCTGCCTTTCTTCAATGCTCTTTAGAAAAATGTCCATAAATACATACTTATCTTCAATGATATGTAAAAAACCAAGGTAAATTAATTGAATCTACCATTTATAAAACTACTCATGTAAGATAAGAACATAAACTGATGAAGGTTACCTGCATGCTAATAGTTTTTCAGAAATAGCATAAATGTGTTAGATAGAACCTTGTGCCTTCTATAATTGTAGCTGGGATTCTACCAATTACTTTTGAGATTCCTTCTTAAGTTTGGCATTTTCATCCTTTAATTTTTTAATTTTATTTTGGGTGATATGCCAGGTAGAGATTATTTCATGTAATGGAATAGGGAAAGAGAGAACATCTCTTATTGGACCCTCTGTTTGAACTATAATCTCTCGTGATTATCTTTGCATGGATTGAATAGGGGCTTGTAACTCATAATTCTGAGTGGTGAGCTCTATTATTCTATTATTATGTCAAGCAATCATTATATTTTTATCATAAATACTTTCTCTTAGATTATTAATCAGATTACACTTATCAACATTGGCATTTTGTAAATAATTAATATGAGTGTCCTTGATAGTAAGAGAATTTTTTAAATCAATAATATAAGTGTCCTTAATAGCAAGTGAATTCTATAAATTACTCAATTCTTGGGTATATAAAAACATTACATTATAGACCCTAGTCTATTCAGCTTGTATTCCTTGAAGAATTATTTCTTGTTCACTAACTCTATTAACATATTCTTCCCACCTTTTTTTCAAATTAGAAATCATCAAGTCTTTACCTTTCAAATTTGAATAGAGAACATCTAACTCTATTTGTTACAACATGATTAATTTCTCATGGCATGATAAAGCCATGGCATGCTACAATTCTTTTTCTTCATTGAGATGATGTGGAGAAGATGGATCTTCTTCAATCAAGGGTACATTACCCTTATCAACAATAGAGGGTAAGGACACTCTACTTCTTGAAGTACAACTTTTTCTAGGGTTCTCTCTATAAATACAACTTATTATGTGGCCTACACATATTCTTCTTCTTCTTGCAAGATAACTCAAAAAATGCATCGGAGTTTAGTTGGAGGAGGATAAGGGGTGTCTGAAAAAAGTCCCATTTGTCATTTTGATCTTCGGTGTATTATCTTCGAAACCAATGGCAATAGAGATGTTCATTCTTTGATATCAACTATGGTTTGATTTAATCTAGATTGTAGTGGAAGGAGGAGAGGCAGGGCATGGTATCTTTTTTGTAGGAATTGGAGAAAACTTTTGGAGAAATAAGGACCAAGACTTTTCACCCCTTAGTTTACTAAGAAAATAATGGTGACAAATGAGTGTAATTATCCCATGATGGTAAGTAGACCTAGTACCTTATCTTATCTTCTGAGAAACATTAATCAAAACATTGTGAAGGAAAAAGGGAAGATCAATATTATATTATTCTTGAACAGCTATTTTCATTAAGTGAAGGAGTTTCATAGCATCTCCACCCACTACTATAAACTGACCATCACAAGTGATATATTTCATTATCCAAAAAACAACATTTTTCCAAGGTTGAGGAATACTTTATCTCAAAATTCCCTTGGCCACTCCTTGGGGGGATTTTGCTAGTCTAGGGTGTGACTCATTTCCTTTAACAAACATATAAATTAGTTTAGAAAAACTAAACTTTTCAATGTCAACTACTCCATCCATACGAATCCTAGATAGAGCACTGATTATAAAGGGATTTACTAGAATTTTCTTCCCTTTGATAATAGCATGATCTTCATTAAAATTATCATAAAATTCTTGCACAATTTATTCATGAAATCCCTGAAACATTTTTAATAAATTCAACCAGCCTATTATTTCAAAGACATCTCTGGTTGCTTCATCTTCCAGTAATGCATTGGAAGATTTTGGTTCACTTTGTTTCTTTCTCCCACCCATCTTTAGATCAAGCACTATTTAATTACAAATATGAATATAATGTAAAAACACAGAGCTTAAATTCACAAAGGGAATAGGGGAAGCAAGAGGTTAGAGATATGACACAGCAATTGATGGCATTGACAATGCAAAAATAAATAAAAAAGTAGGTTATATTATGTGATTATGACAAGAATGATGGTAGTAGTTATGGGTATCTCTTCAAAGCATGCCATGCAAGATATAATGAGAAGGTGTTTTATCTGGTCAAGTAGTAATGATGTGTCATAAAGGTCATTATTAGCAGTTTTAAGAGCAATAATCACAATTAATTATGAATCATACTAAATATTTTTGAATGACCCTCTATTTGAAACATAGTTACATTAATCTTATTTAAAAGACCATTTAGAAACATCTTCACAAAATACTTTCACATCAATTATTTTGGAGATATTTTGAAAACACCATCACATCAAATTATGGATTGCAGCACTGGTGGTCTAATGGCATTATTTTGATTCTTAATGATGGAGGTAGATTCTTCCCATTCATAGTTTTTCATCTTAGGATCATAGCTATTAGAATTCAAAGCATAGCTTCTAGTATTCATAGTTAAGTCACTAGTCTTTGGAGCTAAACCTTCAAACTTCAGATCAAAACTGTAATCAATTTAGACATTGTTTATACACACACACACACACACACACAACCTTATCTATATGGTGTTGTTTATATGTATTTATAGCCAATTGCATCTGCTTAATCCATGTCTTATATAAGAACCATTTGGGGGTTGTGTTGATGGAGGCAATGATTGAGCTAGAGTTAGCCCTTGGAAGGTATATGTCTAGGGAGGAAACCTCTCCACATGGTATAATAAGTCATTGTAGTGTTTGTCATCTATTGTCAATGCAATGGTATAAAAATTGGTGTCTCAAAAGACTATGTTTTCATACTTGGTGGTTTCATACATTCCTACTTTAGCCATGAGTTTCAAATTTTTGTTGATGATATCGTATATTATCTTAATGTGGGATGAATACACAGAAGACCTTTTTGGCAAGCTTGATTAATGCAATGTTGATGGTGACCCTGATTCATGTTGTATTAATGGGAAAGCTTGTCAAACTTTGAACTATTACTTTTAGAAATAAATTGATCCAAAATTCTATTTAAAATAAATTTAAATTTTATTTTCCATCATTTTTAGTTGTAAAGCTAAATATTTCCACCTTTCGACACATAGATACCACCTCGAATATAGCTAAGTACTCATATGGCTTGAATATGACTAAGTTTTCTAGTTGACTGAAAATCTAGACATGTGGCACCTTTTGATTACCTCATGGATTCTTAAAATGTAGCTTTACATGATGACTCATCTGTTTCTCACCACCTAGTGACCCTTAATTCATAGTGAGCTTTTGGGTGGTGCCTTTTAATTCTAATACCTTGAATGGGGAATCCACTTTTGTGCTTGTTTGAAAGGTATCTCTTAGGAGATACCTTAAAGTGTAAATCCACTTTTGTGCATGTTTGAAAGGTATCTCCTAAGAGATAACTTGAAGGTATTATAGGGGCCTTAAAAATATCACCTAGTAGTGCATTACATGTAAAGGAAAATTCTAATTATTCCTTAAAGGATAAATCATCTCTTTTGCCTATTTTAAAGGTATCTCTTAGGAGATACCTTGAAGTGTAAATCCACTCTTGTGCATGTTTGAAATGTATCTCCTAGGAGATACCTTGAAGGTATTATAAGGGCCTTTAAAATATCATCCAGTAGTGCCTTCCATGGAAAGGAAAATTGCCCTTATTTTGTGAAGGAGAAATCCACTCTTGTCCCTATTTGAAACATATCTCCTAGGAGATACCTTGAAGAGTAAATACACTCTTTTACATGTTTTAAAGGTATATCATATAAGATACATTGAAGGTATTATACGGGACTTCAAAATATCACCTAGTAGTGCCTTTTGTGAAAATAAAATTCCACTTGTTCCTTGAAGGAGAAATCAACTCTTATGCATGTTCGAAAGGTATCTTCTAAGAGATACCTTGAAGGGGAAATACATTATTTTGCATGTGTGAAAGGTATCTCTTAGGAGATACCTTGAAGGTATTACAAAGGCATTAAAAATATCATCTAGTAATGCCTTCCATGTAAAGAAAAATTCCACTTGTTCCTCAATGGATAAATCCACTTTTGTGCCTATTTGAAATGTATCTCCTAGGAGATACCTTGAAGGGGAAATCCACTCTTGTGTATGTTTGAAAGGTATCTCCTAAGAGATACCTTTAATTTATTATAAAGGCCTTAAAAATATCACCCAGTCATGCCTTTTGTGTAAATGAAAATTCCACTTGTTCTTTGAAGGAGAAATTCACTCTTGTGCCTATTTGAAAGGTATATCCTATGAGATACCTTGAAGGGGAAATCCAATATTGTGCATGTTTAAAAGGTATTTTCTATGAGATACCTTGAACATATTACGCAAGCCTTCAAAATATCACCCAGTAGTGCCTTCCATGTAAAGGAAAATTGCACTTGTTCTTTGAAGGGAAAATCCACTTTTGTCCCTGTTTGAAATGTATTTCCTAGGAGATACCTTGAAGGGGAAATCCACTCTTATGCATGTTTGAAAGGTATTTTCTAAGAGATACCTTTAAGGTATTACAAAGGCTTTCAAAATAACACTCAGTAGTGCCTTTTGTGTAAAGGAAAATTCCACTTATTCCTTGAAGGGGAAATCCACCTTTGTGCCTATTTGAAAAGTATCTCCTAGGGGATACCTTGAAGGGGAAATCCACTCTTGTAAATGTTTGAAAGTTATCTCATAATAGATACCTTGAATTTATTAAAAATGCCTTTAAAATATCACCCAGTAATGCCTTTCATGTAAAGTAAAATTCCACTTGTTCCTTGAAGGAGAAATCCACTCTTGTACCTATTTGAAAGGTATCTCATAGGAGACACCTTAAAAGGATAAATCCACTCTTATGAATGTTTGAGAGGTATCTCCTAGGAGATACCTTGAAGGTATTTTCATCAATTGAATGCACCCAATGAGGATATGGGACAACTTCTCCTCATTCAAGTGGCATAATATAACCACCCCAAGGCTATGGGTATCTTTATTGAGGGGTGGATCTCTATATTAGGGTATATCTCCCCTTGATGCACTGTTTAGGCTCATGTTCCTACTACTAAAAACTTAATAGGATGAAAAAGGTTATAACAACTAGAAATAAACCTATTATATTAGAGTTGGTGCACTAAAATATTGTGCTCTACACAAACCTTAGACATAAAATTGAAACTAATGACAAATGGTTCATACACTTCATTCAACATCAATCTCTCCTCTCACATCAGTGTTTCAACATGCGGTCTTGGAGATGACATAGGATAAGAGGAACTAAAAAATATGAACTCTATGAAACTATATTGATTATCCTACTCATTTACACTTGCATTCTCTTTAGACACTTATTATTGACCTATAAGAAGGAAATCATAATACACTAGGTACCAATGGAATCAACATGTGAAGTTAAAGGAAATTACACTTACAAAAGACTAATACCAAGCATGTACACTTAATGAAATATTTGAATGAATTAAAACACTTTTATTTATTAATTAAAGGTAAAATTTTGTCATATTTTCACCATACTTAGGTAGAGAGATACAAACAATGGTCAAGAAGGCCCAATTTATAGAAGAAATAGGAAAGTAGAGAGAAGGGAAGTCCAAGAGTCATTTGGACATGTTTCCATCTAAGATAATCAATTAAAATTACATTTGGAAGAGATTTGGGTCTATCTATGCCATTTCATAGTGTATACTTGTCCAAAACAAGTCATAAAGTTAGTGAAAAGTGGCATAAAACTACCATTTTGGCATAAGAAACTGCCCACCTAAGTTACCATCCAAAACTACCCCTATCCTTGCATATGGTCAAGTATGATGCTTATTATAAGAAATAGGGGTTATTAAAAATCCCCCACATGCATTATATTGGTCCCTGACCATCCTTATTCTTTTGGACATGTAAAATCATCACTGGCAGTTTCTAAAAGGCTCTTTTCCATGCACCTTCTCCACTTGGCATTAAAAACTCCTCAATTTTTATAAATTATCCATGCACAAGAGGTAATTACACTAGTAAAATTCTCTGATACAATTATTTTTAATTAAAAAAACATTTAAAATGTCTACCTAATTGCTTTTCATCACTTTCCCAAGTGTTCACTATTCTATCTCAATGGACTGGTTGAAAATGTGAGTCCAGTTAGGACACTTAGAGTCTAAATAAAAATATGAGATGAATTTTATTGAGATATCTCAAGTATATATATATTCCTTCCAAAACATGTTTCATCCTTTAACTCCTCTTGTAGCTTGTACACAACTCAAAATGGTCAAAATAAGCTTGGTTTTCTCCTATTCCATACAATTTCATAGAAAAAAATACATGTGTGAGATCCTATAAGATTTATCTACAACTTATAGGTGGTTTCATGTCCATCCCATTACATATATATTCTCAATATGCTCTATCTCTACAATCGAGTCCTTGTGAGGGTTTTACAAGGGTTTTTGAATGACCTGGACTCTTAACCTTTGTTGATAAAGGTTATACATTTAAACCATTGAAACATTACAATAATTCCTCCTTAAGTACCCTCCCTAACATTTCAAAATGGATCAAGGTCTCATGAAAAATATGGTGGGAGGTATGATGTCCAAAACTGATCTTTGAATGGCTTTCATGCCTCTCATGAGGGTCTAAGTGTGTCTAGAGTTTAATATGGATTCCAATGGAGTTTCTTAGAAAACCAAAAGATTATTCACCTCTTATTATTACCTATCAACATGTTCTAATTCTTTTAAAATCTAAATAAGGTCTCCAAATGGAAGTCACCCCTGTTTTGGAATAAGAATCGTGCCTTACCAGCAGGCCTGCTTGTATTTTGTGAACCAAAAGAAGATAATTCTCACATTTGATGCATACATATAGCATTAACATATAAAATTTTCCCATAAAAACATCACAAAACATTAGAGTACCTTTATGATTCCAAAACTTGGAGTGACATCTCATTAAGGGTTGGGTTTTCATGTTTTCCGCTAGGTCTACCTACAAACTTCCTTGTCCAGACCATCCCCTTGGAATTAAAACCTCATAATATTATTAATCATGTTTTCATATATTTACACCAACTTTAAAAACCTCACTAATTAATTATAATGGCCTCTGGTTCACTATCTAACTCCTTTTCCAAAAACTGCCAACTTCTTGCATGAGAAGAATGACCTACCTCTTATAAAAAATAGAGGGTATTAGGCCAGATTTAAATGAAAAATTTAAAGTTTTAGTAGATTAAAAAGGTATTTATTACCACTTTTACTTAATTATTTCATCATATTCCAAGTCTAGGTGGTCTAACCAACTCAACCTTGCTAAAAAAGGGGTATAAAACCCCTATTTTTACATGTTCTTCTGTGAACCTCCATGTAGTTAATCCTTCCATGCCATTACCATGCCTAAATTATAATAAAAACATGTTTATCATCCTCATTAAAATCTTATTAAACTTTTTAAGTCTTTATAATGCCTATTTGCTATTGAGAATCATCACATAACCCCTGCGACAAGGTCCTATTAGCCTAACTGTACGAACTGAGATAACTTTGCTAATGAAAAAATGAGTTTGGATATATATTATAATGTTATTAGGAATATAAATACATTAAATTAGTGTGAATTTACCTTCCTATCATATTTTATTCCATCCATTTTCTTGCTAGGGTATCAAACCTCATAGACTCCTCCCTTGCTTATGCCCATGTTTGACTGTGACAGTGGGCAGGGGAACTTTTATTCAAAGAGTTTCTAGTATCATGTTGACCAAGGTATATCGAATCATATAAACCCTTTTATAACTCAATTTCATGTGCCAATGTGAGCTACTCTTACAAATCTATCACTTTGGCCTGTTAAACCCTCCAATTTCTCATTGTCTTCTTTGGATTGAGACAGTCTAAAACCCTACCTATAGATGAGTTTCACCTCTCCAAAGTCCATAAAAACCATGTTTGTCTTTATCTCATCATGACATCTAAATTTCACCAATTTTAATACCTTAAATGGTCTCAAAAGACCCTTTTTACTCTTGACTATCACCAACCTTCAAACTGTGACTATAGATGCCCATTTTTCCATGGTTGTAGGTTGTCAAGGTGGGTTTTTAACCTCAAAGTGTATGAAATTATTTTTTGTTTCCTTAATATCATCATTATATGTCATTTATTCCACTTAAATTTTTTTATTTTCCTCAAAATACCCCTTACCACCCTGACTGAGACCAATTCTTCATTCTAGGCTGGCTGTAGGTGGATGTTCATAGGCCTATAGGTTGTATGTTGATAGGTATCTAGCCTCAAAAAGGAGATATGAAACCTTATATTATGATATTGGCACCATATTACTATATTCCACCATCTAAAAACCTCATTTTTAGTACAAAGGAACCCTTCCACCTTGAGTAGATATGTCTTCCACTATCTTCGACTGTAGGTGCCTATTCCTAGGCCTGTAGGTTGTATTTAGAGAATTTGAAACATGTCTAGGAGTGTATAAGGATTATGGATATTAAATTTAGTATTATAACACTCATAATTATAATTTATTCTTATTTTATGAGTCCACTTATCATCCGTTTGTGCTAACCATTGGATCACTAACCTATGTACAGATAGGGGATGGTCCAAAAGGTCACTTGGCATAACCACCTCTTCTACCATCACCTAAGTGCCTATAGTTTCTTTTTATAAAATTTGGAGTTTATTCCCATTTATATCTATGACTAGATCTTCCTCCTATGGTGTAAACATCAAACCTTCCTTGGAAATCTTGTAGACATCACTCTCTAGCTTCAATGTTTTTTAAGCATCTTGAGAGGCTTCAAAACATATATGGATCTTGTCCTTTCAAGATAAAAATTGGCATGTTGGTTGCTCATTGATAGTACTATAAGGTTAACATAATAATATTTATCAAAACCAATTACATTTTCACTTTATGAAAATCACAAATACCCTTAGGAGCTTTGTTTAGCCATTTTTGGGATTGAGGACCCAAAACAGTCAATTCTCTTTTTTGGAGTGAACAATCCACTTGTATAAGCTCTTAAACATTCCTAGCATGGAAATTCCTCACTCTTATATTATGATAAATCTCCAAAATGACTCCACCATTTTCTTCCAACTTTCTCACATCCTATAGCATCCATGAAACAAGCATAAACTGGTTGTGAGTAGACTAGTTAGTGAACAAGGAGAATAAGCAGTTTTGGCTTTGGAGGAGTACTAGTTGGATCTCCCACAAGATTTTTTCATCAAATAACTCTTCCTACATGAATTTTAATCACATTTTCACCACCATGGAGCTCTCTAGATGTTGGAAAACTTGGGACCTACACCCAACTCTGCAAACTTCATGAAAATATCACTATTTGAAAACTCCTTCAAAGACAATGAAACATGAAGTGTTAGGTGTTTAAAATATCATGGAGAGATCTTGATCCAGCTTAAAAACATCATATCAAGACCACATAGCCCCAAGGATCTCTAAAAATTAGAAACATACGCATAAGTATACCCCTCTTGGATGTAATTCTTTAAAAAGTTGTTTAGATTGTTAACAATGGTTTATAAAGGAGGATTCACTAAAACACAAAATCCTATTATTAAAATTAATTACATTTAGATTAAAATCCACCTATAGAAGCACTCCTCCCAACTCTACCTGTACCTTCTATATTAAGTGCTTAAATTTGACCTTCCTTTACATGCTAAGAGGAAAAGGAAGGAAAATGAGTTGTAGAAGCACATTTTTGCATGATCCTTGAAGTTAAAACATTTAAATGGATGTGGGGAGGTGAAGAGACACTCCACCCATGTTTTTAGCTAGAGATCAGATTATGGAGGCCGTACAAGTACCCAAAACCCCCTAAAAATAAGGAGAAACTCACCTTTATTGATTTTAACTAAACTCTGACTAATACTAACCTTATTCTGACCTCTCCCACATTTAAATTGATCTTGCTAATAAATGTTTCCTTTTAGGAGTTTGTACAAATCCATTAATGAGATAGAAAGTGGCCAAAGGACCCTTTTTTTGCACAATAAACTTAGGAAATGGACAATTCATAACTTGCAAACACATTGAAACATGTTAAAGACCATTCTAGGAAAAATTGACCAAAAATAGACCTTTGACCAACTTTTACCAAGGTTTGACTTTAGTTGACTAGACTATTCTAAGTAGGGTGAGATTAGATCAAGACTAGGACAGTGTTGATTAAGATAATAGACCAACAATAGCACCCCATAGGACCTATATAACTTTCTCCAAAAGTTTTAAATTTAGGGGTTGACCTCATTTGACTAGAATTCAAATTTGGTTAGTAGGTATTACAAGGGCCTTCAAAATATCACCCAGTAGTGGCTTCCATGTAAAGGAAAATTGCACTTGTTCCTTGAAGGAGAAATCCACTCTTATCCATGTTTGAAATGTATCTCCTAGGATATACCTTAAAGGGGAAATCCACTCTTATGCATGTTTTAAAGGTATCTTCTTCATTTTTTCCTCTCCAATAAGTATCATTGGCATAAGTGCACCTCTAGTTGCCAAATGCCCTCACCCTAGCCCTCCTAAGTTTTAAAAGCATTCCCCAAAATATAGTTATCGATGTACCTCTCCCATCATTAATTTTAGAGTATAAATACCCATGGTAAGACAATTATTATGAATCCACTTAGGAGCATCAGAGTATCATTTACCCAAATAATTAGATGCATTGAGATTTTAATAGCATTAAGCAATTGTAGAGAGCATAAAGAGTAGAGAAAGCCAAGCCAAAAATTGTGAGAATTTGTGAGTAGGGATTGTTAATCCAGTGCATTCAGTGAGATAGAGAGTGGTTTTGAATAATAATTCTTGATGGAGACTTCTACATCTTCAGTGACACTAGCATAATTATGGACAAAACCCATTTAAGGGTGAATATTAGTACAAATGCAAAATCTTGAAGGATTTATCCAATTATTACCCACAAGGGAATGGGATGGTGGAGTCTATAAACAAAAATTTGATCATATTGATCAAAATAATGTGTGATGATAAGTAGAAGGAGTGGCACTTACATGTGAAGATGACCCTATGGGTAGATTGCATCACCCCTAAATTGGTTTTAAAGACTTCCCCGTATGAGCTTGTATATGGGAAGGAAATAATTATGCTATTATGATAAGAAATCCCTACATAATAGCCCTTGAAGGCTATTGAAATTGAATAAAATGGAGAAATGAAGGTTCAGCTTACTTAATTGCTCAAAATATAAGAGGCAAGGGAACAGGAAAGTGATGCGAAGCTCATACAATAACAAGTGGTTAAGTGATGATTCAATAAAAAGTCATTGAACCCAAGATTTAAACTTGGAGATTTAGTTCTCAAATATGATCAATGAGTTGCAAAGCTAGGATAGCATGTGAAGCTCGATTCTCTTTGGAGAGGACCATTTCACATCATCAGTGATAGGCAGGGGAATGCTTATGAATTAGAAAATAAAGAGGGAAATCTATTGGACATCCCCATCAATGAGATCGACTTGAAGCATTTTAATTAAATTACCCATATTCCCCCTTGTACATAATTAGTTAGTTTCCCTTTCTTTCATGTGTTTCCTTTTTCTTTTTGTTGTTTCCCCTTGTTTCTTTTTCCTTCCCTTGTTGTTTCCTTTTCAAATAAGTGTCATTGGCACAAGTGACTCTTCTAGTCACCATGTGTCCCCTCCCTAGTCCTTCAAATCTATAAAAAATATTCTCTAAAAGATGGTTATCTACCCGCCTTACTTTCCATTAATGCCAAAGGCCCCATTTTTGTGTGACTCCCCATAATGATCACCACAAATCTCTCATGATTGGCCCTATGAGTGTGTGTGCTACCCTTATCATTTATGGGGGTGCCCAATTTTAAAAAAATTCATCATGGGCCTGCCTAGTGGTGTCGATGTATGAATACACTTGCCTCATTTGAGATAACCATTGGACACATTGAGAGTGTCAAGAACATCAAGCGAATTTAGAGAAGTAGGAAGGTTCAAATCTATAGTTACAAGTAGTAAAGTAGAGAACCATTAATCCAGACCTTTAGTAAAAATAGCAAGTGGTTTTAGAGAATAATCCTCACCAATGGAAGTTATACATCTTCATCAAGAAGAAACTAGCATCCTATCAGACAAAGAACCTACGATTCGAGTAGTGGGGGTGACCTTTCCCTCAAACATGCAATAAGCAAAGCCAATGCCTTCACCCCTGCTCCATCAAAATAAAATATTCCCAACAGTAAAAAAGCATCTAAGAGGGAATGGAGGGACCAAACATTGGTCACCAACTTTATAGATAATCTCTTTGACCTAAAGTTGGTCAAGAACCCCAAGAGTCTGAGAGAGGGCACTTATGCCTAAATGATCTCAAGGGCCAATAAAAATGATTACGACTCATTTAGCTACATGTTATGGGAATGCACATTGACATATTTCATGGTGACTTATGTTCATCCCTCCCTAGAGATCATCACCCTATGTGCATAAAGATATGATTCCCACTCTAGCATAATTAATGATAACACCCATTTAAGGGAAAAAATTGGCATAGATAACATTAGGGAGATGCTTTGGCTCCCTAGTGATTTAGAGGCCAAGATCTATAGCATAAATAGTCTCCAGACTATCTGGGATTCTTAGGTTTAAGAAAAGGGAGACTTCCTTGGCTTTTTCCTCAAAATTTAAATCATAGATATGCCACCTATGCCCATTTCCCTCAAAAGGTTTTCCATGCATCCCCTGAGATAAACTTTGTCCATGTTGGCCTTCATCTTTAGAATGGACTGTGATGCCAACATCAAAGACTTCCAACTAAGGGCACTCTTCCTCATAACCTCAACATAGAAGGGATAAGCTTTTAGGTTAGATTTTTTATAATCCACCATTGCCTCCATAAGAGATGAGCTGGAAAAAATTTAAATAATGGGTACCTTCTAGTACTCGTCATTCCTTCTACATCTCATTTTGTTCTAGCATCCCCAGTTCTTCTCCAAATACCTTGACCTTAACTCCTTTGAAATAGATGTCTTCCCCAATGTGGTAAATCCAATCACTATATGGACCCAGTTCCTGTCTATCAATGGGGACTACTATGAGTTTTTAGATCTTTTTATGGCTCTAGTTCTCATCGATCTCAGCATGGATCCCCTTACATTTAAAATGACAAAAGCACAGTTGGCATGGATCACTAAGAGCAAGGTCCCAATCAATTGGTTCTAGGGAGCCCACTTCTCATTAATTTGAGTGCAAATTTTTTAGGGAGAACCCTTTTGTCTCCCATGCATGCTGATAGATTAGACTCTAGCCTTAGAGCATGCTCACCAACTCGATAGCTAGATTCCATCTACGAGGCAAAAAAATAAGAAGAAAGGCTTGTATGATGTCCCCTTCATAAGAAGAGGCATTACAATGTGTAAAAATCATAAGGAATGCCTACTCATATCCAAGCTGGTGAAACTTGGCCTAGACCTAATAGATGATAGATGGAATTGTGATCTAACTAGATACATAGCAAACTTGAAGACCACCAGTACCCGCAGGTATGAAGCCTGGCCTTACCTAGAGTAAAGGAAGTTTCCCATGGAAGACATTCCCTAGAATTATGTGGACTTTGCTTATATCTCATTGGATGCCATCAAGCCATGGGAGTATTTATATGAGAAGGTATAAGATCACAACCCAACCAATAAATTGTCAAAGGTGATGAAGAAGTAGCTCAAAGAGTTAGGATGGAGGAAAGATAAAAAGTTTGCCTTTATAAAATATATGTATGAGATCAACCTGCCCTATGCCAATCTTGATAAGGATGATAGAGATAGAATCTTTGATAAGCTTTGGGAGGAGCATCATCAAGAGGATGGATTGATAGAATAAGAAACCTCCCCTAAAATAATGATAGGAGGAGAAGGAGAAGAAGAAGAGGAGGAGGAAGATACTCTTGGGTTTGTAGCAAGAGTCATGCCACTGTAGAAAGAGGTTGAGGTCTTGAAGGTTTAAAATCATTCTTCATGGCCATCTTCCTTGTACTCACACTCCATATCTCTATAACATCAACAATATTCCTCTAGGCACCTCATGACTGGTTCATCCTAGTACAAGTATCTTGAGGCACCCAAATACAGCCCTCCACTTGAGCCCATGCAAAATAAAATCCACTTTTTAGGTCCCTACCTTCCACCTTCACCTCTCTCATCACCTCCATAGTTCCATCCACCATCTTGCCTCAGGTTGCAATAGTCTCTACTAAACAAGAAAGAACCACCTTGGCCCCTCTCTCATCTTCTTCCACTTAATACTCCACCAAGATTGCATCACTTTCCTTTGTGGTCCTAATCTCTTCTTACATGATTTTCCTCACCCCAGCACCTTCAACTTCGACATCATCCTCTATTATGGTGCACTCACCATTCCCCCCATTCTATGAGATCCCATCATTCTCTACTTTCACCCTCACACTACATCTAACTTCCTCTAGAGGAATGGCACCCACTACTTCACAAGTAACTATTCCATTCACACTGCCAGAGGGAATCCCCTTTGTGGGGGAGAGAATTCAATGGCTAGATTAGTACTAGTATTAGGTGAACATAAAAAGAGCAAATCAAGAGCTTTGAATGGAAATAAAGAGAGGGAAGTAGGCCAAGGCCTATGCTAAAACTCACATGCAGTCATTTTATGACCCTAATTAGAAATCCCTTATGTTTTCTCATCTAACCCCCCAAGTAGTCAAGCCCCAAGGATAGATGCCGCTAAGGGACTACACTATTCAAGTTGTTAGCCTCAACATCATCTAGGCTAGGCCCACTGATAGATTTGAGCTGATGGAAGAGACACAAAAGTTTGTTACCATGGACTACCTCAAGGTGACCTAATAGCTAGAAAAGACCAACCTAAAACTTATAAGAGTGAAAGATACAGTCAAACACCTCAGTGTTGAGGCTAAGTTCAAAGATGCAAAGATCAATAAATCAAGGTTTGACCTATAAATATTCATCTCTAATGAGAGCTTCTAAGTGGAAGTGAACTTATAAGTGGCCACCAAAAATGAGTTGTAGTAGAAGGAGATTGAATTGACTTGAGTCTGCAAGGATCTCTCTAATTTTTATCGATCATATTAGCAATTATAGCAAAAGGTGAAATAGGAATCCTTGGTTAAGGACCAATAAATTGAGAAGATGATGAATGACCTTACCACCCATCCACAAGTCATGAAAATCTTATCTATGGTGCAACAACTATACAAATCCTATTGAGAAAGGATCAAGGTCATAGTGGCAAAGCTGAAAACAACATTGAATTTCATTATAGATGCACAAAATTTGTCTTCTCAAATGAGCACATATGTTGATAAGGTGATTGTCTTCATCTCTCCCAAGGTCCCAGAGTTAGAGAGCCTCATCCAAAATCTCTACAGTGCTTCTCATGACATTTTATAAGCACTAAGGGTGACCAACTAGAGGTAGGCAGTGGCCAAGGTCAATGAGTTTCTTAGATATAGCAAGGCAACCAACAAGTGCAAGGCATTCCTTAATGCCTTAGAGCATGTGGTTTGAGATAGATGGAGATGCATCGAGTAGTTATTCTAGTTGGGACTTATCTCCCCTTTTTTGGTAATTAACAATGTCCTCCCTGAGGGCCAGATCAAAGCACTACTTGAGTAAAAGTAGAATGACCAAACTATCTTCATAACTCTTGATCAAACACATGATGTATCCAAGGTGGAAAATATTTTGCACCCACTCACCCAACTAGAGTTCCATATGTTATTGGTGGTCAAAGACTTGGAAAACATATCCTTTAAGGAGATAATAGATCTGTATAGAGCCTTTGAGGCTCTAGAAAAGGATACCTATTCGAAGGAATAAGAATGGGCACCCATGCATGTAGCCCTTAAAAAATTATAGGTATATATACCTTCATCCCATTTTTGCAATTTTTCTTCAACTAGTCTAAGTATCAGAGTTTTGGGTTCTTTCATCCATAGGTGGATGCCCCTATGAGTCATCAAGAACTATGGATCAAAAATCCATGTTTGTCAATTTTGGAATAGCTCATCTTTGGCTTTGGAATCGCTTGATAGTTAGTAGTTCCTTGGCACCATTCCATGGTTCCCCATTCAGTCCCTTCTTTGAGGACCCTTTTCAAATTTTTTCCTAAGTACTAGCCTTTATCCACTTCTAACACATGATTCCCCCATGCTTAATTTCATTGAAGAAGTCCCTAACCCATTTGAAGAAGCACCAGATTGATGAGTATCATCTCCATGCTTGTCTAAGAGTGGTGTCAATTTTCCAAAACTTAAAGGAGCACCATTAGAATAGAGTGTAGGTCTCTCCTTTTGAGCAAAACTTTTGAAACACTTTAAACCTAGCTTAAATTTTAATCTAATGATTCCAAGGGGGACCAAGGTCATTAAACATAGCATAGGTAGGACATCTTCAAAAGTATACAAGTGGTACCAACTCACTTTTCCTAAGCATAGTGGCCATAACAAAATAACACAATTGCACCATATCTAGGATCTGAAGGCTAACTACACTCATGAGCTCAAGACCCTATTTAAGTTGCCATAGCACCATCATAGGTGTGAGTGTTATAATCTCCAAGTTTCATTTCCCCAAGGTGTCACCTCAGCTATTATTCTAGGCTCTTCCCTTTTAGAAGGGGCTGGTTATTATTTTTCACTAGTTATTATATTTGGTATTATTGCTTTCTTAGCCATTGTAATAGACTAAGATAGTAGTAGTTAGCATTTTTTTTATTATGCAACCTTAATAGGTGCACCTCACAGATGTGATTGGATGCTTTGTATGTGCCTTTCATGGCCTTCTATATTCTATTATCCATCTACAATAAAGAAGATGTGATGTTTTATGTTATTTGGAGTAGATAAGTATCTTTGTATGATGTTTCTTTTCTTTTACGTCTATAGTTCGGGTCTTTGATTGCATAATGGACTATAGCTCATGATTTTTGATCCTTCATGGTCTATAATGCTTAAGGATCTAATCAATTTTATGAAATTATATATTAATGTTTCAAATCTCACAGTGCATTTCCTTATGTTAAATTTACTTTACATGTTATTTGTTTTCCTTTTTTCAAACTTAAATGAAGAGCTAGCTTCTAAAATCCTCAAGGTTGCTTTATAGACTACAATTTGGTCCCACCCCTTTAAATCTTCTACCTTTCATGTAAATGAAAATTACACTTATTCCTTTAAGGATAAATCCACTCTTG
Source organism: Torreya grandis (assembly GCA_037957365.1). Classification (NCBI taxonomy): domain Eukaryota; kingdom Viridiplantae; phylum Streptophyta; class Pinopsida; order Cupressales; family Taxaceae; genus Torreya; species Torreya grandis. The sequence continues at coordinate 424,063 of JARHVA010000260.1, forward strand.
TCCCTATTTGAAATGTATTTCCTAAGAGATACCTTGAAGGGGAAATCAATTCTTGTGCACATTTCAAAGGTATCTCCTAGGAGATACATTGAAGGTACTACAAGGTCCTTCAAAATATCACCTAGTAGTGCCTTCTATATAAAATAAAATTGCACTTGTTCCTTAAAGAAAAAAACCACTCTTGTGCCTATATGAAAGGTATCTCTTAGGAGATACCTTGAAGGGGAAATCCACTCTTTTGCATGTTTGAAAGGTATCTCCTAGGAGAGACCTTGAAGGTATTACAAGGGTCTTCAAAATATCATCCAGTAGTGCCAAAATAAGAGATTCCACTTGTTCACCACTTGTTCATACAACTACCAGTAGTGATTTCCATGTAAAGGAAAATTATACTTATTCCTTGAAGGAGAAATCCACTTTTGTGCATGTTTGAAAGGTATATACTAGGAGATACCTTCAAAGGGAAATCCACTCTTGTGCATGTTTGACCTTGAAAGTATTACAAGGGCCTTCAAAATGTCACCCAGTAGTGCCTTCCATTTAAAGAAAAATTGCACTTGTTTTTTGAAGGAAAAATCCACTCTTATCCCTATTTGAAATGTATCTCTTAGGAGATAACTTGAAGGGAAAATCCACTATTGTGCATGTTTGAAAGGTGTCTCCTAGGAGATACATTGAAGGTATTACAGGAGCCTTAAAAATATAACAAAGTGGTGCCTTTTGTGTAAAGAAAAATTCCATTTGTTCCTTGAAGGACAAATCAATAAAATGGACTTTAGGAAACACAAATAATAATTCATAGCAGCATTGGAAGGGCTAAAACCATGATCATCTGAAAACATGTCCATTAATCCAAATAAGAGTCAGGAATAATTTACAACTAAAAAAAGACCTATAGCAAGTTTATTTTCAAATAAAATTCCATTCAACCTGCAATATAGAAACACAAGCAACAAATCATAGCAATATTGAAAGGGGTAAAACCATGATCATCTAAAAACATGTCCATTGATCCAAATAAGAATTGGGAACAATCTACAACCAAAACAAGCATGGATGATCTCCAAATTGGAAAATGTCATTTGGTAATGAGCAAGATCGGTTACTACAGACAATAGGAAATATTAAAGTTAAGGCTCAGGAACATATAAAAGCTTAAACCAAGTGACATTGATTAAATTTTCCAACATGATAAAATGACCATGGCATAAATAAATTTTGAGGAAATCAATGTCTTAGGAAAATTATCTTAGGCAAATTATTTTGTAAGCTAAAGCAGTGATGACAAAAAACCTGAAGAGTCTTTGCTAAAAAGGCCAAAGAGTACTTTCAAAAGGTTTAAAGGGAACTTCTCATTAGGGAAAGGTCTGGGACTAAAGTCCTGAAGGGTAAGTCTAGAGGGAAAAGGGCCATTTCAAAAAGTCTGAAGGATACTTTCAAAAAGGTCGAAGGGTTCTTTAAAAAATCCCAAAGGTCACTTCTCATCGGGGAAAGGACCCGAGACAAAAGTCCCAAAGGGTAAGTCTAAATGAAAAAGAGCCATTATAAAAATGTTGAAGGGTAATCATGGAGGGCAAAGGGCCATTTTGAAAAAAGGTTGAAAGGAAATTTTATAGGGTAATTACCCTTGCCAAAACTCTTGAAGGGTAAGTTGCACAAAGCCTGAAAGGTATGTGCCCTTTTGGTCATTGTTTTATCAAAATTACATTGATAATATTGTTGTGGGAAATTGTTTTGATATTTTTGAGTCAAACAAAATATCCGATGATAAAAGTCTGAAGGGTCATTTCAAAAGGGAAAAGTGACAAAAGGTTGCAGGGTCTTTCCAAAAAAGCCCTTAGGTTCTGTAATTTTGACAGTTTCACATTGAATCTTGGAATTAAGACACATTTACCCCTTGATAAGATAGAGAAGACCTTATACATAATGATCAATGTATTTTTAACTACCTTCTTTAATTGAAACACCTATTTATTCATTTAATCCTTTCTTCACTATATTAGTGATTAGTAAGTTCCACCTTGAAGTATTTTACTATGAGACTCCTTGTAATACCTTAATGGGTGAGTTGAAATTATCTTCTTAAGGGTAAAATGAAGGTATCTTAATGGGTGACTTGAAATTATCTCCTTCATAAAGTGTCACTTTGGGAAGCTTCCAAAATAAGGGGAAGGGTAGAGTAGAAAAGAAAGTCCCTATGGTTACATAGACAAACATAGTCAAACAGTCTCAGAAAGTTTGATATAAGAAAACTCAAAGATTTGGGCCAAAGGTTGCTCCTAGAAGATACCTTGAAGGATAAATCCAATCTTGTGCCTATTTTAAAATTATCTCATTGAATCCCTTATAGACCTATTTAACACTAGGAAATTTAAACCTCAAGGTATTTGTGGATCGTAATCCATGTTTTGAAGTTTTGGGTTAGTTAGTCTTTTCATCATCAACAAACTCAAAAAATTTCAATGGGTGGTGTATTGGCCTCCTCTTTCTCAGGTTCCCCTTCCTCATATTTTGGCTAACTTTTGATCCCTTCTACTGATGACACATTTCATCATGGTATTCCTCAAAAAAGAAGGGAGTTCTTCTTTAAAATAAAGGTGCACCATTGGCTGAGGGAAGTGGGCCCCATTTCTAAAAAGAATTATGTAAGTAGTTCAGAGGGAGAAACACATCACCACAGTGCTTCTTCTAAGAATCATGGGAATCCTATAGGTTGCTTCACAAATCATAATTATGTCCCACATCTGTAAATATTTCCATAGAAAATTTTTCATCGAGAGTGAGAGTTTTAGGCATCAACAATATCCACTAGGAGATTCCTTCATGGGTAACTTGAAGGTATCTTCTAAGAGATACCTTGAAGATATTACAAACCTCAATAACACTGGGCAAATTCAATCTCAAATTATCCAATAGGATATTCCTTTGAGGGTTCATGGGTAACTTGAAGGTATCTCCTAAGAGATACCTTGAAGATATTAAAAGGAACATTAAGGTAAAGGAAAATTTTAGAGGTACAACAAGGTAATTATTTGATTCTAAAACTATTAATGTAATAGTGAAAATTGTTAAAATGGATTTAGGTGGAAAGAGCATGTGCACATGAGGACCAAAAATGTGGGCTCTCCCAAGTATTAGAAGGCCCTTTAAGTTATCAAGTTATCAACCAGTAGTGCTTTCAAGGTGAAGGAAAGTTTTATTGGGAGATACATTCAAGGTGAAGGAAAGTGTTTTCGAGGTGTCCATTAGGAGATTCCTTCAAGGGCCTTGAAGTACACTTGTAATACCATCATGGTTAACTTGAACATATCTCTTATGAGATGTCTTATAATAAAAATTCACACTTATGCATGATTGAAAGGTATCTCCTAAGAGATAACTTGAAGGTACCTATTGATGAGTGCTTTGACACATATTAGAAACATACTTCCCCTCATATTTCTCATTTAAAACAAATTTTGTGTGTTCATTTTCCCATTATATTATATTGGTTGGTGCACATAATTTATTTTCAATTTGGTTATACCGTATTAGTTTAAGTGTGAGTTAATGTATACATTACGAAGATTTAATATGTATTTTGTATTGTAGTTTAGAATTAACATTTGTTGATATACATTTAATAACTTCTCAAACACAAAAAAAAATCATGAACCGATGCAATATGCATCTTGCATTTTACAAAAGATCAATATTTAAATCATTTCAATTGTTTTACAAAATGTTTTCGGGTAAAAAAAGAATTCCCACACTTAAAAGGCAGAAGAAGGTATCACTCCAAGATAATTTGGATAGAGTATCATTTAAAATACCAACACCCAAATTGAATCCACATCAACATCTTCTATTTTATGGTGGCAACAAAATACTTCTTGTTGATTGGTATTTTGAATTGTTTAGTCTTCCAAACATGCATGCAAATATATACTTATTTAGAACTATATCAAGAAAAGAATCTTCTTTGATTAGAATAATATTTGCGTATGATAAGGATGAACTTGAATATTCCTTTAAATTCCAACTAGATGGAATGGAGAAGATGTAATTCTCTGTCGAACTACAGCTAATTTTAGTAAATTTACACCTAGTAAAATAGAGTTGACAAAAATTAATTTTTGTCCTTCTTGTGAAACATTTGGGTTTCATTTGAATAACTATGACTACCTTTAAATGTTTGGGTTGATAGACAAAGATAATTTGGTCATTAGAATACAACATACGTTGAAATAAAAACATGAACAAGGGGAAATATATTTTTATATTTACCATCATGCAAACATGTATTTAAAATACCCTACAATCATTACAGAAAAAACATTGAAGAAAACAAGACAAGCAAGGGAAACATATTTTTATGCATATTTTAAATAGGCCATACAAGTACTCATACTAATGGAGAAAAATGAGATTAAATAAAAGGTTAGAACACTTTTGTTAACACAAACTTCTAATAAGACAGTGAATTATCTACATGGTATATTTCCTCTAAAAATTACGCTTTGAACATTCCTATAGGGCTATGTGAATTGGGGATGCTAATATCAAAATAAAAAATCTAAATGAAAGAGGGGTGAATAATATAATTCATTCATTTGTAAAACATAATGAGGTTTCGATGAAGGATGCTTTGTTAATTCCTTTTGATCCAAGCAACCCTAAATATATTATTAAATCAAAGTAAGTCCTAGAAGATATGATGGAGAAAAAACCATAAGGTTCAAAATTGTAGATGGCCAACACATAATTACAACACAATAGAGAATTCTTTGAGATGAAGAATACAATTCATAATCATTGAGAAATAAATATTTTGTTAGTAGGGTAAGATTTCTGAAAACTTGTACTCTATTCCATATTGTGCACAAAATATGTAACCAATATAATAAATCCAATGAAATAATTTATAAGGCTTCATTTGTAGAAAGAGTTAGATCTGCACATGACCTTATCAAACTGAGAGGTTAGAAGAATCTTGAAATAGGAAAGAAAAAGATGAAAGAAATACATGAATAAGATATACACTTATTCACTCAAATGAACTATTCAGCACAACAAATGTAAGAGAGAAAATCCTTTCTTTTCATGGAATAGTTCATTTAAGATTATTTTGATAAGGTGTTTGATTTGTTTGAAAGTGGTACTTTACCTAGTTTAGATAAATAAGATTTAAATCTAATTGGTATAAAAATACTTATAAATATTAAAGGGATTCCAGACAAACAACAAATAGAACTAGTAGATTTATTGGAAAAAATGTTTATTTCATTCTTAAAAAGCCTTGGGTACAATAACATATAAAATTAGTGCAAAAAAGTAAAGTTGTAAAGTAACATATTATCAAAAATTGTAGATTATTTCAGCAACCATGATATGACACTACCACCAGACCAAACAATCATACTTACAGATGTAATGGAGCATTATAAAATTTTTACAAAAAGGTTTGATGATTTGTGTGTTCTGAATGAAGGTATTTCAAAAAATAAAAAAGGTTAGGAATAATTATCTCAAGATTCATTAAGCATATTGAAAAATTATCTATATAATAATATATGTCATCTTCTTGAGATAGATACAGAAAGATTCAGCTACCATTATAGGCTCCCATGTCTTTGGTCATCCATTTTAGAAGATTTTAGTGAAATGTTCATTCTTGGTCTGAATGTCAATTTGATAATTATTGATATTTTAAATCTCACTGAAGTTTTAAAGGAAGAACACCTTCACCTATTTCTAAAGGCATTGATTGAAAAAGTTATTTTCAAGGCTTTCAATGTATTCATCATCTAGAAACTAGAACATTAGTATGCCATTCAGACCTCTCTCAAGAATCTACATGTTGGTGATTTCCATTCCATGCAAGATACAGGTGTCATACTATAGGGTCTAAATAGTTATGGAATCATTAGACACATATTATAGGTATCATTTTTTGTCAATATCCCACTCATTTTTAGCTGTAAGGTTTCAGCCTCCATTCACAACAAAGTAGATTAGAGGAAGGTTTTAACATCTACAAAGATGTACCAACATTTCAAATGATTGGTTTGCACAAAAAAATAAGGCCATTCAAAAAAGAACTAGATAACAGTTTTGGGAGAAACTTGTCTCTACTGTTAATTATTCAGATGCATGTGACATGTTAGGGGTATATACAGGAGCTGGATTGGTACGTACTTATATATATATATATATCTTGCATTACAAATATAGAAGAAAAATAATTTTTAATATTTAATTTCAAAATTGTTTGACAAATTTAGAGCAACCAATACAAGAACAATTGCTTAGATCAGTACCACTAGGTACATAACATTTTTAATTTATTTTATGATCATGCTTCATTTTCAAAATATAACATCTTAACAATGTTTCAGTGTGTATGCTTTATTTTTTAAACCTAACAACTTAATAATATTTTGATGTGTAGCACTCTGGCATTGCATGCAAGTGAAGAAACAATAATAATGAAAGATCATATCAATAAACATAACACATCGCAAGTTGTTGAAGGTAACATAAGATTATGCATATTTTTCAACTATATATTTTTTTATTTATCAATGATTCACAATACTGATAGAATATTTATTTATCTATTTATGTCTCAATTAAGACAATTCATAATGTACCTCTAAAACTTTGTGTCTCTAACACAACTACCTATGACATAGCTCTACAAGTTGGCGCCTATATGAAAACAACACATTAGGTGAAACTCTACAACAATACACATTTTTAAAATGCAAATATCAAATAAATTGATGATGAGAATTTTTAGTTACTACATTATATAATACCTTGCAGGGAATAAATAACTAAAGTTTCAATGAAAGAGTGCACCCATATAGACTACAAAAAGGTAAAAAACCATTTCAATAAATGTATAATTATACAATTTCATACAAGTCTAGAATATATTAATTATCTTTATTTATTTAAACATATTACAATTGAATTTTTATTCATGGATAGGAGATTGTGGAAGACAATAAAATATAGACTTGCATTAGCTTGGGATTTGGAAGTGTGGGTTCATTTTATTATTGTGTAGACTTTAATGTGGTTGTATTTACCCATTAAATTATTTTTTACATGTTTAATTTACCAACATTTTTTAATTTGATGTCTTATTGGAAGTATATAAATGGAGTTCAACTATTAAGGTGTATATTCATTTGAATTTAGTGATAGTGAACCACAGCTTAGAAGAGTAAATATTATTTTGTTTGTTGTGATAGGTTGTATAAACATATAAATATGTATTAGTATGCATAAGAACAAGTAATACTTTCATTACTATAAGAATATAGATGTTGGTTGATCAATGTTAAATTTTTATCAACGTCTATGAGAAATGAATTATGGTAAAATGGCACTGTTTCAGAATATGATAAATTCATGGTCAAGTTATAAGAATTCAATATGAACTTTTATATACATATGTATGTTACAAAATTGACAATAGATATGGTACATCCATGTATAATGAGTATTATAGTTACAATGTGCATGAGCATGCATTTATTTTTATGTGTTTTAAATATGAATCTTTTTAAGATTTAAATACATGCAAAAAAAAATGAATCAAATGAAATGCATTATATTTTTATCTTACAATAAGAAATGCAAATCAAAATCGCATCAACGACCAGTCTAGTAACATGTAAAACATTTTCTTAATAACATGTAAAGCATTTTATTAGAAAATTTTCATGTTATATTTATTATAATATAATATTTATAATAAATGATTCATTTATTTTTTAATAAATTATAGACATTTCAAAAGAGCAGCTAAAACAGACTTCTAAAAAATTATTGATTTTGGGGTTGGATGACTTAACATTATTTGTTGTGCATAAAATAAAAGATATACAAATACATGATACGGAAAAAAAAAAGATTATAAAATAGAAAATATGTCATACTACATTCGAGATTATTCCAAAAAAAAATTGAAGGTGGCACTGCAGTCTTTTTCTTACGTTGGCATTTGGTCAATGATAGAGAACAATCATTTGAGGATACTCATTCAAGCCATCGGTTACACAAGTTCAAATTTCATGTTTGTTTGGGGGAAAAGATATTCTAAGCCATTCAATATAAACATAAAAAATTGGATGAATTTATTTTTAAAGGGACCTTCGGAGATGATTTTTCAACTACCAACACGTTGTTTATTGATTGTAATTCTTAGAATTGTGTTACAAATCAAAAATTTAAATTGAGTTATGTTATGTCAAGTAGATATACTAGAAATGAAGTTAGAAAGATGAAAAAGATTGGAGAATCAAAATGACATCAATCATCACATTCTTGGGAGAAAGCAAGAAATCCATGTCAGTAGTTGTGAACCAATGTTTAGAAAGATGTAACTTTTCCTAATTCTTTCAAGTGTATTTATTCATTATAAATTATAATTCTAGTAATAAACATTATCATCAATTTCATACAAATCAATTCTAAATTATTTCAAATATAGTTCAATAATTTTTAAAATAATTGATTCTAATTTAGAATTACTTTGATCTGGTTAAGTGTAATTTGATTTATAGTTGGAGATTCCTTGAAATTATTGAATTAGTATATTGACACTTGCTCATGAAGATATTCCCAATGAAAAACAAATAATCATAAAAATATTTTATTACGTAGATGAACTAGATTTCTTAATAAGTTTTCATCCATATTTTGCCCTGTCAAATAGTGCCTCATGTCCTAGCAATGAAAGCTACTTTAAAGGATCAATGATTGGTATGAAGGCCTAGAAGGGTGCCACGAGTTTGAAATAGTCCAATCTATTGAAAATGATCTGCTTCCAAATGGTTTGAAATAATTCAATTTATTTGTAATATAGAAAACATATTTATGGAGAAAATATTCTCCATCCACTTTAGTGGGTATAATTTTAAATTATTTAAAATAGCTCAATTTAATCGAAATGATCTATAATGCTCAAATGGTTTGAAACAGTCTAATTTATTTGGAATAAACAAAATTTATTAGTGGATAAAATCTTCTTCACTCTAAATATAAGTCTAAATTATTTAAAATAGCCCTATTTATTCAAAATGATCTATGCCCAAATGCTTTGAAACATTCTAATTTATTTTGAATATAACAAATTTATTTTTGGAGAAAATTCTCTTCACTCCACTTTACTAGGTATAAGTCCATTTTATTTAAAATAACCCAATTTATTTGAAATGATCTATGCCTAAATAGATTTAAATACTCTAATTTATTTGGAATACATTTGTTTTTTGAATAAAATTTTCTCCACTCCACCTTGGTGGGTATAAGTCTAAATTATTCAAAATAGTCCAATTCATTCAAAATGATCTATGTCCAAATAGTTTGAAACAGTCCAATTTATTTGGAACATAACAAAATTATTTTTAGAGATAATTTTCTCCACTCCACTTCAGTGGGTATAAGTCCAAATTATTCAAAATAGTCCAATTCATTCAAAATGATCTATGACCAAATGGTTTGAACAGTCCATTCTATTTGGTATAGAAGAAAATTATTTTTGAAGAAAATATTTTCCACTACACTTTAGTGGGTATAAGTTCAAATTATTCAAAATAGTCCTTAAACTATTGAGATTCCATATAATGCCTCTTTATAATTTTTATCAACAATTGAATAAGTCACATAAATTTAGCATTGCTATTGAATTTAAAATAGTCAAATATTCATTATTTTTAGCTACTAATAAGGTTGCAGATGATGTTACTCTTTTGGAATACTTCTAACAGTGAATTAAGTCAAAAATATCAATGTTAGAACCTAAATCCTCCTTTGAAAATAGCATTGCATGTTCCTATGAATATTATTTTAAAATCAAATCCATTTAGACACTTGTGTTGTACCATATTTATGTTTGTTCCATAAACCATTATGTATAGGATGTTATACCAACATTTGATATTTTTTCTCTCTGTAGAGATGGAAAATATGGTTGATAAGATACAGTTATTAGAATAGTTATTTATGAGCCTATCATTATAAAACTTGATTTGATGCAATTAGATTTTTCTAAGGATGATCCTAACCTTTACATTATTGATATCATTGATTCATGGACAAATATTATACACAACTTATGCTACATCATTAATTATATTATAAAAATAAATATCTCTTGAATTCAACCAATTTAGAAGGATTTGATGACAAAGCATATAATAATGTTGGAGTAAATAAAATTATTATATGGGATATATATGTTCCCTCGTTTGATATGTTGGGTTGTATTTTTCAAAATTGATAGGAATAAACTCATTTGATTAGATATGTATGTGATACCAAACACAAATTCATATGATTTTACCATCAATTCAAGCATGTATGTTTTATTTTATTGAAGTAAGACATCATATCACAATAAAAGTGGTTGTTTAAAAATCCGTATAAACTCCTATAACTAATCAACCAAGCTTATCTTCATAACAACTTATGTGCTAATATATGCACAAGCATCTATCAATCTAAAAATAACAACTAGCCAATATTTAGGATTTATTGTAGAAGGAAAAAGTCTATAAATTAATTCTCTAATTAGTATAATACTTGTTATTTATTGTTTATCATAATACCCTTTCTTAATGATTAAATCAAATGATTTAGTCACTACTACAATATTATGATTAAATTCAAACATGAACTTAATTAAATTGTAATATTTTTGTCATCAAGTGTTTGTATAGATGCTAATACATCTTACCAAAGTAAATGGGTGATTAGCTACTACAACCATTGAATAACATAAGAATTAGTGTTAAATACTAATTTCACCAAATTCCCTATATAATAACTTTGAGTTTTGGTTGATCTTGAATGTTTCATGTTTAACATTTTTTTTTTAGAGTGATCAATTTCAATAAAAATTGTAATATACACAAGACTAAACAACTTGGTATATCCCAAAAAGGATATTCTTATAGTGATCTCTTATACGAATGACACTTCATACTCTCCACCTTTGAATATTTCTAGGACATATAATACATATACCATTATTGTGTCTTTTTTGCATGCCCCTACCACCTACAACCTTCATGGAAAACTTCCATTTAAGTTTGATTATGGAATTTATAAGTTGTAAGGCTTAACTACCTATGAAACAACTCTAAGAGAAATTTTTTCTTGCTCATCACCTTGCACAATTTACCTTCATTATATTTATAGATCTACCTTTCATGGAATGATTAAATTCACCTCCTTGAACATCCTTCAGTATGGTTTGGTACCAATTTGGTCTCTTTTTTTGGACCTCCTAATCTATTGTGAAGTTTAAGAAACAATCTCTTCACTACTAGATCCCTCCCTAGACTATGACTCTTCTGATGTTTTCAACTCTAAGCCATGTTCAATTTTATTATTAGAACTTACTCCATAAATATCATTAGCACCTACCCTTACATTACTATTTATAACTTTGTCATTTTCATAAAATAATGGTATTGTCTCACCTACAACAACATCCCTACTTATCACAATTATTTTTTTAGAGACATAAATTAATATATATTCCTTAGACATCATTATATCCAAAATATATATATGTTTTATACTAAATGCAAAATAAATGCTACTAAAAACATGAAAGTTACTTGCATCAAGTGTTTTCCTTGACCATGCTTCTTCAGGAGTAACATTATGCAATGAATTATAAGGAATTATATTGAGGATATAAACAATTATATTCATAACTTCTACCTAACACCAAAAATGCACATTTGGATCTAGACCATGTAATGTGCCATCTTTGTAAATTTTGTGTTTCTCCTATCCACAACTCCATTTTGTTTTTGAGTTTATTGAATAATATTAATCCTATGCATACCTTCTTTCTTTCAAAAATATTTAAATTATTTTGAGACAAACTCCCTTCCAATATTTTAGCTGAGAATTTTCACTCGTCTTCTTTTATATTTATCTATCAAATATTTATATGTGAAAAAATAGAGAAACTATGTGATTTTTTATTTATAAAATAAACCCACATTTTCATATAATAGTCATCAATAATTAATAAAAAATATTGAGCTCCATATATTATATGTGTTTTTATTGGACCATACAAAATGTTATGTACTAAGTCCAATACTCCTTTGGCTTTCCATGCATAACCAGTATCAAATGGATGTAAAATTTGGAAAGCAAGCCTCACACCTTGTACACACATCCTAACTTTCTTGATGGATGGAATTCCATTCACCCTATTAGTCTTACTTTTTATATTTAAATATTGATAATTGAGGTGACCATACCTCTCATACAAAAGTACTTTGTTTATTTCAATCATTGATAGTGCATGTTTCTTTTCTATTTTGAGAACAACAAATTTATACAACCCATTTGACCAATTCCAATAGTAATTACTTTATTTTCATGAAGACTAATTACCATGCATTTGTTTCCATGAAACTTTATTTGTTGGAAATATTGTCATTGATCTCAAAGGTCTAACATTATTGGTGATAAAGGCCCCATTGCATTTAATGATGTTTGTAATAGTTATATCTTGGCTAATGTGTGTTAATATTTATTTAATATTAACGAATATAATTTTGGTTGCATATGAGATAAAAGAAGGGCTCATGGAGAAGTCAAAGAGTCATAGGGTAAAGACAAAAGAAGAATGGGATGCATTTTCCCATGAAGAGTCATCTTGGAGAATTCTAAGAGTCACCAAATGAAGACAAAAGAGGAAGGGCGCAATTTCTCATGAAGTGACACTTTGAGGAATACAAAAAGTCACCAAGGTAAAGACAAAAAAGGGAAGGACACTTTTGCTTATGAAGGGTCACGACATGACTTTTAAAATGCAAGGATACGAAGGGTCATACAAGTTTGGCATCATTTTCCATGAGGATTGAAGGGTCACAAAGGGTGAAAGCCAAAGGTCATTCAGAAAGCTATAAATAAAGGCTTGAGAAGCCATTTGTAAAGTATGTGAGATAGAGTTTGATTTGATATTGTAATATCTAGCTTATAAGAGCAATGGGAGAGATGAGTATGATTTGTATTTGTTATATCTAGCTTAGAAGAGCAAAGGTGAGAGAGGAAAGAGATATTGTAATGAACTATCATTTGTCGAGATAGCAACATTGAGAGATAGTTGTGTGGTATACACAAAGGGGTTGGTGCTCCTGTGGGTTGGTGCTCATGAATTGTTGTTGTGTTGGTGCTCAGCAAAGGGGTTGGTGCTCATGAATTTTTTCTATGTTGGTGCTCAGCAAAGGGGTTGGTATTCATGTGGGTTGGTGCTCATGAATTGTTGCTATGTTGGTGCTCAGCAAAGGGGTTGGTACTCATGTGGGTTGGTGCTCACGAATAGTTGTTGCGTTGGTACTCAGCAAAGGGGTTGGTGCTCGTGCAAGTTGGTGATTGCGAATATTATTGTTTGAGTTGGTGCTCATTCATATACTTGAGATTGTTTTCTGTGGTTTTTCCCACATTGGGTTTCCACATTAAATCTGGTGTCTTTCTCTATCTTGTGTGGTGTTTATTGCTTCAGTTTTATTGCATATCTTGAATGTTTGGTTAAGTGGAATTTGATTAAGAGAAAGTTTTATAAGATATATGATATATTGATTCACCCCCCCTCTCAGTATATCCCATGCTTAACATTATTAAAATATTAAGATTTGTATTTATCTCACTTATAGGTAGAATATTTATGTTCATATATATAGCATACAAAACACTCTTGAAAGAGTGATACATAGACTATTCAAACTTTCATGAACATCTCCACACCCTATAATAAAATGAGTCCAACCATCACCTAAGGAAATAGATTCATTACTACTATTATTTTCAATGAAATTAGCATACCAATCTCTGTGACATGTATAGTTCCAAAAAACATCTAAGTCAAACCATCATGTTATAAACTTTTTCAACTAGTTCTAAGGTGCCACGAATGAAAATTACCTATTTCCTATTGTTCATCTCCATTAGTAAAAAAATTAGATATCATGATTGCTTTCAATCATTCACTAGGTCATATTGTATCTTTTGACGATCCTTCGTGAAATTCCCTAACTTCTTACATTAGTGAAATTTCCATTGTGAATTTTTATTTTTACCACCTTTGAAATCCCCATCACTTAAATTGTTAGCATAAAGCTATTTTATTCTACTCTTGAATTGACGTGCACTGATTACACTCTTTGTAGAAAATGAAGTTGTTCCTTTTGCATGATCTTTCCTCCACTTCTAAATCAAAAGTGTTGAAAACTTCTCAAAATCAATATTTTGTGTTTCTACAACTAGTGGTAGTGACCCCATAAATGAATTGAATGACAAAGGTAAACTATGCAATACTAATTCAACATTATCTTATACATCCAATGTCTTTTCAATGGTAGCTAGATGATTATAGAGATTCTTAAAACATGGGAGGTACTTTGAAATAAAACTTCCTTTCTATAACTTAGTATAAAATAATGAATTCTTCAAATAAAAATCCCTTCTAACTTTAAATTATTGATATTTAGTCGTTAAACATTTCTATAATTTAGATGTTACAAAAGCATTTCCAACCTCTAGCTTTAGGTTATCAGTAATTTAAAATTTGAACAACATTAATTCCTCTTTATGTCTCTTATCATAATATTTACTATAATTTATAGGTCTTTGTAGCATAATTTGGTCAATATTTCTATACTCCCACATAGTAATTATATTCTGACACTATAAACTATAATTTTTGCATGTTACATTTTTAGAATTAGACAATACTAGGTGTTATGTACGGGCCATTTTGGCCTTACACCTAGACCACTTAAAAACACATAATGAAATCTACATATTTATATAGTTTTAAACAAAAATTATTTTACCATTACCTTTCCTTCCATAATATAGAAAATGTGGTAAATTTTTAATCAATTATACATCTTCATTCACTAGATGCAATAAAAAATAGATTTTTAAGTTGGCTTTAAGGTAAATTTAATATATTTTATAAAAGTTATTAAATAATAAATTTTAAAATTAATATTAAATTAAATATTATGAAAATTATTTCCCATAACTTTTATAAACTCATATTATAGAGATAATTTATAATGAAAAATTAAAATCTTAGGTTCTTATGATTTAAGGATGCAAAAACTTCATACTATAGCACCCAACAAGATTAAATCCTAACCAAATCAATGCCCATGCCCTTCTAATTTTATTATATGCGCCCCTATATCTCTTGGCATCACTCATCAGACTTGTACTTTGTAGCAACAAGAGGCAACATGCCTCTACACATTCATGTTTAGAAAGATAGTAACCATAGAGGAATTTTCTCTTCTATCACACCTAAGAGGAACTTTCTTAGCAAGAATAAATTAAAAGAGCCATACAATGTTTTTCCATGTATCTCTTGGTAGCGCCAATTTTATGTAAGATCACACACAGGTTACAAGTAATACAAATGTGTAGGCTATAAATAGTCAAAAATTAGATAAATATTTCAATGCAACACCTTAAAATGACACATAAGGTTACATTGTATTTATACTCTGAGACACCCTACAGTTTCACCTTTATCCCACACCCTTTAGGCAAGCTAATTTTCTAGCCACACTTCAATCATAAGATCACGACCACTTTTAAGGCTACTTCCTCTAATACATTCCCAACACTTTTATTTCACACCCAATAATTATTAAATGCACCCAAACAAAATAATAATGCACATTTAGCTAGAAGGGAAAAATAAATAAAGTTTATTTTAATTCTTAAACCTGTGACATAATATAATAGTGCTTAGATGATATAAAAATTAACAATCACCCTAATATAAAGATGGAATAATGACTTTATTTATATGGACATATAATTTTTATGAATATTCAAACTCGATGTGTTATCCACAATACCTCCTCCCTCACAATATCTCCACTCTAAGAGGCTCTTCTCCTTCATATGTTTTTTATTTTCATAGGCTTTAATATGATACTATTTTATTAAATTAAGCTATGAGATTACAATAAGATTTGATGTATAAATATTCAAAAGAAACTCTTACAACCAAGAAATAAATCTTATCTTCATAAAAATTTATATGTTTTTTTTGTTATATAGGGGAACCAGTAACATTATTTCATTTTTTACTATCGATCGAGGGTTTAAATATGTGACATTGCCATTATAATCCAAGGTAAATTTTAGTAGCCCATATAAAAATAAACTTATATTTTTTTGGAAAAATTTTAAGTGTGTATTTTGAAAGTTTGGCAAAAGTTAACAAATTATGGTTAAGCGTGCATGTGAATGGACATATGAAACATAACTTACCATATAAGTTATGTTGATGTGTGACTATACAGAAACTCATAGACAGATGGTAGCTATGCCGATATGTTTTAAAATTGTAGTCATTGAATGATTATATGTAATATATAATGGTAAATAAGCTCATATTGACTTTCAACGGAGTGGAGAATTATATTTATATACATTAAATATATTTTAAATAGTAGGTGATCCGGCCTCAAAAAATAACTTACACCCAAATTATTTACGCAAACCCACATTGTTCACCACCCAATAAAATAGCCAAATAAAAAAATTTAAAACCAAAATATTCATTAATTAAAAAAGAATAAAAACTAATATTTACCTTATTATAACCCTTACCTCTCATCAGTAAACATGGCCCAGAGTGAAGGAGACCCTTGATGGCTTGATTTGGAGCTACCATTATCAAGCTGGTGTGCACTCTGTAGAGTCAGGCCAGTCTGCTCTCATTACACCAACATGGCTTGCCTCTAAGGTTTTGAACTTGGGTCTCCTCTTGGTAAGTGCCAAGAACTTACCAATTCACCCAGCCCTTAAGACTATAAAAACTTATATATTAATATAAGCACAAACATCTATGGACTCAAATAATAATCATCTAGAATTTAAGCTTTATTGTAGAAGTACAAAGTATGTGGATTAATACTCTAACTGATCTAATATCCATTATTACTTAAATATTCTAAAATTATATTCTCATTTATTAGAAAAAATTAATGGTTTATCTAAATAAGTCTCATTAATCATTTCATATCCTATAGATGTTTTTTAATGTTTAGCAAATGTTTCTACTCGACAAACATTTTATTGGGTAAACATTTTTTAGATTCATGAGGATGTTATTAAAAGAGGTCAAAATTTTCACAAGGGTGTTGATTTACATCCATGCAAATCATTTTTCATAAAATAAGGGGTTACTGATACTAATGAAAATCATTGATGGTATAGAATTGTATTTATTTTATATATTTCTTTTTAAAATTAAAATTTTCTAATTTATGATTGAGTTTGATGTAATGTTCATATCAATTAAATGATTAATTTTTATGTTCACTATTTGTTGGTGCAAGTCTTTTTATATTTGATTTTACTGCTAGCTTTATTATAATGTAGGGTCCAACTAGTCAAAATAGGCAACCATTCTTTTGTCACTTTGTCACTATATGATTGGTGAAAATTACATATTTTTCCAACTTCTAGTAATTAAATTTGATGATGAAGTCATTACTACTAAATTAGTTACCTCTACATCATGCATTGCATTCATATCTTTGAGTCTCACAACCACATTAAGTACATTATCACAATATTTAAGATTTATCAAATAATTTTTTCAATCACCTTAGTTTTTGCAGTGTGATATGAAGTGAAATGGATGTGGAAATACCTTTTTTAGATGAAGATTCATGGTTACCTATAAACTTATTTATCTACATATGGTACTCAGTATTGTTAGGAATAATAACTCACCTAAATTCACTTTTGAAGGTTACAAAATTTGAATAAAATAATTTTCTATATATGTCCATCATTCCCTAACATATTTCATGCAGCTTTAGGTTCAAGTAATTAAGCCCAATGTCTTGGAAAGTGGCATGTGGAACCAACATTAAAATTTTCATATCTTCATAAAAGTATGAAACCTTGTATTATTTTTTAATTTTATTTGTACTTACACCAATGAAATGTAGCTTATAATCATTTTGGTCTATACATGAGGACTAGTGCCCCAAATTTATAGTTATAATGAAAGTATTTAATTCCATATGAATTCATACATAATTTTTTATTCTAAACTTTTTTTTGCAATAATAAGATCTCAAAATTTAACTTATTCCATTATTAAATTATTTTATGTTTTACAATATTTTTCACGCATTTGTCTCCAAGTATTTGTCCTTAATAATGATGATATTGTTTTTGGATCATATTAAAATTATTGTTTTGGTACCAAATTAAAACTAGATTTGTGTTAATAACCTTTGAACTCTAAAAGTATCAAAAAAAAAACCTAAATCTTCAACAATAGCAATATAAATAGCTTTCATATTTCTAAATCAAAAATAGAGTATTATGCATGCCTATAAACATTGAGGTACATCATTTTAATGGAAACACAATTGATATAAGGACATTTATTTTATTGAATTGTGATTTATGGGTGATTACACTTGTCCAACCCATTAATATAAGTGGTACAAGACAAATCAAGTTAAATATAATAAACTACATTAAATTGAATTTGCTTAGTGCCAATGTAGGATATGAAAGTATTATGAAACTAAAAATAATAAATAAAAATAGATAGAGAGATAAATGACTAAAAGAGACACAAATGGCTTTTATATTTGACTTTTGATACTAGAAATTAGATTTAGATGCTGATCAAAATTAAACCCTAAAATTTTACTACAACTAGAAGATAAGTAGAATTATGAGCCACCAATAAAGATAAGTATCGTAATCATAAGCCAATAAAGATAATTTTATGATCATTTTTATTTCATGATACGACTATGGAAATTTTCCACTTATGGATTTGATACTTTATAGAATTCTTCAACGGAGGTAGAGGATGAGGAACTTGGTTTCACTTCACATAAATGTTGTTTGTTTTCCTCTAAATTAACTTTATTTGATTTATTCTTAATTCACAATATTATTTTAAGAATAATATAATATGTTTAATTTAATTATCGAGTCTCTTTGAGGGTTACAATTACATATCTCATGCATTCATAATTAAGGCTCAATGTAGTTTTAGTTCTTCATGAGTGTTCTCTACCTAAATGATAGAAAGTATTTTGCCTCCTTTCTCTAGATAATTAAATTCAACTATATGCTTCGCTATGACCTTATTTTGATACAAGTATTTTGGCACAAGACTTGATTATATGATTAAGGCAATATAGACTTAATGTGCAAGATCCTTGACAAATGTGCAATGGATATACTTAAATGTGCAAATCAATAAGGAAATTTATAGGTAATATTAATTGATAAGATATTAATTAATAGAAGATGAAATGGCTTAAGGTACATTTGTATATATAAGCTTCACAAATATAAATTCGTACATAAGTCGACCCTGAAAATATTGAGTGTGATGTCAATATGGGCACTTGATTATTAGTGTTAGATTTAATTTATTCTTTTTATTATGTGTTTAATATGATTATTTAAATAATTTATATCCTAAATTAGTTTTTTTTTTGTCATTTTTGAACACTATCCATAATTTTTTTTTTAAATAGTTGAAACTGTCAGTTAAGTCCAGTTTATTATTTGAATACTCAAATGAGTTCCCAAAAGGCGGAGCACCCTTTTTAGTGTTATTTAATTTAAATTAAATTTTATTTACTTCAATTAATATTTTATTATGAATTTAGGATGCCATAGTTGAGTAGGTTGTATAAGTTGACTACTTAATGAGAAAGACTTCTTGCATGTTGACTTTGTTTTGAACGTTAGTTAACTTTCTTTGTTTTTGTATACTTTTAGTTATCTTATAGTTTAATTTTAGAATTCTAATCATATATTATATATTTTTCAATTAAATTTATTTATTTAGTTTTTAATTTATGTTTTTCATGAAATAACTTGCCATGCAAGTTCTATTATATTTAGAGTTGTTATAGCAATTTTTTTAATTAATAAGAATTGTCCATAAGAGAGTGTCGCACATTATTCAAATTGGAAAAAAATAATGTTTAAGATCTTATTTTATTCATGTCTATAGTAATTTAGACTAGCAAGCATGTGCTTTCATATTTGTATTTATTTTGTATAATTTTTAGTCGATAATTTCACTTACACATTGCTAGATTATTACTCAGTAATTGCATAGCTTCAATTTCAAATTGAATAAATTATTATTTTCAATCCATCAATACATTCAAAACCTTCGTTTAGTATCATATCCTTATTCAATAAAATTTTACAAAGATTTTAATCCATCATCAAGAGAAACAATGGCTTCAATGAATTCTGCTTCCATGAATATTTTCATCTTTAACGGTGACAACTTTAAATATTGGAAAGATCAGTTGAAGAGAATTATTGTATGAAAATGAGTTTGAGATAATGTTCTCCATAGTTACATACCATTTCAATATTTGAATAATTTTACTCAATATCATAAAAGAATTAAAAATTATAAATAAAATGTGGATGCACAAGCTTTATTTTATCTTCAAAGTGAAATAGATCCAAACATTTATTCAAGAATTAAAAAATGAAAGAATGCCAATGAGGCATGGAATATGTTTAAAAACTCATATAAAGGATATACTAAGGTAAGATAATTAAAACTCCAAACTCTTAAAATGAACTTTGAGAATTTGAGAATGTTAGATTTTGAAAGCGTTGGAGATTACTACACAAGGATAAATGATATAGTTCATAGAGTGAGGTTTTATGGAGAAACTATCAAAGATAGTGTTATAGTAAGGAATATTTCAAGATATTTAATTCAAGTATGGCTACTTATTTTTATCACTCTTGAAGAGTGTAAGGACATGAACATTATAAACGTTGATGAGTTTATGGTTTTCCTATTGTCCTATGAGCATAAGATGAGACTATAAATTGGAGATCAAGAACAAACACTTGAAACCAAAGCAAATATTTGAAAAATCAAAGAGAAAAATTAAAAACTAGAATCAAGGGAAATTACATAACTCAAATTCAAAGAGAAAATTTGAAGCTAACTTCATAAGAGTAAGAAATACTTTACTTGTTATTACTACAAAAAACTAAGATATTGACAACTAAAAATCAAGCTAATCAAGAGAGTAAAAAGAAAACCAAGCAAAGTGATGTTTAAGAGCGCTGAGGTTATTGTTTGGCATGAAATATGGGAATAAATAAAAATATTGGTGGTTCTTTATTAAATTTACTCAATTACATAACAAGTCATAAAGTTGGTTTCATCAAGTTAGATGACTCATTCAAAAGCCAAGTATAATTGGAAGATGAGAATTTCATCTAAGTTGAAGGAAAGGGAAGCATGCAAATAAACACAAATCAATGTAAAACTTAAATTAAGGATGTTTATTTCTATCCAAATTTAAGTTTTAATATTATTAATGTCAGTAAATTAGTATAAAAGGGTTTCAAACTATTTTTTGAATATGGTGTTTGTTCTAATTTTATAGGAGATTTAGAAATAGATTAATTGAAAAATTATATATGAAAAAGAATATGATGTCTCCATTGAATATCAATATGATTAAGGTTGGTACTTTTTAATCTATCATTAAGTATGTTAACATGTTTTGGCATTCAAGATATGGTCATATCAATTTTAAGATGTTACATATTCTTGACACACAGGTAACGGTAAGAGGTCTTTCCAAGTTAGATTTCAAGAAACATGATGCATACAAGTCATGTATTGTTTGAAAACATCATATGAAGTTTTTTCTTATTTAAAAATGGAGAGCAAGCACACCTTTAGAGCTGATTCATTCAGATTAATATATACCAATGTTATGCTAAATTATTAGTAAGAATTGATATTTTATTTTCTTCATTGATGATGCTACAAGATGTGTGGCTAATTTTGTTGAAAGAAAATAGTGGAGCTATTTCATCTTTTCAAACCTTCACATTTTTTACTTAAAAATAATTTGGACACTCCATAAAGTCCCTAATAACAGATAGAGGAGGTGAATTCTGTTTAAATGAATTTAATGAGTTTTGTGTTTCACATGGAATCAAAAAGCAATTAAGAACTCCTTACACACTACAACAGAATGGTATTGTTTAAAGAAAGAATATATCCATCATGGAGTTATCAAGAACTTTGTTGAATAATAATCATTTGGAAAAAAAATTGGTTACAAGTAGTGAAAACAACAATCTACATCATAAACAGAAGTCCTACAATAGCATTTAAAGACCAAATACCTTATAAAGCTTGGCATGGCAAAAAACTAAGTGTTGCTCATCTAAATCTATTTGTGTTTTTTTATTTCGTATATGTTCCAAATTATTTTTTTTTTTTTTAAAAGATCCAAAGAGTGTTTCTCATATTTTTACAAGTTATAATGATGAAATCAAAGCATACAAGTTTTATAATCCTTCTAGTAAATAAAAAATCATTTCTAAAGATTATAATTTTTTGAAAATGAAGTATATGTTGATTATTATAATGTAGCTAAATAAATCATAAGCTAATGGTTGTGTATTCTTTAATTTTATTTTTAGGGTTTATAAAGTCCTACACATGTTTCTAATTGAAAAGAAAATAATTTCTAACTCTTTACAAGAGACTAGTCATGCATCTTCATCAACTCCAAGCAAGAACAAACGGTTGTTGAATCTACATACGATCAATAAAATATTGGTTAATAATTATGAGCAAAAGATAACAAGGATTAAACATTAATAATATATTTTTTAATGATGCTTATGATTAAAATATTGTGTGCATTGTTATTTATGGCTAGTGAGCCTAGAAGTTATGCAGAAAAAAGAATGGATTGATGTTATAAGATTACAGATGGATTCAATTGAGATAAATAATATATGGATTATATTTAAGTCTTTTTTGAATAAATATTTCACTGATATAAAATATATATATATACGACCAAAGTCAAGAGTGATGGAATAGTTGACAAGTTAAAAGTTATACTAATTTCAAAAGGGTTTGCACAAAACATATGGGGTTGACTATGAGAAAGTGTATGCACCTGTAGTACATCAAGATATTATAAGACTAATGTTTGTTATTTTTGCTCATAAAAGATGTAAAACCTATCAAATGGATGTCAAAATTGTATTTCTACATAGATTTATTAAAGAATAAGTATATGCAAGACAATCATAAAGTTTTGAGGTAAAGGGTAAATATTTTTAGGTATATAAGTTGAAGAAGGCTCTTTATAGGCAAAATCAAGCTCTAAGATCTTGGTACTTAATCATTTATATTTGATCATTGGATCAATGTTTTATAAGAATTAAAAATAAACCAACTTTTTACATATAAGAATTGGGTTTTAATGTTTTATATGTTTGTCTTTATGTAGATGACTTGATCTTTACATGTAGCTCTATAGAAATGTTGAATAGATTCAAATAAACTATGAAATCAGAATTTGAGATGTGTAACAACTCTACTGGATGCTAACTAGAAAATACGTGATTTTTTTTTAAATATGTATATTATAAATAGATTACACCACAAGAATATAAACGATGATTATACAAAATACTCCAAGAGTAATAATTTTAAATAAGCATGTGGCATCTAACAATCACTTATCACTATCAATATAAAAAAATACATCATAATACAATCATAGAAAGTAATTACAAATATCCAACCACTGTTATTAAAATACACATCCACTACTAACAATCTACAGTAAATAGACAATTTTAATTCTTCATGATAATGTTTTTAAAATAAATACAATATAGTAAAAAATAAAAAAAGATAAGATACAAGGCTCCCTAGAGCATGAGTTCTCTAGTATCTCCAATATCTGTGAAAATCTTAAGAGTCACCACCAAAATAGTACTGTTGTAAGGAGAGAGAGCATCATCTGAGTATTTTTTCATATCAACCACAGACCAACAATATTCCGCACTATTCTCATCAAGGAATGGCCCTCCCTTCATAGATGAGTAGATAGTGATGGTGCGAGCATCCAAAAAAATAAGTATATGTGTTTTGTATGATTTATAAAACTAAATATGTAGTGTATCATAGAAAACACATTCTATTACAAGATATCGCACAAACATGTAAATCATACTCATGAAATAATAATGTATCACTAAACATAATTTAACTCTAAGATTCATTCAATTTATATCATATTGACAACCATATCACATAACATGCTAAACATAGGAGTAATGAAAGCATACATTTATTCCATCAAATGTATGAATGATACTACATTATTTTCTATCCTATACTAAAAATAATGACTATCATTTTTTACCACTCAGATAAAAATACACATTTTAACTATAGATTCTAACTACCATAATTAGTTTCTAAACATACTACACCCTATAATAATTCATTATCATAATCTAGTATTTTAAAACATAACTACTACTTTTTCACAAGCAGTCATATAAAGTAGTATTAAAACATGAAAATATAAGCTTCTATTCAAGCAACTACATATAACAAAGCATATCACAGTTTCTATAAAGCAAATATTATTCTATTCTATCATTCGTTACACTCTCAAAGATTATATGCACGCATACATAAAGTCCTACTAATTGACTCAAAACATACTATTCATAATAATAACCAGCACGCATACATTTACACAGATGTGGTTCTAGACATACTTACATTATGTACCATCTACATATAACATACTTTAATATTGTTGAACGCTATGACATCCCATAATATCATAAATCATTTTACATGAGCACCCTACTCAAATTATAAACAATTAATCTTACACTCATACATAATAATAAATAAAGTATCAGATTATATCATTTGAATATACCTTAAATTATACTATAATTTAACAATCAAAAGAAACACAATCTCTAGGCACACATCATGATTCACTAATATATATATATGTGTGTGTGTGTGTGTGTAGTATTTATTATGAGAGTATTATCATATATATATATATATATATATATATATATATATATATATATATATATATATATATATGATAATACTCTCATAATAAATACTACACACAAGTTTTTTATTACTATCTACATATATAATAATAGTTATGACACAAATCAAAGTTTTACAAGACTTCTACAATTAGTACTTCTATGAGCCTTTAGTATAAACCCTGAGTATTATGAACATTTAGACTTATCTAGACATCAATATTTCACTCTCATTTTTTTACTGTTAGTTCTCAACATAGAATACAACCTTTAATTCAAAATTGTCATATAAAGCATTCGTAAAATTATTTTTATGTGTTTATACTCTACAAAGTCTATGCATTTCATCTTTATATGACACCACAGATTTGATTTTGTTGACATATTTGCATAACACTATTTTGCTATAGCTATACTACTTGGACTCTACTAGCATTCGAAGCATAACCAAAGTATAGATTTAGATCATATGATTATATCAATCATGGATATAGTGTTAATCATTCAAGAGTATAGTAACATTACCACATAAATATCTATCTTTGTTATTTTTTAAACAAATTATAATGATATTTCTAAACTATATAACACTATTCATCTCTCTATAATCATGTATATCTATGTGCATCCATCTATTGGTTTATGAAAGATTATTTTTTACAAAGTAATCACTTATTACTTGGCTACAATGCATGTATATGAGTATGCTATCATAACTATGCATTTAGTCCATCAAATGCATTTAATGAAATCTCATACATAATGATATTTCATATATAATGAATATAGTCGTTTACTACACAAAGATTATACCATTCGGGCATGAATCATATCAATTTCATAATTACTTAAACATCACAAGAATTCATTGAAATCTTAATCATAAGCATATTTATACCTTAGCTAACTTTATACAATAAACCAAGAATCCCTATAACCAATCTATATAGATAAAGTTCCACTACTCACAACTAGTCCTATACAACTATTGTTGACATATAAGTTCTCATATTTGCTACAGGGTTTATCCATCCAACTATCCTATATATTCTATGTGATATAGTAATTCATTTACAAGCTATATACAAAATCCCATCTATGTATACTTGTGTTGAATGTTTTAAACACAGTTTTAAAAAATCATAAAATAATAGATATATTTATTACAAAAAAATTACTAAACTTCACTTCACAAGTAACTAACTCGACTTAATATTCACGACTCATTTTCAAGTAATTAACTCATGTTTAGCCTATCATAATGAATACTAGTTTCCAAACACAATTAACAGACTTCATTTTTGACGCATGTAAAGCCATAATACTAAAAATCAACATGGGTTCTAAGTTGGATGGTTAAAATAATAAAAATAGAATCTAATAAAGGACTTGTTTACTTATATAAACTTGATTTTATACCTCAATACAAAAATTCAAGGTAAAAATAAAGTTCCACCCAATATTATATTTGTGGCAAAGAGGAAACGAAGTTTTCTTCATACGTTTTATGTTTCTTTCCCAATGGAATATATGGAGCTTCCCAAATCATGATTTATTTATCATTGAGGATATACATGTAAATTATTGTGTAAATACATATACACTATACAAATTTTATAAATAATTCCCTTCAATGGTTTAAACACAATCAATAGATCAATGCAGCTGGTATGACTTAGTTTAACAATTTTTTATCTTCTATTGTTTGCCTAGAAAATATTTATATAATTTCCTAAGACTTTATTAATTTCTTCTATATACTACACAGGTACATATATCTATGTTTGACCAATCTACCTATTACCAATTAAGTCAATGTATAAAGATATCCTCAATTTATATGTTTATGAATAACGCGCTCAACCAATAGTATAATACAACTAGAGTTTCATCTAATCATCTAAGCCTATATTTTTTTTCAATATCAAACAATTTAATTCTCACATACTAGATCAACTCATTTCAGCATTTAATAAATTTAAAGGATTATAAAAACATTACTAACCTTCCACGCTTCCCAAGTGATATAAAACTTAACCAAAATTATCGTTGCTCTATCATCATTCGCTTCCTTTCTCTATCACGTCCTTTGTCCTTTGCCATATTCTTTTCTTACTTCCTTCACTCCATTCTTTTCCTCTCTATTTTCTTTGTTGTGGTCCCTATTTTCTTTGTTGTCCTTTATAATCTCCTCTCTTCTATTTATCTTCTTGTGTCATTGTCGTACTCCCTTTCTTCTTATTATAATCTCTATTGTTTATTTAATTTTTTTCATGCAATAATATGTTATCATCACTTAACTCCTTTTTATCGTACCCTTTAACATAAATACTTCTTAAAAAAAGAGCTATATCCATGCGTCAATTCTCATTCTATTCTATTTAGTTTTCAATTTCAAAACATTGACTCATCTTTGAGTTCACTTTGTTTTATTTAATCATGCATGTTAATATCTTTGTTCAAAGCCAAGCTAATTACTTGTTTAAGTTCATTTATCTTATTCTTTAAATTATATTCTTTAATTTTCAAGTAAACCATGCGTTATACTTTAACTATTAAGTTAGTATTTAGGATATTAAATTTCTTGTAACTTAAATATAAAAAGATAACTATCTCTTTAAAAGATACTCAAACCAATTAATAATCCAATTATTTCAAAATAATTATTTTATTAAATACTAGAGTATATGGATTATCTATATTTATATATATCAAGTATTTTATTATTAACATTTATTAAAAACTCTTATGCGAAAAGACATCAAATCAAGACAATGATATTTACTGCATATTATTTAGACATGTCAATCGTTTAGGCAACCAGAGTTGTATCAGTATCGATTACATGATTATATGACGACATTGTATACGTAAATATATGCACTACAGTTATACATTAAATCACATAATTCAAGTCATCATAAGTATCAATCAAAACATGATCATAGCAAAAGTATATTAGTGCTCATAAACAAACTATCTAAATCAAATAGAAAATTTAAACAACTTAATCTACTATGGTGTGTGTATTGGGTTACTAGAATTTCTTTTATCACCTCCTAGATCATCCCATCTATGCCATCCTCTCTGATACTACTCTCCCTCCGTCATGTTCTAAAGAAAGGATCAATTCTACATCCACCCCATGACAAGTAGGTAATTAGTTTGAGTCATCATATTTATCAAAGACTAATGATGCATAACTAACAAATATACATCCATAATGTATAAAATTAAAAAATTATAGCTATCACATAATTAATCTATTATGTGAACTAATCAGCATATCATTATTTCATAACCAATATATGTTATAAATCTCAATCAAAACAATAATAATCAAATGATAATCATAATAATCTTTGGATTCAAAAGTTATAATACTTAAGATAAAATTGGAATGTAACATCTTTTTCCTTAAAATTAGTCATCATCTTAATGACACTTATTCAAATAATAGTTTTGAATAATAAATAAAGTTTAACAAAATAAAAATATATCTAGTATCAATCATACAAATAAATGTATAAATAGCTTATAAAACACATCATAATCCTCCCAAGTAGCACTATTTTTAGAGTAATGGTCCCACAAGACCTTGCACTATAACACTTTTCTATTATGCAAATGAAGTTTGTGAATGTCATATATTTTAATTGGTTCTATCATGACCATCTTGAAATCCAGAACCATAGTAAAAATTTAACAAGGTTCTCTAAAACATATGAGATCATCACAAATGTCAAAATAAATGGTGAGGGAGAGTTCCACAAAACCTTTCAGCGCCTCTGCAGATCTCTCTAACATAAAGAGTGTTTTTATCATTTCGAAGAAAAATATTTAAGAAGCTTGGTAAGAATGATGTGTAGAAGTTAATACTATTACTACTTTGTATAGCTCTTGATAATTATAACATGTCAATACTTCTATTATTCCATAGAGATCCTGACAAGTATGACGATGAATAAGAACTGAAAATACTACATTTCTAATGTATACAAAATTATAGAATAATCATTTCACAATATATATGCATATGGTCATTCCTCTAAATTTGACAAATTCATCTGTCAAATTCTAGATTTAACAAGTTCGTCTGTTGGATCTAAACTTAGTAACTACCAATTTAATGTGAAGCTAAGTAGGATCCACTCCTATCGCTTAAAACTCCTATTCCTAATTCATCACTCTTCCTTTAAGTCTCCACAACCTAATGATCTCCAAAATATGCACAAATTTCTATGAATCATAATTCTATACTAACAAATCATAATAAGCAATACTATATTCTAAATAATTATTGATGTACCATCATACATATAATAAAAATCATACAATCATACCATAATTGTATTAAGTTGCTATTAATCAAACATAACTAGTATCATATTTCGCAACTTAACCTATAGTGTTATATTCATAGTTAAGAAAAAATAATGTTAAAATTAACATAATATACAAAGGCTAAGGATAGCACCGTCCTTACAACCTTTTAAAAGAATAAGTAAGATAATGTCTCCTTGTTTGCTTGACTAGTACTCAACAAGTTAAAAATTTATTTCAACCCTTTTAGACTACCAAGATGTTATGCACATGCCATACCTTAATGCTGGCAAAATGTACATAAATAACTCTTCAAAACAACATGCTTCAAAAAGAAAACAATATCAGTCTAAACAAAGGTATATAATAACATAGTAATTATAATCAACTATAATTAATATAAATTCAAGGTTCGTCATTCCTCATGGTCAAGTTCACAAGTTAGATAAAGTAGTGACTCTAAAAATTCACAAGTTGAAAGTAGAGATCTAACATCTCAAAAACAAAACTCCTATATACTCTCACATGGTAAAAGGAAACACCGCAATCCAAGTTGTCAAAATCACTATATACATACCAATTTTTTAAAGAGTAATATCATAACCTACTTACACAACCAAAAGCAAAAATACTAGTCCACATAAACAAACTCCTAGCACAAAAAAATTCTCAACCAAGACATCTACACTCAACTACAAGAAAATTCCCATAGCACTAGGTGGTACCAAACTAAAAATGACCTTATAAAATTTTTCACTCCTAAGATTTTATATATATGACACAAAACTAAAGCATATATAGTTAAGTGAGAAGCATTCCATGCTTTTTAAAAAACTCACAACACAAAACGTAAATGGTGAAGGCGATTCGATTACTAAGAAAGATGTAATGATACTTGAGGTGCTCAATTTATAAGATCAAGAATATGGTAGAGATCTCTTGTTCACCACTCAAGAACTATGTTATGCACTTACCTACCCAAACACCTTATATAACCATCACCAACAAGACACTCGATAAACCAGCCATTTAACAATTATAGGGGGTACGAATGCTCTTCAGGTACTCACTCAATGTACCACACACACATTCTCAATTTTTTTTTTTGATAAATAAAAAGATACAAAAATATTAATGGATTCATTAGGTCCTAGAGTTTTAGCCATAGCTCTAATACCATATGTAACATCATTGGGTGCTAACTGAAAAATATGTGAAATTTTTTTTTTAAACACATATACTATAAATATATTACACCATGAGAATATTAGTGATTATACAAAATATTTTAAGATTGATAATTGTAAATAAGCATGTGACATCTAACAGTCACTGATCATTATCAATATAAGAAAACACATCATAATACAATCATATAAAGTAATTACAAATATCCAACCACTGTTAGTACAATACATAGCCACTGCTAATAATCCATAATAAATAGGCAATTACAATTCTTCATGATAATGTTTTCAAAATAAATACAATATAGTATAAAGTATAAAAAAATAAGATACAAAGCTCCTCAAAGCATGAGTTCTCTGATCTCTCAGTATTTATGGCAATATCAAGAGTCGTCACCAAAGTCGTACTATTGTAGGGAGGGAGAGCATCATCTGAACATTTTTTCATATCAACGACAAACCAACGATCCTTGCACTAATTCCATCATAGAATTAGTACTAACGGAGCATTATTTAAACATTTTGACACTACAGAGTTGACCTTGTCAATATATGTGTGTAACATAACTATGCAACAAATATACTACTTAGACTCTACTAGTGTTTGAAGCATAACCAAAGTATAGATTTAGATCATATAATTATATCAATCATGGATTTAGTATTAATCATTCAAGAGTATAGTAATATTACCACATAAATGCCTATCTTTGTTATTGTTTACATAAATTATAACGATATTCATAAACTATATAACACTATTCATCTCGCTATGATCATGTATATCTATGTACATACATCTACTAGTTTACGAAAGATTATTTTCCACAAAGTAATCACCTATTATTTGGTTACAATGCATGTATATGAGTGTGTTATCATAAATATGCATTTAGTCCGTCAAATGCATTTAATGAAATCTCACACGTAATGATATTTAATATATAATGAATATAACTGTTTACTATTCAAAGATTCTACCATCTGAACATGAAACATATCAATTTCATAATTTTTTAAACATCACAAGAATTCATTGAAATCTTAATCATAAGCATATTTATACCTTAACTAACTTTATACAATTAACCAAACATCTCTATAACTAATCCATATAGGTAAAGTTCCACTACTCACAACTAGTCATATACAATTATTGTTGACATATAAATTCCTAGATTTGCTACAGGGTTTATCCGTCTAACTATTTTATATCTCTTATGTGATATAGTAATTTATTTGCAAGCTATACACAAAATCCCATCTATGTATATTTATGTTGAATGTTTTAAACATAGTTTAAAATAATCATAAAACAAGTAACTAACTCAGTGGAATATTCACCACTCATTTTCAAGTAATTAACTCATGTTCAACGTATCACAAGGAATACTAGTTTCCAAACACAACTAGCAGACTTCATTTTTGACACACGCAAAACATTAATACTCAAAACTAACATGGGTTCAAAGTTTACTAGTTAAAATAGTAAAATAAAATGTGCTAAAGGACATGTTTACTTATATAAACTTGTGTTTATACCTCAATATAAAACTATAGTTCCATCCAATATTCTATTTGCAGCAAAGAGGAAACAAAGTTTTCTTTATACATTTTTTGTTTTTTTTCCCAAAGGAGTATACGAAGCTTTCCAAGTCGTGGTTTATTTACTAGTGAGGATATACATGTATATTGTTGTGTAAATACATATACACTAAATAGATTTTATAAATAATTTTCTTTAATGGTTTAAACACAATCAATAGATCGACGTAGCTAGTACAACTTAGTTTAACAAAATTTTGTCTTCTATTGTTTGCCTAAAAACATGTATATCATTTTTTATGACTTATATTAATTTATTTTGTATACTACACAAGTGTATATACCTATATTTGACCAATTTGCTTATTACCAGCCAAGTCGATGTATACATATATTCTCAATTTATATGTTTATGAGTGACACACTCAACCAATAATATTATACATCTAGAGTTTTATCTAATCATCTAAACTTGTATTTTTTTTCAAATATCAAACAGTTTAGTTTTCACATACTAAATCGACTCATTTCAATATTTAATAAATTTAAAGGATCATAAAAATGTTATTAACCTTTGACACTTTCCACGTAATACAAAAATTAACCAGAATTATCATTTCGCTATCGTCGTTCTCTTCCTTTCTCTATCACATCCTCACTCTTTTGTTGTATTCTTTTCTTATTTCCTTTGTTGAATTCTTTTCCTCTTTATTTTCTTTGTTGTCCTTTCGGTTATAATCTCCTCTTTTTTATGTCTTCTCGTGTTGCCGCCATACTCCCTCCTTTCTTCTTATTATAATCTTCATTCTTTATTTGATTTTTTTCATGCAAAAAAAACATTACCGTAACTTAACTTCCTCTCCCTTTAACATAAACACTTCTTTAAAAAAATCCTATATGCATGTGTCAATTATCATTCTATTTCATTTCATTTTAAATTCCAAAACATCGACTCATCTTTGATTTCACTTTATTTTCTTTAATCATGCATGTTAATATCTTTGTTCAAAGTCAAGCTAATTACTTATTTAAGTTCACTTATCTTATTTTTTAAATGATAATTTTAGGATTTTAATTTTTAAGTAAACTATGCATTGTACTTTAACTATTAAGTTAGTATTTAAGATATTAAATTTCTTTTAATTTAAACATAAAAAGATAATTATCTCTTTAAAAGATATTCAAATCAATTAATAATCTAATTATTTCAAAATAACTATTTTATTAAATACTAGAGTATATGGATTCTCTATATTTATATATGTCAAGTATTCTATTATTAACATTTATTAAACATTTTTATATGAAAAAACATCAAATCAAGATAATGATATTTATCGAATATCATTTAGACCTACCACTCTTTTAAGCAACCAGATTTATATTAGCATCAACTACATGGTTATATGACAACATTGTATGCGTAAATCTATGCACTATAATTATACATTAGATCACACAATTCAGGTCATCATAAACATCAATCAAAATACGATCACAGCAAAAATATATTAACAATCATAAACAAATTAACTATCTAAATCAAACAGAGAGTTTAAACAAGTTATTCTACTATGATGTTTGTGTTGGGTTAACTATTAGTTCCTCTGTCATCCCCCAAATTATCTCATTTGTGTACTCCCTTCATCGTACTTTGACGAAAAGATCAATCATGCATCTACCTCATGATAAGTAGGTAGTTAGTCCGAGTTATCATATATATCAAAAAATTAATGATATATAACTAACAAATATACATCCATCGTGTACAAAATTAAAAAAATACAGATGTCACATAATTGATCCATTATATAAACTAATCATCATATCATTGTGTCCCATAACTAGTATATGTTATAAAACTCAATCAAAGTAATAATAATCAAATGATAACCATAATAATCTACGGATTCAAAGGTTATAATACCTAAGGTGAAATCAAGATATAACAAGATGACTAATTTTGGACTTATAAAATACTTTTTTGGCATATAATTTCATAAAAATAAAGAAGTATTCATTTGTCAAGCCAATTATGTCCAAGACATATTTAAAAAGTATAATATTCAAGATTTTAAGCCTATGAACACTCTAATTACAAGTGAAAAAAAACTAATGAGAGAGTATGAAAGTCCTTTAGCGAATGAAAATACTTTTAGAAGCATGGTGAGAGATTTGATGTATCTCACTATGACAATAGTTGATATTAGTTATGAGGTTTCACTAATTTTTAGATTTATGAGTAAATCGTCACTCAAGCATTTGCAAGCAGTAAAGAGAATTTTCATATATGTAAAAGGTAATTATAATCAGGGTATTCATTTCATACCATCAAAGTTTTTATGTCTTATTGGGTACACATTAAATTGAAAATGATCTCTTGATGATAGTAAGTCAATTTCAGGATATTACTTCACACTGAAAAATGGGTTAGTTTCTTACTTTTTAAAGAAATAAGCTACAGTTATATTATCTTCTACTGAAGTTGAATATACAACCCTTACATCAACTTGCACACAAAGATTATGGTTGAGATGAATCTTAGTTTATTTCAGTTAGGCTCAACTTAAGCCAACACAAATATTTTGTGATAACAATGGGGCAATACATTGTCCAATATTTTAATTTTCTATCCTAGAACCAAACACAATAAGCTTAAACATCAATTTGTCATAAAATTAGTCAATGACAATCATTTTGTCATTGAATATGTGAGAAGTGAATATATTTTTATGATATTATTACCAAGAGATTACACAAGCAGATTCATGAAATACTCAAGGAGATGATAGACATCTCTCCTCTTTGCATCAAAGGTAGAAGCGTTGAGTGTGATGTCAATATGGGCACTTTATCATTAGTATTAAATTTATTTTATTTTATTTTTTGTGTTTAATAAGGTTATTTAATTAATTTATGTATTTATGTCTTAAATTAGTTGTTTATTCATTTTTAGATATTTTATTTAAATTTCTTAAAAAATAATTGAAACTATCAATTATATCCAATTCACTATCTAAGTACTCAAATGAGATATCAAAAAGTGGGGTGCCCTTTTTAGTGTTAATTAACTGAAATTAAATTATATTTAGGTCAATTACTATTTTATAGTGAATTTGAGTTGCCATAGTTGAGTAGGTTGCATAAGTTGACTACTTATTGAGCAAGACTTCTCACATGTAAACTTTGTCTTGAATGT
Organism: Torreya grandis; assembly: GCA_037957365.1. NCBI lineage: Eukaryota > Viridiplantae > Streptophyta > Pinopsida > Cupressales > Taxaceae > Torreya > Torreya grandis. The sequence goes on from JARHVA010000260.1 coordinate 459,256, forward strand.
TAATTAAACTTATTTCATTTAGTATACTTTAAATTATCTTAAAGTATAATTAGAAAAATATATTTATTTCTTTAGTTTTTACTTTATGTTTCTCTTAAAATAACTTGTCATGCAAGTTATATTGTATTTAGGCTTGTTTTAATATTTTTTTATTAATAATAATTGTCCACAAGAGATTGTGGCACATTGTTCCAATTGGGAAATATTTTGTATGTTTAAGCTTTGATTTTATTTCAAATCTATAGTAACTAATACCAACAAGCATGTGTTCTCAAATTTAAAGTTTTTATGTGCAACTTTGGATCAACAATCTCACTTACAACATTGCTAGATTAACTAGTAATTCTAGGACTGATTGATTGATACATAGCTTTAATTTCATATTGAATCAAAGATTATTTTCTCTCCATACAATCAAAACCTTTATAAAATTACTGATAAATAAAAATCAAGATGCAAGAAATCATCTTAGGGTGAAAAGACCCACAAAAGGTAAGCAACTATAATTTTGGACCCTCTATTATGGTCATGACAATTTCAGATCCATGATTATGTCATGTTCATAAAAGTGCTCAAAACATAGATCAATCTATCCATAGGTTGATTTAAGGGATTATGATTCAGACAGTTGAGACATCTGAGGTGTTTATGAAGAAATATGGATGATGTAAGGCTATGAAAGGTCCAATGCGGAAGGAAAGTGTCTTAAAAGATCCAAAGTACACAAACATGACAAGTATGATAATTCATGTCAAAGACATAATGGAAAATGGTCTTGGATAAAAATTAAATGTATACATAATGATGTGTTTGCATAAATTCATGTGTGTGTGTGTTAAAGTAAAACCAAAATTAAACATATACCTTAATATTATTTTATATGGAAGGATCAATATTTTGGATTTAGATTTGGCTCAATCCTAATCTTGTGTCAAAAAATTGAGTATACTTACAAAAAAAAAAGAATCTGTACAAGTGAATAAATGTCTTAGTAAATCATTACCAATGTAATGAAATAAATTAAAACATGAAAATGAGCATAAGAACAAATACACCTAGTGGTATGTAAACCATGTTGCCACTCTTGAAAATCTAGTAATAAAACTAAAAACTAAAATTCAAGTTCTCAAGGTAAACACTCCACTCCTTGATAAGAGAAGCAAACAAGATCTTTTGGTTCCACTTAGTTTCACTACTACCATGCAATAAAAACTCTACCTTTTTACAAAAGAAACAGATAAATAATTTGGCTCCACTTGGTTTATATCCTTTTGCTTCACTTAAATATGAAATGGATAATATAATAGTTTGGATAGATTCCCCCCACTTTTGAGGTGAGGAATGGTCATGCAAATCACTCATCTCAAAATAAAATTATTAAATGTACCATGTGTAGCCTATAAAAAAAGCATAGTTTTTAAATTCATTGAAATTCTATTTATAGCACATTTATGTAACCATAAAATATATCATCGTGTAAGGATCAATAGGAATGTGTGACCCATGTGAGGGTTGAAATAAGAATATGTGATCCATGTGAGGATGAAATAAAAGGAGGGAGAGACAAGTGATGTGCCATAATAATATATAATAGAGGGGAAAACAATATGCCTAAATGTGGTCAAGATATATCAATATATTAACTAATATTGTGACTACCATGTGACTAGGTGTATGGAGAACACTGTGATTTCCTAATATAATAAATGTAGGATCAATAGGCACATAAGTTTAATAAACTTCATGTAAGTAATGTAGGGTCAATGAGGCTCATGGAAAATGCATGGGATTAGTTCTCCAGTGGCATAAATGATGGGGGTATGATGCCCCCAAAGGTAATGTATACATGGCATTGGTTAGAAAAGGGATAACTGGTATGCCCCAATTTAATCATAAGGAGGGACAAGTGATATGCCCCAATGTGACAATGTGCCCCTATGAGTGTGAGATATAGCAATGAAGCACACATATAATAGTAGTAGTATGCTCTAAGAGATACATCATAGGGACCATGGAGGAAACATAAGAAACAAACATAAAATATTGATGGATCATGGCACCTAACATATGATATCATATAATATAGGCAATGTAATCACACATATTTATGTAACCACACATATAGTAGATGTAACCATCGAGCAATAAATGTGGCCCACATGAAATAAAGGACATGACATGACAACCATAGGATCATATATGGACAACACTAGACAAGAAAAGTAATAGGCATAGTTGCACACATGCAAACAGTCAAGCAATCATAGGGCACACAAGGGAGATCACATTGTATCCATGTAACACAATAGACACTATGTAAGCTAGAGTAAGATATGTTAAATAAATAGTTAAATATATATATAATAAAAATAAATTAGGAATGATATAATTTGAGACCCATTGAAAATATGTCCCCAATATATGCATTCCCCCAATGAGAGAATGCTCTCAAGTGTGGGCATAATGAAACTGCGTAGTATCTGTAAATCCATGATCATGTGTAACTTTAGATACTAAAATATTGTAATAGACACTAGAAAATGTTACTTTTTATCTACCTTCACCATACATGACTTGTTCACACATATATGCCTATTATTATCTATTCTCTCACATCTGCATGCTTATTATAAGTCTAACCCTCCCATTTTTATATCAACCACTTATAGGGACCTCTCAGTCTATGCCAAACCATCTAAATATCTTACTCAAACATATTCATATCACCATTTCTATGTTCCTACCTCTTGGACACTAATGTTAGGATTAAATAGTTTCATTGACGAAATTGACCTAAAGGTGAAGTTATTGTCCACCTAGAAAAGGCTATTTTTCAAAATTAAATCAATCTTATGGGTCGACCCATTTGCCTTATGTGTCGGTAGTATGATAAATTACCCAATGGACTCATATAAATAAAAAATTAAACTCATACTTGTTACTCATTTTTCACTTATCTATCAAGCATCTATACACTATTGAACATAGAGAAAATCTACCCTATTCTTTCCAAATTATGAATCAATCACTAGGAGCAGTCATTAGCTAAATCTGAAGTGTACCAAGCCAAGTCAAGAGTGAATATTTTCAAGTATCAAAAGTTAGAATATAGGTGCTTGCATATCAAAGGATCACAATTGCACATTCACATTAAGGGGTATAACTATGTGTGGCTTGACTTTTGTTTTCAAACTATTGGATACATAGGAATCAGTCAATCATCAATGGAGGTGATTGGGGATAGCTCACCCCATTACACTTCCAATTTTTCTAAAATTTTCTACCCTTCACAAGTAGACCTAGGATTTCAAGGAGATGGAGACTAGTTTATGGAGTTGTGTACATAGTCAGGCATCAAGATCACACACACAGAGGTATTATAAGTAGGCGCAGGTGACTATAGGGTCATAGAGAACCAGAACACCCCGAGACAAAAATGTAAACATACAGTCACTTTCATCAAAGGTATTACCCTAGCTTGACATTAGTGACCCTATACATACAAATAGCTAGTTCTAGATCCGAGAGATTATCAGGCCTACTTCCAGCCCCTTTCCACTTTTAGAAGTCAGTCATAGTTAGTCAGTAAACCATAAAAGATAAGTATCTCTATCTATTTAGTATTTTTCATATTTAGCATATGCTACTTGTTAAATCATTTTTAGTATTTTACCATATTTATGTTTAATTATCATACTTTACAATCTGAACTATTTTTAATTTTCTATCTTAATTAGGGTTTTACAATCCAAATTACGGTAAAACATATTGGTGAACCTGGATATTTATTGAACCATTACAAACCTTAATTTTCTTTAGGGTTTCATCCCTCTTTCTAGGGTTTTCATATTTTTTACTCTTAAGGTTTCGATTCTTATTTCTAATTTTCCCATATAAAAGACAATAAATGTTTTTACACTAGCCATATCCTTTTGCATATTTACATGATTTCATCATATGCCATCAAGAAGGCTAGTACCCTAGTCTCTTTAAGGTGTAGTGCTAGATTACATGGAGCCATATAAATCATAATCAGATTCCTTTGGGTTCCTCTAACATGCACAAAATAAATGCAATGAATATTTTTTCTTATTTTGATGTAATTATTCGTGAATATGTACAAACTGATGATTTTATTTAAATGCCTACTTTAGAATATCATAATCAATATATCAAAGATACTCATGAAGCCTAAAATAGTATTCATCCCAATGAACTTAATGGGTTATATGTAATGTACACCCAAGGTGTAGAGGCAACACAAGGATTCATGTAGGTGCTCATGCATCTTCCTACATAGATGACCTATTCCCATCCTATGATGGCTACACATATTACATCATCAACTTTGCCTACTACATGTTCCCTTGAGTAGATTATTTACCTTTGCAAGCTAAGGTGTTGCAATTAGAGCAAGGTACATCTAGAGTTAGTTTTCGATGGATATGTATGCATGTTTTAATAACTTGTTACCCCTTGAGATAGAAGCTTATCCCTTACCTATACACTTCATATCTCCTAAGATTCCAATTTACAATGATAAGGGTGATCCTAAAAAACACATCTGATCCTTCCATGAATCATGCTTGGATTATGTATCCAATGACAAATCATTGACCAAGTTATTCCCAAGAAGTCTCAAATACTGCAACAAGGTAGTTACAGTTTCAAATATTCGATATGAGTACCCTTCTCAACTAATGGTATCTCCTTTAACCCCACCACCACAGTAGTTGGTTGTTACACCTATTTAGGAGCATTGTGCAGAGTTAGTTATTGCACCTATGCAAAATATTTTTATTTACTCAGATCTGAGGAGAGTAGTTGACTATCCTAGGTAGCCAGTTTTATAGCAATTTTCACATTAGTGAGTTATTCAAGACTCCCAGATATCATTATGTACTATACCACAAACAGTTCAACATGTTCCACAGTAAACACAAGCAATGATATATTCTCCTTGTATACAATGGACCCCACAGAGTCTTTATTATTCTTGAGTTATTCTTCATTCATGTGATCTTATGAGTGATGATGATAGCTACATTGTAGCACCCAATTCCTTTTTCAAATTTTGATACACCTACATCTGGTACTTTTCACTTACAACAAGTAACAGTTGTACTACATGATACAAGCACTCCCAATGACTATCCCATTGAAGGGATCATCAATTGGAACTTTTTCATATTTCAAGATAATTTTAAAAATACAAATAAATAATTAAAAAAATTTAAAAAATGTTCAAATATTCAAAAAAAATAAAACTGAGCCCTGAGCATGACATGATTTCTAAATTATATTATTTATCACATATTTGGTAGATGGCATATTATTTTTCATGCACACATGCATTTCATGGTAAATAAATGTGATGCAAGATACAAAGATCATACATAGACACAGATGTTGGACTCTCTTATACTCACTGGCCATGCCAATGTTGGGGGCATCTTAGTTCACAGGTCACACCATTACAGGTTATATCTTTGTATAACCTTTTAATATGTTGAACTACATAGAATTATTACATATTTTTTGTTAGTTACTCATATATTTCATAGTTCTATATGGTTATGCTACTTTACTATGATGTGACATTGATGTACATAGATAATGTAGACTCATTTTCACTTGTTTTATGCTTCATTGATGTTGTTATTCTTTGACCTTATTTATTGTGACAAATGTAAGTCCCTTGATTGTATCCCCTTGACTTTGTTTTTTGTGACATATTATGCTTATTTAGTATCTCCCCTTGACCTTTTTTGTTGCAACATCTCTATGTCCCTTGTTTATGGCCCTTGTCCCTATTTTTTTTGAAATATTTGTGTCCCTTGCTTGTGGCCTATGGCCTTATGTTTTGACATTGCATGCCTATGAGTGGATTAATCTAAAAATTATTTGTTGAGTTTGTTGAGCTTATTATGTTTGTTGATTTTGTTGAGATTGTTGAGTTTGTGATTGTTGTGATACATATCATGCGCATTCCCCTTTGTGTGTGATGTCATGATTTACATCATGCATCGATTTATTGTGTATGTTTATTCGTTTATCATATCATTGATAGTTACTACGGTGTGTCTAATTGATACATTTATCTTGACATGATACTTATATGCTATGCATTACATGTATTACGTACCTTCCTTGATAACATATACATTTTTATGATGACATATTCTTCACATGTTGACATGACTATACATGATTACATATTTATACATGATAGGATACAATTAACTCTTCTTTTGAGATGAGTCACTGATAGGCTACATCCTTCATCTAAAAAGTGGGGCATATTAGTGGGCTTGTCATAAAAACATACGCCTACATGAACAATAGAAACAAATTTTGGATATAAAATATAAATTTGAAAGATTCATAATGATTCACTTATTAGATTGATTCAAATATGTAACAAATATATACACATTGGTACATATTATGTGGGCATATATGATGCATATTCACTCACTATATATACACTTAAGTGCGTATGTCATGCAGGTACGCACAATTTACAAGAACATACATTAGAAATTTTTCAAATTTAGCATATAGATGCATATCATTCTATGTCAGTTGGTATGCATTGATATTGGTTCGTGCACATACACACTAACAATTAACATACATATCAGAAACATTCAAAAGATCATTGGTAACAATTAATTATCATGTGTAGATTCCTAACTAATGCTTTCTTTTGTAATTCTTTTAATGCAAGCAATAATTCTTTTAGTGTATCAAGTTTGTCCTTAATTAATTGTATAAAATAAGCAAGTCTTGTAACCTTTTCTTGATCTACATCAAAATTTTAATCATGCTCAACATATGGATATTCATCTTTTAATTTTGTACCATTTGCATTATCAAGCATACGAGAAGTAGAAATATCATTAAAATTTGAAATTTTATCTCTTAAATAAGAATTAGTACTAAGCAAAGGATGTTGAATCAAATCAATAGTAGCACCACTCAATCTAACACTGTCTAGCAAGGATGACAAATCTAACTTTCTTGATTTACACAAGTAAGCATGAATAACGTAAAAAAACATGAAAGGAGCTATGGCTAATGATAAATTAAAAGGAACATACCAAAATCTGATAATCATGTTTGCAAGGTGGAAATCAAATCTAGATAAACCATATTTAAAGCAATCCATATCAAAGTAATAACAAAAAACAATAAGGGACAAGAGAGAATGAAAACCTAAGGTTAATATGTTCAAAAAATGGAGAGGTTCACCAAAATATAAGAGTTATATTTCAAAGGTGAATGGTCACAAAAACATAGGGGAAAGATAAAATAAATGAGTCCAATGAAGTTTTTAAAAGTGAAATGAGACCCTAAGAAGTGAGCAGTATGAAACCCTAAGGTTGGATGATCACAAATATTAGGTCCACCAAAATGTTTTGATGAATATTTTTATATGGGTGACTACATTATGCATAACCCATCAAATAAGTGGCACAAGGATAATCAAATTAATTACAGTAATCTAGAGTTTATCAAACCTACCTAGCGCAAAAAATAGGAAATGTGAATACCATGAAACTATTAATGATCAATAGGAATGAAGAGAGAGAGAGAGATAAGTGATTTAAATGGACACACTTAGGTTGTGTATTTGATTTATAATACTAAAAAACATGTTATGAGATTGATCAGACTAAAACCCTAGATTTTGGTTGTAATCTAGAAGATGACCAAAATCATCAACCACCAATATAGACATGTACTAAAATGATGGGCCAATAAATTTAGGTTTTCTCAATTTTGTTTCATTGATACAACTAACTAAATATGGCACTTCTAGATCTAAAACTTTTTGGGATGCTTTGACAAAGGCAATCTACTGAAAATTGGCTTCGCTTTGTGGAAATGTTGTGTGTCATCTTTTGAATCAACACTTCTTTGATTTGTCCCTAATTCACAAAAATGTTGCAAAAAAAAAATAATGTGTGCAAGTTTAATGGCTTATAACCCCTTGAGGGTTGTTGTTACATATCCCATACATTCATAATTAGGGCTCAATCTTGTTTTGGTGTTTTACAAGTGATCCCAACCCAATTGAAAAACATGTTTTCACCTCCTCTTCCTAGAAAGTAAAATGCAATTGTATGCTTTGTTGTGACCTTATTTGATACAAGTACATTAGCACTAGACTTAAATAGATGATGAGGGAAATATAGGCTCAATGTGCAAGATTCTTGTAAAATGTGCAATTGACTAATACGAGATCACTTGATAGAATATGTGAAGAAGCTTAGGGTACATTTGTATGTATATATGCTCCACAAAGATAAATTTTTACATATGTCAACCATGAAAAGTAGCGAAAATCGACAATCAAGGCATAGGAAATCAACTCGACGTGAAAGGAACTATAAATGGTAAGTAACCAGAATTGTGGACCCAAGATCATTTTCATGCCATAATGATAGACACAATTATGGTCATGTTCATAAAATGGCTCAAAATAGAGATCAAGTTGTCTAAAGGATAACTGGAAGGATCTTGATGTAAACAGCTAATAGATAAGCGGTTTTAATGAGAAAATATGGATGGTGCAAAGCTTTGAAGATTTAAATGTTGAAAAAAAGTCTGAAAATATCCAAATGTACACAAATAGGCCAATTGTGACAAAGCACAATAGGGACTCAATGGAAAAGGGTCTTGGTCCAAATTAGGTTTCTATAATAGCACTTAGGAATCATTTTTAGTTGGGTGTGTTGTCTTGGTATTGCGCATCCATGAGTTTCTCATATCATTAATACAATTCCATTAGATCAATGAGTGTATATTTAAGATAGTTCATGCTAGGTTATAAGATTGCCCTCAATTATAAAAGGACCAACAAATGAAATATTATTATAATTGTAAACAATTATCCTCCTCTTTGTAGATTGTAAATAAATTATTATGCCATGCTTGCAAATATTTGGGTACATCATCTTAATGGAAGCAATATTGATATAGGGATAACATATGGATATTATTATTAATCAAATGTGTTGTAATAGCATTGCACATCCAGGATGTGATTCTCATATGATTAAGAGAGTGTCATCACATCAACAAGTGCATATTTAGGATATCACATGTTACATTACAAGACTACTCTCATGTCTATCAAGACCAACAAATGATGGCTTCCTCTTTGTAGATTAGAGATGGTGCATTATGCCATGCTTACAAATATTAGGGTGCATTGTCTCAAGGGAAACAATGTTGATCTAGGGACCACATGTGGAAAGTAAAACTAATTGGGTATGAGGTCTTAGAATTACAAATCCATGATGTGATTCTCATATCATTAATATAGTGTCATCAAATCATTGAATGCATATTTAGGATAATACTGCTAAGAAATAGTTGATTTTCATATATGCCCAAAATTAGGAAGGTGCTATGGAATTTTTTGGCTATAACTCTTATGCGAGTTTCATTTTTTTCAATTTTTCTAAGACAACTACAAATAGAAACCTTACTTTTTAGGTTTTACATGTGTACTGATTGAGAGGGTTATTTATGTTGAATGACCTCAATCTGTAATAATGAGAACTTGTAAGTTGCTAATCGAATCTTCATTCCATAGAATGAGTCTAAACCAATCGATACAAGATCAACCACTACTCATGCAAAGTTAACATAAAATATGAAACAATAATATATTTTCAAGGTACCATTGGATGCATAAGTTGGGAACATACCAACTATGCCATGCACAATGTAAAAAATAACATGATTTTCATTCAAGATTCGAGATTGAGTCTACAACAATGTATGGTGCATTGAAAATTTTATAAAGAAATACAATAATATGGAAAGAGTAAATCCATTAGTGCTCTTCAATCATATTTGACAGTATTTGTATTGTGTGTGTTTATATAACTTTAAAAAATTATAATTCAATGTTAAACAAATACAGAGTCGAGCTTTTATAATCACCATTTCTAAACAACTTTTTCAGTCACCTACCATAACTAAAATATCATTTTTTTTTAAATTAATAAAATAAATATAATAGTTCTAATCCATGCATAAATCACTATAAATATCACACCAAATATTATCAACAACATATACCATGTTTATATTTTGGTAACTCATTAAACTATTTTAATATATGAACTAAGTTCATTACTAAATCCTTAAATTACGTAACTTGAAATCAAAATTTTCATAATCACCAAGAAGTAGAGAATATATATGTATATCCATTGTATTGGGTCCCATTGAGTTGTATATCTTTGATGCATATTTCCACAAAACAAGATCTATAATTAAAAATGTATGTCATTCAAGATTGTTGGTGTAGGGTTTTTTCCATTATGTGGTTTTACCTGCACGGTTTAGTTAGCTTGCTTAGGTGGCACTTATGTATTTAATAAAAGTCATTGAGGAAGATAATCTCACATTCATAAGGATGTGAGGACATGTCTATCATTCACCTATATATGTACCTTTCCTATGTACTTTTAGCTAACAAATCTAGAACATTATTGCATTGAATGCTTTGGCATATTGTGAAGTTTCTTTCTCTCATGTGTTCATAATTTCACTACTCCGTACAGTTTCACCTTCGTGCATTCGATCCTATCCAGTTATCGATCGCAAGTGTGGCCCACTTCGACATGGTATCAGAGCAGTGTTGGTAGATGAATCCCATTGATTATGTTGTGATCTCAATTGCATTCTAGCTCCTTGGTGTTCTTCGTGATCTTGGTTGTTTTCAAGGGTTTGGTGGGGTTTCATGTAAATTTGTGTAAATTATATTGCCGAAGTATCCAAATAAATAACGAACAATGCCATTGTACTCAAAAGATGTCAAAACCCTGAGAATTTTTGTAAACACAACCGTGTTTCGTGATAGGTCATTTTTTACCATTTTGAAGGGTTTGAAGTTAATTTTTTGGATTTCGCACATATCCATACCATCTACTACTCAAAGAAGAAATTTTTTTAGGGGTTTTAATAGGTTTTGCCATACACCTAGTTGGTTTGTTCTATTGTTGGTGGAAGTCGTACCATTTTTCTAGATCCGAGGTTGTGTGCAGGTTTATCATTTTTTACAGATTTTGTGGCGTTTGGCAGTTTTTTATTGTCAACGAACCTACTATTTGCTCACACGACCTTCAACCCATGCCCACTGGCGACTTGGTTTAGGCACATGGTCTAGTGACCTATTGGTTCAGTGGTACCTAATAGTTCAACTATACCTATCTGACTGCACCCCGCCCAACTGTACCTGCGACACGGTGACCTACCTACTAGTTTTTGGGCACGACTTGGTGGTTGACTATACCCATCTGATTGTGCTTGTAGATGTACACGCAATTGACTATACCAATTTTGGAGGATCATCTCGTCTTCATGGACAATGTGAGTGCATTTATTAAAAGCATCGACGACTCATCTCTACCTATGGATACTCATTCTGCAAATTTGTGTGCTTCATCTGCAGTCTCTTCTTTAGTTTCAAGATTTGTTGAACCATGCTCTACACTTCACATGAACATTCTTTTAGCACATGTTTCATGCCATTCTTCTGACATGTTCACTTAAATAGCATTTCATTCAGTTCTTGTGCACAATCTTGCCAAACCTGTCACATTTCAAATTTGGACTATATTCAGAGATCTTCATATTGTTGCCTTTGTCTTCCATTATGTAATGGGTATACTTTCATTACATTCATCGTGTTCTTCCTCTATCAAAGGGAAGAAATATTGTTCGATGTGGATGGATCTTCTTTAGTCTTCAGGTAGAGGATCCCATTATCGACCTTGGTCATTTTACGAGCTTTATTGTAGACAACTTCATCATCTTCTATGGGGACTTTTTAGTTCTTTATTTGCTATGTATTTGGATTCCTCATCAGGAATTGTTGTCCAGACACAATTCTTTTACCCACCTAAGTTACGCTTAAAGAGGGTATAGGTGTAGATTTTTTCCCACTGTGGTTTTACCTACATGGTCTAGTTAACTTCCTTATGTGTCACTTATGCGTTTAATAAATGTCATTGGAGAATATAATCCCACATTCATGAGGATGTGAGAAAATATCTATCTTCCACCTATATATGTACATTTTCTATGTACTTTTGGCTAACCAACCTGGAATGTTATTACATTTGAATATTTTTTCACATTGTGAAGTTTCCTCTCATGTGTTTATGGTTTCACGACTCCATACAGTTTCACCTTCGTGCATTAAATCCTGTCTAATTATCAATCTTCGAGTGTGACCCACTTCAACATAATGAATATCAATATTAGGATTGTTCATTTACAAAGCATTATAATCAAGTCAATGTCAATAGATCTAAAAATCCCACATCATCAAGTGCATGATGACCCTAATTATATCATTTTTTGACCTTCCACTCCATGGCCTATTTCACTATACTACATGTCCCCCATGGCATGCCCCTCGAGTGTCTTTTCCATTAATTCCATCGTCTTGAACTTTTCTAGCATCTATGTTTCTTTAGATTTTAAATCATCAATTTTTTCATTAAATGCTTCACTTTAAAATCAAGTCAATCTCAATGGATGGATCATTAGCAACATTCACCATCTCCTTTATCACTATATCACATTCTCGGTTTTCTTATTCCGATTATGTTATCTTTTTGTTCTTGTCTATAATATGTCTTTCCAATTCTTCTATATTTTGGTCTTTTTCTCTGAGCAATTCATCTTTATATTCCATTGAGTCATTAATATTCAAATCTATATATGACAATGTTTTTTTTAGTATATCATACCTTTTTTTCACTTTCCTATATTCAATACCATTAGTTATACAAATTATGCTTTCCTCCAACTTCATTATACTTTTATTTTTGTCTTCTATGGTTTTGCTTAAGAAGTACAAAAAATTGTTCTTGTATATTTAAATTGTTTTTTTTATTGAGATCATGTTCCAATTCCTTCTTTTTTTATCACAGCTCATCTTATGTATTATCATACCCAACTTCTAGATTAACCCTTTTCAATTCGAGAAAACACAACTAACAATCTAAGATGGACAAGGTCACGATAGTCAATCAAGGGTTGTTTGGATGTTGAGGGAGCAAATGTAGAGAGTGGAATGTGTATAGAAATAGTTGCTAAAGGAGCTTGGGTTGATGGAACAAGAAAATGACAGTGTAAAGCCCGCGATCAAAGATGCAAATGGCTTCAACAAGTCGAGAGGTTGCACGTTGATGTTGTGGGCGAAGGGGGTGGATCTCCAAACATGCTGAAATCCCCACTAAGGTTTTTTTATTTATTTTTTATTTTTATTTTTATATAATGCAAACAAATTTTAAAAACCACCGCCTTTTTTATTTTAAATTAAATGTTAAAAAATTATCATATTTTAAAAGAACTATACAAACCTATGTTTTCCTCTATTGTAACTCCAATGGAGGTGAGAAGAGACTTGTTCATAGGGCTTTGTAAAAATAACATAAAGGAAAGGAAAGCATAAGCATAATGCTCTGATATCATGTTGAAGTGTACCATAGACTTGTCAAATTCACTAAGATCAGCCTACCCACAATCTTATCACACACTTACAAATTTGACAAATATATTACCTTTAGACAAGCCAAAAAAAAAAGACTAATCTTATTAGTATGTCAAAATCTTTATTAACTAAGATAAAATATAATACAATGTCATCCTCTAGTTATAAGAAGAGTAGATACATAAGGGAGAGATTCCCGTACTTAAACCTTAGAAGAAAGCAAGTAAGAGAGAAAAAAATGATTTAGGGTCAAAAGTGACAACAAATACTAACTCTAGTCATATTAAGGTTGTGGATATTCATAGGGTTATCCATAATTACATTATTATTTCATAAAATGAAATAAACATACTTGGGGAAAAAACAACCAACCTAAGTTTAATATGTGTGGATTCTTAAATTTGAACAATACACAACACTTTGTAAGGAAAAAAAATACAATTGAAAAAAATGTGATGCAAATTCTAACGTACATTCATGACACAAATTCTTGCATGTTTAATTTTAAAAAATCCCTCCGAAAATAGAAAAATAATTAAATTTTTTTGGGCAAAAATTACAAATAGGTTTTGAAGCAAACACTAAGCATATATCTAGCATCATGATCAAAAATGTCATTTATGCTAAAGTTTTGACAATTCTTTATAACATAAAATATAGGAATCAACTGATGAAGTTGCTTGGTTCATAAAGAGCCCACCAAGGATCAATTCTCGCTGCTAGCAAACCCTGACATGTGAAAAAGAATGACGCCGGTATCGTGCCCCAGTGCACTTTGACGGAATGAATACCCCTCAGTGCTTGACTCTTAACTTAAGATCACCGCGTTAAACAATGATTCATTATTATTATTATTATTATTATTATTATTATTATTATTATTATTAATAATAATAATAATAATAATAATAATAATTTTTAAAAAAAAAATTGCGTCAAAAACATCATGTGTCAAATTAGTGTTGTTGTGTTTTCCTCAACATTTTTTCCCAAATTTTGGCACAATTTTTGTCCCTAAATAGGCATAATGTAGTAGTGATACTTCTCCTTGCGTTATCGATATTTCCATAGAGATGTATAGAACAATAAAGATATATCCTAACAGTTAATCTTTCTTTAAAAAAATATAAAATAAACAAAACTGATCCAAGTTCATTAGCCCTCTGATGTGGTGCACTTATTCCACCAAAAACAAGATAATTAAACTGCACATGGAATTAACCTAGTATTAGAAGAATGGTGTGTGGATCTCAACAAGAACCATCATTCCTCTTTTGAAGGAGTTGTCCCGGAAGAAGTACTGTCAGCAAAGTACTCTTGATGCTTCATGTTGACTCCATACTGCAAGTCATTGCCATAACTGGATTAGGTTCACCCGGGAAGCACATTTATCGAATCCACATTAAGATCAATATTCCTATTTCTAAAATTTTAGCGATACTGAACAAAGAATAAGTTGTAGATCAAGAATTATTCCCTTGGGATTAACAAGAAAATCATTGCTTCTATTTATAATGCTTGATAAATGTTATCAACAGACACATAAACACCAATGTGCACCTCTCGCAAAGCCATGGAAAGATCTTCAATAGTCAAAACAAGCCGTTTATCCTGAATGAAAAGAATAATGGTTAGAGGACACACAAAATTCCATTAGGAAGACCAAACAAACAGGTCATAAAATCATTCACGAAGCACTATTTATCTAGCAAGCGTAAATTGCTTTATAAATATACATTGTTACCATGATAGAAGGCAATGAAACAAAAGTTGCCCCAATTCTTATTAGTTATTATAAGTTTAGGCTATAATACTTGTATACTGTATTAATTATAGACTATCTTATTATGTGTAAATTTGTGACGTAAACTTACCCTTAAAATCAATAACTTATATTTTAGAATGGGAATAAACATGCTCACCAATATAACAATCATATGATAATCCCTTCAAAAAAATATAACACGGCAAGAATTCGTATCAAATCTGTCTATATGAATATTAAAAATGTTTTTTTTTTAAATCCTCTCAGACACTCAGCCCAAAGATTGCATTTTACATTGAGCATTTCTGTGGTGGATGGTGTCATTCGTCACCCTGACTATCTCCAAAGTAATTGGTCTCGTGGCTTGAGGTTTCCTCTCGCCCGATGAGGGTGTGCTCATACTAGTTGCGGGTTGAGACTGATCATCATATTCCACGTGGGGATTAGATATGTTGTCTTTGCTTCCTCGAAGAGATGGTGACTAAGGAGCAATTCATTTTCAGATGCCCTATTTATTATGAGAACTAGGGCAGATACCATTATCTTTACAGAGCCTCAGGGAACTCTCTATCCACTTCATTTCAGTGACTGAACCAACGGTGCATGGCCCTTTTTTTAAGGGAGGTCATCCTTCAATGTAGGGCCCTACAAGGAGTCCCTGGAACCCCCAAACTGATCACCTCTTTCTTCCAACCCATAATGAAGGTTGGCAGCACTAAGCGCCCTTTGGATACTATTGCTTCACACACATTAAGGGGGGTGGGTCAGTGAGGCAGCACTCATCTCTGCACAACATTAATACTAAGATGCCCCGACACATTAGCCCTCGACAAAGGGGATCCACCCATGTTTAGGGTCATGGATCTATCCCTCAATGTCTTGGATCTACTCCTTCACAACCGCTTCATGGGTCGTGGGGACAAGTACACATTACGATTTTTTTTTATGCTTCGGGAGTTTCTTTGGCCTTGGATGTTAGGAGGGATTCTAGGGAGAGTGCTTTGCTTCCTCCAAGGATTACCCACCCTAGGCCCCTCAACCCTAGACACTTCCCAATGAGCATTATCAGATCCTTCATTGGCCCTTTCACAATGATAAACGGTGAGAAAAATGATTCCCTTGACCTGGGCACGATCAGAATTGTTTGATGAGACTACCATCCAGTCTTTTTGGGTTTCATCAACTCATACTCTTTAGGGATTCTCATTCCCCCCACAGGGCTATTTGTATTGGTATTTGTACACACGAAAAGCAATACACCAACATGTACACTCGAATTCTTGAGGTCTTGCCGAGACAACCGACGTAATGGATATATGGATAGGTGAATCTATGGATTGGGCTAATTGAGTTGAGGAATGGGGTTCTGAATGATGGGTGGTAAGGAATGCTAGTGTCGGTACTCGCTGAGCTCTACTGCATCACGATGTTCATTGAGGGTGCCTACGTGGGAAGAGACGAAACTCCAAGGTCCCTCTGTGTCAGTGATGATGAGATAACAAAGTCCCCGATCAATGCTAGGAGCAACAAAGTGAGTGTAATTTGGTTGGACAACTCAAGACTTGATCGATCCTATCAAGTTGGCTATGCCCGGTCAATGTCATACACAAAGTGAATGAAAATGTGACGAGGCTAGTCTCGAGGAGGAAAGAAAAAGATAGGTGAATCGCTAAGCTTGGATGACGTTGTATTGGCGACCTTGCAGATGAGGGGGAATGACTATGGGAGGCTCGGGAATTTGTTCTTGCTTGTCAAGCGCGTTAAGAGAGTTAACAATAAAGTGTGGAATGAGGGGTGGAACAAAGTACTTCTAATATGAATTATGCGTTAATGTTACTCTGTAAGTTACTAGTAGGAAAAGGAGCTTTGACCCTAAGGAAAAGACCGCCTCTAATAAGGTAAGGACATTTTGGAACTGTCATAAAAGAGGAAAACAAAGTTGTTGCAAGTGTATGAAATGTATAAGCTTGTTTATATAATGTTTTTGAAATGGTATACTTGCTATTTTGGAATGTTGTAGCAAGGTTTTGGTGCTCGTGTTCATGCTTGTTTTGACAAGGTTTTTTATGGGTGTTTTGAGTTGTTTTGACAATATTTAGATAAGAAAAGTGATTTAAAATACTTACTGAAAATGGTATGCTGAAAACAATGAAGTAATGAATACTAAAAGCAAATAAAAAGAAAGTACTTGTTTTTGTTCTTTTTCAATATTTTGAATGCATACAAACCTAAAACTAAAATTCTGAAAGAAATATTTAAGTGCCAATTTTTCCTAGTTTTTCTTAATTTGTAAGATGATTTTGGTTAATGCAATCTGAATGATGCAACTTTGTTTTTGGCTTTTCTTATGCAATAACTTGGAATACTACTATGTATATATTATTATTTCTTAACATGCAAGTATGAAATCAAGTCTTAAAATCCTAGCAAGCACACTTACTAAGAATTCAAAAATTTGGCTTCACCTACACAAGCTAGAAATTAGTTTTTGAAAGCTTTGAATGTTTGTGCAAGAAATGAAATGATCTATGAATGAAAGAATGTAAGTTTAGTATTCTGATACTCAAAACAGCATTCTTTCACTAATGAAATGAATGAATCTTGAATCTAATATGTAAGGTTTGATTATCCAAGTTGTCAAGGTTTTTGCATGTGTATGTTTGAGAGTTGTTTGTGTATGAAAGCTTGCCTAAAACTGAAAAAACACTATTATCGTTGTTGTACATATTGTTCTGGTTTAATTAATCTACCATATGTGATGTGCAACACTACATTCTTTTAATTAAATTAACATACAATTGCAAAACAATAAATCTAGATTATTTTTGTGCAAGAGAGGAAAGAGAGAAGGATTTATTTTCTTTTTCTTTTCTTTGTTTTCTGAAATATGCAGCTAAGTTAATAAATAAAGAAAACTAAACTATTATAATCTAATAAATGAAAATAGTACTAAGAAATAAATCCTCCAACCTAATCAATGGTTATGACCAAGCAAAGGAAAGAGATTGTTGTTGTGTAAAGTGTCCTCAAGAATCTAGCTCCTCCGCTCAACATGACCGTAGGAACTCTCTAACAAAGGATGATAGCAAGAGGAGGAAAATAAGAATAACACAACCCTGGACATGAGTGTAAATGTATTGTGGTTGGTTGATTCACTGATAGCAAAGACTGTGTTGTTGATCTTGTAAATTCTCTCCTTCAAAACTGTGTAGATTTGACACGAAAATGTCCAGAGGTGGAGCAAATTTTTTTCCAAAACTGAAAACATGTGGGCCAGGGTTCTGTAGAGCTTGAAAACACCGATCTTCAATGCAAAATTTGGATTCAAAAATCATCTAAAACTGAGATTCTTGTAGAAGAAAAAAGGAGGTTGCATGTGTGAATTTAATTGTTGGTTGACTAAAAGCTAAACTTAGGAGGGACAAGAATTAATAAAAATAAAAGTGGAAGTGAGTTGGGTTGTCATGACGGCGAGCACAAAGCAAATCAAGGGGGAAACACAAAGAAAAGCATGAAAAATGTGTGAGAACTCTAGTCTCAGATGCCAAAAATTGGAAGATGAGCAAACTGTGATGAAACCACCATTGTTTGCAGGTACAGATATGAAACCACCACATAAGGGGATGAAATTGTCTCATTTGACGACGAAACTGCCCTACCAAATAATGAAAATGCCGCAAATATGCCGCGGTAGTTTACGAAACTGTCGCAACAGAATGCGTTCAGAAGGGGTAGTTTCATCATGATTAAGGGCGGTTTCATCACAAAAACTGACAATTTTGTCCTAAATGAAGGAGCCTAGAGATTAACGCCAGAAAGACTCATAAAATGCAATTAAAAGCTCAAAAGAGGGCCAAAGGAGAAGCAAGGAACAAAATGTCAGAGACAAATGAGTCTGAGCGTGTTTTAAAGATCTTTGCATCATCATCAAATTTTTCGGAAGTGTTGCAATGTGTATTTCTTGGGTGCTTATAGTATCCTAACCACATGGGTTGGGGATTTATTGTGTTGGGTTTTCCCCATTTATTTTCAGTGCTTTGGTTCTTCTTTTATGTATTTGGTCGTTGATCCTAGAGTCATTTTACCCTAGTACTTTATTTTGTAATTGGATGTTTTCCAAGTCCAATTGACCTATTTCTAGTCATTCATGGACATTAATATAATTTCTTTCTTTCTTTCTTGGTCCACTTTGGGCATTTAATATATATGTAATATGAAATTGGAATTTAACAATCAACAAAACTAATCCTATAGATCAGAAGAGGTTTGGTAATAATCTGTAGTTAGATGTCTATCATTGTATGTCTTCTACGGAATACTTAGAGCCAACTTAACATGGAGTGGGACATTGTTTCTTAGATGGATGTACTTTAAGTATGTGGCATGCTTGATCTAGCCAAAGTAAACAGTCGCATACAAGGATTTTTGTTGGCCTAGCAATATCTAACTTGTATTTTAGACTATTAGATAGTTCATTACCCAATTTTTCATCCCTTCTACATCACATTTAGCAGTAGAGTTATTAACATCTGGTAGTGGCATACAAGGAGTGTTATTAACATTTAGCAGTGGCATACAAGGAGTGTTATTTAACATCTACCATTAACCAAAAAGATTAATGAACTGTTTAAATATGCATTTGATGTCAAAAACACGGAAATTTCTTCAGCAACTCCAACATAATGAAACAATAGTTTCACAAAAACAATGGGGACCTAACGAGATAAAATTGTTGAATTTACCCTTTCATTACTACTGTTGACCAATTTTTGGCCCTGCAGGCCAAAATTGGGCAACCCCTCCTTTTTCTTTGCAAAGAGTCTTTCACATCCATGATTTGGCTAAGTCATCCCTGAGCTGCCTTGTGCAAAATACCCCCTGTCAGACTTGTTCTATGAAAAAGCCAAGTGTTTTGTCATTTTGCTTAGTCTAGTGCAAATCAGGGTTGTGCAGGTGCATTACTTGTCTACTTGTATAAGTAGAAGTGATTGAAGGACCCGAAATGGTCTAAGGCAGTTCGCAAAAGGCAACGGATTTCCTTCAGAGGGCCTTTTGACGGCTTGAAGGACGTTTGCAAAAAGTCTGAAGGGTAAGTACCCTTGCGGAGGGCACCATGAGAAAGGTGAAGACCATTTCAGAAAGCCCGAAGGGCACTTTTGGATGAAAGAAACCCTTGCAAAGGGCAACCAGCTGAAGGAGACAATTGCAAAGTCCGAAAAGAAGTAAATCAAAAGAAAGAATTCCTTCAGACATTTTGTCCGAAGGAAAGCGCGGCAAAAGGCCCGATAAGTCAAAGAGCAAGCAAAGAAAAGGCCAAGGCAAAGGAGAAGTCGAAGGAAGGAGACAAAACACGGGCAAAGACAAAATAAGGAATAGTTCCGATTGCTGACAAAGACAAAGGACATAATCAATGACCGCTCAGACCAAGACAAGTGGCATGGACGACTCAGCAAGGAGAATTAATACATTTGGTGAAATATATCTACCGAAAACCAATAAAATAGATTGGTTTTCGAACTATAGAAGAGAACAGCCCATGTTTTCACGCTTCGCCATTAATGCACACCCAGTTACGCCCAACATTGAAAAGAGCATGGTCCAGTCAACACAACTTGGGGATGGCAGTTGTTGGGAATAGTCTCCCATGCTTTTGCAGACCAAGGACAGCAAAAACGGCGGTTTGGATAGCCTACAACATGGCTCCCATAAGCAGTTCGAAGAAAGTGACAGCAACATGGTCTTTTAGTCTCTGCAAAAGTGTTTAATTTAGCATGGGTTTACATTCCTTGATTTATCAACTATCTTGTTTCCAGTTCTCTATATATTTATAACTTCTCATTTGAGAAAAAAGATATATCTCAGTATTGTATGGCGAAGCCCTAAAGGAATTTACCTTGAATCAAAAGAAGCATTTTTACTTCCATTTGAGCTTGCACTTTTGCATATATCTATGGTTTTATCTTAAGTCATTTTCTTTTCATGCTTTCATAAGTTTATGCCAACATATCTAGTGTATTGTGAGTTCTTCTCTTGCAGGTCAACAAGAAGTGTCCAGCTTAGAGTATAGACGCATATGAACATGTTGTCCATAGTGTGTCTTAGAACACCTCTGGTAGTTCTTCCTCCCTGTATCTCCATAAGATCCCCTGTTGAAACACTGATGCAAGCAAGGTTCTCATTTGAATGAAGTGTATGCTTGCTTCTCTCTAGTGTAAAGTGTATGTCAAAGCTGAGTAGACCAACCATTTTGGTGCATCACCACATTAGTTTAGGTTTTGATTTCAGTATTTCTCTCTCTTTTGATTCCCCGCATTGTTAGCAGTAGGAAATCCCGGGCCTCAAGGTGCATCAAGGGGAGCTAGCCCCTAATCTAGAGATTTATCCCTCACATTTGCAACCCATAGCAAGAGGAATGTCTCCATTGTGCCGCGTGGAAGAAGAGAGCTGAGCCTCCCTTCAGAGGGTGCAATCCACTGCGTCAACAACTACAATCTAAGGCCAAAAAAAAAGTGACTAAATCAGAGGAAGGGTTGTGCAAGTGAGGTTAGAAAATTTGTTGCCAAATTTAGTGACGCGGGATCCTAAGTTCATGCGGTCAATTCAAGACACAACAACCTTCGTGTTGCAACTGCGTGGATCAAGCCACAAATCTTTTTCCCTCCTAGTGGATCAAGCCTGAAAGAAACACTTTGAATCTCTATATAATTTTCTTTCTACAATTCCATTCAACAAAGTTGACAAGTATGCTACTCTATTGATTATTGATAAAAAACATGAAAACTCATAACAGGTCCAAAGGGAACCTCAAACTGTGGGCGAGGTTAATTTAGATAGGAATGATAATCAGTCCATTATTCATCCATGCATAGGTGTTGTATTAATAAAAAAACTTGGGCAAGAGGAGATCATGGGGATCGGCCTAGGTGACTCAATAATAGGTTCTATACATTTGACCTTGGATATCACTCATGATATGCCACTTCGACACATTTCAAGCATCAATGGAAAATGTTAAAGACCTAAATTCAGATCCAAGTTGCAGAGAAGAATGGCTACTTAGAAATACCTACTATAGCCAAATTCCTAACTAGCAAGCTTCAAGCGGAACTCAAGTGCAAGAAAGGGGTATCTATTTTGTCCAACTCATGTATCTTCCAAGAGTATTATGTAATCACCTGATTAAATATGACTGAGACAAGCAAGAGCAATCCCCTAATTCAACTAGAATTATCGCATGTGGAACTATTCATTTAGCTCACATTGTCTCAAAGAGCATAAGTTTTAGGACCCCAACAAGCATAGTACGATTAACTAAATTGGGAAGGATGCAAAACTTGGACAAGATATAAAAGCATGGTCTCAAAATCTCACTTTTGTATCAAAAGTCATAATGAAATGAGTAGTAAAGACTATTCCAATATGTGTAAGAGGAAAATATCGACAATCTCTAGACACCTCATTTTCGTACAAAACCCTTTTCCATTGTGTCATTTCCCCGTTTTGTCACACTTGGTCTACTTGTATATAATTGGCTATCTTTTTACACTTTTTAGCCTACACTAGACTCTATCCGACCTTTGAGCCCTCTAAATGTCTTTAGCATTCTATCAAATTTATCTATTCTTAACTTTTGAGTCTTAGTCATTCATTTTATAAGTTGTCTGCCTTCATTTTGGATAAATCTATTTCTCCTAGGTCAGATTTGGCCACCTGTTGAATTTGTCCTACGGATTCAGCGACCCACCAAATTTGTCTTGGGCGGATTCGGCAAGACCTAGGCATTTTGGCGGGTCCTTCCTGCCTTGGCCTGATTCCCCACACCGTGACTTTAGCTTGTTGCAATCTTCCATGGTTGGTCTTTATGCATATTATCTTAAAGATACAAATCATTCCTAGTTATTTTAACAAGTTTGAAGTATCACAAGTCACCTAAGTGTCTAAAAGCACAAGGGATCCTCCATTCTTAAAGTTTTAACCAAATTGATCAAAACTATTTCTAAACTTGCGACGGAGCTTGCACCTTGATACTTTAATCTTCTTTGAGCCTTGAGACATGATCAACTTGTACCAAAAAAAGGTTTAGGTGAATGTTCATGTAGCGGCATTGCACTTCACTAGGGAAGAGGAGGTGAAGCCCTCACTCGAAATTCCACTCACATGCACAAGAAAACTATATTGACTCCAATTCCAAGTGTGTCAGATATGTAGTTGCAACTCCTCAAGGAGTGGCCCGAGTTAGCGAACTTTACACACACTTGTCTTGCTACTATTTTCAAGGGTTAGGTCAAGGAGCAAAAAGAGGACAATTTGACACATTTTGCCCAACATTTGTGTATTGTGATCGCATAACATTGTAGGACATCTGACGATGCCACTACATAGAAAAAAATATAATCCAAAACAAAGCAAAGTGTAAATTCAGCAGCGAAGGACATATTGGGCTCGACAACCTGCCGAATACACCAAGTACACATTTGGCAGTAACAGGGTTAGCGCCAAATCCATCCTATCAGAATTTGATAGTCGGATTTAACACAACCCTACAACCTAGATCCAATTCCTAATTTTAAGTACAACAAAATGTCTCTGATGCCAGCCTTCTTTGTCACTTCATTAGTATTGCATGTCTTAAGTTAATTGTTTGTTCCATTTGTCCTTGTATTTAGCACACTTTGGTGGGTCTGACTATTGTTTTATATTGTTATATCATAGATATCCTTTTTGCCCTAGTTTTTAGTGTTTGTGGGTATGTTATTTAGCCCTAAACCACAAATAATCAAAACACTAACATGCCAATGTAATTACATGAGCATTGCTCATAGTCTTCAAACATTAAATGTCTTGACTTTTGCTTTGCTTGAATTGACATCCAAAAACAGCATATCGCAAATTGTGCTTGGGAGCATCTATACTGACACTAATGACCCATAACTGGATGAGTTGTCAAGAATCAAGATAATGTCATCAACATAAAACATAATGGCAATAACATAGCAATCCCCATTTGAACCTACTACCTCCAAAATAAAGTACAATAGAGTAGACAACCCTACCTAACATCAGTGTTGTTGTCAATGTCCTCAATATGACCTGACAAAGTCTTGACCCACCTGATAATTTGTATATACAATCATGACCATGGTAACAATGAACTTTGGAATATTAAGTCTTGAAGACTCTAGAATAAAACACATATCAGTACTGTACCAAAAGCATTGTCGAAACATGCAAAATCAACAATAGATTCTCTGATTTTTGGCTTTGCCTCCTCAATGAGAGTGGGCAATAAAGAGAGGCGATCCCTGTCCATTAGTTATCTAAACCCCGCTTGCCCTTTTCCTCCAAGAATCTTTGGAGTCAGTCAATCTAGTAATTAAGTCGCCCAGCAATGCGAAATGAAAAAGTAGACCAGAATTACTTAGGCTTGGAAGGGAAGGGAAGTTAAAAGAGGATTGACAGAGATATGCAAGAAGGATTTTGTGGTGCATAAGGACCTATCATAGAACCTCTTCCAAACCAGGTTAAATGCCATGGGGTCCGACATGCCTTCCTTTGGGGAGCATGATAGAAACATTTATTATCATTTAAGCCAATAGTTGTTTGTTAGTCTGACGTTGGTTACAAAACACGGTTAATAGTTGGTCTAATTTTAGTTTGTAAGGCACGGTTAGTTAAGAAATGACACATCCATATCAGATTATATGCAAGTTGGTCAAGTGTGGAAATTTAGGTGGGAATATTAAATTTATTCCCTTTCCACATAGTTAATTGTCATTGTATTGAATTGAGTATCTTAGTTTGATTTCTCGATTTGTACTTTGTATTGAAACTTTCTTCCTCTTGTATTTGTCCAAGGAAGATTTATAGTTGTATTTTGGTTTTTCTTCCTTTGGTAATCATCCAAAAAGCTAAATCCATATCAGCACCGTTATTTCTGACATTAACTTTGTTGCCACAAATTTTATTTCTATCAACATTTATCAAAATAAAGGCAGGGGATAATTTCAGATCGCAGGTGCTATCATAATGGGCAACTCATCTACGTGAACGTCTGAGTATGGGTATCATGCCCAACTTCAGTTTGTTAAACTAAGTCTGCCTTGCAAAACGAGTCGTCCATTTTTGTGTGCCCTCAATTTCTTAGGCCGTGGTTTAAATCATAGTAGCATAACATACGATTTAAACACGATTAATTCTTATACTTGAACCAAAACACTTTTTTCAACCCAATTTTTTGGCACTTGTTTTAGCAAATCAGTCCGCAAATCCTCTTATGATGGGACAATTTGAAATATTATCTACAATTTAAAAAAATTAAATACACCCAAAACTTGAAAAAACTAAACTTAACCCTAACCAATAAACCTAAACCCCCTCTGTGATACATGTTATATTTGACATTCATTTGAACATATTTAATATTTTTCACTGTGAAATATGGTGGAAATATTTCTCATTATAACTCCTTAATAATCTACCCTTGGATTACTACCTCGTGGCCCAGATGTAGGTAGGGGAAACATTCATGAGGTTGTGATTGAGGTGGGACCACAAAATATGGTCCGATTCATTACAAATAATGTTGTTTGCATGGTTGTTGGTAGGCTTCTTATGGACAAATATGGAACTATGTTTTGGACTCCATATGTGGCACGTCTTAATTTTACCTTGGATGACATAGGCAAAATTCCATGGGTGAAAGAGGTTTTGGAAAAAAACCCACACAAAAGTGCTTAATATACTGCACACATTCATAGATGGCAAGAAACTTCTTCAGCGAGGGGTTACAAAGTTTCCAACCCACGTCTTTGCATTGCAAACTCTTTTTCAACAACAAATGAATTATATATGAATGATCGTTTCAATTAAGTGGGTGGAATCTTCCTTTGTGAAACATATGAAAGGCAAAATGGTCGCTGACTATGTTTTATCACTATCTTTTTGGGAAGAGGTAGATAAAATTATGTTATTCTCTAAGTCTCTAGTTCAAATTTTGAGACTCGTAGATGGAGATAAATCCCCATGGGTTATCTATATTAGGTAATTGATAGGGCCAAAGGCATTATTAGGAGTAAATTGGAGAATAACAAGGCCAAGTACATGCCATTATAAGAGATAGTTGATAAAAGATGGGATCAATAGATGCATTCTCCCCTCCATGCAGCTCGATATTTATTGAATCCAACATTGTTCTTTAGTGGCTAATTTCGATATAATGCAGAGATCATAGAAGGCCTATTTAAGTGCAGAAAGAGAATGTTTCATAGGGATCTTTTGAGGCAGCTATGGAAGAGTCTCCAATGTACAAGCAAACAAGGGGTTTCTTCTCTAGTAAGGCAATCATCAAAAAGATGAAGACCTTCAAACCACGGAGAATTTTTCTACATACATACGGTAAAAATATTAAATTTTGATTAAATTTTGCATGTTACAATGTTGACAAAATCTATTTTTGCAGCATAATGGTGAAATTCCTATGGAAAGTTGATTTATATTCTTCTAAAGTATTATTCTCCAAGTCACTAACATATGCATTCTATTTGATAATGTTAGGTACTATAAAGGAAGATTAGCAAATTGAACTTGACAAAATCAATCCAAAATCCGAATAGCTTGAAAATAATGATGACCCTATTGATGATGAAGTTGACTTTGACTCGTTGGAGAAGGTTGGGTACGACACTAAGGTTGTCTCTCAAATTAAGAGAGACTCTAACCCTAGAGCTTCAACATCTACCTCTGTTGATCTTTAGTCTACCTCGTTGCCATTGGCTCCCTCCCATTTTTTTTTTCTTTGTAAACAGCAATAGTATGCATTTTGAAATGCAAATTAAATAATCTAGAAATTAATAAAAGAAAACAATTCGCTGATTTTGATGGCATACAATCTCATTTAACTTCCTCTCATAATTTGTATCTATTCCCTATGCAATTGAAATACCTAATATGTGTCTGTATGTCTTTAAATTTTTTAAAAAAAATGTTTTTTCTTCTTTTTCCACATTTTTTCAATGGTTTTATGTTTTTCCAACTTTTTCCCGATTAATTATGATTTTTTGAAAAACACTTACACTTTTTTAAAAACGATTTTTTCCCCAAACGATTTTTACTACTATGGTTTAAATCTTTGATGTCTTCCTAGTTTTAAACAAAAATAGACAGATTTTTCGGTGATGAGGATGGTTCATTCAAGCTAGGGCTCTGTGACTCTGGTTTTGCAAAGGCTCAAGGGCGCAAGCTACCTTCGATTCATCCAGCTTCAGTGGTTTTAATCATGTCTTCTGATTCATGATTCAAGTCTATGTCCCTTCACAATTTTGATGGGCTTACATTCCCTTTCTCCTCATGATCAGAAAGAAATTTCATAGGGTTTTAGTTCTGTTTTGAATGCTCTTCAACTGAAAACTGGTAATTTTTGTGATGTTTTCTAAAATCTTACTCTGAACTGAAGGCTACATTTTTCATCCAAATGCACACAGATCTTTGTGAAAACCTGAGTTGTACTTATAGTGTGTGTCGTAGTTTATCAGTGATGTCGTATGGCATCCTTGGGCCATGTAGAAAATCTTGGGTCCATTGCAAAATTCTTTGACTTCATGCAGAATTCTTTCATTCAGTGTGGACTCTTTGTCTCCATTCACTAAGCAGCGTGTTGAAATGGAGACCTAGTTGCCTATTGAGGCAACAATGGCCCTGTTGATAAGGTACCCATTGATGAAGCTGAAGCCAAAAAGATTGGCGTATGTGGGTCTCCTGCCAATAAATGCAAGAGCTAGTCTATGGAAGCCACGCCAAACATCCCTACCTTCAATAAAACTACAATGGAATACGTCAATTACAATCGCAAGTGAATACAAGGGCCAGAAAGGAATACATGACCAAATGAAAAACTTACAAAGGCAAGTTTTGTTGTTGATAGCAAAGGTGATCCATCCTCGCTTAAAATAAACACACATTCTCAGCTAGGAGAATTTGATACAGACTTCACAAATGATGGTGAGATTAAATTGGTTGCTGAGAAATTAAGGATGAGGGCTATCATCCTCAACATTCTCCGTAGGATGCTACTTGAAAAAGATGTTTACATGTGGCATGCAGAAAATTGGGAGCCGAAAGCATAGAAGGTGGAATCCTCTTGGGGCTAGGGAAAAGGATATGATTGTCTTGTCCTCAACAAAAAACCGACAGCTCAAGGTGTCTATCAAAACAGAGTTTGGGTGATTGTTGGAGCTTCAACATATGTTCAGCCTTCGCAAGAAGACTTCAATCAAAAACTTGTCTCTCAGCATATGTACACTCTATGCATGGAGTTCCATCACCTACCAGAACACTTTCAGGCTCACATAGAGAGGATTTTTCAGCCCTTTGGAAAAAAAATTGTGGGAGATAAACAAGAGTCACACTCCTTGCAACCCAGTGCTAGAGTTTATGAAGAACGGAACATCTCAACAAAGCATTTGTCTGAGATACGGCTCTTATTCAATGGATCCCCCTTCATTCACAAGGTGTTGTATCTTAACACCAATTATTGTTTTGCATGCTAATCTCCACAAGTTTTGTTAAATATCGTCCTTTTTGTGCCAAAGAATATGCCAACTTGGCCCATAATGTTCAAAACAAATCTCTTGAGAGTGATAAAACCATAAACGCAAAGTCAAAAATTCAAGATGACACTCATGGGCGTTAAATTTAAACCATATATATATATATATATATATATATAAAGGTGTCTCAACAGGGCAAATCCTTCAAGTTTGCATGGCAAAAAATGGGTTCCTACCAGAAACACTCAGCAAATTGAAATTGTCCCTAATGACAGTAACTCAAAGGTGAAACCACTGGGGTCATAATTCATTTCACAAGATATTTCTAGAGGTGATGAGAAAGTAGGCCCAACAATGCAAAAATGAAAACCAACTTGAACAATGATAAGACCCCTTCCAATCAACCCACAGCCACAACAATGGAGGCCCAACAATGCAAAAATGGATACTCGTTGAAGGCAGCAAAAATTCAGGTTCAAATTATAAGTATTCATTTTCTAGGTTGTAGTGAACTCCTCAATGTGTACTGTTCTTATGAATCAACTTTAACTCCTGAGCTTACTCAACTATCAGTTGGTGATACAATAATTTGTTTGGAAACCTTTGCTGAAGCTGCCAATGCACTGGTGAATGAAGAACAAAAGTGCTACTCATCAAGAAAGATGCCCCTCCTCCGTGGTTGATCCAAAGACAAAAACTGATAAAACCATGTGAAATTTATCGTTATTAGGGTATTCCACATCGCCCAACTCACTATTGATGAGCAATGGTGTTGGATATTTGAAACTTTTTCAAAGAAGCTGCTGATGTGAAAGAAGCTTGATCTTCCTCTTGTTGGTAAGATTATGATTGTTGACATAAATTCTAGCACCTGGACATGTTCTACTCCTCTCATTTATTCCCCATTCCAAGCAGCATATAAAGCGCTTGCGAATATTCTTTGAAATTTTTAATGGGGCAAACAGGGAGGGGAAAAGAGCTCCCTCTGGTTTGCCAGGAAGTCTCCACTCTTCCAAGAAAATAAGGGTATTGGGGAGTCCAGACATAGGACCACAAGGAATAGCACTTGCAAAGGAAGCGGATAGTAATTGCAATGAAGGGTGATGCTCCTTGGCAGAACATTACACACCACGGAATCCTTAATTAACACCATCTTCAAAAAATCATGGGCCCTTCTAGCACCACTTAACAGAATTTGGGCTGCTTGGCAGATTCTCTTAGACTCACTCCAGTGGCAGTGTGAGGACACACGAAATGCTTGGGATCTAGTTGCATGTCCTATTTAGATTTTCAACTAGCAGTGTGGACAAGTTGGGCTTCTACCACTCTTTTCAAGCAAAAGGTTAACAAGGAAGGGCTAGTTACGTGGGGGAGAAATTTGGAACAATGACAGGCAGCACTGACATTCTTCGCAGGACTAAAATAGAGCACAGTGTTGATGTCAACAGAAAAACCTGCTTTTCAACAAATCTATTAGATCATCCTGAAAAATGTCGCATCAAATTGCAATTACATAGTGTGGGCCTGTATTTGAGGGATTGGAAGTGGAGCACTGAAAAAGTCTTCTTAATCTATAAAACAAAAGACCTGTATATTTGATTGAAACATCCTAATGCTGCTGCCCCCAATTGAACAAGAGGTGGCGGGTCAAGGACTTTAAAGTTATATGGCAACAGTAGAGTCAAGTCGTTTGGAAAAAAAGAATCACCTTGGAACACAAGGCATTGGGGTGGCTAGTAACACATCAAGGATTAGCTATCAAAGTACGATTGAATAAGGTGGATATTGCAGATGTTTTTTGCACTGTTTGTGGGAAAGAGGAGACAGTTGACCATATAATCTACAACCGTGCAACAGTTAGAGGCTTGTAGGTTTGATTACAAGTTAAGTTCAATTTCCTTTTTACTGCCCCTCTCTCTAGGTGAGGACCTCTTCTAGGAGATTTTGGGATGGTCAAAGGCGACAGAAAAAGTCTATGGCACACAATTAGATTATCACCAATCAATTTCCTTTGAAGGACCAGATGCAAAGCTACTTGTCAAGAAGATATCTCCACTCAATATGGATAAGTTGCAACTTTTTAGACTAGTTGACTTTGAT
The DNA here is from genome assembly GCA_037957365.1 of Torreya grandis. Lineage (NCBI taxonomy): Eukaryota > Viridiplantae > Streptophyta > Pinopsida > Cupressales > Taxaceae > Torreya > Torreya grandis. The sequence continues at coordinate 490,193 of JARHVA010000260.1, forward strand.
TGTGCAAAAGCTAAGCTTGAGTGGTTTCGGAAAGACGTGAAATCTTCTGAATTCTTTGCCCATCAAGGTGAAGACCCAAGTGCTTTCTTTCCTTGCCTGTGTAGGGAGAAATTTTTGTTGTAGTTATAATACCCAGCTGATGGAAATCATTTCTTCTGTGGAGTAATATAAGATGTATTTCTTAAAAAAAACAAATTGAGGCATCATGAGTCATGGGGTGAAATGAACTAGAATCAACAAACCCGGCATTCTTTGCAGAATCTTGAGCAGTTCAAGAAACAGAAGTGGCAGAAAGCATTAGATCAAATTCCCTTAATAATACTAGTGTTTGTCATATTAAGTTTGTACCTATTCTTGAAACAATGCTTCCCATCATGACCAGACTTGCTACAATAGTTGCAATTCCACCTTTATGACTTTTTGAAATCATATTGTTTTCAATTATTAGGCTGAGAATTTCTCTTTGATGATCTCTGCCATCTCCAGTGAAATTTTTTCCCTTGTCCCGATATGTATGAGAACTAGAACTAAGCTTATTAAGATTAAACAATTTATTTCGTTCTACAGTAAGCATATTTCGGAAGCATTCTTGTGTATTTTTATCAGTTTGAGTAAACTATAGTATTGCAATAAAATGGTAACTACAAACAAAAACATCATACTCGAGATACCACGCTCCATCAACAGAGGATGAGGCTAGGTTACTCAAAATCATACTTTTCTATGGATCATAGTTCCTTGAATTTTTATCAATACTCAAGAGATACAATACTATATTTTACTAGTTACTGTCAATTACTGCTTTCGAGGAGGTAATGCATTTCCATCAAGAGATACAATGTCTTTGGGAGTATTATAGTTTCTGACAAAGACAACGAATTGTCCTTTTACAAATGCTTTTCTTGGGTCTCTATCATTGTGCCCACGTACTGGCTGGTACTGAGGGTGATACAACAGAAGTGTTGCTGTGTCATTTGCCCTATTACCTCATGCATCCCCTCTGGTGAGGCATGCCATATAGATCTTCTGCACTTGTGCATGGATCCAATGGAGGAAGCCTTTGAAATATGGGCCTTGAATGCATCATTGCATACAACCAATCCACCTCTTCTGCTTTCTTCAACAGTGCATTCTGTGTACTCTGATCAATCTTCATCAACTCAGCATATTTCAGAGCAAAGTTACCATTGCAGTCTTTTGCTTCTGGAATCTGATCGTCTTTGTTGACCTCCAAATATTTCAAATGTTGATTCTCTGATGACAAATGCCCTATCCTCTCTTGCAAAATATGAATATACCAAAGTATTATTCGTGGTCATATTCTTGAGGTGTACAATGGGCAATGTTTATTTCTGAATCTGTATAATCTTGTAATACAACTGCTGCTTCTTTCTTTACTCTCTAAACTGTTTTAGCATCTGCTTTATCCAAAGACTGATGAAATATGGGATATCTGCCTCCTCTCAGATCGTGGCATTTTCTAATTACTGTGTATCCAAAAGCTCAACTTTCATTAGCATATTTCTCTATCTGTTTGACTGAGAATAAGCTTCTTATTTATGTGAGATCACTCCTCCACTAGTGAATTGGGTTTCATAGTCTCTGTCCACATTGGTTCTTCTATTGCTAAAACTGTTCCTAGGATCCCTGTATCAAATCGATCCTCTCAATTTTCTTGAGTATCCTCTGCTATCTTTTCCCTCTAACCCCCATGATCAAGCGATTCACAAACTGGTTGCCTCTTACAGTCATAATATTAACGCCTGTGTCCTTTGGTACTTATATAGACTAATACCTTGAGTTGTATATCATAGATTATAATCTGGAATTAGATCCACAGAATGGAATTCCACCTACTCCATCATAATTCTTCATAGTAAAGGTTTTAGTTTCTTTATACATATGCATGTGTTTTTGTTGTTAAACACACATGAAGAACTATTTGTGCTTAAATGGGGGCATTTTACCAAGCCATAACTGTTTAAACTCCATGTACACAAATAGCAGCCTGCAAGATGCTACATGATTGTGGATTGTGAAAGTAGACATGTCAATGGAGTTCCAAGCTTGTTTCTTCTTGTCTTACCGATCAGACATTTCTAAAGATCATATATGAGGAAATTTATTGGCCCAACCTATAAGCCAAGATATTTGAAAAATAATCATTTAATGTAACATCAACATATGGGCATCTGTCAGGTTAGTAGTAAAGCTAGAACATCAGTAAAGTAGATGAGGCTAGGTGTAAGTCCTAAGTGAAATGTTCCAATAAAAATACCATAGTTACACAGGGACACGTCCCCCTTGCTTTTGATCAGCACGGGACGTCCTGGATGCTTCTAGGACTTAAGGACGGTGAGGAAACATCTTGTCCAGACTTTCATGTAGAGGCTTTTTTGCTAGGACATCTCTGGAAGTTGGAGGATGTCCTCGGGACATCCCTTTTTTAAGAACTTGCAGAGGATGTTTGGGGCATCTAGGATGTCACCAAGGTTGTTGAAGGACATCCTGGGGATGTCTTAGACATCCCAAACATCCTGTGTGGCAACTCAAATTTTGACTTTAAAAAAAAGGTTGAGGGAAAAAAAAAGCCATAAAAAATATAACACAATAAAAACCTAACCCTAAAAGTGACATTCAAACTTATAAAAAGACCGAACCCTATCATTCTAAATCACAATTGAGCAAAGAGCTTAGAGAAACAAAGTTACCTCTAAGACAACAGAGAAGCTTGTCGTTGCACAAAGTGCCTTGCATCTGATGGATCAGAAGATCCAATTATAAGCAGACCCCAAGAGTACGATGGGATGTAGATCCCAAAGAACCGAGCCAGGTTGAAGGCGAGCATAATGTGCAGCTGGGATTGATAGGGATCCACTTTGAGGATGAGGATGAGGACGGCAATTCCAGCAATCAGCAATTCATGGATGCTGTTTCGAATGATGATTCTGAGTTTTGAGTTGCACTCTTGTGGACTAAGTTGCCCTTGGACACTAGCATGTTGAATAGTTGATGTATTAATCAAAAACTTTAAAACTATAATGTATGATGTATCTAGTTATACCATAGTCTAGGCTCTATCATGTACTTTTCTCATTGTAGTATTGTTGATGTATCTCAATTGAAAATAATCTATCATTTACGATTCCAGTCCCTTACTCTGTGGATTAATATTTAAAAGTTTATGGTTAATGATATTGATCAATCACAATGTTTAACTTTACATTTATTATTTTTAATTTCAGATTATTTTAGTCTCTTTAAAATATTTTTTAGTTTATTTGTATATTTTAAATATTTATATATTATTTTAATCAGTTGTCCCCCTACCATTCACGAAATTTGGGAAATTTCTTGCCGTCCCGGAAACCCCACCCCGCCGTCCCGGAGTCTTAGGTAACTATGAAAAATACCAATCTCTCATGGCATCATCAAATCCAAAGGCAGCCCCCCATGGAGTTTTTACCAATCAAAAGACAGAAAAGAAAAGAAAAGCCTTCAACAAATGACTCGTAAAGGTTAGTTCTAAAGAAGGAAACAAAACTGATCTAGACAATAAAATCTAGACAAAGTGTGTATGAAAAAATCCATTTTCAGATGTCATTCCATGTACTCATTAACAAAGATAATCTGAAATAATAATATCTAAACTTCATGTCTGTTGTCAATAGATGCTTTATATGGTGAAATGTTTTGCTTGCAATGTATTATGCTTGCTAAGAATTTATCCTATATGCCCCGATTTACCTTTTGTTGCCTATCTCGCTTCTCCTTGGAGACTCCTGCCTGCCTGGCTTTGCACAATCTGAAATAAATGACAAAAATCTAGTTGGTAAAAGCATAAGTGGATATAGGATATAAGATCTGCAATGACTAAGTCCAGAAACATATGATCAATGAAAATCATTATAAATCAGAAAAGGACCAACCTGCTGCCTGCTATAGAAATTCAAAAAGTTTAACAAGGTTGCCAATAGACCATGAGAACAACATTATCTGATGTTGATTCATACATGATAGAAAAAACTTGTATTGACATGCACAATAGACAAAACACAATCTAATTTCTGTTCCTAAATATCTCTGCACACTGAACTGGGAAATTGAATAGCAATTTAATACCAGATTGCAAGCATAGTTTTGGGCAAATTTCAAAAAAAGCATAAACATATACAAGACTCCCTTCACATTGTATGTATATGTACCATAAGGATAGTAGCTGATTGTGAGCATCTATGTTGGACATGTCAGTGAACACAGCTATAAGTTGTACAGAAAGTAGCACAGTACATATCAATAAGTGAAATGTAGAATTGGCTGTATATAATGAATAGTCAAGAAATTGATTTGATATAATTAAGATTGCAGTTATGAGTGAATTCGAGGGAATTTTTTGTTCAATGGAACTCTCATGAGCATCCCCTATCTATCTTCTGATCCTCTCCCAGTTTCCCCTCCCATTACACCTGACATCCATTGACATTGGCCCACAATCTCCAACTCCATTGTCTCTTAACGGCCAATGGGGCCATGACAACCACATCCACTCAGCACCCATGCTTTCGAGATGCAGCTTTCAAGTAAAATACAGATCCATCGCAAGACAAACTGCTGAAATTTCTATACCTCCATGCACAAAGGACTGTGGTAAGACCATCGTTCTCAACTAGAAAAGAAAAAGGATGCTATCTGAAAATCGGTCTTCTGCCTAGAATTCACATCCTGGTAGAGGAAATGGCAAACAGACTATGGTATCTAAAAGAGAAAGCACTGATCTGCAGGCTTATTGGAGCATACCCAGGAGAAACAACACTCAGATTGTGGTTATTTGCTACATGGAAACCCACAGGGTCAGTTGATATGCTTATGATGCCCAATGCATTTCATGGCAGTATTCTCTACTACAGGAGGCGGAGGCCACTGGCTTAGGAACAAATCTTGTTTGTTTATGACGCCTTAGACTCCAGCTTTCAACACAACCAATGATCTTCCCAGTACAATTCATGTATGTGTGCATCTGCCTTTCCTCCTTAGTATATTCTGGAATCAACAACATCTACAACGAATTGGTAAATCCATTGGGGAATATCTGGCAGCCTCAAAACTAACACTTTGACCAGAAGTCCTACATTACACTCAAATCTATGTCAATTTGGACCTAGAAAAAACATTCCCTGACCCCAAAAATAATCCACTTAAATGCATGGTTGGTCATCAACATGGACACCTGGTCCATGTATGCCCCGAGAATCACTCCAACATAGAAATTAGAGGACTCTCCCACGGATAAGCAGAACTCCAATGACAACCCCCCTCAAATTGAATCGGATGTGATGGGTAATTGGATAGCAGAAAATCAGAGCCCAAGAAAAACCAATTCCAGGCACGCAAGTCTCAAGCACCAGCAAAACAAATATCTGAAAACAAAGAGGAAAGATAAGCAAAGGAACCGGCCTTGATGGCGAAAATGTCCATCATCAAGGCTCACCCAAAGGAATGGTAATGATATGCACCAAGGATAATTCAGCAAGCCAAGACTGGGAATACAGAAGTCTCAACGTTACAAAGTTTCTCATGAAGATCATCTCCTAGAATTGTAGGAGTTTTAAGGGCTGCAACAGTGGTCTTTTATTTGTAAACCGACTCAAAATACGCTACAGATATCCTTCTCCCTCAAGAAATGAAATCAGACTTCTCGGGCTCAAAGCACACCAAGACCTCTCCATGGCGGCCAAACACTCTATGCATAAAAACAGAAACTGGTTGATCAGGTGGATCAATAGTCATGTAGGATCCAAGTAAGTATAATCTACTCACTAACCACAAAGCCCAAGGGGGAATTGTCGTCCAGCTTCATTCCCTGCAATTTACAAGGATTTTTTCCTTGCATCTGTCTATATTCCTCCTACTTAAAGCAAGCACAATATGATAATGGATCTCTCCAATTGAATTGATGCTCACCAATCCGATTCAATTATCTTGGGAGATGATTTCAATTTGATTAGAGCAGCATCTGAAAAACAAGGAGCAAGGCCTACCCACATTGAAAGGTTAGTTGCTAAGAGATTTGATTTAAAAACATCGTCTAATTGACCGGGAATATGCCAATGGAACCTTTTCATGGTGTAACCACAGAAAATTTTACTTAGTTTGTTGCTGAAAATCTGGGCCGTCACCTCCTCACATCAGATTGGGTAATCCCCAACTGAAACATATCAGCCACTAATGCATATGCTACTCTACCAGACCAGTAGCAGATTAATCTGAAAAAGGCAAGAGCAATATGGATAAAGGAGTGAGATTTTAACACCAAATTATTTCATAATTCTAAATTGAACCGTCAACAGATAAATATAATTGCACAAATTCAGTGCCCAAATGGACATATAATAACAACCTCCAAGGAAGTCTTGCCTGAAGCAACACAGTTTTTATGGAAAATTCTCATTAAGCCTAATGACAATAGATCATTATCTCAAGAGAAGGTGTCGAACAACATTCCCAGCCTCATCCTTTAGTCTGATAATGGACTTTTGTGCCAACCAATCATTGAACAGGAACTCAAACAAACTATATCCTCATTTCAAAGGGACAAGGTTCCAGGTCCATATGCTTCCCACCCCAATTCTCTCAGGATTATTGGGAAGTGCTGAAATAAAATCTGCTAGATGTTGTTGAGAAATCAGGACAGAACTGTCGCATATTCAGAAATATCAACACCACAACTCTGGCTCTCATCCCAGAAATTCAGTGAACAACAAAACTGGAATCCTTTAGACAAATGGCCATGTAACTGTTGTCAACCTGGAGCTGCGCCTTGATTCGAAGACGTGCACGAGACGGCCAGTCCTCTATCCGGCGGAAACAATGGGATCTTCTCACGAGGGTGGGTGCCTCAATAGTAAGAACCTCCAGAGAAAGTCGGTTCCTGTATGATGTATCAATTAGGACTTCTACTCTACGTTGCGGACTACCATGGAAAAGGGAGAAAGGAAACTTAAAGGGGAAATCCTACCTAAAGGGGGTGATACACTAAAATTTTTGATCCACTCAATTTCGAACCTTGAACACTGAACGGACAAGGGAAAAGGAAGACCTTAGACTTCAATTAATCACTTATGCATAAGTATTTCATGCAGAGGTTCGATCCAATAACTAAAACCTGAGGGAAAACGGTGGAGAGATGTCTGATAAAAGACACTTTGCAGCCGCCTAACATCCACTTACAGTTTCAGCAAAAGACAATAAAGAACACTTTAACATGACCTGCACAAGGTTAATATAGCAACTAGGTATGAAACAGAATTTGGGAAAGGAGAGAAATCTACCACTTATGCAAATTTGCTGAAGAAATATACACTATGCCAACGCTTGAGATCTGAAAATACAATCCTTCTATTGATCGAAAAGGTTACACAACTCACCAATGGCAGAGTCTGGTCTAACCAAGAGAGATTGGATCATTCTTAATCAAGGCTGAAAGCCATTATATATAAAATTACAAGAGGCCAAATATTGGCGTAGAAAACTTGAAGAGAAGATTCACTTTGGTTAACTCAAGGCTTTACTTGGCCTTTCAATAAAATATATTTTTCCTTTTGTCCTTGCATGAAGCTTCTTCGCTTGATGAAGCGCACTTCTCTTTGTTATGAACTGCCCACCTCTTTTTTGCATGGAAATCTATGCAAATGTTAAATTTAGAACTCCATGTGAGTTGCTTGAATGCCGAGTTGTAGCATTTGAAAACTGAGTTAACAGTTATTTAAGTTGAGTTGGACGAAGAGATCATTCTCCTTCGCATGGAAAGCTTCTAGTGAAGCGGCGTTTCAATTAGTCAACTCTAAATCTGAACAGTCAACTCATCGTTCGAATTCGGAACTCCTGCTGAAGCTTATTTGACCTTCGGATGTATGAGCTGAATGGAGACGAACAGGGCTTCAACAGCCAGTCAACTGAAGCTTTGACCGTTTATTCGAAAATAGCTCTTGCTTGCATGTATTCTGTTCTAACTATGATCGTGTCTATTTCTGGCAGGATTCTGTATTCAACTCCTTCGTCGGATTATATGTCTTTTATTCTCTTTTGCACAATTGGCCTCCATTTATTTCGGATTTCTTGTCTCTTTAGTCTCAACGGTTACTTCCCACGGTCAAAAATTGACGGCTTGCAGGAAGTCACCAGAAGTTGTCGTATTTCCTTCGGCTATATTTCTTCGGGTTTTTTCCCACGGTCTTTTTGTCTATGGTCTTCCGAATTTCTTCGGACTTTTTGTTCGAAGGAATTCCTTCGGACAAAAAGTCCGAAAGAATTCATTTCCTTTGTTTTGCCCTTGTCTTTTGTCTTAGTCTTGTTTTTCTTCGGATGTATGTTTGCTCCAAGCCTTTTCGAATTTCTTCAGACTTTTTGTCCGAAGGAATTCCTTTGGATAAAAAGCCCGAAGGTTGTTCTTTGCTTTTCTCCGAAGCTCCTTGGATTTTTACCATTGGCGTTCTTTCTTTCGGCTTTGTAATTTCTCCGAATTCCTTCAGACATTTTGTCCGAAGGAATTCCTTCGGACAAAAAGTCCAAAGGTCTCTTTTGTGCCTTGGCTTCACTTAATTTTCTTTGTCTTAAGCCATTTCCGAATTCCTTCGGAAAAAAAGTCCGAAGGATTCTTTACCTTGCCTTTCCCTCCGAAATGTGCCCTTCAGGATTTTAAAAGTGCCCTTCCGCCGACCAAGTGCCCTTCGGCACCGACAAAGTGTCCTCCGCCCGTACCCTTCGAAAAAATTGGAGGGCACCCGGGCTTTTTGCAAAGGTCCTTGAATTTGGTCTTGTGCCTTCCCGAATGGTAGGTGCCCTTCGGGAATATTGAAAGTGACCCTTCCGAAGGGTACCCTGCCCTTCGAAAAAAATTGAAATGGACTTTTCCTTGCCTTTTGCAACTTTTCCGAATTTCTTTGGACTTTGTCATCGGCTCTTTCTGTGTTTTCTGCCTAAGTGTCGGGAGAGTTCGTAGAAATATCCTGCAGAGTCCGTCGAAATCCTCTTTTGGTCAAGGAAAACCATGTATTCTTCCTTCCTTGGCTAGAGACGAGAACTTTACAAGTAGCAAGAGAAAATATGACTTGTGGAAGGTTTGTTAACATTCTGGCGACTCAACTAGGAAGCATGCCTGCTATGCTTGAGAACTCAAACCATGTCTAGACGTTATCCGAATTCCCAAATGGTGAATTTGATTTCTGATTGAAAATTTGCTTTGATCATGGTTGTAGTAACCTCATTTTTCAAAATAATAAGGGAAACACACGAAAGTAGGAAAACTAACTAAGAAGCAAATGTGCAACCAGCACTAATTGAACAAAACTGAAGCAAACTACTGTGCTTTTACAGCACTTGGAGGAAAGCAAAAAATAATTAAACATATACATAGAATTTTGCTCTTTAATAGCAATGTTTCAGATGTATTCCATTTACTGGGATTGGAAGCTCTTGGCCGTCCATCTTAGCAAGTTGGAAGGCGTTGTGGGATTTGCAGCTGGAGATCGTATATGGGCCACTCCAAAGTGAATCAAACTTTGTGTGCCTTCCTGGTTTGGCCTGATCCTCATCCCACTTGAGGACCAAATCCCCTTCATTGAAGCTTCGTGAGGAAGCTCCTTTGTCGAATGTCTTTTTCACCTGTGCCTGATGACTTTCCATAGCTAGCATGGCTTGATTTCTTGTCTCTTCCAGCTCCATAAGTTCTGCATACCTGATCTCCATAGGCTCGTTTTCTAACAATTCAAGTTGATACATTAATTCTAAAGCTGAAAATTCGAGAGAGATAGGTAACCTTGCTTCCCTACCATAGACCAGCTTGTAGGGAGAGTTGGCTATTGACTTCTTGTAAGTGATCCTATCAGCCCATAGTGCCGACTTCAACTTGAGGTACCATGATCTCTTATTGTCTTCAATGGTCCTTCGTATGATCCTCAAGAGGTTCTTGTTTGTAGACTCAGCAAGGCCATTTCCTTGTGGATAATAATTTGATGAAGTGCTGAGATAGATTCCATGTTGGACGGCCCATTGGCTGATCCTAGATCCCACAAAAGCCATTGCATTGTCAGAAATAATAGTTGAAGGGACTCCAAACCTAGTGACCAAACCTTCATAGAAATCAAGGACGCTAGTTTTGTTTGCCTCCTTTAATGCAACTGCTTCCGTCCATCGTGTGAAGTAGTCCGTAGCTATTAGAATCCACTTATGCCCTGAACTGGAAGGAGGGTTAATGAGACCAATAAAGTCCAATCCCCACTGGACAAATGGCAGATCTACTGTAATTGGCTGTAGGGGCAGGGCTGCTAGTTTAACCTTTCCTACAAACATAGCGCATTGCTTGCACTTCCTAACCCATGCATAGTAGTCACCAAATATAGTAGGCCAATAGTACCCACCTCTCATGATTTTGAGTGCTGTAGTTCTGGCAGAAAAGTGCCCTCCACCAAATCCATCACGGAATTCTTCAAGTAATCTTCGAGTATGGCTTGGCTCCACACACCTTAGTAACATTCCATTGATATCCTTCTTGAACAAGACACCGTCAACAAGCAAAAATGGAATTGATTGCAGTCTAAAATACCTTCTTCTTGAAGCACTTAGGTGGGAAGGGTAATGACCTTCCTGAAGATAGTTTACCAGATCATGATACCAGCTGGAAGGTGAGGTCTGTACAACAGCAATTTCTACATCATTTGATACTAGAACAGCATCGTTGGTTTCTTGTAAGTCCTGCGCCAGATGCTCACAAAGTCCTTTGCCTCTAACCAGTTTTGTGTTCTTAATTTCTATATCATATTCCATCACTTTGGTTATCCAACCAGCCCTTTTCTCATTTATATACTTGTTCAGAAGAAATTCTTTGATGCTTGGATAAGCAACCATTAGAAGTATTTTATTATTAGACAATAAATGCCTAAATTTCTTCAAAGATCTTATAACTGAAAGGACGTGTTTTTCAACAAAAGAGTACCTTGTCTCATACTCCTGCAGGCCTTGGCTGTAGAAGGCTATTGGCTATTCCAAGTCTTCATGGTTCTGCTACACAAGAATGCCTGAAATGGTGTCCACATTAGCATATGTATACAGAATGAAATCTTTCTTGAAATATGGATTCAAGAGCGTAGGGGCACTTGCTATGGCTTTCTTAACATCTTCAAATCCTGTTATTCCCTCCTTGGACCAGCTGAAGCTCTGATTTTTCTTTAACATGGCTGTAAGTGGCTTAGCTATAGTAGCAAAATCTGAAATGTATCTCCTTATAAAATTGATCTTTCCAAAGAAACTTTGCAAAGCCTTTTTGCTCCTAGGCAAGGAGAGTGCAAGAATAGATTGAATCCTTTCAGAATCTATGTTTAAACCGTGCTTTGAAACTACATGTCCAAGAAGCTTACCTTCATGAACTGAAAATACACACTTTTTGGGATTTAGAGATATCCCAAACTGTCCACACCTTTCAAAAACATGCTGGAGGTGCATCACGTGATCTTCTGCATCCCTTGAGAATACGGATATATCATCTAAATAGACAAGCACAAATTTGTTAAGAAGGCCTTGGAAGGCCATATCCATGGCTCTCTAAAAGGTTGCTCCAGCATTGGACAAACCGAACGGCTCTTTCTGTATGCGAATGTTCCCCACTTGGTTGTGAAAGTTGTCTTGAATTGGTCCTCTTCTTTGACCAAAATCTGATTGTAGCCACTGTACCCATCCAATAAGGAAAACCTCTCTGAACCTGAAACAAGCTATAAGGTTTGTTCCATTGATGGCAAATTGGCAATGGATAGTGGTCTTTAAGCGAGGCCCTATTTAAGTCACGAAAATCAACACATAAACGAATCTCACCGTTCTTTTTCCGTACTAGAACGAGGTTCGCCACCCAAGTTGAGTGCTTGATTGGAAATATAATAGCTGACTCTATAAGCTTGTGAAGCTCAGCTGGCTCAAGTTTTGGATTGATTGTCCTTTGTCTTTGTCGTACTAGGTTAGTTTCGTCTTCTAACTCAATAGTGTGTTGAGCCAAGCTTGGATCAAACCCTTTGAGATCGTTGTACTGCCATGCGAATATATCAGCAAAATTTTGGCATAATTCCACGAAAGCTTTCTTTTGTAGTGGAGTGCATACCTTGCCCAATTTCAAAATCTTACCGGTTGCAATCTCTACGTTGGCATAGTGTTCTTTGTTGACAAGGCTGGTTTCTCTTTCCTCAGTTCATCGTCTTCACTGAAAATATTTTCAAAAGTAACCAATCCCTTGGGTAGTTTATTGGTTTTCAACTGCACAATCTGATCACCATACTGTTGTAAGCGTTTTGCCTGATTTTTTAGAGAAAACTCAGCTTCTTCCTGTAAAAATCTCACAATTTGATTGTCACTTTCAAATACCTGCCAATTTTCCTGGTTATCTGGGACAGAAGGCCTTACAACTATCTTAATATGTGACTGAGAAATGTCACTTTTAATGTCAAATGGGATATCAAATTGTGCCCCAACAGCAGCCAACCTATCAGCATGTTTATTTCTATCTCTTGGTATCGCCTGAATATTAAAACCCTAGAAATCTTCAAGTAAATCCCATACCCTGTGTCTATAAGACTTAAGTAACATATTCTTGCATACGTTTAAGCCTCTTACTTGGTGAACTACTAGTTCACTATCTCCAAACACTTGTAAACAACTTGCTTTCATCTTCCTAGCCCATTGCAAACCATGGACTAGTGCTTCATATTCAACAATGTTATTTAAACAGCCAAACTGAAATTTAATGGATGAGAAATACCTTTGTTTCGTAGGAGAAACTAACATCATTCCAACTCCCGTCCCATGTTTATTTCTTGATCCATCTAAGTATAGTTGCCACAAGCCTTCACTAGATTCGCCCTCTTTGACCATAGCTGGGATTTGCGCATCGTTCTCATGAAGACAATACACCCCAAGGCCTTCTTCTTCAATCAGCTTGTAGAGATCATACTCATGCAAAGTAGAGGCCCACTCATCAAAAAATAAATCTAGAACTCCATCCAAAGGTGAGTCCTTTTCTACATCACTAGTTTGTACTACTTCATCTGAAATGATACAATTGGCATTGACCACACTTGGCATATAAGGTTCCATGTGAAAACGTGCAATAGGTTCTGAATAAATGGTTACCTTTGTGCCATATCTGGTTTTGAACAGCAAGTAAGTCCAATCAGCTGATAGATATCCCCCAATCTTTGAGGTGAAATCTCTTGAAAGCCACGTGGTGAAATAAGGAGGCAGATCCACTACTACAACGTCCTGCTGAATAGCTATATTAGGACAGGGATGTAATCTTAATTTCAAATCTTTGATAATCCCTACCGTCTTTGCAGGTGAACCATCCAACTGCAGTACCCCTTTAGTATTTGGCTCATAAACAAGGCCGAGCTTGTCTGCGATCTGTTTTGGCATGACTGTACTGCTGGCTCCACTATCCACCATACAATTATGAACTAAGGTGTCTCCTACTATCAAAGACAGATAAAAAGGGGGAGTCTTCTTTATTTTTACCTCAGTTTTGTCCACCTTTGATATCTTATTTCCTTGCTGTATCTGCTGCCTAGTTGGCGGATTTGAGTTTGTCAAAATAGCACCTTCTTTGTCTACTAATTTTGGAGACAATTCAAGCGCTGAAAGTTCTTGAATGAGTTTGTCCTTTTGGCCTGGAATTGACAGAGTATCCCACATGCTAATATTGATGTTAGACCTTTTCATCTGATCTACAATGTTGAACTGGGATGTACTAACCTTTGATTGAATCTTTTGTGTTACTTGCTACTCACGAATCAGCGGTATTTGCTGCACTCTGTCGACCTCTACATTATGATTTTTTGGGACTGTGGGGGCAGCAAGTTGTTCTTTTGTACCTTGAGCAATAGTACTAGGAGTGTTGGATGTATTTGCCACTGTTTGAGCTTTTCCAACAGCTCTTCTTTTATTTCTTTGATAGGTTAGAGCTGCAACTTGATCACTTGAAGTGTTAGTCTTAACATCTTGAATAAAAGCAATATGATCATCTACTTGCCAATTTACATTAACAGCATCAGGCTGTCCTTGGGTCGCACCTTGTGATGCCAATCCTGTATCTTGATATTGGCTCTCCTAAAAAGAGAATTCCTCTTGTGTCATTTATGGCAAGGTGTTGTTTGATGATATTGAATCCTGATTTTGAAAATCATTGAGATTTGAAGGCTGCCAACCTGAATCTTGCACTAAATTGTTCTGAGGTGGAGTTGGAACGATGGCTTTTGAAGTAGGAGCATTTGGATCAAGAGCGGCATATGGTCTAGCTGGAGTTATAGCCCCTTGTGCTTGATAGGGTGGTCTATTTTCTCTGAAACCCTGATAAGGAGATCTTTAATCTTTGAAGCGCTGATAATTGTTCTGATTTTGATAAAGCCTATTTGATTGAAATTGTTGCTTTTTAAGATGTACTATTTCATTTCCAAAAGATTGTAACAGACTTTTCAGCTCTCTTATCTCACTAGATTGACTAGTAGAGGCTGCAATAGGACGTTGAGGCGCTAGAACTCGAGCCAAGGATGGAACTGAAGGAACCTGAAGGGCTGGTACTGAACTTATCTCCGAAAAAATGGGCATTGAAAGTCTTGGAGCAAGCTTCCCAGTTTGAATCAGACTATTTTCTGCCCTTATTGCAACTTCATAGGCTTCTGGCAAAGTAGTGCCGCCCATTGACTGTATCATCACACTAATATCAGAATTGATAGCTTTCAAAAAATATAAAAATGCGTATTCTGGTGATGGCCTAATTAGAACCGGTATTATGTGCCATGTCTTTTGGAATCTGAGATTAAAATCAAACATGAATTCATGAGGAGCTCTCTGTATGGCAGTTAATTGCTTAACCAAAGATAAGTGGTCAGATTTGTCCTCAAACTATTTGACCAAAGCAGCACCTAATTCGTCCCAAGTAGAGATAGATCTAAGTGGAAGGGTTCTATACCACTGTAATGCTTTTCCTTTGAAAGAAGCAGCTAATAATCTGATAGCAACATTATCTTCAGTTACATTATGAACTAAACAAAGATTGGCGACACCTTGTATATGCTCAATAGGGGTCGTTTGATTTTCCCCTGAGAAGAATGGAAACTTTTGTGGGCAGATATAGGTATATCATTTAACTGTGCTAGATTTAGTGGGCTCCCTCCATTAAATGGAGCAAATACTTGATTTCTATTGGCCATCTGCATGGTGGGAATTTCAATGTCTAGGACAATAGGATGAGGGGGGGTAAATATTCCCTTTGAGGATATGGACTTGCCCTCCTAGATCTTGCTCTTTTATAAGTTAAAAATTCAAAAGGAATACCTTTGCTTGTTGATCTTGTGGTAACTTTTGGCATGAACTGATTGCTTGAATGATGCTATGAACTCTTCCGCTGGCTATAAATGAATATCTTCCTTTGCCGTGAAGATTTTCTGTAAAGAACTCTTTTTGTGGTCCCACCGAGCGTGCCAAAAACTGTTGTCAACCTGGAGTTGCGCCCTGATTATAAGACGTGCACGAAACGGCCAGTCCTCTATCTGGCTGAAACAATGGGATCTTCTCACGAGGGTGGGTGCCTCAATAGTGAGAAGAACCTCCAGTGAAGGCTGGATCTTGTATGATGTATCAATAAGGACTTCTACTCTACGCTGCGGACTACCGTGGAAAAGGGAGAAAAGAAACTTAAAGGGAAAATCCTACCTAAAGGGGTGATACACCAGAATTTTTGATCCACTCAATTTGGAACCCTGAAAACTGAACGAACAAGGGAGAAGGAAGACCTTAGACTTCAATTAATCACTTATGCATAAGTATTTCATGCAAAGGTTTGATCCAATAACTAAAACCTGAGGAAAAACGGTGGAGAGAGGTCTGATAAAAGACACTTTGCAGCCGCCTAACATCCACTTACAGTTTCAGCAAAAGACAATAAAGAACACTTTAACATGACCTGCACAAGGATAATATAGCAACTAGGTATGAAACAAAATTTGGGAAGGGAGAGAAATCTACCACTTATGCAAATTTACTAAAAAAATGTACACTATGCCAACGCTTGAGATCTGAAAATACAATCCTTCTATTGATCGAAAAGGTTACACAACTCACCAATGGCAGAGTCTAGTCTAACCAAGAGAGATTGGATCATTTTTAATCAAGGCTGAAAGCCATTATATAGAAAATTACAAGAGGCCAAAGATTGGCATAGAAAACTTAAAGAGAAGATTCACTTTGGTTAACTCAAGGCTTTACTTGGCCTCTCAATAAAATAAATTTTTCCTTTTGTCCTTGCATGAAGCTTTTTCGCTTGATGAAGCGCACTTATCTTTGTTATGAACTGGCCACCTCTTTTTTACATGAAAATCTACGCAAATGTTAAATTTAGAACTCCATGTGAGTTGCTTGATTGCCGAGTTGTAGCGTTTGAAAACTGAGTTAACAGTCATTTAAGCTGAGTTGGACAAAGAGATCATTCTCCTTCGCATGGAAAGCTTCTAGTGAAGCGGCGTTTTAATTAGTCAACTCTAAATCTGAACAGTCAACTCGTTCGAATTTGGAACTCCTGCTGAAGCTGGATTAGACCTTCGGATGTATGAGCTGAATGGAGACAGACAGGACTTCAGCAGCTAGTCAACTGAAGCTTTGACCGTTTATTCGAAAATAGCTCTTATGTTCGAAAATAGCTCTTGCTTGCATGTATTCTGTTCTAATTTTGATCGTGTCTATTTCTGGCAGAATTCCGTATTCAACTCCTTCGTCGGATTATCTGTCTTCTTTTCTCTTTTGCACAGTCGACCTCCATTTATTTCGGATTTCTTGTCTCTTTGGTCTCAACGGTTACTTCCCACGATCAAAAATTGATGGCTTGCGGGACGTCACCAGAAGTTGTCGTATTTCCTTCGATGATATTTCTTCGGGTTTTTTCCCGCGGTCTTTTTGTCTCTGTGGTCTTCCGAATTTCTTCGGACTTTTTGTCCGAAGGTATTCCTTCGGACAAAAAGTCCGAAAGAATTCATTTCCTTTGTTTTGCCCTTGTCTTTTGTCTTAGTCTTGTTTTTCTTCGGATTTATGTCTGCTCCAAGCCTTTCCGAATTTCGTCAGACTTTTTGTCCAAAGGAATTCCTTCGGACAAAAAGCCCGAAGGTTGTTCTTTTTTTTTTTCCGAATCAATTTCTCCGAAGCTCCTTGGATTTTTACCGTTGGCGTTCTTTCTTTCGGCTTTGTAATTTCTCCGAATTCCTTCGGACTTTTTGTCCGAAGGAATTCCTTCAGACAAAAAGTCCGAAGGTCTCTTTTGTGCCTTGGCTTCACTTAATTTTCTTTGTCTTAAGCCATTTCTGAATTCCTTCGGACTTTTTGTCCAAAGGAATTCCTTTGGACAAAAAGTCCAAAAGATTCTTTACCTTGCCTTTCCCTCCGAAATGTGCCCTTCCGCTGACCAAGTGC
Organism: Torreya grandis; assembly: GCA_037957365.1. Taxonomy (NCBI): domain Eukaryota; kingdom Viridiplantae; phylum Streptophyta; class Pinopsida; order Cupressales; family Taxaceae; genus Torreya; species Torreya grandis. The sequence continues at coordinate 507,683 of JARHVA010000260.1, forward strand.
CCTTCGGCACCAACCAAGTGTCCTCCACCCGTACCCTTCGGAGAAATTGGAGGGCACCCGGGCTATTTGCAAAGGTCCTTGAATTTGATCTTGTGCCTTCCCGAAGGGTAGGTGCCCTTCGGGAATATTGAAAGTGACCCTTCCGAAGGGTACCCTGCCCTTCGGAAAAAATTGAAATGGACTTTTCCTTGCCTTTTGCAACTTTTCCGAATTTCTTCGGACTTTGTCATTGGCTCTTTCTGTCTTTTCTGCCTAAGTGTCAGGAGAGTCCGTAGAAATACCCTGCAAAGTCCGTAGAAATCCTCTGCAAAGTCCGTAGAAATCCTCTTTTGGTCAAGGAAAACCATGTATTCTTCCTTCCTTGGCTAGAGACGAGAACTTTCCAAGTAGCAAGAGAAAATCTGACTTGTGGAAGGTTTGTTAACAGTAACATGAATAAAAAAATCATTTCAAAGGTAATCGCTATCCCTACCTAGCCAATTCTCAATAAAATAATCACCCCCACTCAATCTGCGATTGTTAAGGGCAAGAAATTATCAGATCATACGATTGCAGTGCAGGAAATCATCCACACACTACATGCTCATTAGAGACCAGAAGTGGTTATATAGCTTCACATGACAAAATCAATTCATAGATGCAACTAGTAATTAATTCTAAAAACTATCGAAGCGTTTGGCATCTCAATACATATCAGATATTGGAAATACAGTTGCTTCGAGACAGCGCCTTCAGCATATGTTTGAGTGATGCTCGATTGAACCCACAAAATGCAAATAATCTTAAGTCTTTTGCTGCCCATACACACCTTATGCACCTGGACACATTCCAAATTCCATAGGAGTCCAGAAAGAAGGAAAATGGGGGAGGGGGAGCGGGGCGGGAGAAAAATTAGACCTGATAGCAAACAGTGTGATTCTCTTTTCAGTAGCACCGATGAATGCAATAGCCAAAAAGAAACTAATTCTAACAGCAGTTGAATTTAGCAAGGCGGGAGTAGATTTGCAGAACTCAGTCTAAAACTTTGCAAAAACTCGTATCTGCTGCAAATGGATGTGTCCATTGGCTCAAGATTTGTTCAAAAGCCTATGAGAATGAAAGGCTTGGCACACAACAGGTCAACAATCCTGTAGCTGCTTAGACCGTTATTTTCACTCCACACGACTCAAAACCTGTGAAGCAAGAATGAAAGGCTTGGCACACAACAGGTCAACAATCCTGTAGCTGCTTAGACCATTATTTTCACTCCAAACGGCTCAAAAACTGTGAAGCACATGTTGGTTATAATCTTCACAAATATATATTAAGGTAAGATGCAAAACTCTGCTCAATGTTTGATTTATTGGGGTCGTCCTCAGTATCAGATAATATCAATCTATTCTCCTACTAATAAGGTTCAAACAGCTCCTCACAAATTGGGGTGTCTTACTCCTCACAAATGTACACATTCTCAACACCTACCCAAGATAACAACAATAATTTTGCGGAGGTCTGGGCAATTGTGAGTGGACTGGAAATAGCACAAGCCATCAAAGTAGATGCAATAAATGCAAAAGGGGATTCTCAAGTAATCCTCAATATTATCTCATTTGTTAATAATGTGCACATTATTAATAATCGGCCTAATTGAATCATTCCCCAATGGAGCATAATTCAAGCCTGCAGATCATGAGTGTTTTTCGTCCTAAGTACACTCCAATAAGCCTGAAAATCAGTGTTCCCTCTTTTAGATACCATAATCTGTTTTCCATTTCCTCTACGAGGATGTGAATTCTAGGTTAAAGATCGATTTTCAGATAGCACCCATTTCCTCTACTGAGAAGAGAATCACGTTGTTTTCATCTATTAGGTAGAAGATCAATTTTCAGGATGTGAAATCTAGCTAAGCTACTGTCCCACTTTAGAGTATTCTGCCTCAATCGTGTTCAGAGATCACTAAACAAATGGGCCTATTCTTTTGCTAACATAGCCTCCACAACACCCCAAAGCCTATAATCAGTTGAATTTTTGAGGCTACCAAAATACCACCCAGTTTTCCATATGATTAGAACACCTCAAATTATTTTTCTAACACACGAGTTCCCACTACGCCCACCATAATACTAGCCACTTAATGCTTTCTAGTAAGATTCCAAAGCAAGATATAACTGGTACCACTTACAGTCCAAATAAAAGGTAAAGTGTTATCTCCTAGGCTATCATCTAACATGTTCCCTAGGAACTCCCTCTCATGTAAGTAATTTCACTAGTCAACAAATATGAATGCATTGTCTTTTACAAATACATGCCTTCACGAATAGGCCAAACGCAGCCCACTACTATAATCCAGCAATGCCATCCACGACCTTATGGCAGCGGTATTGCCTAATATGTGGAGATGCAATATTAGCAAGCAGTGTGATTCTCTTTTCAGTAGCACCGACAAATGCAATAGTCAAAAAGAAACTAATTCCAACAGCAGATGAATTTAGCAAGGCAGGAACAGATTTGCAGAACTCAGTCTAAAACTTTGCAAAAACTCCTATCTACTGCAAACGGATGTCCATTGGCTCAAAATCTCTTCAAAAATCTATGAGAATGCAAAGCTTGGCACACAACAGATAAACAATCCTATAGCTGCTTAGACCTTTTTTTTTTCAGTCCACACGGCTCAAAAACTGGAAGTATATGATGGTTGTATTCTTCACAAATATATATCAAGGTAAAATGCAAAACTTTGCTCAATGTTTGATTTCTTGGGGTTGCCCTTAGTGTCATGTCCCTATTTTGATAGTGACATCATGGAAGACCCTTAGCCTTAACTTATTCCCGGGGGCTAAGGGAAAAGTGTATTAAATGTTTTGTTTGAATATTTGTAAAAAGTACATTTTTGGAAGTTACTTTATGTTTCTTATTTCACTTAAAGAGGGGACCTTTAAGAGTCATGAAGGCTTAAGTGATTTTAAGAAAATGTCTTTTAAAACATTTTAAGTTACCCTCCCTTCCTTTTTTGGGCACCACACTTGGAGAGCTACCAAAGTAAAAGAGGGTTCATTTGGAGAGGTTATGTTATGATTTTGATATTGAAAATTGGTGGATTAGCACGAAAACACTAAGCCATTTGCTTGGAAGACGAAACCCTTCAAGCAATGGAGTTAGGAGACGAAAACCCTCTTACTTCTTTGAGGTAGTTTCATTCAAAGGTTGCCATTGGAATCATCTACTCCTAGAAAGGTGTTTTAGACACCATTTGGTCATTTTCAGGTTGGCACCTTGCTCTTAAGGAGTGGTGACTTGGTTTGGGAGTGAATTTTCATGTTTTTGGGGGTTTTTGTGCCCTAAGGACAATTTTGGAATTTATCCTAATTTTCTACATAGTGGCGACTTGCTTTGGGAGAGGTTTGGACCTCTTGTGAAGGTCAATTTGTCTTGAATTGAATTCTATAATTTTATTATAATTTTTCAGCTTGGACGATTGCCTTTTTAGGCTTTTTTAGCCATAAAGACATTCAGAAAATTCATTAAAAATTATGTCTTTCATTGCAATGATATTTATGCAATTTATTGAGGGTTTGATAAGATTTGTGGCATGATAAAACATCTATAATTTTCAGTTTAATATTGCAGCCAAAGGTGCCTAGGGTTTTGAAAAATAATTCTATTTTTGAAGAGCCATAACTTCTTGTTTGGAGTAGCTATTGATTGCTTGGAGTTTGACATATTTTTAAGCTAATTTTTTAGCTATATTCGAAGGTGTTTTTCGCAGTTAGGGTTTGCTGCAATAAAATCTGAATTTTCCATTTTTGAAGTAAGTCTTCCAAATAATTCTAATATTCAGCAAATCATCTTATTTTAGGACATTTCAATGGTATCAGAGCCAAATCTTCGCTAGTTGTGGGGTTTTTAAGTGACACATGCAAGAGGGCAACAAAGAGATAAAATATTACTTGAGAAGCAAGAAGAAAATGGAAAAATTTCCGCAAATAGAAGACATGTCTCACTTGGATCAGTCAAAGTAGGAGGCAGAAAACAAAGAATAACAAAGGCTTGACAGGGACACAAGCCCAAGAACAAATGATTGCCATGATGTTAGAATTTGTGCGTATTATGAAGAAGATGAAGGGTGACAAACCATCCAATGGGGATGGTAGTGTTTCTAGCAGTCACAACTTCATATATCAGCCTTCTAAAGGTGTTGGAGGAGCTTCACGTAGGCCTAACCAGCCTACCTTTTTGCAAGATGAGATGGTCATTCCAAATGGAGAAGCACAACCCACATTGAGGGACACTTTGTTGAGAGACTATGATGAATACATAACATATCCAGCCAATTTTAAGGAACAAATGGATTTTTCAGCTTTCACTTCATGGAAGCATGGTCAAATGGGAGGCAATAAGGCTGGCCAAAAGCACAAGGGCAGCCAAGGAGGACTTCACCATGCTTTGAGTAAGCTTTCACTTTCAAATTTTGACGGTTCCCCCAAAAGTTCAGCTAGGGCTTGGAATCAAAAAGTGGATACATATTTTTCTCTAAGGCCTATGTTAGAAAAAGAGGCCATTCAGTTTGCTACCTTGCACTTGGAAGGGGCTGCCCATGAATGGTGGTATCACGGTTTGGTTACTCAAGGCCACCAACTCATTTCATCTGATGAGGAATTCAGTCAAAGAATTGTTGAAAGATTTGATAGGGCTGATCCAGAATTGCATTTTAGGGAGTTGGAACAACTAAAACAAAAATATCTTGTGAAAGAGTATGTGACTAAATTTCAGAGGTTTTCAGTCATGGTGACAAACGTTTCAGAGAGAAGGTTAGTGGTTCTTTTCATAGAGGGTGTGACTGATTCTATTAGGAATTTGGTAAAGGCTTTTGACCCTTCTACTCTCTAAGGAGCCATTCAAAAGGCCCTTGATCTTGAGTCCTCAGTGCCACAAGGTAAAATTCTGCCCTTTAATTTGCAGAAAACTAATTCTTTCAAACCCTATGGACAACCAAAGGACAACAAATGGGGGCAGCCAAAAAGTAGCACTTTTGGGCCACCTAGATCAGCCCCCTTGGGGCAATTTGATAAGCCCAATCAGCATGGTATAGGGCAGTTTGGAATGCCAAACTAGTAGAGTTTGGAGCAACAAAAAGAGCTGCCAAGAGGGAGTTTGAGACAAGAAATGAATTAAGAAGGAAGAAGTTGTGCTTTGATTGCAAAGACCCATGGTCATCGGGTCACCATTGCAGTGGGAAAGGTCAAGTGCACTACATTGAAGTGCATTCGGATGAAGAAGGGGAAGCCACCTATGATGAGGAGCATTTAGAAATTTTTGGTGGAGAAGTCTTGGAGGGCACTTTTGCTTCCTTATCGGGGACCCCTAAGTACTATCCCTTTCGTGTGAAGGGTAGTTTGAAAGGTAAGGATGTCACTATTCTTATTGATGGTGGAGCTACTCATAATTTCATTGATAAAAAATTAGTGGCTTTATGTGGATTACAGTGTATTGAATTTAATGATTTTTGTGACTGTGGCGGATGGCTTCACCATCCTTTGTACCACTAAAATCGCCTAGTTAAATATAATGATGGGAACACATCTCATTGAAAATGACTTTTATGTGGTTGGTATTGGGGAAACCAACCTTATGCTTGGTATACAATGGTTGCACTCTCTTGGAGGGTACACCCAAAATTACCAAACAATGGAGCTCAAATTTGATGCCAATGGGAAAGAAGTGATTTTACATGGTTTGCAAGATAGGGCACCCAAGGGGGCAATGTCCAAGAGAATGGAGAGCATAATGCATGAAGGAATTCAGGTAGGGACAGCAAGACAAGTGGATTTTTCTGAGTTGGAACAACCAACTCTCATGAAGAGAATGAGTCACATACATGGTATGTGAGGTGAAGAAAAAGTGGGAAATGGTTACCCCTACAAAAAACTCAATGATGGGGGCATAGGGCACCCTCTAAGGTATGAAAAGAACTTCCAAATTCTTCTTTGTATAAGATGGTTTTTAAGGTATGTTACAATGTGGTTTCTAAGGCATGTTAAAGTGAACAAGGTTTTGTTGAGAGGAGTCAATGCTAGTTTGTTCCCAAGGTATGGAAATCATTACTTAATCCTTTTTTCTCTTACCAATTCTCAAAATATTTGCTTAAAATTGGTGTTGTGGAGTAAAATTCCATATTTGAAGAGAAATAGGAATTCTAAAAATTGCATGGAAAGAAATTTGCAAATACACTCAGAAAATTCTGAGTTTTTTATATCATTTCAGCCTAGTATACAGTCTGGAAATATGGCAAATAAAGTGTCAACTCAGCTTGTTAAATACACCCCAAGGTTTGAAACCAAGAGGACGCTTGGTGTTGGTAGTAATGAAGAGGTAGATGAGCCACTTCAGCTGAATATTTGTACATGGAACAAGGTAAAAAAGCGCAGTGAACAGCACCCTACAGAGTCTGAATTTGCAAAAAAGTGTAAGTTTTTCTTTGGGGACAAGGGTCCAGTTGATGCATCACTCCAAGGTATGAAACTTCCATATTTGGGGAACTCAACATATGCTTTCAAGACCATCAAGGTATATATAAAGGGCAGCGATTTAATATTTTCCAATTCTGATTTCTTTTGCTTACTTATGTCTATAGTGTCTCTTTTATGTGGCATAGACACAAAGGAGTTGTTGGAAACCACATTGGTGATGGATGGGTTGGCTTCAATAAAAAATTCCAGGGTTATTGAAAGTCAAAATAACCCACATAACAAATGGTTCAGATTTGTAAAAGAGTTGGTTCACTTCAATACAAGAAAACAAATGAATTTATGGGTCAAGGGTGGAACTAACACTTCCACACATGAGTTTCCAGCCCTTGGAAGATTCAAATTAGAGAGTTTGAAGGGTAGAATCAAGAGCATATGCAACTGTTATGAATTGCATAAAATGGAATACGCTTGGGGCAACAAGGTATTAAAAATAAAAATCATTTTTTGGGTGGATAAGGAGGATGCTGGGGGCTGCACTGTGCCTAGCAATCAAGAGTTTGTAGTCATAGTCCATAAAAAAAGCATTACCAAAAATACAAAGGTGAACGGGAAGATAATTTTTAGAACTAATGTGTTTGCTTCATGTGCAGGTGTTGATACAAGGGCAATCAAGGCCCTAATACTTGAAAACTACCTAGCTAGAGTACAATTTTTCAGCCACTTTTATGATGCCAACTTTGAATATTTTCTTGTTTTCAACATCTTATCGGCATTTTCGAAGCACTTGAGCTCAAGGGTAAGAAGTAAAAGTATGAGGTACTGCTGTTTTTTCATTTTCAGCTTGCTTAAGCAACAAGGAAACTTCATCCCCAGTTGTAGAAGGCATCATCAAGAGGGGTCTTTCCATTGGAAATGGCCTCGCTTTGAGTTTGGCATAAAACCCACGGTGGAGATAGCACTTTGGTTACTTCTATTGTTTGAGGACAAGCAATTTTGAACAGAGAGGATTGCCATGTCCCTCTTTTGATAGGGACATCATGGAAGACCCTTAACCTTAATTTATTCCTGAGGACTAAGGAACAAGCATAAAGGGAAAAGAGTATTGAATGTTTTGTTTGAATATTTGTAAAAAGTACCTTTTTAAAAGTTATTTTATGTTTCTTATTTCACTTAAAGAAGGGACTTTTAAGGGTCATAAAAGCTTAAGTGATTTTAAGAAAAGATCATAAAAAAAGTCTTTTAAAACATTTTAAGTTACCCTCCCTTCCTCTTTTGGGCGCCACACTTGGAGGGCTACAAAAGTAAAAGAGGATTCATTTGGAAAGGTTATGTTATGATTTTGATATTGAAAATTGGTCTATTAGCACAAAAATGCTAAGCCATTTGTTTTGAAGACGAAACCCTTCAAACAACGGAGTGGCAACTTTTTTGAGGTAGTTTCATTTAGAGGTTACCATTGAAATCATCTAGTCCTACAAGGGTGTTTTAGACACCATTTGGTCATTTTCAAGTTGGTGACTTGCTCTTGGGGAGTGGCAACTCTTTTTGGGGCTGAATTCTCATGTTTTTGGGGGTTTTTATGCCCTAAGGACAATTCCGGAATTTATCCTAATTTTTTGCATAGTGACAACTTGGTTTGGAAGTGAATTCTCATGTTTTGGGGGGGCTTTATGCCCTAAGGACAATTCTGAAATTTACCCTAATTTTTTGCATAGTGGCGACTTACTTTAAGAGAGGTTTGGATCTCTTGTGAAGGTCAGTTTGTCTTAAATTGAATTTTGTAATTTTCTTATAATTTTTTAGCTTGGGCAATTGGCTTTTTGGGCTTTTTTAGCCATAAAGACATTCAGAAAATTCACTTTCATTGCAATAATATTTATGCAATTTATTGAGGGTTTCATGAGATTTGTGGCATGATAAAATATCTATAATTTTCAGTCTAATATTGTAGCCAAAGGCACCTAGGGTTTTGAAGAATAATTATATTTTTGAAGGGCCATAACTTTTTGTCTAGAGCAGCTATTGATTGCTTGGGGTTTGACATATTTTTAAGCTAATTTTTTAGCTATATTTGAAGGTGTTTTTGGCAGCTAGGGTTTGTTGCAATAAAATCAGAATTTTCTATTTTTGAAGTAAGGTTTCCAAATAATCCTAATATTCAGCAAAACATCCTATTTTACGAAATTTCACTTAGTATCGGATAATATTAATCTATTCTCCTCCCCCATCCCCTCATTCCACCCTTCTTTCCTTCCAAATCTGTGATACAATATCCCCATGTTTCCTACAACCCCAAGTCTTTCACTTACAGACCTCATTTCCTCCCAATTCAATACTCCTAACATGGTTCACTGGCATAAAAGACCATTGTGCTCCCAAACTAGTATAAGTACTGTGGCATAGATAGTGCAAGACACTTGCATACTGGGAATTCTTACACAACTTCAAGAAGTACAACCAATTACAGGAGATGCAAGAGAAAAGTTTAAAGTAAGAAGACCCCCTCAATGCCCTCCCTCATTGAGCCCCATAGCCCAATTAACCAACTCCCTACAATGGAAGAACCTAGTCTTCATGTTGTTGAATAAGGCAAATCAATCACCCTAATCCACTTGTTGTTGAAATCCGTATGGTGGGAAACCAACAACTTAATCGCAATTACCCTACTGGCTGCTCCAACCTAATGGCCCATACCACCCAATCTTCTTTTCAAAATGTCCCTAGACCACCCATTTGGGAAGTACTGCACCATGGCCCAGCATTCCATCCAAATGCGAATATGGCTGTACATATTGGGCTTCCAATCACACCCATCCTATTTTGGGCCAGATAACCCCAAGACCTAATCTTCAACATGATGCTCCAAATGGCTCCTAGGGGTGTTGCTAAAAAATAAGTCAGCCAGCCTTAATACCCCACACCCGCTCAAGCCACACCCCATGCTAGGAGGAAAGAAAAATGCAGATTCATACACATCTAGAGGACCTTCTGCTGAAAATTCTAGCAAGGCAAGATTGGGTTACACTATAAATTGCAAATGAGAATGTCCAAATTGCAGCAAAAATGGTGTCGCTGAATGAGCAAGGAAGAGTACCTAGCTTCTCTTAGGAAAGCACTCTAGGGCTCGGGAGTTCTCCCAGCGTCCAACCTTCAGCTCTACGCCCCACCTCCAATTCTAGGGAACTATATCAGTGGCTCTTTGCTTCTCTCTGCATTAAGAAGGCCCAACTGGCCATTTCTATCTTCATATACTTCCTCAAATCAAAATGAAGAACCTCAAATTGGCACTCTTAAAATGGGATACAAGCCAGGATCACTGAAGCACGCTGACTCCCTAATAATGATGTGCACGAAGCAAAACTAAGTTTCCACGAAACAGAAATGAATCCAAAATGTGGAAATGCCGATTTTCAAAAAACCCTTCAAAACAAAGCAACACAGAAATGTTCATACAATAAATTATAAAGAAATATAAATATATATAAAAAAATAATATATACATATTTGAAAAGAATAAAATATATAAATATTAAAAAAATGTAAAGTTCAAATTTGTTATAAATAAATATATCATACATGCAATCTTTAGAATCTAAATTCAATTTTACTTTAAAAAATCAACTTGGTTCAACCAACATATAAAAAAGTTACAAGTCATAAAGTTACACCAAGAGTATCACTTAAGTGACCCCCATTAAAAAAAGTAACTCAACATGAAAACGTAAAATGCACAACTTAAAAGAGCTTAAGTCAACTTAAAACCACTTTAAAAAGTTATCTTAGTTTAAAAAGGTTTTTCCCTCCAAAAGTGGAGCAAACAATCTCCACCCTTATATTTGGTCCTATCACAACCGTTGGAGTGAGAAAGCCCTAAAAGTTGCCCTAATCTATAAGGATGCTTTACAAAGGTCAACTTAAGCTTTGGAGGCTCGTTTGCAACATGAACAAGGTCAGGAGGAGGGTAAGAGAGGGGAAAGGCTTGTCCATGCCTTGTCCCTCCTCCCCAAACTCCAACAAAGCCTCCATGGCCCTTTAAGCTAAAGCTTGCCATGGAGATGGGCACTTCATAGTTTTAGTTTAAAGTTAGTTTGATTTGAGTAAAATCCCATAAGGCTTCACCCCATGTGTAAGGGTTTCCATTAGTGTTAGATCTCTTTTCAAAGATGCATTGTTTGTTTTGTTTTGTTTGTCTTAGTATTGTTTTGCAGGTTCATACACCATGTGCATCAAGAAGAAAAATCTATAGCAGTAAGTCTAGTAACAATTTGATTTTGTAGTTTGCTGGAAACAGCATTGAAAGTTTCCGTGTGATTTCCGTACTGTGGCAGCATTTCTGGGACATTTCTGAGCCGTTTCAGCTCTGTGAATCGTTTCCAAAGCGTTTCCCCTCTGAAATATATAGCAGTAACAAGTTGTTCTTAATGAATGGTCAAGCAGATGGAATCCCTTTCTTACAGTACTCTTCTATGTGGAAGATCATGATATATGTTAAATTGTTCAGAATGGTGAATCCAAACAGTGATTCGCAGAACCTTCCGAAAATTACCTAACATGTTAATATGCATAGACAAAATCATACATCTTTCGGTTGTGGAAACATTTTTAACACTTTTTGAGCGAGTATTCCAGCATTTGCAAACACAGAATCCCGTTCAAAAAATTACATAGTATCTTGTTATACATGGACAAAACCGTGCATTTCTCTTGTAGAAAACCACTTTCATATTGGGTTCTATTAATGCTTCATTGGCTGTTCATGATGAACGCATATGGTAATTAAAACTGTTTTCTATAACCCGTTGTTCAAAAAAAATAAGTCTAAGAAATTTTACATTGTGAGCACAACATTTTCCATCAGTTTATGTCCATGTTACTTGATAGTATATTAGAAAATCTGATTCAGGAATCTACTCCATATAAAAGTAACATACAAACAAAAGAAATTGCAACAAAATTCAGAAGATCTGTAAGATTGCGGCAGAAACATCATCCAAATGATATAAATATCAAGCAGAACCCAATTTCAGATATTAATGCGGCAACTGCTACAACTTAGCTATGAAGTTCGAATGTGGAAGAAGAGAGCCTAGTTATCTTCTCTACTGAATCAGAGAAAAGTCAGGCTGCCAAGAAGAACAAGGATCTGATTCTCTACACTAGCTGGATAACCAAAAGAAGAAGAGACCTGCTTCCAAGGAGATTCAATTGCGAAGTTTTATGGGGTGCTTATAAAAGAAGGAAGGCAGATCCCTAGCACCCACTTGTGTCAAACCTAAACAGGTTTGGGGGAAAGGAAAGAAGTCCCAACAACACATCGTTGAAATCGTTAATATTACTGGAAAGTAAATGATATTACAGACAACAAGACATGAGAAGATCTCTTTTCAAACACTGCAAGGTTATGGCACTGAATAGCATAATCAAGTAGACACTCAAAAGAAGACAGGTGGATATTAATATCAAGCTCAAAAGAATTCAAGAGATGGTATGTGGATGCTCAATACATAATGAATTAGAGAAAAGAAAAGAAATCAGACTATAAGATAAGAATGTTGAATCTTGTACAAATGCTTAAGAAACCCAAAGGGAATGAACTGAAGCAGCAGCATTTCTTTAATGGGCTGCAATCTTCTTTAAAGGGATGTTTACGAATCATGCCTACGCCCAACTATAATACATTATTGAATGATGGATGTTGACCAACAGCATTATTTACAGCAAAAGAACCTTGCAAACGTTGATGAGGCATCAATATTGAAGATGATTGCAAAAAAATCCATTAAAGAGATTAAGAAGACTAAACATAACCCAGAGAAACCCGGCATATGGTGTTGAAAGTGCCAAACAGGAGGGCACACTGAAGATGAATTTCTGGTTAAGTTGGGCACTATGTATGATGTCAAGATACATGGCACAAAAGAGAGAAACAACTACTGTTGGCACAACTAGCAACCAGCAATTTCTGTATAAAATCGGAGATCAAATGGTGTTGGTAGCAACAATAGGAATATAAGATTACCAATTTCTAAAGATACAAAAGGATGATTGATGGTACAACACCGGTGATGGAACATATGGCAGCACTTCACAAGAGTTTTCCCATGAAGATAAATATAAAAACCATGTTTTGAATGCATTCCAAGAGCCCATGAAGACGAGGAATGCCCTATGTTCAAATCAGCCAGTTTGCTTGAAATAGAATATGAAGAAGATGAAGATTTTATTTTGAGCTAGTGACACTCAAGGTTCAAACCTTGCACTCACTTCTTACAATCACCCGAGTTCGAACCTCGGCCACTAGGAGGGCTCCCTGAGCTCACATCACAATTTGCCACCCCTAATGTGTGCTACCCCAAGAATTCTCCAACCACAAAGGAGAACAGGGGGTCCACCGCTTGATTGCCTGCCCTACCAACCCAGGGAATTCTCCAACCACAGACGAGAACGGGGTGTCCACCACTCAATTGACCACCCTACCTACCATAGTAGCAAAAATTGTTTGGGGAAAAAATCATTTTTTCAAAAGAGCAAGTGTTTTTCAAAAAATTGTGATTAATCGAAAAAAAATTGGAAAAACATAAAACCGCCGAAAAAATGTGAAAAATGGAGAAAAGACTTTTTTTTTAAATTTAAAGGCATTTCCATTGCATAGAGATACATATTAGGCATTTCAATTGCATAGAGAATAGCTACAAATTGTGCGAGCAACAAAATCAGCCAACTATTTTCTTTCATTAATTTCTAGACTATTCAATTTGCATTACATTTGCATTTCAACATGCATACTATTGTCGTTTACAAAGGAACAAAAAATGGGAGAGAACCAATGGCAACGAGGTAGACTAGGGATCAATAGGTCTAGATGTTGAAGCTCCAGGGTTAGAGCCTTTCTTAATTTGCGAGACAATCTCAGTGTCGTACCCAACCTTCTCCAACAAGTCAAACTCAGTTTCATCATAAATAGGATCATCATTATTTTAGAGCCATTTAGATTCTGGATCGATCTTGCCAAGGTCAATCCCCTAATCTTCCTCAACGGTACCTAACATTATCAAATAAAATGCATATATTAATAACTTTAACGAATAAAACTTTACAAGAATATAATTCAACTTTCCATATGAATTGAGAATTAGAAATGCAAAATTTCTTAACCTTGAGTTTTCCTCATCTTCAGACGAAGATTGTAGTGGACAAACACCAAATCATTCATTCGTTCTTGAGTGAGTTGATTGCATTTTTTAAAATGTATATGCTCGAACACACTCCAACTATGCTTGCAAGAGGGTGAACTGCATGGCTGCCTCAAAATGCGCATTATCATCCATTGAAGGTGTTTGGTTTCTTTGCCAACTAAATCCCACCATTGTGTTGCAAAAATAGATTTTGTCAACATTGTAACATGCACAATTCAATCAAATTATCTAAAAAAATTATCTACGTGGTTTGAAGGTCTTCTTTCATTTGATGGCTGCCTTAGTATTGTACATTGAAAAATCTCTCATAGCTGCCTCAAAAGATCCCTAGGAAACACTCTCTCCATGCACTTAAATAGGCCCTATGTGACCTCTGCATCATCTCAAAATGAGTTGCTAAAGAACGTTGGATTCAAAAAATATTCAGTTGCATGGAGGGGAGAATGCATTTGTTGATCCCATCTTTTATCAACTATCTCCCATAATCGCATGTACTTGGCCCTATTATTCTCCAATCTACTCCTAATAGCATCTTTGGCCCTATTAATTGCCTCATATAGATAACCCATGGAGGATTTATCCCCATCGACGAGTCTCAAAACTCAAACTATAGGCTCAAAGAATAACACAATTTTCTATGCCTCTTCCCAAAATATGGTAAGAAAACATAGTTAGCCACCATTTTGCCCTCCACATGTTTCACAAAGGAAGATTCCACACACTCAATTGAAACAAACATTCATATTAAATTCATTTATTGTTGGCAAAGAGTTTGCAACGCAAGGAAGTGGGTTATAAACCTTGTCCCCCCTGGCCAAAGAAGTTCATTTCCATCTTTGAATGTGCGAATTATATAGAGCACCTTTGTGTGATTGTATATGAACTTGGTGATTGTGCAAGCTGTTATCACCCAAAGCTTGCACCCTTGAGGATAATTCATGGCGCAAAAGTGCTTGGAGCTTGACGCGGGCATTTGGCACGAACAGGGACTGGGCGCAAACGGGCACTAGGCTCGAACGGGCACTGGGCTCACCCGAAGCTTGCACCCTTGAGTATTTCGTGGCATAGAAGTGTTTGGGGCTCAGAGCGATTTACAGAAACTAGGCACAAATGGGCATTGCATTGGAACGAGCACTTGCATGGGCGTGTTCGAAACCTCTCACGTGCGCAAATAGTTCGAGGCTTTGGTGCAACAATAGGATCGTCCCCCAATGTGTGGGACTCTTGTGATCCTTGGGATGAACCTCTAGAGAAGGCCAGCTTACTTCTAATCTAAGTGCATGTGGTTTAAAACCAGCATGCAAACCTAAAAAGAGCAGAAAGGAAATCTGTTGCTAATGCTAAACCTAATCTCGACAAAGCAAAATGGAAAGAGAGGGTGAGGGGTTTGTTGAAAGCAAAAGTGGTGATGCACAAAGAATAGAATGAGCACTCCTACAGCCTTAAAGAACACGAAGCAATTACAGAAAATGAGAAACTATTACACAATCCCCAAAATGGACACTACTTGCATAAGTATTTTGCATGGAGGCGCAAGAACACAATGCAGCACTGTGGGGACAACAAACGGTCCACAAATATGGTGCACATAGACCCGAGTGCACATAGAATATGACCTGCAAGAGAGAGCCAAGTTATACACGGGTGCAAATGGATGGACAACAATGCAAGGGAAAATACGTCCACAAAGAAAGAACAACCATTAAAATACACAAAATGCAAGAATCATGGAGAGAGGTAAACTCGGTTTTTTCATTAGCCACTAGGTTCAGGCAGCAAAGGGCTCACGGAGGCCAAATCTTAGCAATATTTCTATGCATAAAAGTGTCCACCCTTATACAATGAAAAACCCGACTTTTATAGATACGGGAAGACCATGGGTCATTAATTACATTGGAGAAATACAAATGAGAAGATTAAATAGAAGTCAAAGCCCATGCTTATTGAATTCTGATTGCAATCTAGACGTGGAGGTAGCTGGAGGGATTCCTTGTGATCTCTTGGGTGTCATGTCCTGCCATTTGCTGCAAGTCCCCATGCTCACACGATTAACTCAATTGAATGCTCATATCAAAGAGTGGCTGAGATCTACATTGGGATTTGTTCCTCAGCCATGCCCTTTTGTCTTATTAGCCATCGATCCAATCATTATGTCAGTCAAAGCTGATCACTAACGATTTTGTGAATCAAATCGGATTTGTCCTTTTCGACGGGGTCTAACACCTAATAGTTTACTGCTTAATCGCCCATCCAAGTGGCTTTCACCTTCAGGCACTAGGTCAGAACGAGCACTATGTGCGAATGGGCACTAGGCCAAAACGGGCATTGGGCTCGAACGAGCATTGGGCATGGACGGGCACTGGGCTGGGACGTGCACTGGGCCGTGTTTACTAAGTACTTGCATGGCAGTCCCAACTCCATTTAGATGTGTGCACTCCCTCATGCCCTTGTCTTTGAGCACTCGTCCTTGGACACGGATCCTTGCAAAGGCCAAAACCTTAGCAATGCACGAAATCTTGATTCCTTTTAATCGAGCCTCCTCGCGAACTCCCTATGAACCTTGAGGAACTGTGCTCCATGAAGCACTAACCTGAGTCTAGGGGTGGTTTTTCTCCTTGCATGCGCGCCCATCGTGTTAGAAGATTTCAAGGTCATGGTGACTTGAAGGGTCAACATTTTGGCAACTTCCACGGGATGCTTGCCTGCTAAGTGGGGACCAGTAGTCTGTGAAGCAATCCATTGGGCACAGAGTTATTGAAACCTGGGAGATCCCCCTGCTCTGAAAGTGTAAATCCTGTACGTGCTAGAATCTGATAAACGCCTAGCCCATCATTGAATAATCTGAGGAACCGAGACCTTCCCAAAACAAAACAAGAAAGCAAGGAATGACAACAATGTGAGAAAGCACTTAGGGAATGAAAAACAACTAATTACTATGCAAAAGCGCTTAGAGGAAATAAAAGTAGCTAATCTACTATATACAACGCTCCGGGGAACTTTCAGGAGCAGTGCTTGAGATGGACCCCATTGACTGGGATATGCAGCTCTTCTCCGTTTAGCCTTGAGAGTTGAAAGGCAGTGGCTTGTTTGCAACTAGTTATGACATAAGGACCACTCCATATGGCATCAAACTTGGTGTGCCTTCCAGCTTTCGCTCTGTCTCCGTCCCATTTGAGCACTAGGTCCCCTTCTTTGAAACTTCTAGCAACAACTCTTTTATCAAATGTTGTTTTCATCTGCGCTTGTTGAAACTCAAAAGTGTGCATCACTTGATTTCTAGTGTCCTCCAGTTCCATTAAATTAACTAGCCTGACTATCATAGGATCATTTTCAATCAGCTCTAATTGGTGGGCTAGCTCCATAGATGGCAACCCAAGAGACATAGGCAGCCTTGCTTCTCTCCCATAAACTAGCATGAAAGGGGAGTTGCCTATCGCTCTTTTTGGCATTATCCTATCTACCCATAAGGCTATTTTGAGCTTGGTGTGCCGGCATTATCCTATCTGCCCATAAGGCTATTTTGAGCTTGGTGTGCCAAGTCCTTTAATTCTCCTCCAAGGTTCGCTTGATGATACGGATTAGGTTCTTGTTGATGGACTCGGCCAAACCATTACCTTAAGGGCAATAGTTCAAGGAGGTGCTCAAACAGATACCATACTTGATGGCCCATTCATTAATTTTGGTCCCATCGAAGGCCATAGCGTTATCTGAGAAAATAGTGGCTGGAACACCAAATATAGTGACTATACCTTCATAGAAGTCCAGTATAGATGTTTCATTTTCCTCCTTTGGGGCCACTACCTTTGTCCATCTTGTGAAATAGTTTGTGGTTGTAAGGATCCATTGTGTCCGGCGCTTGAGGGAGGGTTGATCATGCCAATGAAGTCCAGGCCCATTGAGTGTAGGGCTGATCAGTTTTTATCGAGCGCAGTGGAAGGGCAGTTAGCCTCTGCTTGCTTGTAAAGAAGGTGCACTTCTTGCAGTTCCTTACCCACGGGCATCTCGAAACAAGTTTGAATAAATAATAGTCGGCTCTCATAATCTTGACAGCAGTAGTCTTTGGCAAATAGTGACCTCCTGATAGTCCATCATGGAACTCTTGAACGACCCTATCAATCTGATCTTGATCTATACATCTCAAGAGGACTCCATTGATGTCCAATCTGAATAACAGATCATTAACAAGCACATAGGGGACGACTTGCAACCTAAAGTGCCTTCTCCGTGCCTTGTCGAGCTCCTATGGATATGCGCTTGTTCAAAGGAAAACCTTCATGCTTTGGCTCCAACAAGGGTAATCATGATTAGAATAGGCGAAGTGAGTTGGTTGGTCATCTTGAAGCACAAGGACTACCCTGTCGTCAACGCCTAGGTCCGTTACCATTTGCTCGCATAGACCTTTACCCCTTACAAGCTTGGTGATTTTGATGTCAATGTCATACTCCATCACTTTAGTGATCCAACCAGTGCTTTTCTCGTTTATGTCCCTACTCAACAGGAACTTCATGCCTAGGTGTGAGACCATTAGCTAGATTTTGTTGTTAGAGAGCATGTGTATGAACTTCTTAAGGTATCTTACAACTGCAAAGACTTGTTTTTCCACAGAAGTATACTTCAGCTCATAATCCTTGAGCGCTTCGTTGAAAAAGGCAATGGGTTGTTCCATTTTATCATCATTTTGTTGAACTAGGACAGCCAAGATGCCTTCATCTCCTCCAAAAGTGATGAAGTCCCTATCTTAGCGCGGATTTACAAGTGTATGAGCTTGAGAGATTGCTCTCTTAATTGCTTCAAAGCTATTCCTGCCTTCTCGTGACCAACTGAAATTGGTGTTCTTCTTGAGCATAGAGGTAAGTGGCTTGATCAAGGTGGCAAACTCTGGTATAAACCTTCTTACAAAATTTATCTTCCCTAAGAAGCTCTGTAGGTTCTTGTCACGTGGAAGGGAAAGCGACAAGATAGCTTCCACCTGTTTTGGATCAATGGCGAGCCCTTCTTTGGAAACAATGTGCCCCAATAACTAGCTCTCATGGACAGAGAACAAACACTTCCTTGGGTTTCAAGATACCCCAAACTCCCTGCACCTGTCGAAGCCCTGCTTCAAAAGGCTCAAATGATCGATCGCGCGCTTTGGAGAAGACAGTGATATCATCAAGGTAAACCAAGTTCATAATGTTGATGAGACCCTTAAAGGCCATATCCATAGCTCTTTGGAAGGTCGCCCCAATGTTTGTCAACTTGAAAGGCATCTTCCTATATGCATAGGTGTCTCACTTGGTATTGAATGCAATCTTGAATTGATCCAACTCATGTACAAGTATATGATTGTACCCTGAATAGTCATCAAGAAGTGAAAACCTCCCAGTCCCTGTTGTTGTTTGAAGGATTTGCTACATGGGTTGAAGAGGATAGTGATCTTTTAGGAAGGATCTATTTAAGTCCCTAAAGTCCACACATAGCCTAATTTCCCCGGTTTTCTTTCTAACTGGAACCAAGTTAGCTACCCAAGAGGAGTACTAGATCGGAAATATAATATTGGACTGTATGAGTTTGGCTAGCTCCTTCCTCATCAAGGGCTCAAGCTTGGGGTTTATAGGCCTTTGCTTTTGCCTAACTGGTTTGGCATCGGGGTCTAGCTCAATTGTGTGTTGGGTCAAGTCCGAGTAGAAACCTTTGAGGTCCTGGTAACTCCATGCAAATATGTCATCATAGTTTCTACAAAGGTGGGTAAACTCTTCCTTCTCAGGCTGAGTACATACCTTTCCAGTCTTTAAGAGCTTGCCATTAGAGAGGACATCCTGCTCACAATTATCCTCTTTGACCGTTATGTTCCTCTTCTCGCCCTTGAGCTGATCGTCAGCGTTGAAGATGTTTTCCAAGGTGACAAGTCCCTTGGGCAGCTTGTTGCTTTTCAGCTGAATGATTTAATCTTCATATTGGGCTTGTAACTGTGACTGGTTCCTCATGGAGAAATATACTTCATCTTGCAGGAAATTGACAATTTGCTCATCAATATCAAACACTTGCCCATTGCATGCATTGCCTGAGACTGTTGGTCTTAGTACAAGCTTGACAAGCTGTCCTGATCCTTTCATAACCTCCTGAGGCAAATTGCACTGGGAGCCCACCGTTGCAAGTCTATCAACATCAACATTTTGCGCCCTTGGGGTGGCTTGGATATTGAAAGCACTGAAGTCCTCAATTAGATCCCTGACCCTATGTTTGTATGCTTTCAACAAGGGGTTCTTGGAGACATTTTGGGCTCTAACTTGGTTCACAATCAACTCATTGTCCCCAAACACTTGCAGCACCTTGATCCCCCTCTTTTGCAACAATTGGAGGCATTGGGTCAGTGCCTCATATTCGGCCACATTGTTGGTGCAGCTGAACTGCAGTCTGTATGCGTGAAATTACTTTTCCTTTTGAGGGGAAATCAGTTCAACGCCTGCTCCAACGCCATTCCTGATCCTAGAGCCATCAAAATATAATTGCCACATTCCTTCAAGGTTCTCATGACCCTTCATGAGGTTTGGCAATGCAGGGTTCTCATGGATGCAATAAGTGCCCAGTGTCGTTTCTTCTATACAATCATACAAATCAAACCCATAATGCTCATTAGCCCAATCGTCTGGTGCTACATCGGGAACCTCCTCTAAAGGCATGGTAGTTTTGTGCAGGACTGCACTATCTTCTAGGTTATGCATTGTACAATTCATGTCAATAGGATTAGGTGAGTATGGCTCTATATGATCCCTACAAATAGGCTCAGCTTTGATGGTTACCTTGGTCCCATATCTGGTCCTCAGCAACATGTGTAACCAATCAAATGACAAGTACCCACCCATTTTTGCAGTGAAGTCCCTTGAGATACAAATGGTGAAATAAGGAGGGAGGTCTATAACAAAGATGTCTTGGGTGATGGAGAGGCTAGGACATGCATGTAGAGTAAGGCTCAAGTCCTTGATGATCCCAACTATTTTAATAGCTGTGCCATCTAACTGGACAACACCTTTTGTGATCGGGACATATTCTATGCCTAACATGTCAGCAATCTTCTTAGGCATTATTGAGTTACTTGCACCCAAATCAATCATACAGTTATGGACAAGTTGTTGGCCGATAATCAAGGAGATATAAAATGGTGGTGGCTTGCAACTTTTGCTAGACTCCTTTTGGTTGGCACAAACTTGTGGAAATAGCTGAAGCGCCTTTTGTTGGCTCGTGTGGGTGGAAGGCCTTCAATGCTTCTTGCAACAAATCCCTTTGAGAAGGGATGGAATGAGCCTCCCACATAGTTACATTGAGGTTCGCTTTCTTCATTTGATCTACTGTTACAAGGGATCTATGCCCCTTTTGGTTAAGACTTTGAGGCGACAACATCTTCCTTTTGAATTTGGCTGGTTTGACACTGACTTCCCTTTTGAGCAGCTGGACTCGCTCGTGCTTGGGCTGCCCCGGTGTTTATCTTTCCTCTAGTAGCTTCACTTGGAGCTTGGAAAGTAGAAGTCCAACCAGCTGAAGGAAATGGCTCCGCTTCTGTTGCCCTCCTTTTGGTTCTTGTGTAATATGCCATCAGATTACTGACTACCAGTACTTGGTTCTGATTTATGGCGTAGCAATCATTCTCGTGCCAATTCACCAAAGTGGCTTCACCTTGTATCTGCGCCTGTACATGTACCTCCTCCCCTTGTGAGGTTGGCTCCTTTGCTAGCTCATGGGGATATGATATGCTTTGTACCATCAAGGCTTGGTTAACACTCCATTTGTGCAAGTAGCTTGATTGTGTGGCTAATTGCAAGGAAAGCATCACTCATAATATTGGGCTATGTTGTTTTGGGCAGGGACCCTAGCTTTTGAGGTGCTAGCACCATTAGATGGTTTGACATAAGTGAGTTGGCCTTGGGCTTGTGCGTTGCTTTGATAATGCTGCCTAGCATGTTGATAGGACTAATTAAATGGCTGGTATGGTCTAGAATGTTGAGCTTGTTGCATCTTTAAAGCTAGTAGCTCATTCCCAAAATTCTGCAGTAGTGACTTAACTTCATGTAGTTCACTATGAGGAGTAGCAGATGTAGTTGGTGGGCTGAATGAAATAGGAATAGCTGCCAATGAATGTTGAGCAATAGGCTGATTGGGTGGTGGTTCTAGAGAGAGAGGCATGGGAGGCATGGGAGCAATCTTTCCGCCTAAATTAGACAGTTCTCAACCCTCAAAGCAACGTCATATGCATCAGGACGTATAGTTCCTCCCATGGATTGGACTATTGTTGCTACATCACTGTTTAGAGCCCTCAGATAATATAAGAATTCAGTATTTGGAGATGGTTTTAACAAAGGTATTATTTCCCAAACTCTTTGGACCCTGAAATTAAAATCAACCATCATCTCATATGGGGCTCTCTTAATAGTGGTGAGCTGCTCTATCAAGGATAAGTGATCACTTTTATCTTCAAATTGTTTGCATAGTTGCTCTCATAGCTCGTCCCAATTATGAATGGAATTAAGCCTCGAACTTCTATACCATTGGAGAGCTTTACCTTTTAAAGAAATTGCAAGTAGCCTAACTGCCACATTATCTTCAGTGACATGGTGGATTGAGCAAATATTGCCAATATCTTGGATGTGTTCTATGGGGGTGATTGTGTTCTCACAATTAAAATATGACAATCTCTTAAAAGCTGCAACTAGAATATCATCATACTGAGCTAGAGCCAAAGGACTACCTCCATTAAAAGGCAGGAATAGCTGGTTTCTTGGAATAGTCATGAAAGGAATAGGAAAGAGTCTCCCTCTAGGCTAGGGAAATCTTCCAATAGGCGGAGTGGACTAAGCTCTAGGGGATGATTGTCTTGAATCACCAACTCTCCTAATAGGAGATAAGGATGCTCTAACTCTTCTTCTTCTAGGGCGTACAGGTAATTCAATAAACTAAAAATCAGTACCTTTTGAAGATCTCATCTGTCTTGGCATAAGACGAAGAATTGATCTCTTGAAAACCAGGAATACTGTAATATTCCCTTTTAGGGCTGAATATGCAAGAACAGAAATCCCCACAAATCCCAATTAGTTCTAAACTAAAAAACCACAAAAAAATATGCCAAAAATCTAAATTTGCAGCCCTAGGAACAAATCGTCCCACTTGGCCTTGGCACTAGGGTTTGGGAGCTAAAATCAATACTTTTTCAATCAAAAATACTTAGAAAATTCCCAAATAAAATTCAGAAAATTGCAATTATTTTCCCAAATCTGAATGTGCCAAAGTACTTATTTTTCAACTCGAAAATAATTAATTTTAACCAGATTTTCTGAAAACTGAAAAAATTGCATAACTCCTTCAAAACTGAATATATTGAGTCAAATAAATACTCAAAATGATCATAAAAATATGACAAATCAAATTACATAAATTTTAGATTTTTCTGAGCAAGCTAAACCCTCAAAAAATGCAGAAATCACCCAAGAAGGGTGATGTCACCCTTTGGGGGTGTGATGTCACTCTCTAGGGAGGTTCACAACACTTAAAGATGATCCGAAAGTACCTCAAAATTGATCAAAACTCTTCAGGTCTGTTTTTTGTTCAATCTGGCCCAAAAATGATGACCTAAAATGCAAAAAATTGGAAAATACTTGACCAAATCAGCAACCAACAAACGGCAAAATGTCTTCAATGTGATTTCGAAATGAAATCACCCTTCAAACAGCAGTAGCATTCATTGGGCATCCATCCCAATCATTCTTCCAGCATGAAGATTCAATATATAATTTCAGCATATCTAAAATAAAAGCCCTCATGTCCATATATAGTCTTCAAAGTGGAGCGACCCACTCTTGGAGGCAAAATACATTTTTCAAAATCACTTAACCACTTGTCAAAATATATTTTCTTCTTTTATTTTCCCTCCTAGCCAACATTTACTCTTTTTCCCTCTTATAATATTAAATTAATTGCCAAAATAGATTTAGTAATTAAAATTACTTTAAGGCAATAATTTAATAAATAATTAATTAATTTAACCAATTTACAAGAGTGATTAAATCTCTTTTGGGCAAACAATTAATTAAAATACCTTCTCCCAATATTATTTGAACTCTCAAGTGCAATAGTGGTTAAAACCACTTTATAAAATGCTTTAGTGGTAAAAACCACTTTTTAATAATATTCTATTAATTAACTAAAATTGTCTTATATGGTCAAATGATCAAAATCACTATTCGAGCAATCTTAATCAATTAATAAAATAAAATCCCCAAAATTTATCCCTTAGTCTATGGGGAAAAGTAGACTAAAAGTCTTCAATACTTATTTACTTGTGAACCGGAAATGGGGACATTACAAATACTTGGAGTCGTCAAGTGCTTGAAGGGTGTCTTTAACACTACAAACTTGCTAAAGGACACACCAAACTCTTAGCTGAACTGTATAAATTCGTCCCACCGGGCGTGCTAGAAACTATTATCACCTGAAGCTTACACCCTTGAGGATAATTCGTGGCACGGAAATGCATGGAGTTCAATGTGAGCACTGGGCTCACCTAAAGCTTGCACACAAATCTTAAAACCTTGAGTGATTCATGGTGCGGAAATTCTTTGAACTTGATGTGATTTACAGGCACTGGGTCAGAACAAGCACTGGGCGCAAACGGGCACTTGAATGGGGGTGTTTGAAACCTCCCGTGCGTGCAAATAGTTCGAAGCTTTGGTGCAACAATGGGATCGTCCCCCAAGGTGTGGGACTCTTGTGTTCCCTGGGACGAACCTCCAAGGAAGGCCGACTTCCTTCTAATCTAAATGCATATGGTTTAGGACCAGCACGCAAACCTACAAATAGTAGAAAGTAAATCTACTGCTAATTCTAAACCTAATCTCGACAAAGGAAAAGGAAAAGAGAGGGTGAGGGGTTTGTTGAAATGAAAAGTGGTGATGCACCAAGAATAGAGCGAGCACTCCTATGGCCTTAAAGAACACAAAGCAACTGCAGAAAATGAGAAACTATTACACAGTCCCCAAAATGAACACTACTTGCATAAGTATTTCGCAAGGAGGCGCAGGAACACAATGCAACACTGTGGAGACGACAAACGGTCCACAAATATGGTGCACATAGACTTGGGTGCACACAGAATATGACCTGCAAGAGAGAGCCAAGTTCTACACAGGTGTGAATGGATGGACAATAATGCGAGGGAAAATACGTCCACAAACAAATATCAACAACCATTAAAATACACACAGAATGCAAGAATCATGGAGAGAGGTAAACTCGGTCTTTTCATTAGTCACTGGGTTCAGGCAGCAAAGGACTCATGGAGGAAAAATTTTGGCAGCATTTCTATGCATAAAAATGTCTACCCTTATACAATGTAATACCCAACTTTTATTGATATGAGAAGCCCATGGGTCATTAATTACATTGGATAAATATAGATGAGAAGATTAAATAGAAGTCAGAACCTGTGCTTATTGAATTCCGATTGCAATCTGGATGTGGAGGTCGCTGGAGGGATTCCTTGGGATTTGTTGGGTGTCATGTCTTGCCATTTGTTGTTGGTCCCCATGCTCACACAATTAATGGAGTTGAATGCTCATATCAAAGGGTCGCTGAGATCTACATTGGGATTCATTCCTCGGCCATGCCCTTTTGTCTTATTAGCTGTTGATCCAATCATTCTGTCAGTCGGCGCTGATTGCTCATGATTTTGTGAATTAGATCGAATTTGTCCTTTTTGGCGATGTCTGAGCCCTGACAGTTTACTGCTTAATCGCCCATCCAAGTGGCTTTCACCTTCAAGCACTGGGCTTGAATGGGCACTGGGCATGAATGACATAGTCACTAGGTTCGGCTGCATCCGAGCGAAATCCAAAAATTTCCGCATTTTTTTGCCCTTCCGGATTAATGCGTTCGATTCGGTCTGAAAATCGTTGATATTTTTACCGGGTAATAAAAATCTCCAAAAATCATGCATGACGTATTGGGCGCTGCTGAAATCTGTAACTATAAGCACGATGTCAGATGGGAGAGGGAGGGACGACGCGAGCAAGGAACGGGAGGGAAGGGACGTCATGGGTAGGGGACAGGAGGGGAGGGACGGCACTCACAGGGTCATCGAGATGAAGGCAAGCAAGATCGATAGTAGCAGGATGAAGGCAGACAGTCGACGACGGCGGGAACTAGGCCTCAGACAGGTAGAAATCAATAGGGTTTGTTTTAATTTATTTATTTTATTTGTTATTTTTTTATTTATGTTTTGTTTTAATATTTTAAGTTTATTTTACGTTCTGATTTTTTATTTTTTATTTTATGTTCTGATCTTTATTTGTTAACTTAATTTTTCATTACGTTTTTTTTTTTTAAATTATGTTTTATAATGTTGTTTTATGTATCATATATTTTTAATTTTTAATTTTTATTACTTTTAATTTGTAATTTCTATGTTTTTAAATTTATTTTTAATGTTTTATAATTATTATTGAAATATTTTCTTTTTTTTTTTATATAATTTTTTACAACTTTTTAATTTTTTTAATTATGTATTTATATTTTAAATTTTTTATTTTATTTTATATAAATTAAATGTTTTTTACTGTTCGAATTTAATGACATTTTTTTCCGATTTTTCTCCAAACTAGAATTCGAATTTTATATTTAACATTTGTTATTAATTTTGTTTATAATTTTTTATTGTAAGTTTTGTTTTAATTTAATTTATTTTATGCTTTGTTTTTTATTTTGTTTTAATTTATTATTTTTTTATGACTTTTAATTTTTTTTAAGTTATGTATTTCTTTATTTATTTATTTTTATAATTATATTTTAAATTTTTTATTTTGTTTTTTTAATGTTTATTTTGTTTTTTAAATATTTTGTTAAATAAGTGTTAAATAAATATTAAATAATATAAAAATAGTGTTAAATAATATAAAATATTAAAAATAATAAGTGTTAAATTAATGTTCATTCCTTAATAGATTCAAATATTTTGTGTGTGTGTGTGTATATATATATATATATAATATTTTATTTTTTTTCAAACCGGATTTTACCGGATTTTTTTCTGAACTTTTTCAAGAATTCCACGTTCTGCATTTTTTTGGCCCCCTGAACGCATTCGGATTTCCGACCCTGGTAACTATGGCGAACGGGCACTGGGCTAGAGCGGGCATTGAGCGCGAATGAGCACTGGGCCGCGTTTATTGAGTACTTCCGCAATGGTCCTAACTCCATTTTGGACGCGCACGCTCCCTTGTTTCCTTGTCTTTGAGCATTTGTCTTCAGGCATGGATCCATGTTAAAGCCAAAACCTTAGCAAAGCGCGGAATCTTGATTCCTTTTAATCTAGCCTCCTCGCGAACTCCTTGGGAACCTTGAGGAACCGTGCTCCATGAAGCACTATCCTAAGTTTGGGGGTGGTTTTTCTCCTTGCGTGCACGCCCATCGTGTTAGAAGAGTTCAAGGTCATGGTGACTTGAAGGGTCAACACAAGGCTTTTGCAAAACCTCTTTCACCCATGGAATTTTCCCTACGTCATCCAAGGTCAAATCTAGACAATGTGCCACACATGGAGTCCAAAACATAGTTCCATATTTGTCCATAAGAAGCCTCCCCACTGCTACGCAAGCAACAACATTTTCTATAATGAATTGGACCACATTTTGTGGCCCCACCTCAATCACAACCTCATCAAATAAATGAAAGAGTGTCTCATTCGATTTTATCATCTCAAATGCATCAACATTCTTAAGAAAAACCATGCCAATGTCACATGACACAAGGAAGTTGATGAGTGTGCGGCTTTATCTGCCCATCCATCTACCAAGATAGTGCATCTTGATTTTTGCCATTCCTTGCGATGTTTTTCAAGAACATCAGTGACATCCTGTACAACATCCTTCAACAAATCAGTCTGCAAAGCCTCGTATGATGGGGCAGTGAACCCAAACCCTGCAACTGCAATTGCATCCATCATACTTTGCCAGTATGGAGATTTGGCCACATTAAACGGCAAGCTAGAGTAGGACCAAAAGTTGGAGATTGCCTTCTTTGCCTGCTCGTGAATAGTATTTTTCCAAGTTGTACTCTCTAGCATGGATTGCACTCCATGTATAGTTTGAGCGCTGAAGAAGGCATGAATGAATGTTTCCCCTGCATATATTTGGCCCGCGAGGTACTGATCAAAGGGTAGATTATTAGGGAGTTATAATGAGAAATATTTCCGTTATATTTCACAGCTAAAAATATTAAATATGTTCAAATGAACATCAAATATAACACCTACCACAGAGGATTAGGGTTAGGTGTAGGTTTTTTAAAGTTTTGGGTGTATTTAAGTTTTTTTTAAATTGTAGACAACATTTCAAATCGCCCCATCATACAAGGATTTGCTGAAAAAAATGCCACTAAATCGGGTTGAAAAAAATGTTTTGGGCCCCAAGTCCAGTGATTAATCGTGTTTAAATCGCATGTTATGCTACTATGCTGCCTACGAATGATAAATCCCAAATTCCATCACAGCAGATGCAAGATACCATCAGGTTGTGGAAAACATAAATAAGCAATCAAATGATTTAGGTTGGGTAAGACCACCACCACCACCATTGAGGAAAATAACAAACTTGACATAGGCTGACCTCAAACCAAAAATATGCCAAACAGAATAAAGTCAGAAAGGAATGTGATTCAACCTCAGAAAAAGAACAACAGGGCAGAAAGAGAGATTGTCATCCCTGTTACAGGAATCAATATCTTTAATAAACAATACGATGGTAACATTACCAGTGAAATTATTATTGGAATATATACCTAAATTGATACGAGCACAAATACCAAGAGCACCACATGACCTTGTTCTGAGAAAAGAATATATTCCAAAAATTACAATTGAGAGCAAAGATTTAGTGTTGTCAAATCCACGAGTAGATGGAGGACCTGGAGTAAATTTACTTCCACAAAAGATTTGTAACAATTTGAATACACTGCAACTAATTCAGACAACATTTCAATTAAAAATGGTAAATCAGATCACCCAAGGGGTTGTGTAATAGTAATTGAGTATATTCATAAGAAAAGTGACTCAAATTCAATTCCCCTTGGATAGCATGTGCTCTACCATGCCCGGGGGACTGGGCACCCGTTTCTGTACCAGTGGCTGTGGGACCTGCTAAAAACCCCTCATTTACCAAATCAAAAAATATAGCGAATCAGATCAGGACTATACCAATTGTGTAATACCAACACTGGAAATTATAATTGCACATAAACCCCAGTAGTACTTAATTTTCTCGTAATAAAGATGCAAAATATTCGTCAACATTATGATGCTATACCGGCACAACAATAGCTACAGCAGGTAGAAGCCATACATGATTGGAAACATAAAACAATTGCTGTCAAGATAGGAAGAGCAAGATGATAAATACTATTAAAAACGAAGTAATCGGAGAAGAACATTCTAGCTCAAATGCCAACTCTAATTCAAAAGAACAGTCTTGTTCAAGTGCCAACTCTTGACTCAGACGATAATAGATTTGAACACAATGAAGATGGGATCCTACAGCTGGATGTTTGTTTTGAAGACAGAAGCTACATAGAGAGGATTGTTATGGGAAAATGGTGAATATGAGATGTGAAAAAGAAAAACCTTTCTTGAACATCAAAAAGAAGTATTCCTAGAGAAGAAAAAAATTGTTAGCCCTTATTCTTATTGATATCAAAATAAAGGAAATTAGAAAGCCATCGCCTCCTATGGGCTATAGAAAACTTCAAAGTTCACCCTACTAGCAACCATCCTCTATATTTTCCAAGTATAGAACTAGTGAAGTTGAATTGGATATGCAGCCAGCATTTCACCAACTTGATTGAAGATGTCACCTACCTAAGGTACGAGTCCTATAGTAACTTTACCATATAATACGAACTACCCTAATTCTCTATGCTATCCAGCATGAACCCAAAGTCAATGGACAGTGCTACAATCTCCAAACACTTTCAAATGATTGGAGGTGGAAGAGCATACTGATAAGAAGCACTATCTACTCATATATAGTTGGCAAAAATAGTTGGAGCTATTTTAGGGGAGGATAAGGTACCGTGAGTGTGGATTACAAAAATGCCAGAGAGAGTAGAATCTTCCAATGCCCTACTAGGTGTGAATTTTGCTTCCAAAAGGTTTTTTAACTCAATGATGGAATCTCCATGCCAGAGAAAAAATCAGAATTAAAAAATGAATCATGCTTCTGCAATATAAATGTTGTGTTTTCCCTGCACTTGCCGAAACATGTGTCATGGGCCTCCATGTTAAGGGTACATACATGGCATAAAATTACAATACACAAAGCTTGGCATGTAATGAAATACCAAAAAGTGCAGTAAGCTATAGTTGTCAATTTGGCATCAATCTCAAGAAGAACAATGAAACAAGTGATGTGTGAGACATCCAAGGAGCCCTCAGAGGTTGCCGCGGTCATTTGTCATAACACTTGCATGATGAGAGATTATATCTGGGAAAACCATCATTCCATTAAGTATAATGATAAATGTGGCTCTCATTCTCAAGTACATTTCACTCTTGATACCAGGATCCCGCACACCAAAAATAAAAGAAAAAATAGTCTATTTATCATCTCATGCTAATCCCAACTATTATGTATACTCACCTTTTTCAGAATCCCCCTTTACAAGTGGTGCACAACTCATGAGTTATCTCAGTTTTTACTGATCCCTGTTTTTTGTCTTCTTGCCGGAAGTACAACTATGCAGTTGACAAGAAATGCATCATTATATTATTTCAGCATTGTTTCCCAAGAGCTAGATTGTCAAAGATATTGTATCTTCATGTTTCTAAAGCGCATCTACCAAGTCACCCAAAGCCTATAACCAACTTCTTCTTTCTACTTATAAAACCTAAAACAGTTCTGATAATGACAACTCCGTAAATTCTATTAACATATTCCTTTAACATAACGGGAGTGAAAGAAGAGAACAAAGAGAATTTGGTGACAGAGAAAGGTAAAATTAAAAGACTTTTCTTTTAACTTAAATCCAAAAATAAGCAATGGCGTGAAATTAAAATGCAATATTGAGGTGTTTTGAAAGAAGAAACCAAATTAGACAAAATATATCAAGAAAAAACATCAAGGGAATGCAAGGTATTCAATAAGACAGGATTGGAATTGCTACAGATAAAAACAATTATATAATCTATGCTATAAATTGAATTCTAGTATAACATGAAAGCAAACAAAGGTGACGGTAAAAACAAAATATAAATTAACAACAAACCCAAACTGAGGAATTGTGGGGAACTTACTGAAAAGCGTCACTTGCAATCTCTGCTATGAATTTCTGTGTAGCAATTGATACCAGCCTAGTTCTGTCAGACATCACAAACTATTAGAATTGTTAATCATAAATATTTTACTCAAAACAACAGGCCTCCTGAATATACAGCCTATGTATCTTCAAAAGAAACAGTAAGATTTTTAAAAAATCACTTAAGACTAGATTCATGCAAAGAGCTTAACGAGGTTTATTCATTTCAGTTCCTAAGCATTCTAAAAAAAGCAACATCAAAATGTACCTCTATTTCATCCTAGGAGTTTTTGGAGGCAATTTTGTCAAAACAAACTACATTTGTATCATCTGGCAACACCCCCAGCGTCAAAGTTAGTGGATTGATAGTGGTCTTTTTTCTCGAATCTAGCCTATAAGCTGATATCAAAGAACTGTTAAACAATACGTTTTCAACTTTTCTCTACTCATTCCTCATTCTGTGAAATCATTTGCAAAGGCAAAAAGGCAGATTCCTTGTCAAGTGGTATGTATTCGGGGAAAATGTATTTGGGGCTCGATCACCTTACCTCGTCGCCTCTAAAAGTTTACCATAACATCATAGTCAGAGAACATACTAATAATTATCCTGTAACATGTACCTTAACTCCTCTCAGTAAAAGAGGCTTTTCCTTCTTTGAAAACAATTGAATAATGCTTCAACATGCCCAAAAACCCTTCGATAATTGACAAGATAGATTTTCAAAGTTTCACGAACCTATCAATAACCACCAATAATATATCCATTATAAACTTGGAAGTGAGCATTATTTATGGAGAGGCCCAAATTTGAAAAATAATATTGAGGCAAATGTAAGAATTCTTCTACTTTCAACTAATCTATATCACATATATATAAATTGGTTAGCTTCCAATCCACAAGATATTTGGCCAAATATATTGCATATCCTCATATAAATGTGTCAATTTATTACCCTCAATTGGAAAATTTACCATTAATCTTTTGCGGATAGTTTATAGGAGTACAACAAACTGCATGAAGAATGTCAAGTCCATTCCAAAATCTTGGAGGAGGCAATAGATAAGTGTGAAGAGAGAAAATTTGACACAGTTTGAGTCAACAACGGATCTTTGATTGAAGCCAATTTGTTTGTCACCCTCTTCAAACTTTCAATTTCCTGAAAGTCTCCTCACTTTTATTTGGTAACTCAACACCGGTCAAGAAATTTCTCTAGATTAAATCTCTCTTTGGGATTTCCATGGTACAACCAAATTCTCATTTAAAGTTAAGATAGGCAACTTGTGATGTATTTTGTTGTTGTGGGGTATGGTTCACGATCAATTTTAGTTTTGTTTTTCATTTTTTCTATTATGTTAAATCGCAAAAGTGCCCAATGAATATGTTCAGACAACTTGGCAAACTTAACCACTAAACCATGAAGTTCAACAGCTTCAACCAAAATTCTCGAAATTTTCGAAGCAAAAATAACAAGGGACTTCTGCTACCTAAATTCAGGCACAGGAATGAACTGATAAATGACAACAGTACAAGAAAGGAGGTCAAAGAGAAGAAACAACTTCAAAATCCAGTAACCGAAGCCCTAGGAGCATATGCAACAGCAAGAACAATAACACAAATAACTGTCATGAATTAAAAAAGAAACATGTTACCAAATATGTTCTTCCCTATTAGGGTTGAGCTAGATTGATATGCCAAATAATGCACAAATTGATGATTCTAGATTGGCAGTAAATGACTATTTGAACCAAGAAATAATAAAACTTGCAACCGTTCAGCCAAAATTCTTTAAATTTTCCAAACGAAAAGAACAATAAACACAGGAATGAACTGATAAATGCCAACAGTGCAAGAAAGCGTGGCAAATTGAAGAAACAATTTCAAAAATATGTAACCAAGGCCCTTCTTGTATGCCTAAGGACATATTCTAGAACAATAACACAAACTGTCATGAATTAAGAAAGAAAGATTTTATAGAATATGCACTACACTGATACACAAAATCATGCACAAACTTTAGTGACGAGTAAATGAACATTGACAGTTCTAGTTAAGTAGTAAAACAATTATTGGAACCATGGAACACACAAAACTTGCAACTGTTCAAAATTAATCTGTTAAAATTGCATTAAGAGTTCAAAATCCATGATCTTAGTGTTTGTTTAAACTCTGGATTTAGCTTGCAATGAAAAAATAAAGTTGAAACAGTAAAAAACTCAAAAAATGCTTAGCACATATTGGACTCCATAATAATTAATAAGCAGCTACCACATATTTGACTACATAATCATTCGGTCTCTTTGTACCATTCTATAGCTACCACTACCAGTGATCTCGATACGTCCCTCGTAATTCATTTTACCGATATAATCCTCAATGTTTAGCACCAACACGGCGTTCCCTTTGCCCGCTTTGAGAATAATGATCTTGTTACTGTTAATTTTTTTCAATACCTGGCTTTCTTCTTTCAAAATGTTACTTTTGGGTTGTTTTGCATTTCTAGCAATCCTACCTAATATCTTTCAGCAATATGATCCAGCTCATTGAGAATAGCAATTTCAATATTACGGAATGTGGTTAGTGTTTACCATTCTAGTGTTTTAAATATGTAAAATAGGTCATGTTCAGAGGGAAGCACAAATCTAGTGACAAAAGCCCAAAAGGAAAATAAGCAGAAAGCTTTTTCTATAAGTCGTCGAGTGGTAATTAATCAGAAGAAAGTATGGAGACCAAAATTCACTTTAGCAGAGAAGCAAACAGCTTTCAAATGGAGGAATCATGACAAATGAAAGATCCCTTATGGATCTCTTCGGCTGATCTGCTGTAATTTTGTTATTTTAAATTGATTTTTCCTGTTTGTGAATGTTTTCTTTCCGAAATACACGGAAGTTGCAGAAGGGTTTGATTTTTTTTGTGTTTTGATGATTTTTCAGCGAGTAAATAATGAAATGCAAGAACATGAACAATTCTGAAATTAAATACTCAATATAACCAAACAAAGTCACTTATAGGCAGAATTATGGATATTAAACCAAAATAGGGAACCAGATACAAATTTTCAATAGTTTCAGGAAGATTACAATCACAAATAGACCCAACCTGAAACGCTGAAGGAGAATTGTACACCAGAAGGAAGCCGCGGCAAGATTCCAGCCCTTAATGTGCTGCACGTGGGAAGGAAGCTGGCTGCCAGGTACAGCCGTACAGCTGCAAGGGCTGCCAGGTACAGCGGTACAACTGCAAGATCCTCTTAATCTGAAATAAACCCTCAAATGCCCGCTAAACTCTGTCACAATCCCTGCACCTACCAGAAGGAATACTGAGCAATCTCCAGATGCTACTGAGCAAATCAACAACCACTGAAATGGGGGCTATGTCCCAAACAAGCAAGCATTGGGGTTTGGCGTCCCAAATGCTGAAAGCTCTTCCAGAGCCAAAGCGCAAATTCCAAAGTTAAAAATGTCAAGAATGAATCATAATTTTGTTTTAACCTCCTTATAACCCCTTCACAATTAGCTCGAACCCTAAAAGCAATCCCATGTGGCGTTGAGATATAACATGGTATATTTCCCCTTTTTAAGTGGTCAAGTACATAGAAATTGACCCTTTTTTCAAATAAAGAGAGATCCGTCCACCGAAAGGATCTGAGTCAAGAAAGAAATATTTAGAAAAGTCCAAAACCTTTCCAACGAGCTATTACACCATGGAATACGCATCCAGATGATGCCAGAAACCCTTTATTACTCCAAAATGGCTATAAACTTAGCTTTATTTAATTAAAAGACGGAAACTTAGGAAATATTAAAAATATAACCCAAAAAGCGACAAAATGTACCAATGACACCACAAACCAAAAAGTCAACCTGCCACTTGTCTGTGACTGAAGTCGGAAATCAAGGATTCACTGGCAGTCTCATCCCTAAAATCTAGGGATGCTCCTAGAAACTAGGAAACAAACCCTAATCCTCTGAAACTAAACTCAAGGAATAATCTCATGGAGACCCACCCCTGGGTATGATCATACCCTCCTAAAAAGTAGGGGTAACTCCCATAAATTTAGGAACTGCCTCCTAAAAAATAGGAACGTCTCCAAATTGATCAACAACGGCCAGAACACCAAGCCCCAACACTGTATAGCCATACTGGGTCTCTATCCAACAATGTCAATCTACAAGACCCCATAATAAGCTGACTCACATGTCTCTGCTAGACCGAGCTAAAGAGGGGACATGACAGTCCTCCCCTCTCGGAGATGCTTGCCCACAAGCAACTATAAAGCTGGATGTTGTAAAATGCTCTCACCCTCCCAAGTGGCATCCTCTATGGGAAGATCTCTCCAACGTACCAAATACTCTCGAAACACCCTGCTTCTCAACCGTCGTTCCCTCACCTCAAGAATCTCATCAGGAACCAAAATCAATGTACCTTCCTCATCCATGGGAGGCAACTCGGGTGAAACTGTAATATGCTGTCCAAGGGCCTTTTTCAGGCAAGATATATGGAATACATTATGTATTTTACTACCAGGTGGTAACTCAACCTCATAAGCAACCTCTCCCACTCGCTTGAGTACCCTGTATGGACCATAAAAACGTGGTTTGAGCTTCTCAGCTCCCCCCCTTTTAAGGGTGCTCTACCGATATGGTTGTAAGCGCAGAAATACCATATCATCCACCTCAAATGCTCTCTCAACCCTGTGCCAGTCAGCGTATACCTTTTGTTGATTCTGAGCCTGTTGTAAATTCTCCCTGAGAGATCTCATGACATCTTGGTTCTCCTGTAACCAATCCTGGGCCAAGGGAACTCTACTGTCACTAAGTGCCAAATCAATGAAAGATAATGCCTCATATCCGTAAAGAGCTCTGAAAGGCGTCATGCCAATGGACATATGATGCGTGGTATTATAACAATACTCGCCCAAATACAACCAGCGTACCCATGTTTTTTGTTGCCCCGATACATAGTTACGCAAATATCCCTCAACCCACTTGTTGACTATCTCGGTCTGCCCATCAGTTTGAGGGTGGTAACTCGTATTCGGTGTCAACACAGTACCTGTTAGCCTGAAAAGCTCCTGCCAGAAGGAACTCATGAATCGGTTGTCCCTGTCACTCACTATGGTCTTGGGAAGACCATGGAGTCTAAACACCTCTCTGAAAAATAACTCAGCCACCTGAGATGCTGTAAAATCCGCTACAATGGGAAAGTGGGCATATTTTGTTAGCCTATCCACCACCACATAAATACAATTCTTCCCTTGCACCCGCGGAAGACCTGTAATGAAATCCATAGAAATTCCAGGCCACTTATGTTCCGGTATCGGCAAGGGCTGCAACAATCCAGCAGAGTAAGTATGCTCCGATTTGTTCTGCTGACAAGTCATACACTCACGGACATGTCGCAAAACGTCATCTTTGAGACCCTTCCACGAGAATCTCTCTCGAACCGGCCTGTAAGTCTTAACGTACCCTGGATGCCCTGCCATAGGAGTATCATGGGAAGCATGCAAAATTTGTTCCTTCAATCGTGAACCCGGAGCAAGATAAATCCTGCTCTTGTAGTAGATAATATCATCTACTACGCTATATTTGTCATCCACTATCACACACTCCATGATCTCACAAGCATGCTGATTTTTAGAGTACTCAACTAAAAGTTGAGCTTTCCAATCTGCTGAAACCTCGCTCAATGAACATAGGGCAACCAATGAGGGTTTCCTAGAAAGTGCATCAGCCACAGTGTTATTCTTTCCCTTTATGAATTTGATATCGAAATCATAAGCTTGAATCTTGCTCACCCATTTTTGTTGTCAATCATTGAGCTCTGTTTGATCTAGGAAATATTTCAAACTGTTCTGGTCAGTCCTTACCACAAATTCACTGCCAACAAGATACTGTCTGAACTTGGCTAGAGCATGCATAATAGCCAACATTTCTTTATCGTAGGTAGAGTACAACCTTTCATTATTTTGCAACTTCCTGCTCTCATAGGCAATGGGGTGTCTGTTCTGCATCAACACGGCTCCTATACCCAAGCATGAAGCATCACACTCTAAGACAAATGGCTGCGAGAAATCCGGTAATGCCAAAACTGGACAAGTGCTCATAACCTCCTTGAGTCTATCAAAGACTCCTTGTGCTCGGTCTGTCCATCTAAATGCCCCTTTCTTTGTGAGATCTGTCAAAGGTGCGGCCAACTGAAAGAAACCTTTCACAAATCTTCTATAATAAGCACACAAACCAAGGAACCCACGCAGCTCAGTAATGTCTGAGGGCTGGGCCAATTCCGAATTGCCTGAATCTTCTCCTCATGCACCTTCACCCCATCAGCGCTGATCACATGGCCCAAATATAAAACCTCCCTAAGTCCAAACTCACATTTGGATAGCTTAGCAAATAGAGACTGGCTCTCCATTATGCTAAGTACCTCCTCAACATGTCTAAGATGGTCCTCCCAAGTACGGCTGTAAATCAATATGTCGTCAAAGAACACTAGAACCGACTTCCTCAACTGCATGTTGAAGATATGGTTCATACAGGATTGGAAAGTAGCTGGTGCATTGGTAAGGCCAAAGGGCATTACCAGAAACTCATAGTGCCCATAGTGACAACGAAAGGCAGTCTTGTGTACATCTTCTGCTTGTACACGTATCTGATGGTAACCGGAACGGAGATCAATCTTTGAGAAGTAGATAGTTCCATGAAGCTCATCCAACAACTCATCAATGCGTGGAATAGGATATCTGTTCTTGATTGTCTTCTTGTTCAACGCTCTGTAATCGATACACGTCCGTAGAGTCCCATCCTTCTTCTTAACAAGTACTACAGAAGAAGCAAATGGGCTAGAACTAGGCCGAATGAAACCCATATCCAACAACTCATGAATAGTCTTATCAATTTCATCCTTATAGGCCCTGGGATGACGATATGGGGTAGTAATTACTGGCTTCGCTCCATCCTCCATCTCTATGCCATGCTCAAACCCTCTATTTGGAGGTATTCCTGAAGGTATGTCACCAAATACTTTCCCATGACGGTCCATCACTAACTGAATATCAACATGAAATACCCGGTTATCCTGAGGTGTGGGTGTTTTGGACTTAAGCAAACAATGTGTAGCCCAAATCACATCATTATGTCTAATAATAGACTCCATCCTGCAAGACGACACCTCCTTAGGTCCACCATCTGACGCTGCCCTCAAGATAGTCTTCTTTCCCCCAGAAAGGAACTCTAACTGCATACGGTGGTGATCAATAATGTAACGCCCAATACCATGCAACCACTGCATGCCCAATACCACATCATAATCCTCTAAGGGAAGCACATAAAAATCATCGGTCAGAGTATAATCCCCCATCTGAATACTAAGCTGTGAAATCCGTTTGGTACACCCCAAAACTGCACCATCTGCCACCTTTACTCCAAAACCACCAAACTCCTCATACTGTAATCCACGCCTCTCCACTAACTTTTGGTCAATAAAGTTATGCGTAGCACCTGTGTCTACCAAGCTCATGACCCGCTTACCCTTAAGTGTACCTTTCAACCGAAAGGCGTGAAATTTAGGATAACTGGAGACGGTAGCCATAGTTACTTTGGCTAATGCCATGGGCTCAGGGGTATCTAACTCCAACTATGTCTATACCTGCTCAACATCCTCCATGCTATCTTCAATATCAGTGTCGGGTACCTCCTCATCCCCTAACTCAGATGTCACCTCAATCAAATGAACCTTTCCTTTTCCCATACAATGGTGTCCGAGTTCCCAAGCTTCTTTGCAAGAAAAGCATAACTTTTTCCTTCTCAATTCGTTCCTCATCTCCTGATTCATCCAAGGGGTTCTAGAAGATGAACCTCCTTTATTCTGTGGTGTGTTGACCTTCTGTGCAGGCCGAGAGTCCCTAAATGGTTTCTTATCTGCCTGATAAGAAATGGAAACAATATCCAGTCTTAATGTCACATCAATGGCCTCCTTATGAGTGGTTGGTTGGAAAGCACGTACCAGACCCTTAAGTCTATCCTGTAATCCCTCAATGAATAACATCACACTCCGTCTCTGGGGTATATCAAGTAACCATAACCGCAATACACTGGAACTCATTAATATAAGCTTTTGTGTGACCAGTCTGTCTAAGATGGGCCAACTCTCTATAGTAGAGCTCTGTGTCCTTACGATCAAAATGTGTAATGAGTCGCTCAGTGAACTCGGCATAGGAACATACCAAGGCGTGATCCTGGGTGACCAATCCATGGTGCCACCAATCATATGCAATTCCCTCTAAATGCAACACAGCAAACTGAATAGCCTCACGCTCAGGCATGGGCCGCAAGGATAGATATATGTCCAACTTGTGCACCCAAGCTCATGCACTCGTATCACCCGAGCCATCATATGTAGCCAATGTGATCTTCCTAGTAGCTCTATTGAGGTCAAAGTTTTGTTGCTGGTGTGGTCTATAACCACGATCTCCCCTGAATCTAGTTGTATCTCTACGCTGCGCACAATACTGGGGAAGAGGGAAAACATCCCTAACCTCTAGGGGTAGAGCTCTCCACTCCGTTGTGGCTGCCAAAACGGACTCCTAGAACCCAACCTCTGGTGGCTCCCCCTGTGCTGGTTGTTCACCTGGTACAAATTGAGGAAGCAACGGTCTATTCGGAGTAGGTGTACGATGGCGATTCCGCCTAGAGGAATGAAGGGAGCTCCCAACTAAAGAATGGGATTGATGGCTCTGCTGACTACCTACTACTGAAACTGATCTACTCCGCCTGCCTCTGTGTCTATCCATCTCCAACCGCTCCAAGGTATCCTGTAATCTGTCTAAAGCCTGAACAATCCTGGGCTGAGTAGTGATGAGAGTCCTCACCATCTCTCTCTCTTCCTCATCCTGATTTCTCCGAGCATCCTCTTGTTCTTCTGCCATAGTAGGTTCTTGTTCTGTTCCAAACTCACGCTCGTACTGAGCTCTTCTGCGTGTATAATATCTATTTATATGCACAAAATGGTCACTAGGGAATTACACTGACTACCAGCTTGAGGCATTACATTGTATGGCACCTGATGACTTTTGGGTTGATTTGTAGGCATGCAACTTGAAGGACTTCGGGGATAGACCCCTGGTTTTCCCAATGGATAAGAAGGTTAAGTGCCATAGCCATAGGGCATCGATTGTTGCTCTACTGTGCAAGCCTCTTCATAGGTCAAAGCCAAAGATGTGAGGGCAGTTGGGTTTCTTCTATTGAACATAGCAATCAAAGGGTCTTGAGCATTGAGGTAAACTGCTATAGTTGTGTCCTTTGTTTGCAAGAAGGGGTCCTTCAACTGCCTATACAACTGATGGAACTAGCCTATTGGCTCATTAGGCTCTTTATGTGTTGTGGCAAACTAATAAAATAAGAGGGGTCCATGGGCACACTAATATGGCTGAGAAACAAATTTTCAAACATGGCCCAAGTGGTGATGCACCCTTATGGTAGACCAAGGTACCAAGCAGTCTTGACCCCACCATGGATATACTTTGCACAAAATTTGTGGGAGTTCTTGAGCAAGTCATGGGAAGGTCCTAGAACATTCATAGTAACTACATCCTCCTAGCCAAGCCAAGGCCAATGGACTACTAGGCAAAGCTCTAAAATAAAATAAAAAATCTGAAATAGTCTTTGAGGCCCTCCTAGCGCTAAAACATGTTGAGAGGTGTTTTGACATGGCCAACAATAGGTAGGGGTTGTTAATTCCTGTCTCTCTTGAAAGTGGGGATTTCTTGCAAGAAAAACGCCCTCCCCAAGGTCTTGGTATGCAGGGTAACTTGGTTGGCTCGTTGTGACCATTCCGTACAAGGGGCCTATTTAGAACATTTCAGACAAATCATTGCAATATGAATGTGCTT
The DNA here is from genome assembly GCA_037957365.1 of Torreya grandis. NCBI lineage: Eukaryota > Viridiplantae > Streptophyta > Pinopsida > Cupressales > Taxaceae > Torreya > Torreya grandis. Next base: position 548,516 of record JARHVA010000260.1, read on the forward strand.
ACCTAGGAAATCAGCATATAAGAATTTGACCATAACATACAGATGATTCAAAACATATTCATTACACACAAGAGTGGATTCAAGAATGCATCTACAACAATAGACAGAGATTGAACAATCAAGACAAGCATTAACAACAAATTGCATTCATTGATACCCAAGCTCGAAAGTACCTAATCTAACAAAGACAAAAGAAACAAAAGAGAGAAGCGCAGAGAGAAAGAGAAGAAAAAGCTTGTTGTAATGAAGATAAAACTGAATAGTTTGACCGAGAACATTTCAGACAAATCATTGCATTACGAATGTGCTTACCTAGGAAATCAGCATATAAGAATTTGATCATAACATACAGATGATTCAAAACATGTTCATTACACACAAGAGTGGATTCAAGAATGCATCTACAACAATAGATAGAGATTGAACAATCAAGACAAGCATTAACAACAAATTGCATTCATTGATACCCAAGCTCTAAAGTACCTAATCTAACAAAGACAAAAGAAACAAAAGAGAGAAGCGCAGAGAGAAAGAGAAGAAAGAGCTTGTTGTAATGAAGATAAAACTGAATAGTTTGACCGAGCACATCCACTGAAACTAGTCCTTAGCCGAGCTAGACCTAGCACAACTACAACGAAAGGAAGGTGCAAGAGTCTGGGGGAAACGTTGACTGGGATAAGGACAAAACATACCACCATAAGACATGCACAGAAAATGATCACCAGGCTCCACAATGCTCAAAGCATCAAGATATACCAGTTGATTAATGAAAATGGGATTCACCACAGTCATTCATTCACAAACTTGCAATACAACAAGACTAAGAAAACTAATCTACAAAGCAAGAAAATGATAAAAGTAAATGGGCAGGGCCTCACTATACTAAAATCAACCAGCCCTTATTACAACGCAGTCAATGATCTTATATAGACCTCGAAGTTCATGGAGCTCATTCTCGAATTTTCCATTTCCCACTAACGGAGCAATTACAAGTATTCGTTGGAATTGAGGGTCCCGATTCTCTGACAGATATGAAGGCATGCCCATGCTTTGCAATTAAAGGCCGCACCACTTTAAATGCCAAAATTTGTCTTTTATGTTCATTGTCCCTTCTTGGCTCTTTACCATGTGCACGCCACGTGATGACTCACGCCATACTAACTGCTTTACATTCAATTATGGCGGCTCGGACTCCCCAATGAGGACATGTGTCCAAATCCATGGCTCAAATTGAAAGATGAAGCCTTCAAGATCAAACAAAATGGTTTAGTGTAAATCCTTCGAAGAGGTGGCAAGGCAGAAGCATTAAAACGATTGAATCATAAATAGATAAGCTTTGATTAATTTTGATCAAATGCGAGAAACATATGAAAGATTTTACCATTAGGACATAGACATTCACATTAATTAGATTTTGATTTAAACATAGGCCTCTCTATACGTACACAACAAATACAAATTTACCATTAATTAGGACCGAGCACTTTAAAATGAAATAATGTCATCATGAAGCCCGCCTGGGCAATGAAAATTCGACATCTAACTGACCAACGCCCTCCTCGGGCCTTCGACAATTTTGATGTTCAAGACGGTCGTCAAATTTAAGCCTATCAAGTTCCATGTGGCATATCCTTATTGGCCAAGAGTTCCAGGGTTTACGGATTGGTGACGAGCAAACGCCCGTCAAATTTAACTCAAGGGAATGTTGACTTCATTAGGAGTAGTCCCTCGTCAAGCTGGGTCTATGGTCTAGGTACACGGGAAGATGCCACATGGCATCATCGTCGGGCCTTCAACTAGGTATTGTATCAATTTTGTCCCTGTGATCCCAGGCTCTCGAGACATCGCCACATGGCGATCTCTCGGGCCCTTGGGGCCACCAGACTATTAGACGTTTGTTAGAGTCTCTGTGGTCCCGGGCAGCGGAGATGTTGCCACAGAACTATTGCATGTCAATTAATCCCCCGCCGAGCCGGGTCATTGGCATCGTGCCACGTGGCATGATCACGAGGCCTAGGGGAGCCTTAGAAACTTTTCAGACTAGCCCGGAACTTCGAAATGATCAGATAGCAACACGTGGAAGGGTCCTGGGGGAATTGAAAGACCCACGAAAATATAAAGGAAAACAACTAAGGCATCAAGCTTGAATTTTTAGACATGGTCGACTCAACTCCACAGACTTGGACTTAACATATTTCGAGCATGCTTGACTCGATTCAACAGACTAGAAGCTCGACAGAACTCAACTCAGGCTCAAGGGACTCGAGCTCGATGGATAAGGGCTCGACCATGCTGAGCTCAACACAATTAGAACTCGAGTCCACCCCAACAAGCTAAAGGTAGAAGAGCTATTCAAATGCAAACGACCTCCCAAGGGAAAGTGCCAAGACGCTCTTAGGGTTTCTTGTAGGCAAACTTATGCGAAAACCATAACAAATGACCCAGTTTAGACTCGGGATCATCCAAATGCCAAGGGTGTGAACCAGGGTTATGCCACAAGGACGATTCGTTGGCCAAGAGATGAACAATACAACACTCCAAGGCCAAGCACCTAACAAGAGGAAGATGGATAACTAAACCCAGCCTGCTCAGCAAAAGAGGGTCCCCATGTTCACACTGAAAATGGGGCATGTTGTGCAAGCAACAACTACTAAGATGCAAAAAAAGTATAAACTATACAAGATAAGCATCGGGTTTACTCTTCTCGGTGGAAAACAGTCTGGATGCATTTAAATAGAGGTTCAAGAACCAATAGCACATAAGTAAAGCCTCCCACATATGTATGAATGCCATCCTGCAAGTGACTAGAATAAATGTTTTTGACTTTGACCTTAAACTTTTCTTAGCAATCATGGTGTGGTTAACATCAGCAACGTCAAATTATATGAGCTATTGCAAAAGGCAAGCTTTAACATGACTAGTTTGAAAAACAAGGAAGCTTGCCTTCACAAGCTAAATGGATCTCCTAGTCCCTAATTAAGCAATAATTTCCCCATTTACAACCAAAAATTAGAGGATTTTTCCTCCTAAGCAAGGAAGAATTGATAGGCACTCCTCGCAGTGCATGCTTGACATGATTTATTTTATGCCAATCTTATATAACATTTCATGTCAAAATAGTACTTTAGTGTCAAGTCACATTTATAATTACCATTCTCAAAGGTGGTGATTGAGTTATGTAACTCCCTAGTATTAAATTTTGTTTAGTTATGGAAGTTGGCATTCAATTAAGAGAGATCATTTTCTATAATGGATTCCATTCTTTTGCATGTGAATACATATCCTTCATAGTCAGTGAACACATTATTTGTATTCTTTCAAGTCTGTGTCTTTGTTTGTATGGTAGTAACGGTTAGGATTCTCACCTCGCTCCACCTCTAACTCACATCAAAGATGCTCTTGTGCTCTGAACTACTCTAAAAATCTCACTTGTTATCTCTTCTTCTTACTGAATTATAAACGCAGCTAGGAACATTTGAAAGAAGGATGCAAAATCAAGTTCAATCCCATTGATAAGCAATGAATGTGCTTCTGCACATAAGTAGAAGTGTAAAAGGATACCTATAAGAACTCATGATAAAAATTGAAAAAGAACAATGAATCAAGCATAGTTACCAAGTTCGGAAATCCAAATCATTCCGAAAGCCAAAAAAATGCAGAATGCGGAATTCTTGAAATTTTTCGAAAAAAAAAGGGTAAAATCCGGTTCAGAAAAGAAAAGAAAAAATTATATATATATATATATATAATGACTCCAAATTACTTGCATTTAATTCATTTGTGCTGATATAGTCTAGCTATGAACTATTTGAGACACATTTTGTTGTTCTGTTGTGGTACTATAGTTTAGTGATCTACGCTAATACATTTTCATTATAATTGTTGAGACAATTATGGATTAAATTTCATTATAGCATTTGATATTATTGCTTAATGTATATTGGTTCATTATTCAATTTGATGTATTATTTAAATGTTGTTATTGCATTTATTATACTTAGATGTCTAGATATTGTTGATAGTCTATTTGTTGACTATAGTGGCAGGTACTTGAGCTAAGTTGTGTTCGGACCCTAGCAACAGGGAAACATGGAGAAACAAAAGGATAAATGAAACAGTGAATTATAACATAAAGTTGAGTGTGTCGGTATTAATGATTTAGTCATTGTGTTTTTATTAATAGACTGATGTGTGTTATCGTTTTACAATCGATTTCATTAATAGTTGATTTAAGTCAATTTTTACGTTTGTGCAAACATCTCTTTATTCGATGCTATCGTTTGCGAGATTGTCATTGTTTGAGTTGTAAGTATTTGACGACTCTTGTCTTATTGATTTTATATTTCCCGTCAATCTGGTGTTGTGTGTTTTCATTGACTCCTTGCTCGTCAACTTCGACAGTCTAGTTGGTCACGTAACTGATCATGTTAACAGTTGTTTCAACCTTCATCATCTCTCTGTATTTCTTATTTGATCTTCAAAGTCCTATTTTGTTCTTGTTTGTATTTAAGTTGTTGACTTAACGTTTTAAAAACAACCCTATATGGTTGTAGACTTGTACAGAGGCGTCTTAAACTATGCTTTGTATTAACTTGTGCACTATGGGTTTGTGTTGTTTAAATGGACCTTGCTTTTCATGTTTTGTTTGTTTGATTTGCATGTTGGTTTAAGCCACTATTTGGCTTGGGGACTTTGGTTAGGATGCTCGACCCATGGTAATTAGTTGGTTAGGATGTTTGAAGCCAAGGACTTAGGGGTCGTGGCATTGGCTCGCATTACCATGCAAAAGGGTCAAGATGCTTTGTTTGGTTTTTAAGTTTGTTACGTTCATTTTGAAACTCAATCTTGGAGGGTTTGGAACCTTGGGAAAACTCTGCCAAAATTTTTGGCATGGCAACCAAGGGGAATGTGAGGCAATTCCACATGAGGATTTTTGTGGACTAAAACTGCAGTTGGATGCATTAATCTTGACTACCATGTAGGAGTTGTGGCGAGTTATATGGGGTTTGTTTTTGTGTTTATTATGCAACTGCTTTGTGTGAATGCATACGGAATTTTGAGCTTGGAAGCTGGAAGAGTAGAAAAACCTATTGTGGTCGACTTCCATCAACCAAGTGATGTATTTGGAATTCTATGTTGATTTTTGGAAATGTAGTTGAATGGTAAAATGTTAGGGCTATAGCCTAAAATATTTGCATTAGTTGCTACATCGTTTGATTTTGGGTAAAACCCTAACTAGGGCCATTGAGTTGGTTTTCTATTGTTTAATTTTTGGCACATGGTGGCCATGAACGGCTCGACCATGGCTTGGTTGAGCACTTACAGTATTTTATTTTGCTGCTTATGATGTTTATTTTGTTTGAAATGAGTGTGGTGGGTGTTATCATTACATGAGTAATGGTGTTACTCCACAGTGAGGTCATTGTTTTGAACGACCATTGTTTTGTTAAGTGACTATAAAGTCATTGCGTATTTTTATTATTGTGAGGAGAATGGGTTCGTTGAATGGCAAACTCGTACTCTTTAAAAGTCTTTGACTGGGTTATTAGTTTGGACTATGTATGGCAATTTTAGTTTATTTTGTATAAAACGCAGTTGGGATTTATTGTCTGTGTTTGATTTGTTTAAGTTGAAGTGTCAATTGAGTTGATTTTGATATAATGGAAGCCACTACGGCTTTATTGTGACTATGTGATTGCATTTTGTGGCTTGGTTGCATTATATTTTTGGGTTGTGTTATGTTAGAAGCCATACAGCTCGACTGTGTTATTTGAGAACTAGGGTTTGTGATTTGATTTGTTATTTTTTGGAAACCCTAATTGGGTACAGTCATGGTTAAGAAAATAAAGTTAGAAAAGAAATAAAGGAAAATCCCTGTTGGTAATTTCGAACCACGGCCAAAATGGGGGCAACGACCATAGGGAGTCCCCATAAGGGTTAAAAATAATTACAGGGGTTTGTTGGAAAATAAATTATTATTGCTATTTGTTTCTACCTATGTGACTGTTGACTTTTGTGGAATTATTAGGTCATGATTAGTTGACCCAGGTTTATGAAATTATGTTGAATTATTAGATTAATTCTGGAAGTCATAATTGAAATTATTGTCATTCATGATTACGTTGACTTATTTTGGGATAACTAATCTACTGATTATTTTAATTATTCTAATTCTATAAATCATTACAATTGAACTTTTAAGTTATTATTATGTTTAGTAGAGTCAATTTTGGTCAATAATATGACCTGAAACTTTAGATTGATTCTGGAAGTGATAATTGAAATTATTATCATTTATGATTACGTTGACTTATTTTGGGATAACGAATCTATTGATTATTTTAATTATTCTAATTCTGTAAATCATTACAATTGAACTTTTAAGTTATTATTATGTTTAGTAAAGTCAATTTTGGTCAATAATATTTTAATTCGTTGAGTTTGTTATCTTCTTTTTACGGGTTTTATTTTAACTCATAAACATCTATTAAATTAGTACATGAGGACGACTGCCACGAAATAGATTTACGAGCCATATTATATTCTGAAATAGAATATCGCCCATAAATTGAGAAGCTCGAGAAGAGAGCTGCAATCATATTCAAGTACCAAGTTAATGGATCTTGGTGGGTTGATTTACGTATTTTGTTTTTTTCTGTTAATCATTTGTTGGAATATTGTCAAGCTCGATTGTTTCATAATCATTTCTCCATCAGTGCTTTGCTGCCCTGATCCATATCCAACTGATGATTGGGCTGGTCTAGGGCCACTTATGGTTGGGTTCATTGAGACTGACAATGCGGGATTAGCTTCATTAGATTGCGTGCAATGATTGGAATCTTTTCTTCTTACTTCGAGTTATGACAGTTGGCCAGAAATAAATTAAAATTGTTATGTAATTCTTATAGCTGAATTTCGTGTTATTTGTCATAATTGTATTTAATATGAAGTAATGGGGCATAGACATGTATATTTGATTCATGAAATAATTATAGTTGGTCCTTCATTATTTGAATACTATGGCATTACTAACTTGATATAAATTTATATTCATTCATGAATACTTTGATAGAGGTATATAATTATAAGTTCTTTTAACTTATGCTGGTAGCTAAAATACTTATTTGGAATAAATAGTTGAGAAGTTGCTTTGGATGTTGTAGCATCTTGAGTTATGATGTGATCATGTCTTTGACTGTACTTATAAAGCATCGGTATAGTAATTGAGAAACTAATTAGTTGCTTGATTATGCAAATACTAGTGTTTAATCTCAAATGTAAATTATGTCTTAAATATGGCTTGATTCTTTCCTTACTAGAACATATGGAAATGAGACATAAGGTTACTATGTTGAAGTTACTTGTATGATTCTTTATAGTTATAAGCTTATATAAGCTAGGTGACAGTATTCATTGGATATGTTTACTTTTGATATCTATTGTACTGGGATAATTTGGATGAGGTTGAAAGTTATATTTAAAAGAACTTTTCAAAACCCTATAGTGTATGAATCCTAATGTGACATGGATTAATTAGTGAATGTATTAATACTTTATTAAAGTTTGAACTATAACTACACGGTTGGTTAAATGAAATCCTTGTAATTTAATTGGTAAATTAATGGATTGAATTCAGTTCAAAACTTATGTGAAAAGTTGTAATAACTTGATGAAATGTGGGATAAAGATTATATTGGAATAATTACTTAAGTAATTAATATGAACTTATCTCCTTGAAGATAATCTTTTCATGTTAATTAAAAAGTACTTATATGTGTCGTGGACTGTATGGGCAGCTCCTAAATCAATTCATTATAATTAATTAGCATTAAAATTAAGTTAGGCTTGTGTTATGTTAAAGTTATATTAGCAATAATGTACTTCATTTGTAAGTTCTTAGGAACATGGCTATTCCTAGCTAAGCATCTTGTGATTTGACGAACAAATGCTATATGTTTGGAATAGATCATTGAATATTTTTATTAACGATTTCTGATCTTTAATTGATAAAAGAGATTGTGAACTTATATATTCATAATAAGAATCTATCTTGGAATTAGATCTTAAGAAAGATCTAACCTTTAAGTAAGCAATATAAATGTTTAGGCTAAGATAAGGGATTTAAGTTAAAGGACAAACCTTTAAGAACAAGATTTAAGTTAGACTTGACATAAATATATTTTGTTCTTGAGACTATTATTATGATTTGAGTTGATTAAGTCACGAGACATTTATGTCAATAATAAAGAAGATTAAATCTAACCTAAGACATTTTAGAATCCTTAGGCAAGCTGGTCATGAACCTGTACCCTGCTTGTAAATGATAAGTTGTTCCTAAGCAAAACTTAAGCATGGTTGTTGAAACATCCCTTGAAGCTGCATACTTTCGGTAGTTGTTGTCTCAAACTTCATACGTCGGTTCCCTGTGTAATGAAAAGGTGTTCAAATGCTTTGCATTGCTTTTGGAAATAGTCCTTTTCCTTTGATCTTTGTCTGTTGGTTGTGATTTGGTGAATCATGCTTAAGCAAGCTTAGTATGATGATTCTTCTATTGAATCCGATCTTACTCTACCTTTGTTTGTTGAACTTTGTTGATACTACCCTTGAAGTACTGGTTGTTTTATACCCTGTACAGGTACTCAAGACGGGCATAAGTTAGTAACAACTCCATTAGGAAAGCCGCAACGAGTACGCGGATAGAGGTGAGTAGGTATGACCACACTGACCCACTTCTATCCGAATATTGGGTGGTTAAAATTACTTCCTAAAGAAGTCATTGATAGGTTATGCACTTGGTCTAGTTATGGATCTCATTGTATGTTTCCATGCTAAACTCTAAGTGAAGTTTGTTTCGTTAATTGTTCAGATTTGTATTTTAAAACAAAAAATTGTGGTGTGACATATATATATATATATATGCAAAATATTTCAATCTGCTAAAGAATGAACATTAATTTAACACTTGCAAAATTGAGAAATGCATAAGAGTTCCAAACTTGAATTGCATTAAAAGATAGGAAAATATCCATAGTTTAGAGCCTAAACTCAAAATTGATATAAAACTTGAGAGTTTCAAACATTTGCAATATCAAACCCTACTTCAAAATCAAAACTAGCACTGCCACCATTAGCAAATCCTCTATCAAGCTCATCAACACTATCAATATTTTTCTCAACTCCTTCAGAGGATGGTTCTCCAAGATGAAGATTATCATCTTCTTTTGCAAGATTGTGCTCAAGCAATCTTAAATTGTTGTGGACAAACACAAAATCTGAGAGCTTTTTAGCTCCTAGTCGGTTTCTCTTGTTAGTATGGATCAAATCATGTGTGCTTCAAATTCTTTCGCATGCAGAAGCATTAGCACACTAGTTGTGGACATGCATGACAAGTTTTTGTAACTATGGAGTAGACGAACTATACGTCTAACACCATAAATGGGGATCCATATTAACAATGTCTACTTGTGCTTCCTTGCGAAAAAACACGCCTTCTTGGTTCTTGAATGTAGTCAACTGCCTTCTCACTTTAGCCTTTTCATTTTCATCTTGAACCAGCATGTCTATTATTGCCAATACACCATTCTTTACCTTCCCATTTGCATCATGATCCACCTCTATCAATTTAGGATTCAAATCACAACTTGTTGCATGTATAGGTCGATATAACATGTTCTATCGGATGTTCACAATGTCCCAAATACGCTGAACTTTATCACCTTCACCTGCCAATACTTTTTTAATTTGTTCTTTTGCTTGCTCCATGCCTTCGTACACAAAACTAATACAAAGTTTCATGCCATCAGCCAATCTCAATAATTGGACAAATGAATCAAACACCTTTAGGGTCTTCTCGGTACCCTCCCAAAATGAACTACCCAAGATAATTCTCTCAATGTCCTTTGCAACGCTTTCTTTAAAAATCTTAGATTGTGCCCATTCTTCATCAACTACAACTCTTCTCAATGTTGTCCTCTCCTCCACCTCCATTTGCAAAGTGATAAAATTAGATGCAAATCTTGTTTCAGTTGGAGAGAAAATTTCACACTTTGCAAATGAGCGATACAAGCTCAAGGTCAAGCGGTGATTAAGTATAAACTTAAAAATTTGTTTCCCTTCTCTAACAACACTATTTACCCACTTTAACTTTGCAAAATTTTCAAGCAAAAAATCCAAAACATGCGTTGCACATGGAGTACAAAACAAATGAGGAAACCTGTCCATTAGAAGTTCCCCTGTTGTTTTACAATTCGCTGCATTATCCATAATAACTTGGACAACATATTCTTCTCAAATGTCTAGAATAGCGAATTCAATGCATTTGAAAATGAAATCTGCAGTCTTCACATCATTGTTTGTATCAATTGATTTGATAAACATAGAAACTTTGGGGCATTGAGTCAATATATTGAGAAGGGGTCTTTGCTTTGCGTCAGACCACCCGTCGCTTATTACAGTGCAGCCTAATTTTTTTCAGTGCTTTTTCATTTTATCTAGTTCACTAAATATGGATGTCACCTCCTCTTCCAATAGAACAGTTCATAGACTTTCAAAAGATGGCAATGTGAACCCTTTCTCGAAATTGGCAATTCCATCTACCATTTCTTTCGTATGTGAATTTTGAACATTGAAGGGGATGACATTTGCATAAAAAACTGGGCCACCAATCTGTCTATCTCATGTTTTTCCTACGGCTTCCACATAGTTTTCAAAAAAGGTTGGGAGTGGGACATTGATGTGCACTTTCACTGGTTTGTGTAGACGTTGGGGAATGTGTTGAGCTAGAAAATGCGTCAAACTATGTCAGACTGCGTTGAATTTTAGCCCTCTTTGAAGATTCAGATGCTGATGCAACTGTCTTCATTTCATATTTGATTCAGATTTGACTCACAAATAGTGCATATATGAGATTCTCCATCGCTATTGAGCAAATCTTCACATCTGTGCCTCCAGTATAATGGTACCGAACCCTTGTTAAAGTCCCTGTGATATTTGAGCCACAAATAGTGCATTGCATGTTTCTAGGATTCACATCTCGCATAATAATATATTTCTTCTCAAGCGGTTGACTTGCCATGATGATGATAGGTTGTCATCTCCTCCCCTGCAAAAGTTTTATAAACATTTTTTATTACACATGTAAAAAACTATAAAAATATTTTTTTAAATTTAACTAAATGATGTATATAAAATAAAATTATAAAACTATAGCAAATAATAAAAAATTAAAACATATCATAACATTATTAAATTTAATTTTAAATGACCTATAAAAAATAAAATTAAAAAACTTTAAAAAATAATAAAAAAATATATCCTAAATTGTAATATTATGATAAATGTACTCAGTTGCCTTCTAAGTTCTCACCTTAGTTTTATATTATTATTTATTTTAAATATTTTTAGTTTCTATTAAAAAAATTATTTTATTATATATTTAGTTTTACTATTAGAATTATTTATGTAATATTTACCTATTAAATAACTAAATATAAAGTTTAAATTTATTTATATTTTAAAATATAAATTAAAAAAATCAAAATTACTAATAGATTTGGTTTGATGTTATGATTATAATTTATAATATAAAATATAAATTTATTTATATTTAAATTATAATTTATAATGTTTATTTTAAATATTTTTATTTTTTTATATTTGTTTTTTAATTTAAATTTTATTATATATTTAAGTGAATTTATTATTTCATATTTATTATTATACAAATATTTATTTATTTGGTATTAGTTAATATTTTTATTAACATTTCTAATTATAATTTATAATGTAAAATTATTTATATTTAAATTATAATTTATATTTTATAATAATTCTTTTAAATATTTTTATTTTTTAATATTTTTTTTTAAATTTCTATTTTTATTTTATTTTCCAAGTATAATTTATAATGTGAAATTATTTATATTTAAATCATAAATATTTTATGATGTTTCTTTTAAATTTTTATTTTTTTTTATTTTTTTTTTTAAATTTTATTATATAGTGCAATATATAATAAATTTAAATATAAAAAATATATATATTAAACATTGTATATATAATGTTTCTTTTAAATATATAATTAAATTTATTTATAATAATATTAATATTTAAATATAAAAAATATATATATTTAAAAGAAACATTATATATCTATAGGTGATCACCACCCATCTTTCTTTCCCGTCTCCCGACAGGGGCAGGTTTGGTTTACCAGGTGTAAGTTCAATGTTGGATAGAGATAGGGCCAAGTTCATTCATGCACCCCTATAGATCTATCAATGGAAGTGGGTAATAGCAAACGGTGAGCGTAGCGAATACAATAGACTCTTGAGCGTAGCCCATATCTCCATACTATATAGAGGGTTGCCAAAAAATCTATGGGCAATTGGGGGCCATCTATCCACATAGGGGGTTGGGGGGTTGGGTCTAGGGTGGCTCGGCTATATATAGTGGGTTGCACCGTATATCTCTATATGGCGACCCCCTAGATATAGTTCTAACGAATTCTATAATAGAATATATATCTATGGGGTGCCACCCCCTCTATCTCAATTGGTTTATTCGAGAATTGTGATCCAAATCAATTTATTGATCACAATAGAAATTCTTATTTTGAACCGCATAAATGACCCAACACTATCTAGGGGGTCACCATATAGAGATAGGGTTTCGACTCTCTATATATAGCCGAGTCGCACTCGACGCAACCCCCCAACCCCCTATGTGGATCGATGGCCCCCCAATTGTCTATAGTTTTTTTGGCAACTCGCTATATAGTATGGAGAGATGGGCTACGCTCAAGACTCTATCATACTCACTACGCTCATTGGTTGCTATTACCCACTCCCACTAATATATTTATAGGGGTGCATGAATGAACTCAGCCCTGTTTCTATCCAGCATTGATCCTGCCCCTGTTGAACCGAACCTGCACCTACCAAGAGACAGGAAAGAAAGATGGGCGGTGATCACCTATAGGTATCTAATGTTCCTTTTTTTTTTTTTTTAAATAAAAAGGGGTAAAAATAATATTAATAAGAAAAGAGCATTACAAGAAGAACGGGGGGCAGAAACCCCCATAAGAAAGCAGCATAAACTGAAAAACTAAGCACACGCCCAACTAGACAATATTATGAACCTCCCTATCAGCCTCCAGAATTCTTTCCAAATCAGAACGCAACGTCGGGGAGAGAGACCCCCAATCCTCAATGTTTCCACCATCCAAATGGTCAGACGCCCATTTAGCCAAAAAATCCGCTGCCCTGTTCCATTCTCGCGGAATATGAGCAAAAATAACACTATCCATAAGCGAGCAAATCCGCAAAATCTGTTGCACAATCAGAGATAGTTGCCAATTGACGTCCACCACTTTTCTCTTAATGAGCAGGCTAATCAAGACTTGAGAGTCCGATTCGCAGATAATCCTATGCCAACCTAACGCCTGGGCCTTCTCAAGGGCATAAAGAATGGCCTGACCTTCCATCATGTTAATGGTTTGCAACCCCTCAAGAACCGCAAAAATAAAGATCACCGTACCTTCAGAATCCCGCCCTATCCCTCTAGTACCCGCGGGTCCCAGATTACCTCTGGAGGAACCATCCGTATTGATCTTGAGAATTCCACTAGGGGGCGTTGCCACTGACCAGTCTTGAGAATCTGCTCTTTGACCTGTTTGCTCCTCCTGACACACGCAGACTTACCAGTTAACTGCTAGAATCCAAGTCGCGCCACCCCCTGAGCGTCCTGTTTGGTCAAAGAAAGGCAGATCGCGCTCTTTGCTTGGACGGTTTTCCTGGATCATCCCCACCACTTTCTGCCATACTTGCTGCACCATGACCCTCACCCCCCGAAAAATTCGTCTATTTCTCTCAAGCCAGATCTGCCAAAACAGAAAAATGGGGCTGTCCAGCCATATGTCCTGCAGGAAGGGCGTCCTTGAGGGGGGTTCTCCCAATCCATTCCAGAAATCGACCACAAATTGAGCATGAAGACATGGGCGCTGCCAAACGTCCCACCAATAATGCCAGAGTTGAAAGGCAAAGGGGCATCGCAAAAAAAGGTGTGCTGAATCCTCCTCGGCCGCTCCGCACATAACACATACAAAAGGGCCTTGGAAACCTCTCTTTCGGAAATTGTCCCAGGTCAAGCACCTGTTCCAAGCCAGCATCCAAGCAAAACAGTTGCATTTAGGCCATGTGAATTTATTCCAGACCTGTCTCCACCAATGCACTTCCCCCCTGCCCAATCTCTGAAGAAGTAAACCCTGATATCCAGATGAAACTGTGTAAGCTCCCTTGGGATTGGGAGACCAAGCTAGCTCATCCTCCTCCTGAAGAGGACTACTGCGACGCTTGGAAAAGATGCTCAACAGCTCCTCATTCTCTTCCTGCATCCCATTAACAGGCCAAGTTTCGGGATCTTTCCAGCGAGCTACCTCCACCTGTCCTTGTATAATGTAAACTTTGAAGTCACTCACCCGAGACCAGCCAGCATCAATGAATCTCTGACAAAGGTTCAACAAATTTGGAAACTGAGAAATGATGGGAGGATAACCATCCCAAGAGTCAGACCAAAAGAGAGCCTTGGATCCTTGTTTACAAATCCAGAATAAGCCGTTCTTGATGAGAGCAGCCCCTTTTTTTAGAGTACCCCATATTGCCGAACCTTTCCCAATAAGCGGATAGCGAGGAATGTCCCTCTGAATGGTTCCAGAGTAGTACTTCTGTGAGAGAATTCTGGCCCAAGCTTTGTCTTGTTCGATGCACTATCGCCAATAAAGTTTGGCCGCCAAAGCAATACCATTTAAGTTCGTCTGCCTCAGACCAAGCCGGCCATATTGTTTGGGGCTGCAGACAATCTCCCATCTAATAAGGCTCCATTTAGTGGAGGTCAGACTACAAGCCCATAAGAATTGTCTAGTAACCGAATCAAACTCCTTAACGAATCCCATCGGGGCAACCTGGAGCATACACCTGTAAATGGGTAAACCCTGCACCACAGATTGGATAAGTTGAACCCGGCCCGCAAAGGATAACCACCTGTGTGTCCAATGATTCACTTTCACCCGAAATTTCTCCAAAATAGTCTGCCAAGATTCTTTGGATGTACGGCCAGCCGAGATAGGGATACCCAAGTAAATCAAGGGGGGAGTCCCAATCTGAAAATGCAGAGTCCTCGTGTTTCGCTGCTGAATAGGGCCCGGAGTATTGAAGAAGAAGATGGACGACTTATCTTCATTGACCTTTTGTCCCGAGGCCATTAGATAAACATCTAACACCCTGCGTAAATTAGCAGCTTTAGTCATTGTGGCCATGCCCATAAGGGCAGTGTCATCAGTAAATTGCAGGTGTGAATGCGCCGGCAATTCCCCTCCCCATCGCCATCCTTGGATATGTCCTTCCTCTCTATTCCTGCTGATCAACCTCCCCAAACCTTCAGCAAGGAGAAGAAAAAGGTACGGAGACAGAGGATCACCTTGTCGCAGCCCTCTTGTAGCACCAAAAAGCTCCGTGTGTTCTCCATTGATAAGCACTGAGAAGGAAGCAAAGGAAATGCAGCTCATGACCCATTGAGTCCATTCGTCCGCAAAGCCAAAAGCACGAAGAACCTTCCGCAGGAATGACCATCTGACCCTATCAAAGGCTTTGGCCATGTCCAATCTAATGAACATCGCCTTATCTTTTAAGCTGGCCATGGAGTGAATAGACTCAACAGCAATAACAATACCATCCAGGATTTGCCTGCCTTCCACAAAACCACTCTGCTCTTTTGAGATCACAGCACTCAGCGCTCTTTTTAACCTGTCTGCAATGATTTTATATATAATTTTGTAAACAACATTGCAAAGGGATATAGGGCGGAATTGACTTAGCCTATCAGCGCCTTCACATTTGGGTATGAGAGCAAGATAGGTCGCATTTGTAGCCTTAAGCATTTGTTTATTCCGCTGAGATTCTTGGACAACAGCTAAAAGGTCAAGTTTGATGATATCCAAGAATTCTTGGTAGAATTCAGCTGGAAAGCCGTCAGGTCCAGCGGCTTTCTCTTTTTTCATATGAACAATGGTTTCCTCAAGCTCTCCAAGTGTGATTGGTTTCATTAAATTTTCATTCATTTCACGCGTCACCAACGACGGAATGCAAAAGAGAACCTGAGCTTCTTCCAGTGATTCCCCGTTAGCATCTTCCCTGAAGAGAGTAGAGAAGTACTGCACTACCTCCTCTGAAATAGCCGAAAAGAAGTTAAGGCGCTCACCTCTTTCATTGACCAGGGCTGAAATAGAATTGCCATGTCCCCTGGCTTTGGACGAATTGAAGAAAAAGGATGTATTTCTGTCCCCCTCCTAGAGCCATTTGACCCGAGCTTTTTGCTTCCAAAAAATTTCCTCCCGTAGCTCGCATTCCTCTAGGTCTTTCACAGCCTGTGTTTCTTTTTGCAGTAAGTCTTCAGTCAATCCTTCTTTTATTATTCTCGTGATACCATCAAGCTTGGTTTATGCAGCAGCCTTAGCATGAAAAATATTCCCAAAACTTTGGTGATTCCACCGCTTGAGCTTGTAATTCACATATTGCAGTGTTTTGGCAAAAATGCACATCGTCGTACCATGGGCAGGCCTACCCCAACGCCACCAATTGGCAACACACTCATGTAGAGATTGATCCCGCAGCCACATGAGTTGAAATCTGAAGGAAGAAGAGCGCGGGTGATACTGTGAGACACTATTAAGCTTGATGGGCCAATGGTCCGATCCTCTCCAGTTCAAAATTTCAGACCTCGTAGACCACATACCTCCAACCCAAAAAGCTGAGACCAGAAAACGGTCAAGTCTCTCAGCAATGCAATGTTTCCCACTCCTGCGGTTGTTCCAAGTAAACTGTCCATTATTGGGCCTCACATCAACTAAATTCAAAATTTCAATGTAGTTGCGCATTAACAAAGCAGATGGGTCCAGCCTTGACGTGCCACCACTCTTTTCAGTCAAATCAAGAATAGCGTTAAAATCACCTGCCATAATCCAAGGGTGGAAGGGGGCCAGGCTACGGACAAAACTTATGTGGCCCCATAAGGAGTTTTTACCCCACCAATCATTGGGAGCATAGATATTGGAGAAGAGAATGACTTCCCCCGTCTCAAAGCTAGAAGCAATCATAGTCATGGAGTACTTAGAAGTCAACCAGCCTATGAGGCCAATCTTTCGTGGGTTCCACAGACAAGCTAGTCCTCCTGAGTATCCGGTAGTGCCAATGCATTGACATTTTCCTTGCCACCACAACTTGGGCGCAAGTCTGGACATTTCTTCAACTGAAAGCTTAGTCTCCTGCAAGAAAAGGACATCTGGCCTATGACTTTTAATCAGGTTGTGAACATCATTTTGTCTGGGGCTGTTGTTCAAACCCCTTGCATTCCAAGATATTATAATCATTTCAGAGAGCTCAAAAAGTGTGCATCCAGAGTCTTTACTGACCCCGACTCCACCAAAGTCTCTCCTATTAGCTTGATCTTTTCCTGGTCCTTTTTTCTGCCAGATTTCTCTCCCCCTCTTTTCTTAAGGTCTTTTTGCAAAAGTCCAAGATGAGGAAAAGATTTACTGCTTCTTGCTGCCCCTGGGTCCCCAGTTTTCCCGGTAAGGGGCATATTTCCGTCTTCTTTAAGGGGAGCAACTGAGGAAGTCATTCCTTCCGAAATTATCAGCTGCTGGTCCATATCCATATGACAATCTCTAGCATCATGTGTTTCAGTTAAAGCCCCTGAAGCATTGGTCTCCTGAGCTGGTCCCTCAATCCCCTGGTCCAAAATCGTCAACCCGGGATTCACCTCCTGCTGATTAAGGTCGTCCAATATTTCAAATCTATTGAGCGAGTCATCAAATTGTCTTTCCTTCAAGGACAGTTTTTGGTCTCTATTTCTATATCGGCCTTTAACCGGCATAAAACCATCAGTTTCAGGCATCTCACCTGGAATCGGACCCCTTTCCTTGTCAGTACCAGGAGTGCAAGTAGATTGAGCTGGCTGAGGTGTAGTGGATTTCGAGGTGGGACACCATCGCTGCAAATGCCCATAAGCATGACATAGACAACAGCGAAAAGGGAGGGTTTCATAATCCAGCTGTTGTACCCATGAAAAAGGGCCCACACTCATTTCAACAGCATCTGATAATGGCTTACTAAGATCAATTTCAACACAAATGCGGGCATAAGTCATTACCTTTTTTCCCGGGAGTGACATTGAGGAACCTACTGGCCTTCCCAGCAAAGATGCAAGCAATTGGAGAGTGTCTTCTCGGCAACATTCCACCAAAAAGCGGGGTAGACGCACCCACACCGGGACACGGTTTGGTAGTTCCTCTGAAGGTATGAAACCGGCATGCCAGGGCTTGATAAACAGTCCCACTTGATTATGGAAGTAAGGACCTCCAGCAAAAACTCGTTGACAATCTGTTATACAGGTAAAAGTGACCATGAAATAGCTATTGGCCAGCAATGTAATATCCATATCTCCTTTCGGTGCCCACGTCCTTTGCGCCCATGCTTCTAGGAATAACAGTGACGTCCTAAGCCCCAGAAACTTGCAGTACAGGGAGTGATTGGAATATTATTCAATGTCTTCAGCAATCATTTCCATTGGTATAGCCAGCTTGGGCCTCTCCTTGCATCTTTCCAGACAGTCGTTGACTTTGGGGATGCGCATACTTGGTTGCTCAAGAGCAGCAAAAGAACCTAAACCTTGTAAAAGTGGAGCCTTCCCACTGCTGTGCGCTCCCTGAGATGCCTGTTGCAGTCCAAGCGCTTCCCTGTAGCTGCGCCCTGCTTTCTGCCCTGTCACGCCCTGCCCTGTCGCGCCCTCCTGCTCGCCTTCATCCATCGCGCCTTCCTCTACTCATATATAATGTTCCTTTTAAATATATATGTTTTTTATATTTAAATTTTATTATAAATTGCAATATATAATAAAATTTAAATTTAAAAAATATATTTAAAAATAAATAAAAGAAACATTATAAAATATAAATTATGATTTAAATATAAATAATTTTACATTATAAATTATAATTAGAAAATAAAATATAAATATATAATAAAATATAAATTTCAAAAAAATATAAATTATATATATATTTAAAAGAAACATTATAAAATATAAATTATAATTTAAATATAAATATAAATAATTTTACATTATAAATTATAATTAGAAAATAAAATAAAGATATTAACTAATACCAAATATTAAATATAAGTATAATAATAAATATTAAATATAACCTAAACCTAAAAGTTTAAAACTACATCTGAACCTAGACCTAAATATAAACTAAACGAAAACAAAATGTAAACCAAACGAAAATAACCTACCTCACGTTCCCTGCCGTCAGTCCACTGTTGGCAGTGGTGACTATCTTGACTAAGCTCTCGCAGGTCCACCACTACTCGCCTGTTGTTTGCGCTTGCCATCACTCGTCGTCCCCTGATGTCACTTGTCGTCGCTTGGTGTCGGCCTGTGACTTTGTCGTCGACATCCTTCGCGTTGCTACTGACTACTTGAAGTCGCCTCCAATCAAACTCACAATCTATAGCAATCCTTCGACGTCGATCTCATGATCTATAGCAAAAAGATTAACCTCTACATTTTGTTTCACTTCTGCAAAATCACTGAATATAAATAAGGTTTTTTAGGGTTTGCAATAGATGACAGGGTTTTTTAGGGTTTTTAACTTTGTTATGTTTTAATATTAAAAAAAATCCTAACCAAACACATCAATCTAGAAGACCACAAAAATGTGCATCATTCCGGATTTGGCCGAGATGTGGCCGAACTTGGTAACTATGGAATCAAGATCAAAGACTTTTGCAAGCAAGCCAGCCATATTCATGCACATCACCCACAAGTTGTAGCCCTTCTTAATGCCTCGGCATAACTTTCTTGTACTCTTGCTTTTTTCCTTTTCTTTCAAGCAGGTAGAAATGGTATATCTATAAGTTTAAGCATTTGGACCATAATTATTCATTGAATATACAAGTCAGAATGTGAAAACCAATAATGTTCTGTTATGCCATATTTGAGACAGCAGACCCCTTATACGTTATTTTAAAACTTTTGTTAAATATTAATAAAAATATTATATCATGATTCAAAACATTATATATATTGTTAAGGATGTAAC
Source organism: Torreya grandis (assembly GCA_037957365.1). Classification (NCBI taxonomy): domain Eukaryota; kingdom Viridiplantae; phylum Streptophyta; class Pinopsida; order Cupressales; family Taxaceae; genus Torreya; species Torreya grandis. The sequence continues at coordinate 568,677 of JARHVA010000260.1, forward strand.
CTTTACCCAGCCTTACCCTAATTTCATTACTTATGAAAGTTACAACCATGGTTGCAACCCCTTAAAGGTGAACCCTGCAACATTGTTGATGACCAAAAAAACAACATAGAAAATAACCTAAAGCATCTTTTATATATAAGAAAATATACAAAAGTGATTTGAGCAATTTTGCAAAAACATTACCTGCAAACTGAGTGGTATTCCCACAGAAGTAACAAAAACTTCTACCATTCCTAGAAATGTGGATCCCATTTACCATTAAAAGGATACATCCTTGGACATAAACAAACTATAGCGATTTCAAACAATTAAAAGGCATTTCACAATTCAAGTGTAAGACTTTTTGGTAAGTAATAAAATATGTATATATGATCTATGCAATTAATATAAAGTTCAGGATTAGTACCGAACTGAACAAGAACCAGTTGATTGATTGAAACTGTAACACTAACTACCCAGTTTTAAACTATGAACACCAAAGTGTAACCATGACCACATCAATCCAACCTATGCTTCAAAATATTTTGAGCTGAATAATTTGAATCCCAATAGATATCAACTGTCATTCAAAGAAGAAATCCAGAGAGAGACAATTACATTCTTACGTCTGGACACTGAAAGCCGCTCCTAGTAAGGTAGTGCTCTGCCAATTCATCAGGGATCTACAAAAACAAAATAAGTTTATTCCATGAGAAATTGACAGGTTATATTTTACGCCGAAGATAAATTTGAAGAAGGACTGAGTGAAAAGTACAGTTGGTGTGTAATCCATAAGTGACAATAAAAATTCGATAAGCATTGCATCATCATCCTGCTTTGGCTCTCCCATGTTACTCCCCTTTCTTTCCTTCAATAACTCATTCATGCAAGATTAAATATAGGCAATGGACACTATGATCGTGAGAAGCATCATGTGAGATTACAATATATCATTCTCTCATTAAAACACTATAGATATTTAAAAAGTAATGGAATAAGCCACAGGTCCTTTAAAAACTAACTTTAGACATTTGAAACTTGCAATAAGCTATAAAATTGGCAATCAACGGATTTCTAGAAACAAGTATCATGTCAAGTAATTGAAGTCTTCCACAAGAAATTTAATTAATGTGATATGTTATCTCAAGATGACCTCCATGAGTAGTAATTATCTTAATGGCATTTTTCCTCATGTATTTTGGGTAATAATTATAAGGCAAGGGGACCCACTAAGCACACAAACACCGCAATCATTTGTTAGTGGAGGGAGGAAATGTAAATCTAATCCACAACTTTGGGCTGCTTACCTTCTAGCATTTTTCTCTGTTGCCAAAGCTTTTGGGGTTTGTAATGCCTTATATGTCACCCTTGTCTCATAATTCTTACCAACGTTGGATTTACCCAATTACAACTCAATCATGTATTTGTGTGATGTAATTGAAGGCTTCAACAAGCGATTAAACTAGATTGTTAACTTTTGTGGGATTTTACTCGCATGTGTTTTAAGTTTTAACCTTTAAGTCATCTCAAGATGACCTCAATGAGTAGTCATTACCCTAATGACAATTTTCCTTGTGAATTTTTGGTAATAATCATAAGGAAAGGAGACCCACTCAGCACATAAGCACCATGTCCTTCCTATACATCATATGTAAAGGAAAGCGCCATCCAAACTGCAATGGTCATAATGAATGCATATTATAAAAAATTATATGAAGACTAGAAGCAGCAATCTTTCAACTTTGTTCAGCAAAGAAGAAATTGTCAGAACACATCATCACAGGTAAAGTAGTCTATAATACATCCAATAAAAATGAAATTATACAAATCAAACTAAGTGCCACATGGCATGTATTAAAATTTAGCAAAAAATAAAATAAAAAATAATTTTGTATGTATTTTATAGTTATGAGACTCGACAAGTCATGTCGAGGAATCGCCAATCCGAGTACGAGTCCACCCTGCCGAGGAATCGCCGAGTGTTTTTAGAAATTGCCGAGTCCTTCAGAGAGTCTAGCTAGATCGCGAGTCTTGCACCTGGACTCTGCAATTCTATGTTTTTTGTTTTTTTCTGGTTTCTAAATTTTAAACAGTCTCCAATATTAAAAAAAATGACATGGATGACTGATATTTTGGAATATGTGTTTATGATCGATCTCCATTAGAACCCACAAATTCTTTGCCTTCATTGTGCAAAACCTTTTGGAACAATTAACATGTCACAAAGTATTGTTTGCTTCTCAAGATAAGCCTTTATTTTCCTTTAATGCAATCTTTGTAATGTCTTACATGGATACCATGCACATCAATCCAAAGCAAGATATATCATTTGAGATCTGGGCTTGATATAAATTTTCTACAGGGACATCCTATAATTCTTCAGCGTGTTACAACTTACCAATAATCAATTATTTGTCATGTATCCATAGGTCAAATCAATCAAGGAGAGTTTGAACAATATCAATCTACAGGGCCATCCTATAATTCTTCAGCGTGTTACAACTTACCAATAATCATTTATTTTTTATGTATCCATAGGTCAAATCAATCAAGGAGAGTTTGAATAATATCAAGAAAAACTTACTTTGGTTATTGTGTTCCCCTCTTCATGCAATCTTTAATGGAAAAAATCTTTCATCTTATACAGTTCTATTTTGCCTAAGAATTTGTTTATTGTTATTCAATGTTGCTTTCCAAACATGCCATGAGACTAGACAACTTAACAGTTGGCTCGAATGCTTTGCTGCACGTTATACATTTACCAATAACAAATTGCATCCAAGACCTTACTAATTTTTACTGAACAATTGTATTATTTTCCAATTTTTTGTTGATTTGATGCACAACAAGAATGCAAGAATAAAGTTTTGTTTCTGCTTCAAAGAGTCTGCAAATTGTAACTTGCCCTGCTCTTTCCCTTTATCAGCTCATTGGCATAAGAAAGGCTCTTTTCATTCAATTTCAATGTCAAGAAATGAAACTTGATCTTGCCATGTCTATTTCAAATGGCATGAATCTGATGCTACTTACCATTGCATGTTAACTTCTAATATTTGATATCACATTATTTACTTACTTCTTTGGGTATACACATGTATGCTAGATGTAATTGATTAATTTTGGGTGTATTTTAAGTTTATTTGATATGGAATGTATTTTAATAGTTTTCCCCCCTAGAATTAGCTATTTTTAATGATTTTTTAAATTTGCCGAATCTTGGACAAATTTTGTTGCCAAATCTGAGTTCGAGTCAAAAATCGGCTTGCCAAGTTTTTCCTAAGCCCAAGTCTCATTTCTATGTAAAATTACCCACACAACTAAAATATTAATGAGAAAAAAAATTAAAAGGATATAGTTTTTGCTAGTTATTTGAGTATAGAACAAAATATGATAAGGGGTCAATTTATTAGAGAAAGGCAAACAAAGATAAGAGAAAAATTCAGAAAATGGAGAGAGAAGGTTTTTTGTGTCATTCTTCATTCAGTTAGAAAATGAAATGGGTGAATACATAAAGTGAGAGAGATGAACAATGGAATGCCAAAGAATTGTTAATTACAAACTCAATTAAATGCACCCTCCCTTACTACTAACTTTTATAAAGCACAATGTTATATTTTAATACTTTGCATTTATTTCCTACGACAATTTAATTTTATGATATAAGTACATATGACTTACATTTATGACCATTATATTAACCATTCTGAGAATTTATACCAATTGTATCGAATAGTAATATATCTAAATATGAGATACAATACTACTTTCTGGCCTTTAAAAATTATTGCAACTAAAAAAAATTAGAAAATAATCTATACTCAAAAAAGTAATTTAACGCCCAAATTAACTTGAAAAAGTACTTGCTTGCAAGCATCTTCAACATTTGTATCTACCCCAGGGGATTTGGATTGGTTAAAAAGATGATAAGAATTTATAAATCCTGTATTCATTTTATATCATCAACTTGCATTAGCTTGTCTGAATCTGCGATGTGACTGGCATATACTATAAACTTATAAAGTGTGAAATATATGAACTGTAAGGAATTGAGAAAATTATGAATAACTGACAAATAAAATTGGTAAATGAGAAATAGCTGACTGATAGTTGATGTATAGTGACAAAGTCAAAATATGTAATATCCCCAATAAGGAAATCGCTGGAATTAAATAAGGAAAATCGCTGTAATTAAATCGCCATACTCAAAGAAATCACTGGAATCAAAGAGGAGAGCCACACTCAAAGAAGTTCGCCACACAACATTAGTTAATAATCAGCATTAATTACTAAACATCATTAATTAACAAACAACATTAATTAAATGGAAAGTCAATACTTTTAGAGGAGACGCATCTCTTTAATGGAAGGCTTGAAGTTATAAATAATCAGCTATTGGTTTGGAAGAAGGCATCCAATCATATACATTCAAACATGCGACTTTGTACAAACATCTTGCTTAACAAATGCTCTTAAGGACATAATCCTTTAATTGCATAACTTGATCTCAAGGACAAAAACCCTTGTTATCAAATAACCCAAGGACGAAACTCCTTAACGATTAATACTCTATTATTCAAAATTCTTAATTAAAATTCATTTTATTATATAAATTATTATTTCAAGTTTAAAATAAATATTTCTTCTAGAAAGAATTTCCAAAGAATCCAAATTATCATATAATATTCCGATTTAGAATATTACAGTGGTATCAGAGCTTTCCATCCTACCAGAGTGTGGAATAAAAACCATATGCAAGATAACAATAAGAATATTTTGTATTACGAAAGGAGAAATAAAACTAAGGAGGCAAGCCAGTCAAAAGGAGACATAGAAGATGGTAGAAATATTGAACGGGTAGATAAACTTATCCAAGGCCAAGAACAATTGGCAAATACGGTAGCACCAGTGGCACAAATGGCCCATACCATGAAAATGATGATGAATTTCAATACACAAAAGGCAGAAACTAGTTCGTCCATCTCTAAGCTCAAATGTAAAACAGACACCACATCATCATATCGGCATTGCCAACCAACATTCATTTCGAGAGAAGAACCAGACGAAGAAATTCTAAATTCATTTAATGATGATCTTATAACTTGCTTCAAAGCATATCAATCACTTCCAGAGGGAATCCAAAGGAGAATTACCCTACAAACTTATATGGCAATGAGAAAAAATAGAGGTGCATCTCGACCAGAATATAAACTCCAAAATAGACAAAGGGATATGCAACATGCATTAGGCAAAATGTCACTATCACCTTTTGATGGTACAAACAAATGTACGGCTAGGACATGAATACAAAAGCTAGACACGTATCTTTCGTTATGTCCAATGATGGAAGAAGATGCCATAAAATTTGTGACTCTCCATCTGGAGGTATAGCCCATGAATGGTGGTTCCATGGATGGGTCACCCAAGGACATAGCCATATCAATTCATATGACAATTTTTCTAAACGATTGATCGAAAGGTTTGATAGGGCAGATCCCGAGGTCCATTTTAGGGAATTAGCACTATTAAAACAAAACAACAGTGTGGATGAATACGTGACAGAATGTCAAAGATTAGCAGTAATGGTTTCCAACATGTCTGAAAAAAGACTCGCAGTATTATTCACGGAAGGATTAATGTAACCTCTGAGATGCTTGCTCAAAGCTTTTACTCCATCAACACTTCATAAAGCAATTAAGAAGGCCTTAGATTTGGAAGCTTCAACTTTAAAAAGCAGAAATATGCCACCCATCCAACCTAGGGCAATTAGAAGTGGTCCACCGAAAAATCAATCCTATGAGCAAAGGAGACCAATACAAACAAGTGGATCTCAGCCTTGTGAGACACCAAAGTCAAATAAGGAATTGGAAACAAGGAACAAATTAAGGAGTAAAAAATTATGTTTTACTTGTAAAGACCCATGGACTCCAGGCCATCGTTGCTTGGGTAAAGGGCAAGTTTACTACATCAAGGTTGGCCCAGAAAGTGATACAGAAGAAGAAGAAATAAAATTAAACAATGAAAACCAATCACAAATAATGGCGGAAGAAACCACGGAAGGAACATTTGCCACTCTCTCAAGAGCACCTCGATATCATCCATTTCGACTAAGAGGAATATTGCGAGGACATAGAATTACAGTCTTAGTCGATAGTGGGGCTACCCATAATTTTATTGATGAAAATTTGGCTAAGAAAATCAATCTGAAAACGAAAGAATTCAAGGGATTTCTGGTAACAGTTGCTGATGGATTTACTCTTCTGTGTACAAAGAGAATTCCACAATTAAATATGACCTTGGGAGGATATGAAATAAACGATGACTTCAATGTCACTAACATTGGTGAAACAGATTTGGTCCTGGTAGTTCAATGGTTGCATTCGTTGGGTGAGTTTACCCAAAACTATCAGATAATGAAAATTAAGTTCCAATCAAATGGAAGGGAAATAGTTTTGAAAGGCATGGCCAATGGTAGCCCTCAAATAGTAACAGCAAAAACAATGGAAAGAACATTTAATAAGGGGCATGTAGCATGGGCAGTACAATGTTTGATCAACTCCACACAAAAACACAAAACACATCGTAATGATATTCAACCTATCATCAAAAGACATGGCAAGGTATTTGAGAACCTACCACCTAGACTACCCTCAGCAAGAGGCTTCCAACATATCATTGAGTTGGAACCTCGAACGAAATCAATAATAACTACACCATATCGACATCCAAAGATTTATAAGTATAAGAACGAAAAGGCCATTAAAGAACTCTTAGAGATGGGGCATATTAGGCCAAGTGCTAGTCCATTTGCTTCTTCAGTCATGCTGATCAAAAAGAAGGATGGGACATTAAGAATGTGTATTGATTATTGAAAGTTAAATAAAAAGACCATCAAGAATAAATGTCCAATACCCAAGATCGATGAACTGCATGGAGCCACCTTCTTCTCAAAAATTGATTTGAGATCAGGGTACCATCAAATACAAATGAGGGAAGATGTTCAAAAAATGACATTCCGATGCCACTATGGGCATTTTGAATTTCTAGTAATGCCATTCGGACTTACGAATGCTCCAGCCACGTTTCAATCTTGCATGAACCACATTTTTAGCAAGCATTTAAGAAAACTTATCTTGGTTTTCTATGATGATATTCTAATATATCGCAAGAATTGGGAAGAACATTTACAACATTTAGACAAGGTACTTGCAATATTAGAACAACAGTCCCTCTTTGCCAAGATGTCAAAATGTGAATTTGGTATGACATAAATCCTATATCTAGGGCATATAATAAATAAGGATGGCATCCATGTTAATCAAAAGAAGATCCAAGCCATTATAAGTTGGCCTCCTCCTACCAACATGACACAATTGAGAGGGTTCATAGGTCTTTGCACCTATTATAGAAGATACGTTAAAGGATTTTCGCAATTAGTAGCACCTTTAACCAATTTAATAATGAAGGGATCTTTTAGTTGGACGGAGCTTGCTCAATCAACATTTGAACACCTTAAACAAGTGATGAGTTCATGCCTGATTTTAGCAATGTCGGACTTCTCATTGCCCTTCGTGTTGGAATGTGATGCGTCAAGAGGTGTTGGTGCGGTTTTAATGTAGAATAAGCATCCCATTGCTTTTGAAAGTCGGAAACTCAAAGAGCATGAGCGGAGGTACTCAATTTATGATAAAGAAATGTTGGACATCATGCATGCCCTTGCTAAATTCCGGCAATGTTTGGTATGTGGAAGATTTATGGTCAAAATTGATCACAATAACTTGAAATATTTCCTACAAGCAAATGGACTTAAATGAAAGATAGCAAAAATGGGTTAATAAGATCCAAGCCTTTAATTTTGACATTGAGTATGTTAAGGGGCAAAATAATGTAGTGGCCGATGCTTTATCAAGAAGACCACATTTATGCTCTATGGTAAAAATTACGGCCGATTGGAAGACATTCATAATAGCGGACTACATTAAGGATGAGTGGGCCACTGCAATATTAGAAGGAAAAAATGAAGATGAACGTTATAAAGTAGTAAAGGACCTCATTCTCTACAAAAGATAGAATTTTCTTAATGGCTAGTTCCAAAATCAAGCATAAAATCCTAAAGGCCATACATAATGACCCATTAGGAGGACATCTTGGTTTTGTAAAGACATACAAACAATTAAGGGATCTATTTTTTTGGAAGGGACTTAATAGTGAAGTTCTTAAATACATTCTAGAATGCACTCCCTGCCAACAAAATAAAATAGAACATAACTTTCCTGCCGAATTGTTGCAACCTTTGCCTATCCCTACTCAAAAATGAGAGAGCATATCTATGGATTTCATTTCGGGACTGCCCATGGTTCAAGGACAAAGCAACCTTTATGTAGTCGTGGACCAATTAACAAAATACGCTCATTTATTTCCACTCTCCAAGAAGTATGATGGTCCTATGATAGCTGGAATATTTTTTAAAGAGGTTTTTAGGCTTCATGGACTGCCAAAGAATATAGTCAATGATAGGGATACTAGGTTCATGAGTGCTTTTTGGCAAGAACTTTTTCAATTGGCAAGTACTAAGTTAACCCCAAGTACAAGTTATCATCCTCAAATGGGTAGTCAAATGAAAGCCGTAAATAAATGGATTGAGAGGTACTTAAAAAATTATGTCATCGAGCAACAAAATGCTTGGATCAAATGGTTATACTTAAGTGAATTCTGCTATAATACTTCTCATCACATATCTATTGGAATGTCACCTTTCAAGGCATTGTATGGGTATGATGCTAAGACTTTTGTAGATTTGGTCATTCCGGATAGTAGGGTTCCCAAAGCCAAGGATTTAATACAACAACATCAAGATATCCTAATAACTCTCAAGGACAATCTTCAGCACGCCAAAAATCAACAAAAGTTGTATGCGGATCAACATAGAATAGAGAGGACTTTTGAAATTGGAGATATAATATATTTAAGGTTACAACCTTATAGACAATCTTCCCTTAAACAAAGTGGTGCTGAAAAATTCAAGCCTCGATTTTACGGGCCATATTAGATTATAAGAAGAGTGGGAGAGGTAACATATGAATTGGATTTACCAGAGCACAACCACATACATAGTGTCTTCCATGTGCCTTGCTTGAAACCAGCACTTGGACAACATATTATTCCTTCCATGGAATTACCTCCAATTGATGAAGATAAATTGATTCTCGTATCGAAGACTAATCTTGATACTCGTGAAAAGAAGTTAAGAAATAGAAGTATCAAAGAATATCTAGTTCGTTGGAAGAATTTGCCAATAGAAGACGCCACATGGGAAGGAGCAACCATTTTGCAGCATCCCAACTTACAATTGCTTGAGGACAAGCAATTTGAGGAAGGGAGGTCTATAATATCCTCAATAAGGAAATTGCTAGAATTAAATAAGAAAAATCGTTGTAATTAAATCGCCATACTCAAGGAAATCACAGTAATCAAATCACCATACTCAAGGAAATCGTTGTAATTAAATCGCTAGAATCAAAGAGAAGCGCCACACTCAAGGAAGGTCACCACACAACATTAGTTAATAATCAGCATTAATTACTACACATCATTAATTAACAAACAACATTAACTAAATGAAAAGTTGCTACTTTTGGAGGAGACACATCTCTTTAATAGAAGGCTTGAAACTATAAATAATCAGCGATTGGTTTGGAAAAAGGCATCTAATCATATGCATTCAAACATGCGACTTTGTACAAGCATCTTGCTTAACAAATGCTCTTAAGGACGTAACCCCTTAATTGCGTAACTTGATCTCAAGGACAAAAACCCTTGTTATCAAATAACCCAAGGACGAAACCCCTTGAGGATTAATACTCTATTATTCAAAATTCTGAATTAAAATTCATTTTATTATATAAATTATTATTTCAAGTTTAAAATCAATATTTCTTTTAAAAATGATTTCCGAGGAGTCCAAACTATCGTATAATATTCCAATTTGGAATATTACAAAATAAATGTACCTCATCAAAATATCTTATCAAGAAATTATCTCCAGAACTTGCACCAAAAAATAATTAATGTATTGATATCCAATCAAAACAAAAATAACAACCATTACCATGAAGGAACCATACATCAACCAGTCAAACAAGGAGATTGAAATGGGAAAGATCAAGTATTCAAAGCAAATTTGTGGTTGAGTTCATGTTTGATGTTGCAGGCATGTAGCTAAGGACCTTGTCTCCTTGCCTTCGTCTCAACCTCAAAGCTCTTCTAGTAATCCTATTGATGTCTCAAACCTCTTTAAAACCTCTATGTCTGTAATGGTTGAGCCCAGTGTTTGGCTAAAGATGTTATTCTTGCCTTCCTTTTGGACCTTTTAAACGGGTTAGCTCCGCCTTCCCTCAAAGGCACCCTTTCTAATGGCACAAAGGATGCCTATTGAAAGACTCCTTCCTTAGCGGTTGCTCCCTCAACTTTCAGTAGCAATGGAGTCACTCCCAAAGGCTCCCAGAGGCATCCCTGTCAAACCTCCCAAATTGCCCAACCTACCCTGTTCTAAGTCAAACACCTCCAAAATTAGTCTCAATATCCTAGATTTTTCTCCTAAATTTGCATTAGATGATATTGAGGTGTTTGTTGAATATGATTATCTCTCACAATTTCTTTTTATCTACAAGTTAAATTGGTTTCCCACACCATGACCATATCCTAAGGAAGTGAATGTACAACTTGTGGAAAAGACCATTAAAGAATAGCTATGACTGGTACCTCTGCTCCACACAATATTTTGTTCTAGAATTTATGACTGCTGAATCTTCAGAAAATCCTTGAAAAGGACCATGGTTTTGGGGAAATTCAAGTTTGCCCATGAGGTTCCCAATTTCTATCAAACCACTTTCAACCTCAATATCAACATGAATGTGTTTCATACTCTTAGATATTCCCCTGCATTTTGCGAAGAAGATTTCTTGAAGATCATCTTCAACCAGGTTATGGAGAAAACTAACAACCAAGTCCTGTGCCTAGATTTGTCATGAAACTAACTTAAGCAAAGAGCTGAAGAAGGAAATTCTTCTGATGTGTGTAAAGAAAGCATGGATGCAATTATTAGACTATTTAAACATCAAGCTATGTCCATATTGTAATGGCTTGCTCCTTAAGGCGAAAGTGTAATTCAGATATTAGAAAAAAGAACAAGGATCCTAAAGCGTCTCTCACAAGGAAGCTCATAATGCCAGCGACGGATTTTAGAAAGTTAAAGCAGGAAAATGCACAAGGCGGCCTCCATAAATTAAAAAGAGTATTAAAACAAAAATAATTCATTGCAACATTTCTCCCATGAAAATGAGTTCGGAAGTGAACGTCAAAACATTGGGACTCATAAACAATCACAGAGTGGTCCCAGAAGGTAACCATCAATAAGATGCACAGAATCAAAGCCTAAGCATTCAATACATACATACATATATATATATATATATAATCTTTCAAAGATAATCCCAGATTCAACACTGAAGAGACTTGTCCTTTTTCGAGTTGTACAGATTTAGCTATTCACAAAATTGAAAGAGACTTATCCCTTAATTGCGTGTCCATTCTCTTGTCTCTCTTCTTCTGAAAACCTAGCCCTATCCCCAACCCCGCAGGTGAAATTCACTCTAGTAGCAGAAGGTCTTGTGTTCAAATTAATGAGGTTTTGGTGTGTTGAAAACAAAATTAATCCATAAGTGAGCCCTAGTGTAAATAAAAACATTGCAGATTTATTAATTTAACTACGTGGGGTAAAATTCATCAGAAACTTGTAATTTTTCCACCCATGTGAAACGAGAAAAGGGGAGGAACTGATGTAGAAGTTGACGGTCCTTACACTTTAACGCTTCAACGCTTCTTCGAATCCTGATATTTTCGATGTTTTTTTATACCTCCTGCGAAGCCCTGAATATTGAGATCAGAATATCCACAACAAACGAGCAACACAATAGATGCAAGTCTCCTCTACCACTGTCGCTGGCGAATTTAAATTTCAGACAAGGTAATAATTAGTTACACGGCTGAACAAATCCATTATTATTAATTATTAATGTAGTAAAAATGGCTTTCTAATATTGATGAGATGTGGGGGAGTTAGAAAAGTGATTTGGTTGTTACAAACACCATTTAGGATCAAATCTTATAGAGTGTATTGGATATTGGAGCCTAGTGGTGGTTGATTGTTGGTTTTGGGCCAATAGTTATAATCGTTTGTTAGTATTTTTGGGTATTCTCGGGTTGGTTGTGGCTATTATTGATAATTTTAGGACTTGTGTGCTATTATTGGTAATTTTAGGACTTGCGTTCTTGGGGATCTCAATTCTGACCATTTGTTGGTATTTTTGGGTCTCATTATGACTGTTTGTTGGTATGTTCGGGTTGGTTGTGACATTGTTGGTAATTGGTAATTCTAGGACTTACGTATTTGGAGGTCGAGGATGGTTACGACCATTTGTTGGTATTCTCGGATCGATTGTGACCAAATTCTGGGACTTGCATACTTGGGGATCGAGGGCAGTTATTCTCGATTCGATTGTGGCCATTGTTGGTAATTCAAATACTTGCGTACTTGGGGATCGGGGGTGGTTATTGATACTATTTTTAGGAAGGTTTTGACTGTTCGTTGATATTCTCGAGTCGATTGTAGGCATTGTTGGTAATTCTGGGACTTGTGTATTTGGGGATCGGGAGCAGTTATTCTCAGGTTGGTTGTGTCCATTGTTGGTAATTTTGGGACTTGTGTACTTGGGGATCGGGGTAGTAATCGATGCTATTCTCAGGGTGGTTATGATCATTCGTTAGTATTCTCAGGTCGGTTGTGGCCATTGTTGGTAATTTTGGGACTTACGTACTTGGGGATCGAGGATGATTATGATCGTTCGTTGGTATTCTCGGTCGATTGTGGCCATTAGTGGTAATTGGTAATTATGAGACTTAAGTACTTAGGGATTGGAGATGGTTATGACCGTTCGTTGGTATTCTCGAGTTGGTTGTGGCCATTGTTGGTAATTCTAGTACTTGCATACTTGGGGATCGGGGACAGTTATTCTTGATCGGTTTTGGCCATTGTTGGTAATTTTAGTACTTGCATACTTTGGGATCAAGGATGGTTATGACCGTTCGTTTGTATTCTTGAATTGGTTGTGGCCATTGTTGGTAATTTTGGTACTTTCATACTTGAGAATTTGGGCCCCCGATTGTATCTACATATAAAGATAAAGATCCCACCAAAATCGAATCTATCTAAAAAAATTGTCTTTTCACTCAAGCCCTAAAGCAACAACCTATACATAACCTTCATTTTCATTAATTAACTATTAATGTTATTAAACAGTGGTGATCAACCCCCTTTTATCTACGAGGTTGTATGGTATTTTGGTCTTTTTAATGTTATTAAAGTCTATTTTTAAAGTATTTTGGTCTTTTTAATGTTATTAAAGTTTATTTTTAAAAATTATTTATTCATTTTTCTAAAAGTTTATTATATTAATTTTACTAGAACTTGTTAAGGCAGGGTTAATGAATTTAATGAAGGTATTAAAAATAAAAGTCGCGTAATGGTTAGTTCCTATTTTTATATTGAAAATTATTTATGACTAAATAATTGTCTATATCAATAAATAATTTATATTAAATTACATAGTGTAGTTCCTAGTCAGTGGTTTTATATTGTGACATGTAAATTTGCATTACAAATTCAATACTATATTAAATAATATAGTAAATCTAATAATGATAAATAGAGAAAAGTTTTAATAGTGAGATATGGATTAAGAAAGAGTATGAATGCCTATCAGTAATAGTGAGGGAAAACCTAAAGAACGTAAGAAACTCTTTAAAAATATATGTAAACCTCATGGCCCCAGATGATGAGGAAATAAATTATAATATGTTTTGTAGTCAAAAGAGTATTTTAAGGTGTTACATGATTTGAAATAGAGGGAACTTTTTGAGAAAGACATGGAATATATCATGGAAATAGAACATCATCAGAGGAGCTTAAACTTGTGTCACGTAAAATTGCGTTGTAAAACACTTTTTATGTACATATGAGTGTTAAATATTATTGTTCAATGTTTGAACGTAATCGCATTGGGGTTTACTTTGAGCAATTGGGTAGTTTGGTGATTGTGTTTGTCTGGGTAGTTTGGTGATGATTAATCATGCAAAAGATATTATTATGTCTAAATTGGAAAAAGTTGTTCACGAGAGTGATATTGAATTTTGGATGGAGGAATAGCGTAAAATCTAGTCACTATTAAAAATCCTGCACCAACTTAATGATGTCAAAAAAAATGATAGGGGATGCAGTGTTAAACGTCGCTTGATCTCTTATATTATTTCGAATAAAAATAATATTAGAAAATTGGCAATTTACAAAATTATTTTTGGTATAATATTTCCAATAAAAAAAAAATTAGGAAATTGGCAGTTCACAAAATTGTTTTTGGTTGTTAAGAAATAAAATGTATAAACTTATTATGTGAAAATTTTGAAACTCGTTGAATATCTATATAATATATTACAGTAATAGTTATATCATTAAAATAGATTTTTAGCTATTTTTTTATGTATGTATGTACATGTATGTATGTACATATATGTATGTACATATATGTATGTACATATATGGATGTACATACATGTATATATGTACATATATGTATGTACATACATATATGTATGTACATACATATATGTATGTACATATCTTTATGACTAATCCAATATATTGTGACTTTTTTTTTTAAGATTTAAATGGTTCGGCACCCAGATTTTATCCCTATGGGATATATCTAAAATTTTATTTATTATATTTTTGTATCTTTGTTGATATTTTATAGAAATCAAATCTCGGGGTTTGCAATGATAACTTGGTATATCTATTGTTGACACTGTGGATTGCACCCTTGACAGGAGGCTGAGCTCCTATCTTCCACGCGGCATAATGGAAACTCCTCTCTTGCTTGTGGGTCTAGCAAAACTGAGGGGAGAGTCTCTAGATAAGGGCTAGCTCCCTTTGATGCATCTATGATTTATTCCAGTACATTTGTATATATATATATATATATATATATATATATATATAATGGGGGGTGGGGTTGAAAAGAGAGAAATATACTAAAACAGAACCTAAACTAAGAGGGTGATGCACCAAACAAGTTTGATCTACTCATACTCACACTTAGAACCATAAGAACACATACATACACTTTATCTGGTAAAAGGACCAGACTGCAGAGAACTTAACAAAAAGGCTTAATGAAGACACACAAAAGATGAACTTACCACAGGTGTTGTAGGAAGGCACATTGTCTAATAACCCTCTCCTATCTCTGCGCTCCAGATATAGCTCTTTTGCTATCTTCAAGAATGGCACTTTGTCTATACCAGGTGTGTTGGTATCAAGCTTGCGAGAGCATCAAGAAAGAAATGATTGAACACAAGGTTAACACTCAGAGATATATCCAACCAAAATAGAGGTAAAAATGTGTATTCTATTGATTTCAAGTGAAAATTGGCAGGGCTTCGCCTTACAACAATGAGAAATACCTTCTCAAAATGAGAGATTACAATATATATAGAGAAAGAGAAAGCAAAATGTGCCCCCTCGGAAAAGACTTTGACGCCCTTTTTTACAAGTGGCCCATGTGCATTGAGAGCATCGAGAAGAGAAAACTGTTGAAAGAGAATGTTGTGTTCGCTGTCAATTTTGACTTTGGCGTTCAAACATTAATGTGAAAGCATGGGTCGCACCTCTTTTTCTACAAACAAGACCGCTTCTTCAAGACATTCACGCAGTTTGTCTGCTTATCAATGCAAAGTGGATAAAAATAGGTCGCGTCGTTCACTATTTGCGCTCCTTAATGACCACTTGGCGGAGACTGTTCCAACTACAGGAATAACTCACCTCCCCTTTGCCACCTGGGCTATTTTTTCCATATTCATTTTATCTCTTCCTAGCTTTGTCTTTTCCTGAAATTTGAGCTCTGGGGCTATCTTATCATCGTTTGCTGGCTCCTTGGGCTCTTTCATCAGCAGGTCATTGAGTTCATTCTTAACTTTTGTCTTTTCCCATCTTTGTCTCTTCCTGGTTTTGTCTTTTCCTCTCTTGACTCTTTCTGGCAATCTGAGCCCTCAGGGCTATCTTTTATCAATCTTTGGCTCTTCAGGCTCCCTTCTCAGTGGTATCTTCCTTTTGGCCTTAAGGCCTTTGAATTCCTTCGGGTTGGCACTCAAGCATTTAAAGATCAATGGCTATCTCATAGGCCTAAATTTGACATCTTTGGGGACGTCATTTGACGTCCGAATTTTGACGGCTAGTTCATGATGCCCAATTTGATGTATGTGGGTCCATCACTCCTTTGAATTCATTCAGCTTTCTTTTCTTCAGCCTTTCTCTGGAAGTGTTCCCTCGAAATTTCTTTTCTTCAGCCTTTCTCTCAAAGTGTTCCCTCAGACTTTCTTTTCTTCAGCCTTTCTCTTCATTTCTTCTATTCGGGCCTTTGTCATTGAAACCTCTCGAAGGGAAGGTGCCCCTTTGGGGCTTGGGGAAGGTCCTCCTTTTGACAGTCGAGAGTCCCCCGCAAGGGTACCTGCCCTTCGGGGTCTTTCGGGCTGCCTAGGTCTTGAAATCCTTTGGGCAAAATGTCCGAAGGAAATCTTTCCTTTGTCTTTCCCGCTTGCTGCTTTCTGTCGGGCTTTTCCATCAAGTGAATTCCTTCGGACAAAATGCTTGAAGGAATTCCTTTAGACTTTTGTCTGAAAGAATTCGCTTTGTTCACTTTGCCACGGGAACTTCTCCCAAAAGAATTTCTTATTTGTTTCCTTTCTTGTTTCTTTTGGTCGGCTCTTTTCTTCAGGCAAATTCCTTCAGACAAATGTCCAAAGGAATTCTTTCAGGATTTTTGTCTAAAATATTTGCCTTGTGAATTCTTCCACGAAATTTTCCTTCTGAAAGACAGTCTTTGCCTTGTGA
Source organism: Torreya grandis (assembly GCA_037957365.1). Taxonomy (NCBI): domain Eukaryota; kingdom Viridiplantae; phylum Streptophyta; class Pinopsida; order Cupressales; family Taxaceae; genus Torreya; species Torreya grandis. The sequence goes on from JARHVA010000260.1 coordinate 585,655, forward strand.
ATTTCTTCAGACAAAATGTCCGAAGGAATTCTTTTAGGCATTTTACCCTAAAATATTTAATCTTTGTTCTATCTTTTGCCTTAGCATTTTTGAAGGAAAACTCACCCTTTTGATTTCTTTGTAAGGGTTCCCTGCCCTCTACAAGGGTACTTTTGGGTTTGGAACTACCCTCCACAGCCTGCTTGAAAAGTCCAGTTTGTGCCTGACTGCCCTCCGCAAGGGCACTTGTCCTTTGAGCTTTGCAAGACCCCCTTTGAACCTTTCGATTGAACCAAACTAATTGAACCAACTGTTTGAATCAAGCAATTGAACCAAGCGATTGAACCAAGCTATTGAACCAAGCTATTAAACCAAGTGATTAAACCAATAATGGTTCAAAGTTCATGTTCAACGTTCAAGTTCAAAGTTCATGTTGTTGAACTGGTTCATCCTCTTGCTGAAAGACTTGTGCAAACCAAAAATTAAACTGGCTCAGAATAACAGGGGAAGAAGGAGACCAATTTTGCCCTGCATGGCCAAAATGGTCAACAAAATGGCAATTCCCAGGGGAAGCATACCTTCTATGCTTAGAAACCAGTAGCCTCAAATTCCATTGGGCATGAAGTCGAGATGCAGCTTTGATAGAGTCAGCAACAGCCTTGTGATATCCAAGAATCAATCACGAAGTTTCTACCCCAAAAGGGAACAAAACACACACAAGATTAAGAAAACTACTAACATGTGTAAAAGCACTTAGGAAAAATAGGGAAAAATAAGGAAAATATATACATGATGGGAGAAGGGCTCAGTGATAATACTTAAGATGTATCCCATTAACTGGAATATACAATTCTTCACCATCCAACCTAGAGAGTTGGAACACATTGTGCTGCTTGCACTGAGTGATGACATATGGACCACTCCATAGGGTGTTGAACTTTGTGCGCTTTCCAGGCTTAGCTCGGTCCTCATCCCATTTCAGGATGATGTCTCCTTTAGAAAAACCTTTTGATGAGGATCTCTTGTCGAATTGCTTCTTCCTCTGTTGTTGGTAGCTGGTCATATAAGCCATAGCTTGGTCCCTTGTCTCTTGAAGTTCCATCAACTCACCTAGCCTAACCTCCATGCTGTTGCCTTCTTCTAACTGCAGCTAGTGAGTAAGGTCTAAGGCTGGCAATTCAAGTGAAATAGGAAGCCTAGCTTCCCTTCCATACACGAGCGTGTATGGTGAATTACCAATTGCCCTCTTTGGAGTGACCCTATCTGCCCACAGGGTTGTTTTCAACTTGGCATGTCAAGTTCTCTAATTCTCCTCCATTATTCTTTTGATAATCTTGATCAGATTTTTATTGGTGGATTTAGCCACCCCATTCCCTTGTGGGTAGTAGTTGGAAGAAGTGTTGAGATAGATGTCGTATCTCAATGCCCATTCACTCGTTCTAGTCCCTAAGAAGGCCAATGCATTATCTGATATGATGGTTGTTGGGACTCCAAACCTTGTCACCAAGTCTTCATAAAAGTCCAGGACTGCACTTTCATTGGCTTCCTTCAAAGTGACAACCTCTACCCATCTCATGAAGTAGTTTGTGGTGGTCAAAACCCATTTGTGGCCAGCACTGGAGGGAAGATTGATCATCCCTATGAAGTATAGGCCCCATTGCATGAATGGTTGCTCCACCTGAATAGGCTATAAAGGCATGGCAGCCAACCACTGCTTCCCATCAAAGAGTGCACACTTTTGGCACTTTCATACCTAGGCAAGGGTGTCTCTGAATAGAGTGGGCCAGAAGTAACTAGCTCTCATTAATCTTGCAGTTGTAGGCCTAGGAGCAAAGTGAGCACCTGTTGGCCCATCATGGAAATCGGATAGCACCCTGTCAGCCTGACTTGGGTTTATGCACCTTAAAATTACTCCTGAGATATCCCTTCTAAATAGCACTCCATCAATCAGGACATAAGAGAGAGATTGGAGTCTGAAATATCTCCTCTGGTCCTATCAAGGCCCTACGAGCACTCACCAGTGAGAAGGAAATGCCGCAAGTCTGATGTCCAATCCTTTATAACAGTTAGTTCTTCTGTTGTGGTTGTATCGTGAATTAGCAAACTCTCTTCTTTTCACTATTTAAGGTCTGTAGCGAGGTGTTCACACAAGCCTTTTCCTCTCACCAACTTGGTGATCTTGACATCCACATCATACTCCATTACTTTAGTGATCCATCCCGCTCTCTTTTCATTCAAATCACAGTTGGTCAAGAAATCCTTTATGCTGGGATGTGGAACCATGAGGTGAATCTTGCTGTTGGATAGCATATGTTTGAATTTCTTCAGGCTCTATATGACTGCAAGGACTTGCTTCTCCACATATGTATACTTGACCTCAAAACCCTCTAGACCTTGGCTAAAAAATGCAAGCGGTTTTTCAAGGTCATCACCATTCGCTTGGGTAAGCATAGCGGAGATTACCTCTTCATTTTCAAAGGTGTAGAGATTGAAATCCTTGGTGAAGTCAACAATGATCAAGGTAGGAGCTTGGGCGATACCTTGATTGATCTCTTCAAAACTATCCTTCCTTTGCGCTATCCACGTGAACTTCTCATCTTTCTTCAGCATAGAGGCCAATGGCTTGACTACCTCCACAAAATTTAGAATAAATCTCTGGATGAAATTTAATTTGCCGAAGAAGCTCTACAGACCTTTCTTATGTTTAGGCAAGGACAGCTCTGGGATGGAGCAAACTCTTTCTGGATCAATGGTCAAGCCTTCTTTGAAAACAACGTGGCCAAGGAGTTTACCCTCTTGGACAATGAACACGCATTTATTCGAGTTGAGAGAGATACCAAAATCTCTATACCTCTCAAAGATTTGTCTGAGGTGTTTCATGTGTTGGCCCGCCTCCTTAGAAAAAATTGTCACGTTATCAAAATACACCAACACGATGTTATTTATGAGACCTTGAAAGGCCATGCCCATGGCTCAATGAAAAGTGGCACCAGCATTGGACAGTCCAAATGGTATTTTTTGATAAGCAAACATCCCCCACTTGGTAGTGAAGGTTGTCTTGTACTGGTCACAGTCTTGTACCAAAATCTGATTATATCCTGAATACCCATCCAGGAGGGAGAAATGCTCACTGCCTATCGCCATTGGAAGGATCTACTCTATACTTGGGAGAGGATAATGGTCTTTCAAAGAGACTCTATTGAGGTCTCTAAAATCTACACATAATCTGATCTACCCATTATTTTTCTAGATAGGAACAAGATTGGCCAGCAAAGAAGAGTGTTTGATTGGAAATATTATCCTGGACTCAATCAACTTGGTGAGTTCCTTCCATATGAGAGGCTCGATCTTTGGGTGATAGGCATTTACTTCCATGCCATGTTGTAATGACACCTCAAAGCTGGGGAATTGGGTGGCTGTTTGATTGTCCTGTGCATTCATGTACTGACCCAATATTTCATTTGTGTAAACAGCCTGATCTTGACTGTATCCCATGGGTGAGCAATTTGGTTGCTCTTGTACAAGATTGTTTTGAATGGGCACCATGGCCTCGGATGATGAAGGGGTGCCTGAATTGTAGCCTTGAAAAGGTCTGGCCTGTGAAAATTGACCTTGTCTTTGATTGTAATTCTGAAAAGGGGGTCTATTTGCTTGTCCATACTATTGATATCCTTGATTTGATCGATTACTCTAAGCTTGCTACCTTTTTAGAGCCTCTAGTTCATTTGTTACACTTTGCAACAAGCTTTTTAATTCATGGAGCTCATTAGACGGAGTAGCAACTAGCTTTTCTACGCTAGGCAGAAGGGATAAGGTAGGTGCAGCAATTTGGACTGGAGGTAGAAATTTAAGAAAGAGCAACATATGAGGTCTAGGGGCTATCTTCCTAGCTTGCACTAGGCAATTCTCAGTAGCTATAGCTATGTCATAGGTAGCAGGCAACACATGTCCTCCCATGGACTGTATCATGACAACAATGTCATTGTTCAATGCTTTTAAATAATTGAGGAAAGAATAGCTTGGAGTTAGCCTTACCAAAATGGGGATTCTGTCTCATGTCTTTTGAAACTGAGTATTGAAATATTGCATGAATTTGTGTGGAGCTCTTTTCATAGTAGTCAGTTGCTCGGCAAGTGAGAGGTGGTATGTCTTCTCCCTAAATCTATTTGTTAAGAGGGTACCCAACTCATTCTAGGAATCGACTGAATTCATGGGCAAAGTCCCATATCAGTCCAGAACCTTGCCCTTGAAAGACAATGCCAACAATTTGATCACAATGTTTTCCTTAGCGACATTGTGAATGTTGTAGAGGTTAGCAATATTTCGGATGTGTTTAATGGCAATAATGGGCCCTTCTCCATCAAAGGAAGGCACACTTTTAAGGACTGCCCTTGGAATTGGGTCATAATGCAGGAGATTCAAATGACTCTGACCATGAAAGACCATAAAAGTTAAATCCATAGCTATAACAGCATTCAACCGAGGCCTTCTTGCATAAGTGTATCTTATGGCAGGTCTAGGAAAACAATTTGCTCAATAAGGATGAGTTCTTGCAAACCTCAGTCATCTTGCTAATTTTAAAGGTAGTTCAACAAATTCAAAAGGGACACCCTTAGCAGCAGATCATGTGGTGATTTTAGGCATAAGAAGTCAGACTGGTCTTTGATCAGAGACTAATGTTCTTAATAGTGGAGTCGCCAGATGCTAGAAAATGGTTGATTTCACTGTAACAGGACTAGCATCAATCCTGGAACTTTGCTGAGTGTTAAAAATGGTCCCATCGGGCGTGCCAAAAATTGTTGACGTTGTGGATTGCACCCTTGATAGGAGGCTGAGCTCCTGTCTTCCACGCGGCATAATGGAAACTCCTCTCTTGCCTGTGGGTCTAGCAAAACTGAGGGGAGAGTCTCTAGATAAGGGCTAGCTCCCTTTGATGCATCTCTGATTTATTCTAGTACATTTGCTAATATATATAATGGGGGGGTTGAAAAGAGAGAAAGATACTGAAATAGAACCTAAACTAAGAGGGTGATGCACCAAACAAGTTTGATCTACTCATACTCACACTTTGAACCATAGGAACACATACATACACTTTATCTGGTAAAAGGGCCAAACTGTAGAGAACTTAACAAAAAGTCTTAATGAAGACACATAAATGATGAACTTACCACAAGTGTTGTAGGAAGGCACACTGTCTGATAACCCTCTCCTATCTCTACGCTCCATATACAACGCTTTTGCTATCTGAAAAAATGGCACTTTGTCTATACTAGGCGTGTTGGTATCAAGCTTATGAGAGCATCAAGAAAGAAATGACTGAACACAAGGTTAACACTCAAACACACTCAGAGATATATCCAACCAAAATAGAGATAAAAATGCGTATCCTATTGATTCTAGGTGAAAATTGGTAGGGCTTCGCCTTACAACAATGAGAGATACATTCTCAAAATGAGAGATTACAATATATAGAGAGAAAGAGAAATCAAAAGGTGCCCCCTTGGAAAAGACTTTGATGCCCTTTTTTAGAAGTGGCCCATGTGCATTGAGAGCATCAGGAAGAGAAAACTATTGAAAGAGAATGTTGTGTTGGCTGTCAATCTTGACTTTGGCATTCAAACATTAATGTGAAAGCATGGGCCGTGCCTCTTTTTTTACAAACAAGATCACTCCTTCAAGACATTCATGTGGTTTGTCTGCTTATCAATGCAAAGTGGAGAAAAATAGGTCGCACTGTTCACTGTTTGCGCTCCTTGACGACAACTTTGCGGAGACTGTTCCAACTGCAGGAATAACTCACCTCGCCTTTGCCACCTGGGCTGTTTTTTCCATATTCATTTTTTCTCTTCCTGGATTTGTATTTTCCTAGAATTTGAGCTCTTGGGTCTATCTTATCATCTTTTGTTGGCTCTTTGGGCTCTTTCATTAGCAGGTTGTTGAGTTCATTCTTAACTTTTGTCTTTTCCCAACTTTGTCTCTTCCTAGTTTTGTCTTTTCCTCTCTTGACTCTTTCTGGCAATCTGAGCCCTCAGGGCTATCTTTTATCAATCTTTGGCTCTTTGGGCTCCCTTCTCGGTGGTCTCTTCATTTTGGCCTTAAGGCCTTTGAATTCCTTTGGGTTGGTGCTCAAGCATTTAAAGATCAACGACTATTTCATAGGCCTGAATTTGATGTCTATGGGGACGTCATTTGACGTCCAAATTTTGATAGCTAGTTCATGATGCCCAATTTGATGTCTACGGGCCCGTCACCCCTTTGAATTTTTTCAGTTTTATTTTCTTCGGCCTTTCTTCTGAAGTTTTCCCTCAGACTTTCTTTTCTTCGGCCTTTCTCCCGAAGTGTTCCCTCAAACTTTCTTTTCTTCGACCTTTCTCTTCATTTATTCTATTTGAGCCTTTGTCGTTGAAACCTCTTGAAGGGAAGGTGTCCCTTCAGGGCTTGGGGAATGTCCTCCTTTCGACAGTCGAGAGTCCCTCGTAAGGGCACCTGCCCTTCGGGGTCCTTCGGGCTGCCTAGGTCTTGAAATCCTTCGGGTAAAATGTCTGAAGGAATTCCTTCAAACACTTTGTCCGAAGGAAATCTTTCCTTTGTCTTTCCTACTTGCTACTTTCTGTTGGGATTTTTTGTCGGGTGAATTCCTTCAGAGAAAATGTTTGAAGGAATTCCTTCGGACTTTTGTCCAAAAGAATTCGCTTTGTTCACTTTGCCGCGGGAACTTCTCCCGAAAGAATTTCTTGTTTGCTTCCTTGCTTATTTCTTTCAGTCGGCTCTTTTCTTCGGGAAAATTCCTTCAGACAAAAGTTTGAAGTAATTCTTTTGGGCTTTTTGTCTGAAATATTTGCCTTGTGAATTCTTCCACAGAATTTTCCTTCTGAAAGACAGTCTTTGCCTTGTGAATTTCTTTGAACAAAATGTCCGAAGGAATTCCTTCAGGCATTTTGCCCAAAAAAAATCAATCTTTGTTCTACCTTTTGCCTTAGCATTTCCAAAGGAAAACTCACCCTTTTGATTTCTCCGTAAGGGTTCCTTGCCCTCCGCAACGGTACTTTTGGGTTTGGAACTGCCCTCTGTAGCCTGCTTGAAAAGTCCAATTTGTGCCTGACTGCCCTCCACAAAGGCACTTATCCTTCAGGCTTTGCAAGACCCCCTTTGAACCTTGCAATTGAACCAAACACTTTGAACCAAACCAACTAAACCAAATTGATTAAACCAATTGTTTGAATCAACTAATTGAACCAAGTGATTGAACCAAGTTATTGAACCAAGCTATTGAACCAAGCTATTAAACCAAGCGATTGAACCAACAATGGTTCAAAGTTCATGTTCAACGTTCAAGTTCAAATTTCATGTTGTTGAACTGGTTCATCCTCTTGTTGAAATACTTGTGCAAACTAGAAATTAAACTGGCTCAGAACAACAGGGGAAGGAGACCGATTTTGCCCTGCAGGGCGAAAATGGTCAACATCTACTATTCGATCATTGACCAGGATATGTCTATGGTTGATTAATTGTCTGGCTCTAGGAATGGTAAGTGCCATACCCAATCAAAAAATAATGGTATCCAAATGCATTTCAAGTAATTGCAATAAACCTTGAACCGTGGGTTCATTGGCTCTTCTAGCAATATGAACATATTGAAGTAATTGTATAAGTTCGTAATGAAAATGTAATCTTTATTTTTATTTTAGATAGATATATGTACATACATACATACACACACACACACACACACACACACACACATATATAAACTAATATAAAACATGGAACCAAAAAAAATTATCTAAAGAATCTCACAAATCTATTTTAATGATATGTGTGTGTGTGCATACACACATATATATGTATGTATATGTACATACATATATATTATGTACATATACATACATATATATGTATATCTGTGTGTGTGTGTACACACATATATATAACAAACGTATATGACCCCATGGATGTGGAAGATGAAAGTAGATGATAGAAGGAACTGATTTTTTAACAGTAGATTTTCTTTATTACACCGTCAAGCAACTGTTTTTGGTGCAAATTTTACTCAAGAAATGGAAAGAATTTTTGCACAAATAGTCTTTACAAGATCGGCCTCAAAAGTTGTTCTTTGACGATTCAAATTCATCAGAACTGGAGATGTTTTATGGAGATAATACCAATAGACAATATTTTGTGAAGATTACGTTTAAATTTTCAATTTCACTACAATGTAATTAAAATGTTATGAAATTTAGTATTTATTAATTCTATTATAAGGTAGCATGGGTGTTACACTTTGTAATATAATCTGACTGATTGAGGAAGAAGGCAAAAAAAGGTGAAGTGCATCTTAACCTAATATAGCAGCCAGGAATTGCATTCGGGGTAACATGTTTAGAATATAATATGAGGTATTAAATGCGAAGGTAGAAAAATCCTCACCTAACATTGTAGTCACCATTATTGTTGTTAGGTAGCACCAGGATGTAAGGTTAGAATGTAATTTTAAAGATTGAATGAGAAGGGAAAGAAAAAGGAAAAGTGCATCTTGACCTCATGCAGTAGTCACCAATTCTGTGGTGATTTAGCACTAACATGTATGTTTATAATGTAATGAAAGATGAGGCAAGAAATTAGTGACAATTAAATTGCATGTAGACCTAAAATAAATGATTATGTGGGAAATCTTTTGGAAAAAGTTTGTCTCAAAAAGCTACAGGATATATGAAGTATTAAACGTGAAGCTATAAAAATCCAAAGTGTATCTTCACCTAAGGTTATAGTTACAATTAATGTTGTCAGGTAGCACTAGCTTGTAAGCTTAGAATAAAGTTTCACCAATAGAAATAGCTACACATGGAATCCTAAGTATTAAGAATCAGATTAGAGTGGAAGGGTATCAAGAGTAACAAATCTATTCAAAATCCTTGAAATCAAATGAAATGATTTTAGTTACTTATATGAGATGCAATGGTAACACATACTAGGTAATTAACATATAACCAACTGCAATATAAAAAACAAATCAAATTGTTCATTGTTAAATTTGGTAATGTAATAAACCATTAGTTTCCACTTTATTTTGTAGCCATATAGTCATCCTCAAAATTGTACTAAACATAATGAAGAAGTACACAATACTAACAAGAAAAATGCCTGGAGGGGGATAACTCTCCATTGTTCCTTTGTTTATCTGGATAATTTATTCACTGCAGGAATTTTTGAAGAAAGAGCATAAGCCACAACAAGCAAGGTGATTTAAGTGCCTAAAATTAGCAAGGTTCACTAGTAATGAAAACCTTGTCTTTATTTCTCAATACATTGAAAATGAATGAGGTGCACATTTGTACACTGTATAAAGATACAACTCATAAATTTTAGTAATAGGAAGACAAACAAAGCACATTGTTGACAACTGGTTAGTAGTCTAAGCAAATGAACATTTCTAGTATTTTTTTATAGAAAACATATTCCACAAGCAAGTAATAACATAAAAAAAATGTTTATTGATGTCCACATAAGATAAATAAGCATTCTAGTAAGAATTTATTCCTCCATGGAAGCAAAGCAAACTTAGATCATTGTTTGCAATAAACATTGTCATCTATTAAAACGTGAACTATGTATTATTGCCGGATAGCTTATTTTGATTAGGTATGGTTAAAACTTGTTACAAGATAAAATGTCATACCATATTAATTTGTTTCAATTCAAAGTTAAATAGATAACATGCATTTAAAAATTTTAATCCTAAATACTAAATTATTGGCTTATTCAACAACACATTATTGAGTATTAAGAGTCCCGATAATTATGCAATCATATTTGTCCTCTCTTATTAACGTGCATCACCATTCATCCAAAATGAAAACTTTCAAGTACACTAGAAGTAATATATGAAGCATACTATGTACAAATCACTCTTTGAAACAAGAAAGTGATTGATATGAAAAGAATTTGAATAAATAGAAGCATAATACTCTAGCAGTAATTTATATAAAAAAATATCAACAATTAAACACATTTTTTTCAAAAATAATATATACATAGTAATAAGTTGAGTACATAGAATTTGCAAATTCCTTGGTGAGCATATTTGTGTACAAAAACTCTTAAAATAAGATAAGGTAGCAAATGCAAGTATGTGTTTAGCAAGCTAAGATGCTACACAAATTCAATTAGGCACTTGTTGGTAGCTCATTTACAAATAGAAACTGACAACAAAAAAGTCCAATAAATGGAAATGTACATTGTATGTTTAAACACTCTAAAATCATATGAGACATTTAGAAGTACCCAACAGAATGAAACAAATTCTAAGTATTAGTGTAGTGCATATATATATATATATATATATATATATATATATATATATATATATATATATATATATATATATATATATATATATATATATATATATATATATATATATATATATATATATATGTATATTATTTGGAATATTAAATAAATTGAATATTGGATTTGAGGTGAGTAACTGATGTTTTGACATACCATTAATAGTTTGTTACGTCAGCATCTATAATGTGTTTGTGTTGGTTGAGTGTAAATTTTGCTTGAATCTAGATTTCTTGAAGGATGAATATGGTAGCAGCCTTGTTCTTTATGTAGTCTTCTTGTGAAATCTTTGTTAAAGGTAGTTATATTTAAGTAGTGGCCCTGAAAGGAAGCATTGTAGATTGTTATTTTTAGCAGTTTTTAGATTACAAATCAGATCATGGGTATAGGCATATGAACTTTCTTCTTGACAGAAGTCGCAATGTAGATTTACAAAATGTGGTAGTTGAAGAGTTTTAATTGGGGTGTTGTATTTATTTCAAATTAGTTGAAAACATTTGCAATTGATAGTGTTCCTTCTACCTGTAAAATATAGATACAATTCAAAAAGAGAAATTAGTGTTGAATAACCAGATGTATTATATTTCAATGATAGAACAATTACATTTTTTTCAATTATATTATAAACTGGAAAGAGTCCACTAACATTAGGTTTGTATTTGACTTGTAAAAAATTTCTTGCTTGGGAAGTAAAGAAGATGATTAATATTTTTTTTGTGAATTGTAGTGTTAAAAATCAAAGAAAGCATGGGCATTAACATACCTCGATTTTTGCATTTAGCAAAGCATTTAAGTCTTATAGTGCTTCATTGTTTATGTAATAGAGTAATAAATGTTGCTTGACTGGTTTTAAATGATCTTTCAGGGCCATTTCATTTCACTAAACTTTTGAAGAGATAAATTGGGAATTGTTTGTTCTATAATTTTTGTTGAATGGTGGCAAACAAAGGCTTGAATGTTCCAAATAGATAGAATTGCACAATAAACAATGAAATAGTTAGTTTTTTTGTGTATAAAGTATGATTGAAATTGCAGAGTATATGAAAGGATGATAACTTGCATGTGATGTATCATCTTCATAATTTCCATCCTTAATTTCCAATATGAGTTGGAGGACAATTTTTTTGGAGATGTTACAATTGCAACGATTGTACTAGTTGCATATGCATCAGTAGTGGTTAACAGATGTTTTATTGTAGAGTCTAGTATGAACTTTTAATCTATGTAAACATGAGGTATAGTTTCAATTTTGGTTGATTCAATGAGCAATAATATGAAGTCACAATCTCCAAAATCACAGCTAGTTCTGGGTGCAATTCAAAAGTGTGTTATTCATATTGTTTTCCCTAAAATAATTTTGTCTTCATGTATTTCAATCAAGTTACTAGTTACGTTGAGAGTAATTATTATTTTTATTTTTTCATTTGTCCAGTCAACATGTGGCAATTATTCGTTTCACTCTTTTTGTAACATTATTTTGTAAACAACGAGGACTTCTACTTTAAATATATGGCCAACTTTGTGATTGCAAAAGTCATCAATTGTTTTGAGGCCAGAGTAGGGTGTTCTTTTACAACAAAAAAGTACGAGAAAAAATTTAATAGATTTGAAGTAATAGAAAGTATAATAAACTATAAAATTGTTTGTGCGTATTGTTTTGATTCACTCTCTAATGGTATGTTGTCTTGTACACTTTCTATTTATCTTTTTGTGTTGCATGTAATGATGTAATAAAGTTAAGAGGAGAATGAATATAATAAAATGTGTAGCTACATGTAATAATATTTTAATTACAAAAATAAGTAAATAATTCGCAAAAAAAATAAAATAATATTTATACATACATATCTTTTAGTTGGCATTTGTATTTGGAAATGTTGTTGCATTGTATTATTTCAGATGATTGATTTTGAGATGTAAGATTGTTAAAAATTAATGTTATTTTATTCTTCATGTGCAAATTTATTATTGATAGTTAGGTAAATAGTGTCATGGTCACTCTAATAACATTCACTTTTGTCAATATAATATTCTTCGCATTTTATGTTTGACCATACGTTGTCAATAATAGGTGTTGAAATTGTGTTTTGGTTTTTGATGAAGTGATGCATACTTTGGGTTTCCATATAGCGTTTTAGTATTTGTGCATTGTTGTTTTGATTGTTGATGTCAATGTTAAAGTCTCCTAATATATATGTGTTTTATTTTTTGTTTATATCAACCATTACATCATTAATTATGGATATGATGTATGAGATATTAGCATTGGGTGTTGCATATAAATTGACAATTGACATTTCTTGGCTATTTTTTGTTATGATTGCTAATATGGCCTCCACATAGTTTGTCTTGTATTGCATTGTTTTACAAACAAAAATATGTTTCTTAATGTAAATCATAATTACGTGAACATGGGACATTGTTATGCATTTAATATTTTGCAATATATTATGTGTCTCAATATGTGATATATGTGTCTCTTGGAAACACAATACATCATAATGCATTAGATCATAGTCATGGATTATGTCTTCAATGTGTGCTTGTAGGCTTCTTGTATTCAATGATGAAATAAGAGTATAATATTTTGTGTCTATGTTAATTAGAGTGTGTTATAGTTTCCATTTGGCAATTTTTCGTAAGCACAACATTTCTGTTGATATCTTATTTTTCAAGTTGAAATTCTTCATTGTTAATGGAGAGAGCAAGTAAAGTGACTCAATATTTCATACACATGAGAGTGTTTTATATGTTAAGCCATGGAGTGTCACACTAAAAGGGTCAAATGCAACACTATCCATTGTAAGGCATTGGGATCTATGTAATGTTTGTGCACATGTGAGTTGTATTGGAAATTATTTGATAATTATTTGAGATCATTTTTATATGTATAATGTAGAGGTTTAACAATATGAAAGATAGGTCGAGTGTTGTTGAAATGGCTCATGCGATGGTAATGATAGCCGAACTCATGCCCATGATGCGTTGCATTGATGGATTTTTCAAATCAGGGGTTGTTGGTAGGTATAGGTGTATAAATTTGACCGACAAAGGAGATGGTCCTATGATAGGTTTTTATTTGGGTATAACTTTTCTTTGTTTGGGTGTGTGGCAACACTACAGGGTCAAAATCATTGCCAATGACAAGGGCAATAGGACTACACCTTCTTATGTCATGTTTATGGACATTGAACACCTTATTGGAGATGTAGCTAAGTTTTAGGGGGGCATGAATCCTTCTAACACTATTTTTGTGTCCAGATAGAAGCAAGGTTTTTTAATACTAATTTGTATCCTTACCTTCATCAGAGTCATCCTTTAGGACCAGATCAATGGACTTGATTAAAAACTTTCAATAAGTCCTATTTCAAAGATTCAAAATCTAAAGGTTACATGGGAAATGTTTGACAAAATGTCACTCAGTACTGCCAATACCTGGGATGCATTTTCAAGTGCAATTTTTATGGTTTGTTGCTCCATGTTGAAACCTTGTGCATACCTTGAAGTGGTAATTTTATTCATTGAGTACTGCTACACCTCATTTATCATCTGTATTCCTTTTCTTGTAACAAAGTATTTGGGCGATTTCCTTTTAACTTTCAAAGGTAACTTGTTGGAGTTGAATAAAATGAGTGTAGGTTTGGAGGATGCAGGGCAAGTGTTTGACAAAATGATTGATTATACAAGGGAGTTTTATTATGCTATTTTGGAAAAGTCTAGGGAGGATGTGGCTATGGTTGAGAACAACAGTATGTTTAAAGCTATGGCCTTTGTTTTCTAGCATCAGTTCCAAGGGACTACAGTTTTTGGCCATTTGTATAACAAATTGATAGCTTCCAAAATAATTGTTAAAATGACTATGGATAAGGATTTGTTAATCAACAAAAGGGCTTATGTCAAAAAATGTGTCCAAATTTTTAGGTTTGGATGTTTTCAGGTTGAGCACTAATTTTTTAATAAAATGACACAAAGAAATGTGATCTCCTAGCCTTTGGGTTCCATCTTTAAACTTCATGATTGTGCTTGTGATCTATTTGAAAAAATGTATGCTCTTATTTCCTCTCAGCCAGCTATAGAGAGTAATCATGGGCATCATATTTTAATTTGAACTATGACTAGAAAAACCATGTCTTTGGATTCAAATGTCAGACTACGTGGTTGATCTAAAAATAGAGGATTGAACTCTCATAAGGGACTCTAACAATGTGCCAACATCTTTAATTTGAAGGCAAACAACTTGAGGACTGTTCATTATTATCAAAATATGATATAGTCAAAGATTCCACACTCTTCATGATGCTAAGATTAAAAGGAGGAGTTGTTGGTATTGGAATGCCTTCATCTTAGAGAGTTGGGTTCCCCAAAGTAACAACAAACAAAATCCCTACAAGCTTCAAGGAAGCAGTTGAAAAATCAATCTCCAACTCAAATGCTAAGAAGCCTATCTCTGCTAAAAATGTCTACATTGTTGAACAAGCGAAGGAAGTGCCTTTTGTGGAAACATTTAATGAAGATGTGGTTGAATACCACTCTACTCTTTCAGATTCTAGAGTTATATGTCGATTCAATGGTCTTTGGCCTTCAATGGAGGCTTTATAGTAATGGGTTTTTGAAACATAGACAAACCAATGTGAGATTTCCATTTGTTTCAAAGGGTTCTTTATTGTTCACTTCATCAAGGACAAAGATTACTAAAAGTGTTGTTTAGAAGGCCCTTGGTTCTAGGGAACTGTGGGTTTATTTATCACTCCATGGTTCCTAGATTTCAACCCTAAGACACTATCAGTGTCAAAGATGCTAGTTTAGGTACGGCTCCCTAATTTATCTCTGCACTTTTGGCATGCATCCAAGGAGGTAGGTAATGCTTTGGGCACCTTCATCAAACTAGATATAGAAAGAGCCACAATAGGTTTGTGTACATATGCTCACATATGTGTGGAGATAGACTTGAGCAAAGGATTACTGGATAAAATTATTCCTAAATACGGTCAATCCCAACATGTTCAAGTGTTGGATTATGAAAATAATACTTTTAGATATTGTATTTACAAATTAACATGGCATCTACATGCCTCATGTCCTCAGGGCATACCTTAAGGGCTTAAGAAAGAGAAATCGAGCATCATCTCTAAAAGGTGGAGCTACCCAGACAAAAAGTTAGTCATTGAAGATCTATTCAAGAATTCAAGAACATAGGAAAATAAAGAAAA
Organism: Torreya grandis; assembly: GCA_037957365.1. Taxonomy (NCBI): domain Eukaryota; kingdom Viridiplantae; phylum Streptophyta; class Pinopsida; order Cupressales; family Taxaceae; genus Torreya; species Torreya grandis. The sequence goes on from JARHVA010000260.1 coordinate 601,194, forward strand.
ATGTAGTGATAACAAAGTAGGTTCTCTTACCAATACTATTGAAGAAATGACAATTCAAAAGGGATTTATAGCAAAATCTCAAAATTTAGTTTCAACATCTCCAGCAGGAGTGAAGAGGGTTCACAAATCCAAGAGTTTAGATTATGATCAAGATTCACTATTACAGTTGAGTTCTAACTTTTAGACATTTGATAGGCAATTAGTCATGATAGATGTTGGTCAAGGAATTTGGTAGGAGGTCAAAAAGAAAAAAGGCAAAAAGGGTAGAATGGAGGTTTATGTAGACCTTATTTCTAATTAATGGTGAATTTTGGTTTGGTAGCTCCTTTTGGTTTCCCTCTGAATTATTTGGTGATCCTCAGGGTGGTCTTGTGGTTTCTCTAGTGTTCTTGCTTTGCCCTATGGTTGCAGGTTCACCATTTGTATGGTCTCTTTGGCTTTAATAAAAGGGATGAGGACCCATTTATCCTCAATAGTTATAAAAAACAACATGCAAGACAAGTATCCAATCATGTTCAATTGAGTTATTGTATAAATGAGATAGTTTTTTATTGGTTATGTCTAATACATGCATCATTGAATTTGATCTAGAGTATGTATATATCATTTGCAATTGTGTGTGTTTTGAATATTCCATCTGAGCCATTAACTAGTCCATCTTAAACGTCATAATTTCTAGCATAAATTTATAATAGCATTCTAGGCTTTAACTCAATTATAGGAGGTAGGGGTGATGAATGATGACTAGCTTGTGTTGTGTCATGTAGATATTTTTATTTGTCAATTACATTTATGATAATTTTATTTCCAGGAACCAATGACAACATCTTAGCATTATGTTTGTCAACATCATCATTTTTGTAAAGAGATATGGGAATGTCAAATCGTTAGGTGTAGGTCATAAACAATTTTTATTGGTGTAACCTATATCAACATATGCTTGAGATCCTACGTGGAAATGGTTAAGAATTACTATAACTTTTGCATTCTGTTGACACATTATTATTTGCAATTCATATATTTTTACATTATTTTTTCAAAAGTCATATGGAATCAATTCATCATTTATTTTAGGATGTTTAAAAATTAGACAATCATTCACAGGTTGTGCTTGGTAAAAGTCTCCACAGATGAGTATGTCTACATTGCCAAAGTATTTTGTAGTAAAATGCATTATATCTCATAGTCTCGTACCTATTGAATACAAGAAGTGAGAACCTGCTAGAAATATTTCATGTATGAGAATTACTCATAGTTATTCACAGTGATTTGTCATTGCATCAAGATTTTCATAACCGAGTGGAATAAGTTCAAACTTGTTAAAAGGTATAAGGAATGCAAATTAGAGTGTCCCTCCACCAAAATTGTAAGTTGTTTTTCCTGTGTAAGCTAGTATTAGTCCTTTTGGCTTAAGAGGATCTCTATCAATGAAGTTGTTATACTAACGAACTAGTGTCTCATATATGACTTTAGTAGTAAATGTTTTGCCCATGCCAACACCCCTCGTTAAGAATATGTGTAGTGGTTTCGATGGGTTAACTCATTTTTTCATTGATATATTTTTAATAATTGCTTGTTGTTCCTTATTCAAACTCTTCTGACTTTGTAGTAGTTTAAATTATCAAATACAAATGGGTGCTTTCCTATTTCGAAGTGTTTTACATTAGTTTTATTTCTTTTTAATTTTTTTATGAAGTGTAAATTAGATTTAAGATCATAATGTTCATCTCCAATGCTATTTTTTTTCTATGTTTGAGTTCATTTTGTCAAGTGTGCATTGTCCAATTCATATTTTTCAACAAGTTCATGTATGTCACCCCAAGTAGAGTTTATGTCATATGTGAATTTAACATGTTTTAATTATGTTATTCTTTCATGGAAAGTATATGCATGAGTCCAAGTTGGGAAACCATATTTTAGGGTATTTTGATGTTCTATAAAAGGAATGTATAAAATGGTCTTTCTCTGCAATAATTTTCAATGTCAATATGTTTATTGTATTTGATAAATTGAATAACATAGGGTTTTGCTTTCTTTGTGAGTTTCTTTCCATTTTTTTGGTAATCTGAAACAAATTCTGCAAGGTAAATGTCTCTTAGTTGTTGAGGGCATTGCAAATAATAGTATATTATAGATTTACACATGACATCTTTTGATTCATCAGGTTCATGGCTCAAGATAGATTGAGATTTTAGAATAAGTATGCATTCTTTTGAAGGGCTTGTGTTTATGAATATGCATTTCCTTGAGAAACTATTCAATGGCAATGAAAGGACTATATGGACAATTTGTTGAGCAGACATTTTTTTATCTATTGAGCAATGTGTTTCTCAAGATATATATCATTTGAATAGCATCTATGTTTATTTCTTGATGTTCTTTATAAATTATTTTGAATTATCTTATCATTTTCCTATTAAGGTTTGTCATGTATGAAGTGCAATAAGAAGTTACATCAAAAGCATTTAATATGAATTGCTCATCTATATTTGCTTGCCATAGTTGGGGTATTTTCTTTGAAAAACTATTTGTCCATGTTTGTGATGGCTTCCATTTCAAAAAAAATTGGTTGTGTGTGCATGTAATTGTTTCTATCTATTCACTTTCACTGATATTTAATTCCATCAAAAACATGTCAAATGTAATAGAGGATTCAAAGCATTTACATTGCAAAGTAGTAAAAACATGTTTTGAATTTGTTACTGCTTATTATTTTTTCAGATTGTTTGAGAATAATTGTCCTTTTCATTGGTGGGAAATGGAAATTTTACCTACAATGATTTTTTTTCTATTTTTGACATCTCTTTGTATGGTGATGTTCATGTAGTTTAGTTATATTTGAATCTAGTTTGTCTACATCACAAGTTATATATTTATCTACAAAGTTTGCAGTGTTAGCATTTGTATTTTTTTTCATAAACTGGTGTTGATTTTATCCATAACATGAAATGTGTATGTTGGTTTCCTAGACTATGGAACTTAGTAATTGAAAAGTGATCTTGAATTGGTCCAAAAAACTATTCATCTTTGTATACCATTTTTAACATTGCATTCACCCTATGTCTATAGTATTGTGTACATGTAACTAGGTCTTTCCTCACCAAGTGAATGTTGGTAATTATATGAAAAGGGTTAGTTTTGTTTGTTTTTTTTCTTTTTGTTTGGTGATTGTTGTACAATTTGAATAATGTAGTTGTCATTGCCTTCCAGTTGTGTTCAACACTTGAGAATGTAACAAAGAATGTTGGTGGCCCCAATTGATGAATCATTGTAAATGTATTGTTTCTTAGTTGTTGCAAGTAATTTGGGGATATTTTATTTTTTTTGAAATTGACATATCCAATGTCATACTTAATCAATTTGTCTAAATTTGGTTTGTAGTTGACATCTTTTGCTATTGGTTTTCTACCTTTTAATTGCCCTTTTCTAACTCGTACCCAAATTGTTGCAGCCACTTGTTCTATAATAATTTTCATAGCTTTGAAGAATAGATTTTTAATATGATATGCAAATGCATGATTTGTATTTTTTAATTCCCATTATGTAATTTTCATAAATGAAAATCATTTTGTTATGTCAACATTGAGAGGATCACCATAAAAAAGTGTTTGAAAATTCATCTCTTTAACAAACTTATCTTTGAATATTCCAAGTGGTTGTTGTCCTTCAATTGGTGCAACTTGGATTATCTTATCTTGAAAGCCACAAATACATGTAGAGTCAGGGAATCCATGTACCATGGTCTCATTGGGAATTTAGTTATCATCTTCACTAGTTGATTCACTATTATCGGACATTTGAGTAGTGTGGATTTAATTTCTCATTAGCATTAAGGAATTATTTCCAATGTTTTGTTATTCTAACATTTTACAATTGGTATGATTTCCTTTTACATAATTACTTTAAAACATGCAAGATTATGTTTCCACACACTAACCCTTCTTGATATGCATTTTTGTATTCTAATTTTCTTTTTAGTTCAATAGTTATTGTTAACTTTTCATTTAATGATCATGGTAATACATTTTGTATTATGTCCATGTTGGATGGTACATTGATAATTATATCGGATAAGCCAATTTGTGGTTTTTTATATCCCAATTATCTAATTTGTGCAAATGCAATTTGTTGTGAGACAAGACACTCTTCTAGGTCTATAAGCATTTGTACATATGTCAAAGATGTGTTTAACTTAATGTAATTAGGTGTTGAAAATTTTGGAAGCGATCCATTTTGTAGTGCTTTATTACATTTGGTGCATATTTTTTTATAATTATTTGATTGTTTAATGTCAACTTTAGATATGTGTCTTTTTTTAATTGCTTTAAAGTTGACATGTTATAGTTAAAGTGTAATTGGCCACAAACTATGCATGAATGACTTGGAGTGTCTTCAATGTCTTTTAAGTATTTTTTTATTGTTGTAAAATGTATGGAATCATTACCATCTGTAACATTATTTTCATGAGTTCGTGAAGTGTGTTTGTAAGTGTGAATGGATGTTCTTGATTTGCCATTAAAGATAATATTTTTTTATCATATCTAAGTATAGTACTTCATTGTTCGTATTTGGTTGTCAATGGCTCATAGTGTATGTGAAATGTGTTTATTTAAAAAAAAATTATGTTGAAAGTGGTTGTTGGTCGTAACAATTGCAAAACATAATTTCTATATATTTTGTAGTTATTGATCATAATTGGATTTTTACATTTAGTAATATGGATATCCATTCTAATGAAAAGTCACCTCCTTCGATTTCACCTTGTTTGAATGGCATGCCCAAGTTGATAATATATGCTTACAATTTGTAACTTTACTTAATGTTGACGCAGTGGATTGCACCCTTGAGAGAAGGCTGAGCTTCTCTCTTCCACGCGGTATAATGGAGACTCCTCTCTTGCCTGTGGGTCTGGAAAAACTGAGGGGAGAATCTCTAGATAAGGGCTAGCTCCCTTTGATGCATCTTTGGGTTATTTCACTACTACTGCTAATATATAAAAGGGGGGGTTGAAAAGAGAGAAGGATTGCTGAAGCAGAACCTAAGCTAAGATGGTGATGCACCAAAAAGTTTGATCTACTCATTTGCTCACACTTCAAACCATAAGAGCACATACATACACTTTATTTGATAAAAGGACCAGACTGTAGAGAACTTAATAGAAAGGCTTAATGAAAACACATAGGAGATGAACTTACCATAGGTGTTGTAGGAAGACACACTGTCTGATAACCCTCTCCTATCTTTGCACTCTAGATACAACACTTTTGCTACCTGCAAGAATGGCACTTTGTCTATACCAGGTGTGCTGGTATCAAGCCTTTGAAAGCATCATGGAACAATGACTGGACACAAGGTTAATACTTGGGCACACTCAGAGAAATATTTAACTAGATAGAGGTAAAACACTTTTTATTGATTCAAGGTGAAATTTGGTAGGGCTGCGCCATACAAAAATGAGAGATATCCTTTCTCAAATGAGAAGTTATAAATATATAGATTTTTTGGAAAAGATTTTGGAACTTTTTGGAAAATAAATGACCCATGCTATGTTGAGAGTAGTGGGAAGAGGAAGCCGCTTGAAAGAGAATGTTGTGTTGACTCTAGTTTTGGCTTTAGGCATTTAAAATATATTAAACGTCATGTGTGAAAACATGGGCCAGGCCGTTTGTCTGCAAACAAGACCCCTTCTTCAAGACATTCACATAGTTGTCTGACCATTAATGCAAAATGAGGAAAAATAGGTCACGTCGTTCACTATTTATGCTCCTTAATGACCACTTGGTAGAGACTATTTCAACCGCTGGAATAACTCCTTGTGCTGGCACCTTCCTTTGCCACTTGGACTGTTTTGTCTATTTATGTGCTTGGCTCTTTGGGCTATGTTCTTGGTGGGTTGCTGAGTTCATTTTTGATTCTTGTCTTTTTCCAGCTTTGTCTTTTCTTGGTTTTGTCTTTTGACATCTCTTGGCTCTTTTTGGCTTTCCAAGCCCCCTAAGGCTATCTTCTATCAATCCTTGGCTGGTTCCTTACGCTCTTTTCTTAGCGGGCTCTTCCTTTTGGCCCTAAGGCCCTTTTGATTCCTTCAAGTTCGCGCTTAAGAATTTAAAAATCAATGGCTATTTTCTTGCCGTAAAGTTGATGTTAGCATGCCCATCGCCATTTGAAAACCAACAGCTATTCCCTTGTCCTAAATTTGACGTCTGCGGGGACGTCACTAGACATTTGAACTTAAACGACTAGTTCACTATGCCAGATTTTGACGTCTTCAGGCCTATCACCCCTTGGTTAATTCCTTCAGCTTTCCTTCCTTCAGCCTTTCTTTCTCTGCTTGGGCATTTGTCTTTTAACCTTCCCAAAGGGAAGGTGTCCCTTCAGCTTTGAGAAAGGTCCCTTTCACGTTCACCGAGAATCCCCCGCAAGGGCACCTATCCTTTGGGGTCCTTCGGACGGCCTTTGCCTACCAATTCCTTTAGGCAAAATGTTCGAAAGAATTCCTTTAGAAATTTTGTCTGAAGAAAATGCTCACTTGAATGCTCGGCCCTTTCTTTTGGGTGAATTCCTTCAGGCAAAAGTCTGAAGGAATTCCTTTAGAATTTTGTCTGAAGGATTTGCCTTGTCTTTTATAGTGGGATTTTCTTTTGAAAAGGATTTCTTCAGACAAAATGTCTGAAGGAATTCCTTTGGACATTTTGTCTGAATAAATTCAGCCTTTGCTTTTCCCTTTATCTTTGCCTTGTGAAAATTTCCTTTAGATTGAAAGTCTGAAGGAATTCTTTGCCTTGGTCTTTCCTCCCTTTAAGTGCTTTCTTTCCCTCCACAAGGGTACCTTTGGGTCTGGAATTGCCCTCCGCAGCCTACTGGAATGGTCCATTTTGTCCCTGACTGCCCTCCGCAAGCATTGTTTAACCTTTGAGCTTTGCAAGAGCCTCGTATTTGTCTAATGCATTTGCTCAAAGCGAAAATCTCCTTACTAAACCGAAGCCTACGGGTACTTAGATATTTCAATGTCCTATAATAACATGGCTTATTGCAAAGAAAAGGGGATTTTGTAGAAGGTGGGTACATGACTAGATTGAAGGTCCAGAGTGGTAGGGAAGGAAGGAGACTGATTTTGGCCTGTAGGGCCAAAATGGTCAACACTTAAATTTTGTATTAAATTGTCTATGAGCTTTATTTGTATGTCATGAAGTGCCTTGTTATTCTAACATAATATTGCATTACAAAATGATTGTGAAAGATAGCGACATATACATTGCATGTAAAATTCCAAATTTGTTAATCGATAAATGGAATTGAATAAGTTTTCACCACATTCAAGTGTGTTTAAGTTTTGCCTAGAGAGCCCATACATTTCCATTTCTTGCAAAATGTTTATCCAATGGGATTCAAGATCCATGCATGTAGTTTATAGTCAAGTATGTGTTAATGGGGTAGTGTAATCATTAATTTTTTTGCAGTATAATGGTTCATAATGGCCAAAAATAGGATTTATGCCATATAACAAGATTGAGTATGAAAGTTTTTGACATTGTTTGTTGAATTGAAGATAGTTATTTTTTTTTATGAATGACCATATGCATATTTGTATATTTAAACATCTAGAAAGCCATTCTATGCAAAAATTATCACCTCATAGTCTAGTTTCATTTTCGGGTGAGGTATGCAAGGTAAATAATCTCATTCTACATATATATGTTTCAGTGTCATGTATTCCATGTATTTTTTGTAGCTCGTCAAGGTCTAATTCTAGTTCATATGATCTAAGTGCATTTGGATCCCCTATATGTAAACAATTTAAGAAGTGGTCCTTAATGCCATTTATTAGTTCTAAATATGTATATTGAAAATGTAATAACATGTGAAATGTGCCAAAGAGGTAATATCTAGCATTGTCATTGAATTATTGACTTCAAAAAATATGGTGTTTCGACAAAGCATCATCAATGTTGTTGTAATTTGGTTGTGTTGTTTGTTCATATTCTTCTACAGTTATTGGTTCAATAAATTTTTAATTATTGTTTCTTCTACACTTTTTTATGTTTGAATACATTGCCATTATTAATGGAAAAAACAAAAATTTGTATTAATGTAGATAACTTTGCATGGCAATGTAACAATTTGATATCCAGTATAATGAGGCCTTGTAAATCCTTGCAATGAAGAAAGTAAGAAGTTATTTCAGTAATAGTTGAATGCAATGTTTCCTTTATTTATGAGTAATGACATTAGTAACATCTATTGTATTTAAGTGCATTTGGATCCCATGTATGTAAATAATTTAAGAAATTGTCAATAATGCAGTTTCTTAGTTCTAAACATGTGTACTAAAAATGTAATAAGATGTGAGATGTGTATTGTGTTTATATTAGGTTTGATTTTTTGGTGTGCACTTTTAAATGAGCTATTTTTTTTATTTTTAATTTTTATTAAATATATAATATTATGTGTTAATATATATTCTATTTATTAAGATGGAATAATATCAATAGTATTATGACTTTTTACTAATAAAATAGAATAAAAAAATGGATAACCAAACCGTAAGGTTAAATAATCAAATTAAACATTTGTCAAAAGTGTGCCAAATGGAATCCACCTTGTATGAGTAAGAGATGCCACGATAGTGCACATGGATTTTAGACACATATGAGTAAGAGATGCCACTAATTCAATTTATAATTCTTCTACTGAAGTCCATTTTAAGAAAAAGATATTGTTGTTAGAGTTGGCCATGTCATTTTGGTAATTCAAGAAGTTGACAATAGTAGCATCTGCAGGGCATCAAGTCTTAGACATAGCTAGAAGAATGAAAAACCTCATCACACACACAGTTTTATCTCAGGCAAGAGACATTTGTGAGAAAGGCAATGTAAGTTTGTATTTTGTTAAAGTTTTTACTAAAGTAATTCTCCACTTTTTAATATGAAGAGGCAACTGATGAACTGAAATTAGGTCTCGTAATTGTTGGAACTAATGGCCATGGAGCTCTTAAGATGTGATTTATTTTAATACTTTATACATAATGATTTTTGTTTTTTTTAGCTTTGTGTATCTTTTGTGGAATTATGTTTTTAGTTCTACATATTGGGGATAATTCTCAATACCTATTCAAACTTACAACAATGGGAAGAATCAATTTGACAAGCAAAATGTATTGATCAATAGTAATCAAGATATTTATTTTTTGTTGCATCTTTCCAAATTTCATATAAATAATTTAATGCATCTTTAGAATCATTTTTAATAGTTAATAAGTTTTCAAAAGCATTAGTGTTGTTTCCAATGTGCAAAATTTGGAACTTTTTGTTTTGTTGGGTCTGTAGATAGGAGTATACATTTTATTTTCTTTTGGGTGTGAAAGTAGTTTTTTGTAGCAAAAAAATAGGAGAGGGTGTGATATCATTTTTAAATAAGCAAACTCATCTTCCACATGAAAATTCTTGGCTTTGCTTTCACCAAAGAAACATGTATGTGGGTGCCCTTTTTTGTATGCAACTATCTTTTACTTTATGGTTGTGATTTGCATACAATTTTGGGATTCATGTAGTGGCAATGGTAGTACTTACCTTTTTCTTTGGTCATCTTTGCCTTTCAGGTTTATAGTCAAGTTTGTTTTGGTAGATATGGGTTCCTTGAATTGACAATAGGTACATGTTTTGGTTTTATGTTCATGGATGTACATTTCTTTAATGTCAACATGGTGTTGCTTTGTGATTTGTGGCATCTTGGTGTGACAAAGTTATGACTAACCTGCATTGGGTGTCCTTCGCTTAAAAATATGCCTCATAGTCTTCCCTTGACTTCATTCCTATTTTGGTTGCTCATAGCATATGCCTTTAGCCTGGTCGAAGACACTTTATTCACTAATGTCATTGACATAGATGAAAATGTATGATTTCTTTTGAAATATTCCATCGGTCCATAAATATTGGATGAAGTAGAGTATTGAGTTTGGGGATTTCACACATATTTATATGATTCGTTAACTCATTCCTTGATAAGAAAAATGATAAATTCTTCTCTACTTTTAGATGAGTGAGGTAATTCACTTGAAATGTTAGACTAACTCTAAGCAATATCCAATATGTTGATGTAGTGTAAAGGTTTTTTTAAGGTGAGGTCTACATTATTGTAATTACCATCTCATACACCGTGGAATCTTTGAAGAAACTCATCACATGGGGGAGGGGATTTTCTCATCAAATAGGTCCTTAAAAATTCTTATTGCACTATTTTTTTGATCTTCATAGTTTAACTTTTAGGTGTTTTTCATTTTTATTTTTAATCTGTAGTTGGTATTGTTGGTCTGAAACATAGTGTTATTCACTTACGGTTTAAATCTAGTTTGATTAAGTGCATAATAATTTGCAAAAAAATAGAAACAAAGAAGAAATACTCCAATGAATAGGAAATGTGTTATCTACTTCTAAATATGGCATAACATTGATATTGCCTACAAGTGAATAGAAAGAATAAACCACACAAATACCACACACTCATCTTAAGTCATTTCCCAACTTGAGGATTTAAGAATTATCAACATCTAAAAATTTAAGAGTTAAAAATAAACAAAGTAAAGACAATATCAATTTAGTTTATGCAAATTATGGGAATTATTATCACTCAAACCGTGCACCCATTGAATTGGAAGATGGTTCAGTGAGATAATGGGATCAACCCCCAAGGTGTGGGACACTTGTACTCCTTGGGATGAACCTCCAAAATAGGCTAGCTTTATTCTATCCTAGATGCACTTGGTTTAGGACCAACACATATACTTACAAAGAGTAGAATGTGAGAGCATGAATATAATATCATTTAGCTAAATGAGAAACTATTACATATGCTAATTTATAGCCATGGGAATATACTAAGTAACCTCCTATAATATAGGAACTTTTATAGACAAGAAACCTGGAATAAAGTTCATGGGTATAACAAATTAACCAAAAAATAATAACATGCTTATGGTGAATTAATCACTGAATATAATAATCTAACATTCTCCCCCTTAATTTAGCATAGCTTAAAGTGAACAAGAGATAAATTCTCTAAATGCCTCAAATTTGTCACGTGCAAGTGACTTAGTGAAGACATCTACACATTGTTCTTCTATCAGACAATACTATAGCTGGATGTTGTGTTGTTATACATGTTCACAAATGAAATGAACTTGCACCTCAATGTGTTTTGTGTGTTCATGAAAGACTGGATTTTGAACAAGTTTGAGAACACCCTCATTGTCATAATACAAGATGGTAGCTGTCTTCTATGGTACTACCAATCCTTATAGCATGTGATGTAACTATATTGCTTTGCAGATAACTCCTCCTACAACATGATATTCTACTTTAGTGAAAGATCAAGAAATAAAGTTCTATTTCTTGCTCCCCTAGGATATAGGACCAGATCCTAAAAAGAATACATATCCAAAAGTGGATTTTTTATCATCAATATTTCCTGCATGATTTGAGTTTGAATAGCTTATCAAGAAGAAATTATCATTCTTCTTATACTCTAGGCCAAAGTCCATTGTACCCTTGATATATCTTAGTATTCGCTTTACTGCTTTCTAGTGAGACATCTTTGGCTCCTGCATGAACTGTGAAAGATAGCTAACTGCATAGTTGTTGTCTGGCCTAGTTTATGTTAAGTAAATAAGACTCCCAAGTAACTATCGATAGAGAGTTGTATTTACTTGTGGTGATGGATCTGTACAAGACAGTTGAAGCCTTATCTCCATAGGTGTAATAATTGGATTACTGTCCATCCTCCTAAATTTATCGAGTGTTGTCTTAGCATATTTCATCTAGAACACAAAGATGTGGTTTTCCTTTTGCCATACTTCTAATTCAAGATAATAGTGTAGAAGCCTAAGATCTATCATGTTGAATGTTTGGTTAAGATTTTTCTTAGTTTCATCTATCATCTTCACTGAATTTCCAGTGATGACTAGATCATCGACATATACTGTAATAGTTACAATCTCTCCCCCTTGTTATTTTAGGTAGATATTCGGATCGTAAGGACACCTCTATAATCTATGTTGGATGAGATGTTCATTGTTCTTTATGTACCAGGCTTGAGAAGCATGTTTGAGACCATACAAAAAATTTATGAGTTTACATAGTCTTCCTTCATTACCAAGTGAGACAAAACCTTCTGGTTGTGTTGTGTAAACTTCTTCTTGTAGATCTCCATTGAGAAAGGCACTTTTTACATCCATTTGATGGATTTTTCATCCAAATTTATAGCCAAAGCAAATATCATTCAGATTGTTTTGATTTTGGTCGTATGAGGAAATGTCTCCTCATAATCTATGCCTTCCTTATGTGCATATCCTTTAGCCACGAGTCAAGCCTTGTGCTTGTCTATACTACCATTTGCTTTATATTTCATTTTGAAGACTCATTTATAGCCGATTGTCTTCTTCCGTGGTGGAAGATCTTCAAGCTGCCATGTTTTGTGTTTCATCAGTGATTGATATTTTGCATCCATGACATCCTTCCAAGGTTTAGACTCTACGGCTTCCTAAGTTATTGAGGGCTCTTCTAATTTTACAACTATGTTCATTAGGGCCAAATTGACCTCATCTCGAGCCATGCTTCGAGTCCTTGGTCTAGTATTCAATGTGTTTAGAGCTCTATCTAGTTTAGCATCTCTTAATGTACTTGTATACCATTTAGGCATATGTTGAATTTTTATTGTGGGTTGATTTGTATTAATTAACTGATCATCCTCATCATCATTATCACTTTTAGTGTGGTTATGACCTTCTGAATTGTCTAGAGGTTTGATTACTAGATTATGTGAGTTTGTGGAAGGCAAACTAGTTTTACTTTTCTCATCAAACTATACATCCCTACTGATGGATATCTTCTTTGTTTTAGGGTCCATCAGTCTCTAGGCTAATGACACTTCATTGTACCCTAAGAAGATATAAGGCATGGATCTTGTATCCAATTTATTTCTCTTCTTTTTAGGAACATGCATATAAGCCTTACATCTAAAAAATCAAAGATGAGTAATGGAAGGTTTATGCCCTATCCATGCTTCATGTGGAGTCATATTATGAAAATCTATAGTGGGTGACCTATTAACCAAATAAACTATTATTTTCACTACTTTTGCCCAGTATGTGCATGCAAAACCTGAATCTTTGATCATGCTAAGTACCATTTCCATGATAGTGTAGTTTCATCATTCTACAACACCATTCTATTATGGAGTGTATGGTGGAGTCATTTATCGATGAATGCCATGTTCTTTCAAATAAGCAAAAATAGCTTTACTAGTGAATTCTTCCCCTTGATCTAAGTAGAGAACCTTGATTTTATGTTCGGTTTCAGTTTCAACTATTGCTTTGAACTCTTTGAAAGTATTGTAGGCTTGGTATTTGGTCTTTAGACAGTAGACCCACATATTACATGAGTAGTCATCAACAAATATCATGAAATACTAAAACCCATAGTGACTGGATCTCATGGGGCTGTATAGATCATTATGTACTAGATCAAGATTACCAAATGCTCTTGAGGAACTTTAACCAAAAGATGTCTGATGTTGTTTCCTTGCTAAACAACCAGTGTAAAGATCTATATTTTTATTCAACTGTGGAAGTCCATGGACCATGTTCTGATTATTGATTGTTTTGAGGTATCCAAAACTGACATGACCATGTTTGCGATGCCACAAATTGGTTTGTGGTTGAGTTTGAATCTTGAGCTATAACTGCTTGATTATTTGACTGAACAAAGTTAAGTTGGAACATTTTGCCAACTCCTAAGGCTCATGCAACAATTCACAAGCATTTTGACATATCTTGGATCAAACACATATTTTTGCCACTTTTGCAATCAAAGTCAACCTTGAGGTTGTGGCCAAGTAGTTGACTGACTGATAAAAGTTTATTTGTGAGTCCTAAGACATATAGGACATCTAAGATTTTGCAATCATGTCATCTAAGTGGTAAGGAGATATTGCCAATGCCTTAAACTCGGTAGGATTAGTCATCACCCAAAGAGACATGATTTTTTAGGGAAGTCTCATTCATGCTATATAGCATATCTTATCTTCCAGTCATATGTCAAGTTGTACCTGAGTTGATATACCAGATAGAACTTTGTGATGTTGATTCATCACGAGATTGTGTAGCATATAAGAAGTCTTCATCAGAGTGTCTTCATATTCAACAATGTTTCCTTGCTGATTGGATTTATTCTTCCAATGCCCTTTCTTTTATCCTTGTCCTTTATGTGGATGAGATGATTGTTGGTGATTTGGTTTCTTGTTGCTTGAAGAGCCCTGTGCAAAGGAGTTATACCGATAATTCTTTAGCTCATGGCCTATTTTTCCACATATAAGGCAAATTTTATGTTTTTTATCCCCCTATGAATGATGCTATTGACCTTGATTTTATTTAGAACACTTGATCTACTTCTTACCTTTTTGTTGATTAGAGGCAATAGCATGTTCTTCTGATTCTTCTTTTGTATGCATAGACTCTTCCTATTGCAACATGTTTACCAACTTGTCAAAATATGGTTTTTATTCTATGACTATAAAAGTAGTCATGAATATCATATAGGAGGGTGGTAGTGCTCTCAAGACAATAGGTACAAGAGCTGCATTTGACACTGTTTCACTCAATGCTTAAAACGAAGCCCTCAGGGTTACAACATGACGTAAAAAAGCTTTCACTTTTTTGCTAGACTTCAATTTAGGGAATGAAGTTGACTCTACAAATGAAGAATGGTTCCTTCATTTTTGTCCTCATAGACTATTTGGAGCTTATCCCAAGCATATTTTGCTATTCCTTTATTTTTGGCCTCATAGACTGATTGGAGCTTATCCCAAGCATCTTTTGCTATTGTGGCCTCACGAATATGAGGTTGTACTTCATCCAATACTTTGAAAATGATTATCAACTTTGCCTTCTAATTGGCTTTGTCAAACTTATTTTGTCAATCAACGTCAGTAGCATGTCAGGTAAGAGTGCCATTTATAATAGGAAAATGTCTTCAAATTCTAAATGTGTCCTGATTTTAGTCTTCCAAGTGGCATAGTTATCACTGCAAAAAAGCTGTGAGTCTAGCAGAAAGAATTTTGGCCTATTTCTGGCCATTATGTAGAATCTGACCAAAGGTGATGGTTTGGTTCCTTATCACTCCAGGTATCAAGGTCTCCCTTTTGTTATACCATCAATATGAGATACCAATCCTTTGTTTATATGTACCCTTTTGGTATACCCGTCGGTACATGGAAGAAGCTCACCCTTTATGTATACTCGATGGTACATGAAAGAAGCATAAATGTATGTGAAAAATATTTAAACATGGTACTTAGATATTAATGAAAGAGTTTTGGCCAACCATTAGCACCTATTTATATGGAATTATTCATATGAACGTGTAACTTCACTATATACTTGAAATTTTCACCTTTCAAATGAATCAAACAGGGAAAGTGAAAGGATGGCTCAGTGATTGTTTTAACCTTATTTCTCCCTGATGATTGATAGGGTCGATGCCCAAACATCATCATTATAGGTATGTTAGGCTTTGTATGTAGTAACTCAAGTGTGATGACATTACTCGTAAATGTGAGTCAGAGGCATAACTTTGACCGAACACTGTGAATATGTAAAAATGCACTATTTTGTGTTTTTTCCTTGTATTAACTTACAAAAATGAAATATTACAATGATTTTTACAAAAGATTACAATATATGAAAAATAATAATTCTTTTGTTCAAAATAATATCCCCCATTTTTGGGAAAAAACAAATTAGGCTCTTTGGCCTCTTTTAAAAAAAAAATGACATACCTAGCTGAATTTGTCTAGTTATGGATAAAATTGGCAGAGTTGTCAAATTTAGAGGTGTTGGCCAATGAAGGGTATGGTCCACAACTGATATCATAATCTACATTTTACAAGGGTGCAAATGTGAAAATCTATGATCTGGCACAAGACTCCATTTGAGTATGAGGAAGTGTTTGAATAATAATGCACAAGAAGATTTTAATATCTTGAACATGCTCTTCATGATTTGGATATGTGCCCTATGCACTTCTCTCTTTCATTGCTTGAAGTTGGGGAGACCCGTGCATTTTAACTTGCACACTGTGTTGGTAGAATAAAGGATCTCAATGTGGGGCACACATTAGGAACTCCTTATAGGTGTAGATCAACACTAAGTCAATGTGTGAAACTATGTTGACTATTGAGTGTGGGTGTAGATGATAAGCATCTACATGTAGACTTGCTTTTATGGAAATTGACATCACATAAATGTGCAACCTCTTTTGCAGTCCTTATGAGTCTAGCACCTATTGAAGGGGTGAATTAGAAAGTCAACACTTTTAGTGACCTCTTCAGGCTACTTTCTTGATAAATGGGAATCTAATAGCCTTGAATCAATCCATTGGGTATGGAGTCACTTAGAATCCCTTGCTCTTCTTTCTCCTAATTATGATTAGGTGTGAGAAACCCACTTAACCTTAGAAGGAACTAAGATAACTTCCACAAGGATAAACAAAGTAAACAACTATGTTGAATGATGCTTAGAGGAATGAAAAAACTAAGCTAACAAAATTGTGCACAAGCACTTAGAGGAAAATAAACTACTATAAATAACAACATGTGCACATGACACTTAGGGAAATTGAAACATCTAAACTACTATTTACAAAGGTTTTCATGATCATTAGAGATAGTGCTTGAGATGAATCACGTTGATGGGGATGGTAATACTTCTCTATTTGACCTTGTGAGTTGGTATGCATTAACTTACCTACAGCTAACTATAATATATGGGTCGCTCCATATAGCATCAAATTTTGTATGCTATCTAGCCTTTGCTTTATTTGCATCCTATTTGAGTACCAAATCTCATTCATTAAAGCTTTTGCCAATAGCCTTTCCATCAAATGTTCTCTTAGTTTGTGCTTGCTGAAGCTCCATAGTGCATATGCCATGCACTCTAATTTCTTCAATCTTCATTATCTTGGCCAACCTTACTGTCATGGGGTCACTTTTGCATACTTTCAATTGATGAGCTAGTTCCAATAGAGGCAATTCAAGAGACATCAACATCCTTGCTTCCTTTCCATAGACTAACATTAAAGGTGAATTAAATAACACCCTTTTTAGTGTTATTTGATCTACCTAGAGGTTATTTTAAGCTTGGTATGCCAAGATCAATAATTATCTTCCATGGTTTACTTGATGATGGGAACCAATTTCTTGTTAGTTGATTCAGACAAACCATTACCTTGGGGGTGATAATTTGAGGAGGTGATCAGATGGATGTTATGTCTGACCATCCATTCACTGATCTTGGCTTAAAAAAACTAGTGTATTGTCTGAGACAATAGTGGCTAGAACATCGAATCTTGTGATAACACTTTTGTAAAATTCCAAAATGGAAACCTCATTTGCTTATTTTAATGATTTTGCCTTTATCTACCTTGTGAAGTAGTCAGTTTCTATGAGGATCCATTTGTGTCCAGTTATCTATGGTGGATTTATCATGCCAATGAAGTCTAAGCCCCACTATGCAAAGGGTTGATCAGCTTGTATTATGCATAAGGGTACGGTTGTCAATTTATTCTTGCCTATAAAGAAGGTGCACTTCTTGCAGTCGTACACCCATGTGTGCACATATTTGAATAGATTTGGCCAATAATAGCCAACTCACATGATTTTAACTATAGTGGTCTTCAATGAATAATGGCCTCCTGACGGTCCATCATGGAAATCTTCTATTATCTTATTCACTTGATCTTGATCTATGCATCACAAGAGGATTCTAGTTATATCTCTTCTAAAAAGTGTACCATTGATTAACACATAAGGAAAAACTTATTATCTAAAGTGTCTATGCTTGGATTTATTCAAGCCCTGCAAGTACACATTGGTCTGAAGGAAGATCCTTATGCTCTCAGTCTAGCTCATTGGGGTGCCTTAGTCTTCTGGTTGGCTCTCATGCAGTGCAAGAACTATGTAGTCTTTGTTCTTCACATCCTCTACTAGCTAATCACAGAGTCATTTTCCTTGCACCAGCTTAGTGATATGGATGTCTATGTCATATTCCATCACCTTTGTGACCCAACCATCTTTCTTCTCACTAATTTCTTTGCTAAATAAGAACTCCTTTATACTTGATTATGAGACTATAAGTAGGATATTATTTTTGGAGGACATATGATTGAACTTATTGAGTGCTCTTATTACCACAAGGGTGTTATTATCTATAAAGTTGTACCATAGCTCATAGTCCTTGAGCAATTGGCTAAAGAAGGTAATAGGTTGCTCTAGTTGATCATTGTTCTGCTGCACAAGAATAATTGAGATGCCTTCAACTCCACCAAATGCAAGGATGAAATCCTTACTCTAATTTGGGTTTATCAATGCAAGATATTCTATGATTGCACACTTGATGGCCTTGAAATTTCTTCAACCTTCTTGGGCCTATCTGAACGTAAAAATCTTCTTGAGCATTGTTGTGAGTGGCTTGACCAATGTTGTAAATCTTGGCACAAATCTTTTGATGAAGTTTATTTTTCATAAGAAGCTTTGGAGACCCTTCTTATGACCTGAGAGAGGGAGTAATGGAATGGCCTCAACTCATTTGGGATCAATTGTGAGTCCCTCTTTAGAGATGATGTGTCCCAAAAAATTTCCTTCTTACATTGTGAATATGCACTTTTTAAGGTTTAAAGAGATCTAAAACTCTCAACATTTTTCAAAGACTTTATCTAGGTGACATAAAAGATCCACTGCACGCTTTGAGAAAATAGTAATGATCAAGGTATACCAAGATGATGTTCTTGAGGAGTCCCTTGAACACCATATCCATGGCCCTTTAGAAGGTAGTTCTTGCATTTATCAAACCAGAGGGCATCCTTTGGTATGCATAGGTACCCCACTTAGTGGTGAATGTTATCTTGAATTGATCACATTCCTACACAAGTACCTAGTTATAGCCCAAATAACCATCTAACAGTAAAAACCTTTTCATGCCTGTGACTGTTTATAGAATTTTCTCCATTGGTAGAAGGGGGTAGTATTTTTTGAGGAAGGCTTTGTTCAGGTCCATGAAATCTATACACAATAAATCTCTCCATTCTTCTTGTGCACTAGGACTAGATTGGCTGACCATGAGGAATGTATGATTGGAAATATTATGTTGGCCTTAATGAACTTTGAGAGATCCTTCCTTATTAAGGGATCAAGCTTTGGATTAACTGGGCTTTACTTCTACTTGATTGGCCTAGTATTGGGGTCGAGCTCAATCGTATGCTAGGCTAAACCTAGATCAAAACCTTTGAGGTCTTTATAACTCCATGCAAAGATATCATCATACCTTCTACTTATCTCAATGATTTTTTTAACTTCAGATGGGGATCACACCTTATCGACTTTCAAGAGCTTGTCGCTGGAGATAGCCATTGGCTTGAAGATTTCCTCCTTCACTGTCATGTTTCTCTTATACATTTTTAGCTAGTCATTAGAATTAAATATACTTTCTAACGTGACTATCCCCTTAGGTAAATTGTGTCCCTTTAGTTAAATGATTTGATCTCTGTATTAAGCTTAGAGTCAAGGTTGATTATTGGCATATAACTTAGCTTCATCTTGTAAGAAGTCAATAATTTTTTCATCGCTCTCGAACACCTACCAATTACTTATGTTATCTTAAACTATTGGTGTAACTACAAGTCTTAAGAGCTACGCATACTCATTTTTTATACCATGCAGGAGGCCATATTATGCACCCATGGTTGAGAGAATATCAACATCATCATTATGTGCCCTTGGTATGGAATGGATATTGAAAGCATCAAACCCTTCGATCATGTCCCATGCCCTATGTTTATAAGCTCTTAATAGATTATTTTGGACATGTTATGTGCTTTAACCTAGTTTAGCACTAGCTCATTATCTTCAAAAACATGTAACACCTTGATTCCTTTCTTATGCACTTATTGGATACCCTAGATTAGGGCCTCGTACTCGATAACATTATTTTTGTAGCCAAACTACAATCTAAATGCATGAAAATATTTGTCCTTTTAAGGGGTGACCATTACAACATCAAATCTTGCACCATTTTTGCTTTGAGATCCATTGAATTATAATTTCCATATGCCTTCAAGGTCTTATTGCACCTTTACAAGGTTAGGTAGCAAGTGTCTTCCTCAAGAATTAAGTATGTGCATAGTCTTATTTCTTATGGATTGTCATACAAATCACACATAATGCTCGTATGCCCATTCATCACAAAAGTCATCTGGGACCTCTTTAAGGGTTGTGGTAGTCTCATGAAGAATTAAATTCTCTTTTTGGTCAAATAAAATTTAGTTTGCATCAACCAGGTTAGGAGTGTATGGCTCTATGTGATTCTCTAAAATAGGATCAACCTTGATGGCCACCTTGGTGCCATAGCTAGTTTCAAGAAACATGTGTGACCAATTTGAGGATAGATATCTGCCCACCTTCATAGTGAAATATCTAGAGAGGCATATATCAAAGTAAGGGGGCAAGGTAATGATTGTGATGTTTTACATAATGGAAAGGCTCAGACATGCGTGTAGAGTGAGACTCAGATCTTTGATAATTCCCATAGTTTTGAACATTGTTTCATCCAATTGGATGACCCATTTTAAGATGGGAGAATATCTTATGCCTAATATGTTTGTAATTTTATTCAACATGACTGAGCTACTCACTCCCAAATTTGTCATAGAATTGTGTACGAGATGCTTATTGATAATGAGAGAGACATATAATAGGCGTAACTTATTATTTTTGTGCACTTTTTTCTTAGGTTAACATACACTTATGTGTGTAGTAGGCATAATCTATAATGGCTCATGAGGTTGGAATCGTCTTAGGGTGTATTATAGAAAATTCCTTTGGGAAGGAATAGCAAGAGCATCCAATATGGAAACATATACTCTAGTCTTCTTCATCTGCTTGACTATGTTAAAGGGGGTTTAAATCCCTTTAATCTACACCTTTTTAATTGTGGTATCTTCTCATACCTATGCACTAGTTTAGGGTTGGATCTCTTTCTGCACAACCTATTATGTATAGATTGAAGATTTTGTAAGTGGTTTGACTTGGGCATATATGCATTGAACTTGGGGCATAGAAGTTAAAGGTGCTAAAGAAGAAGGATCCTCCACCATTGTTCTCTTTCTGAATATTATGTTAAAATTATCTAGGTTACTTCTTACACTCGACACTTCATTTTGATTCACATAATTAAAGTCACACTCTTAACAATTTAAGAGGGTGGATCAATCTTGCTCTAGTATTTGTGCATTTGATTCATCCCTTGGTTGATATGAAATAAATGGAGGCTCCTGAGGAGGTGGCACATTCTATATTATAGGTGCCTCATTTTTAGATTCATTCATGCACACAACTTGATCATGTCACTGATTGCTCAGATAGTACCATCCATAGTCCTGTGTAATGTTATTCTACATAGGTACAATATTTATATAAGTAATTATAGTGTTAGGATTTGGTGCATAGAGTGGTTTATTATATGTGAGTTTATTCTAAGTTTGCACAATAAGTTGGTAAGGAGGCATGTTTGATTAATATTATTGGTTAAAGGGTTGATAAAGCCTAGAATGTTGTGATTGCTACCTTTTGAGTGCCACTAGCTCATTTACAATGCTCTTTAATAAATGGGAGGTAGGACTTGACCTCATGCATCTCACTTAAGGGCATAGAAGTTGATGAAATTAGTAGGCTGACAATAACAAGAATGGGGACCAAAGTTAAAATGAGACATAGGGCAATTGAACTTGTACACGGGGGCTTAGGATATAAGGGCATAGGGGGTTTGGGTGAAATTTTACCTATTTAAATCATGCAATTTTCTATGCACATAGTGACCTCATAGGCATCTGGTAGTACCATGCCACCCATAGATTAGATCATTACAACCACATCATTATTCAACACTCTAAAAAGGTATAAGAATGTAGTGTTGGGATTTGGCCTCACCAAGAGTGAAACTTGGTCCCACGTCCTCTGGAATATGAAGTTGAAGCCGACCATTTAATCATGTGGATCCCTTTTGATAGTTGTGAGCTACTCCATCAGTGATAGGTGGTCACTCTTTTCTTCAAATTACCTGCATAGTGTCTTACCCAACTCATCCCAATTGTGAATAGAACTAGGTTACAAGCTACGATACCATTGGATCACTCTCCTTTTTAAAGAAGAGGCAAAGAGTTGCACTGTGATGTTGTCTTTGATCACATTGTGGATGAATAAAATATTTGCTATATCTTGTATGTGATCTACAAGCACATTTGAATTTTATCTAGTAAAGTAGGGGATGCTCTTAAGAACAACTATGGGAATATCATCATACTCAAGAAGGTTAAATGGGATGCCTCCATTAAAGGGAATAAAGGGTTGGTTTCTATGCCTAAACATGAATGGAATAGGGAATAATCTTCATCTATGTGTAGGGAAATGACCAAATAGAGGTGTAGACTAAACTCTAGGAGAAGGTCATCTTACATCGCTATCCCTTCTGATAGGAAATAAATATACTCTAACTCCCCTTCATTTATAATCTATATGTATCTCAATAAAATGAAAACTAGTGCCCCTTGAAGATGATCTCATTTGTCTTGGCATATAGATGAAAGGTTGATCTTTTCAAACAAGGAATACTTAGAATTGTCAAGTGCTCTACAAAGTGTCTTCAACACTTGAATCATTGGGAGTAACACCAATATTTCAACCAACTTTTGAACTTGGTCCCACCGTGCATGCCAAAAATTGTTATCACTTGAACTATGTACCCATTGAATTGGAAGATGGTTCAGTGAGATAATGGGATTGTCCCCCAAGGTGTGGGATACTTACACTCCTTGGGATGAACCTCTGAAGTAGTCCAACTTCCTTCTATGCTAGATGTACTTGATTTAGGACCAACACATAAACCTACAAAGAGCAAAATTAAATCTACAACTACTGCTAAACCTAAACTTTACAAGTGGAAAAAGGAGAGAAAAGGTAAGAGGGTTGTTGCAATGAAAAAAGGTGATGCACCAAGAATAGAGCGATCACCTCACCTGGTTAATGACACAATAAGACTAAAAGACTGGATATAAGATCTTAAAATTGAGTACATTGCATAAGTGTTTTACATGGAGGTAAGGGAACATAGTGCAACACTAAGAGGGATGACAAACAGTCCATGGATAATGCCTACATAAACCCATGCATATAAAACATGAGACTTGTAGAGACTTTCAGTTTTGCACAAAGGTGTGAAGTGAGGATGGCAATGAGAGGGACAAATATCCATAGATAAGGATCTATTCTAATTTGGTCCCTTTTATATCCAATCGAGCTCAACTACCATCCCCATTTATGGTAGTCATCTACCAATCCACCTAGACTAATCGATTGATGTTGGACTACACAGGTGCATCTTTAGGTTCTACCCTATCATCTCATGTAGGTAACAAAGTTTTTATGCATGTCCTACTTTGGGACCATATGTGTACTAGCCCATGTACACTCCCTTATTTTTGGGGTCTTGTATGTAGTTACACACATATAGTTAAGTACATTCTACACAAAAGTGTGTGCACTAAAGATTATGTAGATGGTCAGTTGCACAATGCAATTGCAAGTTTGTGAAGGGCATTAAGGAAGATCTTATATGAAAATGAATAATGGCCCAAACTAATTCTATGCCTAGTCTCTTCTGATGGTCTCCATAGTCTGCACCTTCATCTAATTTGTGCTAGCCAATGAAGGGGATGGTACACAACTGAGATCATAGTCTGCATTTTACAAGGGTAGAGATGTGAAACTCCTGATTTGTAATGAGACTCCACCATTTGAGTGTGAGGAAGTATTTGAATTAGAGTGTGCAAGAATATTTGAAGATATTGAGTGTGCACTCCATGATTTGGAGTTGCTCCTTGTACACTTCTCTCTTTCATTGCTTGAAGTCATGGAGAACCGTGTGCTTTGATATGCACACTCTGTTGGTGTAATGAAGGATATTGATATGGGGTGCACATTAATAACTCCTTATAGGCATGAATGAACACTTAATCAATGTGTTAACCCATGCTAACTATTGAGTATAGGCATAGATGGGAACCATCTATGTTTAGACTCACTTTTAGTAAAATCAACACTGCATAAATGTTCAACTTCTTATGTGGTCCTTATGAGTTTAGTGCCTACTCAAGGGGTGACTTGGAAAGTTAATAAGAATAAGAAAAACAAAGAAAAAGGACACAATATCAATTTAGTTTCTTAAAAAGCCATGATATGGGAAATGGAGGCAAAAAATGCCACTCAATCCATAAATTTTTAATATGGTATGACCTGAACACTATGAATCATTGTCTAGGATGAGATTGCATTAGAAGATATAAATGTATTTATGAACAAAGGAGGAGCTCACTCAAAGTCATCCATTGTGGATATTGTTAAGAAGATGCTATATACGAGATGGTTAAGAGGATTTTATATATATTCAAATATAAGACTCTTCTACAGAGTTAAGATTCAAGATAGATATTCTGAACACTAGAGAGGGCTTTTTCTTTGACGAGGAGTATTTTATACAATGTGGACTATGTTTGATGGTTTAAATAGAACCATCCAGATACATACAAACGTGTATGATGGAACATGTAGGCATGTATTAAATGTATATGTGATCACTAGATACTTCAACCATATTTTGATTTATTGTTGTGATTTGCATATAATTTTGGGATTCCTATAGTGATAGTGGTAGCATTGCATTTTTATTTGGTCATCTTTGCCTTTTAGTTTATAGTGAAGTTTGTTTTGGTAGATATGGGTTCCTTGAATTAATAATAGGTACAAGTTTTGGTTTCATGTTCATAAATGTACATGTTTTTGGTGTCAGCATGGTGCTACTTCGTGATTCATGAATTTTTGGCATGCCATAGTTATGACTGCCTTGTATTTGGTGTCACTAGCTTAAAAATCTACCTTATAGTCCTCCCTTTGACCCCATTCCTATTTTGGTTGCTCACAGCATATGCCTTTGGCCTAGTCAAAGATGCTCTATTCTCTAATGTCATTGACATAGATGAAGATGTATGATTTCTTTCAAAATATTCCATCGGTCCATAAATATTGGATGAAGTAGAGTAATTATTTTGGGGATTTACACACATATTTATATGATTCGTTAACTCATTCCTTGATAAGAAAAATGACAAATTGTTTTCTACTTCCAAATGAGTGAGGTTGTTTACTTGAAATGTCAGAAAAGCTCTGAGTAATATCTAGTATGTTTATGTAATATAAAGGTTTTTTTAAGGTGATGTCTACATTATCTTAATTACCATCTCATACATTTTGAAATCTTTGAAAAAACTCATCACACAGGGGAGGGGATTTGCTCATCAAATAGGCCTTCAAAATTCTTATTATGTAGTGTTTTTTAATCTTCATAGTTTAGATTTTAGGTGATTTTCATTTTAAATTTTAATTTATAGGTGGTATTCTTGTTTTGAAACATATTATATATTCACTTACAGTTCAAATCTAGTCTAATGAAGTACATAAGAATTTGCAAAAAAAATGGAAATAATGAGGAAAGACTGCAACAAATATGAAATGTGATATCTACTTTTGAATCTGGCATAATAGCTTCACTACCAAAACGTGAATAGAAAGAACAAACTATAGATATACCACACACTCATTGTTAGTCATTTCCCAATTTGAGGATTCAATAATTGTCAACATTTGAAAATTTAGGAAGAGTTGAAAATAAACAAAGTAAAGATAATATCAATTTAGTTTTTACAAATTCTGGGAATTAGACAAACAAAGAAAAAGGACACAATATCAATTTAGTTTCTTAAAAATC
The DNA here is from genome assembly GCA_037957365.1 of Torreya grandis. Taxonomy (NCBI): domain Eukaryota; kingdom Viridiplantae; phylum Streptophyta; class Pinopsida; order Cupressales; family Taxaceae; genus Torreya; species Torreya grandis. The sequence goes on from JARHVA010000260.1 coordinate 627,109, forward strand.
CATGAAAGGGGAAATAGAGGTGAAAAAGGCCACTCAATCCATAAAATTTTAATATGGTATGCCTTGAACACTATGAAACATTGTCTAGGATGAGATTGCATTAGAAAATATAGATATATCTATGAACAAAGGAGGAGCTAACTCACAATCATCCACTATGGAGATGGTCAAGAGGATGCTATATAAGAGATGGTCATGAGGATGTTATATAAATTCAAATATAAAATAGTTATACAAAGTTAAGATTCAAGATAGATCTCCTGAAGATTGAGAGGGATTTTTCTTTCATGAGGAATATTTTCTACAATGTGGACTGGGTTTGATGGTTTTAATAGAGCCATATGGATAAATACAAGCATGTATGATGGATCATGTAGGCACCTATTACATGTATATGTGATTCTAATGAGATTGATGATAGTTCATCAATAGATGCTTGCCTTATGATTGCACCTTAATATTATGCCGATGATATTACCAAAATGAAGTGGATTAAGATTTAATCAAAAATTTATCTTGTTTGTTGTGATTTGAGGGTACTACTAAATGAGTCCTCATATTTTTATATGATTTTGAATCTAGGTAAAATAGTATGCTTATTATAATCGGTTAAGTCTGTAGGTATGTTGTATTTAAGGGCTGATTTATATTATGTATTGGCAAGGTTAGGTTTACCTATAAGATTTTTAGGAGGGTTTGATAATTATATGAGGTAAATAAAATGATTTTTTCTTGGGATCTTCCTAAAAATAATTGTCATGCACAAAGTTGGTGAATCAATTGATCTAAATATTTTATATACATGCAGTGCTATTTTTTCCAAAAAATGTATTTATAAACACCTAAAAGTGGTATTTAGATGCTAAGAGTTTTGCTTGAGATAACCTATTCCTAGATTAGCCCTAGAGATATCCTAGAGCCTTTATCACACTTTTCCAGCCATTATGTAGACCATAAACATCTCTAGTCAACTCAAACAGAGTCCCAAAATAGCATTCCCAGATCCTAACCCATTATTCCTAGTATCCTGCCAGCTAGACACTAGCGCCACATTAAGAACACTAGAGCCGCATGGTGCTAGTGTAACTTGCCCTAACTCTCCCGATTGGATATATTTTCAAATTTATGCCCCTCTTAAGGTCAGCCTAAGCACATTTTATTTTCCACAAAATCTATGCATCACTATAAATGTAAGACCATTACATCTCTATCCACTAGATGGAAAATAGATGCAAAAACCCTCTTCAAATAAGAAACAAGTTGAGTAAAATCAAGTTTATTAATCCCTATTCTACCCTACTTTTGTATACTACCATCTACAGCTTCCCTAAGCCCATATTTCAAATATTTTCAACCTTAAGCACACTCAAGGCATTCAAGACCACTATCATTTTAGCATTCACTTGGACTTGTAAAAAACACTAGGTGGGAGAACTACATCGGGATTGATCCCTCCTTAGAGTATTGGTATATATGCAACTCTCTTCATAATGGGTGTTGAGGATGTCCAACCTATCCTACTAATGAACACACTTTCTTTTATCTCATGCCATATTTGTAAAGAGGATTAGAGTTTGTATACTAAATTAAATATTCCAAGTACAATACAGAGTTCCAACTTCGTGCATGCAAGAATAGAACCCATAAACACAAGCACAGATGCTCCCAAAAATAAGCACAATCCTACAAAGAGGACACTAGCACCATTTTCAAGACACTAGAGCCATATGGCGTTACTATCTAGGTGGGGCACTATTGTCTAGTGAATAATTTAACCTAGGGACCCTATTAATGACACTTAGACCTATTTGTAGCCTAGTTTTTAATGCCCAAATCTTTTGTGATAGTTTTTTTCTAGAGAAGTTTCTATTTGCACATATTTATTACTATTTTTGAGAAAGTCAAAGCAAGTCAAATTCTCTAATAAATTAATGGTTATTTATTACATATTATTTCACTAATTTAAACAACTCAATCCTTTAATCTAACTTAGGATTTACATTAGTAAAACCCTAAAAAGTTAAAACATTTGGTGAACCCAACTTACTTCAAATATTGCTTAAAACCCTAGTTTTGTCTAGGGTGTAGCTTCTTTGAATTTTTGTGTACCAAATTAGGATTACAAACTCCTATTTTTTTAATTTTTTTTTCATAACCTAGCCCATTTAATCAATACCATTTCAGGGTTTCATTTCCCTAGGGTCTACATTTCCAAAATTTAGATTTCATACTCACATATCTTCTAATTTGTATAATTATGATTATAATGACAGAGGAATTTAATCACTTTTTTGTTGCAAAGTTTACTACTTTAATTTGCATGCTTGTTTCTTCTAATTCAGATTAAACTCATAAATGATAGATTCATGTATACATGATGATTTATATCAATTAAGATGTCTTTCATGTTTCATTCTTTATTTCACGTGCTATTTTTCTCATATGTGCAATACAATTAAGACACTATTCTTTAATCACATAGATAACTTATTACATCAAATAATAATTATACTACCTAAAATCAACAAATCTCCCTTAGATGCATTTTGCTCTTTGGTTCATTTTTATCCCTTTCATATCAATCTTAGACATATCAAAACATCATTGGTATCACTTATTCCTTCTCCTTCTCGATCACAAACATCTAGCCAATATCCCACATCTACTATTAGCTCTATGCTCTTAGTAAACCCTATGGTCCAAGTTATGATGTCCTCATGTGGTCCTGAATCTTGGCAGGTTTGCAATACCCATGGCTATACCTTTATTGATTATAGAAATACTCCAAGTACAATTTCCATTTTAAAGCTTTTACAACACTCTGACACATACAAAGATTTTTTGTATGTGGCACTCTATGATACTCAAGTACCTCAAACATCCGAGCCCACTTATGTTGCTTCTATTATCAATACTATGAAATGGTAAAAAAAACATATTTATTTTGAGAGAGATGACCTTACACATTATCAAATCATATATTTACATCTACCTTTCTATATAGCTTTGTGGATTAACGAATTAGGTGTCGAATGAGTTCTAGTTGACAATGGATCATGACTGAATATTTATAATATATATTTTTTACATTGTCTTAATATACATTCTATAGATTTGGATCCTTCTGATATGAGTATTCGAGGGTTTGAAAATATTCCATGTAAATATTTGGGTCAAATCATAGTAAACCTTACCCTCGAGCCTATACACTACCTACAACATGCCAATTTATGCATAATGATCTAAATTATAATCTCTTGCTTGGGAGACCATGGATTCACACTATGCATGTAGTTTCATCAACTTTACATGCATGTTTAAAATTCAACTATAGAGGTCATATATATACATGTCATATGGATAAACAACCATTCAATTATTTTTAACATATAGAGCCTTCACATAACTATATTCCTCACATGGATTTTTCTACTACAACACCCCAGTCTATAATTCAAAAGACACATAAATCTCCTAGTTATTTATAGTATGAGGGTAATAATTTCACTTCACCTTTTGCATTACGATATTTTTAGAAGATGAGATACAAAGGATAGGGCCTTGGCAAACATTAACAAGGAATCTTAAATCTCATTGAAGCATATGATCAATATGGCAAACAAGGACTTGGATATATGAATGATACATCTAATGCCAAACACTCTCACAATGATTTTCAACATATCATGTTTTGTCCACCTATTTTATGATCAATTTATATAGTGAACCATGTTTATACACTTTCATTTGTCTACCCTAATCTCATTGATGATATAGTTTCTCCAGATCTACCAATTCTTGATAAGTTCACTAAAGATGAGGCTCTCTTATAATTCTTAGGTGCATATGAGAATATCCCTTCCTTATATCATAAGAATAGGTTTCCTCATTCCATAAGTTCACAAGCATACTTTGGTGAGCATTCAAATGACTTGGATGATATATTACCCCATATAGATGATACAATCCCTAAAACACCATATAGTTTAGATCGATCTACGTTAATTAATGAAGAAATAATCAAATTTAATTATGGCACTAAAACTGATCCTTGCATCATACTATTGGATTCTACCTTACATAAATAAGAAGACATGAATATTCATCAGATTTTAATTGATTTTCTTGAAGTATTTACATGGGCTTATTTTGATATGTTTGACATTGATCCCTCAATTGCAATACATAGAATTATATTATATCATGATGCCAAGCCAGTAAAACAAAAGATTCATAAAATGCATCTTAAATTTGCTCTTCTTGTTATGGATGAGATCCAATAATTGTTATATGCTAGCTTCATTTGACCAATGACTTATCCATAGTGGGTTGTCAATATTGTTCCTATTGTAAAACCTATTGGACAAATCTGATGTTGTTATGATTCCATATACCTAAACAAATCATGTCCTAAAATGACTCTCCTCTACCAAACATATATATGATAGTCAATTCCACAATCGATTAATAGATGCTCTCCTTTATGCATGGTTTCATCGGGTACAATCAAATTAAGATCACTAAAGAAGATCAAGAAAAGACTTCTTTCACCACACCATGGGGCACTTTTTGTGATATAGTAATGCCATTTGGATTAAAGAACATCGATGCAACTAACCAACTTACTATGACACATATATTTCATGATCTCATTCATAAGACAGTCAAAGATTATGTTGATGATTTGTTGGCAAAGTCAAAAGAGTGACAACATAATGCAATCAATTTGCCATAAATTTTTAAAAGACTAAAAAAATATAATGTTTGACTCAACCCTAAGAAATGTGTCTTTGGAGTTTCCTCGGGGAAACTTTTGGGATTCGTTATATCTCAATGCAACATAAAAGTTGACCCTAAGAAGGTCAAAACAATCATGGATATGCCTCCTCCTACTAATCTGAAATAACTTCAGTCCCTCCAGGTGAAATTCAAGCAATTCATCACTTTTTGGCACAACTTACAAATAAAACTCAATCATTTACTAGACTACTTAACAAGGATGTTAAATTTGAGTGGGACATCACATGTCAAGAGAGCTTTGATACACTTAAACAATACTTACTCAACCCCCCTATCTTGGTCCCACCCATACCTGGTAATCCACTTCTACTATACCTCTAAATGATAGATCACACATTGAGAGCACTCCTAGCACAACATGATGATCAACATAAAAAAATAACACTACATCAATTGTACACTAGTTGACTATGAGTGAAATTATCCAATATTTGAAAAGCTTTGCTTGGCACTAGTATTTTCTACTCAAAAACTTTGTCACTACATGATTAACAATGAGACACGAATCATTATGAAAGTTGATCCTTTAAAATTTCTCATGTCAAATACACATCTTTTGAGACATATTACAAAATTGGTTATTTTACTTACAAAATTTGACCTCAAAATCATATTACAAAAATAGAGAAAAGTTTAAGTAATTGTAAACCAATTGGCAGTAGCTCCATTAATCGATACAAATCCTATTAATGATGATTTCATTGCATAAAATACCACTTCAGATACATGGATAATGTTCTTTGACATTTTTATATGTGTATTTGTTGTCAACACCAAAATTGTTTTCAACGATCCCTTGGGACACACAATACCTCTAGTATACTGACTCAATTTTTCATGCACTAACAATATCTCAGAGTATGAAGCTCTTATCTTAGGCCTTCAAGTAGCTTAAGATCTTAAGATTAAATCATTAAAGGTTTACAGGGACTCCCAATTAATTGCTAACTAAGTCACAGATATTCACCAAACAAAAGAAGAGCACCTGATACCTTATAAGAACATGGTGCAATGTATACAGGTTTGGTTTGATAATTTCTCTATCGAGAACATCCCAATCAAAGAAAACTACCACATTGATACAATGACAAGTGCCGCATCATTAATCCCCATCGAATATATGAAAACTAGGCTCTTTTTACTATTAAACAATTACAATCTTTGTTAGTATCCCATGCGGACCTTATCGCTCTAATAGTCCTAGTTACCACACGTAGTACAACACCATTTGAATGGTTCTCTAACATATACACTTTTTGAATAGGTTTATCACACCAGATACTTATACAAATAATGAAAAGCATAAACTACAATGAAACTCTCTTTGATATGTCATCATTAGCATTGATTTATTTAATATATATTTTGATGGATACTTACTCTGATGTTTAATTACTGAGGAAGCTAAATTGGCTATTTGACAAATACATGATAGTGATTGTGTTAGTTATTTTAGCAGTAAGGCAATGCCACATAAGTTACTCAGACAAGGTCACTATTGGCCAACCATGGAAAAATAATTTCAAGAATATGCAAAATTATGTAACAAATGTCAATGCCATGGCAATTTGCACCATGTACCTTCGGATCAGCTTTAACTTATCATATCGCCATGGCCATTCATGCTATGGGGATTTGATCTGATTGATAAGATAATCTTAGAATTCATAGGAGTCCACAAATTCATTATCATATGTACTTAATATTTTTTTAAATGGGTAGAAGCCATCCCATTACAATAAACAAATGGCGAGCATATTTATCAGTTTCTCATGACCAATATTATTTCCCACTTCAGTCTCCCAACAACCATAATTATAGATAATGTAACCTCTTTCAAGAATATAATAGTGAAAGAGTTGTGTGCCAAATATAAAATCTGACACACATTCTCTACACCATACTACCCATAAGGTAATAGTCAAGCAGAGGCAACAAATAAGACAATCAACAATATTCTTAGTAAAATAGTTACCAAATTTGGTTATGACTGGCATAATCAAATAATCTATGGACTTTGGGCTTACTATACCAACATACATACACCAATAGGAGCTACTCTTTATTCACTTGTATATGACACAAAATCCATTATCCCATTGGAATTAGAAATCCCATCTTTACAGGTTTCTTTAAAAGGGTTCATCATAGATGATCAATATAGAGAGTGACATATCCATGAACTATAACAGTTGGATCACACACATATACAAGATACATATAATTTTAGAGATTATAAAAAGTGAATCCAAAGAACCTATAATAATAAAGTCCACAACAGGGAATTCAAAATCAATGATCTAGTGTTAAAAGAAAATCTCAAAATGTCAACGTCAAAGAAGAGAACAAAGGAAAGTTTAAACCAAATTGGCTTGGACCATACATCATCACATAAAATCTTAGCCCAAAAGTATATCATATAGCTTCACTTGATGGCAAGGCAATCAAAAATCCATTGAAAATCATGCATCTAAGGAAGTTCTACATATAAACAATGCACTATTCATTGTCATTTTACTTATACATACCTTCTTCTCTTTTGTTCCTTATACATAGTTTATTTTCATTTGCTTTTACATAAATTATTTTTAGAAAATACAAAAATAATATAACATGTAAAAACATAAAAACATTCAAATATTACTCAGAAAACACAAAATTTATAGATTATATGCATTGTTATGTTTACATTTCTTCTACTTGCCAGACATTACATATGCTAGCTATCCTAATATATTCATTTTTATCATACATACATGCTTTACTTGTTCTTTTTAAGTGCTTACAGATTACATATAAGACTTTGGTCCTCTACACCAATCCAGACTTGCTATCATCTATCCATTGAGGGCATATACACTGATCCAAATTTATTCATTTGATACATCCACCCACTCAGGGGCATCTCATACATAATTCCTAATATCAGGTTCTATCCTTACATTCTATACATTCCAAAATATGCATTGATATATCTTGATATTGATCATTGCTAATCATGCTTAGATTTTTTCAACTATCACTAGTTTAGACTCAACATATGTATATCTTAGCATTTACATAGATTTGTAGTACATAGTGATGAATGTTTTCATTTCTTGCTTTCCTAATTTAGACTTGATTGTGTTTTCTATGCTTCTTCTATTTGAGGGAATTTAAATATGCCATTACTCTTTGGCTCTATGCCACTTCTATATATGTATGCCTGTGACATGTGCCCATATCCCTTATATGTGTTTTCTTGATTACATATGCGGTCATTTGAACATGTCCTTCTATGTGTCTTTAATCCAAATTGATTTTTTCTTGTATATGTAGACATTTGAACATATCCTTGTATGTCTTCTATGCTCAAATTTAGTGATATGTGCACATGTCCCTTGTATTGTGTCCCCTTGGCCTACTTTTGTGTGCCTAATGAGTTCTATATGTATGCTTTCTTGTATGCATCTTCACCATGACACTTGTTTTTGCTTGTCACACACACTGGTTTTTGATGCCATGAGAGACCTCATGCATCTATGCTTTTGTTTCATGTAAATTTTTACTTAACTTCAAAAGAAAGAGAGAAAATAAACTTGATAGGGCTATGGTTAAAAAACTTGTTTGTTTGTACGTGTATTGAATCAGAAGATTATGAAGAGCTCCTCTTTGGCTTGGGAGGAAGACCTGTAGATAAGAAAACACTAAAGAAAACTTGTTTGTTAGACATATAGTTGGGTGGATTGCTTAGTAATAGCTAGATCATAGAGCGAGAGCTTCCTTAGGGGTTATCAATCCATTCGTTTTAAAGAATCATGTTGATACATCTATAAAGAAGGTGCTTGCATCAATAATTAAAAGGTAATTAAATCAAATACAAAAAAGCTTGATAGAAGAATAGACTAGAAATGATCTAATTAGTGATAGACTAATTAATACGAGTGCTAACAGGTCAGGGTATGCTTCAAAAAATCTAAAAGGGGTCTGTGAGTGGTCAGAAACATAAAAAAGTAGATTTGATTGGGTGTGGGTGGGTGAAATTAGCTTGATAGTTTTTCTACCATAGGTGACCATCAGTAGTTGGGGTAACCATCGGTGGTTATGCCTGACTGTCAGCAGCTAGGCTAACCATCGATAGTTGACTATGTATTTCTAGGTTTAATCAACACAAGATGATGGGTTTCCACAAATGGATTCTGAGAATTGGGTAAGGGCTATATTTTTTACAAAATAGAATAAAAACATGTGAATATTGACAAACAAACACTTGTCTTACCAAAATTTGGTTAGGTGGTGGGTGGTGTAGTTATCCTATTAGTGGAATCTGGCTTGATTCCAATAGAATAATGATACCAAAAAGCTTAGTTGAGAGGTGATGATGAGTTGGCTCTCAATAAGATGGTTGATAATGCTTGATAATGTTGATGACGTTGATTGACCTGCAAAAGAAAACTCTTGAATGCCTGAGCTCTTGATAATTATTATAGATAGATTTGAATTCCCAAGCCTCTCTCTCTTATAGGCATAAACAAGAGGTGGAAGTGAAGGTGTAACTGGGCCATCTAAATATAATTTGTGCATACAAAGGCTTACAACACAAATTAGACAAGTTATATTTAGAAAAGTGTCGATAGAGCTTGCATGCTCTTGGTGAGAAAATGGATCCCAATTGTCGATGGTCAAGGCTGATAGTTGATGGTCAGGGTCCATAAGGATAGGGTCTTGAAGGCTAGGGTTATTTAGCTAGGTGTAACTAAGTATAGATTGGTTGGTTTAGGCTCGATAGGTGTAGGTAAGTCATAAGAGTGTGAGGGGTACCTCTAGGGTTACTTCAACATTCAAAATCACAGGTGTGTGGATTTTTGGTGTCTAAATTTTGCATCTTTTTTATTGTGTGACTTGTATGAATGACTTACAAAACAAAAATGGAGTATGGGTCATTGGTTTGGTTGCCCTGAGAGCAGGAGGAGGTGTTTCCCCTCAAACTAGGAGTTAGTGAGGTGAAGTTGAAGTGGGTACAGGTTTAGTAAGTGGTAGATGGTGAGTCACTATGTAGTGACATGAGTTTACACATGTGAGACACAAATATGTGCACAAAATCTGATAAAAGGGATTGATAATTGAGATTATGCATATATGAGGTTGCCAATGTTTATAAAAATAAGGGTCGATGCTAAGAAGGATAAGTGATGAGTGAACTACTTGACTACCTATAGATGTGGTGGTTGGGAACACTCGTAAACGTAAGTCTCTGAAGTGATCTTTGTGTATCCGATAGGTATCCAAGGTAGGAAGTGCTTCTGGAGAAAACATAAATGGGTCAAGTGTCATGGGTATCTGAGGTTGGAAGTGCTCCTAATGAGACACAAGTGGGTCAATATCTATGAGTTGGAATAAAATGCAAAAGGGTCAACATGGCAATGTTGTCATTATAGCTAAAGGACTAAGTAAAAAGTGTCACAAAATTGTGTACCAGATGGGCCAAAGAGACCAATGGTGAGGTGATGAGGTGGTCAGGATAGTGGGAGAAAGTCATCTCCAAAAATTATTCAAGAGCCTGAGGTAAATTGCTTGAAATGTGGAGGTTACAAGTAAAAGGTGAAATTAGGTTTCTAGGGTATCCTGATCATCGGCGGTCAAGGTCCCTAGAAGGTGATCATTGATGCTCACCTTGACCATCAATGGTTAGGGGAAACCCTAAAAGTTTAGGGGGTAAAAGTAAAAAATAAAAGTTAATTATCATTTTACTATTGTGTTGTGTTTGACTAAGCTCTAGGTGATTTCAATGCTTTATGAAGAAGGCTCATGCTGAGGTGGGCATTGCTCATTATCTAGAAGCATGAAGTAGATTCCATGGGTCTAGGATGTAGGGAGCATGAGGACGCGACCATGCACCTACGTGAGGGCTTAGACCATAAAGGATCTCATAAAATGAGGTAGGGGTACACTAAATTGGTAGATAGATTTGATTTTGTTGTGGCTTGTTTTTACATGGGGGGAGGTCTTTATATTTGTTGTTTGGGCTTGCATGCCCTAGGTATGGGTTTGGGAAAATGGGGTGGGTAGAAGATCAAATTGATGGGGTGGGTGGGTGATTGGGTAGTAGGCTAGTTGGCTAGAGTGCTTAGGCTAGTTGTAAGTTGAATTGGTTCCCTATTCAGGGTCTTGGTAGGTTTAGGCATTATAGCCATATAATTCCCATAAGTGACCTTCGAGGGTCAAGCCTAACCATCGATGTTTGAAACCCTAGGAACTAGGGGTCCTCAACCATCAATAATCAGCATGACCACTAGTGGTTAGCTAGGATAAGCTACCCTTTGGTAAAAATGTTTAAGTGTTGAGGGCTTGCTTTAGGATAGTACAAGGTGAATTGCTTAATACTTAGGGTTGGGCTAGGGGATTAGGTTCAAAATTTGGTCAAATGGGTTAGTTTTTATGATTAGGTATAGAAGGCTAGGGTTAGGGGTGATTTTAAAAGATAGGGTAGACTAGACTAGTTAGGGTATAAACCAAGTGATTTGATTTGGTGTAGGCTTGGGAGTAGATATAGATGCATGACTATGTGCCATGAATATTCCTTATGATGCTTGAGGGGATGACTGTTGATGACTGGGCACATATGGAGGTAGTAGGGATGGGAGGGATGAGGCACTACCAACACATGCCTAGGGATGCATCCATAATAGTAGTGCTCATTGAGAGATGGGATCCCGTTACTAATAACTTCTTACTATCGATCGAGGATATGACTATCCCCTAGATGATGTCCATAGGATCACTCAGCTCCCACTACGTGGTGAGGTGATTTACTAGATTGAGCAGGATGAGTAAGATGAGTATGTTGAGTATCTATATAGAGATGATAATGACCAGGTCCACTGGCACTCCAGAGGGTTTAGTTATATACCACTATATGAGAGGGCTCCCAAAGAGAGGAGACTTATGATGATGCTGATGATTATGGTTACTTGCTTTGGGTTTATAGATTATAGTAGTGGGAGATTCCCCTATATATTATTGGCTATTTTGGTTGAGATATTGCTTGGGAGGATAGTATTTGTGTGGGTACAAGTGTTGTTGGTCTAGATTTATAGAGAGATGTAGGGGTTCAGATACCACAACAGGTATGGCATCAGTGTGGGCATGGTTTTGCACTATTGGGATTATGAACACATTTGGGTTTTGAGGATTATGGGATTGCCATAGATGGGGTACACACAACTAGATTTCCCTATGGGATTTATGAGGTGGAGGGATGATTATGCTGCATCAGGGGCTAGAGGTGGAGCACATGATGTTGAGTGGTTCAGGGCTACCCTAGGTGGATTAGTAGCTATAAACATCATATGGAGGTCATACTTATAGGTCCCTATCTAGCTAGGCTACAAGAGGGAGACCCTCAATATACAAATCTATAAGTGGATAGTGGGCTATTGAGAGGGTGAGGTGGAGTTGATTCCCTTCGATCAAGTGTAGTGCCAGTTCAGCTTGTTACAAGTTATTCCAGGTCCACATCCATAGTATAAGAAGTAAGACTTGAAGGTTCAATTACTGGTGCCCCAACTTATTCAAATAGTTTTAGTTGGTGGCTTTGAGGAGCTTACTTTTAGGGCTCTCATAGATGATGTAGGGTATATAGATGGATCCATGGCTTGGTACAAGCCTATCTATGTAACTGTGGATGTGGGTAGAGATGACATAGGGGTGGCACTGATGGCTGTAGATCTAGTTGACTAGGGTGGATAGGCAAGGGTAGCATTGCCCATGGTTCAAGCTCAGGTATAAGATCTCAAGGATAGGTGGCCACATTACAGGTCCAAATTCAAGCACTATATGGTCAACTCACCACCATTACAGGTGAGAGAGATCTACTTAGATAGAGGAATGAGGTAGGTGTAGTAGTAGTAGGAGGGCCACCAGACACAGTGCCTCAAGCATGTTATCTAGCTACCATAATGGAACTCATATATTATGAGGTGATGGTATTAAACCAGCTACCCTAGGATATGAGGTATGTAGAGTACAAAGTGGGCTTGGCTGGTGGGCCATCGATGGCTACTCTAGGTCAATGGGCTTCTACAATGGGACAAATAGGGTCCCAAGGGGACTGCACTAGGTACAGGTGTAGATGGGGCCAACAATAGTGGTGCAGGCCCATTATTATGGTTAGATATGCTATCGTGATGTATTATTTTGATATCAACCTAAGCGTTGATGTAGTGAGATGTATATTTTTTGAGAGAGCTGATAAATTGTTACATGTATGATTTTTTTATGATTCAATGTATATGATGTATGTTTTTTGATGTTTATGTAGGATGGATGTTTATGGTTTATGATTATGGCTTATGGTTTTGGTTTATGTTTATGGTGTTCTACTTAGTAGCTTAGGTATGATGATCTAATTATGCTTATTGTTATGATATGATATGTTATGGATGGATACATATTATGGCTTTATTTATGGTTATATGGGTGAAATGGGAAATGGTATATGCCCTAATGTTTTGCTCAATGATTTGGTTTATGCTTGTGATGGTGTAATGGTATGCTTATGGTTTATAATGTGATTGATGTTCATGGTTTGCTATGATATGTTTACATTGACTCATTGATGGATATATGTTGTTGCTTGTTGACATAGTTCATGATGTGGATGCTTTTGATGTGATGTTTATTGTTCGTGCATATAGTGATAGGCTTACATAAACTAATAAAAGATAAGAAAATGAACACAATGCCTTTTCATTGGTAAAGATCAACACAAAACCAAAATTTGGATTGGCTTAGTGAAAATAAGCCTTTCCAAAGCTTTGCATTAGCATACTTAGGTTGATAGATAGGGATGCTGATTACATTGTGTCAAGTAAGCTCATAGTCCCATGCACGTGACATGTGGAGGGAAAATGGGTGAAATTGAGACCTATAGGGAGACTAATATGCCTTTTTTGTAGGTGTCCAAAGAGGTAGTATAAACAAGTCTATGTTCATATATAAAGTATAGAATGAATGATGTGGGAAGTATACTAAGTAGAGCCGATTGTGGCTTTCCAAGATTATTGCATTTATGAGAGCTGATTGTGGCTTTAAAAATTGATTTTGCTCCTGCCTTTGCTTTTACTTTTGATTTTGCTTGAGGGTCGGGGAAGCTAATCAATGCAAGAAGCTTCCAAGAAAATTTCTAGCTTTGACAAATGCTTTGTTTATCCATCCTTCATGGGAGTGGTCTAAGTTTATGTCCCTAGTACAAATGCTTTTGATAGCTGTCCTTCAAGGGAGCAACCCACCTTACATTTTAAAATTTTGAATAAGTTTTCAATAGTTGTCCTTCAAGGGAGTAGTCTATGAATGCTAAGAACGACCCATGATTCATTTTTTTAATTTTTGATATTGCCTTTTGATTTTGTTTGATTTGGATTGACATAGACTTGCTCATACATGCTCAATGGATTACCCATATGAAAGAAAAACTAAGCTAACATGAAGGTTATATAGGTGAAAAGGAGGCATAGGTGACAATGACCATAGGAACTAATCTCAAAGAGATGGAAAGTACTGTGAGAATCATGCCATGGATAGAGCCATGGTATCCACAGTTCAAGATTATGCTATAATTGTGACAGATAATCACATGATTCAGCTTTAGTCAGTTGCCCCTAAAAAGAGGGGAATAAATGTGGTTGTAAGGGATGAGCTTAAGTTAGACAAATGATGATTGCGATACCTATCTAGTAATAAAAGGGATGCAAATACAAAGCATTGAGAGGCTCAAGTTATAGTTTGCCATCGAGAGAGGACAAATGATAAGCTCCTAATCCATACTTATGGGTAATGATGTAGGGTGAAATCTAATTGAAAGTAAGTTTGTCCCTTTTGCTTTTCTCCATATTAGTTACATGTTAGTTTTCCTTGAGGACAAGATATTCAATATTAAATTCTTGAACTTTTAGGTGTTTGTTATAGGCACGCTTTATTCATTCTTGATAGACACAAATATGGGAAAGGGTGGCCAAATGATGTTCATCAAGTAGCTCAAGTTAAGCTAAGCATTCTTGATGATAATCATCATTTGAGATAAGATCATGCAAAGATATGTGAAGAGAAGGTATTTGGACTTTAAGAGGCAATACAACCTCGACTCCAAACATGAGAGAAAAAGATGTAGCACCTGTAGGAGTTTGGATGCTAGTACAATATGCCCATAAGGCAAAAGGGATCTACAAGTGCCAATCCTAACCTGAGGCATTAACCATTTTGTAAGCATGTTGTTAAGGGTTTTGTTAGAAGATTCAGCTTGTCCATTTACTTGTGGGTGATAAGGTGATGAAAAGCTAAGTTTAATACTAAATATGTCACAAAGGCCTTGAACTTGTTTATTTTTGAAGTATTTACCATTATCTATGATGATCTTATGGGGAACACCAAAATGATAGATAATGTGATGGGTAATAAATTCGATAATATTTTCAACTTTTATCGAGACAAGGGGAATAACTTCTACCCATTTTGTGAAATATTCAATCATAGTAATGATAGAATGATGTCATTATGAAGAGTGGGGGTTGATTTCACTGATAAGGTCTAGACCCCATTGTGAGAAGGGAAAAAATTCTATAGAAACATGAAGACTATTGTTAGGTGCATGATGTAAATTGGTGTGTTGTTGAAACTTGACACACTTTTTCACATAATCAAAACACTTGGATGAGGGTGGGCCAATAATAACCTAGGTGGGAGGATATGTTTAACCACAATGAATCCACTAAAGTGCCCACCATAAATACCCTCATGTGTCTCCTTGATAGTGTTAGAGGCCTTTGGACCATGAAGGCAACAGAATATGAGGCCATCAAAACAATGTTTGCAAAGAATTCCTCCCATAATGGTGTAAGGGGATGTGCTCTAAATAAATGCTCGATGGACATTCCTAGAGAGGCCAGAGGGTACTATGCCAAAGTGAAGGTAGTTGAAGGTTTATTGATACTAAAGGTTAAGCGTAATCTCTTCCACACTAAAGATGGTTTGCATGTCTAATTTGGTGTAGGAAGGTTCGGTGAGGTGATGGATAATGATTGATAGTTTGGAGTCTGAAGGTGCCAATAGGATCTGAGAGGCAAGAGAAGCCATGGTATTGACAAACTTGTTGGTGGATCATGGGGTGGTTTGAATATGTTAGTGTTTGAATGAGGCTAAGAGTTATGTGACTAGTTGTCTATACAGTTACATCATTTCATTCTTACACTGGTAAATGTTGTTGACTTGGTTGACCATAAGTTAGGAGTCACCAAAGATATTGATTCTTCTAACTCCTAAGGCTAAGTCAGTCTAGAGACCTATTACTAGGGATTCATACTTAGCCACATTATTGGTTCATTTGAAGTTGAGTTTAAATTACAAAGGAAGTGGTTCACTGATAAGGGGGATAAGGATGATGTTGGTCCCTCCACCATGCTGACATTTAGAACCATCAAAAACCATGGTTATAAGATTGGTAAAATCTACCTGAGATAGACTCACGATTGAATCATTTATAAATTCAAGAAGGGGAGGTTGGGTGTTTGTTAAGGGTGTGTCAGCAAATTAGTTGGCAATGACTTGCCCCTTGATTGATTTCTACTGGAGGAACTCAAGGTCAAACTTAGCTAAAAGCATGAGCCACTTAGCCATACATTAGTTTTGGTATGGTTTGGAGTACATGTACTTGAGGGGGTTGATATTAGTTATGACAAAAGTTTTGTGGTTAAGAAGGTAGTGACAAAGTTTAGTGGTCACGAAGACTAGAGCCAAACATAGTTTCTTAGTATGTGTGTACCAAGTCTTGTATTTGCTAAGTGTGCAACTAATGTAATATATAGTTTTGTCCTTAAGTTGTTCATCTTGATGATCAAGCATCACCCCTAGAGAATGGTCTATGGAAAAGATATAGAGGTAGAAAGGTTGGTCATCCTTAGGAGGTATAAGAATACGTAGAGATAGCAGGTACTCTTTGAGTGCATCAAAGGCCTTTTGACAATCATCATTCCACTTGAAAGAGATATCTTTTTTCAAGAGGTGGTGGAAGGGTTGACACCAATCAAAGAGTTGAGAGATTAAGTGATGAATGGATTGAAGCTTCCCTTGTAAGCTATACATTTGTTTAAGATTGGTTAGAGTTAGCATATTGAAGATGGATTTGATTTTGGCTGGATCAACCTCAATTCCTCGAAGGGAAATGATGAAGGCAAGAAGTTTGCCTGATAAAATCCCAAAAATACATTTATTGGGATTGAGGTAGATGTGATAATGGATAAGTTTCTCAAAGATAATCTTGAGAATGGATAAATGGTCTTTGCAAATCTTGGACTTCTCATGAAGGTCATCCACATAGTCTTCGATGATTGTATGGATAAGGTCATGGAAAATATAGGTCATGGAATGTTGGTAGGTCACGCTAGAATTCTTAAGACCAAAGGGCATGAATCTATAATAGAAAGTCCCCCATGGGGTGATGAAGGCAATTTTGTGCTGATCTTCAGGGGCAATCAAAATCTAATTATAACCTAAAAATCCATCCATGAGAGATAACATCTCATGGCCTACTGTAACATCAACAAGTTAGTCAATGCTAGGTAAAGGAAAGTCATCCTTTGGGTAGGTGAGGTTGAGGTCACAAAATTCCACATAGATACGTAGTCCCCTTGTGGCTTTAGTGGTAGGTATAATGTTCAAAACCCATTGGGGATAATCATTGGGTTGAATAAAGTTGATAGAAAGGAGGCATTGAAGCTCTTCTTTGATAGGGAGGGATATGTGAGGATACATTTAACAAAGTTTCTATCTGATAGGTTTGGTATCATGATTGGTTATGATGGTTTACATGGCAATGGCTGGGTTAATACTAGGCATATTATCATATGATCAAGCAAATGCAATACTGTGGTCTTGGAGGAAGGTAGAGAAGTCTTATAGTTCCTTAGGGGTGAGGGTTTGGCCAAGTTTTATGACATGGGGGTTATCTAGAGTTCCTAATTCGATATCCATGGTAGATTTATTTAACATGGTTGAGGTTTTTAGAGGTAAGGATTTGTAGATGGAGGAATTTGATGCAGCAAGGTAGGTGAGAATAACATCATCATCCTAACACTAAACAATGTTAATGGTAGGAGAGTCTTCTCCCATAAGTTTAGGATGGGTCAAATGGATGGATATGGGTGACCCTTACATTTGATAATTTAGGGGGTCAAGGGTAATCATGTTGATGAAAAAGAAAAGGTAGGTGGGATGATGTCCTCATCCTCACCCACAAGTGGAGGGGGTATTGGTGAGGAAGGGGTATCTTCTTCGACAATGGTAGGGGTATTTTATTTGGCTTTCTTATTATTGGGTAGAATGAAGCTGAGATCATGATTCTCATGAGGCTTTTAGGTCTCAATCAAGGTCAATGTGTGTGGGCCATGCTCATATCATCCCAAACCAAATCCCTTATAGGCACACCTATGAAGGTATAATTTGGCAAAGTTTGGGTTTCCAAATAAGAGAAGGTAGAGGTGAATGGTTGAGGTGGACAAGGAGTGACTGCAACATTAAGTGGCTTGTTAATTCCCAAATAGATAAAGTGGGTTTGATATCTCAAAGGCCCCAAGGGGGTAATGGCTCCAATGTTGGGGTCATAACCTAGTTGGTGGTTGAGTTTCCCATACTCTTGGGGAGTAAGGTTGGCATCAAGGGTGAGGAGACAATATTATCTAAAGGTAAGGCATTAGAAGGTAGGTTCCAAAGGATCAATGATGGGTATTTGGTCTATGAAGATAGATGAACTGGTAGAGGCCTCAATGGAAGGGGAGGAAGTAATGGCTTTGGCTTCTATGGGTGAGGGCTTGATGGTGGTTATTTATAGTGCTTTGGATGGTAGTAAGAGAATGTAATTAGGCTGGTAGGTCATATTGCATGCTATAAAAGGGCTAAGGTTAGCTTGTATGGCAATAACTTGACCTTCATTTTCAAAATTGACACAATGTTAGAGGGTGGAAGGTACATAACCCATGGCCTAGATCCAAGGTCTCCCCAGTAAAACATGATACTAGAATTCACCTTCGACCACATAGAAGAGTTCAGGGAGTGTGCAAGGTCCTAGTCGAATATGAAGGATGATGGTTCCCAAGGTAGTGGTCATGGTGTCATTAAAGGATATAAGGATGGCTAAAGTTTTGGACATGACATTGTTTAGTAGCTTGAGTTATTTAAAGGCATGGGAAGGGATGATGTTGATATTGGCTCCCCCATGGATCATAACCCATTTGATGTGGGTTTGGTTGATGTGGGTTATAATAAAGAGAGGGAGATCTAGGTCTTTAGGTTGGATAGAAGGTATCTTTGAGTCTTTGAAGGGAATAAGGGTGGAGAGATGGAGAGCATTGATGAATGCCTCTATAGGCTGGGAGTCTCCTGGTCTATCCTTTATGGCTTGCATAGACTTGATCATGGCCTAATGATGGTGAGGTGAGGTGGACATGTGATCATAGAGGCTCATTTTAGCTAGGGTCTAGTGAAGTTGTTTAAGGATGACCCTCATGATGGAGTTAGAGAGGTTAGCCTCTAGATTGCCTAAGATGGTGACTTTGGGCTTAGTTGTAGACATGGAGGTTTGGATCTAGTTTAGTTTAGGGTTAGTTGGTGGGTATGTCCATGGAATGGACACTTTGCCCTTCCCTTTATTATTTTTTTGTGATTGTGTGAACACATTAATGGTATGGATATAGGGGGAAGGTGTGATAGGGGGTTGGGTAGATTCTCCGTCACTCTAAGGTGAGAGTGGGGAATTAGGAATGTGTTGGTGGCTGGCTCTTCGATGTAGTGGTGGAGGAATAGATGGAAGGTCATATACCAAAAGATCATCCTCATCATAGAGTTGGTGGATAATGGCCTAAAGAGCTTTATAATTATTTGTATCATGCCTTGGTGTCCTGTGATAAGAACAGATTTGATGGTCATTATACTAGGTTGGCTTCGAATCGAGAGGATTGAAAGGTCTAATATGAGGTAATGTGAGGTTGAAGGTTTACAATAATCTTTGAATAATGGTCGTATAAGATTCTTTTAGAGGTAAGAAAGTCTTAGGTCTCATGGTTTGGGTTGGTAAGATGGGCATGTTGGTGGCAATAGGTTTGGTGAGAGATGGTTTGGGTAGGGTGGTGTTTCTAGTTGATGGTTTTGGCATGGGTATGTTGGTAGTTGGGGTGGTTGAGTTTGGTGGTCTGACTGGTTGTAATCTAGTAAGGATCGGCACATCAGATGATAAATGTGCTGGTGTAATCAATGGTAGTGGGTGACATATGTTGAAAGGGTGTTGTTTTTTAAGCAAAGTGGAAGGGTGAGGCCCTAAGATAGAGGGCAAGGTAGAGGGAAGTAGAGTCTTAGTCATATAACCCTTTGATGTTTTTGTCCTCTTCGTTGGTGTGGGTTGAGAGCTGGGTATAGGCTTGGGTGAAGTTTAGTCTACTTTCAAGGATGGGTGAACCAAACTCTGAGTAGGGAAGGCACCAAGAGTTTTGAAAGGTTTGGTTGGTGAGGTGGTGGTTGTTTTGGTTGACTGAGAAGGTGAGGGGTTGTTATAAATTTAGATTGGTTTAAGAGGTGATGGAGAGATAATGGATTGGTTTGTTAGATATGTGCTAGAAGGTTCAAGTTTGTTGATGGAGGGAATCCCTAATTGTTACCAAAAAGTGGTTTCATCCATGTCTAGTTTTAAGGATAATTCTAATTTATATACTAATGTGGAAAAAGGTTTATGTACTGGTCCTGATCCATAGGTAGGGGATACAAAATATAGACTTGTAGGTTGGGGAGGATGGTTGGTAGGTTGGTTGATTTCATGAGGTGAGGAAGTTAGGGTTCGGATAGATAGCTCCTCCATTAGAGGTGTTGGTGAAACTACTTCTCCTCTAAGGATGATGTCCATAGGTGTGGTGGTTTGTTTGGTAGTTGGTGGAGGTGGCAGATTAGGAACATTTGTTTATTTATATGCTCTAGTTAAGGTAATATGTGACGATTCAAATGCTTCTATGAGTGTAGCTAGGGAGAAAGGATCCTCCATGGTTTGGGTCTCCAAAGGAGGGTAAGGTGACCCCATCACCTTGGTAGGTGAGGTTGGGGAAGAGTAGGTAGATGGGATGATTGGGTCCTCATGGGTAGGTGTATTAAGAACCATATTGACCATATGGGCATCATGAGAGAATTCAGTTGATCTGTCCTTATTTTTGATAGGGGCATGGTTGTGAAAAGGTTTCTTAAAGATGTCAAGAACTTGATTTTTAGGGGCATTAGGATTATCCAACATGAGTTCCCCTTTATCGAGAAGACTCTAAACAATAGTCTTAAAAGTATTACATTGGTTGACATCATGTCTAATTACTCGATGAAAAGCACAAAGGTCATTTTCATTATACCAAGCAGGTGTTGGATGAGAAGAATTAAACTATTGAGGAGGTTTGATGGGTGGAAGTTGTATAAGATTAGCTTTTAGTAGCTTCTCCAGAATCAAGGTGTAAGATTCTCCAAGTGGAGTGATTTTTTTTGACTACCTCGATTTAGTTTCCTTGTATTTTGGTTGGAGGTAATGGGAGAATTTTATTGATTGACATTGGGTATAGGGGCAGTTTTAAAGATGATGACATTTATGGTTTCCTAGGTCTTGCTTCCAGTATTGGCTTGGTTTCTTGGTTTGGAGGAAGAGGTTTTGTTAGTCTTGAAATTAGAGTTCTTATTTCATAATTATAATTTACCCTCATCTATGGCCTAGTTTTATAGATTTAGTGCCATGGTAAAAGCCTCATCAAAGGTTCTAAAGCTTTGGACGTGCAGTGTATAAGATATATGTTTGGTACATGCTCAAGTGAAAAGTTTTATAAGTTTAGGTTGAGGTAGGGAGAATGAAAGCTGATTAATCAAGCTTCTCCAATAGGTGATAAAATTGGCAATGGACTCATTATCAAATTCCCTGATAGAATAGAGGTCCATGATAGAGACCTTCATGGAAATGTTAATGGAAGAATGATCTAATAAGACTTGTACTAGTTGGGTGAAAGAAAAGATGGAATGTTTGGTGAGGGAACTATACCAGTCAAATGATGGGATAGATAAATACATGGGGAAGGTTCTAAGGAGAAGGGAATCATCATAAGCAATCATGTAACATGCATACCTAAAATCCTTAAGGTGTTGCTGGAGGTCCTCCTTGCTTTGAAATTTGGTAAATTTTAGAAGCTTTCATTAAGGAGGGTAAGGTCTAATGGGGACAAAAGGATAAATAGGTTCATTACAAATATGATCATAGGATAAGATGTTTTGAGCCCCTAAAATGGATGAATCAAGGTTGGTCATCTTGTCCATGAGCATTTTAATTAGGTTAGTTTGAGGTGGTGCAGCAAAAGGATTGTAAGGCTGATATTGTGGTTGAGGTTGGGAAACATATTGTCAATTATTTGGCAGTTGAGAGGCTATCACATATTGGAGTGTGGATGCTAGAGGTTGGGTAGGGTAGGTGGATGATGGTGGTTGGGTAGTGGGTACATATCCTTGTGGGTTAGTGATGTATCCTAGATTGGGTACAATGGGTAACTGCTGATAAGTCCCTATGGATTGGGAATGGGTGGGTGATAAGAGGTGAGGTAGTGATCTTTATGCTAATGGGTGGTGAGGTAGAAAGGATAAATACCCCTAAGATTGGTAAAGGGTATGGAAAATTTTTGTGGTGAGTATTCATTAATTGATGAATATTTAGTTTTGGGAAATTAGAATTTGTCAAATTTTTAGGGTGCAACATATGACCCTTTCAACTAAAATTTTGGGATGTTATTATTTTAGGGGTTGACTCACCAACCATTTATAATATTTATGTGGTTATCCATGTAATTTTCCATATATATATACTAAATATGTTGGTAGAGGTCACAAAATTACCATCGAAGTATCTTTGTTTACCGAATTGTAAAGATTTTGAGACTTGAGCCTTGAGGTTGCACTCTACCACTTGACTAGTTTAAACACCCTGACCTCCACTAGTAATGTGTCCTACAACATAAACCAGCTGATAAGAGGCATTGTGTCACATAGTAGAACTATGTCACATGATGACATTATGTCACATCATGGCACAATACTGCATGACAAGATAATGCTGCACGATGGCATAATGCCATGTGATGGTACAGTTCCACACGATAGCATAGTGCCACATGATAAGACAATGTTGCATGATGGTATAGTGCCACGTGATGGCATTTTATTATGTGGTGACACCATGACATGCGGTAATAACCTGACACCCAGTGACACCATGTCAAGCGGTAGTAACTAGTCACTCAATGGTACTTTGTTAAGTGATGGTAACCGAGTGCCCAATGGCACTCTATCAAATGAAGGCAACCTATCACCTAGTGTTGATGTGTTATAGGAAACTAACCTATCACATGATGTCAATGTGCTATGTGAAACAAACCTATCATGCAGTAGCATTTACCCACTTGACAAATAATTTATGGCCTCAGGTGGTTAAAACAAGGGTAAAGCACCACATCAAGTTCCAAAAAAATACAACATCATGTCTTATTTCAGAAATCCAACAAAGAGGGCCTAAACAGTAGGCACTTAGAATACAGGTAATACTTAAATTTTTTAAAGAAATATTAGTTAGTGTTTTTCACTATAAAACAATTATAAAACCATTTCAATGCAAAAATTGACATGGATATTGACACTATTTCCATTGAAAGAATTAATCCCAATAACTTCTCACCTCGTGAAGCTTTTAATAATAAAATACAACCCCTAGAAGACATAACTCAAGGCACGTCAATAGAACACACTCATCTAGGCACTTCCCAAGAGAAAGGTAGTTCTTTTTAGATACCAATTTTTTTTTGAAATTCCACTCAAAAAAGTTGATAGAGGAAGAGAAGTACATGGACAATAGGAAGGCCTTTTCAAGTTGACTAGGCTAAAAAATTTCCATTTATAGAATTTATAGAATCAGAAAATAGTAATGAGCCTCCAACAGAATGCAGATGCACAATTTGTAGTGGGAAACTTGGAAAAGAACACAAAATGCAACTTAAATTAGACATAATTGAGAAACACTGTGGGAAATTATATATATCCATTAAGCACCCAGACAAATAGATAACAAGAACACATAGATGGAAAAATGTAGAAGAATGTATGCATGTAAGATATGCATGTGAATACGAAAATAATTAGAAATGACAAAAACATCTTGTTGAGAAAGGGGGAACCATCAAAGCGTAATTTGGAAAAGTTATGCAGTCCAATCTCAGGACAAAATATGTACATTTCTCTAATATTTTCCATATTTTAAAAAAGGGAAGAACCATTTTTGATTTTATATATTAATTTTTTTTGTTTTAACATAATGGTTTTCTAGAGATTCCATAGTCACATTAGTCAGATAATTGTGCATGGGAAATGGAAAAATGTCTAGCCAAAGTTGAGAAGGAAGATTTGAAAGAAAGTGTTAAAAAATTATTGTTTATCTCTCTGTCCATCGATGAGGTCATTGTAGTTGACAACACAACATGGGTTTGCATGCATGTGTACACCTTTGAAAACTATATAAGGCAATCTCATCTTCTAACTGTCCATAAACTGGTAGAAAATTTCAATTCAAAAAACCTACATAAATTGGTTGTACCTAATTTAAGAGAGAGAGTTGGGATGGATGATTGTGCCATATCCATGAAGCTATTATGTGTTGGCACTAATGGTGCACTAGTGATGTAGGGGCATATAATCGGTCTTTGTGTTTGCCTTCAAACAATAGTTTCTCCATTTATGATTCCAATTCATTGCATGGCTCATAAGATGAATCTGGTGTACAAAATTATTAGCACTTTCAGTAATGTTGTGAAAGTGGAAGCGTTGATTCATGATTTACATGTGTACGAGTCTAGCAGCCCAAAAATATTTATGGAGTTTCAAAAATTTTCAATTGGGGTGACAGATGGTAAAAAAATACTGAAAGATGTTGAAACTAAATGGATTTCCATGTATGAACCTGCATGAAGAATTTTTGAGGAATATCCATATTTTATAGGGTTTATGTATAAATATCACAAGGAAGTTGACAAAGCAAAAGATTAGCTATGTCATTTAACAGATTTAGAAACATTGCTCACATTATACGGTATTTTGCCAATGTTGAAGGACATCAACTATTTAATGAAACATGCCCAAGAGAGATCTATCTATATTATTGACTTCATAAGTTTGAGAAAACATGTATGCTTAGATATATTATACACATAAAAAGAAAGCTTTCACGACCCTATTTTTAGAACTTGGCAAATTCTGACAGATATTCAAAATCCAGAGAGTTATTTGAAATTCAATATCCATGATCATCTTTGTGTCGTAGGAAATGGCATTCAGATCCCAATGTACACAAGCTCTAGAAGACTTGACGTTGTGGGAGCTGAGCCTGAAGAAGTACTTATGACACATTTACTATATGATACTATTTTGTCTAAAACATGAATTAAATTAAGTAAAATCTCACAAAATTTATCTGCGGAGATTAGAGAACATTTTAAAAGGGATGAGTTGTTGGAGGGCATTGGAGTGGTGAATCCTATTTTTTTGGAACAGTGTTAACAGTCAAGAGAAGATCAACACATTATTTCACAAATAAATGGGTACAATTGTAATGCATTTTTGTAGATCTGTAGATGTGAATGGATTTTAGATTAATGGTATTTTAAATAAATAGTCACTAATGTCTTAGTCAACATAGTTTGGGATTACAATGATGGATCAATTTTAGTGTTTAAGTGACCCAACAAAAAATGGTGCAATTACTCATCTATGGAAAGAAAATTATCCAAGTGACGTATTTTAAGAAAGTATTAGTGAATATTTTAGATTATATGAACTTGCTCAAACAATGATTTTGGGTTTTGTGAAAGATGAGCGAGTGTTTAGTGCATTATCCTTTGTGAAGTCAAAACTTTGAAACAGATTAGATAAAAATCTAGAGACGTGTTTGAGACTATATGTTTCACATTATTTTGTTGAAAAATTTCCATATGACAGAGCAGTGACAACATGGAGTTCTCTAGTGGAAAGAAGAGGTGTGATTCATACTACTAGCAATACAGAGGATGAGAATACTGAGACTGAATATGGCTCTGGCATGGTAGATGTAAATCGCACTAACAATGAGCAAGTATCTCGAGGATTATTTCAGCTACCCAACTTTTAATTTGATAAGTATAACAATTACTTTTTTTGAAAATATTTCTTATTCTTTCATCATCAAATACATTAAATTATGTAATCTATTTTGTGGATCATGGATGTTACAATCATGAATCTTATTCATTACATGAGAATTAATATTTTTTTGCTCCTATTAAAATTTTGTGATTTCAATTAGTACTTTCTTTACAATGCATTTCATTTATTAAGTAGCAATCATAATTTTCATTAACATTCTACAGAACATTTACTTATTGCTTTAATAGAAAATGTGAAGCATACAAGTTTCATGTTTAGAAAGGAACAGTGCACCCCATGACACCATACAAGATTTATTGTTTTTCATTTTCTTAATTTTCTATAATAGTAATTTTGAGAGCATATATATAGATATAACACATGCATAATAGTGTAACAATAATTATTCTATTGCAAGTTTATTTTAGTACCATTACACAAATATCTAGGAAATATTTTTCTTATAATTGGAAATTAGGTTCGCATATTTTCAAATTTCACCACAATCAATGTAACTAGGAGAAGTAGAGAACAATATAAAACTTTTAGAACATCATAGCCAAACATTCAAATGACAAACACTACAACTACTAGAGTTGTATAACAATGCGTTCAAATCTATAACTACTAGAACAATAAAACACTATAACCATGCATTCAATATTACAAATCCTACAACAATATAATTTGATAGAATATTTAATTTAAAATAGGCTATTTTTCCTATAACTACTACAACTACTATAATATTCAAATACTACTAGTGCCAGAAATATTTTCCTACATTTGGTTTCAAATCTACAACTTTTAGAACATTATAAATATAGCCATGCATTCAAACACTACAACTACTAGAACAGTATAACAATGCATTAAAAATAATATAACACTATAACCATCCATTGAAATAACAAATATAAAACTATAACAATATAACATATGCATTAAACACTATATTAGTATAACAAATGCGTCCAACACTATAACAATATAATAAATGCATTCAACACTATCACAATTTAATAGTGACTTTATTTTTTCACCATACAAGATATAAATTAAACCAGAAACATTTAAAATATATAAAATATTAAAATTATACAACTAAGAGTATTTCGAACAACTATAAAATATATTTTAATAAAACTAGTGTTTTTCAAACCAACATGGTATAAACTGTTTTAAACAATATAAACTCTGAAACTATCATTTTAAATAATATTATGTCAAACGAATCAACATTTTTTTGCTTGAAAATCTCTGCCACCTTGATTGTTGCCATCGCCACCCATCAAAACCAAGTTGTCTTGAGTTTCCTGTGTATTTTCTAGTACCACTCCCTTTTGAAGATCCTCTACAACAACATTAATTTGAGCAAGAATCACCCTCTCCTCATTCGCTGCATCTCTTGGTGAAATAATTGTAGGATCTACATCTATTTTCTGCTTCAATAAAACACTTGAATCCATACCATGCTCCTTAATTATTTTATTCAAAGCATTGTTTTATTTATTTAACAAAACCATCTTGTCCTTCAACTGAATCTCATTACATATATTTTTGCATGCATTTTTCAAATGCACATTGAGAAGATTTGTTTCTTGCTTTAAATTTTCATATTTTATTTACCATCAACAGTTAATGTGGGTCACACACATACCAAGGTATTGTAATAATCAAAATACACATTATAGATACATAAATTTAAAACTTACCATAGCCTTATCCTTCTCTTCTTGCGCAATTGTAACCAAGTTGATATCTTTAGCCCATCTATTGAAATATGCTTGGGCTTCTCCATTTAAATTTTCCAACCTATTTATCATAATCTCTAAAATTATATCATTGTAAACACTCTCAATAGAGATCAATCCACATTGAGCTTGCTGGAATAAAGTATCGATATTTGATGGTTAATTTTGAACAAGAAAGAATAAATTCATTCTTTGGTCATGGTTGTGATAACAGGCATTTATTTATTTGATAAGGGCCTTTGGCCTTATCTACCATTGTTTCAAATCATTAAATCCATCAATCACACCATTTGTTAGATTAGTAAGTAGATTTTTTGAAACTAGATTATCAAAAGAAAAATTAGTAAGGGTATCATTAGAAACATTTAAATTATTAGTGTGGGGTGGAGAGGAGGTAGCTAGAGAAGAGGCAACCATAGGAGGCACTTGTGAAGGAACATTACAAACTCAAATAAATTCATGTGAATTGAATCCACCAACAGTCGGGGGCTTGCTTTCAATGCCAAGAAACTCTTCATCGAGATTAATCTATAGCAAATAGGTAAGACCCTATCCACCTGAGATACCACCAATAGAGAAAGTTAGGAAATAAAAAAATTGTAGAGTTCTTATGCTTTGCACAGGGAGGCTGATGTTCTTTCCTCTTCTCTGAATCTAGTTTGGTGGTGGGGGAGGTGTCATACTTCTCAATCTCCTAATAAATGTTGGGTACACTACAAAAAAAATCAAAAATAGTAAATTCAAAAACATAAAACTAATGCAAGTTCAAATTAAAACTTTTAATGTTATTACCTGGTGGCATGACTACCTCATCCACTCTAACTATCCTTACTGGATTTGTCTCTTCCCCTCTAGTACTTGGGGGAGTTGTTTCTTGCCCTCTCATTTTGCTTGCGAGTGGCAGATAGACATTGGTCATTTGGCCTAAAAAATGCATAAATGATCTAGTTATTTAACGAGGAAACTCTTAACAAAATTAAAATAAAAAAGAAAGTTGTAATGGCAAACATTGATTGTGTTGAGTGGAAGAATCCTTGATGGCAACATTTTGAGAGTTAACTATAAAAAAAAAAAAACCAATATGAATATTATATTTTTCCATTGAAATACAAGAAAAATAGATTACAACAATTTTGGGGGAACTTGGAAGTGGAGACGAAATAGAATCAGTTCTTGGGTGTTTCACAATTCAAAATGAAGTGAATGAAGACTCCATGGATTGAGTATCACTAGAGCCCTCTGGATCAAATTGACCTCTATTTTTTGCATGTTTTTTTGTGTCATAAAGACGCACCTCACCTGTAACAAACAATAAGCTAAAAAACATAAAAATTAAGAAAATGTAAAAAACAAAAAATGAGACTCGATGAAAGCAAACTTACCTCCTGTTCTTCAATTGACAAAGCATTAGCTTTTATTTTTTGATGAAGGGTAGTGGGAATTGGAATATTCTATATTTTATACAAGTCGTCAAAGTATAAGGCTAGAATGTAGTTGGAAGTTGAAATGGTGCAACTATTCTTTGAGAATGCCAAATTTAACTCAACCCTAATCCTATTGGATATTATTGTGCACCAATCACATCTAACACTTGAGAGAGAATGAATAATATAATAAACCACCCAAAAGGGAATGTCTGATGGTCTTTCCTATTAAACAATTCTCACTTGAAAGAAATAGACAATAGATTTGAGAAATGGATTGCTGATTTTTTCCACAGGGATCCCCCTTTGATTTCGAGAATCTGTAATGAAAACCAAAAAATAGAACATGTACTTGAATTAGGGTACCAAACTATATAAAAAATAATTCAGTTATATTTAGGAAATAAATTAATAAATTTAACACTCACTTGATGGGTCAAAGGACACTGTAGAATGACTCCAAATAAATCTTATCATCTTCAGACAAGATAACCTTCATGCTCATAGGACTTGCATTACAATGTGAAGGAGCTGTTAAATTATGGATATCCAATGGAGATATGCCAAAGGATATTATTTTATTGTTAAATTATATAGAGAAACATCTATCACTATAGTTAAAATAACCAACTAGAGATTTTAGAAGGTTGGTATTGATAGTTAAATCATACTGAGGCATCTACACAAGTCCTCTAAACCCACATTGATCGATCTATTCAATAAAGGATTCTAGCTGCTCCAACATCTGTAGGAAATCTGGACACACAAGATTTTTAAAAACACAATTGCACACCGCCAATGATTGACTTCACATTTTTGTGGATGTGGAATTCATTGTAACCCTATATAGGTATTTAGGTAAAGTTATAAGTAGTTAGGTAAAGTTGGAAAAACTTGACTAGTCAGGATGAAAAAAAGTTGTAAGCAAAGTGTGAAAATGAGTTAACTATAGAGGTATTTATAATCAAAGAGGGGAACTAGAGTAGCCATTTGGCATGACCTGTGACCACTTCATCATTATCGCATGGTAGTGAAGTGCCACACAACAACAACATGCCACACGATAGTAAAGTGCCACATGATAACAACATACCATATGGTAACTATTAAACATTAGTGCATGACACTGTACTACCATGTGATAACATGACATCACATGACAAAATGCTACCATAGGGTCCAACACTATTGAGGAACACCAAGGTGCTGCATGACATAAATTTTATCGTGCAGTAGCATAGTATCACATGATAACATTATGTCATGCAATAGCAATGTGTCACATGAAAACATTGTGAAATATGACAATAATGTATCACTCAACACATTAGTGTTGCATGACTCTAAACCGATGTGCGATGCATTATTTTCATGCAACACAATGTTGTCATGTGACATCATTGTATCATGTGTCACAATGCTATCACATGACACACCACTACCGCATGACACAATGTTGTCATATGATGCAATGCTATCATGCAACATAATGCTATTGCATGATGCAATGTTATGGCATGACACAATGTTGTCACATGTCACAATGTTGTTTCATGATGTAATGTTGTCGTGCAATGTAATGTTATCGCATGGCATAATGCTATCACATGAAATAATGCTATTATGCGACACATTTTTGTCATGCAATAGAAAGACAAGGCAATTTTCCCCTACTCTATGTAGCCTAATTTGCTAATGGTGCAAATCTAATTTTCCTACCCAAACCTAGGGGTGTTTCCTTCATGGCCTGTTAAAGTGAACCTGATAAAGGGGTATTGACTGATGGGCTAGGTTTGATAGAGGGGAGGTTGGTAGTGCCAGTGGTGGGTACTCCAACTACAAGTGGAACATGATGGGTTAATGGTTGGGTTGTTCCCAAAGTAGAGGAGTCATTAGTAGGGGCGAAAGGTGTAAGGGTAATGGTTGGTTAAATAGGTTGGTTTTTAGCCATAACATCAAAGGGGTTAGTAGATGAAGATGTGTGGGTGATTTAAGGTTGGGTGGTGATCAAATAACAAGAATACCCTTCATAAGGTGGGATGGCATGCCATAAGGAGGATCTTGAGGTGGGGTTGAAACTAGGATATGGTGAGGAGAGGTGTTCAGATAGTGTTGAAAGGCAATTGGGTTGTTGTCTAGAAAAGTAGTAAAATCCATGTCTCCTTGGGGAAATACCCAAGGAAAAGTAAGGCTTCCCAATGGATGAGGTGAATCTTCTACCTCAAAGATGTACTCTATATATGAGGAGGTAGAAGAGGTTTATTTAAGTGATGGGTTTTGTTCTACTAGGTCTCTTTGTTGCTGACGAGTAAGAACCAAACAAGAAAAAAAGGGAGAAAAAACAAGAACAAACTCACCACTCAAACAAGAAGAAGATAAGAAAATGATCAAGGCAATTAAGATAGACACTATGAAGTATGGTCAGATTAGAGGTTAGTTTTAATCTCACTTATAGCTTATGCCTTAGTTTATGATAATTTGTGATAGAAGTTGGCTTGTAGATCAGGTACTATGGAAGCAGTCAATGATTGGTTTTGAGTTGTTTAGATGCTCAAAAGAATCTGTATTAGAGTCA
Source organism: Torreya grandis (assembly GCA_037957365.1). Lineage (NCBI taxonomy): Eukaryota > Viridiplantae > Streptophyta > Pinopsida > Cupressales > Taxaceae > Torreya > Torreya grandis. The sequence continues at coordinate 658,908 of JARHVA010000260.1, forward strand.
ATACATGGCTTGGTATTGGGGCCTACCCTCTCACTTCATAGTCTTATAATGATAAGGGTGTCAAGTGCTTAGCTAATATATACTGATGTCCAGAGTTTATACTCAACTAGAGAGCTAAGTTGGTTCTCCCCTTGGTAATGAGCTCCAAGTAGGATTTCCAAGAATGGGTAAAGTGACTGCTAGGTGAAGAAATCCCAGTCAGGCCTTATCTCAAATTTTTTTGATGTTTGATTGATGAAAGTGGTCTATGTAGTGTGTGTAACAAAGGTGATGCTATGATAAGAGTACTGTGATTTAATTTAAAGTGAACTAATGTTAAAAACATGTAATGTATGTAGTTTATTTTAAGCCCAAATAGATTTTTAGTTTCATTTTTGAGCACAGATAGGGAGGAGAGCATACAAATACAATGAAAAAGTGAGTAAAGACTCTGGGTCCTATCGAGCATTCCAGAATGTTTCATGTAAATTTTCACTTAAGTTCAAAAGAACGAAAAAAAATTGATACGGGTATGGTTGAAAAACCTATTTGTTTATGCGCATACTAAATTAGAAGATTATAAAGAGCTCCTCTTTGGCTTGGGAGGAAGACCTATAGATAAGAAAGCACTAAGAAAAGCTTATTTGTTAGATAGATAGTTGGGTGGATTACCTAGCGATAGATAGATCTTGGAAGCGAGAGCTTCCTTAGGGGCTATCAATCCACATGTTTTAAACAATCAAGTTGATAAAGTTGTAAAGAAGGTGCTTGCATCAATAATCAAAAGGAACAAAAATTGAATATAAGAAAGCTTCTAGAAGAATAGACTAGAAATGATCTAATTAGTGATAGAATAATTAATACTTATGCTAACGGGTTGGGGTATGCTTCAAAAAATCTAAAAGGGGTCTGTGAGTGGTTAGAAACACATAAAAGTGGATTTGATTTGGTATGGGTAGGTAAAATCAGCTTGTTAGTTTTTGTGCCACAGGCTACCATCAATGGTTGGGGTAACCGTTGGTGGTTATGCGTAACCATCAGTGGTTGACTGTGTATTTCTGGGTTTGATCAATAGAAGATGACATGATTCCACAAATGGATTCCAAGAATTGGGCAAGGGCTAGATTCATTGTGAAATGGAATAAAAGAATGTGAATATTGACAAACAAGCACTTGTCTTGCCAAAAATTGGTTGGGTGGTAGGTGACATACTTAGCTTGTTGGTGGAATCTAGCTTGATTCCAATAGAATAATGATACTTGAAAGCTTAGTTGAGAGGCAACAATGAGTTGGATCTCAATAAGATGGTTGATAATGCTTGATGACATTGATTGACCTGATTGACCTGTAAAAGAAAACTTATAAATGTTTGAGCTCCTGATAATTATTGCAGATAGATTTGACTTCCTAAGCCTCTCTCTCTTATAGGCATAAGTAAGAGGTGGATGTGAAAGTGTAACTGGGTCATCTAAATATAATTTGTGCATGTAAAGGCTCACAACACAAATTCGATAAGTTATATTTAGAAAAGGGTTGGCAGAGCTTGCATGCTCTTGGTGAGAAGGTGGATCTTGACTGTCGAGATTAGGGGTTCTCAAGGCTCACCGTTGATGGTCACCTAAACGTCGATGGTCAAGGTCTACAAGGATAGGGTCCTAAAGGCCAGGATTATTTAGCTAGGTGTAACTAAGTGCAGATTGGTTAGTTTAGGCTTGATAGGTGTAGGTTGGTCGTAAGAGGTGAGGGGTACCTCCAGGGATACTTCGACATTCAGAATCATAAGTGTGTAGATTTTTAGTGTCTATACCTTCCTACTTAAGTGTCGTGATGGACATCATGATCCATCCCCCTAGGTAGCTACTCAAATTTGTTATTATACACATTGATTACATCTATCTTGACACCCTTGTGCAATGCTAGATACAACATATATCTCACATTACATACTTATGCTCAGATTCTTTTACATTTTGATGTTATGCTTGCACATTGTATTGGAATACCACACAATTATCATATAAGCTATGGCTAACACATTTTGTAAATCTATTTTTTTTCTTCAGATAGTTCTTACATAGGTATAAAACTACCCTCAAAAGAGGGAGGTATTACAAGGTTTTGTCATAGAGATTAAGCTCCTACATTGTTATTCATAGGTCATTTTCAACATACAATCTCAATTTCAAGAAATCAGACACAAGAAAAAATAGGGACTTAAAAAGTAGTTCGGTCACCTAGATTGTAGACCAGATGGACATTAGCACCTAAATTGGGACACTATCACCACAAGGCACTACTATCCACTACATGGCATTATTGTTTAGTATCCCCAACTTTAGGTTAGTCTAAATTAGCTAGAATAATACACCAAGTATAATACATATTTGCACAAACACAATCACAGGTTTGACAATTCTGTTTAATTTTTTCTCAAATACACTCATTTCAACTCAGATTTATACCAATTGTTTAGATTGGGGGCATCATGCATGACATGATCACTCCCATATTCAGTTCACATACATAGCTACAGTTATTACAACTTAGTCCAAAATATGTATACTCAAATATCAGATTAGGGGAATGTGTGTGACACATAATTTCATATGCTCAATTATATATAAGTTGATCAGATAGAATACCAAACTCCATGTCATTATCTAAGTTGTATACACTTGCCATCATATTCTAGGTTATCACCAGTTTCACTCCTTACTCCATCTGTAGTGGTTGGCATTCCTGAATGGCCTCGAGTTGCCTAATGTAACTGACTTACCGTGGCACTGACATATATAGTTAGATATACCCAGTTATAGACTTTTGACACTTTGCATAGTTTAGTCTCAGATGCATCTACTTGACATGGGTGGGTAATGATGGAGTCATAGCCTACTTGAGTTCTTGAGCCACCCACATGAGAGGTTTAGACACACTTACAATCTTATCCAAGCTATTCATAGGCCATGATCCACCAAGTAGGGGTGGGCAATGATGGAGTAAAAACTAGATTGAGTTCTTGAGCCACCCACATATGAGGATCGAGCAAACTATCAGCTCAATCCAAGTTATTCAATGATTTGATCATTATGTACACTCACACACATAGTTTGTCACTAGGTTTATGCATTGGTTCACATACTCAATGAGGTGTATTTGTTCCTTTCCTCTTTCATATATTTTTACTTAGCTTTACTTAGTTACTTTATTCAACATAGTCTTTTGATTTTAATAATCTCTTAAGGACTAATTTTTATGCATTTTACTGTAGGTTATTGTTTTGGATCATGTTTCACATACATAAACCCAACTTCACATACTCAGACTTAGCTACATAGGCTTCACTTCCTAGGTAAGTCTAGGTACACTTCTTTTTCTTTTATACAAATCATTTCACTTTGCTACATTTATATCATAAAGGGGGGATGTAATCACCTAAAAGTGGTATTTGGATGCTAAGAATGCTGCTTGAGACAACATATTCCTAGCTTATCCCTAGACCTATACTAAAGCCTTTATCACACTTTTTCAGCGATTATGTAGACCAAAAACATCTCTAGTCAGCTCAAACATAGTCCTAGAACTACATTTGCAGATCCTAACCCATTGTGCCCAGCAACCTACCAACTGAACATTAGTGTCACATTAATGACATTAGTACCACATGGTGCTAGTGTCTTTTGCTTAACTCTCTTAAATGGATATATTTTTAAATGTATGCCCCTCTTAAGGTCAGCCTAAGCACCTTTTATTATCCACATAAGCTATAGATCACTATAAATATAAGACCATTAGAGCCCTATCCACTAAATGAAAAATAGATGCAAAAAACCTATTCAAATAAGAAACAAGTTGAGTAAAATCAAGGTTATTAATCCCTATTCTTCCCTACTTCTGCATATTACCATCTACAACTGCCCTAATCCCAGATTTCAAAGATTTTCAAACTCAAGCACACTCGAGGCATTCAAAACCATTATCATTATAGCATTCACTTGTACTTGCATCAAACATGTGGGAGAACTACATCAGACTTGATCCCTCATTAGATTATTGGTATGTAGGCAAATTTTTTCATAGCAAAGTGTTGAGGATGTCTATCCTATCCTACTAACGAACACACATTTTTAGCTCATACCATACTTGCAAGGAGGATTAGGGTTTTTATATTAAATCAAATATTCCAGGCATAATATAGAGTTATAGGTTTCATACATGCAGGAACAAAATCCAGAAATACAAGAGCAAGTGCTCTCAAAAAATAGGAACAATCCTGCTAAGAGGACACTAACACCAATTTCAAGACACTAGAGCCATATGGTGCTACTATCTAGGTGGGGCACTACTGTCCAATGAAGAATATGATCTAGGACCCTGTTGATGTCACTCAGACATGTCTATAGCCCAATTTTTAGCACCCAGATCTTCTGTAATAGTTATTTTTTAGATAAGTCTCTATTTACACATATTTATTACTATTTTTAGAAAGCCAAAATAAGTCAAATTCTGTAACAAATTAGTGGCTATTTATTACATATCATTTCATTAATTTAGATAAGTCAGCCCTTTAATCTAACTTATGATTTACATTAGTAAAATCCTAAAAGATTAAAACAATATTCTTTTGACTTAAATATGAGTAAAAAACTAATATTTGTTGGTAATATTCCAACATGCCTGACATTGACCCATGATTGTAATCCCTGACATTGATACATACCTAGATGTAGCCCCATCCCAAAAAAATAATTTTTTTCCCAAAGATGTATCCAAACTTTTCCACAAAGAAATCAAGAAGTTTTTAGATACAAAATTTATCAACCTTGGAGGCTACTCTAAACATTATGTTCATAGGTTATTGTGAATTGTTTGATTCTTGAGGAGGAAGGGAATCTTGAGAATGGTTGTTGTTTATGGTTTATAGAGGAGGATGTAAAGACTAAACCATCAATATGGACAGGTTGTTTTTGAACTATAAAACTATCATGTTCTTGAGGCCTACACCAATGTCAACAAGGAGGCTGCTAAATGCCATCTGTGTTGAAATATTCCTTTGGCCTTGATGAACCCTTAGGAGAGGATGGTTATAAATGTTAACAATTTTTGGGAACTCTACGTTACTGTCGTTGTAGATTTTATTTTGTAGATCATTAGCCATTTCTATTGGTGTACAAATCATCGACTCAAAGTTTCCAGTTTCATGTGGTAATTATGCTCCCAGATAACTGCTAGATATTCACTTATCTTAAATTCTTATAGTATACATAGAATGTACATTTTTAATATGCACTCCATTCATAGAGTTGGTGAGTGGCATACTTATTTCCACTTGTAGCGCACTGAGATAAATGAATTTGAACTAGTAAAACTAAGAAAAAATAGTATAGATTACTTTAATAGAGAAAGTGTATTTGGTTGTTACTTCAAAAAGCCAAGTGGCCATTAGCGGTCGTCAAGCTGTCTTTGATAATCTTAATTGTATTGTGTTGAGTTGTCTTTGTTAATCGTAACTGTATTAAAGACACTAGTAATAATTTTAGGTGGATGTCTCAATAGTAAAACATAATCTATTGAGCTATCTTCAATAATATTTCCTATAAAATTGTTCATGAAAGTGTTCAATTTAATATTACATTTTCATCATGTTGAGGGTGTGGTGGATGTGGTAGATTTTATGATTAATTTAATCTCTTTAATAGATGTGATAGATTTTATAGTTAATTTATTCTCTTTAAAAGAAGAAAGAAGGCATCTTAAAAAAATCTTAAGCAACTCTTGTTGAAAGAGTCTATAAATATGAATAAATTCTTTTTATTATAATGTTATTTTTAGCTTTAGCTTAACAAGTGCAAACCACAATTAAAAATACGAATAATTTTTTTTTATAATGTTATTTTTGGTTTATCAAGTGTAAATCTATTGTATGTAAGTTTATAATTACTTACATGAATCTGCATAAAAAGGAGTTTTTATGTTTTGAAGAAATAAATATAAGAGCACTCTCTCATCAATCGAGAAAATTTGGAAATACTTTAAATTTCTTAGGCCTTGAAATACGAAGGGAGTTATTTAATTGTATGTACAAATGTCACTAAGGTAATTTTGGTGTACACATGTCATGAGAATATTTTTTGTTTTAAAAATAAAAAAAATATGAGAAGATAATATCTAAAATTGTCATATTAGTTTTTTCAACAAATAAGATGTTAAATAAATTATTTTAAATATTTTATCTTTGCTGAAAAAATTTCACAAATAAATTTAAATATTTAAAATGTTATTGTTAATGAAAAAAATTACTTTTGAATAGTTTATTGATCGAAACTAATTGCTTCAATCAATTTTTATAATTTTCTATTTTGAAAAAACTAAAAATTGAAATTACTAAAGAGTAGTATTTTTAAAATGTTACAATTAAACTAAACTAATAAAATAAAAAAATAATAATGATATGAAGTCTTAATGATATTTGCATATTGTTTTTAACGTATTATATTTTTTGGTTTTAAGTAACACGCCCCCACTCAAATCGTTTGAAACTCATATATTATATTTTGTTTAAAGGAGCAGATATTGTATTATATTTAAAAGGCAAGTTCCCCATAACTTAGTTTCACGAAATTATTTTCATTTTCAATTTCCCCATAACTTTGTATTTTTTGATTATTTGTAATTATTTATTTAATGTTTAGAGTGTTTATGCACGTGACACGGATGCAATCTATACACTGAAAGTTTATGGATCTATGCAACCTCCCAAAAACCAATTTATTGAAAACCCATCCCGGACCCATAAATGCCATGTGTTTTGTGATCATTTTCACATTCTTTATTTACTTTTCTCATTATTTTTATAGTTAATTTATGTTTATTATTTATTCGTAGGAAATTTCATGTACTCCTGCAATCTCGAACTTTGCATTAAATATTGAAGGTATTTATGAAAACTATACGTTCGAGGAGTCCGAGAAAATCAAAATGTGTTCCTTGTCATCTTTCATGCACTCTGATGGTCCTGCGAAACCTTTAACAAGTAGTGGCCCAACAATGCTTGGACACATATGATCTGAGGGAGGTTCTTAAAGATTGGGTAGAGGATACATATAATTGGATCAATAGAGATGATATATAATCTTATCCCATTAAATTATTTAGTCCAGGTGTCAGTGTGGGATTGTTGCTCATTAATAGACTATATGGAGCATATGATATAGTACATGTGAACAAGTTATGTGTGTAGATCAGGAATCCAAGATAGATTAGTTAATTGCTAGTGAAGTAATCAATACAACTTGAAGACATAATTTCTCATGCTTAATCCCTCTATTGAGCTATGTGATAATCAAACAAGAAATGCAATATTGGAATATAAACACAACATTTATACCTCCCTTAATGTGCTTAAAAATTGGTTTAAAGATGTCGAGCTTGGCTTGTACATGTAGAAGTATTCATCAATGCTTGATTTCCTTGCGTGAGAAACACCTCTCCTTGTCTACACTTGGTCTTGGCTTTGTCTTGCATGAAAGAGAGTTGATGATTCTTGGAATATTCCAGTAAAATACGTTTACATTAGGAAGCTTGATGAAACGAGAGGTGTGAGGGTTCTATTTATAGATTGCTTGAACTGTTGTGAATTGTTCATCTCATCTTAAGATGGAGGGTTGAGGATCAATCCTCAAATCCATGATTATACCTTTGAAGTGTGTGAGAGAGGCCATTTAAGATATTTTTAGAGTATGGAAGACCCAATGGAAGAAAAGTGCAGTCATTGGTCCTCTTGAGTGTGTAAGAGGGGCCATTAAAGACCTTTTTAGAGTATGAAAGGTACATTGGAAGAAAAGTGCAGTCATTGGTCCTCTTGAGTGTGTAAGAGGGGTGTAAGAGAGGTGCGCGAGCTTGTAAGAGCTCTTACTTGCACACCTTGCCTAATGATGTCATCTTGGGTGAGGCAATGTCACCTTGCCTAATTTTGAATTTAGGAAAATAAGATAATTCAAATCCATGGATTTTCTTATTAGAGGAATAATTAAGCTTGATTAAATGGGATTAATCAACAATTATAAGAAAGGTGAATTTTGCAATGTTTCTTTTTATCAATCAAGTATTCACTTAATTACTTTACGAAAACTCTTGAAAATTGGTTGATTTAATTCAAAATGCATTAGGTAAGATAAAAGATGCAAGATGATCCATTGCGCCAATCAGGGATGTATCATTGTAATTTTGGGTTAAAATGATAATTGTGCAGGTAAATTATATTTAATTGTAGATTTCTAGTTAAATTTACATGTAATTATGAAAAGTCATTCTAAATGTAGTTTAGACATGAAAGTGGTTAAAATGAAGTGTCTACAATAGGTTTTCTTATCATCTATGATCATTGATCTGATAAAGAGTGGCCAACTTTGGGAGAGATTATCTCTTACAATTTGAAACAACTCATATTGGAAATAAGACAAGGTCGTAGTTTTTAGATGATATCTTATTTAGTAGATGCATAATGTGCAACTGTAGATTTTTTACATCCTAATTTTCCTAAATGGACACCCTCTTCTCAGAGTCTAGTCCACTTGTAGTATTGGAAATTGTTAGAACACAAATATCTATCACATATCAGGGAAATCTATCATTTCTTCTATTCACCTCTTAATATAAAAATTAATGAGGAGTTAGTATAGATTATACCCCATATGTAGCGAGAGCTGAAGCTCACAAATATGTAGAGCACAAATATTTTTTGGTCAATTAACTTCATTCATTTATTAAATATGATTTTACAAATATATAGGAGTTTGCATTTAGGTCACCAAAGAATGGAAGAGAGGACTGGTGTTGATTTGTGGTAGGATGCCATTCATTGTTTGGAGGAAGATGTAGGAGAGATTTGAGCCACGAGTAGAGGAACACGCTGTTGAAGTTTTTGACGCAACTGAGAGGGAACTCGAGGATGGATCAAGAACTGAGAAGATAGGGAGCAGGGTTGTTGTTATAGTGGAGAAGCTGAATGAGAGAGAAGTTAGGTCAGCTAGGTTGAATAAGATTTTGATTGCAGCCATTGATATCAAAATTTTGAAGTCACTGAGAAGGGTTTGGGCGAGCTCGTGTGGATTTGAGAATGCCTCTTGTTGAATGAATTTAGTCTTTTGGGATGTGAAGAAACACTACAATGCATTTATCGGATAAAATGACCCACTAAAGATCTAAAGAGGACACAAAATGTCAAAGAAATGTTTCACACCTTGCACTAAATTCATCACTTTTCTACATAAAACTGGTCACATAATAAAAATAATTTGCTGAAATAATTTTTGGGTTTTGTTCTTCTCTTCTTAACTTTGAATTTCATGTAGAAATGGAGAATATGTGATAGTTTTATTGAACATGTATAAAACTATTATAAAACAATGTTTATATATATATATAACATTCAATTTTCTAAATGCAAACTGTAACAAAATTGAAATGAAAAATAATAGAAAGAATGAAAAAAGTGGAGATGAGAAGAAAATGCAAGTGAATTATGAATGCTAATGATGGTGCATGTGGTCTACACTATTGAATCATTGACACAATACTAGAAGGGTGCACAGATATTCATTGTATCTTGTTGAACAAAACAATGGGTGGACAAAACACTATGCTCAGAAAGGCTTAGACAAATTGTTCTGATACTAAATATAGATTTTATCCCATATTTAGCAAAAGCCGAAGCTCACAAATATGTACAATACAAATATTTTTTGGTCGATCAACTTTATTCATTTATTCAATATGATTTTACAAATATATAGGATATGTTCAATAACCATTCACTTTAACTATATATTAGTTGCTCTAACAAGTAACAACTAATCTCATGACAACTCACTTATTATCATATATTAGTGTGATTTTTACTTACGTAACAATCTTTGTACTTGCTAATACAAATAATAATATTTTCTCATATTATATGCATTAGATATTCTCAATAGGCAGTGCCTAGAATGTCTGAAGAGAGGAGGGCATCAATTCTATAAATTGGCACCTATTGGTACTACCAAGATTTATCAATAATAAAAATTGAGGGAATTCTTGTCACCCCTCTCAAATCACCTTGCTTTGTGCGAGATGAGATTTAAAAAAAAAAAAGATAACCTATCAATTTGTTTAAGGAATGGGAAGACACTACAATGGTGACAACAAATAGCCATATCCCAATTTTTCTTTCATGATAGGCAAGAATTATTGTAAAAAAAATCCTTCAGTTCAGGACTTATTTACACACAAGCCCTCTTTAACCTTGGTGATTGTGATCTTAGACAATAGGATCCATGTGGAAGCATTAAAAGACATGTTCATATATTAAGGTCAAGGCTTAATATAATGTATAATCATAATGATAGATATTATTTGGATCCCTAAAATGATGAAGAAGTAACATAAAAATTGGAAGCTACAAGGTGATTAAGACCTCAAGTCTAGAGAGCACAACCATAACAAAGAATAGAGGAAAGACCAATTTCCCATTTACCCCTAGATGAATCACCAAGAAAAAATCCATGGCTTAAGAGTAAAGTGTTGCAGGGACTGCCTCTAACCTCACCATCTTTGACCAAGATTACATGTGTGACTCAAGTAATGGGATCATCACCTATAACCTTTGTTTCTTTGATATTTTCAGACCCAATTATCCCTTCCTCTTCTTCATTTCTTTTAACAATGTCTTCACAAATAGATACCCCATGTTTCTATGATAAAAAGTATTCTGAGACCCCTTACTTCCTCTCCTGATTTGTTAAGACCTATGAGATTCACTTATGTTTATAGTAGGCAAGGCACACTGACACAACCTACCCCTAGTACTCAAGTTGATTATACAAATTTGTAAAGCAATTGGCCATGTCTTTAGGGTACTGGATATAATTTTTTTCACACAACCAATGACCAATGCTACAATGAGTTCACCTTCATCTAGTTTTAATTCCTCATGCTATTTATTTTAATATCAATCCTACATCCACATTTACTATGTTCCCAAAATTGCCAAGTATTATTGGGCCTTCCATTTGCATGACCATGAAGCAAGTTTCTTCATTCTTGCCACCCCTTATTTTTTCCTCACCAACAAATGTTTCCATTCCATCTCTCATTTTTTCCACTTCACTCAATTCCATTCCTATTTCTACCTCACCACCACAATTTAGTTCCAATCCATTCATTTCACTAGTCACATTAACACTCTCCATGTCCCTAGCAATAGTTGAACAAGGAGATACATCACAAGATCATTAGATTGACAATTTACAAATGACTAAAGCCTAAAGGTCTAAGATGATATATCATGCAGTGCCCAAAATTAAGTTGAAATTTGAGAACTCTATAAGGATGTTGAAAAGAATAACAACAAAAAGGTTCACCCAAAGTGGCATCCCAACAACCTTAGAAACATAAGAGGAATTATTCTCACTAACCAGGAAAAAGAAAATAAATAATTCAAAATGTGAATAAGAATTAACAAAAGAGCTAGAGTTAGTTGTATTATCCTCTCACTAGATGACATAAAACGCTGTCAAAAGCATGACTTTAAAGGTAAGGAGATTAGAAGCTCAAGCCAACACCACATTCCCAAAAATAATTGTTGATAAGGTGGAGGATGCCTTGAATTCACATTTTAATTCCTTAATTCAAATTCATGAAACCAAGTTTGAAGGCAGTCTTTTGTATCAAAAGGTTAAAAAATATTTAAGAGAGATCACCCACATAGAGAGTAAGTTGAGAAACATAGCCCCTCTAGTTAAGAAAGGCATATTCTCTTGGCTCAAGATAATGACAAAATGTGATATCCATGTATGTCAAGGTTTTACAATTCACATGAGATCCTCACTCCAATTATGGTCAAAAGATATGAGAATTATAGTCTCAATGTTGTTGAATTTTTTTAAAAAAATTGGTGGGTACTTAAATGAAGCAAATATTCCCTCTCTATAAAAGCAAGATAATGTGCTTGTGCCTATTATGAGATTCAAAGAATTCTTGAAGAATTTCATGATCTCATTCAGGAGAAAAGTAGCCAAAGCCAATAGAGAAGGGAGTCAGTAGGGAATCAATCTAATTACACATGCTACTAAATGGATAAAATTAGTTAAAACAATTAAAGTATATCCTAGGAACCCTTTGGATCATCATGCAATATTGATGACTCTATGAGAACTCTTGTTTAGAAATCCAATCAGCAACGTGGCTAAGATGGGTGAGTAAATTCAGCTAATTACTCAAGCACTACAAGGATAACTAGTAGTCAAAGAAAAGTTAACTCCTAAAAGGACTAGTTCACATTCCTCTTGAGACTGAGAGTTACTTTTAGCTACCTACTTTTAGAAATGGAATTTTATTTTGTATGTTTTAATTTTTAGTCTAGTTCTATACATACATGCTTTTTTATCTTTCATGTAAACTTTGTTTTTTCAAGACGAGCTGGTGCCGATATTTTTTATAAGTATATTCATTATAAACTTCATTAAGGAGGAATATTTATTGAGACTCAACATGTTTTAAAATCTCTTGAGATGCTTTGTGAGTATATCAAATTTTTATTTCTCAAATTCCAGGTTAATGTTATGGATATTTTAAGCTTTTGGTATTTATTAAAATTTGTTCATTGTGAGAGAATTAAATTTAGTAAATTGATGTGATCCTCTTGGTAGCTAGCCTTGATTAAATTAATACATGTTGAACTCAACAAATTTTTATAGTGATTCATCCTATGAATGTTATGCTATTATTGGGGACTTATTCACTATTAAAATTCCTTAGGCTCTTAGTTGTGTTTATAAAATTGGTGTGAATACTAGATTTAGTGAATATTGGCTTAATAGTGGATCTTATAAAAAGGTTTATATAAAAATATCTATAGAATGAAAATTGGAAAAATTTATTTTCTGTGTTACCCCTCTTTCTTGTTAAGATAGGTTGTATGTCAAGACCAAATAAGTTGTCCCTCAAGACTAGATAAGTTGTCCCTCAAGACCAAATCAAGTCCGAAGCTTCTCAGAGGCTATTATGTGAGGCTTGGGACTTTGGGGATCCATCTCCCCTACCCCATATTTTATCAAATCCCCCCCTCATGGATATAATCATTAATTATTTTTCTATCATTTCTTCAGTCGAGTCGTGTCAGGTCAGCTTGGTTCTGAGCTAAGCCACACTCACCTCAACACAAAATAAACATTCTATCTTTTTTGGTTTAAGGTTTTTAATTAGAATTTCACTATGTATAACATCATTATGAATATCCATGTTAGATTATAATCATCGGTCTAAAATATCTTTGAAACAATCCCTCAGTGTTAAATTAGAATTAGGTTAATTTTTTTTAACTCTCTAACAAATTATCATTATTGATTTAAAGTATAATGATATTTAACTAAATGCATCATATAAATAAATGATTCTTTTAACCCTTAGGTTAATCATAAGATTTATTTAGTTAATGATCACTATATAAAACTATTGATTTGCTTCCGCAAGTAAAACATAGATTAGTATTAAATTTTCTAAATCAACAAATCAACCACTGCATGTTTAAATATAACAACATATATAAATATAAACAACCATCTGATGTAATTATAGAATTAACATCAAATAGTACAAGTATACAATATTACATATTTGAATATCAAATAACAAATATACAATGTTCTACAAAACATATAAGTCTAAATGAATTTGTTGATATCTAAAATCATTTATGAGTAAAACCTCTATTGATTGACTTCTGGAAGGGGAGGGAGAGTATCATCCGAGTGATTTTTCACACTAACCATGGACCACTGATTCCCCACACAATCTCCCAACAAGGGAATGGCCCTCCTTTCATAGATGGACAAATAGAGATGGTGTAATAATTGAGAATATCAACTAGAACATGTGTGTTATAAGATAACTATCAGATGCAACATATCATAAAGAAATAAGTTCTCAAATGATATCGTGTAAATATGCAAACTAAATCAAATAGGTGAATTGACAATGTTCAAACCATAAACATTACTTTGGCCAAAATTTAAATATAGTTTCTGATCTCTAGGATCAATCAAATTCATATGTACAACTCATTTGGATTTTCATAAGTTTGTCTATTAGTGGCACTAAGTAAGTATGTGAAATACATCTCACCTACTTGTTTAGAGTCAATAATGTCAGATAAAATAAAAAATAAATAATATTAAATCAAAAGATTCAATTAATAGATTCCCATATACAAATTCCACAATTTGTATGAATCTTAAGAAATCATCTAACCTCATGTTTTCCATCATATACATCCAAATAGTATAAATAAGCTAATATATCATAAATATAGAATTTTAAATATATTAGCTAAATTATTCATAATCATAGCTTTTTAACTAAAATAGATATTTAATCAGAACACATGAACAACTGTAATAGTCTAAAAATTACTATCATAACATTAATATATAGTTGTGTTTTTCTTCATAAAACTCATAAATAATCAATTCCCTTTTTAAGTTTCATAAACATACAAAATTAGTACCATGTAAATACACATACTCATGTATGAATATAATTACACAATGCATCATTTACAAAAATATAACATAAGATATTTTTTCATCACATAAACATATTTACTCAGTCATAATAACTCATCCAATTTACCACAAGTTTATAAACATATAATTTATAAAGCAAAACTTCTTAAAAGTGATTGTGCCTCATTAATCTACCTTTAACAGGGTTTAGCTTAAAATCACAAACATTTCAAGATATTCAGGTATTGATAACTATATTCGTATGTCATTTATATATCTATATACACACACATAGGTCTAATGGAAGACCCCAATCAATATATATATATATATATATATATATATATATATATATATATATGTATGTATGTATGTATGTATGTATGTATGTATGTATGTATGTATGTATACTATAATAAATATCGTATTAATTAATTAACCCAAGATATTAAATTCTTACTAGGGTCAAATCTTGCTTAACAACCTATAAGTTTGTTTATAACCATTGTTATAAATTTAACCCCCAAAATTTTATCTATAGAAGAAATCACACCTGGGTTTGAATATCTTATATCCATCGAATGGCATCCAAGCTCAAGGATTTATATTAACTAAAAGGTCTTAAATATCTTCTCGTAACCCAAGCTAAGAATTAAAATGGTACCTAGTCCAAAATTTTTACCCAGTCCTATCAAAAGTTTATCAAGAATAAAGATCTCATTATTATTTTTTACACTTTCCTGACATTTCAACTCACACACGTATATATCCAAAAGGACTCTATTTTAAAAATAAACTCCTTACTATTCTAAGGCTTAACCATATACCTATGGCTCAAGAATATATGTAATCGACCCTATGGATGGGTCGTACCCATCCCCAGGGTCATTTACATATATATTTTAGTTAAAATTATTTATATATTTAAAAGAAAAATCATTCCAAATTAACTATATAAACCACTAGAATACCTATAAGTACCTGAAACTATCAATTTTAAACCCAAAAAGAGTGTAACATTCATAAACTTATGCACAAAGGTTTACTCCAAAAAAATTGAGTTGACCTGATGTTACTACCATAAATAAAACAATGTATGTGTAGTGTAATTGTAAGGTTTTGAACAAACAATGTTATTATCAAACCTATAACAGGTTGTAACCAAGCATTCAAAATTCCCTTTGTACTAAGCCAAAACAGAACCCTGGTTTTGTTTATCTAGTCCTGGTTATAAACAAAGAAAATACACAACCACAACCATTTAACTAGGGTCAAGAGTTATATGTATTTGACCCTATGGATGGGTCATACCCATCCCCAAGGTTGATTACATATAATCACCCTACATTAAAAAAAAATTCTAAATAAAATACAAAGACCCAATTCATGAAAATTAACGACATGTATACCAGAACTATTTTTAAATCATTTCCAAATGATTAAACCAAGAATTGAAATCAACAAACCATACCTTGATATAGCTTCTTGGTTTCACATAGAGATAGTTAAACTAAATTCAACCGGTTTTGCTCTCCTTCCTCCTCATCCTCTACCTATGTATCCATCCCCCTTTCGAAACCCCTTTTCCTTGTTTTTATCATTTTTTCTTCCATTCATGCATGTTCCACAAACTCCACTAATTTATATGGGTTCATAAATGGTCACACTCAGTTCTACCATGCAACTCGCCACCATATCCATACTATCAAGCATGACTGCGGCTATCATTATTTCTATTCCCAATTTTTTGGTCAAACCCAAACATAATGATAGAAAATTATGCCGAAAAATACCTTTTCAATAACTTTCTCTCTAACACCTTTGAAAAATGTCATGCATCATCATACAACCCTAATATTCATCAAATATTCCCTAATCATTATAGTTTTTTAACAAGTCAACTATAATGTGGACACTCCATGACATAATATTTATGTATTTTGTTTAAACAAAACTAACAACCTTACCTTAACATTAGAGTCCCCCCTAAACAATTTTATTTAGTTTTTTTGGGCCATTAAAGCATGCTAATTTATTAAAGGTAAAAAGACCATGACAGTAATAATGAATTCTTACCTTTGCACCAAGGGTACACTTTTTCCAAATGTAGTACACATATATTATCAAGTTTAAACCAAATGTTAACTCTCATTCAAACAATGCAATAAGGTTTTGGTAATGATAAATCAGCATACATCATAATCATTAAATGATCAGCCTAACACAATCATTTATGAACAATCGAAGGATAGATCAAGGCCGGATTAACATCAAAAGACACAACAAAAACAATGTACTGTATGAAAACTCATAAGGAATCTAATGCATACTAGGATTAGTAGAATGTAAATAAAATTAACATAACCAATGGCTCCCATTAATCTCAATGATAAATAAGCAATTAATTAATTTAAGTGGTGTGTGCATGGGTTTTAGCCTTGTTTTCTAATCCTCCACTCATCTCCATTTTCTCCAACCTATCTGATGATACCTTCCCTCAGTCAGAGTCTGGAGGGTGGACTCCATCTTGCATCCACCTCAGTGTAATAGATAGTAGTTAGACCATATCACAAAATAATCATAATAAATTGTTGTAACTGAACAAACTGAATAATCATCATCATAATTTACCATAACAAAATATGTATAACTAAAAACAAGTTAATGATCATGATGATAAGTAATATATAACTGTCACAAATCAACATATTACTAATCCAACTAATTAACATAATTTTTTAACCAATCATTAATAATAAAATCTAAAAATCAACAGATTGAAGAGTATAGAGGAGAATTGGGATGTAACAAGATTTGTTCACTAGAAATTTCTCTTAAATCAGTAACCTTCACATTACTTTGGCCTTGTTATTCCACTACGATTATGTAGGAGAGTCACAATGTTGGTTTCACCAAATGTTTTACCCTAATTTGAATTAATTATGGTGAATTAATCCTTATCATGATAAATAAATAGAATAAAGCATAGTACTAAAAATGTACTTTTGAACCACAAATTGAAAGTAGATGACTAAAATAGACAAAATGAAATGATTCTAAATAATATTAACTTCAAAAACAAATGATAAAGTTATTTTTATTTGTAACATCCCCACTAGGATCTACCTAGAAAAAGTGTTTAAACAAAAAAAAAACATATACCAAAAATAGATTACACCACAAGAATCTAACCGAGATCATATGAAGTACTCAAAGAATTATAAAAGTGAACAAGCATATTAAATTATATATCACAAACCTCAATCATCATGAGAGCTCATCATAATGCAAATATATAAATCAATTATATTAACTAAGCCACAACTGATATAATTCTACAACCACCACTTTCAACATACAATAATAGATAATTACAACTCTTCATGACAATTTTCAATAATAAGTATAATAAAATATAATGTACATATAAGATACATGGCTCCCCCAGAGCATAGTTTTTGAACTCAAATATCTTTGGCAATCTCAAGTGTCATCTTGATAAGTAGTACTACTATGGGGAGGGAGAACATCATCCAAGCCTTTTTCCATACCAACCATAGACCAATGATCCCCCACACTAATCCCATCAAGAAATATCCCTCCCTTCATGAGTGTGTAGATAGTGACGGCATGGGAAACTAGAGAGACAAGTAAGTAACCATGTGTTGTATGATTTCTAAACTAAACATGTAGTTTATCATAGAAAACTTGATCTATTGCAAGATATCACACATGTATTTAAATCATGCTCATGAAATGATAATGTCTCACTAAACATACTTTGGCCAAAGTTTTAAGAATAGTAATATAAAAGTGACGTATAGATCAATCAAATTCATACACACCACTTGATCAGAATACCTTTATTTGGCATCATGATACTAGTAAGCCAGTGAAGTCCATCTCACTCCTTACTCTGCATCAGCAATACAGATTGGTCAAATACAATTCAACCACAAGATTCATATAATTTACATCTTACTAGAAAACACATCATGTAACATGTTAAACATAAGAGTAACCAAAGCATATAGTCATTTATTCCATCAAATGTATGAATGAATCTTACATTATTTTCTATCCTATACAAGAAATAATGACTATAGTTTATACCACCTAGATAAATACATAATTAATTACAGATTCAAATAACACAATTTGTTTCCAACTATACTACACCCTATGATAACCCATTTTACCATAGTCCAATGTTTTTAACATATCTACTAAAAACCACATCCAGTCTAATAAAGTGGTCATAAAATCAAGGAAACATACACTCATATTCAATAGCTAGAACAACCAAAACTCCATTTTCATGAAACATAGAGTAATCCAAACTAGCATTTGATATACATTTAGAGGTTTGCAGACACACATTCAATAAAATTTATTATTATCAATTCCTTAACATAGGTTATAATCCATCTATGGAAATATATAACCATGAGAATACACCTTAATGAATATATACATATACACCTATAATTATTATTAAGCATACTGTAACTTGTTTTAATGTTACGTTCACATCCCATGTTTTAGTTCATAACTAACATATAATAAGTGACCCATACCTATCATAATGAAGACTTGTTGAGTTTTCTACCCTTTTCATACCTTGTTAAACTTTTTGAAAGCATCTCGATATATTAGCCTCACATAACACCTATGGCTATCCATATTTAGTGAGATAATTTAATCGTTTATTATTAAAAAGATTGACTAAGTTTCCAAACAAGTCCATATATGTTAAAGTTAGGAGCTTCTGGACATAGGCTCGTATGTGCCATAATATCAACTGTTTAATTTTGTATATAAATTTGGCTTATTATTCTAGTTCATATATAAATCCACCTTAATATAAATAACCAAATTATATATATATATATATATATATATATATATATATATATATATATAATTAATTAATTAATGTAAACTTTCAAACAACTTTCCTGTGTTTAATTTTTACTCAAAATATCTTACTTAAAAGATTCAAATGGCATTTAAAACTCGTAAGAGTATGGTGATGCCTTATGTAATTTCACATTTATTCCAACATTGGAATTTGGACAAATTAACACCATATGCAATAACTATTTAAGAAGACTGAAGCAAATTCTACCAGGGCCTACATTAGAAGTAATATATTGGTTGATTTCAATAATCATTATAACATCCTTAATAGGCTGACAATATATAACTACAACTCAATAATATAAATAATGATTTATTTTATTTCCTGCAGGTTTTTATATTTGACTTTTGACACCTTTTATAAAAGTTATGAACAAATATTTACTAATAATAGGTTAAATGATTACAACGATGCCTTTTACAAAGGTATTGACTCAAAAGGGCATGGAGTCAAATAATTACATATATAATATATATACTCCAATGATTTCATAAAAAATATACAACTAAAAGTATAGGACAACAACTTTAGCTAGTGGTATCGCTGATGTATACTGTCTCTGATCAGTCTAGAATTTACAAGTTCAGAGCTTCATTTATTTTTATATAGGATGGAAAGTAAGAAACTAGACACCTTTTCCTTCTATTGTAATTTCTAGCGACTAAAATAAAAGACACAGGCTAAAATCTGAGTATATATAACCATGATTTTATAATTGAAATAGGATAGAAAAGTGACTTCAATATATAAATATATTGACTCAATGGAGTAGGAAGGGACTAGAATATGTTGAGGTCAACATATCCCCATTTCTAAAAAAAATGGAACTTGATATGTTTTTCACATTATTAAAATTTGAAGATCATCCATGCTTGATAAAATTGGCCCATTTGTTCATGGTTTTGTTTTAATCTTGCCTAACATTTCTAACAATTGGCCCTCATGTCTTAAGTTGTAGGTTTTCATGGAGCTCTTATTAGTGGATCATGCTAGGATGTTCACAATTTTATTCTCATTCAGGGTTTTACTATCCTTTGGTCTGTGAGAAATCATAGTTGGATTCATGTTTTGAAACCCTCCTTAAAAAAACCCTAGCTTAGACCCTTGGTTTGAAGTCAAATTTGGTGAGAGCAAATTTGGCAAGAATATTTTAAAACTTACTTTAGACTTAAGCCTAATTTTTATATTAAGGCTTGGTCATGTTTCTAAACATGACCAAACCTTAGCCTAAAAAAATATGCTTGGTACCTTTATATTTCCCCCCTTTTATTCTCTTTATGTTAACAAGATCTAACGTTTATGTTTGTAGGGTCCTTTATGTTCCTAACTTGGTCCCATTTTTTTTACATCACATGGTCCTCTTTATTACATACTTATCTTAAAGTCTTTGTCTTAAGGCCCTGTTCATGTTTATTAACATGAATGAGACTTTAGTTTTAAAACTTTAGCCTAAGTTCCTATATCGAACCAAGCCCTAAATTAAGCATCTTGCCTCCTTGAAAAATTGATGACTTTTGCTTCATCATGGAGGATGATCAGATGGAGTGAAGGATACCTAACAAATCTAAAGCCTTAATCCATCAGACCAATCTTACGCAATCCCCCATATCATGATCAATGATCCATGCTTAGGTAGGATCAATGATAAAATGATGCATGATCATCTTCAAGATTAAAGGGGTCCCTTTTTATTAAACATAGACTTAACCTAAGTTTTACCCTAAGGTCTCATTATATTTATTAATATAACAAAACCTTAAGATAAGACTTATGTTACAGCTTTAAGAATTCAAAAGGAGCCAATCAAGATCAAGTCCCAAGATCATGATTAATGATCCATGACTGCTTGTGCAAATAGATTCGACATAGTGAATATGACATTGCAATGTCAAAGGCCTAAGGAAACCCCATGAAGATGACAAGTGTCACCATATTGAGAGCCCAGATCTTGATCGATGCTCTACAGACCTTCCTAGTGTCAAACATAGTCAAAAGCTTAGGAATCCCATGGATTCACCATGTGGCACTCTCGCATTCAAGCTTAGTGTTAAAAGGTCCCCATGCATTAAAATGTAGAATTAATTTAAGTTTTTTCTCTAAGGTTCATTATCTTTTTTAATATAATAAAACCTTAGGTTATGCCTATAATATTTGGAGGGACCTATTTTATTATGCTTTGAAGACTTAGGCCTTTAACTTAGTCTAATTTTCATGCATGGCCTTGAGCTAACTCGATCCTCTTCATGATTATAGGGACCAATGACATGCATATGCTTGGATCTTGGTCAATGGTCTGTGCTTGGTCGGGACCAGATGATCTAACAGAACATGTTAAATCCAAGATCTACCAACCTAATAAACTCCATAAACTTAAATTTGATGTTCTCAAGAATGTCATTCAATTCCCATGAGGCCATCATTGACATTCGTGAGGTCATCAAATTTAAGCTCATCGATCATCTTGCTTAGACATAAGAATATGATTTAAAAATGTTGATAAAGCTTGATACATGTGTTGCAAATCAATTGGACCCCCTCCTTTGGGACTATAAAAAAAACTTAGGGTCTTTGAACTTTAATGATAAAATGATCTTGTGGTCTAATATTCATAGACATAAACTTAATCTAAGTCTTTATCTTAAGGTTCCAATTGCATTTATTTAAATACAATAAACCTTAGGCTAAAGACTTATATTATGTTTTATTTTAAAGAGAAGTCCTTATGCCATAAAATTTAGCTTAAAATTTTTAACCTAAAGTTTTATCATGTTTATCAACATGATAAAACCCTAGGTTAAAACCTTACATTAAGTCCACTTATCATTCGAGGGGACACCTTTAAGTTTATTCTAAGACTTAGCTTAAATATTTTAGCCTAATTTTTTCATCGTGTTTATCGACATGACATAAAATTTAGCATAAAATATTTATCATAAGTCACTTTTATATCTTGACGATAATTAAAGTTCATACACCTTATAGGATCAATGGCTCATGGTTAATTAGAACAAGCTGATCAAACAGAGTGTAATCGACAGGGACTATTCAATAGAACCTTTAAAGGCCCATGGGATCAATGCATGGAGTGCATGCATTCACTATATGACTGATAGAATGTAGAGTCTAGAAGGCCCATGAAGGTGCCAAGTGGCACAATCATAGAGCTTAATACAAAGACAACCAATAAAGTGTAAGCCCTAGGATCACAATCAATGGTCCACATTGATACATGTGAAAAGATTTAATAACATGAAGTAAAATAAGGATTTTAAAGGAAAATGACTAATTAATTTAAAGCATTTATGAAAAATGCTATGAGAGCTACTAGATGGATGCCACATAGGTGCCACATAAGCTCAAAATAACAAAATCAAAGATTTGGTGGGCATGAAAAGTCAAAGGTATAAAGGTAGGGGTCTAAATCAAATCCAAGGCACAAATTCACCTAAGTTTGAGTAACCATCACCATTAAAGCTACAAAAAAATCCCTAGCCTCCATAAAAATCCCTAATTTGAACTCTAATCAATCACAGTCGAGCCAAAAAGAGTCAAATTATTATGTGAGCAAGAAAAAGCTGACCTAAAGGTTACTTGTAGACCACTAGTGAGAAATTTACAAGTCTCACATTGATAGAAACTCAAAGGCAATAATAAAGGGATGACATAGAATTTTACTTAGCTTCAAACAATGAGGGAAGAGTCTTCAAGGATACTAACTTTGATGCTGTGGCATAAAAAATCAAAAACAGAAACTGGTCTAAACTTTTCTAGACTATTGAGGAGATGTAGGCCATCACAAGGGAAGATCAGAAGAATGCCACAATCCTTTATAGATACAATTACCTATTCTCCATCCAAATGACTAGTCTCCACTATGCTACTACAAAACTTAAGGTATTGCACTATATCAATGTTATTGCCCCCATTTTTAGAGATTATAAAATTGATGAGGATTGGATAGTTCATGATCATTTTTTTAAAAGGATAACATATATTTCCCTTCTTGCATTTGAAATCTACTAAAAGCTACCCAATCCCTAGGTAAACTTACCTACAATTAGAACATGGATTGGTAAAAATGACTTAAACACTATGCTTACCCCATGACTGCTTGTTGGAACCCATGTGATCTAAGACCCCACCAAAATGATCCCAATTGTCCAATTTAGGGAAGGAATTAGAATAATCATGACCTTGCTGAATAGATTATCTAGAGCCCCTTCCACCACACATGTTAATAAAATCTAGGTACCTTATGTATACTTCATGGTAGAAAATGTACTCACTCCCCCAATGGGTGAGATGATCAACATTTGTTTGAAACAACAATTCTCAGCCATGAAGAGGAAAAACAACAACCACTTCTTTATGATGTCCTATCTTCTAGATGCCCTATTGGCCACCGCCAAAATCCTTGACATAAAGAATTGGTCACCTGAAGGGAGACACACTATTTCCCATCACTATTCCAAGTTGCACATATTCAAGTATAGACATAATATACAATTCATTTGTGATTGTGTATATCCATCTTTGGTAGAAGCTATTATAGGGATCCCCATGGATAGGTTCATCCCTCTCGTCAAGAAGTATGTGGAGTTAATTGGAGACATCTAGTTGTATCTATATTATATATTAACTAGAATAGAAGGTACTTTAACTCAACCCCTCAAACTACTAGTCCGTGTGCGTACCAAATTGGTAGAACAAGAGATTGCATACCAAATTTTTCATGGTATAGCTAATATATGAAAGATCAAAAGGAAGGGATTCCTTCACCCTTTTCCCTTAGCCATAATCAATATTATATTATAGAATTGGAAGCATGTAAATGTCATCTCCAAACACAAAGACTCCTTCAACTTATAGTTAGATGAATTAAGGCAATGGGACCCTCATGATAGGGTTACCAAACATTTGAAATAAAATAAAAAAAATTACCCCAATGAACACTGACTTGGTGTTCATGACACAATGTATATTAGGGCCTCCAGTTTCATAGAAGTGTTAGCCAGGTTAAATAAACATAATATCAAGCTTGAGGCCAAGCTAGATAGAGGTGAGAATCCACCTAGTGAGACATGGTAGATGGGCCCCTTGCAATACCACTTGATATCTAGACCCTCTTCTAGGTCCCATCTAGAACAACCACTACAACAACATCAGGCACAAGTTACACAAGGACATAAGAAGGAGAAATTGAAAGAAAGTCCTGGTGAAGGGGCATCATCTTCTGCCTAACCTAAAAAACTAGAGTCCCCAATTTAGTTTATTGACATGATTGTATTAAGTCTTAGGGAGACAATAGAGGATGCACTTAAAGTACTTGCTGAGCCATATGGATTATATGAAGAGGAACACATTGATGAACCTTAGGCCCAAGCTAAAGAGGTAGAATAGGAAAAGGGGAAGGAGATATCTTTGGACCTAGTTCCAGTTGCACCCTTACAAAAGAGGAAGGTTGAGTTGACATTGGTCCCAGTTGGAAACAAGAAGCCAAAGTTAACCTTCCCTCATCCTTTGAGTGAAGTTAACTTATTTAGTGATGAAAATACCATTCATTGGCCAATCATCCTTGAATGGTTCATTTATTAAAAAATACAAAAGATTCCAATATTACACCATTCATGGGCCATGACCCATTCAGTTAACATCACTGTCCACAATGAGCTAAAGCCATGGATAATGGCTCTGATGAATGAAGAGGAGGCAAAAAGGATGACTACCCTTGGGGACTCAAGTGGCATTTAGGTAGACACTCTTAGAACCTTAGGAAACACACATATGGAGACCCTAGAACCTCCAAAAATCATAAAGTCATCAATCAACGTGCAATTCAATCCAGAGACAATAGGCCTAGAGAGAGTAACAACAAAGAAGACCATGGTTGGGGATGAAGAACTCACTTTTCATAGAGTTGAACCATTTGTAGGTTTAACTCTAGTAGGAGGTTAGTGACTTGATGAAAACCCAATCCAAGGAGAAGATATAGTTAGGTTAGCTGATGCTCATTCAACTCAACTAAAATTAGGCATCAAAGGCCTGTATCAAAAATTAGAGAACCTATAGAAATATCTTGAGACACAAGCTGTTTTATTAGTCCCAAAGGAAATGATGAAGATGTTTGAAGCATCTTTTTATGACATGTTTAAATCTTTGAAGGAAATGAAGACAAGGTAGAGTCCAATAGCTCAATAAGATACAGTAGCCAAGGGTTTGATAGCCCAATTCAAGGGTTCAAAAGATAAAATGAAGGAGCTAATCAATATACTGGTTGAGGATAGGATCCCTAGTTTCAAAACTATTAGTTTGGCCCATTTGAATAATATTATGGGAATAATTGTTGACAAGATCCAGGGTCTGAGTACATGGTTAAGGAACTTGGAGAGGGTCCTAAGGGATGATAAGGAGTTGATGAATATAATTGAGAAACTTCTTGGAGCCATGCTTGCCAAGCCTACCACACTTAGCTCCATGGGGCATCATTACAGATGATGAGTACAAGCACAAGGTCACCTTGGTTATGCAAAAAGTATGAAGCAAGAGTCAAGGCTAGTCTAAGGGTGATAACAACATGGTCATGGGAATGATCCTAACTATAGAGGAGAAGATTTCTAAGGTGAGGAGTATCAAGGAAGTAATGGCAAGAAATGATAGGGATTTTGATGACTTGGATGACTAGGAAGATGAGTACCTCGTAGATCTAGTTGTCAAATTAAGGCTGGTCAATGAACATCATCAAAAATCCATGAGGATTCTTCAGGAGCAATAGGGGAGTTATTCAGTGTAGGGCCCACCAGTCAACTAATAATATTATGTTTTGTTAAGAAAATTTGTAATATTCAAAATTAGAATATTTTTTATGTAAAGGCATGTGCAAGTGTGTTAACACATTTGCCTATAGGTCAGTCCACATTGGAAAAGGGAAAAGTATTCTATAACTTTGTAAAAAGGACAACTATCCTTACCTTTATACATTTGTAATTTACATGACTGATTGATATACTACCTTAGTATCCTATAAAATTTAGTAATATCATTTTTGTAGAGGGAGTTTTAGAGCTAAAAATATTTTATATACTATGATAAATTAATGAAGGCAAGGAATATTGAGAAGTTTATCCAAATTTGTTTGTGTCAATTGTTACATAGCTTCTCTCTCAACTATCTATTTGGATGTCCAAATTTGAATGGTTTTCATTGATTCTTGATGTGCATATATGAATGCAGAGTTGTTAACTGGTGCTTATTCTACATTAATTGAAATATCTTAGGTTCATTTCATTTCCTTTGCTTCTCTTTTAGATATGCTAATGCAATTTGCTTATGAAGTAAATCCTTAAATTGAATCTAGTTTCTTATTTGCATTATTCCATCCTCTCTTTAGACATTTGCTTGGGACATGGTAGGATTTGTGTTATAGCTATTTCATGTCATGTATTGGTTTGAATGTATGTCTTCATGAAATCTAAGCTTTGTCATAATGTCTGAACTAAAAATTAGAATACCTTCTTTTTTCCCTACCCTTCCTTTTACTTTTTTTTTAACCAAATCACTCTAGTTTAAATTCAATTGTAAATATTCATTTATATTAATCTTTAGTTTAGAACTTGATCACAAATTCACTGATAATAACATAGATATCTTACATTTCACTTAGATTGGCCATGGTAGCTCCCAACCACCAATCAATATAAATATTGTGAAATAGTTTATTGCTCTACCGCTATTTCACCATAGGTAACTAGATTGCCATAATATGTTACTCATGATTTGAATTCCCTAAATTATAAAATGAGAAGTGTTCTTTAGATACTAAGAGCACCTGTGGTACATCTAGAGGCATCAATAAGAACAACTCTGTTGGTTCTAGAAGGAGGGCATCTTTTTGAATTTATAAGATCTTTGCTAATTTTGGTGTGTTTTGATCATAAATTGGTGTTATCTTTACATATTTACGTAGTTATTTGCTCAAAAGTGTAAATATCATCAATCTTCATGGTCTTTGACCCATATTTGTGCTTCATTTAGACAAAGATCAAAAGCCTTTGAGGATAGATGTGTAATTTTGGTAAAAATAGCTTGAGATCTAAGAATCTGAGGTATTTGAGGTTAGAATATCTTGTTTTGATCAAAGATTGGTAGATATTTTATGAATCTAAGTTTATTTGAGCTTAGAATTGTAAATATTGATCATAATTATGTAATTAGACACATCTTTAAGTTGAATTCGTTAAAGGTTGATGCCCTTTGTTATTATTTACATGAATCTTTGTAATATTTACTTAATGTGCAAGTTTGATCCTTGTTCTTTGTAAAGGTTGATTTGACACATTGTATTTTAAACAGGATCTAAAGTCCTCAAGCTGAAATTGCCAAGAATCTAGAAAAGATCACATTCAGGGACAAGAGAACCCCTACTTGAATTAGAAGTCCATATGAGGTGTAGAGGAGACAAAGATAGACATGGACATTCAAAGTCTTTACTAACTTCACCACTACAAGGTACTCCTGCATTTGACCTTCATCAAGGTATGGATTGGTTAGGAAGCTTTCATATTAACATTCAAGGTGCAGTTCATGACCTTCCTCACAATCCAAAAAAATATTTGCCAATTTTTAGTCCTAGTGGTATTGTAACAATAGAAGAACATGTTAAATCCTTCAAAGCCATATTAAGATTACTAAATATCACTCATAAAGACATAACATGTAGGTTATTTCCTTTCACATTTAAGGATGCTACATATGAATGGTTCCTTAACCTACCTAACAATTGCATTACCACTTGGGATGAATTCAATAACATTTTCATTGACCGATTTGGTAAAATAATCAGCCCTTGTGTCTTATACCAATAGTTTACCAACCTCAAAAGGGATGCCAATGAGTGTGTAAGGGATTTTAATGCTAGGTTATAGAAGAGGTACAATAGGACCATTGACCCTTATAAACCTAATCAGGCATTAGCCTTGAAAATCTACAAAGAAGCTCTTGATCCCATGACTTTAGTATTCATAAAGAGGGTTGTAGGTCCTATGAACACACTAGCTTTAACCTATGCTGAGGCTATGATCATTAATGACCAAATATAACCTCAAGGTCAGATGGCCTACTCTTTTCCCAATGTCAATCCACATATCCTTGCTTTGAATGTCTTTCCTAATAACAACCAAAATGTGCCTACTCTCAACTAGCTTCCAAATTTGAACCAATTACCTCTAAGCCATGCTACTCCTAACCAAAATTTAGGGTTCTTGAATCACCCTGATACCAATGGATTTAATGCAAATGATAAAAGGACCTTAGTACTATCCACTTGTACCAATAATAACTAGGTTCATAATTCAAAAACCCCTAAGAATGAGAATGAGTCCATTCTAAAAATGGTCCAAAAATTGAACATTGACTTCTTTTAGCTATAAAAACAAGTTGGTAATACCGGAGAGAATTCTGGTAGAAAATTCTCATTCCAAAGGTTTAATAGGCCTAATAATAGGTTTAATAATGATAGTTTCCATAACAATAAGAATAGTGAATCATCTTCTAAAAAGAAGGTTATGGATACTATTCTTATTGATATTGATTTTATTGATTATTGTAGAGTCCATTATACTAATAAGCACAAAGAAATTGATTAAATTAAGTTATATAAAGATTTTGAAGCCTTTCAAGAAGAGTTGGACACTTTTGATATAATACCTAACAAAGATAATGGTGCAGGTACCTCAGGATCTAAGCCTATTGACTAGAACTTCATGGTGGAAACATTTAATTTCCCCTTCCAAGAAGATAATGAACTTGATGATGTTCCTAAAGAAGTTCATGCCTTCTAATAGTTCCTAAAGAAGACGTATCCTCTGAGGAATAGTGAGTAGAATCAATATTTAACTACTTCAAATCCTAAAAAAAACTTTGGCACTCCTCCAGATACCACTTTAGACAATAATCCAATGCCTTCAAAGGGAAGTACTTCTAAGCCTCTTACTAATACTTATAATTCTTCCAATAAGACTAGTTATAATATTGTAGAGGATATGAAGAAAATCAAAGCTAGTATTAATTAGCATGAACTAACACAAATCATAGAGCAAAGGGATATATTACTAGAATCATTATCTAAGAAACCTAGCAAGATGTCCAAGATTGATAATGAATACATAGCTATGTATATAGCTAAAATAGAGTCCCCACCCTTCCTACCTATAGTCACAATGTTTGGTAAGAACTTGTATAACTATTTGTTGGATTTTGGTGCCTTAACAAATATTATGCCCAAAGGTATTTGTAAGCAACTTATTTTAACTCCCATTAGGTTTGATAGGGTTGTCACCTAGTTAGATAAGTCTAGGGTCAAGGTGGTTGGAGAATTGTTAAATATCCACATGCAACTGGCTTTTGAGCTAAGGGTACAATAATTCATAGACATCTAAGTGGTGGATATCCGTGATGCATATGGATTTATTTTAAGCAAAGAATGGACAAAATATCTAAATGAATATATGTCCACAAATTGTTCACACTTATGAATACCTTAGAAGGGAGTTCCCAGCTAGATCGGAGTTGAAATGGAGCCAAGAATGAAATGCATGATCACTAAATATAATGCAATGAATGAAAGGGTCAACATAATTTATTTTGATTTAGGATTTTTCGCCCTAGAAACTACCAAGGTATGTGATCCTAAAGCTTCTCATATTGTGCCTAGGTTATGGAAGTTGTATTTTGATGATGCTAGATATAAATTTGGGTCTGGGGTAGGTATTATTCTAGCTGACCCTATTGGTAAGAAATATCATGCCTCTTATAGACTCCAGTTTCCATGCACCACTAACCTTGTAGAATATGAGGTTCTCATCCTAGGTCTATATTTTTCCATAAAAAAAAAGTCAAGGAATTACTAATTTATGGTGATTTAGAACTTCTAGTCAATCAAGTGAGAAGCAAGTATCAGTGCAAACTGTCATCCATCAAGACTTAAAAATTTATAGTGTGGGACCTTATGGAATATTTTGATGCCTTCAATATTTTTTATATTCCTAGAGAGGAAAATAAAGTTGTTGATAAGCTAGCCTTTGCTATATCTAATCTCATGCTTGACTTAAATTTACCAAACTTTAGTATTGAGCTAATATCTTACCCTTCTATCCTAGACAATGTAAACCATCTGTAGGTCTTTGGTGATGACCAATAGATCCTAGAATTTATGACCAATTCAAGAGCATTTGAGGCTTAGATCATTAATGAGGTTGATGAAAATGCATTTGGAGAAGGTAAATTTGATGGAAAAGTCATTCAGCTAATTGACAATAAAATTCTAAAGGGCATGATTGCCCTAGAAATATTATTTGATAAAGATAAATTAGCTAAGATCTCTAAGGTTCCTAAAATGAGTGGAAAAGGTTACAATGCAGCTGACCTTGGAACTCAAGATCAACCTCAACTGGTTAATATTGGAAAAACTTGTACAAGTGCTAAAAACAAGAGAGCCAAGGAACTGTTGACAAAGTACAAAGATGCCATAGCCTAATCTTATGATGACTTGACGATTTTTGACCCAAGAGTCATCACCCATTTTATATCTCTTAAGGAGAATTGTAAACCTTTCAGGTAGAAACAAAGGGTTGTAAATTTAGTCTTAGAACCTATGATCTTTAAAGAAGTCAAGAAGTTATTAGATGATAGAATTGTATTTCTCATTAAGCACTCTACTTGGATTACCAATTTGGTGCTAGTTAGGAAGATGAATGGTGAAATTAGACTGTGTATTGATTTTAGAAATTTGAATAGAGCATCTAAAATGGATAATTATCCTTTTCCTTCTCTTGACCAAGTAATACAAATTATTTTTAGTTCAACCATGATGTCTTTTATTGATGGGTTTTTAGGGTACAATCAGGTGCTAGTAGACAAGGAAGATAGATTGAAGAAAACATTCCCAACTAATTAGGGCACCTTTACCTACAAAAAATACCTTTTAGACTGATAAATGTAGGATCCACTTTTCAAAGGGCCATGGACCTTGCTTTCCAAGGCTTAATTGGTAAGTGCATTATAATTTACATGGATGATCTAACTATTTTCTCTAAGAATAAGGAGGACCATTTCATGCATTTATAACAGGTATTTGAAAGGTGCAAAAGGTATGAAATTTCCCTTAGCCCTAAGAAAAACATTTTTTATGTCACCGAGGGTAAATTATTAGGCCAAGTTATTACCGAAGATGGAATCTCCATTGATCCTGAAAGAGTGGAGGCTATATCAAAAATAGAGCCTCCCAATAGTAGAAAAGAATTGAAA
Organism: Torreya grandis; assembly: GCA_037957365.1. Lineage (NCBI taxonomy): Eukaryota > Viridiplantae > Streptophyta > Pinopsida > Cupressales > Taxaceae > Torreya > Torreya grandis. The sequence continues at coordinate 690,648 of JARHVA010000260.1, forward strand.
TCATTTTTTGGTAAAGTAAACTTTGTGAGAAAATTCATTTCTATCTTTTTAGAAATTTTCAAACCATTATATGATATGCTAAAGAAGGATGCTAAAGTCTCATGGAATGAATAATCCAAAAAGGTCTTTGGAGATATCAAAGAGGTAATTAACCAAGCTCCAGTCTTGATAAGCCCAAAGTTTTCAAAGGATTTTTATCTCTACTCTTTTTCCTCTGACCATAACTCAAAAAATATAAATATGTGACCATCCTATTGATTTTATGAGCACTAATTTGAAATTTTTTGAGTTAAATTATCCTTTGATTGATAAACAAGCCTTTGCATTAGTTAAAATGGTCAAGAAATTTAGGCACTACATTCTTAGGAATAAAGTGCATGCCATTCTACCAAACCCATCCACTAAGCTAATGTGAAATTGGAGAGTGAAGAGGTAAGTGGATGTCTATTCTTCAAGAATATGACATAGAGATGAAAACTACAAAATTGGTAAGATGTCAAGGTTTGATTCAAATGATTACCAATATCAGCCCCAAGCTAAGTATCATGTAGGTTGATCAACATAATTTTCAAACTAATGACTGGTATGAATCCATTTTCCACTTATTTATTAATGGCACTTGTTCTTAAAGATTAAATAGGGAGCAAAAAAGATCTCTAAGGCTCAAGGCAACCCATTACCTAATAAAAAAAGGAGTCATGTACTGAAATAACTTTGAAGGTGTGTACCTGAGATGTGTTTCCAATGAAGAAGATATTGAGGTAATGAGCACTTTCTATGAGAACTTGGGAAGTGGGCATCCATCAAGAAAAAAAATAGCTCACAAGATCCTCAGGGCTGGCTATTATTGGCCCACTATCTTCAAAGATACTCATAAGAATGTGGGAGAATGCCATTCATGCTAGATATTTAACACAAAGGAGCCAAAATAAGTAACGCCCTTACAAACTATCACAATTGACCAACTCTTTGCCTAGTGGGGACTAGAATTTATAGGGGTAATCAACCCCAACTCATCATAAGTTCACAAGTATGTCATGACAGCTACCGACTATTGCACTAGATAGACTAAAGCAGTAGCCACCAAACAATGCAGATAGAAGAAGTGATCAAGTTTTTAGAAGAAAGCATATACACCAGATTTAGGACTCTAGTCTCTTTGGTATTTGATAATGGACTAACATTCATATCTATAGAGATGAAAAAATTGGCATATGACAACAACATAATTCTCAAGTTTTCATCTAACCATTATCCTTAAGGTAATGGAGTATTTGAGTCAATGAATAAATACTTGATGAAAGCCATTAAGAAGTCTACTATAGACAAACCTAGAACATGGCATAAGTTTATCAAATATGCCCTTTGGGAAGATAGAACAAGATTCATGTAATCTCTTAAAACATCTCCCTTCTTACTAGTATATGGCCAAGATCTCATATTCCCCATCACACTCAAGCTGCCAACTTACAAGTTTATGCAAGAGTATATGAAGGAAGACCAAAAATTTGTAAACTCAAGGCTATTGGACATTATTCATATGGAAGATGCATGAGAAGAATATTTTGATAACTTTAGAAAGAACCAAACTATAGTAAAGTGATGGTTTGATAAGAGATCAAAGATCAAGGTGTTTAGACAAGGAGACTTGGTTCTTATTTGGGACAAAGCATCTGAGCCCAAAGGCAAACATGGAAAGTTCACACCTTTGTGGATTGTCCCCTATTATATTATAGATACACTTGGAGATAACACCTTCAAACTAAGAAACCTACATGGAGTAGAATTCACACTGCCCACCAATGGACAATATCTCAAGCATTACTTCTTTACTTCTCTTAAGGTTTTCATGGAGTAAATCTATATGATGGTTAGAATTAGTGTAGGTAGGCTAGTTAGTTTCCTTCAAATTTTCCCCCCTATCCCTTATTTGTACATAAGTTTGTATATATTTGTTTGCTTCCCTTTTGCTTCTTACTTTGCTACTTTCTATTGTGTGTTTTCTTTTTATTGATTTGTTCCTTGCTTCCAATAAGTCCTTTTGGACAACCCTTAGCTCAAAGTTCATTTAGTTTGCTTAAAAAATATAGAAGTTCAGGAATGCAAGTATGAACCTTATGCATATATTGACCATATATTTGAAATATGAGCTTGATGTTATAGTTTAAAGAAACTAGTAAGGACTGATAGATAAGTTAACTATCCCCTGAGACCTTCAACATTGTTTTGACTTGAACTTGGTTTTAAGAAGAATTGTGCATATAGAATGAAAGTTTAACCTAATAAGGCATAGTCATGCTTGCACTTAACAAACATCCTTGCCTGGGACAAGGTTAAAATGATACACGATTATCTAAAGATTAGACACTTGATAAAATCCTTGAACCTGGCTACCCTGGTTCCTAACCTTTTTTGAAAGCTTAAAAGACCCAAACATACAAAAAATAGGAAATTATTGCAAAATCAAAAGCTTTTCAAGCAAAGGTGATTCTGGTAATCTCCACCAGGGCTATGGATGCCTAGCTAGTAGTGTAGTAAGGCCATGAGTGGAGCCAAAGTGATCTCTATTAAGGTTATGGATGCCTGGCTGGCAACAAAGCAATGTCCAATCCTTCCTTGAACTAGAAGCATGGTTCTTAATGAATATCTAAACATGTTCTAAGTTAATGTTGATGATTAACAACATGAAACTTGGAGGTTGCCTCTTGAATCCCATGGTAAACAATAATTAGAATCAAATCACACACATTTCATATCTATGTTTTGATGATTGATCCTAATTATGCATGTGCAAGGTTTGTTTCAACCATGAACTGATATTGATAATGGCATCGATCAAGTGGAATAAGTGATCTAGTTATTTGTCTGAACCAGAGTCTCTAAGTTCTAACATATTTATTTTATATGTTTCACTGGAAATTCACCATTTGTTGAGGTTAACATACGCCCATTTATAAAAAATAGGTACCCTTGTGGATACTTTTAACCTTAACACTAAAAGCTTGATGTGTTCTGCACATTATTAGAATTTGAAGATCATCCATGCCTAATAAAATTAGCCCATTTATTTATGGTTTTGATTTAACCTTGCCTAAAATTACTAATAGTTGGTCCTTATGTCTTAAGTTATAGTTTTTCATGGATCTCTTATTAATGGATCATGCTAGGATGTTCAAAGTTTTATCTTCATTGAAGATTTTACTAGCCTTTGGTCTATGAGAACTCACAATTGGATTCATGTTCTAAAACCTCCAGAAAACCCTAGCTTAGACCCTTGGTTCATATTCAGATTTGGTGGGAGCAAATTTGGTGGCAATATTTTAAAACTTACTTTAGACTTAAGCCTAATTTTTATATTAAGGCTTGGTTGTTTTTTTTAACACGACCAAATCTTAGCCTAAAAAGTTATGCTTGGTCCCTTTATATTTCCCCTTTTTGTTCTCTTTATTTTATTGAAGTCTAACGTTTGTGTTTGTAGGGTCCTTTATGTTCCTAACTTGGTCCCCTTTTTTTACATCACATGGTCTTATTTGTTACATACTTAGCCTAAATTTTTAGTCCTAAGGCCTTGCTCATGTTTATTAATATGAACGGGACCTTAGTCTTAAAACTTTAGTCTAAGTTCCTATATAGACTCGAGCCCTAACTTAAGCATCTTGCCTCCTTGCAAAATTGATGGCTCTCACTTCATCATGAAGGATGATCAAATGGAGCGAAGTAGACTTGATGAATCCAAATCTTTGATCCATTAGACTAATCCCACATGATTCCATAGATCATGATCAATGATCCACACTTAGGCAGGATCGATGATCGAATGACGCATGATCATCTTCAAGATTAAAGGTGCCATTTTTTATTAAACATAAACTTAGCCTAGGTTTTACCCTAAGGTCTCATTATATTTATTAATAAAATGAAACCTTAAGATAAGACTTATGTTATAGCTTTAAGAATTCAAAAGGATCCAATCATGATTAAGTCTGAAGATCATGATCAATGATTTGTGATTGTTTGTGCAAATAGATCCGACGGAGCAAACATGAAGTTGAAATGGCAAAGGCTTAAAGAAACCCTATGAAGATGACAAGTGCCACCATCTTAGGAACCCATATCTTTATTGATGCTTCACGGACCCTTCCCAGGATCAAATAGAGTCAAAAGCTCAGGAGTCCCACAGAGTCACCACATGGCACTCTCACATTTGAGTTTCATGTTAAAAAGGCCCCATGCACTAAAATATAGACTTAATCTAAGTTTTTCTATAAGGTTCATTATATTTTTTAATACAATAAAACCTTAGGGTAAGACCTTAGGTTATGACTATAATATTCAGAGGGACCCATTTTATTATGCTTTGAAGACTTAGGCATTTAACTTAGTATAATATTCATGCATAGACTCAAGCCAACTTGATCCTCTTCATGATTTCAAGGAATAATGGCATACATATGCTCAAATTTTGATCAACAGTCTGTGCTTGGTCAGGACTATATGATCTAATAGGGTGTGTTAAATCTAGGATATACTGACCTAATGAACTCCATGAACTTAAATTTTGCATTCTCACAAATGTCATTCGATGTTTGCGAGGCTGTCATTGATGTTCACGAGGCCGTCAAATTTAATCTCATCAATCATCTTGCTTAGGCATAAGAATATGCTTTAAAAATGTTGCTAAAGCTTGCTACTTATGTTGCAAATCAATATGACATCCCTCTTTGGAAAATATAAAAAAACCTAGGGTATTTGAAATTTAATGATAAAATGATCTTGTGGTCTAATATTCATAGACATAGACTTAATCTAAGTCTATATTCTAGGGTTCTAATTGCATTTATTTAAATACAATAAGCCTTAGGTCAAAGACTTATATTATGTTTTATTTTAATGAGAAGTCCCCTATACCATAAACTTAGTTTAAAAGTTTTAACTTAAAGTTTTACATGTTTATCAACACGATAAAGCCCTAGGTTAAAACCTGACATTAAGTCCACTTATCATTCAGGGGGACCCCTTTAGGTGTATTCTAAGACTTAGTTTATATATTTTAGCCTAAATTTTACATCATGTTTATTGACACAACATAAAATTTAGCATAAAATATTTATCCTAAGTCCCTTTTATATCCTGATGCTAATTAAGGTTCATGCACCTTGTAGGATCGATGGCTTACAATTAATCAGAGCAAGTCGATCAGATGGAGCACAATTGACATGGACTATTCAATAAAACCTATGAAGGTACATGGGATAAATGCATGGTGAGCATGCATTTACTATGTGACTGATGGAATGTAGAGCCTTGAAGGCTTGCAAAGGTGTTATGAAGCATAACTACAAATCCTGATAAAAAGACAACTAATAACATGTAAGCCCCAAGATCATGATCAATGGTTTGTGTTGATCCATGAGCAAAGATCTGATGACACAAAGCAAAATAATGATTTTAAAGGAAAATGACTAGTTCATTTAACACATTTATGAGAAATGCCATGAAAGATATCAGATGGATGCTACATAGACACCATACAAGCACAAAATAACAAAAATAAAGATTTAGTGGGCATGAAAAGGCAAAGGTATAAAGGTAGGGGTATAAATAAAATCCAAGGAATGAATTTGCCTAAATTTGAGTAACCATCCCCATTAAAGCTTCAAAAAACCCCTAGACTCCAAAAAAGCACTAATTTGAACTCTAATCAATCATAGTTGAGCTAGAAAGAGTCTAATTGTTATCCGAGCGAGAACAAGATGACCTAGAGGCTACTTGCAATCCACTAGTGAGCAATTTACAAGTCTCACAATCATGGAAAATTGAAGGCAACAACAAAGGGATGACACAAAATTATACTTAGCTTGAGACAATAAGGGAAGAGTCTTCAAGGATATTGACTTTGATGTTGCGACATTAAACACTAGAAATAGAAACTAGACTGAACTTTTCTAGACTATTGAGGACATGTAAGCCATCATAAGGGAAGAACAAAAGAATGCCACAATATTCTAGAGATAAAATGACTTAGTCTCTATCCAAGTGATCAGTCTCCATTATGCTATTGTAAAACCTAAGGTATTACACTATATCAATGTTATTGGCCCATTTTTAGAGATTGTAAAATTGATCAAGATTGGATAGTTCATGAATGTAGTTTTATAAAGATAGCATATATTTCCCCTCTTACATTTAAAATCTAATACAAGCTACTCATTCCCCAGGTATACCTACCTAAAATTATAACATGGACTGGTAAAAATGACTTGAACATCATCCTTACCCCATGGCTGCTTGCTGGAACCCATGTGATCCAAGACCCCACTAGAAAGATCCCAATTGTCAAATTTAGGGAAGGAATCAGAATAATCATGACCTTACTTAATATATTATCTAGAGCCCCTTACACCACACATGTTAGTAAAATATAGTTACCTTATGTATACTTCATGGTAGAAAAGGGACTCACTCCCCTAATAGGTGAGATGATCAACATTTGTTTGAAACAACAATTTTCAACCATGAAGAAGAAAACTAGTAGCCACTTTTTTATGATGTCCTATCTTCTAGATGCCCTATTGGCCACCACTAAAATCCTTGACATAAATAATTGGTCACCTAAAGGGAGACACACTATTTCCCATCACTATTCCAAATTGTACATATTCAAGTATAGACACAATATACAATTCATTTGTGATTGTGTATATCCATCTTTGGTAAAAGCTATTACAAGGATCCCCATGATTAGGGTTAGCCATTTGGTTAAGAATTATGTGGAGTTAATTGGAGACATTTGGTTGTATCTAGATTATATAGTAATTAGAATAGAAGGGACCTTAACTCAACCCCTCAAACTACCAGTCCATGTGCCTACCAAATTATCAGAATAGGAGATTACATACCAACTTTTCCATGGTATAGACGTATGAAAGATAAAAAAGAAGGGATTATTTCACCCTTTTCCCTTAGCCATCATCAGGATTATATTACAACATTGGGAGCATGTAGACATCATCTCCAAATATAAAGACTCCTTCAACTTACAGTTGGATGAATTAAGGTAATGGGACCCTCATGATAAGGTCACCAAAAATTTGAAATTAAAAACAATAAAATACCCCTATGAACACTGACTTGGTGTTCTTGACACAATGTATATTATGGCCTCTAGCATCACACAAGTGTTGGCCAGGTTAAAGAAGCATAATATTAAGCTTGAGGCCAAGCTAGCTAGAGAAAAGAAACCACTTGGTGAGATATGGCAGATGGGGACCCTACAATACCACTTGCTACCTGGACCCTCTTTTAGACCTCCTCCAAAATAATCACTATAACAACCTCAGGCACAAGTTACACAAGGACATAAGAAGGAGAAATTGGAATAAAGGCCTAATGATGGGTCATCATCTTTTTCCCAACCTAAAAGGCTAGAGTCCCCAATTGAGTTCCTTAACATGATTATACTAAGTCCTGGGGAGATAATGGAGGATGCACTCAAAGTACTTGCTGAGGTATATGGATCAAATGAAGAATAAAAACATGCTAAGGAACCTCAAGCCCAAATTGAAGAGGTAGAATAGGAAAAGGGGAAGGAGATAACTTTGGACCTAGTTCTAGTTACACCCCTATGAAAGAGGAAGGTTGAGTTGGCATTGGTCCCAGTTGGAAAGAAGAAGTCAAAGTTAACCTTCCCTCATCTTTTGAGTGAAGTTAGCTTATTTAGTGATGAAAATCCCATTCATGGGCCAATCATCCCTAAATGTTTCATTTATTAAAAATTCAAAAGATCCCAATCTTACACCATTCATGGGCCATGACCTAGGCAGTTAACATCACTATCAACAATGAGCTAAATCCATGGATAGTGGCTCTGATGAAGGAAGAGGAGGAAAAAAGGATGACTACCCTTGGGGAGTCAAGTGGAATTTAGGTAGACATTCTTAGAACCTTAGGAAACACACAGATGGAGACCCTAAAACCTCCAAAAATCATAGTCATCAGTCAGCATGCAATTCAATCTAGAGACAACAGGGCTAGAGAGAGTAACAACAAAGAAGACCATGGTTGGGGATGAGGAACTCACTTTTCATAGAGTTAAACCATTCATTATCTTAACTATAGTAGGAGGTCAGGGACCCGATGAACACCCAATCCATGAAAAAGATATAGTTGGATTAGCTGATGCTCATTCAACTCAACTAAAATTAGGTATCAAAGGCCTATATCAAGAAATAGAGAATTTACAAAAATAAAAGGAAAATCTTGAGACACGGGTTGTTATATCAGTCCTAGAGGAAATGATCAAGATGTTTGAGGTATATTTTTATGACATGTTTAAATCCTTGAAGGAAATGAAGACACATCAAAGTCTATTAGCTCAAAAAATGCATTAGCCAAGGGTTTGATAACCCAATGGTGGGGTTCAAAAGACAAAATGAAGGAGCTAATCAACATACTAGTTGAGGATAAGATCCCTAGTTTCAAAACTATTTGTCTGGCCCATTTGAATACTATTATGGGAATAATTGTTAACAAGATCTAGGGTTTGAGTACATGGTTAAGGAACTTGGAAAGGGTTCTAAGGGCTGATAAGGATCTGATGAATAGAATTGAGCAACTTCTTGGAACCATGCTTGCCAAGCCTACCACACTCAACTCCCTGGGTATCATTACATATGATGAGTACAAGTACATGGTCACCTTAGTTATGAAAGAAGTACAAAGCAAGAGTCAAGGTTAGTCTGGGAGTGATAACAACATGATCATGGGCATGATCTCAATAGTATGGTCATGGAAATGGTAGTTAGATCATATCAACATGATAAACATATAGTATAAAATATAGCTAAAAGAATAGATCAATATGCTCAAAATGTAAATGCTTATTGTTAAGGTGTGGAGCCTAAAAGCTTCACCAAGGAGCACATTTGATAGTTTGCAGGTTTACACAGTCACTGGCATCAGTCAGGAGTGACCGACGTCGGTCAGGTGCAGTTGAAGAGACACCAGCGTTGGCAGGGATCGGCTGACGTCGGTCACAGGCAAGCAGGTAGGAACCGACGTCGGTTACCTGTGCATCCAGAAAGCTATTTTCGAGGACAGAACCAAGTTTTTGCATGATGAGATTAAGTTGTAGTATTAAGTCCGCGTCTCTATTATTAGCAAGACTATTTTTAGAGCCCTTGTTCAAGAGGCTTAACTGTTGGTTGTAAGTGCATGCTCAAGTTTCCTAATTCTATATGTAGGAAAGATCTTTTTAGCTTATTGTAGTAGTTCATTGTATGTGAATGTTGAAGAACAATACAAAATTGTATAGGTGAATCATTCTAGGTTGTTGGAGTTGATTGTACTTGAGAGAGAGAGCTCTTGAGGGAAAGAGATCTAGAGAGAGATCTGTACATCTGAGAGAGGTGTGGAAGAAAGAAGTTTTTTCAATTATATTCCTTCTGTAAAGAGTTTAATACAAGTTTTCAGGGTGGTTTCTTGTATCTTTTGTTCTTTGCTATTTATCATTCTAGTTACTTATCTATCTGATTTAATTCCACGATTTATTGCTTTCATAAGTGTAATCATATTGTTGGTTGATCCCCAACAAGTGGTATCAGAGCCTTGGTTGTAGGTTTAGAGATTGATATCCACAAGTGGTATCAGAGCTCAGGTTCACTAATAGGTGGTTCAGATCTGTGTAGTGTGTATTGATTACAGGTTGCTCACAAGGGTTTCTGTAGGGATTTCTATTTGAGTGGGAGAAGCAATGGCAAAAGAAAGTAAACTGAGAATGGAGAAGTTCAATGGCAAAAATTATCAACATTGGAGAATGTAGATAGAGGACTATCTGTATCAGAAAGATCTATACTTACCGTTAGGTGGGATTGTAAAGAAGCCCACAGACATGGATGATGAAGAATGGGAAGTTCTTGATAGAAAGGCTCCGGGGTCTATAAGACTGAGTCTAGCATCTACAGTGATATCTAATTTATCACAGGCAAAGTCCACGGTAGAGTTGATGACTACTTTAGCAAATTTATATGAAAAACCCTCAGCTTTTAATAAGGTATATCTTATGAAGCAGTTATTTAATTTGCATATGCAAGAAGGTGGATCTGTATCTAATCACCTGAATGATTTCCATGGTATTGTAAATCAATTAAGTTCAGTCAATATTGTGTTTGATGATGAAATTAAATCTCTTTTAATATTATGTTCTTTCCCTGAAAGCTGGCATAGCTTAGTAATGGCAGTTAGTAATACTGCATCTGCCTCAAATATTTTAAAAGTAGAGGATGTTGTTAGTGTTATCTTGAATGAGGAAATTTGCAGGAAAAGCACAGAGGAAACATCAGGGAATGGTTTAAGTTTTGAGAGCAGGGGAAGGCAAAAAGAGAAGAGCAAGAGGAGATCAAGATCTAAGTCTAAGGTGAGAGGTAGATCCAAATCTAGAAATGGCAGGAGGCCACAATGTTGGAATTGTGGAAAGATGGGGCACATAAGCAGAGATTGCTGGTCAAAGCCTAAGGAGGACAATCAACATGAAGGAAAGGAAGAAGCAAAGGTTGCAGGTATTGCAAAAGATGCTTTAAGATTCTCTTTGCATAATAATATAGAATCTTGGGTATTAGATTCTGGTGCATCTTTTCATGCTACCCCTAATAGAGAATATTTTAGTGACTATATCCATGGAGATTTTGGAATAGTATATTTAGGGGATGATGAGCCTTGTAAAATTATTAGAAAAGGTAAAGTGCAGCTGAAAATGCAGAATGGCAACACATGGGTGTTGAGAGATGTTATGCATGTTCCCAGATTGAAGAGGAATTTGATTTCTGTAGGAAAGTTAGGGGATGAGGGTTGTATAATAACTCTCACAACTGAATCTTGGAAGGTGACCAAGGGTGCACTTGTTATGGCCAAAGGTAAGAGAGTAGGTACTCTCTATTTATGTAATTGTGTTACTAACAATTCTCCTTCTGTATTATCTACTTCAGATGTGGATGCTAAATTGTGGCACTCAAGGCTTGGCCACATGAGTGAGAAGGGGATGTCAATTCTTAAGTCTAAAGGTAAGCTTTCAAATTTGAAAAGCATAGATCTGGAATTTTGTGAGCATTGTGTGTTTGGAAAACAAAAGAGGGTGAGTTTTCTCAAGACTGGGTCAACAAAGAAGAGGCATAAGTTGCAGCTTGTTCACATAGACGTGTGGGGACCGGCTCAGGTAGCTTCTATTGGAGGATCACAGTACTATGTTATGTTCATAGATGATGCTACAAGAAAGGTATGGATCTATTGTATTAAGAAGAAATCTGATGTATTTGAGACTTTTAAGATTTGAAAAGCTATGGTTGAGAATGAAACAGGTAGAAGATTGAAGTGCCTGAGATCTGACAATGGTGGTGAGTTCTGCAGCTATAAGTTCAGAGATTATTGTTATATGCATGGAATCCACAAGCAAAGGATGGTTCCAAGGACACCTCAGCAGAATGGAATTGCTGAAAGGATGAATTAATGGAGCGTGCAAGGTGTATGAGATTGCATGCTGGTTTGCCCTTAGAGTTTTGGGCAGAAGCTGTTGACACTGCAGTGTACCTGATTAACAGAGGACCCTCTACAACGCTGGATGGTGGAATCCCAGAAGAGGCATGGATAGGTAAAAAGGTAGATCTCTCATATCTCAAAGTTTTTGGTTGTGAAAACTTTGTGCACGTTGATAAGGAAAATAGAAAGAAGCTAGATGCTAAGTCTATGAGGTGCACGTTTATTGGCTATGGCTCAGATGATTTTGGTTTTAGATTTTGGAATCTAGGAATAATAAGGTAATTAGGAGCCATGATGTTGTTTTTAATGAAAAAGTGATGTATAGTGATCAACTGAAGAAGCTGAATCAATCTGGGTAGAGCAATGGAGAATTGGACGAGGTGACGGTCCAAAATGAGCTCACAAGAAAAAGAAATAATCACTTGCAGGAAAACACAAAGACCGACGTCGGTAGAATAGAAATCAATGTCAGTCATACAGGGACTGACATCAGCAAGATAGGCACCGACGTTGGTCCGAAAGAACCGGCATCGACCAGTAATAGGTCTGGAGGTGACTGAGGTCGGTCACTGTCAGAGAATTTGGGTGGATAGCGTGTTGTGAACGAGTCTCAGACGCCCATCAGGAGGTCAAAAAGGGTAAGTAAGCCTCCAATTAGATATTCCCCTTCATTATTCTATTTATTACTAACTGATGGTGGAGAACCAGAGAGTTTTGAAGAAGCATTACAGGTGGAGTCCAAGAGTCAGTGGGAGCGTGGCATGGTTGAGGAAATGGAGTCCTTGAGAGAGAACCAAACATGGGATTTGGTTGAGTTGCTAGCTGGTAAGAGAACACTGAAGAACAGATGGACCTACAGGTTGAAGGAAGGTGAGAATGGATAGATGAGATATAAGGCCAGGTTGGTAGTGAAAGGATTTGCACAAAAGCTAGTTATCGATTTTGGTGAGATTTTTTCTCCTATTGTTAAAATGACTTCTATACAGATTGTACTGTCTTCAGTTGCTATTGAGGATTTGCATCTTGAGTAGCTTGATGTTAAGACAATGTTTCTTCATGGAGATTTGGATGAGGAAATATACATGGAACAGTCGAAAGGATTTGAGGTCAAAGGTAAGGAGAAGTTAGTGTGCAGATTGAAGAAAAGCTTGTATGGCCTCAAGCAAGCTCCTAGACAGTGGTATTTGAGATTTGACAGGTTTATGACTGAGCATGGCTACAGTAGGTTTCAATCTGACCATTGTGTGTATTTTAAGAGATTGGATAATGGTAGATATATTATTCTATTGTTGTATGTAGATGATATGCTGGTTGCAAGATCACACATGCAGGATATCTCTGAGCTTAAGGTGAAATTAGCTCAAACATTTGCCATGAAGGATTTGGGATTAGCAAAGAAAATCCTTGGCATGATCATTAAGAGAGATAGGAAAAATCACAAGTTGATTTTGTCTCAAGAGGATTATGTGAACAAGGTGTTGAAACGGTTCAATATGCAGGATGCTAAACCGGTAAGCACACCTTTGGCTGGACATTTTAAGTTGAGTAAAGAACAATGTCCTAATTCACATGATGAGGTAGAGTACATGAGTAAAGTTCCATATTCTTACGCAGTAGGGAGTTTAATGTATGCAATGGTGTGTACTAGACCGGATATTGCCCAAGCAATGGGAGTTGTAAGTAAGTATATGGCCAATCCAGGGAAGGAACACTGGAAAGCAGTTCAGTGGATCCTTAGATATCTGAGAGGAACTAGCAATAGGCATTTGTGCTATGGAGGTTCAGATACTTCTCTACATGGTTATGTAGATTCAGATATGGCAGGTGATTTGGATGGTAGGAGGAGCACCACAAGATATGTTTTCACTATAGGTGGAACGGCGGTTAGCTGGATATCAAAGTTGCAGAAGGTTGTTGCCTTGTCAACTATAGAAGCAGAGTATATTACAGCCACAAAGGCTAGCAAAGAGATGATATGGATGACACGGTTCATAGAAGAGCTTGGAAAGGAGCAAGAGAGTTGTAGACTATATAGTGATAGTCAGAGTGCCATTCATTTGGCTAAGAATTCAGCCTTTCATTCAAGAACAAAGCATATATAGCTTAGGTACCACTTCATAAGATAGGTATTGGAGGATGGTGAGTTGAAGCTGGAGAAAATCCATACAGATAAGAATCCTGCTGATATGTTAACCAAGCTGGTTACAAAGGAGAAGTTGAATCTTCATTCAACTTCTGTTGGTCTTCATGATTGAATTAAAGATGGAGGAGCTAGTAGATGTTGCTGTACAGGTACTGATGTAGCTGTTTATCTCCAAGTGGGAGATTGTTAAGGTGTGGAGCCTAAAAGCTTCACCAAGGAGTGTATTTGATAGTTTTCAAGTTTACACAGTCATCAGCATCGGTTAGGAGTGACTAACGTCAGTCAGGAGCGACTGACGTCAGTCAGGTGTAGTTGAAGAGACGCCGACGTCGACAGGGATCGGCCGACGTCGGTCACAGGCAAGCAGGCAGGAACCAGTGTCGGTTACCTGTGCGTCCAGAAAGCTATTTTTGAGGATAGAACTGAGTGTTTACATGATGAGATAAAGTTGTAGTCTTAAGTCCGCGTCTCTATTATTAGCAAGACTATTTTTAGAGCCCTTGTTCAAGAGGCTTAACTGTTGGTTGTAAGTGCATGCTCAAGTTTCCTAATTCTATATGTAGGAAGGATCTTCTTAACTTATTGTAGTAGTTCATTGTACGTGAATGTTGAAGAATAGTACAAAATTATATAGGTGAATCATTCCAGGTTGTTGGATTTGATTGTACTTGAGAGAGAGAGCTCTTAAGGGAAAGAGATCTAGAGAGAGATCTGTACATCTGAGAGAGGTGTGGAAGAAAGAAGTTTCTTCAATTGTATTCCTTCTGTAAAGAGTTTAATACAAGTTTTCAGGGTGGTTTCTTGTATCTCTTGTTCTTTGCTATTTATCATTCTAGTTACTTATCTATCTGATTTAATTTCGTGGTTTATTGCTTTCATAAGTGTAATCATATTGTTGGTTGATCCCCAACACTTACACTATAACCAACTCACAGTAGCAAAATCATGTACCATCATATATCTAAACAATATCCTACTATCCCATAATAGCATATATCCAAAGCTTGGTTAGAAATATAACCAATATCAAATGTGTCCACTATATGTATTCATGAATAGTCAAATAGTTTGCTTAGCAAGGAATTGGGATGCAACATTATTCATCTAATTGACTATGTTGACTTCAAAAAAACTAGAACATGAAAGTAGTAATAGTCCCCCTAGAAACCCAAAAATAGGAACTAGTAGAAGTTCAAGGTCAAAACTATCCAATAGACGTTAAGAACATCTAAAAATCATGAACCAACTTAACTTTTTTAACCCTTTGTAAAAAATAATGAAATTAGGGCATAGTCTAGTGTGGTAGCTAGATTTAAGTTTGTGTGCATAAATTTTACCTTCGAGCATGTGCATAAGACATGAGGATGGCTTATCTAAGGTTGAAACCCTAATAGGGATTATAATGGTTTGAACCTATAAATATGATAAATATGAGTGTAGTTGCATTGAGTTAACTCTAATCACCTCCACGATAATTGAATGTTGCCTACATATTCAATGCTCAAAGGAGAGAAATTAATCCCAATGTAGTTCTCCCACCTAGAGTGCTTTGTCTAATTATGCTCCTTTAACTACATGTAAACATATATAAATGACTTAAATACTTTATCATGTTTTGCTTAGGGTTAGATAAAATAAACTTTGGAATTGGTTGAGGATTGATTTTAGTGATCAAAATGATAATTATGATTAATAGGGAACTTCTGCTCAGTACATCTGTGTAAGTAAGCTTCTATATTAAAATTGACAAGTTGAATAATGAGTGCCTTGAACATTATTTTATAACAATCTAAAAGGAGAAATCACATGTTTGGAAGACCAAAAACAAATAATACAACATAAAGGAGGGTTTAATTTTAAAATATGACTGTTTAAAGGTAAGGGTTAGAAACATCAAGTAGGGTTTAGAACCTTTTGACAATCATGACCCTAATTGGACATTTTTGACCTTTAAGGAAAAGTGTTGGATTTTGTGTTTAGGTCTATCATAACAAATGCCTATAGGTGTGTTCAGTTGATAGAATATTTTTGTAAGTGAAATATGATAGATTAGAAAATAAAAAGGGCTTCATAAGTGCTTGGATTAGGTCAAGGTATCGAAATAGGTCTGAATTACATGAATAAGTTAATTAAAGTGACAAAGTGATAAAATTTACATGATTAAGTGTTTGTGACTAAATTTAGGTGTTTACACCTACAATTCATGCCTTGGATTATCATTGGTGATCTTAAAATGAGAGGGTGGAAGCCCTTAAGTGTATTGGGTGAGTCACAAACACTCATCAACACATTTATTCCACCGTTGTTAATAAATGATATTTTTAAAGTTATTGAAATTGATGGTTATTAATGTCATCAACATAGAATGCATTATCTCTCTACACATACAATAAACACAAAACCTCTGGATGGATGTGTTGATGTGGGTTTTGTGCACACCCCAAATTTAATGAGGTAACCTCTAACATTTTAGGATCTCAATGGAGGAAATCTCCACTCTAGGGCATGAGTTTCAAGTATGGGTTGAATAACTGAGTGTTGGAATAATAGGCTAAGCATGCCATTTTCTAAACTATGTGTGAATAGGTGAGTTAATCCTAAAAAAATTTAAAACCTAGTTCAGTTAGATTGATGACACCTATGCTAAAGTGGGTAGACCTTAAAATAAACTCCAAAAGAGGGAGGTAGGAAAAAAAAACAAGGTTATATGATCCAAATAAGGATTAAAGTCTAGCTAGTCTCTTTGTGGACAAGTGTTTTAATACTAATGTTTGTATCTAATAGTTATTACACACTCACATGCAAACACAATAAGAGGATCTGGGGAAGAACTGATATAGTTAACTATATGATTTGAAAGGTTGATACCATTTAGAGTTGTTATTTCACACCCTTATTCAATAGATTATAGCTTAAATCAGAGAGATATCTAAGGTAGTTATGGCTTACTCCTATAAGGCTATATCAAGAAAACACATGCACAATAAAATAATTGAAACAATTTACCTAATTACAAGATATCAATGATACTTGCTAATTTTATAATAGCTATTTCACATCTTAAATCAACATACATCAATAACATAAAGAAATAATTATCCATAGCTTTTTCACAATTCAAATTATTGAATCCAACAACCAAAAAAATAAAACACAACTAATTACACAAAATTGGAATGGAAAAGCATCGACATAGTTATGTGACAACAAAAAAACTTCTTTGTGTATTATTTCATTTTCCAACCCTTCAGAATGAGGGATTTACAAATATAAATATATTTGGGGAGGGTCCACCTTATCCCTAAAATCTATGTAAAATTTAAAGTTACATGTCAATAATCAGAACATGTGTTCTAATTGATGCAAGGTTTACATGTACAGTTATAGTTTATCACAACTATGTTTCTAAAAATAGACTTGCTTTTACATGACAATGCAACATGTGCATGCTTACAAGAGTATTTAACTATTACATGAACATGATACATATAAATATACTTTAGTTACATTAGTTAACTCTACATGTAACATACATACAAAATTAACCTTAGAAAACTAAGGTTTAGTTGAAGTTGATGTTTGTATTATCAAACCTGAAGTAGTAGGAGGAACAAAATTAGTCAGTTAGGTCTAAAAGGATGGTGATGCCATAGCCTTTTTATTTACCCCCAACTCCTGGTAGTGTTTGTAACCAACACCATGATGTAGCCTTATGATGTCCATATTTAGAAGAGATGGTTGATGTATTTTATTGACTTGCACCAACAAGTGTTTATGTTCAGCTTTGGTGGCCTTAAAATCCACCAAAAAAAACTCTACTTCCCTAATGTTCTTCCTAACAAATTTGAGTTTTGATTCAATTTATTTTAATGTAAGAACTTTAAGACTCTAATTTAAATTGGCAAAATCTTGTTGAAGTAATTAGTCAAAATCGACTCTAATTATTAACTTCCCTATAGAGTCTCTTGCTTGAGAGAGCTTTAATTCATCTAAAATTTGAAAAGTTAGCTTCTCATGTTTTAAAAGCTTTGGGATCAAATATTCTATGCTTGGAAACCAGTCTTGAGCCTCTTTTGTTTGGATGACCACCAATTTGAGAGAATTATCTACTTATAATGGTCTCATCAAATACAAATGGCTATAAGCCTTATTAATTGTATACAATACAAGAAAATTCAATTTACTTTCATCTTCCTTCAAATAATTGAACAATTTAGTTGTCTCAATAACATGAGGGGATATCTTATCTCTCATTTAACTAATAACATCCAAAACATTGTATAATCTAAGAGCTGCACTCTAAACATCATCTTCAATTTCTCTAGGAACATGAATAATTTGTTATTGTTCCCCTACCTATTATAGCTCTTTTTCTAACTCTCTTTTGAATTGTTTAGTCCTCTCATGAAGTTATATCAAATATTCCATTTGATTCCTAAAGTAGGACTTGAAATCTTCATTATAAGGGGACTCATCTAGTCTCCTATTCCTTCTCTTTGACAAAGAGAAAACATCCCATCTCTCTTCCAAAACTAAACCTCTGCTAGAGTCATCCTCAAAATTCCTCTTTTGACCTATTGAATTGTTCTTATGGATTTATCATTAAATTAGGCCTTTGGGAAGCTTGGGCCTCCAATTACATAGCCCACTTAGGAACCACCAACTGGGGAGAGTCAATTGGCTAAGTGTCCTCAACAATAGTCTTAGTCAAAAAGTCCTCTGAAGATTGCACTAAAACATATGCTTGCAAGGGGTCTAGTAATTATGGACAAATTATTTTAGACTAATCTATACCACTAAATTGGGGCATTGGATGAATAGTATACACATGCTTCTTCTTTCTAGATTTCTTTGCTAAAACAACAACAATGGACTGGTTGGAACTACAAGAAGACATTGTCAATCCTAATTGGGTGGAAGAAACATGCAATTGGGAACTTGCCATGACTCCTTTAGTTTTATTTAAATTAACCCTTTTAGGCTTAAGAGTGGTAGAGGGAATGGTGACTGAGGTGACAATAGTGGAATTAGAGATAGTAGGGGCTTAAGAAACAAGCTTAACACTAAAAACATCTATAACTAAAGCAATACTGCTAGCAATGGAAGCAATATGACTAGTAGGAACAATAGTAATACTAGAAGAAATAGGATCCAAAGAAATAAAAGTAGTAGGAGAAATAGTAGAATATAAATAAACCATATAAATGATAGGGATTGAGGTAGTTGAAGGAGCAATGTCCTCACCTGATCTGTCACCCTCAAGTGGTGCTTTTATTTTCAATCCATGAATGCTTAAGACTTTAGCCTTTTATAATTCCATATCATCTTATTTATCCTCATGTTCCCTCTTGATGGACATCTATCCATGGTCTATTAGCCCTTCCTATAATGGATCTTCAATAATTATATCTTTAAGGGTTCCAAGAATTTTAGGCTTCCTCATATAATAAATTATGGTCTTAAGAACCAAGGGGAAAGTCTACTAGGTGGAGGAAGAAGTAACATCTAAACTTAGGGCAACTGGAATTGAGGAGGTAACAAGAAGGATTTCCTCTTCTACATTAGAATACTCAATACACATTGGTTCCTCTTATCCTTCAAGACCAATAATAACAGCTTGAATTTCTTCCACCTCTTGCTCTTGCCTTATATCCCTCATTACAAGTGATGATGTTTAAGATAGTCCTTCTTATGATGAACTTGAAACCACTGGGGTTTCCTCCACACCTTGATCCTAATTTATAACTATCATAACAATAGGTGGTGTCTAAGATGGTTCTCCATGACCTAATGGTCTCTAAGAAGATCGATAATTTTATAAATTCTTTATTGCCCATCCAACTAGAGGTGAAAGCCTTATTTATGCCTATACAATTGTTATAGAAGTCTCTCCTTGAATAATTCTCAAAAAGTTCCTCATTCAAACTAACTACCTTTGCGCTCTCTAGAACCTCTGCATCATCCTTTACATTCAAAAAAATGACATCATGGTCATAAGGTTCATAATGGTACAAGATGCCCAAACCTTGGATGTGCTTCTAGGCTATGAGGATCCCAATAATTATGTGAAGTCACCAATTAATAATACTCTTTGGCCTTACCAACCTCTCTAAAATGTTTCCTGATGGTATAACAAATCTGACCAATCATCAAGGAGGAACTATGAAATAGTCCTTTCTTATTTTTCTTCAAATCTTCATCCACACTCCACCATAGCTAGTAGGCAATCTCTTGCTCAACCAACATGTCGAGGACATACTTTGGAAGACACAAAGGGGTAAACTTGTTCCCTATTACCATAATAATTATACAGTTAGGGTAAGCTAGTAATATCCCCTTAGATCGAATGTCTTACTAATATTTTTTGATATTCTGAGCAAGGGTTCTTCATGAATTGCTTTCCACACTTGGGGATATACACTCTAAACAATTCTGATTACATTCTTGTATACACATAGATATGAAGGAAAATAAATCACATACATGATTCTTAATGCAATCTGGGGTAGGGCTCCAAAGTGATCCATTATGCATATAGATGATGTCTATGACTATATATAACAAATAGGACATCATGTAGAAATGGTAACTTAGGGGCATCTTATCCTTATTAAACATTTTTTCTTGAAGTCCTACACTGATTATCTCTCTTAGTGAGAAGGTTAGCTCATAAGTCATTATCAATTCTAGCAATGGTAACCATTCCAAATGGAGATAGTGGATGTTAGTGTGACCATACAATCTGTTCAAAAAAGCCATTCCAATGTGGATATTGTAGACACCTAAAACTAGCCATCGATAACCTCCAAATCATGATTTTGACCAATTTCCACTTAAAAGGCACAATTTGGCCTAAAAACACTAAAACATGCTAAATGATGTGAAACTGACATATTCAAGTGCCGATTTTGGCTAGGGTATACCTAAATAGGGCAATGCAATTTATGGGCTAGCTAACTTTGATCAGATCATTTCAAGTTAAAATACTAATTTTGCACTTAGGTGCTCTGGATTGCTTTTTCCTATCAAATATTCTGTACAAGACACATACTTTTATTATTTGTTGTTGGTAACATCATAAATGGGAATATGGATCTAATGCATCTGATGTTGCCTTCCAATTCTAATTTAGTTGAATTTTGAACCAATAACAAGGCATTCTGATCAATTTGAGTGATTTGTGCATAAGGTGCTTAATCATGCTTAAGAGATAATTAACCCAAATCAAGGCCTAATAAAAAATTCCATGGAAAATTGTTGAATACTTATTTTTTGAAATGAATATTGAATATCTGCATCATTAGGTGACCTTATTTCTTGGGAAGACATCCCTAGATCATAAATGCCACAAATATCAGGATTCATGCCCTCCATGCCCCATCAATACCTTCCATGATGCCCTACATGCCTCTTAATTGCCCCTTATTCCAATGTCATGATGAGGATAATTAAAAAATTAATTCTAAAAATTGAATTAATCCTCAACCACACATCTCAATCTTGAGATGGATAGTTCAGGTTGATTTTAGACATTCTCAAAAATCTATAAATAGGAGGCCTTACTACATCATTTATAAGTCTTGATAATGCAAATTTATAATGCATAAATGATTCCAAAAGCCATTGTAACTAGTGTTACCATGCCAAATTGATTCCAAGCCAAGCCAAGCCACAAGCCAAAGGTGTCAAGGGGAGATGAAGGTAGCCAAGCTTCCATTGCCAAGGACTTCATGAGCACAAAACCAAGCAAGCCACAACTAGAAAGGCATTTGGAGCATCCAAGGAAGGTGAAGGAATTCTTGTGTTTTATTCCTTACTTTTTAGTTGTGTTTGCCATTTGTTTTTGTTAACTAATATGTCCCTAGTGTCTAGGCCTAGATATGTTATGCTAGTTAGTGTGTTTCTTTCATTTTGTTTTCATTTTAGAACTAACACCATACTAACCATCCTCTCTTGAGTCAAATTCCTAGATTCACATATGGCATGCTCGATGGGACTAGATGCATCTCACACCTGAAGAAGATCATTTTGAAACTCTAAAATATTTATTTGGACTTTTAAAACTCTTGTAAATTGATTTTATAACTTTATTTTGCCATTTTTGTATGCCACAGTTTTACACAGTAACCAACATTGGCAAGTAAGACTGATATTGGTTACATGGCTTAACTAACATTGGTTAGGAAAATTGACATTGGTTAGATTTTAGTTAGCCAAGGTAACCATCATCGGTTAGGTATAACTAATGTTGGTCACTGTGTTTTTCTAAAAACATAGACCCGAGAGCTATTTTTCCAAAGTTTATCGTTCCAAACCAAAAAGAGCTTCAAAGCTAAAGGACATGCTAACATTTTCGCTACAGGACCAAGCTTGATATTTTCTCAAAACATGTTTAAATCACCTTTGCATGCTTAAAAATCAATTAGGAATCTTGTTTTAGGTGTTCAACAAAGAATTTAGATGTTTTTGGTGAATGTTTTCAAAGTTTTAAACTAAGACCAAGGGGTCAAATGAACACCATCAAATATTTCATTTTGGGCTTAAAATTGAACACACTTGTCAATTCTTGTTTGAAATAGTTATTTAATCAAATTTTTGTTTAGAAAAGAGAAGGGTGTTATGTGTATGATCTTCCATTTGCCCCCTTTAGGGAACCCTTGGAATCAAAAGCACCATTCCTGTTAAAAATAGCCTAGTCCAAGGCTTAGAATGAAAGTCATCTAAAGCACTCTCCAAAAACTTGTCAAAGTTTGGGTGATCTTGAAAATGACCCTAAAGTCTTTCTATTTTATGCCTTCTTTATTTTTATGCAAACTTGGCTTGCGAGGGGGATGTCATTACCTCCCATAAGTTCTTTAGGGAAACTTTGACCTAGGGTTTCACCTCTAGGCATTGACTTCACTTACTCCTTTGGAGTTGCACACGAGATGTATCTGCATTTGGAAATCGCACTACACTGAGCAAATAATAGGATGTAGTAATTATAAAAAGGACTAGACCTTTTTACAACTAGCCAATGCCACAATCACCCAATTTTTGTGATTTTCTTTTACATTATTTGACGTGATAGTCATTATGTAATTAATTCTCTTAGAAATGTTCAAAAGCTTGCTAGTTTAGTCAACCCCATTTTACCATACCCTTTCTAGGATTTGGATAATTATACTTAGTGTATTTTTGGATCATTTTCTCATTTGGTATGTTTTGAGACTAAAACTTGTTTATTTGTTCATAAATCTATGTCAAAACTAATTTATCTATATGCCACTCTTTTGTCTAAAGAGGCTTTATGTTGGCCATTTTACACCATACTTGTGCGTTGAAATTCTTGCTAAAACTTGTTTGTGTGTGTCAATTTAAGTTGAGGAGGGTAGTGTTATGTTACCCAAATAATGTCAAACCATTTGAGCCTTTTGAGTCTTTGAAACATAACAAAGATAACATCATTCGTATGCTTACGTTGTTAGGCTGCTCAATTTATTTCTAGACTTGTTTCACCTTGTGCCAAAAACCATTGTTTCAAACCATGTCATGTATACCATTTAGACCTTTGTATTGTGTCATCATGCTGTCCAATCTTGTCTAGCTTGTTTGGTCAAATCCTAGTTTTCATCGTTGTGTTTTCAATTAGCCTTATCAAGTTTGGATTCAAACATTGATTGATTTTTGTTTAGGACTCAATTCATGGAGATGATACACAGATCTTTTTATTTTAGGTTGCATAGCTTCAGTTAAATGATTAACCAAATTTGAAAACTATTGATGGTTTATTTGTTCAACACTTATCCTCATCATTGTTTGTGCCTTTATTTGGGAGAACATAGCCTTTCTCAAAGAGCCTTTTGTCTTATGACTTATGCCAACTGATCATGTTTATGTTTGATTTTGTATGCCATGTTTATATCAAAGTTGTTTCTAAACTTGTTAGATTAAATCAAATCACATCATGCCTATTTGTTTGAGCCTATATTTTGACTCCATGTTTGGATAAAAGACCTAGTAACTCAACTTTTCCCTTTCCTAATTTAGACCTTTTTTGGAACATTTTGACCTGGACCTTTGACATGCCAATTTTTATTTAGATGCTTGACCTTTTGTGTGTATGACATTTAACATTAGACATTTGATGTTAGGGTGTTTTATTTCAAGTATTATCACAAATAATTTTGGAGATACAACTCCACTTTCAGACCACATTGGAGATATAGCTCTACCCCTTTGACCAAGTTAGACCAAGTTTAAACCATTTGTCCTTTGTACATAATTTTTTGGAGTTTATAAAACTCTAAGCCTTTTTATTTTTGGAGATTTCATCATTTATGCAAATATTTATAGCTACACTTATGGTGGAGTCACTTACAATCTGACTTATGATAGAATGGCCACACAAATGACTTTTATGGCTTTATTCAAGACCCCAATGATGATAATATGGTTTGTGAGACATATTTCTATCAACCTCATATTAATCAGTCATGGGAACAAAGTCATGAAATAACTTACGATTCAATTCAAGACCTTGATTGGTATGAAAATGCTTATGAAGAAGACTTTAGAGACCCAACTATAGATAATGTTATTTGGGATAAGAATCCATAACCTCTTTTCAATAATTAGTATATGGAACATAATCAAGAACCAACTTATGATCCAACTCATGACTGGGATGATATGTTTTATGAGGAAAACTTGGATGATTTTACTTGTGAAAGAAATCAAGTTTCATGACATTCTTTTGTTATCTAATCATTGGCTACCCCTAACCCTCCTTTGGATTATATGAGCTATCAAGCTTCCCACTATCCAAGGAATACCATTACCATTCTTAGACCTAGTCTTTTGTCTCGTGAGAGAAACCAAGCTCCATAACGCCCAACCATTTCTATTCTAGGACCTCGTCCTTTAGTTTATGTGAGAAATCAAGCTCCACAACACCCCTTCATCATTCCAGGATCTAGTCCTTTGGCTTGTACAAGTAATCAAACTCCATAATGCCCTATCATTACCATTTCAAGACTTCATCCTTTTGCTTGTGTGAGAAATCATGCTCCCCAAAGCCCTACCATTATCTAACCACAAGTAATTCCTCATCTAGTACCAATCCCATCCAAACTTTAACCCATATAATCATATAAAGACTAAGCTATGTTCAAAAATGGTATTTTCCAACTCATTGGCAACCAAGGCCAAGAGAACCAACCAATCTAAGATGTTTTTGTTAAACCAACCATTTGTGATAAGTCAAATTGTGATGAATCACTTATTTATCCTATACCAGTTTTCAAGGAGTCTCACTTTGATGAGCCAATCTTTACTGAGTCACTTCTTAATGATTATAACTACCTTTGGGAAAATCATTACCTCAACCATGTGCCTATTTTTCAAGAGCCTCCTATTGACAAGCCAATCTCTGAGGAGTTGTATCTTGACCTATTTCCCATCCTAGTGGAGTCTCACTTTGACAAACTAATTTTTGTGGATCCCATTATGTCATCATAGGCCATTACTTATCCAAAACCAAATATTCAATAAGACATCATTGTAATAGAGTACCCATTAGATGAAAAATTAGAGTTAGAGTCAGGTTATATTCTTGAACCAACATCAAATTTAGCATCAAAATTAGAATCAATATTAGTCTCAACATCAGATTAAGAGTCCCTTGAGTTAGAATCAGTTTCAGATTCAGAATATGTTCATGGCTATTACAACATTGGTTATGCATGCCTTGAAGATCAATTTGAATACATTTTTGATACTTCTATGGTTTTTAAGGATGAGTACTTCAACATCGACTAAGTTATCCTAGTATCTTCTACAAGGATTGTGCATCCTCTCCCCATCACATTACCATTCCATAGGCCATTACCATCAACCAAGATAGCTATATCATTGACATTCTATATCCCACAAGTGTCGATTAAGATCGATAGAATCACACTTTGTTGAAATACATCCATGGTGACATAGCAATTAAAGAAGAACAAGGAGGCCAAGACCACATTCATATAGCAAAGGAACACTCTCCTAGTGAAACTTTTTTAGAGGCACTAGGGGACAATCAAAGTCAAAACTCATCATCTTCTAGTGAAACTTTTTTAGAAGTGCTAGAAGAAAATAAAAGTCAAAAGCTAATGTTCATTAGTGAAACCTTCTCAGAGGCACTACAGGACAATCCAGACAACTTCATTGGTGAAAACCTCATTAAGGTACCAATAACTAAGCACAAAAGTTCTTCACTACTTGATGAAGATAAAATCATAGATCAAATTAAAATAGCTTTCAATCTACAGCCTAATCAGATGGTAGCTACTCTCAAGATCAAACAATAGAAAAATTTGATGGTCCTATCGAGATAACAAGTCTTCAACCCTACCACAACCAAATTTATGTTGAATCTGACATCAACAACATTACGTGTGACTAAAATTCCTACTCTTCATTTATTTCCCAACAATTCCACATTCCATTATCATCTACCATTCCATGTCACAAACAAACTTACCATCCATTGTTTGTACTTGTTTACCATCTATGGTTTCACTTTCCTTTACAGAGGCTACAATGATACCTTGTCTCGACATTTGAAAGAATTAGAATCAGTGACCAATGAAGATCACAAAAACATTCTTGAAAATCAAATCTATAGCCAATTCTTGATAGAGCAACTATTTAGATGAGGTGTGGGCTAACAATTAAGATGATCAAGTATTTTTTTTGTATCATTTATTTATTAGGACATGCATCTCCCCATAAAAAAGAATAATAGAATAAAAAACCACACCCAGGCCAACAACATGTACCATACCATTTCACATTGCCGTGCCATTGCTATTGTTACATATGCATATTTACCATTATTGTAGATCCCAGCCATTTACCCCATCACTTGGGGGCAACCCTCTTACCATTTTATCCAATATATCTATACCATAATTATTTGTAGTGATACCATATCATCCTATCATTCCATTCCTATTTAGACCAAAGCCTATTTTTAGTCATCCTACCCAATCTTATTTTGATCTTGGTTCCTTTGGTTCTTTTTTTACCTTTTGTCAGAGGATTCCAAAAAAGGTTCAACAATAAATCCAATCCATGTTTCAATGATAGTATATGAAATTAGTGTGACAGTTGATCTAAGCAAGATATCTTTCATTTTCCATCCTCTATCAGGTTATTTATGTGAGTCTAATTATAACTACCTATGGGAAAATTAATGTCTCACCAATCTTGCTACTCATTATAAATGCCTATGGGAAAATTATTATCATTGGGTTATGAAATTATATCTTATTTATAACTACATATGGGAAAACTAGGGGAAACACTTGTTTACCATGCATTATCGTATCACCTTACCATTACTATTTTCATTTGACTGGCCATTTGCCAGATTTGTGAACTTGTTGGGACCTAGCTAGTTTTTTCCTACCTTTTATGTGGATGGAATTAATATTACTTGAGGTCATTTTAGGACTATGTGGGTCATGCTCAATTCATGTTGAGGTCACCTCAGTCCCCCTCTCCATACACTCTCACTATTTTGTGAACAATCTAAGCCAAATGCTCTCGCCATTTTATGAGCAGGTCTCTTGTCATTCTCAATCGAGTTAAGATACCTCAAAATTATAAAAACATTCATAACATTTCAAAAAATCCAAAAACATTTGTCCTATCTAAGCCTAGTCAATTATCCTCGATCTGCCTTACTAGGGCATTGTCATTGTTAAGATGTTTTATTTTGCTTTTGTTTTCAAGATTTCTATTTGTTTGTTTATTTCAGGTTGTTTGTTTATTTGTTTTTCTATTTATTTGTTTGTTTATTCATTTGCATGTTTGTTTGCTTTCAACACTGTTACCTTGACTTAGTCTATATGTGCTCATTAGGTGATTCCTTACATTGTTCTTGAGTCTATCCATATTCATATGTCAACATTATCATCATGGTTTTTATCATTGGTGTTTTGTTTTTGAGTGTTTATTGGATATCAGGAGTCAGTACTTATGAATTTTTTGGCAAGGTCTTCATGGTGTTATATCATGATCCCTATTGTCACATGCTATAACAAAAATTAGCTTCAAGAAGGTCTACAATCAATGGAGCTGTAGAAGTTTTTCCTTGGCACCTTGGAAAATCTTCCCATCCCACCCTTGATGAAATTAACTCATTTGACCATTTAAGTTGTATCATTATTAATTAGGATGAGCATCTCCTCATTGATAGGTACAACTAAAATATTTCTAATGATCAATGTTACTCCTCTATTCATTTATTTCATCAATTTTCATCTGCTCATCTTTAATCTATATTCTAGGTTATATCCTTGAGTTATGCTTGCTAATCAACCTTAATTGGGGCACAATCATCTTTAACCAATTTAGGTCCTCTTAATGATTATATCCACCTATGGGCAAATCATTATTTTGACTTTTAATCTTGATTATAACCACCTTTAGGCAAA
The DNA here is from genome assembly GCA_037957365.1 of Torreya grandis. Lineage (NCBI taxonomy): Eukaryota > Viridiplantae > Streptophyta > Pinopsida > Cupressales > Taxaceae > Torreya > Torreya grandis. The sequence goes on from JARHVA010000260.1 coordinate 718,785, forward strand.
TTAGTATTCTTTTTAAATCAGTGCATGTAAGCATTTTATCACTTGGATTAATCTCAACCATGGGTTAATTCTACCTTTTTTCTTTCCCCTTTTTAAGGGACTATCCATTAACAAATGTGATAGCCAATCCCTCGAGGGGGCATCATCATAAGCTTACCAAAACCATTTGGAGCTTTGTTCTTCAACCAATCTCTTTTTTTGGCATACAGGCCATCTCTCATTATTTGAGAAGATATTTCTTTGCCTATAGTTTGTAACATCTTCCAAAATAGGGGCAAATTGTGGACACCTAAAACTAGCCATCGATAACCTCCAAATTAGGCTTTTGACCAATTTCCACCTAAAATGCATAATTTGGCCTAAAAACACTAAAACACACTAAATGATGTGAAACTAACATATTCAAGTGCTGATTTTAGCTAGGGTATCCCTAAATGGGGCATTGTAATTAATGGGACAACTAACTTTGATTAGATCATTCTGAGTCAAAATGTTAATTTTGCACCTAAGTGCTCTGGATTGCTCTTTCCTATCAAATCTTCTACACAAGACACGTGCTTTTGTTATTTGTCATTGGTAACATCCTAAATGGGAATACAGATCTAATTCATTTGATGTTTCCTTCCAATTCCAATCTAGTCAAATTTTAGACCAATAACAAGGCAATGTGATCAATTTGAGTGATTTGTGCATAAGGTGCTTAATCATGCTTAAGAGCTAATTAACCCAAATCAAGGCCTAATAAAAAATTCCATGGAAACTTGTTGAATACTTTTTTTTGAAAATAAATATTGAATATCTACATCATTAGGTGATCTCATTTCTTGGGAAGACATCCCTAGATCATAAATGCCATAAATATTAGGATTCATGCCCTCCATGCCTCACCAATGCCTTCCATGATGCCCTCCATGCCTCTTAATTGACCTTTATTCCAATGTCATGATGAGGATAATTAAAAAATTAATTCTAAAAATTGAATTAATCCTCAACCACACATCTCAATTTTGAGATGGACAGTTCATGTTGATTCTAGACATTCTCAAAAATCTATAAATAGGAGGCCTTACTACATCATTTATAAGTCTTGATAATGCAAATTTATAATGCATAAATGATTAAAAAATCCATTGTAACTAGTGTTACCATGCCAAATTGATTCCAAGCCAAGCCAAGCCACAAGCCAAAGGTGCCAAGGGGAGATGAAGGTAGCCAAGCTTCCATTGCCAAGGACTTCATGAGCACAAAATTGAGCAAGCCACTACTAGAAAGGCATTTGGAGCATCCAAGGAAGGTGAAGGAATTCTTGTGTTTTATTCCTTAATTTTTAATTGTGTTTACCATTTATTTTTATTAACTAAGCTCTCCCTAGTGTCTAGGCCTAGATATGTTATGCTAGTTAGTGTGTTTCTTTCATTTTGTAACTAACACCATACTAACCATCCTCTCTTGAGTCAAATTATTAGAATAAAAAATATCCATCCAAAACTTAGTGATAGGCATTGGCTCCTTGTCCTTGAGGGTGACCACCTCTCCAAGAGTGATCCATTTCCTTAGAGTATTCTCAATCGTGGTTGTCTTCTTCCACATTTCCACTCAGTGTCCATCAAAAGTAACATCTACAATTAGTAGATAGATGTAGATACCTCTAGAAGGAATCCCATAAAATGTAATCAATGACTATCTTATGTATTAGGTGGTGTAAGAAACCACTATCAGTCACCTTGACAAAAAATAAAAGGTCCCTCAATAAGTCGATACAAGGCATGACCTCAGCCTTGGCCACTAAAAAATGTAGTCACTAAAATTTTATTGATAACAAGTCCATTACTAGTTGTTTGTGTATAACTACCATAACTTCTTCATGGGAGTAGGCATCTACATCCTCACCTATGTCCCAAAGAGCTGAATAATTGGCATAATCCCCATTGAACATAGTTGAATCAAGAATAGTGTCTGTATACTCTAGAGAGTCTTTGATAGAGAATTTGGAAGGTGATAACACCCACCTGAACACCTTAAATGAAGAGGCCATTGTGACCTAGTTCAGTTAAGTGATTTTCATGATAATTCAACGTTCATTAGCTTACTATAAGAAATTTGTAATGGAACACAGACAACTAGGACTTCAGGTTATCTTTGGAGTGCAAGTTTACTCGAGTTTATTAAAAATCAATAGGCACAATGTATCTTTATAATTTGATGATATAGCTTAATGTATAAGGCTTTAATTCTATTTCATGCACCATTAATATCCAATGTCTTCAAGCTTGTTTTACTTATTTAATTTGAATTTTTCCATTCACTTTGGTGGGTATAACACATAGAATTTCTATACAATTAGAGAAATGCCATGTTGTAGCCTTGAACACGTGTCATCTTGTTATTAATTTTGCGTAATACCAACCAATACATGAAGGTTGCCTTCAAATTTTAAGTGTCAGATCTTACATTGAAACACAAATTATGAATGGAAGTTCCAAATAAAATATTTGAAGACCAATTCATGTGAACATAACTTCTAAAGACAACTTCTAAACATAACTTATGAAATGCAAAGTTTGTGAAGTGAAGAAATTTTGAACAAAAATTGTGAAGTGTAAACTATGCGAAGGAAAAGTTGTGACAAAATATGCAAACAATTTTTTTGAAGACACACAAGTTATAAATAAAACTTGTGAAGACCAAATTATGTGAACAAAAACTATGAACAAAAGTTACAATGAACACTTCTCATGAAGGCAAAAAAATTGCAAAGGATCAAAATGCCAAAATCCAGCTTTGCGAACAAAATTCTAAATGATGGAAAATTTATGAAAAACACAACTAGTGAAAGGAAAAATGTGCAAACTATGAAACTTTGTAATCACTGTGCATACTCTAAAAACTTGTAGATATGTAAAACTCTTAAAAAATATTAATAGGTTAGTCCGTATAAATCAAACAAATGAAAATGTCCCCTTGCATACCAAAAAACAAAGTTAGGTGCACATATAAAGACCTATGAAAAATGATTTTCAAAATAGACCTAGGCCTTTTAGAATATAGTGGGTTCTCATTCATGAGAAAATAAAGAATGGGGGTGTGTTGAATACAATAGGATGGATATTAAAAAATAACTCTTCTCCCATCAATCACTGTAATTATAGTATTTGGTCGGGTATTTTTAGTTTTTTCATTTGATGTGCAAGATGATAATAGTCCCAAAACAATTGGTATATATGTTACAAATCTCTTGGATGTTTCCAAGAGTGATATTGAATGGTTAATTTAAATAATAAGAATAAATCATGAGTGCCCATAATTCATGTTTGAGAATATGACACAAGTGCCCTTATTATAATTGAGTTGGATAGAAATAGGGAGTAATACCAATGGAAATATGAAAAGACTCATGTGGTGTCTCAAATTTATTTTTAATTTCCTCTTGTTGTTGTTCTCAAGGCTAGCATGAATGCCCTGCCTTTACAAGAATACTCACATATTTCAAAATAATGCTTGTTTTATAAGGTATTGGTAATATATAATGTTTGTTGACGTAATTAAGGAGCAAGTGGTGTGGGAGCACAAGAGAAAAATAGAAGGGAGAATGCATTCATGTGAAAAAGTTTCACATGTCAAAATGCTTCTTGATGCTACCAAAATATAAGGATAACTTTAAATTTAGAACCAAAATTTGTTTATAATTTATTGTTAAGCTATACTAGAAATGTAGTTATAAATATGATTGTTTTAAAAAGGTATAATCACTATTTTAAAGTAGTATTTTTTTGGTTTTAGAACCTAGGTTGTAGAATCAAGCTGCATTTAATGAATGCTAGGAAAATAACCTATTCACACTTGCCATTGCCTGATAATTATATCAATCTAAATTATTATGTAACAAATATAAATTGCATATACTCAAAGAATTAAAGATTATACACCTTGATACATAGATATATTTATTGAATTTTTGTGATAATCTTTAATGACATATGTGAGTTTGCACCAGTATAATTAAATTTATGTATGTATGAGGGTAAGGTTAAATTAGTCAAAACTTATTCAAAATAAGCTAAAATTAGACTAAAATTATAAAAAAATAAGTCTTTTATGTTGCATATCTTGTTTCATCTTGTGGGTGATTCAAAACATGATTTAGATGTTAAAATGAGGGAGAGAGCTCCTTTGTCATGTGTTTAGTCTTGTGCTCACACAACCCATGACTAAGTGAGTTTTTAGGAGACTCAATTTAATACATGCTCTCCTTGAAGGCATTTGAAATACATATGTTCTTGTGCAAATATTTTCACTATATAATTGTTTGCTTTAATGATGGTGGAAGTGGCCTCCTCATCATCAACAATGTGTCACTTTTGGATTTTTTCTTAAAATCAAATTAAATTATATAAGGATTTCATAAAATAATTGAAGCATTTTTTATTCATTTCCTCTATAGTTTTATAGTCTGATTTGCTCACTTTTGGAATCTAGATTTGATGTGAAGAGGAGATCTAATGCAAGGCTTTACTATGGTGCTTGCAATCTTTAAAAAATGGCATATGGGGTACAATTTTTAAATTGGAGATGATTAATTTTGAGGTTCTTTTCTTATTTTTGGATTTTATGAGATATGATTAAACTAAATGTATTGGGGTGTAGCTTATTATTTAACTTTTGGTTTTTACAGGAAATATTCAAGGAATGGGAATCTTTTGGAGTGAAAATAGTTCCTATTTTGTCAAGTCCTAATGATGGTTAATCTAGAGAATGGGGCTTGTAGAATTTTTTCTATTTAGGGTGTGATTTGTTTTTAATGGTATTTTTTTCTTTGAATTCATTATAATGTAAGTCTTCAATAAAATGTTGGTGTGGGAACAAATGCATATTTTAATTGAGTCTATAATATTTGAGTTTCTAATATAGTATGGGGTTTTTTAAAGTTTGTAAGAGGTGTTTGCCAAGGCTAAAAAAATAAATAAAATCTTAGATTGTTAGTGAAGTCTTTTGTGTGCAAGAAAATTTCAAGGGTCATTAAATGTTAAATCCATTATTATGTGTCAGTATGTGTGTGGAGTTATTAAAAAATTTCAATAGAATTAGTGAAAAATATGACACTATTATTGTTTACAAAACCTATAAGTGTATAATGTTCTATTGTAACATTTATGCCTCCAATAAGTATTTTAAAGGAAGAAACTTTAACTTAACAACTGAATAATACATCCATTCCTCAAAGTTCAAGGTTTATTACTTTAACCATATCAAGAAAATAATGAATCCATTCCACAAGTTTCAAGGTCGATGATTAGCTCATGTTTTTGTGTTCTTTTATTTTAGATGTGTGGTGGAGAGAGCTACATTCATTTTGTATAGCATTGGTGACAACTCAAATTTTAGACTCAAACATTGTAACTTCTTCAAACCCAAACCCTAAATTTGATGGTGTTTATCAGAGTCTTCACAAATTCATACAAAAATAATGGATCCAAACATAGATAATTATTTTAACACACTATATTATTTTATTCATACACTCTGATTATTAAAAACCATTTGGGACATTACATATATATAGGAACATTATTCCTATATTCATGGAGATTATCTCTCCATCAATCTTTCTCCCAAAATCCCTCAATCTCCTATATACAATATATTATTATAACTCTCAACAATATATCTAAATGATATTATATTCTAATCTATTATCATAATATTGTTTATAACAATATTTTGATAACTAAAAAACTATCTAATTATATTTACCTCTCGATAAATATCTAAACTTACACAATGTAATAAACTAATGTAAAAGCTAATCCCTAATATTCCCTCCTTATTTTTTTTACATAGTGCAAAAACATTCACACTCTCACCTATAGTATTCTCACCTCTTGTGGCATGCCCTATTTGGCTCATGACCTTGATCCAAATAAAGGCTCACTCCTCCCATGGTTTTATAGGTTTACCACAAACCTTGATGATAACAATAACAACATTAACTGTTCACCTCTTGTGGTTTTCTAAATCTCTACCACAAATCCTTTAAAGATCCATGAACTAACTAACATTGTTGCTTTTTATCCTTTCATTATGTTCTCACATCAGGGAATTATTTTTTGTTATACACAAATTACATATCTTGAATAGGCATATTATTTTATTCTTATTTTGAAAACACATACTAGAAACTATAAAAACACACCATACAAAATGTCACCAAAACATTCAAGACCCCGTCGTTGGTGACTGATGAGAGGATATGGAACCTCCAACCTCCATTTCCTCCTTCCTCTAGTAGGTTGTTGCTTACTTAGCACATGTTTCTATGAATCTCAGGTACATGTTGTTTTGACTAAAATGGGGTCCCCCCCACAAGACTAACACATTAGACATTAGGATGTTGTATACAAGTGATAATGCATCCTTTAAAATATTAATTTTATTTTTAACATTTAAAAAAAAAGATGACTCAACTACCTAATATATAAATTTTTGACAACAACAAAGACTATTATTTTGATGACACTTATTGACATATGACTAATACTTATCATTTTTGTTGGACACAAAATGATTATAATAAGACTCTATTGACATAAACATAGAATTTAATAGAAAATTTTAATTTTTTGATATGAATTTTGACCTTTTTTTTAATAAATTTTTGTACATTAAAAAATTGACTCAATATAAAACATCTTAACACTAAGCAAAAGATATAAAATTAAAACCAAATTCCAAACTATAAAAGCTATCATTAGAAGCTTAATTTGGAAATATAGAGTAAACAAAATAAAATGACTCACAAGAAAATTTAACAAACCATATCATAGGGCCATGGGATTATGAAAAATTGAGTGAGTAGACTATCGTTGAAGCACTCCAAAGTTGTGCAAAGACAAAAGAATAAAAATATATGTGTACACTCAAATCACATAGAATTATGATTTATTGTTACTTTGAATGATTGGACTGAGGACAATAGGAATACTGAAATGAATCAATCAACTCTTTGTTGACTCTTCAAAAGATCCTACATAGAATTATATTTTATCTATCACGTGGTGATAGACTGAGTGACTCAGTAATCTCATTGGATGCTTTTACTCATCTCTAAATTGTGAAGTATGTTTATAAAATGCGTATAGCTCTTTATCTGACATATGATATGTGCTACTTGAGATTAATAGGTGTCAATGGTATTTCATGCTAAAAACTAGATATGAATAGCATGGCTTGTGTATGACAATGATAGAAGATGGTTATATACATAATCCATAAAGGCAATGAAACCTACACTTCTTCCCACCAACTTCTCAAGCCATAATTGAATATTTTAGATCAAACACCCAACTTATAAATAGATTGTCTAGTAATAATCAACATAATTGAATCCTACCAAGTTTGGATTAAATGCCCAATCACACATGTTTAAATCTGGTGAGTAATTAGATAAAAATGATGAGCAACAAACAACACTAGAACAGTGAGAAAAATTTGAGTATAACTTTCAGGTTCAATTTATAGTCTGTTATCAAATATATTGACATCGTGAGGAATTAAAAAATCAAAGCCAATGCTGGGATGCAAACATATCTACGCAAGAAGGTAACATAATACCATAATCTATACCAAAATTCTCTCAATACTGCCTACACTAAACTAATAACTTTGACAAAGGATTCTATCATTAATCTAAGGTAATTATATAGTCTATGACATTTCCCTATTCACATTCTTATTCCTCCATAACAAGTGTAAGATCAAGCTGCTCTGATAAGAAATGATGGTGTTTATCAGAGTCTTCACAAATTTATACAAAAATAATTTAACTAAACATAGAAGATTGTTTTAGCATACTATATTATTTTATTCATACCCTATGATTATTAAAAACCATTCAAGACATTACATATATATAAGAACATTATTCCTATATTCATGGAGATTATCTCTCCATCAATATTTCTCCCAAAATCCCTCAATCTCCTATATACAATATATTTTTATAAATCTCAATAATATATCTAAATAATTTTATATTATAATATATTATCATAATATTATTTATAACAATATTTTGATAACTAACAAACTAACTATCCAATTATATTTACCTCTCGATAAATATCTAAACTTACACAATGTAATAAACTAATGTAAAATCTAATCCCTAACAAAATTTTATCCTCTATTCAAGATCTTACAACAACAAAAAAGTCATTAACCCTTTGGAATAAAATTATTTATCATTTATGAAATTACCAATAAGTTATGGAGTCCCCTGTGGAATAAAGACAAGAAGGTTCTGTAATTACATATGTAACAATAATAACATGCAAACTGAAACACATTTGGTTAAAATTTATTGTGATAAGTTTCTTAAAAAATATCCAAATCATATCTCTAGTGTATTTAATTCATCATTTGAATTAATCCAACAAAAATATTAAGTTCATTCAAGTTACGAAATATACATCATGGTCCTATGCTAGTTTTCAAAATCTTACCTATTTATTTGAATTGATGCACTTAGATATTGTTGATCCCAAATGGGTTTTAGTGTTATTGGGGGTTGATATAATAATCAAAGGCATGCTTAGCTATATAAATAAATTCAATAAATTAGATAATTCTTAACACCATTTGATTTTAGTTGACTTAAAAAACTTAGATAATGTTGAGCTTCATTGGATTTTGGTTTTACTACATATTGATTTTAGTGATGTGAGGTATAGTTAGCAATTGAGTTGAATTCAAAAACTTATATAATGCAGTGTTATAATGAATATTTGGTTTTACTAGTGTTTGAATTTAGTAAATAAAGGTATGGTTAATAATTTAGTATTTCAAGAACTCAAATAATCATGAGGCCCAATCAAACTTTTAATTTACTTGAGACTAATTTCATTAATTATGGGCATGGGAATCAAACGTATCTTTAATGCACTATTTTTAATGTATGTGTAACACAAGGGAGTATACAAATATAACATAATCAATAGTTAATGATACAAATATGGATTACATTGGTCTTAGCACACATTATATTTCATATGAGATGCTTAATAAAATTTATAATTTATTCAAAACAATAGAGTGATGTTTCTTATTTATATTTTTTATTAATGGTAAAGCTATTTTTTTTTTACTAGGGACCCGACCCTATACAAGTAACATGCATACCAGGACCTTGAGGCCAAAATACATAATATTGTCTACAAAAGACAATAAAAAAACTACATCAAACCAAAAATAACAAGAAAACTGCTAGGCTAAAATTTTAGAGTTCTTTTTTTTCACCATATAATATTTTTGGTTTTTATGTATCTCACATAGAGATGGTTGATATTAATATTCACAAGAATCACAAGTTTTAAAATTGTCATTTCAAATGTATGGCTTCCCATAAACATGTATTTGTGTTATCAACAAAATAATCTTTATTTTCATCAACCTTCAGTTTAAGTTGTTATTATTTTAAGAATATTCTTCTAGTGACTTTGAAATTATTTCGTAGATGTTATCTTCAACATTGAAAGTTTTTATTTATTCATTATACAATTTCATGCTTACTATTAGTTGGGTATTTTGATTGTATTGCTCATATTAATTTCAATATGGTTTTCACGTGCATTTTAATTGAACATCTTTGTACCTTATATTCATTTCCAAATATATAACTTTGAAAAATATAAAAATTAACAACATATGGCATGGATTAATCACTTTGTGGCACTTATTTGTATTAACCAATTAAAATTACTAATTTTATCACTATACATTTACGTAATTTTCAAGTAATTGATGGTTCTATAAGTTATTTAATTATATTATTATTTTTAATGAGATTTTACTCATGAATTTAGTTTTTTTATGTTATTTTAATGATCTTTCATGAGGCCCCATGCATATTAGATATTGTGCAACAAATAAAATAATTAAAATTATCGACATATCATCTAAGACAAAATACTTAGACACTCACCCAAGTTGTGAAAAAAGAACACTAAGAACCCCATTATGAAAACAAAGCACAAAGACATAAACAAGTGCGTTATCTTCATAAAGAAAACATATAACACAAAGATCATCTAAACATTCAACAAACACATCATCTTAGAACAATATTCATTCAAATATTTTTACTATCATACATAAAGCATACATGTCTTCATGTTGTATTCATCTCCATTTAAGAACAATATGTATTCTTATACACCATATAATAAAATATATTATTAATCACTCTAAAAAGCTCCAATCACTCTGACTTAGCATTTACAAGTGTATAACCTATATAAGATCTCCCATATGAGAGGTCAACACCCTTATTTATAACATTCATGGACCCCTTTGACCTCTACTATTTGTTATTGATTCCAAACCCCTAATTTCTTTCATTGACTATTTCCAACATGTTTCCACATGTCTTCCCTACTTATCATATTCCTTTACTCTAATCCACATATGCTTATCCATCATTTGTAGTCTCCTTGTTTTGATGCTTTTCATCTATTAGCTTTTCATCAATTATGTTTCTTATTTGATCTGTGTTTTTTCAACCACCATAATGTGCATCAAATTTGTCTCTATAACCCACACAACATCCTTATTCCTATTGTTTAGCTTAGTTTTGACTTTATGTACAATAAGGAATAATCGATTGCAATAAATAGATCTAACAATATAAATATGAAATTAAAAGAATTAGATCTCTTTAATTGATTAATAATAACAACAAGATGAAAACATTAATTAAATTAGGCTATGACAAGTAAGTATAAAGGACAAGAAATGATTACACCTAGTTGATGTAACTAAATTTTTTTATCTATATTGTGATTGTGCAGGCTGTATTTGAATAACAATAATTTTCTTATACATATTTGACATTGATTTTTTTCTATTTCTCATTTCTCTTGGCACTATTGTGTAGCTCATGTAAATTATACTTATTGATGCCTTATTATAAGAATTCCCATGTATTATTAATTCTTTTGGTCTTGTTGTAGTTGTATATCACAAAAATATAAAAATAATGAAATTGATAGTTAAAATAAAAATTTAAAAGTTTGAAAGGTATCCATATTGTTCTTATAATTTATCTTATTTATAAACTAGTTTTTCCTAAAACAATAATGGAAAAGACTCTTTAAACTATCAAATTTATATCTAAAAAGTGGTCTCTAATAGAAGTGGGTATTGTCATCATTAGTTTGTCTGATCTATATATTAATTTTTTAAACACAATTTAGATATTATTTTTTAAGGAATGTCTCATTTATAAATATTTTTTTCAAATTGTATTTTTATTTATTGATTAAAATAAACCTAATATTTTACTTGATAAATTAAAAGTATAGGACAATAAGTAGAATTCAAAATAAAGATATAGTGGCTTCTCACAATATTTTAACCTTTAACCAAGGATAAATAATGATATAAATTTAACCAATTTCCATGTGTGTGTGTGTGTCTATAACAAATACATCTACAAACTACCATACAATGAAGCCAATTTTATTAAAAAAAATCTATAACAATTTTCACAAATGCAATGTCAGGGAACCCAGGAACAATAAACATGCTCCGATCCCTACTGAGTCAGGATCTTGCTCTACCAATTAGAACACATGTGATTACTTCTTGTATTAGCAACTAAACACAGAATTATACCAGAATCAATAAGTAACTAGAAATATGAAACAACACAGGAATATGAGAGACAATACACAATTGTATTAATAATCACTCAGAAGAATATACAATAAGGAAGATGCCACTTCTTCCTCCACCTCAAAGGTTCGCCACGCCTCAAGACCTTCTTCCCTCTCTCTCTCGGTCCCAACAATCAACTTCAATATAGAATTGATGTTCACCTCTCCAACCAGTCAGTAACATGCTACCAGTTCACCAAGTACACAACCGTACTCCAAGTAGATCCCCTGCTCTCTGCTGCTACCTGCAAATCACTAAAACTTAATCACCATGTAGATATATCTACACTCTTGAAGAACCCTTGTCCTTGCCTCACCAAGTCCTTATGATTCTTCAACCAGTACCCCAGTGGATCAGCTCCTTGACCTTGCAGACCTTGCAACTCTCCCTGATCATACACACTCAGCACCCCTTTGGAACTAGGAGGAGCTACACTAGCTCTCTCTAAAAGCTCTATGGCTTTCTAGCACACATTTACAATACAATCATGAGTCTATATATAGATCTCATCCAAACAATAATTAGACAATAATACAATAATTAAATCCGCAGCTCTCAGTCTAAAAATAGCTCTAAATATGCAAATGCTTGGTTCTTCAACCAACTGCCTGTATTGTACTCACAGCTCAAACCACAGGTGACCGACGTCGGTCCCTGACTATCTGGGGGTGCCGACGCCAGCCGATCCATGACCGACATCGGTTGCCTTCTGTCTCCTTCCTGCCGTCGTCAGTTGTCCTGACTGACGCCGGTGTCTGTGACACTCTGCAACTCTTCTGCAACCTCCATAACTTCTCCTATTTGCATCCTGGTGAAGCTTTTAGTTCCACAACCTAACAATCTCCCACTTGGAGATAAACATCTGCACTTGTACCTGTATTTGTAGCCCATCTAATCTATTTCTTGGTTTATATCCCTCTTCAAGATGAATCCTGAAGACCAACCACCACACAACCTGTGATGCTATACCTGTCATTCAAGTAACCTGCCACATCCGAACCTACACATCCATGTAGTGAAGAACTTGACCCTGCATAACAAGAATCCCTGCTGCTAGTCCCACTAAACTGCCCTCCAGTACTCCTTCCCCGAATTGGCTCCATACTTTCTGACAACCCCCACTGATTGGGAAAACTCAGGCCTACAATAGACCTCATGTGATTTCGAACCCTGTTTCAAGCTAAGCTTGAACTGTCCAGCCATTGGTGTGCTTACCAATTCTGCATCCTGCATAATGAACCTTGCCAACACCGTCTTCACATCATCTCCCACTAAAGATAAAATCTCCATGTCTCTTATGCCAAAGAATTTCACTGCTCCAAATTCTTCATGACACACCTCTGAACTAACCTTACCTTTTAGCTCAGCAAATCCCTGTATGTACAAAACCTGTTAGCAAAACATCCACATACAGTAACTGGATAATGTCGCGACTCATCATCCACCTGGTAAGAATAAAAAACCACAATAGTTACATTGACATTGACTGAAGCCATGCTTAGTCATCCACCTATTAAAACCTATACCACTGTCCTACAGCTTCTTCAAGACCTTATGCCTTGGCCTTCCGTCTCTTGTATCCATCCACTCTCTTCTTTAAAATGGGAATCCATCTCTCTCAGTGCTTTGTTCCAGCTGACAACTCTACCAACAAATACCTATTTGGTTTTTCTCCAAGGACTTACTCCTCATCCATGCCAAGCTCTCACTGTATCTGGACTCTACCTGCATTGCCTCTTCACATCCTCCTGGTTCTTGACCATCAGTAAGCAATATAAAGAAGGTGAACAATGAATATGAGGTTCACTTACCCTTTCTGACCTCCACATGAGCATTTGAGACTTGTTGTCCACCCAATATCTATTCCAGTGACCGACCTCGACCATCTCCCAGTCTGCTCCCGACCGATGTCAGTTCCCTACACTGACCCTGACTATCGACGTCGTCTCCCTGGCCGACACCGGTATCATATCTGCTGACGTCGGTTCCTTCATGACCAACATCGGTCTTCTTGTTGCCGACGTCGGTTACTGTGTGACCGACGCCGGTACCTATGTTCATCTGTGAGTGATAACTTTTTACCCGCAAGCTCTCCATGGATCAAAATCCTAATCAAATCAACCCTGCTCTGCTCAGAATAAATTAGTTTTCTCACCTGATCTCTGTCCATCATCTCCTCCATGAACACCAAGGCTTTCCAGTTCTTTAGCTTGTCAAAAACATCTGTCTTTCAGTTCAGAACCTGCATTCTCCTTCTACATATGTAACCAAGCCTACAAAGCCACATCTCTGTAACAGAAGGTGAATCAGTAATATAAGTAGATAGATAAAGGATACCTACTTTCTTACCACCATCTAATTCAAGTGTATCCGCTGTGAGAGTTACAGTACATCTCCCATCACCCAAATTTCTTGAAGAAATTAGACTCATCTCCAAGACTGGTACCTACATGACTTCCTTCAACAACTGTGTGTCATCCATCTGTAATTTCAGCTTCACTTCCCCTTTGTCAATAATCTGACAAGGCTCTCTAGCTCTTAAATAAATCTCTCCAAAGTCTCTAGAGACATACCCATGAAAAGATGCTCTATTTCGAACTGCATGGAAAGAGGCAAAATAATTTGTGAACCAAGATTCCACTTTATCCAGAACATCCTATGCAACATCACCTGCAACATCCGCTCCTCCCTGTTGATCTGCAACCAACCAACAATCTTTATTTACCTGCTCTTTCTTTCCATCAATCAGACCATTCATGCTATTCAGTTTCTCCATTCGTAGCTTACTTCCTTCTGCCATTGCTATACTCCCACTCAATTAGAAACCCCTGTGAGTAACCTGTAATCAACAAACACTACCAGATCTGAAACCACCTGTTAGTAACCCAACCAAAAGCTCTGATACCATGTGTCAGAGAACCTAGGAACAATAAACATGCTCCGATCCCTACTGAGTCAGGATCTTGCTCTACCAATTAGAACACATGTGATTACTTCTTGTATTAGCAACTAAACACGGAATTATACCAGAATCAATAAGTAACTAGAAATATGAAACAACACAGGAATATGAGAGACAATACACAATTGTATTAATAATCACTCAGAAGAATATACAATAAGGAAGATGCCACTTCTTTCTCCACCTCAAAGGTTCGCCACGCCTCAAGACCTTCTTCCCTCTCTCTCTCGGTCCCAACAATCAACTTCAATATAGAATTGATGTTCACCTCTCCAACCAGTCAGTAACACACTGCCAGTTCACCAAGTACACAACCGTACTCCAAGTAGATCCCCTGCTCTCTGCTGCTACCTACAAATCACTAGACCTTACTCACCATGTAGATATCTCTACACCCCTGAAGAACCCTTGTCCTTGCCTCACCAAGTCCTTATGATTCTTCAACCAGTACCCCGATGGATCAGCTCCTTGACCTTGCAGACCTTGCAACTCTCCCTGATCATACACACTCAGCACCCCTTTGAAACTAGGAGGAGCTACACTAGCTCTCTCTAAAAGCTCTATGGCTTTCTAGCACACATTTACAATACAATCATGAGTCTATATATATATCTTATCCAAACAATAATTAGACAATAATACAATAATTAAATCCGCAGCTGTCAGTCTAAAAATAGCTCTAAACATGCAAATGCTTGGTTCGTCAACCAACTGCCCGTAATGTACTCGCAGCTCGAACCACAGGTGACCGACGTCGGTCCCTGACTGTCTGGGGGTGCCGATGCCGACCGATCCATGACCGACGTCGGTTGCCTTCTATCTCCTTCCTACCGTTGTCGGTTGTCCTAACCGACGCCGGTGTCTGTGACACTCCGCAACTCTTCTGCAACCTCCATAACTTCTCCTGTTTGCATCCTGGTGAAGCTTTTAGCTCCACAACCTAACATGCAAGGCCCTAAAAAACTGACACAAACTAAGCCAATAATTATAAAATATATTGACAAACTTAAAATTTACAAGAAAAAAGTTTTAGTAGTCATTTTTCAATGGCAATGTAGCAAAAAATAGCACACCCATGTTTTAACTCCAAAACCTACAATTGTAGACAGTGTCGAGTAGAAGTATTTCAATGCAACCATTTCATGGATACAATAAAAAATAAGTTAAGTGAATTTAGAAACAAAAAAATGGTAGGGTTATGAGTGTTGATAGGAATATAAATAATAGGCACACTGGGAATAAATCTATGCTGGGTTGGGTGGTTCTTAATCTATGAAGAAATAATTTCTTAATTATAACCCATTTGGTAACTGGAATGAGACTTCCATGTATTTATAATTGAGTGTAAATGGAATATTTCAATCAAGGGTTTTAAACCTCGTATTCGATAAAAGTAATAATGCAACTATGTGTAAAAATCTCAAAAACATTAAAATTAATATCAAAAGATGGAACAAGGAAATTTCAAAGAGTATCTTTGAAAAAAGACAAAAATCATGGAGATTATTACAAATTTAGAAATAAAGATTGATTCTGATGGCATGGGTAAAAATACTTATTCTTTAGAGAAATATCTTCTTAGTGAGTATCATTCTATCATTAATAAAGAAGATTTTTTTTAGAGAAATAAATCACAAGCTCTGTGGCTTAAAGAGGAAGAAGAGAATTTTTTTTTTTCCATATATCTACCCTCAAACATAGAAGTAAAAATACATTTTTTGAGATTTTTAAATACAATGGATAATCTAATACTAATCTTTAGATCATCAAGGAAGAGGCTATTAATTTATATATAAATCTTATCTCTCATAAAGGCAATGGTAATGGAGAATTGGTTAACATAATTCTGGAGTTGATTCCTTATATAATCAACTAGAAAGACAATAAGAGGTTATTATATTTTATTATTGTTGAAGAAGTTAAATTTTTTGTCTTATCTATGGAAGGAGATAAAGTTCTAGGTCCTGATGGCTTTCTAGCTGCCTTTTTCAACAATTTTGCGAAATTGTCTAGATAGATGTGACGACAATAGTGGAATGATTTTTCTCTTCATAAAAGAATTTGAGGGAATTGAATAATTATTTCATAGTCTTTATTCCTAAAAATATGGGAGCTAAGGAATTTAATAATTTCATATCTATCAACTTGTGTAATACCATCTATAAAATTTTCACTAAAAGTTTGGCTCTTCATATTCAACCTTTACTTCCTTTGATTATTTCTAATCAACAAGGTGGTTTTATCATTGGGAGGAAAATTCAAGATGACATAGTCATGGTCCATGAGGCTATCCACTTTATGGATAAGGGTAAAAAATAAGGCATGGTTTTAAAGTTAGATATGAATAAAGCTTATGACAAGGTTTCATGGACCTTTCTTGACTTGATTCTAGAAAAAAATGGTTTTCATTCACATTTCAAGAAGCATTTTAAAAATTGTATTTCAATAGTTATGTTTTATATTTTATCAATTTTTCCCCTAGAGGGTTTTTCCCTTGTGAATGTGGTTTGAGACAAAGAGATCCGTTGTCTCCTTTCCTTTTCATTATCATAGTTGAATCTTTCAATATAACCTTATATTTAACCATCAGAAGGGGTAAAATAAAAGGTGTTAAACCAACTTGAGATGTGGATCCTATTTATCATCAATAATTTGTTGTTGATACTTTAATCATTGTTGAAAAAATTATTAAAGAAGCTATGGAGTTTACAAAATTGTTTAAATATTATGAGGAAGCTTCTGGTCAAAAGATCAATATGGATAAATTTTTTTTATTTCTCGTTAATAACCCTCCCATCCATCAACATAAAAGTGTTATAGTTTGGGGTTGAAACATTAAGGAATTCCCTTAAACTTATCTTAGTATGCCTCTTTTTCATGTTAAGATGTGTAGGATGTGTGGAATTATTTACTTATCAGGTTTCATTCTAAGTTGGTTGGGTGGAACGGTAACATACTTTCACAAGAAAGAAAATTATAGCTGATAAAGAATACCCTCCAAAACATTTTGGTTTATCTTTTGTCTTTGTTCAAAATGTTAATGATTAGTTTTACTAAGATTAAGAAAATTCAAAAGAGATTCCTTTGGTCTAGAATGGAAAAGAGGAACACATTTTCTTTGGTGACATAGGATAGGGTGTGTTGTCTAAAGAGTTATGGAGGATTGGGTATTCATAAAATTAAACCAATAAATATATATTTGGTTGCTAAAATGGGTTGGGGATTTATCAAAGAAATTAATAAATGAACATAATTTGTCAAGGCTAAACACATGGACTCTTGGGAGGTTGGTAAATGGTTGTTGGATGGCTCTCTCCCAAAAGGTTCTTTTTTTTTGTAAATGGTTGTTAGATGAAACAAGTTAAGTCTAGGAAGATCATTCATAAATGCAATAAATGGAAGATTGGTTTAGGTGAAAGAGTGTTGTACTAGGAAGACTCTACTATGCCCCTAACCTATCACATATATTGGGATAGGAATAGCTGACTTGTGGATTACTTATCCATATTTGATGTTATATCACATTTATCTATGCTTTCATTAGGTTAGTAGGTCGGCGGATGGAGTAATCATGGCCTGGGTAAACTATATATAGGAGGTAGTGGGTAGTTGTTTATCATCATATCAAAGTATTCATTTCTTATTGCAAGCATTTGGGAGGTTTCCCCCTCAAAGTGGATTATCTATTATTCATATTTTTTGATATATTTCCATATCATTGTGATATATTGATGTTATTCTACTTATTTGGTGCAGTAATATCATTACAAGTGGTATTAAAGTGTCGATTTGGGCCATAATCAAGATAAAAAACCTAGATCTTATAATTTGGATATATATATACAAACAATTACAAATTTTTATATAATATTTTTACTAGAGGTGATAAATCATTCAAGTGAGATTATATTCAAATTTTAGTTTAATTGGATCTATTTTGCAAAAGTTATTGCCATTTTAGTGTTTTTATAAATTTGCTCTATAGTGCCCAATTCAAGGATTTTTCAAATTTATTTATATTTTTAGAAATCTTATAAAAATATATATGGGGTATGTGTTTTATAGTTTCTAATTTGAGGTTGACATAACTACAAAATCACTTGGTTAAAGTTAGGTCAAAAGTGTCAATCAGGGTTGACATTGTCAAGCCATTTTATGGTAGGACCATAAACTAGGGGCCAAGGAAAGGATGCCAAAAACCTAGGTAAGACTCTTCAAAAGGAAGATATGGAGTCATAAGGGGGAGTTACTGGATGCTTTCTACTAGGTTTCTCTAAGATAGATCACAAAGTGAGCCAACTTGACTACAATGTGAAACACATTCAAAGTGAGATGCAAGGCATACAATTTGATATGAAATCCATACAATCTAGTTTAGAAAATATCATGATAAATTTACAAAATAATCAGTCAAATCATCCAACTATCACTATTACACAACCCCACCAAGGTGGATCTCCCAACCAACCTAATCCAAATCCAAGTACCTTACCACAATGAAACTTGTTACCAAAGGTAGATATGCAAAAATTTGATGGAAAGGATCCACTCAATCAGATTAAACAAAAGGAGAATTTTTTTGATCTTCATCAAGTCCCATGTGGAAAAAAGGCTATCATGGCATCCTTGTATCTATAACATGAATAATTCATTTGGTACCGATGGTTGTGTGCTCAAAAGAAAAAGATGACTCTCAATATCACCTGGTCAATTTTTATAAAGGAGATACAATTACACTATAGTAATAGTGTGAAAGAGAATTACTTCAACCAACTGGTAAAATTACTATAAATTAGTTCAGTTAATGATTATATTCATAATTTGTAGAATCTATCTTTACATGTGGAGGCAATTTCTGATGAGAACCTGAATGACCTATTTTTAGGAGGCCTCAAGGACCACATTCAACATGAGGTACACATTTTTAATCCACTTAAGGTTTTTAGTTTTATTATCATGGAACATGGGGCTGAGGATAAATTAATAGCCAACAAGAAGCAACCATTCACTTACTTTAGGGATCATAACATATTGACACCATCATTTCTTCCACCTACTAGATTGACCCCTCAACAAATTGAAGAAAAGCATGAAGAAGGATTATGTTTTGGCTGTGACAGAAAGTGGAACAAAGGACATATATTTACTGAGAAGAAGTTATTCTACATTGAGGGATCCAATGAATATGATTAAGAAGATGATGCCTCCAATGATGACGAGGAAGAGATAGAGGAGGTACCTGAAGATTCTAAACCTACAATCTCTTGTCATTCACTTTTGAGTATTAACACTCTTCAAACACTTGGGTTTCCTCAATAAATGAAAGGTTATAGTGTTGATTGACTCAGGGAACACACATAATTTCATCAACCATAAGTTGGCCACTCAATTGAATCATTTCATTTACCCATCATAAGAATTTTAGGTCATGATTGCAAATGGTAGCATAGTCAATTATTCATGGAAATACCATAGTATGAAGCTTGCTATGGGCAAGTATAAGCTAGATTCTCTTATGTTTGTATTCCCATGGGTGGTGTAGACATTATTTTGGGAGTCCAATGGCTCACAACATTGGGTAAAATTGAGATAAAATTCTAAAAAATATTCACGTGATTTCATTCTAAAGGTAGAAAAATTGAACTATGGGGATTACAAACAAAATATCTACAATTGGTTAGTTCCCATAAGATGAAAAACATGCTAAAAATGGGGAAGAAGGATTTATAGCATGATTATGTTCCATACAATTTTAACCCATAAAGTCATCTCCACATCCTAATCTATAGATTATTCTTGATGACCACCCATCTATTTTTGAGGCCATGCCAAAGGGACTACCACCAAAAAGAGAACATGATCATGCCATTAAACTACTTCTAGGGAGTCAACCACTAATATCAAACCATATATATATGCATATGCACAAAATAGTGAAATCAAAAATATGTTCCATGAGATGTTGGAGGTAGGGATCATCAGGCATAAACAAAGTGAATATTCATTACCAATGGTCATGTTGCATAAGAAGGATAACACATGGAGGATGTGCCTAGATTATAGGGAACTCAATAAGTACACCATCAAAGATAATTTTCCTATTCCAGTAATTGATGATTTAATTGATGAGTTTCATGGTGTTGTTTATTTCATGAAATTGGATATTCATTTGGGTTACGATCAAATTAAAATCAAGGATGACGATGTTCATAAAACTAATTTTAGAACTCATGAGGGCCATTATGAGTTTTTGGTAATGCCCTTTGGTCTTAAAAATGAACAATATACTTTTCAAAGCTTGATGAACACTATTTTTAGGCATTTTTTAAGGAAGTTTGTGGTGGTTTTCTTTGATGACATATTGATTTATAGTAAGACATGGGAATAACACTTGAAACCTATGAAACAAGTGTTAATAGTTTTAGAATAACACCAACTTTATGCAACACCATCCAAATGTGATTTTGGAATGTAAGAGGTAGATTAATTAGGTCACATTGTATCCCATGAAGGTGTTAAATTTAATCCTCATAAGATCAAAGCTATGGTGGAGTGGCTAATGCCTAAAACTCTCAAAAACCTCTAAGGGTTCCTAGGACTAACATGTTATTATCAAAGATTTGTGAAAGGTTATGATAGCATATCAGATCCAATTAATGCATTTGTATAGAGGGATGCCTTCCAAATGAAGTTTTGTAGCACTAATTCATTTGAGAAACTGAAAGCAACTATGTGCACCACCTTAGTTTTGGCTACTCTAGACTTCTCTAAGACATTCATTATTGAATGTGATGCTTCTGGATTAGGGTTGGGATTATTACTAATGCAATAAGGAACACCCCTTACATTTGAGAGTCATCAATTCAAAGGTAAGAATCTCCAAAAACTATCTATGAGAAAGAAATGATGGATGTTTTTCATATAATAAAACAATGGAGGCTCTATTTGATGGGTATAAATTTTAAGGTGAAAACAGATCATGATAGTATCAAACACTTTTTGGAGCAAAGATTATCATTTGAGGAACAACAAAAGTGGGTAAAAAAAATGTTGGGTTATGATTTTGAAATCATATACAAGAAGGATAAAGATAATGTAGTATTAGATGCACTATCTAAATGGGATACATCCACAGAAGCATTACTTTGTGAAATGTCCATAGTGTAGGCAAATTGGGTAGATGAAGCTAAGTTAGAGTGAGGGAAGGATAAGGATACATAGTTTCTAATTTATAATATCCAACAATGTTCTATAAGATCTAATAAATTTGAATGGAAACATAATTACATATGGTATAAGGATATGTTATACTTATGAAAAGATTCAAAGTTGAAGCATAAGATTCTTGTAGAGTTTCATGCATCTATAATTAGGGCACACTCTAGGTTCTTGAAAACTTATCATAGAATCAAGAGAGAAGTATTTTGGGAAGGACTCAAGGGATATGTATAAAATTTTATGGTATAATGCTTGATATTCCAACATAACAAAGGTGAGATAGTTAAGACCCCAGTTATGTTACAACCTTTAACAATTCCTAATCAAAGGTGGGAGAAGGTCCATGGATTTCATTATAGGTTTTCCTTGTTCTAAAGGTAAGAATTTTATCTTGGTAATTTTGGATATACTAATAAAATATGATCATTTTTGTGCCCACTCACACCCATTTACAATAAGTATGACAATGATTATTTTTCTGGAGGTAGTTCTAAAATTACATGGAACCCTAAAAATAACTGTAAGTGATCATGATCTTATTTTCACTAGTAATTTTTGGACTGAACTATTTTCCTATTTGGGTACTCAGCTAGTTCATAACTCATCTTACCACCCCCAATCTAATAGAGAAACATAAGTGGTGAAAAAATGTTTAAAGGTGTATCTCCATTGTTTTGTATTAGATAAGTAAGAATTTTGGGTTAAATGGATACCACTTGAAAAATGGTCATATAACACATCTTTCCATACCTCTTCTAAAATGTCCTCATTTATGGAATTATATGGTTACCATCCACCTTCCATCACTTCTTCCTTATGGGTGGAAACCAAGGTTTGAGATGTGGAGGAGCACATTCAACATCAACAATAGGTTTTGGTTGGTTTGAGAGAGAATTTGTCATTGACACAAAATAAGATGAAGCAATAAGCAGATCAACACTATAGTGAGTGACATTTTGATGTGGGTGACTGGGTATTTATACATTTGCATCCTTACAGGTAGATGTCCTTAAAGCAATAAAAAAAGGACAACAAACTTTCTCCTACGTATTATGGCCCTTATCAAGTTTTGTAAAAAATTTGAAGTGTGGCTTATAAGCTGGATTTGCCTCATTCATCTTGCATACACCTAGTATTTCATATTTCCTACTTGGAGAAGGTCATTGGATAGAAAGTTTAGCCCAAAAAAAGCTACCAAAACTAGATGAAGAAGGATGAGTCATTTTGGAACCAGAGAAGATCCTACAAACACAATCTAAGAGGTTGAGAACCAGAGAGATTAAGGAATATCTGATCAAGTGGAAGAACTTGAGTAGTGAGGATGCAACTTGGGAGGGTGAATATTTTTTACAACAACATGCATAGTTATTCAACATTGAAGACAAAATTGGTTCAAAGGGGAAGGGCATGCTATGACCCTAACCTATCACATATATTAGGATAGGAATCACTGACTTATGGCTTACTTATCCCTCTTTGATGTTATATCACATTTATTTATGCTTTCATTAAGTTAGTAGGTTAACCTATGGAGAAACCATGGCGTAGGTAGACTATATATAGGAGGTAGTGGGTAGTTGTTTATCATCATATCAAAGTATTCATTTCTTATTTCAAGCATTTGGGAGGTTACCCCTTTGAAGTGGCTTATCTATTATTCATATTTTCTGCTATATTTCCATATCATTATGATATCTTATTGTTATTTTGCTTATTTGGTGAAGTAATATCATTACAAACTCATGGATTATGAGTTCTTCTCTATAGTATTTAGAACCTTGGACTAGGGTGAGTGAAATTCTTATAAGGAAGTGTGAGGAAAGAGTTATTAATTACACTAAATATAGGGTTGTTAGTAGAGCTTGGAAGGTTCTAGTTTTGAAAAACTCTGATCAAGAAGTGAGCAGGATTGTTTCTAATCTCAATGAGTTGCTAAGTGGAGTTTATGTTTGTAGGTTTAGAAAGGATGATGAGCTAGTTTGGAAGGAATAATATGATGGTAGTTATAGTTTTAAATTTGGATACATTATTGCCCTCAAATAAATTCCATATGGTTTCCCATAGATCAAGATTTGGAATAAAGATTTGATGGAAAAAATCAAAATTTTCTATCGGTTAGCTATTCATAATAAAATTATTACTATAGATAATCTCATGAAAATAGGACTTCCAATCCCCAATAGATGTGTCTTATGTGAAATCAATGCTGAATCAATTGTCTATTTTCAATTAGAATGTTCCCTTTCCTTTAAAGTTTTATGAGTCATTATTTCAAGTTTTGAGGTTGACTGGGTTCAACCTTCATCCTTATTGGATATGGGGAGTCAATGGATAGCCCCATTTAAGAGTAATAGCCTTAAAATATTATGGTATTTGGATTTATCGTATGTCCTTTGGGGGTATCTAGAAATAAATAAATAAAAAGATTTTTAAAGATATGAAAATAAGTAGTACACAAATTGCATTGAAAATTATTAATCTTCTAAAAGAGAATTATGCTTCTATCAATATTAAAGATAAGAAAAAACTAAAAGAGGGTGAGCCAAATATTACTTATAATTAGATCCTTACTAATTATGGAAGATGTGAATTTGATTATAAAAAAGAGATCAAGAGTTTAACTAAATGGGTTTTTCCTTTGTCGAGATGGGTCAAACTCAACTTTGATGGTGCCTCTAAAGGGAATATAGGTGTTTAAACATAAAATGGTTGAGATTGGGGTTATATATAATGTTAAATGAGTATATATAAATAATATTTGATGAATTTAGGGTACTGGACACTTGTGTTATGACATGACAATAACGTTGACACTATTGTCTATCCTAGGTGTTAATATCTAGAAAATAAGAAAATAGGTACATATTCTAAATTTGCAGAGATGGAAGATTAGTAAATTTAAGTATTTTGGCAAGATATAAGACCAGGGTCATTAAAACAAGTCTGGTCAAACTAAGAGATATAGGCCAAGGGGCACAAAGATAGAGTAGATGTGAGACTTGTAGAAGCGAGAAAGGCAGAGAACTAAGAGGAACAATCAAGGTCTAATTTTTCCAAGTGTACAATACTGAGGTGCTATATAATCATAAAATATCATCTACATTTCCCCCCTTAAATATAGTAATGAAATTACTAGTTTAAATAAAAGGAATGCATACCTAGGTGTGTATACACACCTTTTCTTTGCATGTGCCCAACTTGAGTGCTTTTTTTGGTGACTGACCTACAATCAAGAGCATGTTATAATATAAAATCAGTGCATATAATTTGGGTTGAAATTACTTGAAATATATTGAAAGTAAAAGAGCAAGTTCAAGAATAAACTTGTGTGTCGATGTAATTGCCTTACCTATTGGTAAGTTATTTTGAAAAAGATGTATCATTATAAGGTTTTTGAAACTAAGATTAGGACAAATATAGATAAATATTTAGAGAGAGAGAGAGAGAGAGAGAGAGAGAGAGAGAGAGAGAGAGAGAGAGAGAGAGAGAGAGAGAGAGAGAGAGAGAGAGAGAGAGAGAGAGAGAGAGAGAGAGACGTACATGCTCATAATGTTAGAGTAAAAGTGAGTCACCACTTGTTAGTTGAGATTAGCTCAACTATGCAACAAATTGATACTTATAACCTGGTGAGGTTGGATGATCAAATAAAACCTAAAAATTTGGTAATATTGAGTTATGTGATCACCTTAACCATACTAAAAATGTGAACCACCTACAATAGTAGATTAGCTTAATAAAAATCCATAAAAGTTTATGGGTTATCAATACTAAAAAGTCCATGATATGGTAACAGTCCATAAAAGAGTTTTAAAATTTGAAACTAATGTGGATTTTGCAATATTAGGTACATGTTACATAACATATTCACTTTAGATATGTCTCATGATGAAACTATGTATAACAATAGTACCAATGTATATAATTTTATCACAACTATGAATTTGAATCATACAATTATGTGCTTTTGCCAATTTAGATAACTATGTAAGTGTAGATTACATGCTTCCAAAGCATGCCCCCAATATATATGAATAAATATGAAAATGAATATAAGTATCAATTTGGAGTATATATTTTCAAACATGCCCCTACTGTAATATGGAGATGTTGAATACTGAATAGGTGTGGAGAACATGCTTCCAAATCATGCCCCCATTGAATTTGAGAACCAATATAAATACCATATTCTAATTGAGTGTGGATAGAATGATTCAAAAAGACACCCACACTAAATTTGATAATTATGAATATGTGGAAGCCATGCCCATATGGCATGCCCCCATTGAATCTAAAAACTAATATAAGTACCACGTATTAAATGAGTATGGAGAACATGCTTCCAAAGTATGCCCCCATTGAATTTGAAAATTGTGATAAGTGTGGAGAACATATCTCTATGAAATTCCCCCACTAATATTCCCCCATTTGAGGTGAGGGAAAGATAGGAACTGGTAGTTACCTCAGTTCAAAAGGATAATACAACTGTATAATCTATGAATGTAACCATGTAACATATAAAAAGGAACATGTCTAGTTAGATGTATCATTGAAGTGAATAGAGCAAATGTGATCACATGTAGGCCTAATATTCATGATAAATATCATAGTAACATAATTCAAGAGCATCAAAAGATCATTTGATGCACATATGCAAATACATCTAAATTTGGGGTTGATGAGTCTAGGTGGTCTTAGATGAATAATAAGAGCCTTAGAATGCTTGTAGAAGACTTAGATATGTTGTAAGGAGAAATAAACCTTTTTAATGAATTATTTAGGATGAAAATACTATTTTAAATAGTCTTTTACCCTTTTTAAGTGTTACTAACCTCAAGAATTATCTAAAAAGGCCATCTCTAATGAAGGAGACTATTTAGAGTATATCAAGATAATAATTGAAAGAGGGTATTAAGGAGTGAATAATAAATGCTTAGTCACTTGATAAGCATGAAAATAGTATTAAAAGGAGCTAAGAAGGTCAAACTAAAATAGAGGAGTGATAATTAGGTAAATAAGAGGGGTGAATAAGAAGGCTTCAAGACTTTAGGCATCTATATAACTGTATGTCTATATATGAATATTGAGAAATGATAAAAATAAGATTGTGATTCTATGAATTCTTCAGCATTATAAAGGAGTAAGTTTATGTGTTTCACTATTATTGAAGTCTAGTTAATGACTTTTGAATAAATTCTGATCAGTAAGTTTAAAAGCAAGCTTCTCAAATCTGTGCTATCAGATAGAATGTTACAGGACTATAATACATACATTAAAAAGATTGGTTGTATGTAAATAATAAAAAGAAAGAGTTTTATAATTATTTCATATAATTAATATTTTAAGAATAATTGATATTCTAGATGAAAGATATGATATTATATCATGCTGCCAGGGAGGTGCATTTTTTAGGACTATTATAAGAGATAAAGGGCTTGAATTGAATGAATTCTCATGTACAAGATGACTATTGGTTTCTAATTTTACTAATTTGATTTACATCATACTATTGTTTGATTGAGAGAAGCTAAACTTGCAATGTCTTAATTGGAGTCAAAATTAGGGGAATTGACCCTTACTATGTAAGTAAGGTAATGCAGAATGGTATTCAGTAAGGTGAATTAAATTTGATCTGAGTCATTTAGAATGGTTTGATTATCCTCCAAAACTTGCACAATTGTATATTTGGAAAATATGTTTTATCATGATTAGTTTGTTATAAATTTGACAAGCCCTATTGATTGGAATGCATTATTCGATCTTTAATATTTTGATAGAAATTGTCTAGTTATGTGTGTGGAAAAATAAAGCATTGAGGAAAGGAAAAGAGATGAAAATAAAAATATCTAAGGATAGATGATAGAGAGTTGAAGAAAAAATAAGGGTTTATGTGAAGATCTGTAGAGTAGATTGGTAGGTTTGAAAATAGGGAAATTGGACGTGATTTGAAATGCATGGAGTAATTAACCTTTGTGGAGATAAGACATGATAATTTACTAAATATTTACACCCTCAATTTTGTATGATCAATTGAATAAGTAATAATTTCATTCAATAGCGACTTCTCAGGTTTAGAAAAGGGAAAATAATAGGGTCATAGACATACATAGTCACTCATAAATATGGGTAAATAGTGGTATGATTTAAATAAAGCATAGTGCATATTATTGTTGTAATTTTCCAAGTGTAATGCTACAAAGACACATTTTTATGATGATTGATTGTATATAATTAATACATAAAAGAGTATAGTGCCTGATAAAAACAAGGTTTGTGAACAAACCATAAAGAAATAAATTATAGACCTATTAGAGCAGAGAGAGATTGTATAGACCTATGGAAAGAGAAAGTTATTACCTTGAACAAGATTAGTGAAGGAAAACTAGACCAACTTAAAATTAAGTGATAGTCAAGGTTGTGAAATCTGGTCAATAGAGATATGTTTGCATATAATTTGTATTAGGCAAGTTTTTTGGAAAGAAAGTACTCATAGAAAGAAAGATGATGAAGATTCCATATTGATGATGGTGTGTGTTAAATTTGTAATAGTTATAAAGAGTGTATGAATCCTAAATATAATTAGAAGAAGTCTTTTATAGTGCTTGTGAAGTTTGAATAAGTTGAGTGAGAATGGGCAAAATCTAAATTTTGATTGTGTTTTATCATCAACTATATTGGATCAGAATTGGTATAAGGTTTAAGAGAGGCCTAGTAGATCAGAGTTGGTAATTAGTCTTGAAACTTATATAGATCTAGGATAAGTGTATTTCAAGTAAATGAACTGATTAATTGTGTATAAAAGATTATGGGGTAAATGATATCAGTGTAAAGAGTAAAGGTTTTAATATTGATCCTGTTGTGGATGACAAGTTAGCGTAAATAGTCATCACAATGCCTAGATAGTAACATTACAAGCTCAACAAGTAAAAAATCACACACACAAAAACACTCAAAATCAAGTCAAAAGGCAATGGTTCAAGGAGATCAAAAATAAGGGTCATGTTCAAATGCCACACGCTTGAAGGAACATGACTTAGTCAAATGTATATAAAGGCAAGAATGACATATTCAAATGTACATACAAAAAATAATGACATATGAAAATGTTAATGAAAGCATACGCATGCATGGGAGACACAAGTAAAGGAGCATATTCAAATGCTCAAACAAGGAATACAATAGTAAGGCAAGACACTCAAATAAGTGCATAAAGTAAAGCATAATCAACTGACATAAACATGTCAGAATAGCCCATGGATCCAATGTGTTAGGAAAAGTATGTCAAGTGTATAGCATATCAAGTGCCCTATGTAAGTTATAATCATGGATAATAGACATGTGTAAGTACATATGTAAGCTCAAACATGATAATGCATACCGATCATCAAATCATATAACCTATGTGTATCAAGATCAAAGAAGTGGATTCCCCCAATGTCCATATAACATGAGTAGAAGGAAGGCCCAACATCTGAAATAAGTATGTATCATATGTCTGTGTATGCCTATATCATACTCAAGTAAAATCATGACACATATGTGTATGTAGGAGTAACTGAGTACACCATCCATCAACATAGAACTAACACATGTATACCAAGGAGCCAATAGCACATGGAAGTGCCAAAAGTTGTTTTGGAGTTTTGAATGTTTTTTTAAGTTTTTGGTATTTTTGAAAAGGAAATATCATCCTATGGTGGCATCTGATGGATAGTCATAGATATCTCCCCCACTATGAACCTTAAAACCTTAAGTTAGATCTTATACATTGTTTGCATCATGATTGGATAAGTTAAAAAGGTACATAAAATGTTTCTCCTCACATTTTTCATGTGTAGTAGAATAAGTAAAGCTATCATTTGAAATATGTATTAATTTGCCTTCATGAGGAAAGGAAATACCTAGCTGATTTGGATCAAATTTTTATTCCATTTGGTATAAGAAAAGAGTTCCTAATGTAAGTGCATATGGAGATATGGTAGGCATAACCCAAAACCATGTTTGAATTACTTTAGGACTACAATCAATTGGAAATGTTATGTCACCTAAGGAATCTTTCCAAGTGACCTTATTTTGCAAGTCTTGTAGTCTGTAATCATCTAAAAATGACATTTTTGTGCTAAGAGTGTTACTTGAGACCACCCATCCCTATCTTAGCCTTAAGCTTAGCTTAGGACCTATTTAGACACTTATATAGCATTTGTGTGGGCTAAACACATCCATAAACATCTATAAAGAAGTCTCAAACCCTCACTTTAGCACCTTGGCCCCTAGTGCCTCGTGTTCTACCATCTAAACACTACCGTCATAATTTGGATAGTAGTGCCAATAGAACTAATATCCAAATTTGGGTGCTATTATCCTTTTCTTACCTTTGGACACCAACATATATCTTTTCAAATTGATAAACACCTAGGGTCAACCTAGACCTCTTTTAAGACCTGCATAAGCACTAGAACAATATATATACATGAATTTTAACCCTTTATTCACTAGATGGAAATCAGATGCAAATAACACAAATTAAATCAAAATAAATTGTGCACAATCAAGGCTATTAATCCCTATTCTACCCTACTTCTCCATATAGTCATTTACAACCATCCCAAGCTCAAAATACTTAGATTTATAGTCTCAAAATCCACTTAAAAGCACTCAAAATGGCATTCATACTAGCTTCACTTGTACTTGAACTAACACTTAGGTGGGTAGGAATACATCGAGCTTGATCCCTCCTCAGAGTATTGGTATTTAGGCAACTCTCATCGTAATGAAGTGTTGAGGATATCCAACCTACCCCACTAACATCACACTTTGATAATTATGCTAATCATACACCCTAATAACTAAGAAGTCTAAGGTTTACATGTAAAATCAATAAAAATAGGTTACTGATAGGGAATCATAACTTGTGTGTATGGGAACAAGCTTGGGAGACTCAGACACAGGTGCACCAAGAAGATCAGAATAGTTATACATAGAGGACACTAACACTAAAAGGAGGACATTAACACCATTAGCACTAATGTTTAGTTAGGGTGGTACTATCTAGGAAGAGTTTTGACACATGGATCTTGTCCATGATACTTAGATCAACTCCTATCCCAATTTTTAGCCTCTAGATCTCCCATCTCAGTAAATTTCTAGCTAAGTACTTGTTTACATCATTTATTACTATTTATAGAAAGGTCAAATTAAGTTAATTTTGTTACAAATCATTGGCCATATTTATTGCATATTTTGACCCTAATTTACTATACTCATCCACTTTAACAACCTAGGTCTTAAACTTCATAACCCTAAGTAGTCTAGAACTCCATTTATCCCATTTTATATGATCTCAGCTTACACATGCTTATGTATAACTAGACCAAGTGTTTCAAATTTG
The DNA here is from genome assembly GCA_037957365.1 of Torreya grandis. Taxonomy (NCBI): domain Eukaryota; kingdom Viridiplantae; phylum Streptophyta; class Pinopsida; order Cupressales; family Taxaceae; genus Torreya; species Torreya grandis. Next base: position 750,059 of record JARHVA010000260.1, read on the forward strand.
TAACTTGAATAAATTTTGACTCCACTAACCAAAAATTCTAAAATTTTGTATTCCTATGTGTTTGGACATACTATAAAGTATTTTGGTGTTTTTAAGTTGGTACTTGACTATACAATATCCAGGTATGTGGGATTAAATTAGGCCTAAAGAGACCTAATTGATAGAAGGGGGTGTTGAGTTAGGTGGTCTCCATTGCTGAACAAAGATAATGGGTATCTAAAAATGTCTTTAGTTTGTCTATAAATTCTATATATTATTCAAAAATATTATATTTGTGCTAAAATAGGGTTACAAGGAATATGCCTTAAATAAGGAAAGTGTAGATTATTGAAGAGTTCTTGATTTTAGATTATGTTATTTGCTTGGGAAATTGAAAGGAGATATAAGTGATTAGATTGATTTCCATATGAGCCCTAGGGTATAAACAAGAACCTTGGAAGCATGCCTTAGGTCTATGAGCCTATATAAGAATGACAAGTTTGAACTATGCAAAGAGAGTGAAGAGATGAAATATTTACATGAGAAGATGGTGATGTACTATAAATAATAAGGGAACAAAGATATATGGAGTGAATGCCTTAGGAGATGGATAAGATGGTGAATGCCTTAGGAGATGGATAAGACTATGTTTTCCAAGAGGCTTAGGTGCTTGGTGAAGGGAAGAATGAACAATGTGTCAAAAGATAAGTAATGTACTTGCATAAAACATGTAAATCAGAGTCATTGAAGACATTCAAGGTAGAAATTAGAGCCAAGAGAATATATAGAGTGTAGGCATTCAAAACTACATCAAGTGGTATTAGAGAAGGCAAAATATTAGAAATTTTATGAATTTGAGTATTAAAGGTTGCTATTTGATGTTGTTGAAGGTTGTTAATTGAGGTTATAGGAATAAGTTAGATAGGCAAAAAAAGGTAAGATTTTTTAGTATAAGAGTAGCCCTAAGAAGAGGGAATAAATAATCCAAGAAGAAAAGTAGTTACAAGGTGAAAAATACTTGGACAAGAGTGTCAATAGATAAGGTAGAGAAGAGAGCCTATGTTGAGACACCAAATAAAGGTGAAAAATACTTGCTTATGAGAAGAAGAAGATAGAGAAGGCAAAATATAGGAAGGGGTTAGTTGAGTTAGAGTACCACAATGTGAGAAAGAGTAAGGAAGACCTAAAGAGAAAAGGGTTAGTTGTTGAAGAGGAGATGAGTGATATATATCAAATGTCAGAGGATAAAGCTCTTACTGGAGCTTATGCAATAAGATTAAATCCAATATTATGGATTGGTAATGTGGAAGAAGAGAGTTAAGTGGACTCTAAGGCTAATCATGGAGAGATGAAGAAAGATTGTCATGAAAGACAATGAGAAGAAAAATAATTTGCTATGTAGGCAGCTCAAAGAGAAGATGAAGAAGTTCATGAGGGATGAACAAGTTGGTAGGAAAGAGAAAGATGAGAAACACCTTAAGGAGAATAAGATAGTCATGGAGGATTATTAGAGGAAATAGATAAACTAACCTAATAAGGAGAATATGGAGGAAAGCAAGCCTCAAGGTTTTAAATCTTATGATTTCTTGTCATGTATGTATGTAGGTACAAAAGTGAAGGAATAAAAAGTCCATTTTGAGGACATAAAACTTGAAATCATGAAGGAAAGTAAGCATGAACATCATTATTATGTTTGAAAAAGAAGTTGATTGAGAAGCCGTGTATAGAGGTACAATGATTTGTTACCCTGAAAGTGGAGAGATGCCTGGAGAAGGAGATATTTAAGAATAATGATGCCTCATTAAAGGCATAAAAGAATCAAAATTGAATCAAGGATAGTTTAAAGAGGCAAAATGATCTTAAGGTTTGGTTTTAAATATGATTTTTTGATGATGAATGTACTAACATATTAATTGGTGATGATGTTTTATATAAGGAAACAATTGAATTGTTGGATAGGTTCATGAAAAATAAGAATGAATTTGAAGCACCTCATAAAGTGCTTGTAAAACTTGATATATAGCAGGAGAAGGATTCTAATTTGACACTCATAAAGGATTAATCCCAAAAAAAAGTTATTTTACAAGATGCAGAAGAAGGTGAAACTGGAAAATAATAGATGACAGTATACAAAGGAAGAATAAAGGATGTGTCAACAGACTATGCAAGAATCATATTGCTTAGACCTCATAGGAGATGAGGAATCCATCCTAGTAGCTGAGTTGGAGATAATAAAGATTTTGAATCAAGAACATGATATAGAAGATGTTGAATATGAAATTATAGGTCATATGAGGGTAGAAAATTATAATTAAATAATTAATTAAAGCTAAGAATATGGACAATAATTGGTACAAGGTAATGCAAATAAAGTTACAAGCCAAGGTAAGCCAAAAGCCATGAATAAGATAAACATAGATTCATGTAAGTTTATCAAGGAAAAAGTATGATAAGATGATGATATAATTAAATAGAAAATAAGACATGATAATGAACTCAAGAATAAGAAATGGATGCCTAGAGAGGGTTGGAAAAAGAAAGTAGGAGAAAGCGAGAATGGAAAAGATCATGAGATCCTTGAAGAGACTAGAAAGTCTCCTGAATGTAATTTAATGGATAATAAACATGATGGTGAAAGTATGGATATGAAAGAGAGGGATTCACTCCATAATCATATGGATAAGAGAAGCAATGAGGTATAAGAGCTCATCATATAGCCAAGGAAAGAGGAGGACAACCATGTTCCTCATAAGGGATGTGATAGAATGAAGAATGCATGTTTGGAGGAGGACAAGATCAGTCCTAAGGTAATCCAAGGAAGGATTAAGAGTATTATACATTTGAGATAGAAAAGAGAGGGTAATCATAGCCCAAGGAATAGTCCAATTAGTATGCATAGAGTTGAAGATCAAAAACTCATAGAAGGAGAGATACAAGCAAGTGAACAAGATAATGAAAAAGGAGCAAGGTAAGAAGTAAATTTATTCAATTTATAATGTTGAAGATAAGTTAGTTGGAAATATGCATGATGATATCAAGAAAAAATGTTACCAAGTAATGTTTTATTATGATGAAAATGAATTGGTTAAGGTGTCATTTTAAGATGAATAATAAAGCTATGAGAAGACTCACCATGAGATGGTGGAGTATCAAAAATATGAAGCCAAAGAGGATATGATTAAGAGTTTGATAAGGGTGAATATGCCTAAGAATCCATTATATCACGAGGACAAAAAAGGAAGCATTGTTGAGAAGATAAACCAACAAAGAGTAGATGAATCAATCATGACAAAGGTGGAAGGAAGTTATGGAGTAAAAGATAGAGTGAAGCATAAGAATTAGCCATTTGAGGTAGAGAATGATAAAGATAAATCTGAGATGGAGGAGAAAAAATATGAAGTGGAAAAAGAGTTACAATAGATCATGTACTTCACGAGGATAGAAGATAAGTTGGAAAAGAGGCAAGACAAGGAAAGGAGACAAAGATAAAGGCACCAACCAAAGAGAAATGATAAAGAAAAGAGGATAAAAAATAAGATGAGATAATAAAATTAGAGGATAAAGAATTGAAAAAAAAAAAAAAAGTTAGACAAAGTGAATTTGAGCGGGAACTCAAAATTTTCCACTTAAGGAGCATGATGCAGAGCATCACAAGGTAACATGAGTATTTAATGTGTTTGAATATTTAACTATGGTCATTTATAGTTTGATTTAGGTGTTATAGGTATTATAGGGACCCTTAGGATGTTTTCTATAGTTATAAGTCTTATAATGGTGTGTTATTAGCTCTTATAGATTTTCCCACCAAAAGAGAAGATTTAAAAATTTAAATTTTCTAATTAGACTAGAGTGGTATTTTAGATCTTGTAAGGAATGACAAGGTTGATAATTTTTTTAAAAATTTCCAAATAGGTCCTATAAGTGTGTGATTTTTTAAAAAATGTGTAATTCATGAGAAATAACAATATAAGAAAGAATCTTGATGTGTAACTACCACCCTACATAGGGTTGGCACAAAGAAGGAGTTAGTTTGCATGCTTTAGTGTTATGTAAGGAGATGAAATGAATGAAAGGTGTGAGAGGAGAGAAGTATAATATTATAGGATAGGATAAATTTCAATAAAAAGGGTGGAGATTTCCAAAAAGATCAATATTTGATGCAATAACTCTGCCTACCTTGTAAATTTTATGTTTGATTGTTGTAAGAGACTGAGACCAAGAAATATAGAGTGTTTTCGATAAAATTTGTAAACTTACATGAGTTTCATGGTATGAGATCAATAATGTTTTTTTAATTTCCTTTTATATAGTGGGTTTATATGATAATTTTATAGATAAAACGAATTCATCCATAACATAATCCATGAAGGAGGAATTCTGAGTTGATATAGTCAAGAATGTCTAATATGAGAGGTATTTATGATGGTTGTTTGAGTGATATTTGAATTGTTTGAAACTTAAAAATAGTATAGTGTTTGTTATTGATTTTGGTAAACCCATTTTTATACCTAGTAACCCATTTAGAGGTGTAAGAGGCAACTGGACCTTCATACACAATCATATTCTACACTCAAAACTCTACAAATTTATTTGTTGGGAAGGTTTTGTGCTTGTTCATGAACTATTAACTATTGGAAAAGTTAAGGGGAGGTAGTAAAAACTTTTTCCAGGGGTTATTTTTATTTTAATTAGTATATAACTCCATTTATCCCATTTTATATGCCCTCAACCTACACAGGCCTATGTACAACTAGACCTAGGGTTTCTAATTTGTAACTTGAATAACTTTTGACTCCACTAGCCAAAATTGCTAAATTTTTTGATTCATATGTGTTTGGACATAATATAAAGTATTTTTGAATTTTTAAGTTGGTATATGACTATACAGTATGGTATCCAGGTCTATGGGATCAAATTAGGCTTAAAAGAGACCTAATTGATAGAAGGGGGTGTTGAGTTAGGTGGTCTCCCTTATGAGTTGTGAGATAAAACTTTGTGTGAAGATGAAATAAGATAATGGGTATCTAAATAAGTTTTTATTTATTTTTTAACCTATGTATATTTTTCAAACCTATTAGATTTGTGCTGAAATAAGGTTACAAGGAATAGGCCTTAAAGAAGGAAAGTGTAGATTGTTAGAGAGTTCTTGCTTGCAAATTGTGTTAGTTGGGTGATTGAAAGGAGATACGAATGATAATATTGATGTATATATGATACCTAGGGTAGAAATAATAAGCTTGGAACCATGCCTTAGGTCTATGAGCCTATGGAAGAATGTCAAGTTTTAACTATGCAAATAGAGTGAAGAGATGAAATATTTACATGAGAGGATGGTGATTTACTATGAAGGATAAGGGAGTAGAGATATATGGATTGAATGCATTTAGATATGGATAAGACTATGTTTTATAAGAGGCTTAGGTTCTTAGTAAAGGGAAGAATGAAAAAGGTGTCAAAAGACAAGCAATGTACTTGCATGAAACAAGTTAATCAGAGTCATTAAAGGCATAAATTAGAGCCAGAAGAATATATAAAGAGAGTGCAGGCATTCAGATCTACACCAGTGGGTCTATAATTTATTTTTATAGTCTTATGGCCTATAATATCATCTCGATAAAGCCTATAAAGTGTTCAAGTTTTGATTTTTTTTTTAAATTTCATTTTAAAATATTTTGGTGGCCCTCCTTCTAACACCAAAACTATTGATGTACATTTAAAGAATTTAATAGGGTGGGGAAAGTGTAAATAAGGGTCCAAAAGACTAAAATGAGTGATAAGTTAAAATACTCATGACAAGCCCTCCTTATAGCACCAAAACTATTTACATGTGTTTCAAGCACGCAACATGTTAGGCGAAGCATAAAAGTAGGCAATGAGTTTAAAATTAATGACGAGTATGAAATGTTCCACTCACACCCTCCTTCTCATACTAAAATTATTGACATGCCATTTAACACTACTCACCAATGTTAGACTCTCAGGGTGATGAAGCCTATCAAGCTTCTCCTAAAAGGAGTATCGAGAGGTGGGTTTCCCCAAGGTCTGTATCTACTAGGTCATGGTGCATTGATTTAACTTAGTCATTTTTTGTGATATTTTCCATTTAAGGGGTCTACTAGTGTGAATTTAAAACTTCATTTTAATGGGGTTTGGGTCCTTGAAAAATTTGATTGGTAATGTCAATTTTAAGGTTTGTTGATGAGGGTTTTATATATATGTTTAAAAGTGACAAAACATTCATTCACTTTCGAAATAGATAAATGTTTTTAGAATTTTATTTAATGTGATTGAGGATTATCTTTAGGATTCATTCCATTGGATTAATCATTCAATAATGCATCTATAATAATGGATATAATATATAAATCAAGATAAGCATTCATATAGATTGCATTCTGAGATTCCTAGATTAACCAAATGAAAAAAATGATAAAAGAAAGGGAAAAGGGAAAGAAAAGCCTAAAATAATGAAGATAAATTCAATTTATCAATCTATGAAATCCATAAATCAGCCTCTAATTTAATCAACACACGCACAATCACATACATAGCCAATGAAAGCCTCTAGAGAGAGTAGACAAGTTAAGAAGAGCCATAACCACCATTTACATGTGTAAATTGAAAGCAAATAATCCAATAGTATTATATTAATCACAATATATCCTATTAACAATAAAATTAAGAATATTCCACAACTAATCAATCAAAAATTCACCAACATAATAGAAGGAGAGGATATTGAGGGATAGATTACACTACTAAAGTAGTAAATCACATGAAAATGAAACTATGATTAGCTCAAGTCTTTTATGGGGAGAAGAAAGACCAACCCATTTACAATGAAATTTAGTCACTATATAGAAATTGGATTTTCAAGGGGAGTTTCCCTCCAAAATGCTACCAACAACCATTAATGTCCTTAAATACCCCATTTTCCCTCCATTCTCCCTTACCATGCCACTTTCACTATCCACAAGCTGCAAAAAGACCAAAAACAAGTCAAATGTTTGTGATTAAAAACTTGAATAGTAAAACATGATACAAAATCATGAGCAAGTTTTTAACTAGGTAACATCAATAAAAATTGAGGGTACTATTGTGTTTGGGTTGGAAACACATTTGGGGTAAAGTAAATGGTCTCAAACTGACATTAGGTATAAGCATTACATTGAAAAAACCAAAAATGGCTCCAAAACACCCCCGATAGACCTAATCATGCTTTTTGGACACATAAGATTTTTTTTTAAATTTTCACTTTTTAGATTTTATAACATCTAATGTTAATTAGGATTTCAACCCCTTAATACAACTAAGCTTTGAATTTTGGGGGGCCCAAGACCTAATCAGGGTATGAACACCTGATTACAACTACAAGATTTGTTAGTGAAGGACCCTTATTGTAATTGCATAAAAAACCTCAAGTAACATGGGAGTGGCATGGGGATGGGCATGTAGACCTATCTAGGGTTATAAAACTCAACTACAACTATAGGGCTTGAAATCCTAATCCAAGACCTAATCATGGAAAATACTCCACTTGACACTAAAACAAGCCCCCCACATAGACACTTATAACTAATAGGGAATTAAACCCTACCTAACACTACAAGACACTCACCTGACCCATAAATCTACTTAGAGAATAATATCTAATTAACACTAAAAATTATAGCTTCCCATATCTAGACCAAAATCATGACCTACTTAGATATGCTAGTCCTAATTACCACTATGAACAAAAGACTTGATGCAAATAGACCTAAGAAAAAATATTCTTAATATCAAAGAATGGAGTAAGGCCTTTACCACTAACCTAATCACTAAATAATTCATGATTATAATAATAACACTTGTTGAGTCCTAATCAAGTAAATGTGTCTAGTTAACAAAATGAACACTTTGACCTAATTAGATTTAGAAACTCGATTAGGTCTAGGTGCCTTAGAAAAATCAAAGCTATATTAAAATACCTAAGAAAAGCCAAATTATAATTAGGCATGACCAAAATTGACTAGATAGACCTAATCAGGGTTTGGAATCCTGGTTTGGTCTACCTACTTAATAAATTTTTGAACACCTAAAGTAAGTTCTAATAAGAAGAAATGATAAGTTTTTAACAAGTCTAGCAAGATTTTTAACTAGGTAAAAGTCATTCAAGTGTGTGTCTATAGACCAAGTGTAAAATATTAAATGATTCACATGAGCTTGATCATATCAATGATAGAGGTCTCAGAGACTTATAGTGAACACAAATCAAAGCAACCCCCCAAAAATGACTAAAGAGAGCTGAGAGAGCCAAGCTTAGCTAGCACAAGGAACTTATGACAAGAATCCACTTTTGGACCGAGTGATACATATGAAAGTTTACCTTTTGGACTTGCTTGTCATGATGGCATAGGTTTTGGGAGCTAGAATGGTATAGAAATCAAAATGAACTCTTAGAGCAGGCTAAGAGAGCTAAGTAATCCATATTTCAAATGCAAATTGGGAGGTCAAAACTCCACTTTCATGCCAAGTGTCTTATAAAAAGTTTTCTTGCATGGATGTGGTATTTTTGATGGTGATGGTTACGAGGCCTAATTTGGTATGAAAATTGAGATGACCTACCAAAGTAACTTGAAAGTGATAAGACCAATGGGATATGAGCATAAGTGGGAGTGGCTACATAAAAAAAAGGTTCCCTGATTCTTATAAGAATTAGGGCATGTGAAAGAAATAATATATCTCATAAAGATTATATGTGATAGATATTAAAATGATCCTACCTTCTCATAATGTGTTTCTCACTCCTCAGGACCCCTTATAGAGTTGTCAGTCTATTATGAAGATTGGGTACTTATGTGAGAAATTATGTGGCACCAAATATTATAATGAGACCTCTTATCCTAGTCTAATATCCTACTACACTAGAATGAACCTCAGCTCTATGATGAGGAAAAATATGGAGTTTTAACTTGTATGTATATGAATAACATGGATAAATTATGCACTTGACTTCTTGAGGTCTAGCCAAGACAGTTGATATAATGGAAGATGATGGGTAGCATAAATGGAATAAGAAGAGGCTATACCTAAGGACAAAGAAAGGGATATGGAAGGCTTATATTTTAAGGTTATTTAATTGGCATGGAAGAATATAAAGGGGTCCTAATAAAGGGTATACAACCTAAATTTTTTATCTATGGCTTCAAGATGACTAAGGATAAGATCTAAACTATGCATGGAGTGAAAGGCTTAAATCCTAAGCTAAAAATTGATGTCACTCTGAAGTAAAATTACTAGAACAAGAGCAAGAACTCTAGGAAATAGACTATCACTAAGAGGATAAAGAGGCTCAATGAGTGTTATCCAATGGTAGAGAGATATTGGTTCGTAATGAATAAGCATATAGATTGTATTGAATGTGTTTAAGGTAAGTGTTTACTATTTGGCAATGTGTGATCAAGGATTTTACTTGCACTCATATTATCAATGATTTATTTAGGAATGGTTTAGGTAATTTCACTCATCTTAGAAAGTTTTTTTTTAGGAATTATTTTAGTACTTGCACTTATCTTGTCAAGGTTTTGATTATTTATTATTTTTGTACTCGTGCATGTTTTGACAAGGTTTTAGTAAATAAATTGAAATTGAATTGATAGCTGAAATAAAAGTACATAAAGCAAATAACTAAAAACTAATAAAATTAAAGAGGGAGAGAGGTGATTCTTTTTATCCCTTTGTTGAGTTTTTTAGATGCACACAATATTGAAAATGAAATCTACCCTAACAAATGCAAGTGTTGATTTATAACTTTTATAGGTGCAAACTAAATGAAATTATTTATTTTATATTTTTAGATTGTAGATGAATGGATCTATGGTTAAAAATAAGGTTTTATAAAATGAAAGTGAATCCAAAATCAAATCTAAATTGTAAGCAACAATACTACAAAGTATTTAATAGTTCTCTTTGCAAATGCAGGCTAGACTCAATTTTGGTATTTTTAGGTGGATGTACACTAGGTTTGAATGATTTTTTCTGAACAAAAAAAGTATTTGAATTATAGTTTTTTTAATTAGTAATCTAAAACAATATTTTTAATTTACTAAAATAAAGAAAAATCAAGATCAAAATAACACCTATTGATTACCTAGGGTTGACTAGGGTTTTCCACTTGCTAGTGTAATTGTTTGTGTGAATAAGAGTTTGTTTTGAAACTAAAAATTCATTATGATTAAATATAAACGTGTTTGATCTATTTTATAAAATTTACCTAGGTTTTAGATGCAAATTTGTGTTATAAAAGTATCTATTTAATGGATACAAATAGTAAAGAAAACTAACTAATGTTTTTGTGCAAAGATGGGAGAGAGAAGAATTATTCTAACTATTAAATATTCCTTTTTAAAATTAAATATTTAAAATAATAAAATAAATAAAACTAATTTAATCTAATCTACTTATCAATAAATTAATCTAAGATAGAAACTCCCAACTTGATCCATGTGTAGATTAACTGAAAGAAGAGATTTGTTGTAGTAAAAATTGTCCTCAAGTAGCTAGATCCTTGATTGCTTGATCATAATTCTTGGAAATATTTAAAAAAATGTTGAAAATGGGAGAAGGAAGGAAATACACAATATTTTAAAATAAGAGTAATTGAATAGTGCCTGGGATAATTCATAAATAACAAAGAATTAGTTGTTGATTTGTATGAATTCTCCTATTCAAACACTATGTAGAATGATTATGAAGATGACCAAAGGTGGAGCAAAATATTTTCCAAAAATAAAATTATGTATGATATGGTTATTTAGATCTTAAAAATACCAATCTTCAATTCAAAATTCAGATCCAAAATCAGGCCAAAATTGACTGAATTATAGAAGAACAAAGGAGTTTACATGAAGGAGTTTAACTAAGTTGAAATAAAATTTTAACTTGGAAGGGATTCAAAATTATTGAAAATATAAGTGAGTTATGCCTAATTGGAGGTGAAATAAAGATCAATAAATGAATAAGCACAACAAAAATCATGCAAAATACATGAAAACATTAGTTTTAGAAGCTAAAAATAACATGCAAATAAGCGATGATAGAACTGCCATTATTTGTAGGTGGTGGTTACATAACCATAAAAAAATGTGACATGTTCATCACTTTCCATTATATAACTACCAAATATTATTATGCAACCACTACAAAAATGATGGGTTCTTCAATGATGATTGTGTAATCACTTCAGTGGAAGTGTCACCAATGGGGTGGTTTTATAATGGAAAATGGTGAAAGTGTCACAATTTAGGGTGATTTTGTCACCAAGTAGGTAGTTCAAAGACTAAGGAAAAATAAACTCAAAGAAATAAAATTTTGAGATTTTCCAAGACCAAGATGAGAAGAAAAAGAAGTAGAGAATGCTAGTGAGGATTGAGTCTGAGCATGTATGTGTTAGGTTGTGGAGCTAAAAGCTTCACTGATGCAAACATGGAGGAGGTCATTGGAAGAGGTTGTTGAGTGTCACAGACACCGGCATTGATCAGGCCAACTAATGTCGGTAGGATTAGACAGGAAGAGCAACTGACGTCGGTCAGGGATCGACTGGCATCGACACCTCCAAGCAGACAGGGACCGATGTCAATCGCCTGTGTGGTTCAGAACTGCAAGTGTTACAGACAGTTTGTTAATGAATCGAGTGTTTGCATGATGAGAGCCAATTTTAGACTCAAAGCTACAGATCTAATTATTGTAATTAGGTGTCTAATTATTGTTTGCATGAGATATATTTAAGAGACTCATAGGTTGTATTGTAAGTTGTGCTAGAGAGTAAGAGAGCAAAATATTAGCTCCTTCTGTGTGTGAAGAGAGCATGGTGTGTTCCTCCTAGTGCCACAGTACCAAGTGTGGGTGCTAGTTTAGAGAATCAGAGGGATTCTTCATGTATGTATGATCTTAGTCTGTAGGTGTGCATGGCTACATTAGGAGATCTGCATGGTAAGTAAGATCATTGATCTATAGGTGTATGTGGGTGCATGATCTAAGTTTGCAAGTGTGTAGAACCAGATTGATTTGTAGGTGTGCAAGATCAGGGAGGATAGCAACACAACAGGGAGCAGGATCAGGCAAGATCTACTTGGAGTACGATGTGTACTCAGTTAGAAAGCAAAGAGGAAGGCAAGGTAGTTCCTTCCATAAGTAAGATCATTTGAGGTGCAGGTTGTTGTAGGTTCAGGGGAGATCTACTTAAAGTACGATTATGTACTTGGAGTGCGTGGAGCACTTGTGGAGTGCATGGAGCACTGGTGTACTGGCAGTAGTGGATACTGACTGGTTGGAGGTGAACACCAACTCTGTGTTTGAGTTGTGTGTTGGGACCATAAGAGAGAGAGCTTTGAGGAGAGAATTACTGTTCACTTGAGGTGTGGGAAGCCTCTGAGAGGTGGTGAAGAAGAAGTGGCATCTTCTTTATTATATTATTTTCTAGATGAGTATTAATACAAGTTGTGTATTGTCTCTCATATTCTGTGTTGTTTCTGGTTTCTAGTTACTTGTTACTTCTGGTTAATTTTGCATCTTAAGTTGCTTGTATATGGTAATCAATTGTGTGCTTCCTCAGGTTCCTAATAGTTGGTATCAGAGCTAAGGTTGCAGGGAGCAGGTTTTGTGTTTGGTTACAGGCCACTCTCAGGGGTTTCTGATTGAGTGGGAGTATAGCAACGACAGAAGAAAGTAAGCTACGAATGGAGAAACTGAATAGCACGAATGGTCACTTATGGTGTTATGGAAAGAAAGAGTAGGTAAATAAAGATTGTTGGTTGGTAGTAGATCAACATGAAGAAGCAGATGTTGCAGGTGTTGTTGCACAGGATGCTCTGGATAAAGTTAAATCTTGGTTAATAGATTATGTTGCCTCTTTCCATGCAATCCCAAGTAGAGGGGTTGGTGAGCCTTGTTAGATTGTTGGCAAAGGGGAAGTGTTGCTGAAATTACAGGTGGCCAACACATGGGTGTTGAAGAAGGTCATGCAGGTCCCAGTCTTGGAGATGCGGCTAATTACTTCAGGAAAGTTGGGTGATGAGAGATGCACAAAAACTCTCATAGCGGATGCACTTGAATTAGTTGGTGTTAAAAAAGTAGGTACTCTTTATCTACTTTCTTATATTACTAATTCTTCTTCTATTGTAGAGACATGGATTTGTAGGCTTGGTCACATGAGCAAGAAGGAGATGCATGTTCTTAAGCAGAAGACAGATGTGTTTGATAAACTTAAGAACTGGAAAGCCTTGGTGTTCTTAGAGGAGATGACCGATAGAGACTAGTGGATGGGGCTGGATACTTTTGAGCAGGGTAGTTTGGACATGGGTTTTGATTCAAAGGAGCTCGTGGGTAAAAATTCATCACTGTCAGGTGAACATAGGCACCGACGTCGATCAGGAGGAACCGGCGTTGAACAGACAGATGCCGATGTCAGTCATGTGTAGACCGAAGCCAGTGATGTCAGGTAGGGTAAGATCGACGTCAATCAAAAGGACTAATGTTGGTAATAGGGAGGATTGACGTCGGCAATAGGGACATCGATGTCGTTGGTAGAGTTGGTAGTTAGGACAGGTGCATGGAAATTGATGTTGGTCAGATGCAGACTATGTGGTGACCGAGGTTGGTCACTGTAACAGATTTTGGGTGGACAATAAGCTGTCAAGGAGTCTAAAATGCCCATATGGAGGATTGAAAGTGGTAAGTAAGCCTCAAATTTATTTTTCATCTTCTTTATACTCATTTCTGACTACAAAGCAGGAAGGATCTAGGAAACTGTGGGAGCATGGTAGGAATATGATGCAGGACCAAATGGGAGATTTGGTAGGGTTGCCAGCTGGGATGAAAGCACTGAGATGAATGGATACCTTAGTTAAAGAATAGAGAGAACAGACACGTGAGATGGAAGGCCAGGTCATATGGTCTTGAGGAAGCTACATGACAGTGGTACAGGTTTTGACAGGTGGAGGACAAAGTAGGGCTTTAGTCAATGTCAGTGTAACCATTGTGTTTGTCTTACCAGGTGGATGATGGTCATGACATTATCTTGTTAATGTATGTGGATGGTTTGCTAGCAGGTTTGTACATACAGGGTTTTGCTGAGCTAAGGGTAAGGTTAGTTTAGTGGTTTGCCATGAAGGATTTGGAGCAACGAAATTCTTTGGCATGAGAGACATGGAGATCACAGGTTGATTTTATCTCCAGTGGGAGCTGATGTGAATCAAGTGTTGGCGAGGTTCAGGATGTAAAACTGGAGCACACTAAGGGCTGGACAATTTAGTGTCTGAAATCACATGAGGTCTGGTATAGACCTGAGTTTGCCCAAGCAGTGGGTGCTTTTAGAGAGTTAGGAACCAATTCGGGGAAGTGGGTTCTCAAGTATTTGAGAGGGACCAATAGTAGGGATTCATGCTATGCAGGGTCAGGACTTCACTACATGGGTTTGTAGGTTCAGATGTGGCAGGTTACTTGGATGATAGGTGGTACACCATAGGTTGTGTGGTGGGTGGTCTTTAGGTTTGAGCTTGAAGAGGGATACAAGCCAGGAAATAGATTAGATGGGGTATAGGTACAGGTATAGTGTAGCTATTTATCTCCAAGTGGGAGATTGTTAGGTTGTGGAACTAAAATATTCACTGATGCAAACATGGAGGAGGTCATTGGAAGAGGTTGCTAAGTGTCACAGACACCAACGTCGATTAGGCCAACCGATGTCGGCAGGATTAGACAAGAAGAGCAACTGACGTCGGTCAGGGATCAGTCAGCATTGGCACCTCCAGGCAGACAGGGACCGATGTCAGTCGCCTGTGTGGTTCAGAACTGTGAGTGTTATAGATAGTTTGTTAACGAATTGAGTGTTTGCATGATGAGAGCCAATTTTAGACTCAAAGCTATAGATCTAATTATTGTAATTAGGTGTCTAATTATTGTTTGCATGAGATCTACTTAAGAGACTCATAGGCTGTATTGTAAAGTTGTGCTAGAGAGTAAGATAGCAAAATATTAGCTCCTTCTGTGTGTGAAGAGAGCATGGTGTGTTCCTCCTAGTGCCATAGTGCCAAGTGTGGGTGCTGGTTTGGAGAATCATAGGGTTCTTCATGTATGTATGATCTTGGTCAGTAGGTGTGCATGGCTACATTAGGAGATCTGCATGGTAAGTAAGATCATTGATCTACAGGTGTATGTGGGTGCATGATCCAGGTTTGCAGGTGTGTAGAACCAGATTGATTTGTAGGTGTGCAAGATCAGGGAGGACAGCAACACAACAGGGAGCAGGATCAGGTAGGATCTACTTGGAGTACGGTGTGTACTCAGTTGGAAAGCAAAGAGGAAGGCAAGGTAGTTCCTTCCATAAGTAAGATCATTTGAGGTGCAGGTTGTTGCAAGTTTAGGGGAGATCTACTTGAAGTATGATTGTGTACTTGGAGTGCATAGAGCACTTGTGGAGTGTGTGGAGCACTGGTGTACTGGTATTAGTGGATACTGACTGGTTGGAGGTGAACACCAACTCTGTGTTTGAGTTGTGTGTTGGGACCGTAAGAGAGAGAGCTTTGAGGAGAGAATTACTGTTCACTTGAGGTGTGGGAAGCCTCTTAGAGGTGGTGAAGAATAAGTGGCATCTTCTTTATTGTATTCTTTTCTGGATGAGTATTAATACAAGTTGTGTATTGTCTCTCATATTCTGTGTTGTTTCTAGTTTCTAGTTACTTGTTACTTCTGGTTAATTCCGCATCTTAAGTTGCTTGTATATGGTAATCAATTGTGTGCTTCCTCGGGTTCCTAACAGTATGTGGATACCATTGTATCATCATTGGATTTGTCAGAAATGTCACACCATGTAATTTTTGGGTACATACATATTACCCCTCAAGATGATGCCTTGTCATGAATTGATAAGGATTTGGTCTTGAGTAGTGGCATACGGAAGGGAAAATGAGGGATATAATTATTTACCTTACCTAAATGGCATAATGAAGCCAACAAAGACTCTGTGCAACCTGTAGACAAAACATGGGAATCAAGTGTAACTTGATGAAAAAGTGGAAAATAAGCTATGTATTCAAGTTAAGGATGAGAGTACATACCATTTATGCATAATAGAGAGTATACTACCTAAATTTTTCTATTGGGAGACTGAGTTCAGGGTTGAGTGGTGTGTACCTGTAAAACTAAAAAACAACATACAAACATGCTAAAAAAAGATAATACTTTTAAAATTTATTAAATTTGTACACAAATTACATTAATTCAACCATAATAGTATCTAAAGTTTGTAAAACATGAGTTTATAAAGGAGCTTGTTGAAAATAAAAAGTTTTTAGATCACAACGACTAGTTTTAAAAGGTTGTTAAAACTTGTCAAGAATAAATTTCATTTATGCAGATTGGGTTTAGGATTTTTTTTGAGATTTGGGTTGATGGTGATGAAATTGAGATAAAAAATATAATAATTGATGAGCATAGAGAGGATATGGTGAATATACCACTTGGAGGTGGAATAAATCAGGCGCAAGTAAGTTTTTAATATTTTTGTGTTTTTAGACCAATCTAGAAAAAATCATAAAAAATACTCTTAGATTTGTTAATTATTGAAATAAATCACATAGATGTGATTAGGGGACTGGGTACACTAGGGCTCAATTATTTGTTTAATATAGGACTACTTATCGATATAAGCATGCATAAGATGTTTTTACCCTAACTTATCACACATATATAGAGATCACTCACTCATAGAAGCATATAGATGGATTAGGGTCTTAGATGAAGACCTTACATGAGATGAATGAAGTAAGAAGAGGTAAGGATCTTCAGTTAACTATTGAACATGTATACACATACATACATTTTTTTTATGGATTTTTAATATGTTTAACTCACTTACCCTCTACAAAGGTTAATTGTACTAAGACATGATTGCACAAACTCAAAAATTATTATGATATATGTATAAACACATTTTAGCTTACCCCAGTGACTTATTTTTCATGTGTTATGGATTTAAATTTCGTGTTTCATTTTTTAGTTCATGCACTCTAGATGACTAGGCGTGTGATGATATACATTATATCACTACATTTATTTGATAAAATGTTGTCGAATATGCTTATATATATGAGAAAACAATGTATGCAAATGTTGAAATGTTTTAAAACATTCATGAAATTATTAATGTGCTAACAATTGTCTTATAGGTGTTGACCGATTTGTTTCATTTACACAACATATGAATTTCAATTTGTAGCAAGGAATGAAGAGGGAGATAAGATCAATGTGAGATGATAAAATATGAAAATGGTGAATCAAAATTTTAGAATAAAAAGGAAGATGACCTTAAATTTATGAGGAAAGGGTAAAAATGTACTTCTTTCTAGACTTATAAAATACTAACTTTATTGGTTTCATCTAGAGATAACTAGTCTTGACATAATCGATGAATGGGATAAAGCTACCTTTTTCAGTGTAGGCATATAAATTTTTGAAGAAATTTACATTTGGAAACTATTAAATTTAATATTACTTCTAGATTTTTTTATGACCCCCCTACACCTAGTCTCACATGACTAGGAAGACACATAGGCTCATCACAAAAGGCTAGATGTAGGTGAGTAAGGTCATATATCCCCAATGCTAACCCCATGTAACCAGTAAGATGTGAGGGATCAACATTGAAGGTTAGCAGAGGGTGATCAACATTGAAGGTTAGCAGAAGGTGAGAGATGTGAAATTTGATTTTTTTTATTTGCATAAGCTTTTGGTTTCCATAGAACTATACTTTTCTATTTGCAAGGCCTTTAATCCCAAATCTTGGCCCCATGTAACTAGTAAGATGCAAGGGCTCATCACTGAGGACCAAGATAGGTGAGAAAAGTTTACCTATGTTTTTAGCATGCTAATTATCTAATTTAAAAGGCACCATAAGAGGATATTTTACCATGGACAAGCTTCTAGACTAGACATTAGGCTAGCATTTTCTAAGCTATGGAAGAAAATGTAGGG
Organism: Torreya grandis; assembly: GCA_037957365.1. Lineage (NCBI taxonomy): Eukaryota > Viridiplantae > Streptophyta > Pinopsida > Cupressales > Taxaceae > Torreya > Torreya grandis. Next base: position 768,050 of record JARHVA010000260.1, read on the forward strand.
AAAATATATGTACTATGCTCATAATAACTAAGGATAGAACCAATGTAATGCTGATTTTAAATTTTTTTCTATGAGATAATAGGGTAGTGTGAGAATGAAATCATATGATATGATACATTCTAAAAGTTTCATGTTATGTGAGTTAATAACTAAATAATCACCAAACACATCTGATATGCAAAACAAAATGCTAACAATGGAATATGCAATGTATTGAGGGAAATTTGATATGAAATTACTAGATATAGAAACATTTTAGGTGCAAAGAGTTTATAGACTCACCAAACTCCTTTCCCTCTAGATTTCATAACTGATAGACTCCATTTTTTAAGTGAGGGCCTAACCAATTTGGTTTAGACTTTTGACCTTCTCCTTTCCTTTTGTCAATTTGACTGTCAAGTCTAAGGACAAGGTCTCCTACATGAATTTGCCAATCACAATTATAATTATGAAACTCATAATACCTTTGGTGGGGCATGATTAAATTTGGTTGCTTGACCATGGTATTTGGTCATAATAAGATATGAACTTTCGAGAACTCAAACACTCATTTGTCATGAGTCCCCTTTAGTGTGTGAAGTATTTTAAGATAGTATTATATTTTACGAAAATGTTGATAATACATGAATGATTTTTCATCTTCTATTCACCAGTTAAATAATGTCTATAATGGCTTATCAAGAAGTGTTTTAGGGATGATTATACCTATATGGGGAAGATGATGTCTAGCTTCAAGAATATGTAGGTAATCATATGGATCAATGTTGATTTGAATGGAGCCTATCATTAAGGTATGAATCCTTCTCTCAAGTCATGGCATGGATGGGAGAGGAAAAATGATTTTTTTTAATCCTAAAGTCCAAACTATCACCTAAACTACCTTGCCCCTATATGATATGGCATTGGGAGATTATGTTGATGATATGGGTCATCAGGCTCTTTTGGGGGTTTGTCATCATGCCCCAATATTTATATCATGTTAATGTGGAGGTTTTTAATACTATGGTTAAGAGTTTCTAAGTTGAGAGGTATGTGAGGATTATAGGTTATGATCTTATAGGAATCAAAAAGAGGTTGGATTGGTTTGTCTCTTTCAAGGATACTAATAATGTTAATTGTAGACTTATTTAAGATGGCTGACACTATCAAAATATTTTCTTAAATTACTATTTCTATTATTTGGAATCCTCTTTCTTTTAGTTTTCCATGCAATTAAGGCTTAGGAACTTTGGTACCCCTCTTTGAAACAACTAATTTGGGTGTCGGGGGGGGGATTTGTCTTCAACCAACTGTGGGGTATTTACCACACCATTGGTGGGAAAGTGATATTCAATGTGTATCCATGGTTGTTTGTGCATGGTAATTTAAAATCCATAAAATGACTTAGGGTTCCCTTGAGCAATGAATACTTTCCCTAAGTGGAGTAACCTGATTTGTTGGAACATGGTATAAGGGATTGCCTTCATCTATTGGATCCAAGGTTCACCCAAGATCATGTTATAATGTGTATCTCTATTAATCACATAAAATTATGTTAACACTATCTTAGGACCCAAAGTAACTAGAATCAAGATGGTCACCATTAAGGTAGATTTGAGGCTATCATAACCTCACAAAGTGTTCTTAGTTGTAGAGAAATTAGTTTTTTCATTCCCAAGTTTATGAAGAAACGACAAGGTAACTATGTTAATAGCTTCCCCATCATCAACCATTACTCATATTATATGGTCTTTATAGATCCAATCTTATAGATACAATGCTAAATATTCCCTTCTCACTATTTTTGTGTCTAAGGGTAGGTTTTGTAAGTCAAAAAAGTAATCGATGTCTCTCAAATTTGGTCTGGGTGGGAACATATCCAAATCAACATGACTAATTTGAGTTTGTGGTGTAGGTGTGATACTATCTAGATGGCCTAATCCCAAGGCATTAAGTAATATTTAAATTATATTTCCTTATAGGTTTGGGGTTGATGTTAGTATCCAATACATTTATCATGTGATGGGTTATGGGTTGATACTCCCTAGTGCGATTGATAGTGTTCAATTCTTCTTTGGTTTCAATTTACACAACTCTTATCATATAATTTTTTGCTTGTGGTCCTAGTAGAGGAGCCACATCGAGGTTAAATGTGTTAGAGGTATAAGCCTCAAATTCATGAGTAGCAGTTGGTGGGGGTTGGTTAGCTTGATTACCTTATGATTGGTTTGGGATGATATGTTGTTGATGGTCTAGAAATGTGTTTTGGTAAATGACCAAGTTAATATTATGAGGTGTTATGGGACCAATTGATTGGGATTGAGGGTTTGTGTTGGTAGTCCTTAGGAACATGTCTATAAATGTTTGTTGCTAGTCCTTAAGGAGTTTTTGAATGAATTTATTGTATTCCCTATAGACTCGAGTATCATGTCCAATGACCTTATAAAAAATGCAGTAGACATTAGGATCATAATCTTGAGGATTTTAATGTTGGCCATGTTGATAAAAATCTTGTTGGTTGTTTTTATAATAGAATAATTTATTATAATTAGGGTTAGTGTTTTGGAATTAATTTTTAAATTCTCTTTGGTTGTGGTTTTTCCATTGGGTGTGACAAGGAGGAGGGTGATTGAATTCAAATATGTGAATAATAGGTGGAGGGTTTTTGTTCCTTGTACCCATGTTATTATTGTTGGAATTGTTATTATTATTTATAAGTTGAGGTGGATTGTTGTTAACCAAATTCATCCTATTGTTTTGATCTATGATACCATTTATGGTGACATTACAATTCTTATTGAGAATATCATGACCTTGATTATTAGATTTTTTTTGGTTAGAGTTTTGATAGCCTCCATTATTTTGGTTTGGGATGAATATATTTCCATTAGTCCTATAGGTTTTGAAGCCATTATCAATGGCCACTTGATCAATTATGAGATCACTTTCAATTTCTTCTTTATACAACTAATAAGGGAATTTTTGCACATATTCTCTTGTCTCCTTATTAAGGGTGTGTAAGAAGAGATCACATAGTTATCTTTAGTCCATGTGTGGTACTTTGGTAGATAAGTACAAGACTTGTATCCATATTGTAATGAAATGGAAAGCTAAATCATCATGCTCTTACTTAATGTGTAAGAACTCTCGTATGTTAGTTTTTAGGATTTTTTTCATATTGAAGGATTTGATGAACTCAACCATGAGTTGGTGAAAAGAATGTATGGACCCCTTAGGAAGGTGATAATACCAATCAAGGTATATTCCTTCAAGGTCCTTTGGGAATTTTTTTACAACCACCCAATACCAAGGTAAGAGTTCTTGAATAACAATAACTTATGCCTTGACATGTACATTAGGATTTCCTTCTCTTCTCCCTTTAATTTGGGGAGACCAGGTAGGGGACATGGTATAAAAAATCCTCATATATTATGATCAAAGGGTTTTTTCCAGTACTAAACATATGTCCCCATATCATTGAAGTCTGTTAATGTGTAGTGGAAAAGATTGAATGGGTGGGTTTGGATATGGGTAACTCACGTAACCTCTGGTGGGAAAAGAAGGTGTTTGGTAGGGTGGTGTAGAATAGGCTAGAAAATAGTTATCTAAATGAGTGGATTTAGAGAACATATGATAGTAAGGAGTAAGATTATTAGATGAAGATGGGATAATTATTTGTTGGGGAAGAGTACACATGGGTAGCATGTAACTTAGAGGTGTATAAGGGAGTAGATGGTTGGTTAATGAAGGGGGAGCATACGTGGGTGGTATGTAACTTGGAGGGACATATGGTGGAAGATTTTTGGCAACATTATTGTGAAAAGGAGTGTAGGTGTAAAAAATTCCCATAGGATTATGAGGAGGGAGTTGATAGGATGGAGGATGTTATAGGCAATGGGATTAGGGATGCCATGAGTAAGGATGTCCCTTGGATATTAGTTTGAGGCATGATTGATAAGAGGTGGGTTAGATGGATATAATGATGGTTGGTAAATTACCATTGGGGTTGGAATAGGAGAGGAATGACCTTAATTAGAGGGATTTTTGGCCATGCCTTGATTTAGATAGGCTGGGTTATTTTCTAAATCTCATATGCAACTCACCGAGGTTGAGATGAGTTCATTCTAGGAATAAGGAATGGTGGTTTTGGTGACCTCTTTGGTAATAATCATAGAAGGTATGATTTTATGAGCACTAATATATTGATTAGGTTTAGAGACCTTTGAAGGAGATGTTGGGTGTTGGGTGTTACCCTTGTGGGTTGGAATTTTTTTGGTTAGTGGGAGGAGGATGTAAAGGTGTTTTTAGTATACTTAGCCTATCTTCCAAATTATAGATTCTATCAATATATTGGTAATGTTTTGATATACTTTGGGCATCTAGGATTTTTAGGCTAATTTATGGTTGGGTTGTAATATGAACATTGGTCTCTCTCCTACCGATGGAGTATGTGTTTTTAGAGTTAGGGTGATTACTAGTGGTTTCTAATCAATCACTACTCTTGATCTAGTTTGTGAGTTGAGAGGATGATTTTGATATTGGGATTTCATGTTTTGTGGAGTGTTGTTATTCCAACTATGAATGGAGGCTTCACAACTAGGGTAAAGGCTCCTCCTATAGGTTTTAAAGTCTATGGTTCTCAAAAATATGTCATGACTAGACATATTAAGAAGTATATAATACTCTCAAAATATGAATGAAAATAAAAGTGGAGAGAAGAGAGAAAATATGGATATGTAAAAGGATAAATATTTCAAATTAGGTTCACTAACTTGTATGCACATGAATACCACATGTTAAACTATGCACTCAACTTCTCAAGATCTGGTTGAAATAGTCAATGCAGTGGAAGATGATGGGTAGCCTAAATAGAATATGATGGGGTTAGACCCAAGTATAAGGGAAAGGAGATATGAAAAGCTCATATTTTAAGGTTATTTACTTGGTGGGAAATAATACATATGGGTCCTACTAAAAGGGCTATGGGCCTAGATTGTTCATCCAAGGCTTCAATACGACTAAGGATAAGATCTAAACTATGCATGGAGCAAAAGGCTTAAATCCTAAGCTCAAAATTGATGTCAATCTGAAGTGCACTTGTTAGAATAGGATTAGGGACTCTAGAAAATTAATTAACACTATGAGGATAAAGAGACTTAGTGACTGTTATCCAATGGTAGAGAGATATTGGTTGGTAATGAATAAGTGTATATCTTATATTAAATATGTTGTAAGGTAAATGATTAATGTTTGGAAATGTGTGAAAAGGGATTTCAATTATGATGCTCATCTTGGAAATTATTTATTTAGGAATGGTTTTGGTACTTGCACTCATCTTATCAAGGTTTTTTTAGGAATTATTTTGATACTTGCACTTGTCTTGATAAGGTTTTAATTGTTGATTGTTTTTGTACTTGTTCATGTTTCAACAAGGTTTTTGAAAATAAATTGAAACTAATTTGATTTTTGAAATAAAAGTATGTAAAGAAAAGAACTAACAACTACTGAAAGTAAATATGGAGAGAGGTGATTCTTTTTATCCCTTTTTTGATTTTTTTGGATGTATGCAATACTAAAAATGAAATCTACCCTAACAAATGCAAGTGTTGATTTTTAACTTTTCTATGTACAAACTAAATGATTTTTTTATATATTTTTAAATTTTAGATGATTGGATATATTGTGAAAACTAAGGTTTTACAATATGAAATTAAATTCAAAATAAAATCTAAATCCTAAGAAAAAAGTATTTAAATTATGATTTTTTGAATTAATAATCTAAAAACAAAATTTTTAATTTTACTAAAATAAAGATAAATCAAAAGCAAAATAACACATCTTTATTACCTAGTTTTGACTAGAGTTTTCACTTGTTAGTGTGCTTGTTTGTGTGTGAATAAGAGTTTGTTTTGAAACTAAAAATTGATTGTTATTATAGATAAAAGTATTTGATCTAGTTTATAACATTCACCTAGGGTTTAGATGCAAATTTTTTCTATAAAAGGATCTATTGAATGGCTACAAACTGTAAAGAAAGCTAACTAATATTTTTATGCAAAGATAGGAGAGAGAAGAATTATTTTTCCTATAAAATTTGACTTTTTAAAATTAAATATGTAAATTAATATAATAAAGGAAACTAAATTAATCTAATCTACTAAGAAAAATAAATAAATCTAAGCTAGAAACTCCCAACCTGATCAAGGTGTAGATATGTTGAAAGTAGAAATTTATTGTAGTAAAAACTATCCTAAGGCATCTAGCTCCTTGATTGTTCAATAATAGTACTTGAACTCTATGAAAAAAGGATGAAAAGGGATAATTAAGTAAATAAACAATATTTGAAAGGAAGAGTAGTTGAATAGTGGCTGGGTTGATTCATAAATAGTAAAGAACTGGTTGCTGATTCGTATGAATTCTCCTCTTCAAATACTGTGTAGAATGACCATGAAGATGACCAAAGGTGGAACAATAGTTTTTCAAAAATTGAAAATATGTAGGTTAGGATTCTGTAAAGCTAAAAAACACCAATCTTAAATGCAAAATTAGGATCCAAAATCAATTCAAAATTGGCTTACTTGTAGAAGAGTAATGATGCTTGGAATAGGCTCAAAATGATTGAAAATAGAAGAGGGAGTGAGTTAGAATTGATTAGAGGTGAACTTAGGATGGATAAATCAAGAAGAGTGAAAAAAAAATGTAAAATTCATGAAAACATGAGTTTTAGAAGTTAAAATTAACACAAATGATAAATGATGGAAATGTTGATATTTATAGGTGGTGATTACTTAACTACTACAAACCATGATGGGTTCATCACTCTCCATTACAAAACTATCACAAATGATTACACAACCACCAAAAAAATGATATGTTTGTTGTTGATGATTTCATAAGCATCATGGTGGAAGTGTCACCAATGGGTGGTTTTATAATGGAGAGAGGTGAAAGTGTAATGATTTAGGGCATTTCTATCACCAAGTAGGTTGTTCAAAGATGAAGTTAAAAGAGACTCAAAGAAAGTAACTTTTGAGGTTTTCCAAGACTAAAATGAGAATAAAAAAGGCATAGAATGTCAGGAAGGACTAAGGCTGAGCATGTATTTGGAGATCACTCCAACATCATTGGATTTCTCAGAAATGTCACTCCATGTAATTTTCATGTGCATACAAAAATTCAACTAGAATAGGAGATGCGCTAAATATGAATCACATCTTTAGGTGTGATTTTGACTTTTACAGTTGTAATTTCCTTTTGATCATTACCTTTTATTTCTTTTATTATTTGTGTTAGGTGAATATTTTATCACCAGCTAACTGATGAGTAAAATAGGTCTCTTCAACCATAGAATGGGAGATTGGTCAGCCAAGTGTGTAGGTTTACCACATTAAAAGGGGACAAATCTCTCTTCTCATCAAGGGGAGGTTCCCCATAAATATGAGGAGCTATATACTATATATATAAGTAGAAAGTAACACTTAGGGGTAAGATAACACCATCCATCTCTCTTTTTTAGAGATGATGCTCACAAACAAAGGAGAAAATCTTGGTGAAAACATTGAAGGTACTTATCTTCTTTTAGAAGTGATCTTACAAGAAATAACAGGAGTTCTTACAGGTAGGTAACAAGTAACTGGTAACAAGGGTGGTAACTAGCAAAATGAGGTGTAACACAAAGTATCCACCTCAACTACCCAAGAGTGAGATACAAAGGACAATGAGGGCACAAAGTCATCCCAAGGTCCTTTACACAGAAACAAAAAATAGACAAACACACTAAAGACAATTATGGGGGCACAAAGTCTCTCCACAGTTGGCTTTAAGACACCTTCCTGATTACTTCCACTAGTTCTACTTATTTCATTAAGATGGACAAGAACACATTTAGGAAATAGACATAAGAAAAATCCCCTAAATGACACAAGCTATAACATCACAAAGTCTGAAAGTAACCTGCTTTCTCATTCAAATAAATAAATATGATCAACAATCTGAGCTCAAAGTCTCAGTAATCGCCTCTCAATTTGGGCAGAGTTTCACTTCTATAATGGAAAAGTCTCCTCTACATAAAGTAAGAGAATACAATATATAGTAGCCAAGAAAGGCTTGGCACTTTGTTCCATGGAGCGGCCCATGTTGCATTCAATGCCTTGAATGCATTTTTAGTTTTGTCAAAGAGGGCCATGCTGGAATAGGGTAGATGCCTTAACTGTGGTGTGTTGATTTATCTCAAATGTCTTCTCTTTAGCATGGGTTGTTTGGTCCTTTTCCTCATGTTTACACAGCTGTCCACTTCACCTTTACTCCAAGGAAGAAAAATAGGCTGCGCTTTTAGTGCTTGCAAGCTCAAATATCTACTTGGTGGACTGTTCGACTTATTGGAATAAATCTTGTAGATATTTCTAGGCTTTCCCTCTTTCCTATTGTGATTTGGGCTCCCAAGCTATCTTTTCCCCTTCTAGCTAGCTCTTTCAGCTCCTTCTTTAGCTAGTTGCTGAGTTTGTTTTCAAGTTTTAGGGCACATTTGAAAATCAACAGATATTTCATTAGCTTGAATTTGACGTCCACGGGGATGTCAAAGGTTCACTGTTTCAATAGTTTGGGTGGTCTCCATGATTCCTTGGTTCCATCACTTCTTTGGTTCGTTTGCCTAAACCTTCTCCTTGAACTGATCTCTAGAAACTTCCACTTCTTATCTTTGCTCAGAGCTTTCCTTGGACAATTAAACCCATTAAACCTGTGAACCATTTTGGTTCAAGGTTCAAAGATTCATCTTCTTCCTCAGAAGCCTTTGTTTTCTCTAAGTCTCTCAAGCTTTGAAAGAGTCCATAGAAATATGTCTGTAGAGTTCATAGAAATGAGCCCTTAGAAATCATCCTACAGAGTCCGTAGAAATGAGCCTACAGAGTTCATAGAAATGAGCCCTTAGAAATCATCCTATGGAGTCTGTAGAAATGAGCTTTTAGAGTCTGTAGAAATGAGTCCATAGAAATGAGCCTATAGAGTCCATAGAAATGAGTGTGTAGAATCAAGCCTGTAGAGTCCGTAGAAATGAGTCCATAAAATCAAGCCTATAGAGTCTGTAGAAATCAGTCATGGACCTTAATGCCTTTAAAACTTCCTAAAGGGAAGGTGTCCCTTCAGGCCTTGAGAAGGTCCATTTTTTGGTCGGTGAGAGCCCCCTGCAAGGTTACCTACCCTTCAAGGTTCTTCGAGTGGCCTTCGGGCTCCAATTCATTTGGACATTTTGTCTGAAAGAAATCTTCCCACTTGCTTTAATCACTTTTTGTCAAGATTTTTTGCTTTCCAAGGGTACTTGGCCTTTGGGCTTTGGGGCACTCCTTTAAACCTCCTGATTAAATTGATTGATTGAACCAACTTTGGTTTAATGGTTCAACAGTTCAGTCTTGTGTTCCATTCATTCAATTGACCACTTAAACTAACCATGTTGAACTAACCACTTGTTAAACCTTTAAATCATTGAACCCGTTGAACCTTTAAACCATTTTGGTTCAAGGTTTAATGGTTCAACAATTCAAGCCTTCTTCTTTTCTTTAAGTGTTTTGAAGCCGTTAAACTTTAAACTTTTGATGAAGCACTTAACTCATTAAGCTTGTTGATGCTATTGAACCTTTGAACCCGTTGAACCTTTGAACTGGTTGAACCATTTTGGTTCAAGGTTCAATGGTTCAACGGTTCATTCCTTTGTTTGAAGTTTTCCAATGGACCTTTTGGTTGAACCTCGGCATTGAACCAAACTTGAAAATGCCTAAGTGTTGGGAACTTATTCCTTAGAAAGAGCTCACTTGTTGAAGTCATTGAACCTATTGAACTTGCTAGTCCCTTAACTGAAAAAGCTTGAATAATGAAGAATTTGAATGCTCAGAACAATTTTTTCAGAAGGGAAGAGATAATTTTGGCTTTTAGGACCAAAATAGTTCAAATGTTGTCCCAAAAAAGAGTTACAAATTTTGGGAACAATAGCTGGCTCCAGTTGGGGAACTTTCTTCAGTTGAAAACTTGGAGCAGCTGAGGGGAGTAAAAACTAGAATCTCCAGTGCCTTGAACTATGTCATTAGGCTACGGAGTCATGCTACCCCCAAAAAAAGAAAGGCACAAAAAACAAAAATGAACAACACAAAATATAACTAAAGACTATACAAATATGCATATGTATAGGTGAATTTATCTGATACTTCAAGAATTGAAGTGCTTCAGATGCTGTCCATTGTGAGGTAGAGAAAAGGGCATGACATCTTGATACTTCAATAGGAAACTATTTTCAGCATTGATCTGATAGATAGTAAATAGGCCTCTCCAAAGGGAATCAAATTTCCCATGCATTCCCTTTGGTTCTCTTCTCTTGTCCCACAACAGGACTTGATCTCCAATCTTGAAATCATGGTTTTTTGCTTTCTAGTTGAAGAGCTTCTTCACCAGACTTTGATGTGCAACAATTCGGTCCACCACCATGGTTCACTGCTCATCTAGCTCAGTGAAGCACAAGATCCTCTTATCGATGGAACTTTCATATGTCTGATCTTCAACTGCCTTAACCAATTTCCATGCTGGTAATTTTAGGGTTATTGGTATCTCAGCATTAAGAATATAAAGAATTTGTAAAGGTGACATACCAATCACCCTTTTGGGTGTAATTTTTTCTACCCATAAAGCATCAACTAATGCTTTATGCCAAGTTCATTGGTTGTCATCCACTAGCTTCCTGATGATGGTCACCAAGTTCTTGTTTCTCGATTTTGCTTGGCCATTCCCTTGTGTAAAATAATCAGAAGAGTTGGAGAGGGTAATCCCATAGTAAAAATAGAACTGAGTGACCTCATGAGAAGTGAAATAGGCTACATTATCTATCACAATTTTGGTTGGGACCCCAAACCTAGAAATGATGTTCTCTTTGAGGAAATTACACACTACTTCTGAAGTAGCCTGCTTGGTTGGAATAGCTTCCACCCACTTGGTGAAGTAATATGTGGCTGTGAGGACATAATCATGTACAACACTTGAAGATGGGTTTACAACACCAATAAAATCAATTCCTCATTGCTGAAATGGTTCTTTTATTACTACTGGCTTGAGAGGTAGAGCAACTAACTTGGGTCTTCCAACGAACTATTGGCATAGTTCACACCTTCGTACCCATTTGTATGCATCTTGAAACAAAGTAGGCTAGTAATACCTAGCTCACATAATCTTATGGGTAGTTATAGGAGCAAAAAAATGTCCTCCATAGGATAGATTATGGAAGGACTTCAAAATTTGGTTATGTTGTTCTTTATCTACGCAACGAAGGAACACTCCATCAAGGCTCCTCTTATACATGCCATTGTTCTAGAGGACAAAATTGACATCTTTTAATTTAACAATTCTCCTTTCTTTACGAGACAGGTGAGCAGGACACTCACCATAAGTAAGGAAATGAGCAATACTCAAATACCACTCATTTATGGTGGAGACAAAGAGGACTGTTGGCGTGTCTTCAATTTTTTCTTCTCCACACTCTATTTTTTCTGGTCTGTTGTTAGCAATCAATTGGCATAAGCCCTTTCCCCGCACCAGCTTTGTTGGTTTGATGACTAGATCAAACTCTTGGATTTTAGCAATCTAATTCCTTCTTTTGGTTCCAAACTCCTGCTGAGTTAATATGGATTTGACTATGGTGTCAGGAATCGGGGCAGTAGTGTGTGAATTCAAGATATAAAAGTGGAAATGCTTCACTGCCTTTACCACTGTATATGCATGCTTCTCCATGTTTGAATATTTCAACTCATGAGCTTTGAGAGGAAAACTCATGAAATAAGTGAGAGATTCCACACCTTCTTTGTTCTATTGAACTAGAATTACTGGAAGTGTGTGTTCAGAAGCATAACTATACACTATGAAATCTTTAGTATAATTTGGACAAACTAGAATTGGGGTGTGGGTAATAGCTATCTTAATATCTTGAAACACTAATTTGCCTTCTTCAGTCCAGCTAAAGGTGGCCTTTCCTTTCATCATATTTATGATATGGTGAGTCTTCTCTGTGAAATCAGGAATGAACTTTCGTAAAAAGTTCACTTTTTTGAAGAAAGAGTGAACTATAGTCTTACTTGTAGATAAGGTAAGCTCTTGGATGGACTTGACTCTATCTAAGTCAATATTTATGCCTTCTTTGGATACAATGTGTCTAAGAAGTTTCCCCTCTATTACTCCAAAGATAGGGTTCTTGGGATTAAGAGAGATGCCATTCTAGTGACAGCATTCTAGCACTTGTTGCAAATGGTGTACATGATCAGGATGATGCTTAGAAAAGACGGTCAAGTCATCAAGGTATACCATAATGAACTTACCCATTTCATCTTTGAAAGCAAGGTCTATTACTCTCTAAAAAGTGGTGCCAACATTTATTAGGCCAAATGGCATTCTTCGATAGGCAAAGGTACCCCAAGGTGTGGTGAAGGCAGTCTTATGCTGGTCTGCTTCACCTACTTCAACTTGATTGTATCCTGAGAAGCCGTCAAACATTGATAACATCTTTGAACCAGTCACTGTCTGAAGCACTTGGTCCATGATGGGTAGAGGATAGTTATCCTTTAAGGATGACTGATTCAAATTTATGAAGTCCACACAGAGGCAAATTTCACCATTCTTCTTCCTCATAGGTACTATGTTGGCAATCCATGTGGAATGATGGATTGAGAAAATTATCTTAGAATTCAACATTTTCTATATTTTTGATAGAATAGTACCTGATATCTTCAAATTATACTGCCTAGATTTTTGCTTATAAGGCACTGAATCACTTTTGAGGGTAATGTCATGGAAAATTTATTCAGGTTTGAGTGACATTAGATCATCATATGAGTATGCTAGGACATCCATGTACTGGCTGAGCAGAGCAGTGAACTTAGATCTCTCCTCAAGAGTGTAACATTTCCCAATATTCACCTTCTTAGGATCTTCCTTAGTACTCAAATTTATCTGATCAAACTCCTGGGAGGAGCTTGAATCTGTTTGTTGCTATTTGATGAATCTATCATGCTTGTCAAACAGCTTCTTAAGAGAAACTAGGGTTTTGGGAATTTTAATCCCTTTCAGTTGTAGGAATTCATCACTTATGTCTGAACTTGATTCAGAGGCTGGTTCAAGTTTCTAAGATTCATTGCCTTTAAAATGCAAATATTCAAAGCTATCTTTTTGTTCCAAAAAGGCAATGATTTGGTGGTCGCCATTGAATACTTGCCAATGATTGGCATTATCAGGCACACTTGGTCAAAAAACTAGTTCAATAGTGTACCTATCTCCTTTAAAATTAGGGTGAGGGACTAGAAGAGTTGCTGAAGCAACCAATGCATTAGCTTTATCATTGAATTCCTTGGGAACTACAAAGATAATAAAAGCATCAAAGCTTTCAATTTGTTTCCAAACCAGATTGCAGTAATGATGTAATCTCTTATTTTTGGTTTGGTACAGGTTTCTCACATGATAAACCACTAGCTCAACATCTCCTTTGGCATGAAGGAGCTTGACGCCCTTGTCTTGAGTGGCCTTCAATCCAAGTAGCAACGATTCATATTCGGAAGTATTGTTAGTATTTCTAAACTATAATTTGTATGAAAAATGAAAAATATCTCCTTGGAGAGATATTAGAACAATCTTGGATCCTGAACCGGTAGAGGAATAATTGCCATCAAATTCTAGTATCCATACTTCATTTGAAACTGATCATTTCGCAAATTTCTCTTTGTGTGGAGGGGAGGATTTTTCTATGCTTGCACTACACTCTATCTTGTCTTCTGCTGGTCCACTCGAACCAATTTTTAGACTGTCATTTTTAGAGGTTTCATCAGCTAAGATGGGAACATCCTCTATAGTCAGGAAGTAATTACCCACACTTGAAGACTCAAATAGAATTTGAGCTTCAGGTGCTAATGTTTTAGTGACCACATATTTTTCTTCCTTCTCAGGGAGTAATCTATGCATAATGCCTTTGACTGAGATCCTTGCTTCAGACAGGTCCATGCTCAGCTTGCCACCAACATCCTTATAGAAAATTTTCCCAAGAAGGATGCTGTATGAAGCTAAGACATCAACCACCAAGACAGTCATCTTGATTCTCTTTTTTGGGAATCTGCAAATGCAAATTGAGTGTCCTTGATTTGTCCCAGTAGTGACACTTGTTTGTTCTCCATAGAGTCCAAAATGTCTTGGTCAGTGTGAGACCAAGGGATTCAACCACTTTGGTAGGCATGATGTTGTTAGATGTGCATGAGTATATGATGTAATTGTTCATCTGGTGTCCATTTATTAGTAAGGAGACATAAAATGGTTTGGTTCTTCTGGGAGTAGCAGGAGGAGTAATGACAAGGTTATTTTGGGTGGACATGAGAGTCACCTTTGGAATAACTGGTCCTACAGGGACAGTTTTATTTCTCACACATTCCACTAACTTATCCAACTACTCAGGGTTGGATTACATGAATTCAAATTCAGACATTTGAATCTTAGTTTTCTTTATATGGTCAATTATGTCAAATGTCTGAAATGGACTAGGAACAGAGGATAGGAGTTCATCCTTTTGGTTTTTGGAAAGGGGAGGACTGGTCTGCAAATTTGAAGTTGGAGCTGAAGGCATATTTGAGGTACTCACCTTTTTAATAGTCATTAGGTCGATTGGCTGGAAGGGTAGAGTGGTTCTCTACTTAACAATTGAAATTGTAGGCTAAGCTCACTCTTCTATTCTTTCCTTATCAGCTTGCTGGGCTGACTAGTTCTTTGATCGAGTGAATACAACGTAAGTTCTGTCAACTACCCTACCTTCACTTCTGGGTTCATCCTGATAATTCAAGAAATTGATGTTAGAGTCACCAAATAATTCTTATTTTCCTTTTGTGAAGAGATTAACATAATCTTTTGGGATCAATTCAAGCTGGAAGGAGAAATTTGATTCTGCTTCAAGATATCCAACTACTGAATTGGTTGGGGGTGCTTCAATGGCAAGGTTTCCCCATGGGGGAGGAATATAATTTGGCTGCTCTTGATTCTTGGTAGCATGGCCTTGGTATGATTGATTGGGGAATGTCCTCCTTGATATATCTCTGTATGAAGGAGTAGATGACATCCCTTACACCATTTGCTTTTTAAGAGCTAACAATTCATTTGCCAGCTTCTGCACCATTAGATCAATGGTGGCTGTAGGTGAGTATTCAAAAGATGAAAAGGATTTACCTATGTTAGGATCTCTCTTTATCTTTCCTACCAAGATAAGGACATCTTCTATCTTAGTAGCCAAATCCTGAGTAGTAGCAAGGTCTATGTGGCCAACCTGTCTCAGCAGAAAACTCACTTTAGGTAACTATGAGTTGATGAAGAAGCATTTGAGATTTTTAGGTGTTGGCTGAGAAATTATAGGGATCCTATTTCTCATCTTGTCAAAATTTGCTATGAAATCCCTCATAGGTTCATGAGGTTCCTTCTTCATCTAGGTGAGCTAGGCTAGCAAGGCATGCACATCCTCTATAGGCTTGAACCTGGCTTCAAATTTAGATTTAAGAGTGTCCCGGTCAGTCACTGATCTAGCCTACAGATGGTAGAACTAGTCTATAGTAGTGCCTTTTAGTGTTTCCACAAACAACCTAACTGCTATGTCTTCATATTCCACACCTACCACACCACAAGCTATGCTGAAGGTAGCAATATGTTCATCAGGATGAACTTTCCCATCACCAAAGAACTTGGGGAAATTCTTCCTTGAACTATGTGGTAGCTCATGAAGAGGTAGAGTAAGATTGAGTGGACCAAAAGAGTTACCCCAGGGGCCTTGAGATACCATGATTTGATTATGGACAAGGGGGATAAAAAAATCTGGTGAAGTATGTATAGGCAAAGCTTTGGTAATAACAAAAAATGAAGCTCTGCCTTGTGTTGGTGACCTGGTATGGGTAGGAGGAACACTTTTGGATCGTTGAACTTAAAGCTGGGGAAAGAACAAATCAAAATTGCCCTGCTGCACCAACTCAAAAATAGGGTCTGCAACACCTTGGGCTCTCTAGCTTCTAGTATAGCGTAGAGTTGCCAGATTGTAAAATGAAAATGAGAAAGAATTGGTTCTACTTCATCCTGAAGCTTGAGGCTTCAAACTATGTGCTCTTCCCCAGTGGATCTAGTTTGTAGACTAGATTATATAATGAAAATGGATATAATATAAATGGATAATGGAAATGGATAAGGATAGGGACTGCTTCAATCTAAAACTTAAGGCTTCAGACTGTATGTAATGTCCCTAGCAGAGTCACCAAAAAACTTTTGGGTGAATCTTTTGTCACCAGCTAACTAATGAGGAAAATATGTCTCTTCAAACACAACAAGGGAGATTGGTCAAGCCAAGTGTGCAGGTTTACCAAATCAAAAGGGGATAAATCTCTCCTCTCATCAAGGGAAGGTTCCCTATAAATATGAGGAGCTATATACTATATATATATATGTAAAAAGTAACACTCAGGGGTAAGATAACACCATCCATCTCTCTTTTTTCAGAGATGATGCTCACAAACAAAGGAGAAAATCTTGGTGAAAACACTGAAGGTACTTCTCTTCTTTCAGAAGTGATCTTACAAAAAATAACAAGAGTTCTTTCAGGTAGGTAATAAGTAATTGGTAATAAGGGCGGTAACTAGCAGAATGAGGTGTAGCACAAAGTCTCCACCTCAACTGCCCAAGAGTGAGATATGAAGGATAATGAGGACACAAAGTCATCCCAAGGTCCTTTACACAGAAATAGAAAATAGACAAACACACTAAAGACAATTGTGGGGGCACAAAGTCTCTCCACAGTTGGCTTCAAGACACCTTCCTAATTACTTCCACTAGTTTTGCTTATTTCATTAAGATGGACAAGAACACATTCAAGAAATAGACATAAGAACAATCCCCTTAAATGACACAAGCTATAACAACACAAAGTTTGAAAGTAACTTACTTTCTCATTCAAACAAAGAAATATGATCAACAATCTGAGCTCAAAGTCTCAGTAATCACCTCTCAATTTGGGCAGAGTTTCACTTCTATAATGGAAAATTTTCCTCTACATAAAGTAAGAGAATATCATATATAGTAGCCAAGAAAGGCTTAGTGCTTTGTTCCATGGAGCAGCCCATGTTGCATTCAATGCCTTGAATGCATTTTCAATTTTATCAAAGAGGGCCATGCTGGAATAGGATAGCCACCTTAATTGTGGCATGTTGATTTATCTCAAATGTCTTCTCTTTAGCATGGGTTGTCTGGGCCTTTTCCTCATGTTTGCACAACTGTCCACTTCACATTTACTCCAAGGAAGAAAAACAAGCCATGATTTTAGTGCTTACAAGCTCAAATATCTACTTGGTGGACTGTTCCACCTACTAGAATAACTCTTTTAGATATTTCTAGTCTTTTCCTTTTTCCTATTGTGATTTGGGCTCTCGAACTATCTTTTCCCCTTCTGGCTGGCTCTTTTGGCTTCTTCTTCAGTTGTTTACTGAGTTTGTTTTCAGGTTCTATGCCACATTTTAAAATCAATAGATATTTCATTAGCTTGAATTTGACATCCATGGGGATGTCAAAGGTTCACTGTATCAATGGTTCAGGTGGTCTCCGTGATTCCTTGGTTCCATCACTTCTTTGGTTCATTCACCTAAACCATCTCCTTGAATTGATCTCTGGAAACTTCCACTTCTTATCTTTGCTTAGAGCTTTCCTTGGACCATTGAACCCATTAAACCTATGAACCATTTTGGTTCAAGGTTCAATGATTCATCTTCTTCCTCAGAAGCCTTTGTTTTCTCTAAGTCTCTTGAGCTTTGAAAGAGTCCATAGAAATATGTCTGTAGAGTTCATAGAAATGAGCCCTTAGAAATCATCCTGCAGAGTCTGTAGAAATGAGCTTGTAGAGTCTGTAGAAATGAGCCCTTAGAAATCATCCTATGGATTCCATAGAAATGAGCCTATAGAGTCCATAGAAATGACCTTGTAGAGTCTATAGAAATGATTCTGTAGAATCAAGCCTCCAGAGTCCATAAAATCAAGCCTGTAGAGTTTATAGAAATCAGTCACAGACCTTAATGCCTTTGGAACTTCCTAAAGGGAAGGTGTCCCTTTAGGCCTTGAGAAGGTCCATTTTTTGGTCGGTGAGATCCCCCTACAAGGGTACCTACCTTCGGGGTTCTTCGAGTGGCCTTTAGGCTCTAATTCCTTCAGACAAAATGTCTGAAGGAAATCTTCCTGCTTGCTTTAATCGCTTTCCATTAGGATTTTTTGCTTTTGGGTGAATTCCTTTGGATAAAAGTCTAAATGAATTCCTTCAGACATTTTGTCTGAAAGAATTTGCTTTGTCTTTTGCCTTGTTCATTTTTCTGAAGGAATTCTAACTTTTCTGCCTTGTTCATTTTTTTGAAGGAATTCTCTTTGTCCGCTTTTTCTCACTACCCTCCGCAAGGGCACTTAGCCTTTGTTCACTACCCTCCACAAGGGTACTTGGCCTTTGGGCTTCGGGGCACTCCTTTGAACCTCCTGATTGAGTTGATCGATTGAACCAACTTTGGTTCAACGGTTTAGTCTTGTGTTTTGTTCATTCAATTGACCATTTGAACCAACCGCATTAAACCAACTGCTCGTTGAACCTTTAAACCATTGAATCCATTGAACATTTGAACCATTTTGGTTCAAGGTTCAATGGTTCAATAGCTCAAGCCTTCTTCTTTTTGTTAAGTGTTTTGAAGTCGTTGAACTTGCTGAAGCGGTTGAACTTTGAACTTTTGTCGAAGCGTTTAACTCATTAAGCTTGCCGATGCTATTAAACCTTTGAACCCATTGAACGTTTGAACCTATTAAACCATTTTGGTTCAAGGTTCAATGGTTCATTCCTTTGTTTGAAGTTTGCCGATGGACCTTTTGGTTGAACCTTGGCATTGAACCAAGCTTGAAAATGCCTAAGTGTTGGGAACTTGTTCCTTAGAGAAAGCTCACCTATTGAATCCATTGAACCTATTGAACCTACTAGTCCCTTAGCTGAAAAATCTTGAATAATGAATAATTTGAATGTTTAGAATAATTTTTTGAGAAGGAAAGAGATAATTTTGTCCTGTAGGACCAAAATAGTTCAAATGTTGTCCCAAAAAAGAGTGACAGATTTTGCGAACAACAATTTGGATTTTAACTTTTATTGATTTTTCCATTCCTCATCTATATGGATTTAGAAAACTAATCATGTGTTATATAAGTAACAAACATAAGAAAGATTATACTTTGGTTATAATAGACGAGTAATTAAAGACTATGTCATCTTTAAAGATTCTTAGGCTTTCCCATAAGTACGTTCTCAATTTCAAGACTAACATATGTGTTATTTAAATGAGAGGATAATAAGGGGTAAATTAGGATCATCAAGATATACATTTATGTAATAAATATTACAATGATTAATATGTTTTGTAGTTGATCACAAGGAAAAGATGATAGTGTTGGGTGTGTCTAATAGCCATGTCACATAAATAACTATATTATTCATAAAAATGAGCTTAACACAAGAAAGCATATGATTAAAAATAATCCCAAAAATGGGGGTGAAAATGAACAATTTCCAAATATGAAATATCATGAACAAAGATATAACTTTGGAGAATGATTTATTAAATGACTGAATTAGAAAACAATGTTTGTAAGATAAAAGACCATAAATTCTTAAAGTATATTATAAAAGTTAATTATAAAAATCATGATAAGAAGATATAAAAAATTCATTGCAAAGGATATAGTGAAAAATAAATGCCAAATCCGAATAAAATGAAAATGTGAATAATAATGTGATGTATCACAACAACATGCTCATAAATGTTAATATATTTCATGAATTACATCATCAATAACATCAGATAAATCTTGTTTATCTAAAATTTGAATTTAATCATAGTCTCATTTATCTTTGAAGAAATTTGTGTAAGGACTTACTCATTCATAGTATCTATGGAGAAAGTAGGTTCACATGAAAAATCTTATGAAGGGTAATCAATGTGAGGAACTGGTAATGTGATGTGACTAAAATATTTAGATAGTTAAAATGATGTAGGTTGCACAGAAGGCTGAGATTTTGCCTATGATGACCTTGAGTAAATTTTTGAGAAGGTGATGATGTAGGCCATGTTAAATTACATAATTTATACTACAATACTCTACACTTGTCTATGTGATGTTATCACACTGATGCCAAAGGCTAGTAAACATCCCTATGTTTATGGATATATTATGGAAGTATCATAGAAGGAGGTAGGTTATTATTATCAGGAGAATATATGGTGTATGGATGAATTGCATCAATATATTTTCAAAGTTTTTTATAATGAGTAGAGGTATGTGTGTTTGTGCCATAGAAACAATAAGTGCAACTAGGAGTAGCTGACTTTGGATGTCAACTATCTATGGTAGGAATGGAATGTAATGTATGTTGTTATGATAATAATATTTGATATGCACAATAATACTTTTCCCAATGACTAATTATTTAATGTATTTCATAATATGTCTCATCCTCCCATCATGTCGATGAAGGATAAAGCCTGGGTAAAGGTAATACATAAGAATCATCGGTAATAGATCTCATAGTAGGTGCAATACTAGGCTGAATAACTATAAGAGAAGGTATCAATGTGGGTTGGAATAATGTGGCTAACATATTTGAAGGGAGTATTATTTAAGTATCAAATAATTTAGTGAACTAATATAGTCTTGTCATGGCATGATCAAGAAGCATACTCTGAAGAGGCTAAACATGACTAAATGAGAAGTAGTTGGTATGTACTCTATCTTATACCTATGAACATAAAGTGAATAATGAATAATTTTAGGTAAGGTATAAGGAAAATGAACTACATCAATAGAAATAATATTATGTAAATGTAAAGAATGGTGTAAATAAGAATGATATTGTAGTATTTTTGCATCTTTAACTTGAGCAAAACCAGCTAAAAAGGGATCATTTAATGAATATCCATCATCATAATCAAGGGTATGAATATAAATAGTAAAGTATAAATAATGTTATCAGTAAAAAAAGGATGATAAATAGGTTGTTTTGACATCACCATGGAAGCAGTAATTTCATTTATTGTCTTTTGAAGAGACTTAGGACGTAAAAAAGGAGATAATTGAGTAATTATATGTGGAGGGAGATCACAAGTTTTTATTTTCAAACTGATCTCATTGGGTTTGTCATTTTTAGAGTCCAATAGGTTAGGTGGTATATATCCTATAATTTTAGGGTGTCCATTATCACCTCTATTGGAATTAATAGGGTAATTGAATCATTGAGATTTGTAAAAAGGAATACTAGGTAAAGGTTTAAGGGTGTGTATTTTGTAAACAACACATTATTGGAATTGTTCAAAATTTAAAATGTTTGTTTCCCCATGAATATTATATATAGCCCAATTGTGATTAAATTTAACACATTGGCATGAATATGAATCCATATCTCTCATGTGATGTGCATAAGTTTGACCAAGTAAAATATTATATGATATTGAGAAGTTAAAGATCATGACTTTAATACAAATTATGATAGGAGGAACCATGATAAGAATCCAAACATGAACTAGGGGAGGCATTTTATTCATTCATAAACTTGACACATACTTTGGATAGATTTAAGATTGAATTTTGAGTATCCAAGCATTTTAATTAAGTCAAGAGATGTGATGTAAGTGCCATAACCTTCATCAATCAAAGCACACTTGACTTGGATATCACCTAATTATACATTAATTAATAGTGGAGGATCATCTACATAAAATAATATTTCATTAGGAATCATTGAAGTGATGTGAAATTTGAGAGAGAGGGAGGTGTCTATAGTTTCATCAATTTGTATGGACATTTCCTCACATTATTTAATAATATTATCCTCAGACCTAGATAAAGTAGATTTCTCCCCCATAGGTGTAGTTTGAAGGATGTTCATTTCATATAAAAATTTATTTAACAAACTACAATGATGAGGATAAGTCCTAATGAGTTATATAAAAGGAATTTGAGATAGGAGACAATAAAATTTAGTTATAGGATTCCATTCATCATATCTAGTTAAAATCATATTCGATAAAGGTGCATAATGTTGGAGTAAGTCTCTAAAATGATGAACATAAGTGCATTTATATTGATTATTATTAGAAATATGTTGTCTATACTTGGATGGTATAGATTGGCCATGTGATTCAAACTAATTTGAGGTAGTGGATGCCATTTTTGGCATGGTTTGGTTAAGAACCAACTTCCTTTAGGTGGTTGATGTGATGATTAAATATGTAGGTACATAAGTAGATTGATTCATAATATTCGAAGTACTTAGGTCTAAGTGAGGAGAGGTTGATGGTATTATATTAGAAGATGTCATAGTGATGAAAAACATATGATTATCATTTTTTATCTGTGTATTTTATTCAGTTTGGGTAGATGGCAATGGGGAAGAGTGTGTTTTTGTATGTTCAATATTTGTGAAGTGAGATGGAAAATCACTATGAATAATGAAAAAAGTAGGAAAAATATTAGAATTAGAATGTAGATAAGGGTCAATATATGATACTACACACCTCATATTATTTATGTTGACTATATTTTCATAATTTGTTAGAGAGTTAGGGTCAACTAAAGTTTCCACAACATTAAAGGTATGTGGTTGAGTAGTATTAGATTAATGATTGGGAAGTGGATCTTTAAAAATATCAAGGTGAGCATTAGCTTAATTAAAATATTCATGCTTGACTTTGGAATCATGAGATTGAGATATATTTTCATATGTTTGTTAACGTTCATGAATCATAGTTTTATGATCAAAATTAGGACCAAGGATAAATTTAAGAGCAACATTCCTAAATTTTATACAAGTTTCATGAGAATATCCCCAAATTTCATGATACTAACAAAATTTATGTGAATCATACCAATGTTCGTTAGGGTGAGTGGGATAGAGTTCTCATGTTGAAGGTTTAGGATTAAATTTTATGACTTACATGAACAAAATAGGTTGGTGAACATCTACATTATTTATATAAGAAGATGTGGAAGCATAAGGATAAAAATGAGTATTCATGAATGTGGAGAAAGAGTCAAATCATTAGAGCCAATTGGATGAATAACATGGATGGTACATATAGAATAATCAGTATCTATAACACCATCATTAGTAGCATGTTTATTTTTATATCCCATAAGCACGAAATTTCCCACTAGAGGTTAGGGAAGTTTTAATTATCTCATTAGTAAAGCTTTATGTTTAGCTTGATTGAGGGATTCTTCCAAAAATTTTGGGGAGAGAGTCCTAACATGCTATTGGAGTTTGGGATGAATATAATAAGTGAAAAAATTAAATATATTATCTTCCAACATGTTGTATGTAGCTTTATTAGATAAGGTTTTTCATCTTTTAATGAAAACTTGGGTAGTTTAAGATTCTATCTATATATGATTAATAAAATGAGCTAAGTTATTTTTAGGTAGATCATTATTTGAAATTCCTAAACCAATGCATAGACTAAGTATTCCAAGATATAGATGGTGTTAGACTTGAATTGATCATACCAATCTAGGGCATCACCTGAAAAGGTTTTAGCTAGAAGTTTGGTAGCAACAAAGGTATTTAGATTAATATAGTATTTATAAAGGTTTACAAAGGATTTCAAATGTAATGCGAAATCAGTAGATCCATTTTAGGTTATAGTGGGAGTAATACCACCTATATATATTAGTAATTAGAGGATTAATGGTTCATTTTAAAGATGCTTGATGACTTTGTTGAGTAGTGGTTGAGGAATAAGATTATATTATACATCTCTAGGGGGTGGGGGGAATGTAAATTATGCACTCCCTATTGAGTAGGTTAGAGATGACTTTGAAATTGTAAAAAATTATTTTGTATTTGCATAATTTGATTAGCATTATTGGTTTATATATTTAGGTAGATCATTATTTGAAATTCCTAAACCAATGCATAGACTAAGTATTCCAAGATATAGATGGTGTTAGACTTGAATTGATCATACCAATCTAGGGCATCACCTGAAAAGGTTTTAGCTAGAAGTTTGGTAGCAACAAAGGTATTTAGATTAATATAGTATTTATAAAGGTTTACAAAGGATTTCAAATGTAATGTGAGATTAGTAGATCCATTTTAGGTTATAGTGGGAGTAATACCACCTATATATATTAGTAATTAGAGGATAATGGTTCATTTTAAAGATGCTTGATGACTTTGTTGAGTAGTGGTTGAGGAATAAGATTATATTATACATCTCTAGGGGGTGGGGGGAATGTAAATTATTCACTCCCTATTGAGTAGGTTAGAGATGACTTTGAAATTGTAAAAAATTATTTTGTATTTGCATAATTTGATTAGCTTAAGATTGTTAGTATTTATGACTTTGTTGTCTAGATTTATTAGCTTAAGATTCACTAGTAGTATCATTAGTTGGAGTATCAATGTGGTTGATTTGAGTGGACCCACTAGAGGAAAGACTTGTCATAATAGTGGTTAAACTAGGCAAGTAAATTAAAAAGGAATAGAGGAAGTTGTGTATTATTTTTTTCCAAATCTTGTTTAAAAACTATGTGGTGTTGAAGAGGGACATCCTATGTGAGGTCCCATTATAAAGTTATAGATTACCATGGGATACTTGAATCTATGTTGAGGTTTTTCATTAGTGAAAAAGATCATTTCAATAATATATTCAATATTAATTTCATCCTCTATAAAAGGCATATGTGGAGGATAGTTAAATGGATCAAGGGTTTTAGAATGAGGTGACCCATAGTTTTTGGTTCTAGTGGCCACATGAACATTGATTAGATCTATATTTTATATATAAGGAAAATGAGATTTAGGGAGTTTAGGGGAATTAGTCATATCCATCACATTGTGTTGTGTTCTTTGTTTGGAATCATCAAAGATATATTACATGATGAAGGGTCTAAATGTATCGACTAACTTAGGGAAGCATAAAATGTGCTATATAAATTGTGGTAAATGTAGTTATACAACCATAAATTGAAGAAAAAAATATATCGAGTTTGGTTGATGTTGTTAAGTCTAGGAAAAATTTAATAGTACCAAGAATAATAAATTTATAATATCAAACCTAGTTAATGTAGTTATATATGCATAAATATAAGGATGTAACTATATTGATTTTGGTAAATGTAATAAAATATGGATTTTTTTTAATAGTATCATGAATAGGAAATGTACTATATCAATCCTAGTCAATGTAGTTACACAGGCACAAATGGAAGGATACAACTACATTGATCCTGGTCAATGTAATTAGATATGCATAAAAAATATTAATAGTTTTAATAAATTGTGTTTGCCTTAGTCGATACTATATGATGAATAAAGGTATAGGGAAAGCAAACTCATTAGACTATATCAAACCTAGATGATGTAGTATCTTCACATACATATAAAAATATTGGTGTTGGCCGATGTAGTTAGAACACACAATACATAACTATATCGATGTTGGATGATAGAATATATAATAGAGAATATACTAGAAAGTAGTAAATTGGAATTTTAACTATTTTTTTGAAATGAAGATTAGATAAATGTACTAAAAGGATGTGGTTGATTTGTAATATCTCAAATATACTTACTTGTCTATTGTATGGTGTCAACCCAATATTTTAGAGCACTGAATATGGAGAAAGTATTATTAATATAGCCTAAAAAACTTAGTTTAAATGGTAAGTTGAGAGTAAATTATTGATGCTAACTGCTGCACTATAGAATCAAATGGATGGTTGGCTTCCTAAGGTTACATAAAAAGGGAAATCCTAGGCATTTCTTAAATACCATGAGGTATGTGGAAACTAAATTATATGTTTATCTCTATACTATGGCTATGAGTATTAGGTAAATACCCTCATGCCATTACGTCTGTAACCAATAGATAAGGATTTTAAAGAGAGCATCATGTAGCCTTTCACGATAGTGTCTAAGTAGTTTTAAAATCTTCAAAACTTAGTTTCTAGGGAAAGCCAAACAAAGCGAGAATAAAAGGTGAAAATCAACATTAAAAGTAGATTTAAAAATTTTATTGAATGAAAATAAAAATGCATTAAACTTTAAAATGTTTGATTAATTACTAAAAATAGAAAGTTAATTTATCTTGATTATGTGAAAAATAAAAGCACGTAAAACTATATTGGCTCAGGCCAATGTAGTTTGTTCAAACATTACAAATAGTGTAAACTAGATCATATAGGGTCAATAAAGTTTAATTAAAAAAAATGAAAATATAAAATTGTATCAACAATGGTTGATATAGTTTGATAGGGAAGAAAATGAATTTATAACTATATCAACTTGGGCCGATATAGTTGTTTATGATTAGTTTTGACAAAATATAAAATTTTCTTAATAGAATTGATTGTAAAATAAAACTATATCAGACTAGGCCAATATAGTATGGTAGAGGATTACCTAGGATATAAAACTAGATAGGCCTTAGCCAATGTAGTTGGCTAGCTAAAAATAATGCAAAGTGTGAAAACTAGATCATCTTGTGTTAGAGTAGTCTATTGGGAAAAAATAGAATTAACATTGTATCAACCTATGCTGATGCAATTTCATAGAAAAAACATAATAATTAGACTTGATTGACTTGGTTTGAAGAAAATACATAAAAATAAATCAGAGATAAAACTAGATCGAGCCTAGCTAATATATTTGGTTGACATATAAATGCAAAAAATTAAACTATATCGACTTGCATTGATGTATCATGTTGAAAAAAACATAGAGAATAAAAATGTTATCAACCTACATCAATGTAGTTTTTATTGAAAATATGTATAAATTAGACTCGATCAACCTGCACTGATGTAGTCTGCTAAAAAATAGAGAAATAAAACTATATCAACCTACACTGATATAGTTTGTTAAAGTAGAAAAAGTAAAAGTTAGTTCATATTGGGTTCACTAAAATGTATGCAATAAATTAAGATAGACCTGCAACTTATCCTAACTAATAGATTAGGAATTGAATAAGGTAAATCAACTAAAACATGTTAGATACTTAGTTATATCAAGGCATGACCAATTGGATCCACTAAACCTAGTTAGAGAACTTATCACACAACATTAATGGAGAGGGTTCAAAAACCTCTAGACAATAAATATAATGTAATAACCCTAACTAGATATCTAATAATGAAAATAATTTAATCTAGTGTTACTAAGGCTTGTAACACAAATAAGGAGGATGGTTAAAAAAACTAAAAGGGGTAAGGAACCATGGTAGGAAAATCAAGGACTACGTTACCTAGGGTGGAAAATTTCAAGTTTGAATAACCCTACATCCACACTAAGTTTGACTATAGAATATATTCAAATAAGGAGTTATACATTCAAAACTATTAATTATGCAATATTTATCTATAAAATGAAAGAGATAGCACTAGAAATACTTACCTTCAATATAAATTTTCAAGCCTCAATCTTCCCCTTGACAAATGGTGATTTACAAGATATTATTGTGGTTGTAAGGATCATAATGGTTAAAATCATCTTCAGGTTTAAAAACTTATCCTATTGCATACAAGACTCCACAAGACAAGTTATTTCCTTCCAAGATAATATCCAAGCAATGGCTTCTCTAAATGTAGACTAAAGCAAAATTGTAAGCAATAATAGTGAAAAAATGAAGGTTTCTCTCTATTAAATTAAAATGGGACTTGTATTTAGAATGATATATGATCCTAAACCCTTCAATAATTTTAGCCAACAATATTAACCTACCTTAACATAGTTTAATATTTACCATTTAACCTCGAACTAGGTTGGCATGAGCCAACCTAGTTGTAAAGTGTGCACTGTGACTTGTGTTATAGCCCAAGATTCCCCTTATTATTTTTAGAGAATGGGGACCCCACTTTGGTTTTTATTTGGCCTACATATTTTTAAGTTTCTTCTTCATTCTATGGAAGTTTTATAGATTGATCCTTAATCTCAACACTTAGAAGTACAAACAATGGTGTTTTACATTGTGGACTAACTTATTAATGTCTTTTGGGAGTTTTGTACTTATGAAAGTTTTACACATACTTTGAAGGCATTGGAATTTTGAGTTTTTTTTATCATAAGTTTGAATTTTTAGAAACTTTTTACTTAAAAAATTCTTAACTTTGAAATTTATTCATCAAACATTTTATTTGGAAAATTTTCACTAGCTTTTGTGGTTGGATAATCTGTTTGGTATTTTTATTCAGAGTTTCCCTTGTTTTGAAGGATTTGGTCATCATAATTTTAATTTGGGGTTTGTGTTTAGAGCCTTCAATTTTTGAGACTTAGTTTGTTTGGTCCCCATAGAAAACCTGACTTCAGATTGTGAAAATCCCATTAGGCTTAGACATCAAAGCAAAACTACTTCACAACACTTATCAAAAAATGCAAAGACGTGGCTTCCCCACCAAATAAGACAATAATGTTTGGATTGTACAAGTAAAGTATGTTTATGAACATTGGCCATTAAAAATTAATGAACTAGAATTGAATGCAAAATTTATATCAATGACTTATGGCTATTGACATGTTCATTGATCACAAGTAGATTCCTATCTCAATTGTCACTCTAGGAACAAGCCCTAACCACTAGTACATCAACTGCAAAGATGTGACCAATAGAAATAAGTTTTCAAAATCTAAGAAACTAAATTTTAGAAAACTAGTTGGGAGGCAATGGATTCATCATCCCTGATGTTTAGAAGAGTAATGCCACCATATTAGTTTTCCATTAAGGATTCTACTAAGTATACATACATTGTATTCAACTCTACAGTCTTTAATGACAAGTCTACCAAGTATTCAAAATTATGAGATGCCATTGATGATGTTGATGCCTTTTCCCTTGAAGAATATCTATCACCATAGTAAAACCAATTGGTGATAGACCCATTCCCTCTCAAAAGATAAGGATTACAATTTGTGGTAGCCAAGCCTAAAGTGATGTTGTGTATTGACCTACTATGAGATTTTTATTTTATATCAAGGTGACATATGACATATTTATACATAAAATAAATCATAATATGATCATGGATTGTATATAAGGTGATGATTTCTAAAGGTATTTATCTTTTCCAATTTCAAATGCTATATTCAACATGCATAGGGTGGTAACATGGAATAAGAATAACTTGATTGACAAAAATCTGAGCGGATGGATTCTTCTTGGGAAGTCTATTGCCCTGAAGGAAAAAGACCTAGTGCCTATCATCAAATTCAAAAGGGGGATCTACATCAAGATGGCCCTTTTGAAGAAGCTACACGACCTCCTAAGCATCCATTTTATCCACCTGGATTGGGTGCCACTTCTAGACATGATGATGACCTCTAACATGACTTTTGCCCTAGGGGTGATTGTCAACATTAGACTAAGGGAGAAAATTATACACAAATATAAATGGTCCACTGAAGGCCATTTATATATGATGTTGTACCTCCTTGATGTAGTAATGTGAAGTGTATATAGGGACTATGGATCACTTTATATCTTAGCTTCAAACTACATAAAGAATTGCATCTTTGTTTATTATTAATTTATGCACATATATGCATACACCAAGCATATCACCCATATTTTAAAAGATGTATATCATCAAGTATGGTAAGTTAATCATGAGGCTCCATTACCAAAAATATCTAAGAGTATAGTAGATACATTGGCACCTCAGGGTGATTATTGGCTATACCCATATTATATACTGATTATGGTCTTAATAATAAGGTCAATCCTTATGCCCCCCTAAGTATGTGCATAATAAACTTGCAGATCAAGAGATTTCATTCCAACTTTGGTGGAGTGTAGAAGAAGATCTGATAAAGAAAAAGAAATCACATTCTATGGATCCAATATAGTAATAGGTTAAATGTGCTACACAATGCCAAAACATTTTAGGGAGATTAGAAGTAAAAGGAAGAATTATTCATTAACCAACCTACCTCATAGATATTAGGAATCTCTTGGTATAATTTAGAAACATATCAAAATCTTGGGTATTCCATACCAACACATTCCTTATGACCATGATTTCTTGTTCCTGAATGCAAAAGATGATGCCCAAGTCATGAAAAGGGCACAAATTATGGGGCTTAGGGAGGAACATTTGAAGAAAATTCAAGGATAACCTTTAATTTTGATTTAAGAGATGTACACAAGGCTTCCACCCCCTGGAGTATGGATTGCTTCAGACTTTTGGGTCAACAAACCCCTACAACCAATAAAGGAACAAGGAGAACCTTCTTAAGAAGCTCCCCAAGTATTGGAGGTCATTAAGGTAGAGCATGGTGTGATTAAAACTGAGC
Organism: Torreya grandis; assembly: GCA_037957365.1. Classification (NCBI taxonomy): domain Eukaryota; kingdom Viridiplantae; phylum Streptophyta; class Pinopsida; order Cupressales; family Taxaceae; genus Torreya; species Torreya grandis. The sequence goes on from JARHVA010000260.1 coordinate 798,411, forward strand.
ATGGAGGAGCTCAAGAGGATCCAATTTTCTTGGAATCCTCTAATTTATAAATCCAAGATCAACTAGTTGCATCACCTATGTAGGAATTTATAGGTGAAGAGGTTGTTACTACCCCAATTCAGTGAGGCCCCTCCCTAGCTAATAAAGCTACAATATACTACAAGAGGAAGTAAAGGTATATTACCCTCCCAAAGAACCCAATTTCTAATGAACCACTAGTAGGGACATCTTTAGTTTAGCAATAAACTCCAACAGAACAAGTTATGGATGAAGAGGAGGAATTGTAAAGAGCAAAGGCCTTCAGCCTCATAGATGACAAAAGGAAATAACCTATGAAAGATGACCAATATAGTAAGGAGACTTAGCCTTTAGTCCCTTCTTACCTAATTTCCTCTTGTATTCCCCTTTCTTCATTAGGTTCATTTGATTCAATTCATCTTAGTGCTGTCACACAAACACCTCTAATCATTCCAAAAATAGAGGATGTTTCCTTTACCCTTATTGTTTCTATTTCCCCAGTAATGCCAACCACATATATTATTAACAACACTATGAAAATTCCATTTGAGACTAACTCAGTCCATCCCAAAACTAAAAGGAAAGATCATAAGAAGGTTGAAGGGGCATTGGCAAGCTCCCCCAACTTCATGTGTCATCCACTCAAATAAACTTGCCAATGCCTTCCTCTACCTCTTCCCAAGGCACTACTATAACATCCTCAAGGAAGGATGGGAAATAGGTGTATATAGTCTACCCACTACCCCAATATGGGGGTGTGGATTGGTATAAAATCATATGGACCTCCCTTCCTAACACAATACTTAAAGGAGCTTCAGACAAAACATCATAAGATCAATTGGTTGAGACTATAACTAAGGACACATAACTAGTAAATGAAACACAACTAGTCATACCTCCATAGGTAGCTAATCTCAAATCAAAGGCTTCTCAAAAGCCAAATTTTAAAATCATATATTTGCCATCAATAAGCTCCATGTTTGATAAAACTACATGAAGCATCCAAAGGGTTAGGAAGAGGAAAGTGGAAGATGAAACTAGAACAAAAATTGTTTTTAAAGAAAGACAATAAGTCTTTACCTTGTCTAAAATGAAGAATAAGAAGTTGGGGCAGTCCCCATGTATAGATGACTTTAAGTCCTATATTGAAACTCATAAGGATGATTTTATGGTATTGCATGATGGGACTAAAATGGTTAGGCAAGAGCTTGAGAAAGAATTAGAAAAAATAAAAGAGCAGAAATAAATGGTCTATTTTCTTTAGGAAATTGAGATCAAAGTTTAGTAGGTCAAATCAAAGCTATAAAATGCTATAGAATTAATTGATGCAATGAGGTCAAAATTGGCTCCTCATATAACTAAGACTCAAATTGTTTAATTCTTTGAAGAAGGATGAGATAAATTAAAGTTATTTATTATTTATACTACCAATAAGGCTTATAGCCATCTTGATTTAATGAAAACATTGGAGGCTTCAAACACACTCAACTTGGTGGTAATTAGAACCCAAGAGGCTAAAGAGTGGATCACAATAGCTAGGGTAATAATGCCAAAGTATCAGGAACATGAAGCTCTAATTTTACAAGTCCTATAGGAATTAAAGCTATCAAAGGTAAGAGACTCAACTGGTAAACTTATTAGTAAGATAAATTTTGATTAACTCCTTCAACAAGCATCCAAGAAATTTAAACAGAGCCTTCAAGGATTATCACTTGAAGAAATTGAGATTGAGCTGAATTTTGCTAGGAAGAAGATGATAAAAGTTTAAAATTTTAAAATAAACTTCTAGAACACAAAGGTGAAGCATGTCAAAATCCTCAAATAGGTAAACATGGTACATAGACCCTCATTACTAAACATGAACATTATCAAACAATATCATGATGTAGGACATAAGTGTTATCTTGATTTGGAAGCATAAAATAAGGCTAAAGCTGTAACTTCCAGTTAAACACCAATATCTACTACAATTTCTACAACAATCAATAATGCCATACAAATGCCCATCTAGCCTTAGGTAAAAGGCTAATTTAATGCACATCCATGCAAAGACATTAATTTTTTACTCATATGCTACTTATTTTAGAACTTGAATATGAAAATTTCTTGAATTATTTGTAAGCATGCACATGTTACATCACATTATACAGGTTAACTTTATTTTGACAATTGTAAGTTAACTATGAACATACATACATGTAGTTTTGAAACTATAATTAGAACTAAGATTCTAATTACACAATGTAATTATGATTTTTCATACACTTGGAGGATGAGGAAAGCCCTCCCCAAGTCTATATATAAATCTAGAACCCTCATTTCAAAGGGTTGGAAAATATCAATACAAGAAGAAGTCAGATTTTGATTGTCATGCAACGGTGTTGGTGCCTTTTATTTCCAAATTCTATGTAATTAAGTTTTATCTTTTCTTGGCTATTTGATTCAACAATTTTAAGTGTTAAATAACTATGAATAATTCTTGTTGTTATAATTGATATGCTGATTTTATATATGCAACAACTATTGAAGAGTTATCAATTATTATTGATTATATGCAAGTAAGTTGACTGTCTCATCTTTTTAAGTGTGCAAAAGTGTTTTCTCTGATATAGTCTTCTATGTGTGTGTAATAACTACCTTAGATACCTCTTTAATTTGAGTTATAATCTTCTAAGTATGGGTGTGTAAAAGTTATTGTAAAAGGATCAACCTTTAACTGAAATCTTTGAGTTCCCTATATCAATTTTTCCCAAACTACTTGATTGTGTTTATATGTGTGTGTGTAATAGCTACTAGCAACAAACATCAATTTTCAAAACACTTGTCCATAAATAATTTATCCTAAAGATAATTATTGAAGTCATAGAGTCCTATTTTGTACTCTACCCTTCCCTATTTTAGAGTTTATTTTTGAGATATGCCCACTTTAAATTAATATCCACCCATCTACCAACTCACCTTGTTTTAACTTTATTTTAGATATCATTCATCCATACATAGTCTTAGTTAACAAATTGCATGTACTGCATGCTATTCCACCACTTGGTTTTTCAACCACATACCTGTAACTCATACTCTAGAGTGTATTTTATCTCCATTATGATCCTAAAATGTTAGAGGCTATCTCATTACAATTTGGTGTGTTTAAAACCCACATCAACATTATTTCTAGCACTATAAGGAGGGCCAAAGCATTTTAAATAAAAGAGGTTAATCATTACATTGAGTTGCACTAGAGACACCTAGGAGAGTGACCATATCTAGAACTCAGGCTAGTCTTCTAGTCTCACCTTTGTCAAATCATAGAAGGCCAAGATTTGTACCAAATACCCCTATCATAATTCAATCCAAAACACCTTGCCTAGTAAGGAAAAATCCCCCTATTAATCATCCTATGGCTCAACCACCTTGGTTGGTCAAATCTACTATTTTTGTCCTAGGGGATGTGCATGACCTATCAAAGAATCCAGAGAAGTATCTACCATCCTTCTCTCCATCAATAGGAAGAATGAAAAAATAACACGTCAAGTCTTTCAAATTTGCATTGATATTGATGAAAGTTACTAATGAAGATGTTGCATGCAAATTTTTTACTTTCACATTATAGGATGCTACTTATGATTAGTAGCTTAATTTGCAAGAGAATTCCATTACTTCCTAGAATGAGTGTCAAACTATTTTTATTATATAGTTTGGGCAGGTCACCAACCCTAGTTTGATATACCAAAAATTTAATAACATGAAGGAGTCCAACAAACCAAACCAAGCCTTCAATGCAATATTTCAAAATATGTATACTTGATTAAGCCCAATGTATAAACCAACATAAGTGTTGGCATTTCTAAATGTACAAGAATGCTTTGAATCGAATTACTATGGTTTTATTATGAAGGGATATTATTGTCAACATTTTGGCATTGGCCTATGAAAATTCCATCAACATTTATAGACAACTTAATCCTCAGGTGCCTTACACACCTAGTATCAATGTCAACCTCCTAGCTTTGAATCCAATTCCACATGTGAAATAGAATGTCCTCATATTTAATTAGAATCAGTTATACAAACCACCTTTTATAATGTAGATGTTACATCAAAATTATAGTTTCTTAAAAAACCATGCACATGGTAATGGTTACCATCAGAACCAACATTTGATTACATCCCCTACTACAATTACCCATGGCATAGATTCTACTAAACCAGAGTTGGATGCTATACAAAAAATGGTCCAAAAATTAAGTAATAATTTTCTTGGCATGCAAAGAAAGATATACAATGCTAATGGCCCAAATAATAATCAAAATTTTAGGTTCTAAAGGTATAATAAACCCTTCAATAGGTCTAAAAATAATATAGAGCAGCCCAACAAGCTTTCAAAAATAAATATAGTAGAGACAACCTTGCCCAATTGGTGCATAATCCATAACACATCTCAACATGGTGAACTTGACTATGTTGAGTTTTGTGCATCTTTTGAGATCTTTCAAAGAGATATGGTGAGGCAAGATTTGATTTATAACCCACCATAATTCCACCATGACCCTGGATCTTCAAGCACCACCATTTTTTTGAGACCCATAAGTTTCATTTCCTGAGAAAAGATGATAACATACCAGAGGATAAAACTAATGAGATCCACGGTTACCAATAATATTATAAATGTGGTTACAACCTAAGGAATATGAAGTCCTTCACAATGTCTACTCTTCCAAATAATATAATTATTCCATCAAATCTGAAAGCTGATAATAATCCACCTCCCCTAAAAGGGAATGATCAGCCTTAGAATAAGGAGGAACAAAGTAGAGGGGGGTATAAAATTATTGAGTACATGAAGAAAATAAAGGAAAATAACACCCTTCATGAATTGTCCTAGATTACTAAACAGACAACACTCCTATGGAAGTCTATCATAGGGAAGGCTCCTGTAGAAAAGATAAAAGTTCTTATAGAGAAAACAAAGGCCTCCAACACCAACATCATATATAAAATCAAGCCAGAGGTTACATATTTTTTTATAACCATTAGGGAATTTGGTAAAAATATTCACAATGGTTTAGTTGATTCTATAACTTCATGCACTATGATACCTACTTCTATTTGTTAAAATCTTGGCCTAACTCCAATCTCATCAAAGATAATAGTCTCACAATTAGATAAAATAGTGGTACTGGTGATTGGAGAGCTAACTAATATGTATATTTAGGTAGCATATAAGCCATGAGTACATATGACTATACACATCCTTGTTGTATACATACCTAAAGGGTATGGACTATTATTGAGTAGGGACTGGTCTAAGACACTCAATGGATACCTCTCAACAGATTTCTCTCACATTTGGCTACCATGGAGAGGCCTTCCAAGCCGAATTTAGATTGCTCGAGAACCAAGAATGAAGTATCCTATCATATATTACAACGTTAAGAATGAAGAGGTGAGTTATGAATCCCCTACTTTTGGAATTTATACTTTCACCACATGATTGAAATATAAGAACTAGAATCTGTTGGGCCTACCTAGCTATGGAATCTCCACTTTGATATTGCCATATATAAATAGGGATTAGACATAGGAATTTAAATAATTAATCCACAAGGAAAGAATTTCATATTAGAATATAGACTATAGTTCCATTTCACCAACAACATAGCCGATTATGAAGCACTGATTTTTGGATTACATTTTGCCCTAAAAAATAATGTCAAATAGTTGTTGGTATATGGGGATTCAAAGCTAGTAATCTATCAAGTTAAAACAAATAATAGTATAAGATATCATATTTGAAAAGATATAAACACAGAGCATGGGATTTTATTGAATCATTTAAGGCTTTCAATATAGTGGCCATTCTTAGAGAACAAAACCAAGCTACAAATTTACTAGCTGCTTCAACTACCAATTTGGAGCCTCTCCAAGAATCTCAGGTATGAAGATTATCCATTGAGATAGTACCTTGTCTTTATATTCTTGATCATGTATATAATTTCCAAGTATTTGATGATGACTAATAGATCATCTGATTTCTAACCAACTCAGGACAATTTGAGTCCCAAATCATTGATGACAAAGAAGTTAGTTATCTCTGCCAAGAGAAGCTAGGCAAGGAAGGTGTTTTCTAGCTTAAAGAAAATAATCTCCCACTTGGAATGGTTTCCTTAGAAATATAATTTGATATAGATCCCCAAGCTCAAAAATAAAGACAACCCAAGGTTAGAGAGTCTAAATTCAAAAGGGGAATTTGGGGGATGAGAGTAGCCCACTCTACATTAACATTGGCCTTAGTTGCACTCCAAAAGAAAGGCAATGGGTGAAACATTTACTCATCCAATATAAAGATGTGATTACATGGATGTATGAGGACTTGAAGGTTTATGAACCAAAGGTCATCACCCATATAATTCCACTAAAACCAGACCATAATCTATTTAGACAAAGATAGAGACTAGTAAAACCTATCCTAGAACCTCTTAGTCAAAGAGAAGTAGAAAAGATGTTGAGTGTAAGGATAGTCTTCCCAATCAATCATTATATATGGGTGGCCAATTTAATCCTAGTCAAAAAGAACAATGGAGAAATTAGATTATGTATTTATTTTAGAAACTTGAATAAATCTTATAAGGACAACTATCCACTACCCTCCCTCGATGAGGTTATTCAGATAGTTAGTGGCTCTGAAATGATATCCTTCTTGGATGGATTTTTAGGTTATAACCAAGTGTTGGTAGAATCGGAAGATAAAATGAAAATTGCATTTAACATAAAGTGGGGTATTTATGCATACAAGAGGATGCCTTTTAGCCTAATTAACATAAGATCTAGCTTTCAAAAAGCAATAGATCATGCATTTAAAGGATTGATAGGTAAATGTATAATCATCTATATGGATGACCTCACTATTTTCTCCAAGAATAGGAAAGATCATGTAGGCCATCTATAGTCAATCTTCAAAAGATGTTGAAGGTTTGACATCTCACTAAACCCAAAGAAGAGCATATTTAGAGTTATTGAGGCAAAGCTCTTGAGACATATCATTACCAAATAAGGGATCGCCATCAATCCAGATAGAATCTAGGGGATTTCAAAGATTGCACTACTAAGCAACAAGAAGGATCGCAAGTCTTTCTTTGGGAAAATAATTTTTTTAAGAAAGTTCATCTCAAGATTTGCATAAATTATGAGACCCCTAAATGCAATGCTCAAATAGGATGATAAAGTGGAATGGACATCCAAGGCCTAAAAGTATTTTTAAGACATAAAATATGTTAATCTTAGGTCCCAGTACTGATTAGTTTGGATTTCACAAAGGACTTCTACTTGTATTCATTTGCTTAAGACCATATAATTATTGTTATCTTAATACAAAGGAGAGATGAGATCGAGCATCCTATTGTATTCATGATCATGAATTTGAAGGATGTATAACTCAGGTATTCCATGATTGATAAGCAAATATTCGCTCTTGTGAAAGTGGTGAAGAAATTCCATCATTACATCCTGATAAATAAGACTATTGCTATCATGCTCGACCTTGTTGTCAAGCTTACCTTCATACAGAATGAATTCAGAGAATGCAAAGGTAAATAGATGGAAAAGTTGTAAGAATTTGATATAGAAATAAAGCTTGCTAAAATCATATGAGGGCAAGGAATCATCCAACTCATGACTGATCCTGACCCATGTATTACTATTAAAGAGGTTTATGAGGCCCAAGTGTCCAGAAGGGAATGGTATATTGACATAATTCAATATTTGCTTATAGGTACTTGTTTCCTAGAACTCATTTGAAAATGAATGAGAGATTTTATATCAATAGAAGAGGCTCAAGAGATTTTGGAAAACCTACACAAAAAGATAAGTAGTGGTCATCTATCTAGGAACACCACAGCTCATAAAACCCTAAAAATGGGTTATTATTGGCCAACAGTCTTCAAGGACACCCATGCCCATGTAAGTACATGTCATGAATGCTAAGTTTTGATAAAAAGAGAAGTATATGAAATAATGCCCTTAAAAACTATTATTGAGGGAAGGTCATTTGCCCAATGGGGGTTGGACTTCATTGGCATCACTAACTCAAACTCTTTAGTAGGTCATAAGTTTGTACCCACTACCATATATTACTGCACTTGATGGATTGAGGTAGTAGTCACCAAGAATTTCATAGCACAAGATGTGATTTATTTCTTAGAAGAACACATCATAACTAGATTTATCACTCTTATCTCTCTAGTTCATGATAACAAACTGGTGTTCCAATCAACTAAATTCACTAAATGGGCTCATGATAATTAGATCATCATTAGGTAATCTTCTAACCACTATCCTTAGGGAAATGGATTGGCTAAAGTAATGAATAAGAACTTGATAAATGTGATTAAGAAATTAGTCATAGATAATCCCAAGGATTGGCATAATCTACTTATGAGCTATGGATAGACTGAATAAGATATAAGTAGGCCCTTAAGGCATCACCCTATCTACCAGTGTATGGATGACAACTAACATTCCCAATTATGTTTAAGTTGTCAACATATCAATTCATGAAGGAATATATAAAACCAAATGAAAAAGCAAAATCTCAATTACTGGATATAATAGAAATGGAAGACTCAAGCATTGAATCCATATAGACTTTCAACAAACATCAAGACCTAGTCAAAATATGGTTCAACAAAAGGGTAAAATTCAAATCATTTAGGATCTCTAATCTAGTGCTTCTATGGGATAAATCCAATGAAAATAAATGGAAACATGATAAGTTCACCCCATTATGGATTGGACCATACCAGATTTCAAAAATCTTGGGTACCAATGTGTTCCATTTAAGGGACCTTCAAGGTGATGAACTTACATATCTAGTTAACAGGTAGTTTTTGAAACTTTACTTCATGATTATACCATCTGAAGTTGCCTCTGTGTGATGAAGAAGGCATGGTAGAGGTAATAGTTTAATTTTCCTACTTTCTAGTTTAGTTATCCTACTTTCTAGTTTAGGTTTTACTACTTTCTAGTTTAGTTTTCTTGCTTTCTAATTTAGGTTTCCTATTTTTTATTTTAGTTTTCTTGTTTTCTAGTTTAGTTTTCTTGCTTTATAGTTTAGGTTTTCCTACTTTCTAGTTTAGTTTTCCTTCTTTCTAGTTTAGGTTTTCTTGATTTCTAGTTTAGTTTTCCTACTTTCTAGTTTAGGTTTCCTAGTTTATAGTTTAGTTTTCCTTCTTTCTAGTTTATTTTTCTTGCTTTTTAGTTTAGGTTTCCTATTTTCTAGTTTAGTTTTCTTGTTTTCTAGTTTAGGTTCCATGCTTTCTAGGTTAGACATTTTATTGTTTCCTATGATGATCTAATTGGTTCATCTTGACATGACCAAACTAACATCCTACCTAATGGGCCCCTATTCATGCTTAAATTGATATATGGGAAAGGGAAACTATAAAGGGACTCATAATTTGGTGTTTGTTCACAAGCCTATTACACTTTTGTGTTTGAGGTCTTCAGGATTTGGGTATGCAATGATAGTCATTTAGGGTTATTTCACAACTAAATATTTCTACCATGTTGTGAAAGTTAGTCTCAAATTCTCCTTATTTCATTCATAAAAAAAAGAAAAAAAAGATAACTAATTTGTTCAAAAAGAGCGATCAATAAAGCCCAAGGAAAATTAAAAGGGGATCAAAGTCTCATATGATGAAATAAGGTCAATGTACCATGCATCATGCTCAAAAATAGAGGAAGAGGAGAGAAGGAACCCAAAGGTATCTCTATCAAAGATATGGATGCTTGGATGGTAGTAGAGCAATGCTTGAGATCCCTTGATTTAATGACCTTTAAAAGAACCAGACTAAAGCCTACAACTACTTCAAGTCTTTGTAAATATCCTCATAACAAGGGTTAAATAATATCACTTTAATGCACAAGATCCAAGGATGTGAAGGCAAGTATGTTGTATGATGTAGTTGAGAATACATTTTTATCTCTGATTCAAGTAGTTTTTCTATGGCATGGTTCATGTTTGATTTGAAATTTCTAACCAAAGTTTCAAGTTCTCAAATACTCAAAAGTATTCCCCCTATAAGTTGTCATTTATTTTACCCCAACATTCCCCCTATTCTTTTTATAGAATGGGGACTCACTTTGGTTTTGAGTTGGCCCATGTTTTTTTTAAGTTTTATTCTTTGTTCTATGAAAATTTTTTATATTTCTCCTTAATCTCAACACTCAAAAGTACAAACAATGGTGTTTTACATTTTAGGCTAACTTATTAATGTTTTTTGAGAGTTTTGTACTTATGCAAGTTTTACACACACTTTGAAGGACTTGGCTTCTGAATTTTTTTAATCACAAGTTTAAATTTTTGGAAAATTTGTGCTTTGGAAATTATTAAGTTCATAATTTCTTCATCAGACATTTTGTTGGTAACTTCTTGATCAGCTTTTGTGGTCAGAGAATCTATTTGGAGTTTCTATTGTTTCTAAGGATTCGGTCATCAAAATTTTCATTTAGGGTTTATGTTTTGAGCCTTCAATTTGTGAGAGTTAATTGGTTTGGTCCCAACATGAAACTTGACTTTTGATTGCCAAAATCCCACTAGGCTTAGCTAGTAAAGCATAACTACTTCATGACACTTGTCAAAAAATGCAACGATGTGGCTTCCCCACCAAATAAGACAACAAGGTTTAAATTGTGTAGGTAAATAAAGTTTATGAACATTGGGAATTAAAAGTTCACAAAATATAATGGAATGCGAAATTTATATTAATGACTTGTAACTATTGAAATGCTCATTGATCACAAGTATATTTCAAGCTCAATTGTCACTATACAAACATGCCCTAGCCACCTGCATATCAACTACAAAGATGTGATCAATAGAAAGAAGTTTTAAAAATCCAATACTTTCAATTTGAGCAAACCAATTGAGAGGGAATGGCTTCATCATCTTGGGTGTTTAGAGGAGTAATTCCACCATCTCAGTTTTCCACTAAATATTCTACAGGGTAGACAAACACTATGTTCAACTCTATAGTCTTCAATGATCGATATGCCAAGTATTAGAATCTATGGGACACCACTGATGATGTTGATGCCTTTTTCCATGAAGAATATCTATCACTAGCATAGAGCTAATTGGTGACAGAACTACTCTTTCTCAAAAGATAAGGATTGCACTTCATAATTTTTTTAGGGAGTTTGGTAGTAAAAGGAGGAATTATTCATTGGCCAACTTGCCTCATAGATATTGGGACCCTTATGGTTGAATTCAAAACCATATCAAAAGTTTGGGTATGCCATATTAGCATGCTCCTTATGACCATGATTTCTTATTCTTGAATGCAAAAGATCACCCAAGTCATGAAAAGGGCATAAATTAGGGGGCTTAGGGAGGAACATATCAAGATAATTTAAGGATAACCTTAAATTTTGGTTTAAGAGATGCACACAAGGCTTCCACCCCTTAGAAGATGGGCTGCTTTAGACTTCTAGGTCAACAAACCCCTATAACCAATAGAGGAACAAGGAGAGCCCTTTCAAAAACCTCCCAAAGTATTGATGGTTGTTAAGGTAGATCCTAGTGTCATTTAAACTAAGCATAGAGGAGATCAAGAGGATATAATTTGATTGGAATCCTCTAATTAAAAAAGCCAAGATCATCCAACTGCATCACCTGTGGAGGAATCTATAGTTGAAGAGGTTATTACTACCCCAAGTTAGTGAGGCTCCTCCCCAGCTAAGAAAGCTATAATATAATATAAGAGGAAGCCAAGGGTTCTTCCCCTCTTAATGAACCCAACTATTTATGAATCAATAGTAAGCACGTCTTTAGTTCAGCAACAAACACAAGCAGAATAAGTTATGGATGAAGAAGAGGAATTATAAAGAGCAAAGGCCTTCAGCCTCATAGATAACAAAGGGAAATCACCTATGAAAGATGACCAATCAAGTAAGGAGGTTTAGTCTTCAGTCCATTCCTCCCTAATTTCTTCTTTTATTCCCTTTTTTTAGTAGGTTCATTTGATTTAGTTACTCTCAGTGCTATCACATAAACACTTCTATCACTCCAAAAATAGATGATGTTTCCTTTACCCCTATTGTTTCTATTTCCCTAATAATGCCAACCATATCTATTATTACCAACACTTTGTAAATTCCCTCTGAGACTACCTTAGTCCATCCTAAAACCAAAAGGAAGGCTTTTAAGAAAGTTGAAATGGCATTGACAAGATCCCAACTTCATGTATCATCCACTTAAATAAACTTGTCAATGCCTTCCACCAACTCTTCCCAAGGTACTACTATAACATCCTCAAGGAAGGCTAAAAAGGGAAAATAGGTGTATACAGTCCACCCACTACCTCAATATGGGGGTGTGGATTGGTCTAAATACATATGGACCTACCTTCTTGACTCAATAATTAAAAGAGTTTTAGAGAAAACATTAGAAGATCAATTGGTTGAGACTATAACTGAGGACACATAGCCATTAAATCCATCACAACTAATCATCCCTCCATGGGTAGTTGATCTTATATCAAAGGCTTCTCAAAAGCCAAATTTGAAAATCACAGAGTTACCATCAATAAGATCCATGTATAATAAACCTGTAAGAAGCATCCAAAGGGTTAGGAAGAGGAAAGTGGAAGATGAAGCTGGAAAGGAAATCATTTTTGAAGAAATACAAGAAGTCTTTACCTTGTCTAAAAGGAAGAATAAGAATTTGGGGCAACCCCCATTTATGGAAGAATTTAATTCCTATATTAAAAATCATAAGGATGCTTTGATGGCATTGCATGATGGAATTAAAATGGCCAGGAAGGAGCTTGAGTAAGAATTAGAACAAATAAAATAGGAGTAGAAAATGGTCCATATTCCTCAGGAAATTAAGATCAAAGTTTAGCAGGCCTCATCAAAGCTATACAATTTTATAGAAGTAATTGCTACAATGAGGTCAGAATTGGCTCCTCATATAATTGAGACTCATAAAATGTTTAATTCTTTGAATTGGAATGAGAATAAATCAAAGTTACTTATTCTATATACTACCAATAAGGCTTATAACCATATTGATTTAATGACACTATTACAGGATTCAAACACCCTCAACTTGGTGGTAATTAGAACCCAAGAGGCTAGAGAGTGGATCATAATAGCTAGGGCAATAATGCCAAAGTATAAGGAACATAAGCTCTCATTTTGTAAGTCCTAGAGGAAATAAAGTTATCAAAGACAAGAAACTCAATCGGTAAACTTATTAATAGGACCAATTTTAATAAATTCCTTCAATAAGCATCCAAGATCTTCAAATAGAGCCTTTATGGATTATCACTTGAATAAATTGAGGCCAATTTTAATTTTTCCAAGAAGAAGGTGATGAACGTAGAAATTTTTAGAATAAAATTTCAGAACATAAAGGCAAATCATGTCAATCTCTTCAAATAGGTAAATAGGGTGCATATATCCTATTTACTAAACATGGACATTATTAGACAACAACATGATGTAGGACATAAGTGTTATCTTGATTTGGTAGCATAAAATAAGGCTAACACTGCAACTTCTAGTTCAATGATAGTATCTACTACAAGGTCTTCAACAATCAATAACACCATGAAAATGCCCATCCAACCTTAGGTCAAAGGCTAATTTTGTGTACATCCATGCAAAGGAATTAATTTTATACTCATAGTCTACTTATTTTAGAACTTGAATATGAAGGTTGCCTAAATTATTTGTAAGCATGCACATGTTACATCACATTATATAGGGTAACTTTATTTTGACAATTATAAGTTAACTATAAACATGCATACATGCAATTTTAAAACTAGAATTAGAACTGAGGTTTCGAGTATGCAATGTAATTATGAGTTTTCACACACTTGGAGGATGATGCAACCCCTCCCCAAGTCTATATATACATCTGGAACCCTCATTTCAAAGGGTTGGAAAATATCAATACAGGAAGAAGTCAAATTTTTATTGTCATGCAATGGTGTTGGTGTATTTTCTTTCCAAACCATGTGCAATCAAGTTTTATCTTTTTTTGGTTATTTGATTCAACAATTATAAGTGTGAAATAGCTACAAATAATTCCTTTTGTTATAATTGATATGTTGATTTTAGATGTGCAACAATTTTTTAAGAGTTAGAAATTATTATTGATTATATGTAAGTAGGTTGACTGTCTCATCTTTCTGAATGTGCAAAAGTGTATCCACCCATTCACCAACTTGCTTCATTTTAACTTTCTTTTAGATATCATTCATCCATACATAGTCCTAGTTAATAACCTACATGCCCTACCTGCTATTCAACCACTTGGTTGTTCAACCACATACCTGCAACTCATGATCTAGAGTAGAGTTTATCTCCATTGTGATCCTAAAATGTTAGAGGCTACCTCATTATAATTTGGGTTGTTTAAAACCCACATCAATAACTTGTAGACTATGTCAACATGGGTCAACCTAATTTGAATTTTAGTGAGATGCATAATATGCTACATCGATCTGAGCCAATATAGTCAAAAAGAATAGGTATTAGTTTAGTTAGGATTTATTAGGAAGAAGATTGATCATGGGATTAAATAAGGGGTAAATGTTGTGGATATAGGTATGATAAATAAAAATCAATGACTCTCATGAATCACTATCGGTTTGCCCACCTCTTTCCTAGTGCATCATTTAAGCCATGTACTTAGAGAGATTGAAACTCAATAGGTAGTTGAAAGAGAGAAAGCATCCGTAAATGATTAAGTTTAAAAATATCGTGTATATAAAAAGTGGACATTAGTTTCAAGGTAATGATGGTTCACAAAAATAATATTTGAAAGTTGTAAATAAAAAGTAGCCATCATTCATTTTTGTTGCAAAACATATATAAGTTGTGATAAAAAGTAAGGCAAATTATATTCCCATTTGAATTTAGAATTTATTGGATGAATATGTTGATATTGTGACAAATTTTCCTTATGATTACCACTCATGAAAAGTATTATCCATCATATAAATCTAGTTCTTAGAAATCAAAATCCAAGTAAATAAGCTTATAAACTCACCCTAATGGAGAATGAATAGATAAAAATATAGGCACAAGAGTTAAATAAAGGCTCAATCAAATAAAGTTTGATCACATGTGCAATTACAGGTGTATTACCACCCAAGAAAGGTGGGAAATGGAGAATTGTACATATTCAAGGGAAAAAAACAAGATCACCATCAAGTAAAATTATATATTACCAAGGATGGATTATTTACATGAAGAAAAATACTTCAATAATATATATTTTAAGAGAGGGTATCACAAAATTTTAATGAGAAGCTAATGAATGGAAAACCACATTAAAAATAAATGACAAGTTTTATGAGTAGTTGGTTATTCAGTTTTGGTTAACCAATTCTTTAATTAAATTTATGAGGCTCATGAATGAGGTGTTTAATCCATCAAAAAATAATTTTTTAGGTTTTTATTTGGATGATATTTTTATTTTAAATCATTATAGAGAAGAGAATTTGAAGCATTGAGATTGACTTTGGATAAGTTGAAGGAAGAAACATTTAAGGTCAACTTACAAAACTATAGTTTCATTTAATAGGAGTTATTGTATTTGGTATTTTTTATCTCAAGTGTTGGGTTAAGGATGGACTCCAAAAGGGTGAAATATTTTTGGAGTGGTGTACACCAAAGTGCATGTTTGAATATAGAAGTTTTCATGGATTAGCTATTTTCTACCAAAAGTTCGATAAAAAAAAGTTAGTGGCATATATGTTTCCATCATGGAAAATAAGAAGGGGATAAAAATAATTTTCATTGGAAATATATAACATAAAATATCTTTCAAATTTTGAAGAAAATGATTAGCAAATAAACAATTTGGCATTGCCTGATTTTTGGAAAGTGTTTCATGTGGATTTTGATGAACTAGAATAGTCATTGGAATGGTGCTTAGACAAGAAGGTAAGACTATTATATTTTAGTGAATTTTTGAATGAAGATAAGCATAGTTTACAATCAAGAATTTTACATATTAGTACAAGCACTTAAGAAGTGGAGGAATTATTTTTCATCAAAATAATTTATTTGTACATTGATCACCAAGCCCTATAATTTATTATAAACCAAGGTAAGATAAATTAGAGGAATATGAAATGTGTTGATTTCATTTATAGATATTATTTTATTTTAAATCATATGAGTGGGAAATCTAATAAGGTTTCATATTCCTTATGTTGGAGAGCTTTTATTGTGAATGATCTCAGATTGGAATTCATTGGATTTGAGTCAATAAAAGAGTTGTATGAAGATGATGAATATTTTTAAGATGTAAGGATAACATTCAAATACCAAATAGAAATGTAAAAACTCAATTATTGGAGTAAATGATTCAATATGGGTTATTGTTTAAGGGAAAGAGGTTATGCATACCTCATATTTTTATGGGTTAGAACCAGTTGAAGGAAAAACATAGCAGATGCATGGCTAGAGATTTTAGGTATGATAAATTTGGCACATATTAGTGATAAAACTTATTGGAAACAAGTGAATATGGATGTGAATAAATTCATGAAAACATGAAAAATTCACCAACATGAAAAAGGGAAAAGCTATAATAATAGGTTATATCAGCCATTACCTATTCTAGATAGAGTATGGGATGTTTTAAGCATGAATTTAATCCTTGGATTACCAATAACTAAGAGAGGTAATGACTCCATTTTTTTTTGTAGACAATTTTTATAAAAT
Source organism: Torreya grandis (assembly GCA_037957365.1). NCBI lineage: Eukaryota > Viridiplantae > Streptophyta > Pinopsida > Cupressales > Taxaceae > Torreya > Torreya grandis. The sequence goes on from JARHVA010000260.1 coordinate 815,169, forward strand.
GACACACTCTATAAGATGCAAGAGAACTTTGATGTCACAAATATTGTTAACTTATTTTTCAATTGTGTTGGATAAAGATACTAAATATGTTAGATATTTTTAGAGGACATTATGGTAGAAATTGGAACAATATTATACTTCAATTAATCATATCATCCCCAAATAGATAGGCAAACAATTTTTTCAAATCTCAGTCTTGGTAATTTTATGATATGTTTAGTTGGAGAGTATGGATACTAAAATATGATCTATATATCATCTCAGTCTTATATACTTGAAAAATACCCATCAAGTCTCTAACCTTAAGTTATATATTTTCCTTCTAATTAAAGGCTCACATTTACCATCTCACTATGCCTAATTTCTTATCTTATGGCTTGACCCTATCATTTTTGATGATCCAGATCTCATGCACTATATAAAAAGATTAAAACCTGATATATATCCTCCACTATCAATTTAAAATCCTCAACATCTTCCTAGCCTACCAAATACTTGTGTCCCACATAGGGACACTTGTATCAACAAAATTTTCCATATTATTATCAAGTGTCCAATCCTCAAAGGTCATATAACTTTAAAATATTTCAAATCTTATGGATTATACCATTTGTTTTATTAAACCCTGCTTGGGGTATTTTCAAAAGTTGTGGTATAAATAAAAATCTAAGCCTACTCATTATCTATCTAGAGAATAGAAAGAAAGCACATATTCAAGCTCAATAAATCACTCACACAACTGAGCTATACTACCTTATTCTTCCATATTTTCATATCAGTCATAGTAGTAGTCATATTATAGGTTTGAAACACTAAAAGAACAACCCATGAGTAATATTTTTCAAGTTACAAGCTAGACCGTTGCATTTATTTGCATGTATTATATTTTAAACTTGTGTGCACATAATCCAACACCTAGGGTATAAATACATAAGTTTAAGGCCCTCCTTTAAGTATTGGATATGTAGGTAGTTCTCATTGATAGAGGGGTTGTTGAGGTCAATTTAACATCATGAGTTGTAACCCATTTTTGATAAGGTACAAATACCTAAGGTGAATATCTAGGGTTTGATCTATACATAGTTATCGATAGCCTATGCATGTGAATAAAATACATTAAAAAAAAATATGACAAAAAACCCATAAGGCTCTAAGTGGTCTCTTCATAATAAAATGAATATTTCATATAAGATAGTTGCATCAGGATCATGACAAAAACATAGATGCAAATGTATAGGCCTAGAGAAATAATATTTCTAGAATCAAATGACTGGATCCTAATCTTGTCCCTACCTATTTCCACATTTTTACTTCTCATACCTACTTGTGTTTTTTTAGATAAGCTAAGTATTATCCCTTATCAATGTTTATGCAATCAAACTACTATTTTGAATGTACTTTATATATTTAAAGTAACTCAACACTTTAATTTAGAATATTCATTTATCTAAGTTTTGAATTAATTAACCTTCCTTAGAGTAGATTTATCTAGCTATTTTACCCCATTAAACCTCCATACCTTAAAAAAGAGTTAAGAATTTGGTGAACTTGTCCACTATATTTCCTTTTATAGACCCTAGTTTGACTTAAGGTTTCTTAATTTCTAATTTATAAACTATAAAAACTCTTAGAAATAACATTTTTATGTGTCTCACTGGTAAGTGCTTTGAAACCTATTAAGGTATCTCTAGACCCTGATTTAGTGGAGAAAATCTTCCAATCGAAAGAACGGTTTTCCTCTTGTGCTGCAATTTTTCACTTTCGTGGTTTCTGGCCCTCTCTTGCAGATCTAAAGAACTAGATTTCCAAGAACTGGACGCATATTAAAGACGGTCAAATCCTTCCCTATGCCAGGGGATTTTTTATTATAATATTTAACAGCCCTGAAGATAGGAAATCTATATTGTGTCATAACAATTTTTCTTGGCAGGGCAGATTCCCTCTTATGGCCAAACCCTGGCATAAGGATTTTAATCCTCTCTTGGAATCCTTTAACAAGATCCCAATATGGGTGCGACTACCTTATATTTCGTTACACTTGAGGGAAGAGGAGGTTTATAAAACCATTGGAAATGCTATAGGGAATTTTTTATATAAAGAAGATAGTGTGAAACCTCTCCACTTGACTTGTGCAAGATTTCTAGTTGATGTGGATGTTTCCAAGGACCTTCCTGAGGTGATTCACCTTGAATCCCCAAGGGGTACCTGGACACAAATATTGGACTATGAGGGGATCCCTTTTCGGTGCTGGAAATGTCACCAGATGGGACATATTGTTGTTTGCTGTGTTGCTGGGAATTCTAATCCCAGACGTTCACCTTCTTGGTGGCCTAAAGTTCCCTCTGAACAGAACACAGGCAAACAACCTCTGGAAGCAACAACTGAATCTGAGTATGAGATTGAGGAAATTTCACAATCTGAATCAAAAGACGAAGAGGAATCAGTGGTGAAACATTCTAAGGAAACTCCTGATGAGGCAGTGTTTAGTGATATAGTTAAGCCAGAGGAGGAGGTGGTGGTATCAACCCCTGTTTTGGAGGATCATTCAAAGAACATGAATGTGGTTGATTCTCACAAGGATTCTATGCCTACTAGAAACCAAAGATCATTGTATTCTGAGGCATGGGAAGCTGAGGCAGCTAAGGTAGAGGACGGATGGACTGCAGTTAGGAGAAAGAAGTCTAAGCCTTTGGTCCCTCCTCTAGTTATGAATCTTCGGTCTTGCATAAAAAATAAAAACAACTTAAAAGATTCTTCTAAAGGTCCCTGTTGCTGACTGATTTGTCTTATTTGTTGGTAACAGGTCCCTGTTTAACCTAGTGTTGGTACTTTTCTGTTTTCAGGTTCTTTTGTTACCCTGGCTGTGCTTTATGGTTTATCTTTCTACCTGTTGTATAGGGTTTCGGGGTCCCTTCAAAACCTATTTTTACCTTAATCTAAAACATTTTTATGTATTTAAAAATAATAAATCATGCTAAATATGGATGCATCTACCAGTTATTTCATTATTTAATACATAATAATAGTCATTGCTTTATATATTTAATACATGGATAAATCAATAAAAACTATGATTACTTCCAATAAAAAATCATTAGCTTCAACATGCATGTTTTCCTAGATACCCCTTATTGTTATAGTATTTATAACGAGATCCTACTTGTCACTACAAAGAGTCAAAGGGAATTATGAAACAACCCCTTTCTCCATTCAATCCTACCAACCACTCTAATGATGTCATGGAAAAAATTTCACTCTTGGATTTATTACACAACTCTTCTCAATACAAATATGTTATTATGGAGCCACCATATGTGCCTCCATGATAAACTCCATCAAATGAATAAAACATAATATCTCCTTTGAAAAAGAAAACCTACCTCCGTAACATATTATAAATATTTTTTTATTGTTATACATCCAAGTATGTGTTTGCAATAATTTTTTTAAAAGATTACTTGTGGACAATAGTTTGACTCAACATTTGTAACATAATATTTCTTTTCTTTCGTAGAATTAGGCTAAAGACTTGGAATCCTCAACTATGATCATCAAGGGATTAGACAATATTTCAAAAAAGGTAATATGGAAGATAACATTGCATATTACTATGGGACCCCATACTTTACGTAATTTATGCTAATTTATGCCAAATGATTGGAATTATAACATTATTTTAGTATTTCTTTGGATGAATGAAATATATGCAATTCCATCTAATTTGCATGTGTTCCTAAAATTCAGCCACTAGGGATTCATTTATACATGTCCACTAGATACCAATCCCTTTAAACATTACGTGATGGTATAAATAATGAATACTCCTCCACCCTAATCCTAAAATTATTATTTTGGTATTCGATATTTTATAAAACATGGTTACAAAGGACAAGGATTAGGGAAAAATTAATAAGGTATAACCCAACCTCTTTCCCCTTCCAACAATATAAATTGGCAAGGTTTGGGGTTTTTAGAAAAATCCGTAAGTAAAAAATAAAACACTCGTAGTAAACCTTGTTTTGTGAGAGCCAAACCAAAATGCATGCATATACCTACTTTTACTATAGATATATAATTTTTAGACCCTCATTTTCTTGAAAAGAATTCTTCACCAAAAATTTAGACATTTGATGATTTCTTAAATGATGAGTCATTACTAGAGTACTTAGGGGCATATAAGGATATCCATTCCTTATATCATAAGAATAGGTTTCTATATGACACCTATGATCCTTCTTAATTTGGTGAGATAACTGATGCCAATGTCCAACAAGATTCACCTAAAAAAATCATACTACACCATAGATTGCAGAATGATCCACTTTACTAAATGAAGAAAAAATATAATAAAACTTTGGAACATATAAATATCCTCAACCCATATTACTCACTACAATGATGCAGGGGGATAAAGGCAAAGCCTATTAACTTGTCTTACTTGATTAACTAGAATTATTTTCTTGGGATTATTTTGATATTCTTGGAATAGATCCATTTGTGGAAATGCACAATATATTATTATAATAGATGCAAAACTAGTTAAACAAAATATTCATAAAATGGATCCAAAGCTAACATTACTAGTAAAAGATGGAATTCAAATACTCTTATATGCAGGCTTCATAAGAGCCATAACACACTCTGACTGGGTTTTAGTTTTTTACCTATAACTAATCCTAATGGTGACATTTGATGTTACACTGATTATCATGACCTAAATAAAGCTTGCCAAAAGATGATTTTTCATTACCTAACATCGACATGATTACCAAATTTATAGCTAGGTATGTTAGGGTGTGGAGCTAAAAGCTTCACCAAGGAGCAGACTTTAACAGTTTTGGGTCTACACATACACCGGCGTCGGTCAGGAGTGACCGATGTCGGTCAGGTGCAGTTGCAGAGGCGCCGACGTCGGCAGTGGGTCGGCCGGCGACGGTCACAGGCGAACAGGTAGGAACCAACGTCGGTTACCTGTGTGTCCAGAAAGCGATTTCCGAGGACAGAAGCGAGTGTTTGCATGATGAGTTTGAGTTGTAGTCTCAAGCTCGCATCTCTATTATTAGCAATATTATTTTTAGAGCCCTTGTTCAAGAGGCTTAACTGTTTGTTGTAAGTGCATGCTCAAGTTTCCTAATTCTATATGTAGGAAAGATCTTCTTAGCTTAGTATGTTGAATGTTGAATTGTATGAGTAGAACATTGTGAATGTTTGAAGGACAGTACAGAGTTGAATCAATCCAGGTTGTTGGAATTGATTGTACTTGAGAGAGAGAGCTCTTGAGGAATAGAGATCTAGTGAGAGATCTTGTGCATCTGAGAGAGGTGTGGAAGAAAGAAGTTTCTTCAATTGTATTCCTTTTGTAAAGAGTTTTAATACAAGTTTTCAGGGTGTTTTCTTGTATCTCTTGTTCTATGCTATTTATCATTCTAGTTACTTATCTATCTGATTTATTTTCGCGGTTTATTGCTTTCACAAGTGTAATCCTTGTTGGTTGATCCCCAACAAGGTATGATAAATTTTCATTTATGGATGGTTTTTTGGATACAACCAAATCAAAATTAACCTAACAGATCAAGAAAATATGGAATTTACCACCCCATGGGGAACATTTTTCTATATTATCATTCCTTTTGGAATTAAAACTGTAGGAGCAACATATCAAAAGGAAATGACACATATTTTCCATGATTTTATTCATAAAAATATTGAGGATTATGTCAATGATTTACTAGAAATATCCAAACATGAAAAATATCATATTGCATATTTAGGAAAAATATTTGAATGTTTGTGAGAATTCAATGTGCGATTAAATCCAATAAAGTGTTTTTGGAGCATCTTACATAAAAATTCTAGGATACATTATCTCATTAGGGCATCGAGGCTGATCCAAAAAATGTAGAGTTTATTGTTTAGATGACACCACCAACTAACTTATAATATTTAGGATGATTACAAGGTAGAATTTAGGGAATTTAACATTTCATTGCTCAATTGGATGATAAAATAATATCTTTCATGTGTTTGCTAATAAGGACATTAAATTTGTAAGGGATGACATTTCTTACCAAATTTTTGATAAAATTAACGAATATTTATTAAATTTACCAGGGCTCATGCATCCAATACTATATATACCATTACTCCTTTATATATTAACAACCAATGAGGCCTTGGGGACCTTATTAACACAATATGGTGATGATCACCGAGAGCATGTAATTTACTACATAAGCCATCAATTGGTTGATTATGAAAGCAAATATACTCCAATAGAAAAACTATGTCTAGAAATAGTATTTGCTATACAAAAATTATAGCATCATCTACTTAGTAATGAAATCCATGTTATAATTAAATATTATCCCTTAAATTTTCTCATAAAAAACCAACCTAATGGGTGAAATAGCTAAATGGGCAATGTAAATTATATAATTTGATCTCAATTTTTTATCTCAAAAATTAATAAAAGGAAAAGTTATAGATGATCAACTAGTTGTAACTCCATTACCAAATACCAAGGCTTTCTATGATGAGTTAGCCATATATAACATATCCCATAATCTATGTACAATGTTCTTCATTGTATCTAAATGTATGACAGGCATGTGTGTAGGTATCAAAATCCCCTAAGTTTGAATACATGCCATTTTATTATATAGTAGCCTTTTATTTCACCAACAATATATAAAAATATGAGGCCTTAATAATAAAATCATACATGGCACAAAAAATCCATATAAAGGATATTCAAGTCTTTGGTGATTCTCAATTGGTTAGTAATCAAGTTACTAATCATTACCAAACAAAATAAGAAATGGTGGATAGACTGAAAGAAAAAATGACACATTTTCCAATGATAGTATCCCATGTAAAGATAATCATCATGCAAATGCAATGGCCATTGTGGCATCCTTATTGCCTTTTGACATCAAGGATGATTGTATAAATTTTATAATACAATAGTTACAAAAATGTCCCATTACATCAAAAAATGGATGTTTTATAAGTTCTCACTATTACACGCAACTCTACTAATACATAATGGTATAATAACATTTATAATTTCATAAATCACACCTACATATGAGATCAATTCACATAGAATGGCAAAAGTGAACTTTAAATAGAGGCATTTCATTATGTTATTATTGGGAACAACTTATTCAAACAATTTTTTGATGGAGAAATGCTTTGGTTCCTAAAAAAATATGAAACATTAACCACACTTCTAAAAATGCATGATAGTGCATGTGGGAGGAACTTCAATGGCAAATCCATGTCACATAAACTATCAAGACAAGTTTATTATTGACCTACATTGGAATATGAATGTATCAAACATTCTAAATTATGTTTAAAATTCCAAAAATATAGCAATTTAAATCATTTCCCATATTATGAGTTATATATGATTGTCTTGCCATGGCCTTTTTTTGAGGGGGTTTTGATTTAATTGGAAAAATAAATCCACTATTCATAGGTGACCACAAATTTATAATCACAACTATAGTATACTTTACCAAATGGGTGAATCAATTCCACTTGAGTTTACCATAAGGGATGATGTATGTAGCTTCTTAATGACCAATATTATCTCTTGTATTGGCATACCTTCAACTATAATTATTGATAATGGGTCCTCATTTAAAAATAAAATAGTGAAATGTTTTTGCAACAAATACAAAATTGAACACACTCTTTCTAAACCTTATTAACCACAATGTAACGGTCAAGTAGAAGCAATAAACAAAATCATTTTCAAAATACTTGGCAAAAAAATTGAATTATATGGTGCATATTGGCATCAACAAATGGTGTATTCTTTTTGGGCATACTGCACTAGTGTTTGTACACCTAATCTGGTCACACATTTTTCATTAGTCTATGGTAGAGAGGTTGTTCTATAAATTTAAATTAAAATCCCATCATTTCTTATTTTTCTCAAGGATATTATAAAAGATAATGAATATTGGGAAAAAGAATTACATCATTTGAAAAAATTGGGAGCAAAACACACATAGGATATTGAACATTTACAGGTCTATCAAGATCGCATCAAATGAGAATAAAAAAATCGCCATGTGAATTTTTTTTGGGTGACTTCATAGAAAAATAAAATCAAAATAATACCAATGCATAAAAATGGAAATTTCAAACCAAATTGCTCGTTCCCATTTACAATTACAAAAAAAATGGGAAAATAAGTATACCACTTGGCTACACTTTAATAAAATCCTCTCAATAACCTAGTGAACATCATGCATTTGAATTAATATTATACCTAATACACACACACACACACACAATCAATAAAATACAAAAACATTAAAATAAAATCAAAATTACAAAAATATTCATCATTCACATGTTTACTAGCAGCTTGACATCTATGTTATTTAATTTATGTTAGTAGATAACATATCATTTCTATACACATATATGTTTCACAGATACTTGAGTGTGAAATAAAAAAAACCTGAGACCCATGATACTTTCACATATAAATGTTGGACATTTCCTCTTCCCATGTATTATACTATGTTTGGGGCATCTACCTTCTATGGTCATGATCGACACATGTTACATTAATTTATAAATATTTCTACATTATCATGTTGAGCTTATATACTAATGATTACACATACATATAATCATGCTTACATATTTTATAGTGTACTTGATATTCTATGTTACATGAAATTTTTTCTAACACATACATGTAGGGACTAGTGGAATATGCTTATGTTGGTTGCTTATACTTTATTTATTCACATTGTCAATTCCTTAAGTATATTTTTCTTGATTGCTATTATATTTATTATAGAACATTTGAATTTTTTCCTTGTTTATTGACCCCCATGCCACTACATATTAATTTATATTTGTACATTTGAATATGGCATTCCTTATAGTGTGCATCATTTGAATATTCCCCTTAGTTTTGGTCTCCTTAGACCCCTTTTTGTGTGACATCAAATGTTCTTGTGTGTGTGCTTGATTATTTGTTAAGATTATATAGTTACTTTATAGACTTAACCATGATCTCTATCATGAATATTAGGGATTGTTTTGATCACATACTATGAGTTTCATTCATATATCTACTTATACATACTAATCCTATATGTTACATGATTCATACATAAATTATATCGTTATCTTATCCTTTTGAGGTAAGGTAACTACCAGATTCCATTTCCCTCACCTTAAAATGGGGGAATATAAGTGGGGGCATGTCATATAAACATGACCTCCAAAATTATACAATTCTCAGAATTTTCATAATTTCATTCCAATTTACATGATTAAGATATACACTTGGGTTAAAATCCTATACATGGCACCAATTTTACATATTTGGGATAAAGTTTCTCAGATTCATGATAGATGTTATACATAGTTATATACCAAAGGTTACATTTTGATAAATAATTCATGTTGATATGAATTATAGGTTCATATTCCATACAAGTGCACCAAAAATGACAAATACGTACTTAAACTTATTTACCAAAAAGCACCGATACTTTACCAAGAAACATTATTTTCACTAAGAAGCACCATTTTGAAACTTTTATGTTTGAAATGGTTGGTTCCATTTGGTAGTGTGGTTAATATCCAATTCCCTCTATGTCCTAAAAATACCTAAATTTTTAGGTTAAGTTATCTATATCACTTGACTTGGATTTTATTGTACTATCACTTGAGTTATGCGATTGAGATATAATGATCTCAATAGTCATGTCATAACTCACCCTTACACTGAATGGAGAATAATTACCTTCAATATCCCTCTTAAAATATCCAAGGTTAAATATTGAACCTCTCTCAACTTCAGTACTTCATAAGGAATCATTTTTACCAGGTCAAAATACAAAGGGTTAACATGGTTGCATCGACACACAAGTGTACTCCTTCCTTTCTCTCTTTATTTTCAAGCATTTCAATTATGTTAAAATATAAAATTATATGCACTTATTTATAGTATAAAATTATCTTGGTTATAGTTCATACATGATAAAAACAGTCATAATGGGCTCAAGTAAAGGCAAGGTGTGTTATACACACCCAGGTATGCATTTCTTTCTTTTAACCTAGTAATTTCATCTTTATGTATAACTAGATTAGGAGGAATATAGATACTAGAATGTGATTTATGTGACTTAGTATTGTATACTTTAAAAATAGCTATTAGGGATCTACCCATTAGTTATAGACCTTCCTACTATTGAAAGGCTCACATTCACCATCCCATTATGCCTAACTACTTATCTTGTGAGCCAACCCTATCATTTTTGATGACCCAAATCTCTTAAACTGTATATAATTCTTAAAACTTGATATATATTCTTCACTATTAGTTTCATATGCTCAACAACTTCCTATCCCATTCGACACTTTCATCCCGCATAGGGACACTTGCATTGACATAAGTGTCCATGTTCTTATCAAGTGTCCAATCCTTAAAATTTAGATATTTTTCAAATATTTTGAATCCACTAAGTTGGTACATTTGTCTTATTGAACCATACCATGAGATATTCTCAAAATGTGTGGTATAAATATAAGTCTAAGCCTACTCATTATCTATCTAAAAAATATGAAGCAAACACCTATTAAAATTCAATAAATTAATAACACAAATGATTTATACTACCCTATTCTTACCTATTTTCATATCAATCATAGGAACAACCATATTACAGGTCTGAATCACTCAAATAATAACCCATGAGAATTATTTTCAAGTTATAAGATATATCATTACATGACTTTACATATAGTATATTGTCAGGAACCTAGAACAATAAACATGCTCCGATGCCTACTTAGTAAGGATCTTGCTCTACCAATAGAGCACATATGATTACTTCTTGTATTAGTAACTAAACATGGAATTTAACCAGAATCAATAAGTAACTAGAAATATGAAACAACACAGGAATTGAGAGACAATACACAATTGTATTAATAATCACTCAAAAGAATATACAATAAGGAAGATGCCACTTCTTCCTCCACCTCAAAGGTTCGCCACACCTCAAGACCTTCTTCCCTCTCTTTCTCAGTCACAACAATCAACTCTAATACAAAATTGATGTTCACCTCTCCAACCAGTCAGTAACACGCTACCAGTTCACCAAGTACACAACTGTACTCCAAGTGGATCTCCTGCTCTCTGCTGCTACCTGCAAATCACTAGACCTTACTCACCATGTAGATATCTCTACACCCCTTAAGAACCCTTATCCTTGCCTCATCAAGTCCTTATGATTCTTTAACTAGTACCCCTATGGATTAGCTCCTAGACCTTGCAGACCTTGCAACTCTCCCTGATCATACACTCTCAACACCCCTTTGGAACTAGGAGGAGCTACACTAGCTCTCTCTAAAAGCTCTATGGCTTTCTAGCACACTTTTACAATACAACCCATGAGTCCATATATAGATCTCATGCTTACAATAATTATACTAACCTAATTACAATAATTAGACACAGAACTCAAGACTAAGACTAGCCTTCAACATGTAAACAAACAGTCCAAAAATAGACTCTCTCAGATCAACATGCGAACTGCCTGTTCACGCACAGGCTGCCGATGTCGGCTCCTCTAAGACCGATGTTGGCCGACTGGTGACTGATGCCGGTTGCTTCCTCACTGCCATCTAACTGATGTTGGTTGATCAGACTGATGCTGGTTTCCCTACAACTGATTCTGCAACTCCCCGTAATTCTGCATCCTCCATAACTTCTCATGTTTGCATCCTGATGAAGCTTTTAGCTCCACAACCTAACAATCTCTCACTTGGAGATAAATAGTTGCACCTGTACCTGTACACCATCTAAATTATTCCCTGGCTTGTATTCCTCTTCAAGATCAATCCTGAAGACCAACCACCACACAATCTGTGATGCCGCACCTATCATTCAAGTAACCTGCCACATCCGAACCTACATATCCATGTAGAGAAGAAATTGACCCTGCATAACAAGAATCCCTGCTGCTAGTCCCACTGAACTGCCCTCCAGTACTCCTTCCCTGAATTGGCTCCATACTTTCTGACAACCCCCACTGATTGGGAAAACTCAGGTCTACACTAGACTTCATGTGATTTCGAACCCTGTTTCAAGCTAAGCTTGAACTATCCAGCCATTGGTGTGCATTCTAATTTTGCATCCTACGTAATGAACCTTTCCTACACCATCTTCACATCAGCTCCCACTAGAGATAAAATCTCCATGTATCTTATGCCAAAGAATTTCATTGCTCCAAATTCTTCATGACACACCTCTGAACTAACCTTACCTTTAGCTCAGCAAAACCCTGTATGTACAAACCTGCTAGCAAATCACCCACATACAGTAACAGAATAATGTTGCAATCATTATCCACCTGGTAAGATAAACATAATAGTTACACTGACATTGACTGAAGCCATGCTTAGTCATCCCCCTGTCAAACCTGTACCACTGTCCTGTAGCTACCTCAAGACCTATACCTTGGCCTTCTGTCTCACGTATCCATCCACTCTCTTCTTTAACTTGGGAATCCATTCCATCTCTCAGTGCTTTCTTCCAGCTAAAAACTCTACCAATAAACACCTATTTGGTTCTTCTCTAAGGACTCACACTCCTCATCCATGCCAAGCTCCCACTATATCTGGATTCTACCTGCATTGCCTCTTCGCATCTTCCTAGTTCTTGACCATCAATAAGCAATATAAAGAAGGTGAACAATGAATATGAGGTTCACTTACCCTTTTTAACCTTGACATGAGCATTTGAGACTTGTTGACAGCTTGTTGTCCGCCCAATATCTGTTCTAGTGACCGATCTCAGCCATCTCCCAGTCTGCTCTCGATCGATGTCAGTTTCCTGCACTGACCCTGACTGTCAACGTCGTTTCCCTGGCCGACACCAGTATCTTTTCTATCAACGTTAGTTCCTTCATTACCGACATTGGTCTTCTTGTTGTTGATGTCGATTACTGTATGACCAATGCCGGTACCTGTGTTCGTCTGTGAGTGATAACTTTTTACCCGTGAGCTCTCTGTGGATCAAAACCCTGTTCAAATCAACATAGCCCTACTCAGAATAATTTAGTTCCCTCACTTGATCTCTGTCCGTCATCTCCTCCATGAACACCAAGGCTTTCCAATTCTTTAGCTTGTCAAAAACATCTGTCTTTCACTTGAGAACCTGCATTCCCCTCCTACATATGTGACCAAGCCCATAAAGCCACATCTCTGCAATAGAAGGTGAATCAGTAATATAAGTAGATAGATAAAGGATACCTACTTTCTTACCACCATCTAATTCAAGTGTATCCACTGTGAGAGTTACAGTGCATCTCTCATCACCCAAATTTATTGAAGAAATTAGACTCATCTCTAAGACTGGTACCTGCATGACTTCCTTCAACCACTGTGTGTCATCCGTCTGCAATTTCAGCTTCACTTCCCCTTCGTCAATAATCTAACAAGGCTCTCCAGCTCCTAAATAAATCTCTCCAAAGTCTCCAAAGACATACCCATGAAAAGATGCTCTATTTCGAACTACATGGAAAGAGGTAAAAGAATCTGTGAACCAAGATTCCACTTTATCCAGAACATCCTGTGCAACATCCCCTGCAACATCTACTCCTCCTTGCTAATCTGCTACCAACCAACAATCTTTATTTACCTACTCTTTCTTTCCATCAATCAGACCATTCATGTTATTCAATTTCTCCATTCGTAGCTTACTTCCTTCTACCATTGCTATACTCCCAATCAATCAGAAACCCCTGTGAGTAACCTGTAATCAACAAACACTACCAGATCTAAAACCACCTATTAGTAACCCAACCAAAAGCTCTGATACCAACTTGTCAGGAACCTAAAACAATAAACATGCTCCGATGCCTACTTAGTAAGGATCTTGCTCTACCAATAGAGCACATATGATTACTTCTTGTATTAGCAACTAAACACGAAATTTAACCAGAATCAATAAGTAACTAGAAATATGAAACAACACAGGAATTGAGAGACAATACACAATTGTATTAATAATCACTCAGAAGAATATACAATAAGGAAGATGCCACTTCTTCCTCCACCTCAAAGGTTCACCACACCTCAAGACCTTCTTCCCTCTCTCTCTCAGTCACAACAATCAACTCTAATACAGAATTGATGTTCACCTCTCCAACCAGTCAGTAACACGCTGCCAGTTCACCAAGTACACAACTGTACTCCAAGTAGATCTCCTGCGCTCTGCTGTTACCTGCAAATCACTAGACCTTACTCACCATGTAGATATCTCTACACCCCTAAAGAACCCTTATCCTTACCTCACCAAGTCCTTATGATTCTTCAACCAGTACCCCGGTGGATCAGCTCCTAGACCTTGCAGACCTTGCAACTCTCCCTGATCATACACTCTCAGCACCCCTTTCGAACTAGGAGGAGCTACACTAGCTCTCTCTAAAAGCTCTATGGCTTTCTAGCACACTTTTACAATACAACCCATGAGTCCATATATAGATCTCATGCTTACAATAATTAGACTAACCTAATTACAATAATTAGACACGTAACTCAAGACTAAGACTACCCTTCAACATGCAAACAAATAGTCTAAAAATAGACTCTCTCGGATCAACATGCAAACTGCCTGTTCACGCATAGGCTACCGACGTCAGCTCCTCTAAGACCGATGTTAGATGACTGGTGACCGATGCCGGTTGCTTCCTCACTGCCATCTGACCGACGTCGGTTGATCAGACCGACGCTGGTTTCCCTGCAACTAATTTTACAACTCCCCGCAACTCTGCATCCTCCATAACTTCTCCTGTTTGCATCCTGGTGAAGCTTTTAGCTCCACAACCTAACATATATTTCACCCTTACACACACAAAAATCAACACCTAAGGGAGATCTACATAAGTCTAAGGCCCTCCTTAGAGTATTGGATATGTAAGTAACACTAATTGATAAATGGGTCCTTGAATTTATCTCAACACTATGAGTCCACTAACCCATTTTGGTAAGGTACAAGGACCTAAGGTGAAGTGCTAGGGTTTGACCCATACACAATAATTGAAAACATGTGTGCATAAATACATCAATAGAAGGGTGACATAAAACCCATAAGGATCCAGGTGGTTGCTTCAAAATACAATGAATTTTTTTTACAAGATAGTTGTATTTAGATTTATACATAATCATCAATGTAAGTGTCTAAACCTATAGAAATAATATTTCTAGAATCTGATAATTAGATCTTGATCTTGCATCTAGCTATTTCCACCTTTGTACTTTGTAGATCTACCTAATAGTTTTCATATAAGCTAAGTATTATCCATTATCTATGTTTATATAATCAAACTAGTATTTTTAATGTACTTACTATATTTATCATAACTCAACACTTTAATTTAAAATATTTAATTATCCAAGTTTCAATTAATTAGCCTACTCTAGTGTAGTTTTATCTATCCTTATGTATATAATATTCTACCCCCTTAACCCTTTATACCTTCTAAAAATGGTTAATTATATACAAACCCAAACAAAAGGATTTGGTGTTGGTCCAAGTGATATTTGCTTATAATAATCCATCCAATTGAAGCATAGGTATAAGTCATTTCAAAAATATACATGGTATTATCCAAAGAGGCATGTTTAAATTAATAATTACATTTAATTTTAATATATACGTGTTGAAGGTGAGTAATATGCATAAGTTATGAATAATGTGCATATAGAAGTAAAAGGGATACTAGAATAAAGTGGTAGAAAATATAAATAACATGTTGATTAGAGGAGAAAGGAACAAAATTTTGAACTTGGGGATTTTGTGTTGGAACATTTGTGTAAGGAGAGGTTTTTAAATTGTGAATATAACAAGCTCAAAAGGAACAAAATTGGACCCTATATAATTCAGTTACTAGGATTGGATATCTGCCCAAATTTTAATGTCTCTAAATTTTACCTATATGTGGTAGAGAAAAAAATAATAATTAGGCATGGATTCTAAAATAATTGCTTGAGAATGGAAAATACCGACAAATAAAATGGAAGAGATAAAATCCATTCTAGATAAATATATTTTTAAGGAGATGAGGGGCAACAAGTACTATGATTACTTGGTGAATTAGAAGAATTGAGATGTTAGAAAGGCAACTTGGATGAATGCATCTAAAGTTGTTAAAGATGAAAAATTGGTCAAGGAACTATTAGTAGGTTCATCAGAAGGAGCTCATGGAAAATTTAATTTACTTTGGGTGTTTGATGAAGGAACACTTAAGGTTAGAAATAAATATTACATCACCCATAAATATTGTAGGATTTTTTTTAAATTTTTAATAAGGGTTATTAGTAAAATTATAGGTTCTTTGAGATCACATTAATCACATATGGTCTTCATTATTTATTAAAACTCTAAGTTGTAGTGTTACAAATTCTATGCATGTTTATATAAGTTTCATGGTGGCATCATATATTCACTAAATGATCTCTATATTATATGTGATCACATCTAGTCTAAGACTCAATTACAACTAAGTATAATTTCCACATACTTTACTACATGTAATAGAGTTCACACATGAAACATAATTCATGAGTTCATGATTCTGTGAAAGGGGAAAGGTGTAACAATTAGAATCAAATCAAATTATTAGCCTTGGTAAGGCACCATAGGGAATGTAAGGATACAAATATATTCATGACTCTATGAGTCTATCAAAAATGGATAGGTGTAGACACAACTTGTTCCTCCAGAGGTCACAATTTAAGTCAAGGCAGGGACCACTTTGTGGATGCATGATAAAATTTATGTGGAATGGATAAATGCACATATCCATGAAGAATATAGATACCATAAATATAGTATGGAACCCATTATATTAAAACCATATGCTCATGTCATGTGGCACAATCCCATAATCTATGTAGCCACAAATATCAAATACAATCATAGTGAAGGGAAGTGACACAAATATCTCTAAATGGGCACAATTTTTGTGACAAGGCATTAAATGGGGAATTTTTAGTCTCATTGGAAAGATATTGATGAGAAATTTTGGTTTGTTGTGACCATGACATAGTTAACTCAACCATGTGAAGTCAAAAAATTAAAAATATCTTTGGCCAAAAAAAGGGGGATTTTATCTCAAGAAAAAAAGTGGAGAGCAATAGTGAGTTGACATATTGAAGAGAGCACAAATTGAAGGGAGGATATAGATAGAATAACATATATTTGTAAGTCTACAAGTGTAATGTGAATAATGTGATCCCAAATTATGTCTATGAATGTAATTTTATTTCAAATTTAATAAAAAGAGTCTCTATCTCCATGTGTGTCAAGTGTTTTTGTCCTTGAGAGTTATAGAGTGAGAGAATCACTATTGGGGATTGAGGCAACCTTTAATTTAGCCCCATGTACCTACCACCTAAATCAAACACTAATGTACTCAAGGATTTAATTGTGATGATGATGATCTAATGGGATTTACTTAATATATTCATCATATGTATTAGTACCTCATACATTATAACATGGGATTCCATGTATACATATTTTGGTACTTCAACATCATAAATAATATTTTCAACACTTAGTGTTTTATATTTGATTACTCATGATTCCTACATTATACTTTATGCCCATATATACATTGGTCATGTTTGTATATGCCAGGTACTTCATTCATGTATCTTTATTGTATTGTATATACTTATTATACATATATTATTTTATTCTACATGTAATATCTTTCATATGCTTTCCTCCCTCAAGTTTGATTGCATGCCTTCTATTATTATATATTTAACATAACTAGCACTTGCCCTATATTTTAACTTGATATTATTCTAACCCATTGATTTTTCATTTCTTGATATGTATTTTTTACCCTTTCCTTCTTTATTATTTATTATATTCCAAACACTTGTGCATATTTCTTGATGATGACAAAATATATATCAATACCTATCATACATGGAGTTGTAAGGGAAGTAGTAGGTTTTTTAGAATCTTCTTCTTCATCTTCTTTTTTTCACTCCTCTACCTACCTATTTTATATATATTTTTTAATTTGCACCCTTTTTCCTTCCTATTTACATTGTTTATTTCTTGTGCCCCTTGGCATAATTTTTTTACTTTTCTATAAATTTATTAAATGTAAAAATAATGGAAAAAATCAAAAATCAAAAATTACTTCATCAATGATACATATTATGCTTATATACCTTTTTTAGAGTATTTTCACATCCATGTTTTACACACATGCTTCTCATGGTATCTCTTGTAGTGAGTGGGACATGGGTTATAAAATTTATATATTTTTATGGACTATTAAATTTTATGCAACTACTCTCTTTCTCACACTCTAGGGGACATAATCACATTGATGGTATGCCCTACCTTAGGGGAGTCTATATACAATGGATTTTATATAGTGATATATTATTTATTTACATTTATCATATTCATCCATCTACATTGATTATAACAAAAAATTTTATTACTTACATATTATGTGTTACATGGATATATAAATTATGTTGTTGCATTGGTACATGGGTGCCTTAAATGTTACCTTGCTTACATTGTGATAAATTCTTGTCTATTTACTATGAATTGGTATCATTTCATATATGATTATATTATTACACATGTGACTCATTGTTATATTTTTCGATCTTAGAGGTGTTTTTCCTACATCAAGGCACACAATTTTATTTTAGCTAGGGTATCATACCCTTCCTTATCTCTTTGAGCTTGTGTGTGTGTAAAATTAAGCTTCATTATTATTATATTGCTCACATGGATATATGTTATCTATGTTCCTTGTGTTATTACATTTATGGGATCATATGCCCTATATACAAGTTTTACATGTCTCCACATTATGTTCATCATAATTGGTACATAGTTACATTTTATACACATTGGTATTCATGAATTATACACTACCAATAGTGGAATTATACCTCTAAGTTCCTCATAAGTTATTTCATTACCATATATTATGTTAACAAGGACATAATTTCTCTCTCTACCTTCTCCATACTATGGATATTTCTAATGTTATTTAGGGACATGATACCTACATATCTTCTCCTACGAGTTTCATTTTATTACATCTATATCTACCCTATTAATAGGGGCACTGTACCCATGATATCCTTAGGATATTTGTTTTTTATATCTTAAAATATATAGGATATTCTCTAATTTTTATGACCTATGAGGGTATCATACCCATATTTATTGTTTAGAGATTCATTGATGATATATATCTTTACCTTGAAAATGGACATCATACTAACACTTATTTCTGAGAGATTCATTTTCAATATCTATCTTTAATTTTCCTATGTGGTTGTCATACCCACACATATCTTTCCATGATATTTATTGATACATATTATCCTATATACAAAACTTCTCACACCCTTTTGTCTTGTGATTTTTACCCTATCTCCATATTAGGATATGACATTATCTTACATACACCTAGACACATAGTTGGTTTTCTAACACGACACATATGTTGTTATTTATTTATTTTGGTTTGAAATTTTTAATCTCTATTTTTATTACCATGAAAAATTATATTAAATTAAATATTTCCTCATCACAACTTAAAAGTACTCAAACTTTCAACTTTCCTAAAAAACAAGTGGTTACTTTTTCATTTTTCCATTCTATTCCTAGCAAAACAACTTTTGATTTTTATTGCATTTTGTATGCATGAAAATAAATGTAAGAATTCATGCATGCATGAATCTCCAATAGAATTCATGCATGCATGAAGCTCCAAAAAATTTCATGCATACCTATTTTTTGGTATAACCTACATGTATCCTTTCTACAGACATACATGCATGTTTTTTAAAATTAATCCAAAAATAAGCAAAATATTGAATTAGACCTTTAATGCCATAGTTTATTTTTTACCTCCAAAATTATTGGGATGATTTATAGCTAAAAATATGCTCCTTATTATAAATTTTAGGTTTTTTGAGTTTCATTTGGGGAAGGGGTTTTTCTATCCTTTTTCCTCTTCATTTCTAATTTTTGTCTTTCTTTCAGGTAAATTATGTTTTCCCATCCATGTTCTTCATAGTGATATCCATTTATTTCAGAATTTGTGATTCTTCTACTTTTTTCCAACGGAATATCTGATAGCACTTATTTATTATATTCTTTATTTTGATCACTCATTTCAACTGATGTGTGGTCCATATTAGCTCCCTTATACTATGTAGCTTTTTGTTTTCTCTTGATTTGAACCACTTGGAAACCATTTTAATCATAGATAGTGTTCTTATCCATTGGATTTAGACTTAGAGCCTATATATGTGTACATCAAATATCCAAGTGGCCATATTAAAAACATTTTTTACATCTAAAAGTAACATTTTCATAGTCTACTTTTTTGGTTCTTATTGATCCACCCCAAACTAAGGAAAAATCAATAAAGATCCCTTTTATAAAATTCAAAAGCACACAAATATGTGAACACGTTGATTTGAATCTATCCTAATTTAAGGAGTCTTGGTTAAAAAAAATTACCTATAGCATATCCAATATATTTTAGGGTTGGTAGGGTCTAAAAATGTGAAGACAAATTTGGTAGCCTCAACAAAATGGGAACATGAGAGAGGTTTTTAATCAAGGGGTTAAACTTTAAAAACCAAGGATTCTTGAAAAATCATGCTCCATTATGAAACCAAGGACATTTTTTAAAAATATCACCTCATTGTACCTGGTCTTCAAATAATGTAATGAGGAACCCTTGGGCACAAGGGAATATTTCCACTACTCTCGATATGATAGGAGCCCCTGGTTGGCTTATCCACTCATGTAGGTTAGTCAAAGTAGGAAAAAATCCTTTAAACATATATATTAATCCTCATTATCTAGGAAAATTATGAGGGGTGTAGTTGATTCATCAACAATAAAGCCTTACTTAATAGAAGTAAGGATAACATTACATGATTCATGATATTTTATAATATCTACCACATGTCCTTATTTTCATATTTCTTTATTCCTCATGTTTTTCATTCAAGAATTATTCAAAATAAACTCTTTTAACAAGGTTTTTTTTTTATTCTTTTCATCACTAGATCTCATGCTTGCACTTTAGGAGGTTTTCTTGGGTTATTTTTCTAGGTAATCCTCCTACAGTGTCTTTGAATCTCCTTCTTTTCTCTTGCATGCATTCTCATAAATAGACTCATGAATTCTTACTAGTGGATCCTCCTTCAATAGGGAAGAGACCTATCTATAAATATTTCATGTATTTTTGGATTTTGATCTTGAGGATTTCCCCATCTCTTCCCCCACATCTCTATCCTAAGCTCCTTGAAAATTTAATATCTATAAATGGTACAAATTTTTTAGAATTAATTCCATTGATCTTTTACACATGTTATTATATCTCACTGAATTAGGGAATGTTTATTACTCTTTCACTTTCTTAGTTTTATAATAACATGATATTATATTTACTACATGGTTATATATGGAATATTATTTCTCATATTACCATTAAAATAGTATATGTTATTGCTCCCATCTCCTCCAATATTTCACCCTCATATGAGGATAAACACATATTGATATTTATATAATATTATCTATATACATGGTTATATATGGATATATTATGTTTCCATATCTCCTATAGAGGGGCATGAAATTTTCTTTCTTCATCATATCATCCTCATAGTAATATGTTCACACCTATTTATCTTTAAAAGATGCTATCTATATAAATATTTTAACATCAATGTACTACCTACCAATCTTCTCACCTATGAGTGAATCATGTGCCATGCCCTAAATATAGATACTCATAGTATCTAGAGTTATATATTTCCATTAATATTTACATGATGATATCTATTTTATATAGTTACACATAGACATATTGCTTGTTTATCTTACTATTGATATTTACATAATGACATTTTACAATTGTTACATACATGTGTTTTTACTTATTTGAAACCATTTTTAAAATTTTAGATATATATAATTATAACACATGTTGATTTTAACTTTATCTTTTGAGATGATAACAACAAAAAGTTTTACAATCCCTTGCCTAAAAGGGGACATTTATTCATATATTTTTCAGCGTTGAGCAAAAGTATTGAAAAACTAATATTGATAAAACAAGGTTTGAGTGAAATGAGAACACCATAAAAGATTCCATTTTTACTTCCTTGATCAAAAAGTGGATTGGATTTCAAAATCTATCAAAATTTTCTCAAAAAAATAGTGTTTTGTTTTGTTTTGTTTCTTAGGAGCAATGGTAAAACTATTCCACAAGTGTATTCCTTCTTATGATCCACTTTCAATTTATGTTTTTCACATTACTACATTTTCACATTGATTTAAATTTGACTACTTATTACAATTTTCCATTATTTTCAAGTATGTCTACATTTTACTATACAAAAAGTAAAAGTTTGTATGGACACATGTACAAAGCTTCACCCTTCTCTCCTCAGGTAAGTAAAGTTACATGCCTAAATTATGTGTTATTTTACTTTGACACATGCATAAAATAACTCGCATATGCATATAAAACTAGGGGCTTTATGTAGACACCTAATTTTGGTATAAAACTTGTTATTATAAAAACATTTATGTTTTTTTATGCATATGGATCATTAGTCCAAATTAGGGGCTCATTGGTGTTTGTTTGTGTGTTTTCTTATCTCTTCTTTTTTATGCAATCTCGTAGTCTTCTATTATTAATTTAATATTTGTATTTTATTCAATTTTTTCCTATATGCATGTTTATTTGTTTTCCTTTGTTTTCCACTATTTATTCCTCTAGGATGGATTCATCTATTCTCTAAATCTTCCCTAGGATAATTTAGAAAATTTAGTGAACCCTAAAAATATTTCACTTTTATTTATGTGATCCATTCTTCCATTTATTATGTATTTTTTATGTTTGGATCCATTTATGTTACTTATTTCCTTTTTATTTTTCCAGCTTACATGCCAATAGATATTTAATTCAAATTTGAGATATATATATATATATATATATATATATATATATATATATATATATATATATATATATATATATATATCATCACAACATTTTAAGGAGAGATATAAAAGAGATATATTTACTCATCATAAGGAAACTCAAGTATATGAACACTACCAATATTTGTTTTTCATCTTAAAGGATTGCATTGAAAGTTCAATCACATCTTGTACCAAATAAAGATAGGCGATAGTGCATGTCCTCACTTAATTTATCCATTCACACTATACAAAAAGTAAATGGAATCTAATTATAGCATGCAAGATACATAGTTGATATTCCATTGAGGTTGAATAACCCATCTACTTCTTTAGTTCATATTTTCAAGTGTTTTGTGGCTAATTAGGTCAAGAAGAGAAAGAACATTAAATCAAACATTTTTGCTCACCAATTTTGAGAAGATTCATCAATAACCCAAAAATCCATAACCCAAAAATGTCCATGGTACACTTTCATTAACCAATAACATATTCATTGGTTACATAGGCATATAACTAAATCTATCTTGAGAAGATTCATCAATCAGGCTGTGGGTGCCAAATTTGTTCCCGAAGAGTGAGTAGTCTATATTACACTTAGATTTCATAAATTCCTTTAGACTAGGGTTGTACTTTAATAATTTCATAAATTTGTTAAGGTGTGACTATTCCATCTCTTTTTAATTTCATATTGGCCAATACTTTTTAAATAAACTTAAATTACATGTTTTTACTATTCTTAACTAATAGATTATGTATGATTTAATATTTTAGACTCTTACTTTGTAGATATATCTTTTGAATCTAGTTTTACCATTCTAATAGTGTTATTATACCCTAGTTTCACATTTTGGTAATATAGGAAAAATTAAATGATAGAGGAAAATATTAGTATGAAATAAAAAAAATACTAAATAGGCCACATAGCAAAGGAAAAACTCAAGGTTCCCAACCTAAAGGTTTTTTTTAATGAAAAATACAATATATAAACCCCCATAAAAAATAGACTATAAAATGGGGTGATAACCAAAGGAGCACGAATCAAAACACAGACAAATGTTGTTACAAAAAAAAAATTAAATGAGGCACATGAAACTAATTTGATACAATAAACAAATGAGGATGACCACTTATTTCATCCTATGGATAGAGGTAATAAAATAATGGATTTTATTATTCAATCCAAAATCTCATTCTCCCAAATACACCTATTGAGTTAGGTGCAATGAGAAAGCTCAAGGAATAATTGGGGGAATTTCATTCTCTCATTTTAGGATTGTTGTTGAGATAATCTAGGGCACAAGATGTAGGTATTGGGATCCATTAAATAACCTTCTTGGAATAGATCTCCAAGAGATGCAATGCTACCACTAGATATTTGATTCATGTTTCCCACTTGATATAAAGCCTCTTCACACTAATTAATATAATTTAATGAGATTATCCCCTTAAAATTCACTTCATAGTTTCTAAAATAAGGGAAATATTACTTGAAAATAAATAAACATCAAAATGGAAAGAGGGTAAGGCATAAAAGGGGGATCCCTATATCAAACAACAACATCAATGCTTGACAACCAAGGATGTGCTCGACTATAGTTTTACCATTGTATGTCGAGTTTTATGAGATCTCAACTGTAGATACACAAGGAATGGAGTCAAAGGAAAGTGATGAATGATTAATTCCTAGAATTATTTATATAAATAAACACATAAGAGCTCTATTGTGAATCACACACAGGACTATAATGGTTTTGATAAAGTGGAAATATGTCAAAAAACAAAGTGGAATAGCTCAAAGCTCACTATAATTAAGGCATAAAAATACAAAAAATAGATGCTTCAGTTATTTAACATTAACATTTCTCATTAAAATAACTAAGTTTTGGAAGACGTTCATGAAATGAAAACTCTATAAGCAGAAAGAAAAAACTTGCATTAATCTTCAAAATTGTTCAATTATAAAAAGTGTCTACAACAAGTGTTTCACAACAAAATATATAAAAGAGAAATGGGGCCTACATCTTAGTAGCATGAGATCCCACTCTCAACCATCATGTCTAGAAATAGTTAAAACAAATCATTCAGATGAGACCACCCAAAACTTATAAATTAAAGAAGAGAATGGATGTTGACATGTTGACACAAAGTTAATTCAGGTCCATAAAGTGGAAATATTTCAAAAAAAAACTAGAATATCTCAAATCTCATTATAATTAATGCGTACAAATATAGAAAACACGTGCTTAAATTCTTTAACACTAACATTTCTCATTAAACCAACAAAGTTTTAGAAGACATTCATGAAATGAAAACTCTATAAGTAGGAAGACAAAACTTGCATTAATCTTCAAAATTGTTCAATTAAAAAAAGTTTCAACCTATAAAAAGTGTTGCACACCAAAATATATAAAAGAGATATGGGACTTACATCTTAGTAGCATGAGATCCCACTCTCGACCATCATGTCCAAAAATAGTTAAAACAAATCATTCAGATGAGACCACCCAAAACTAATAAAGCAAATAAGAGAATGTATGTTGACATGTCACAAAGTTAATTTAGGTCCATAAATATAATTACATATATCTCAGTGGTGGTCCACTTCCTAGTTTTTGTTGAGCTCCTTATCAAGCTTACAATAATTAGTCTACAAAATTATCCTCTCATTCGAGCTTTTGTAGATTGATAGGTGGCTCTCAAAATAACACTTATAGCTTATTTATCAACCTATTCTAATCTTAATATGAGCTTCCAATGAGACTTTCACATCATTGACCTAGATAATGTTAGATGTGGACTAGGTGGTAAGTTCCAAGATAGCCTTTAACCTGGCCTTCTTGTATTTTCCACCTTTCTGCTCATGTCTTCATTAAAATGTACCAAGTGGAATATAAATTTGTCTAGGCCAAACAAAATGACATTCAAGTGAAATATAATAGTGATGCTAACTTCCTTGAAGTATGAAAGGATATAGTCCTTGCTTTTCTCCAAGAACCCAGTGGTGGTTTAGGGTTTTCTCAACTAGTCTTCAATAGAGGTTCTCATGCTTTAGAGAAGGTATGATATAAATTTAGGTCTATGAGGGGAATAAAATTAAATTTTTGGAACATCCCCTTGTTTATGATGGTAAATACCTTCTTACACCTATTTTCCATGTGAATGATTCCATCTAGGTAGGATTTTTCTTGTTGGAGAAGATATTATCTCTTGGAAATATCTCTAGTCACTTCCTTAAGGATCATGAACAACTATGTAAGTGGTGCCTCCACTTTTCCAATAAGATGTGTGCAGAAGATACTCCTTACTTGGGACTCAAGATTCCTAATCTGCTCCTTAAGATATTCCATTAACTTCTTAGAGACATCATTAGTGTCCCAAAGTATTGGAATTAGGTCTTCCATTACCTTATCTTCTCTAGTAGTAGTCTTACCTTTGGTGAGGAAGAAAATATCTTGTTCAATCCTCCACACCATAGGATTACCTTCCAGAGTGATGGTCTATATGAATACCATTTTCATCCTCCCTCAATCTTGATCAAATTATAGTTAGATGTTTGTGTCCCCATGGTAGACCATCTCAGGTCCTTGTGCACCTGAATATCTGATGGCGCCAATCCATCCCTACCTATCTATGATTATAAAGGTGGTGGAAGATGATATAGGATGGGTCGTGGAAGCTAAATTAGAAGGTGGATACATGGATGGAGGAATAAATAATGGATGGGATAGAAGATGGAGGGGGAATTATAAATAAAGAGTGATGGGGTGACATGGGTTCAAAGGGAAGAACCACAAAAGAGGAAGCCCAAGGGAGCTTGTGAGACCACCATTGATCTAGGGTCATAGATACTTTAGGGTTACTACCTCTTAGGAGCTGAGTATTCAAGATAAATGAGGATTTTTTGGGTTAAATTCAAATCATTGTGGCACCATAGTGATGGATAGATGGTCTAAGTAGGAGTTGTATATGCTGCATGGGGATGCACATGTTTCTTGGAATAAATTACTATTTTTTTATTTTTTAGCCTCTTGATTGGGTCTATCTATGATGTAGATACTAAAGCAAGATCAGTAGAAGTAGTCCCATATGAAGCATGTGGGGGTTGAGTGACTATTGTTAGGCCTAGTGATGTGGTATGAGTAGAAATATCTATGAAAACAAGATCACTAAAAGTTATGGGAGCCTCTAAAGAAGCTATAATACCTAGAAGGACTATTGTTGTAGTGGAATTATACTTGTTAAGGCCATCAATAATATGGGAGCACACAAAATTTGAGATATGTCCATGGCTAACCTAACCTAAGGGTTACAGTTGAGGTTTAGAGAGGGTGTAAAGCATGATAATGGGTTTAATTAAGGAAATAATTGGGCTATAAGATTAAATAAGGTAAATTAGATACTATGTATGTTAAACATGGTTAAATCTAAAGAAACAAAAGGGAACTAAGCATGTGTCATCACATGAGCAAGGTGAGGGATAACATGGGTGGGCCAAGTTGGGATGAAGTAACCTATGGGAGTTTGAGTATTTTCTTAAGAGTACCACCATTTTGGGTGGATGCCTTTGGGAAACATACAAATTAATCCCTAATTAGGCTAGACTTAGGACTGCTATCAAAGTGAATAACATCGGTGACTTGGGCTTTAATTACATGGGGAGGTGTGGAGGTGTAGTTGATGTAGAGTCTAGTGTATTGAAAGAATCTTGGACTCCCTATAGTATCTGCTTAGAGAGTCTTTATGTAGTCTTTGGGGCCTTCATGGTTGATTGAATGGGCACTTGCATTAGATAAATTGTTATCTCATCAAGAATAGGTTGAACTGGAGCTTGAGCCTTTAGAGGATGGGAAAACTCAATCTTTGTGACTATCTCCATGTTATTAGTAGTTTTTAGGTGGATTGCATCATTAGGGTGGCCCTCATAGTGATAAGTAATGTTGAACCTTTTCTCCACGTAGAATCATATTGTGCCCTTAAGGTCCCACTACTTATTATCTACTTTACCTAAATTATAAGATTTCTTGTGTTGTGTTATAGCTTACAATGCATACACATTTATGTATTCATGGTTCTCTATGATAATGGGGAATGGTGGATACACCTATTTTTTGTCAAGTCAGTGATTGGTTATTACATGGACAAGATAGAAGGTGATCTCCTACTCCGTGAGGTAGTTTGGGATCATGTATGATAACAAGAGAAGATCCCTATAAATACCTTACACTCTAATTATAGTATTATATTTATAGTACTAACAAGTGCCAATGGGATGTAGTGAAGCCTTGATCTCATCTAAGAGCCTAGGCATGGGACTCTCATTAATTACATGACACATAATGGGATATAATTACTCACTTATATCTCAAATGTGATTAAAGTAATGATAGATTTAGAGTTTGTAGAATGCTACATGCACTATGAATCCCATTGGCACCAAGTGAGGAAACACTAAGCTCTATAAGTATAAGGTGGCACAAAAAAAATTCACTATGTATGACATCATTTAAAAATTACCTCTTGTGTGAATTCCATTCACCTACTTGGTGAAGTTGAATGTGATGAGGATCCCCAAATATAGGACCTCATATCCTTTCATGATGATGCTAAGAAGGGGGAAAAAAATTTGTTAGTGTACACCACATCACTTACCCATACAATAAATCTAGAAAAATCATGCCCATACACAACTTCTCTGAAGGTTTTAATTTTCTATGCATTGATGTTTGCCTTGTTGACCTAGGTGTATTGGTCTTCAGCCTAGTCTTTGAAGGCCTCATAGATGTTATGATTTTTTTTCTATGAATCCATGACCTCCTTATCATAGGTGACAATATGATCTAGGAGGTTTTAATAGTTTTTTAACATTGGCCTAGAGATGTCTACAATTTTGAAACAAGTGCCTGGCAATATCACAATATCCTAGCTACATATAGAAGAGAGAAACATGTTGCCAAAGAGGTCAACACATGGGAATATTTAAAATTTGGTCATGAATTTATGTATTCCCAAAGCTCAAATGGTTTTTATATCATTTACATATCAATGTCATTATCTAAGCTTATATTTTGAATATCCTCAATTATTTTAAATATTTCATTGAAATGCTTAAATTAGGTGACATCTTGTAGAAAATTAGTGTCTCAAAACTTTAGTTCTATTCTAGGATTTAAGGATGAGGTATCCATTGCTAAATTTTGTTAAATTAGAACACAAAATTCTTTAGCAAAGGGGATTCTCTAGGATTTAGACTTAATTTGAGGTAAGGGGCTCTAAATTACTTGGAAGCATAGAACATGTAATGGTAAATTAGATCTCGATAAGACCTACTAGAATTATAAGGTTTTTTAAATAGTAATAGATTTGGTGGGATCACATTATGTGGATTAAAATCCAAGTTTATGGAATGAGTACAAGTTATCTACATTTCTAAATTTGGCATCAATTTGAATTTTTAAACATAATCCCATTTATATTTGATTGATGATGATGGGATCCCTCTAGCTATTGGATCATAATCTCCTATAGTTGAGTCAATAAAATCAAAGAGCATGGTAGGAACACATCTGTACTTATCACTTATATCACTATTAAATTCCCAAGGTTGGTTATGTGTCACTCTTCAATTTGTGGGCTCTCTAAGTATAATGTTGATTAGGCCGAATGGGTAACTCTGTGTGTTGACAACTTTATGTACTAGAGTTGGTAGCCTAGATGTACTATGTAAATGTGGAATTTTATTATTGTATCATGGATACCAATTCATATTTAGTTCTAAATATTTTTAGGCATTCTGAGACCTCCCAAAATCTAAGTTTAAGAAGTGCATGTGGCACTTTTCTACTCATTCAGGCCTCCTAGGGTTCTGACAGGTTTGATGCCTTTAGGAACACTAGGTACACATGGCACCTTATCATGACATCAATATTTTGATGCTATAAAAAAATTATAAGTATTAATTCCCCTAAAATATCACCTCTTAAATAAATAAATATCTGCCTATTCACTAGAAAGGCTCTGGGAAAATGCCAATAGAGACTCTGAGAATGATACTCTAGGAAAGAATGCACATGGATTCTATATTGTAAATAGTTATCATACCAAAAAAAAGTATTAAAACACTTAATAAATGAAATGGGACTCATTCTATTAATTGTGAATGGTTGGGAAAGATCATTTATGCATGAACAAATAGGCTATTATCATAGCTGTAGAAAATATCAAGAATTTGGCTGGGCTTGATAGGGGTCAAGAAATTTTAAATTATATTATTGTAGATTTCCCATTTTCTTCAGTGAAAAGGGACGTGTTGGACACAACAAATGGACACTACACAAGGAAAACACTACCCTAGTGTTTACATCAGACTTTGAGCCTCCATTATTGAACTAAGGGATAAGAAGTTGAAACTCCTTTGGGAAAAATTATAAAAGAAGAAAGCTTTCAAGTCTACTTTATCAAATGACATACTAGGCTCTCATTTATTCAATAGGTTACTTACAATGAAGAGTGATTTATCATCTTATTTTTTCCATTTAAATCCTTTGGGCAAGCCTATATACATCTTAGGTACTCACAACTTTGAAAGGTGATTATACTACATGACTTGACTAAGGAAGGAAAGACTAAAGCATTACTTTGATACTAGTCACATGTCTATATCCCCGACAAAGATGCATTTGGTCCCACTTCAGGCCTTGCTTCTTTTCTATACAAGTGGGAAAGCCTATGATGAAGGTTTCCCAAAATTTTGGGAGCACTCACACATAGGTAAATATGAAAAATACATTGTAAAGGCTAGATAAAGCTTTGAACAAAGGTAACAATTGTATATTAAAAATATTTCCAAAGTTTTCATGTTTATAAATCTTTTATGGGAAGTTACAATGAGACCAACTAATTTACAGGTTCTTCCTATAAGATAACTAACTTACTAAATTATTTACTAACTTTTTTATTAACCTACTAACATAACAAAGTAAACAAATAAAGATAATTTGGATCATATGATGCAATGAACTCCCCCTTGATCCAAAGGGGTATAAAAGATGAAAGAACTAGAAAAATGACTCTGAAGTCAGCAAAGAAAAGCTAAAACAATTACAATTAGTGTATTGTACATCCTAGTACTAACCAAAATTGATGTTGTTCCATACAAAATCCCATCATGCGAGGTGTGGCATAAAAGGTTGATGAAAATGATGAAGGCCTACTCATCCTTTATGATCATTGTACTATACTGTGTAAAACATGATCAAGGCCTATCTAATTACATCAATCCACATAAGGATTCACCTAGAAGACCATCAAAGTGACTAACCTATACTATGTATGGCACATCTCATTGATGTCCAACAAATGTTGATGACCTTTACTCAATATTACTAGTGTTAACAACCCCTATCAAATTATACTATCACTGATGGTCAATCAAAGACCTATCAATACTATATATTTTCTCCTATTAGACAAGAGGTGAGAAGCTATTCAATGAGATAAATAATATCAAACAATCATGTCTGATCCATGTCATGAATATCAAAGATAGAAAGCCAAAATTAGAACTAAAATAAGCATACTACTACTACTACCAAATTTTTTATTCAATCATTTGACCAAAACTCTAAGAAAATAGAGAAGGTAAATCATCCTCCAACCTCTAGTTTTACACTTATACTTTTTCAATCACAAGAATTTTGATGGACAAGTAAAATATGAGATGGTCACTAATAACACAAGCATGAGGTGACATTATGCAAATTTGCATTATGAAGTTCTCAATTTATACCAAAAATACACCTTTATCTATCATTTTTAAAACATTTATTTCAAAAATAATATAAGGAAGCTTAAAAACATAAAATTGACCATTTTGATGTGTTTGAAACATCCAAAAACCTATAAATCAATTGGTCACATGACCAACTTTAAACAAGATAGCGACTAGACAAAAAAGTCATAAATGGTGTTGCAAGTGTCAAAAACTATGGAACTTACACCTATATATCTCCAAGTAAAAAATTGAATATTCTAAAAATATTCCTTCTAAATTGGATTTTTTTTAAAGTTCAACCAAAATATATTTGAGTGATTTTGAACCTTCAACCTCCCCACTTGCATGTGTCTTCAAAAGCTTCACTATCCAACTCTCCATCAATTAGTTTTCAAATATAAAGGGAAAATATTCCATTTGAATTGTACTTTCTTGATTTTTCACAAAATAAAAAAATATATATGCATGTGAATTTAATTCACTCAACTTTTCCTAGTATGTGAAAACTATGCCTTTCCCTCAATTATGGGGCCCACATAAACATTAAAAGATAAAGATAAAAGAAAATGTTTAAAGTTTTATTGTGTTATACTTTGTTGGGCACACCATTTAGTACTACATCATGCCATGGGATGTTATAAGAACCACACTATTACTATTGCAAACTACATCTATGCTAACAAATCCATAAAAATACACAACATATTGGTGGAGGTTATATAACGCAATGCAAATACGATGGTTGGACAAAGTTAAGCTTGGTAATAGTAAACATAAAACACCCAAATAAAAATTTGAATATATGAGATGCCATTACTACATCTATGGATCACATAGCTTCATGGATAGGTCTAAAAATTTATTTATTACTTAAATTGGGCTTTCAAATCCATACCAGACAATAAAATAAAGCTTTAAATTGAATTTCGAAGCATACATCTACATAAAAATGTGATTACTACTCCCTGAGGCTTTTTAAAGTCATACAACTCAAAAACTAGGGTTTATGAGAAAATAAGGGTGTACAATATGGTGTTTTAGGCATGTAGATCAATTTTTAGGATTTCAAACTAAGTATGGTCTATGTCAAATGACTCTATGACTAATTTTTTCATGATAGGCCTTTTAATGGATAAATGATTTAAGATTTTTAGGAATATTGGAGTCTTATTCCTAATTTAGTTAAGGGTCTAGAATAATAAATCAGTAAATAATATTACAATAATTACAATATTGATTTGTGAAATTTATTGTGTCTTTTAAACCTTTCGAAAAATAGTAATAAATAAGGAAAAATGAAACTTAGCTTAAAACTAGATTAAGACTGATAGATTTTGCCAAGATCTCTGAATAGTAGCCATGTGATAAATGTCAAATTCCTATAGAGGCAGAATGAGAGATCTAAAAACAAGAAATTTTCACAAAGGAAATGTTTGCATTAGCCACTTTAGGCAAAAATAAAGTACATATAGGGTGAGATTAGGTCATCAAAAAGGTAAAATCCTAACTCAGAGTTAAAAACCACTTAAAGTTAAATGACCCCTAATGACTCAATTAACTAACCTAAGTAAGCTACAAAAGATGTGTAGATAAAACCACTAGATGATAAAAAGCCTACACTGACACCCCCCCTGAAGTATAGCTTAGGTGGGTAGAAAAATTGGGTCTCGATAATGAAGCCTAATGAGGTACCCAAGTACAATGCAACTCCCATAAATGAGGGTAAAGGAGAAAAATTGTAGGAAAAAAACTCCTCCCCAAAAAGAGATCAAAGAAGTGAAAAGGACTAAAAAGCTCCACTAAGGTCTACAATTGACTTTAGCCATCTGGTGTCCCCCAGAGGAATGCTCAAAAGTGACTATGAATTAGATGTAGATGTAGTGAAGAGTGAATTACCCTAGAATAATGATTTTGTCCACCAAGTGCCTAATGGATCTTCAACCAAGGTGTAATTCTTATGAAAGGAATGATCCACATACTATGAGGTAGGTGGCCCAACTGCTCTATGCCAAGGTGGTGCAATAGAAGCAAAGGTGAAAAAGGTATGTGGAATCCTCTATAACTATGGAATAGACTACCTAATTTCTGATGTGTCCTATATTAGTAGATCATTACCCTATAATGTCAGAATTAGACTAGAGGTAGGTGGGTCAAGAACTAACTCTTGAATATCTAGAAGGTGACATGGAGATGGTGGAGGTGTATCCACTTCACTATTGTAGTCATATTTAGAAGAAGAGTTGTCAATATCAGAAAGAAGCTCATGCTCAAAAGTGTCAATAGGTACAGGTGAGTCTGAAGAAGAATCTGAAGGAGAGTCAGGAGTAATGTGTGAGAAGTTATATAGCTGAGTTTGATGATTGACTATTCTCGCAGCCAAAATAGTATCTCTATGTAAATCCTTAATGTATATTGAATTTGGAGTGAATTCAAATTTCATGCCCAAACCAAGGTGAGTGATTTGGTAGACTAACAGGAGATCAGTTGAGACTGAGGGCACACTTGAACATTATTGAATATTCCACCACTCACTTCAATATACCCTCTCTTGAGAACCTTTTTAGAAGTGTTGTCACCCAATTGTATAGAAGACATGTCACATGGTTCCAAAGAACTAAACTCAATCTGTGAAGAGGCCATGTGATGTGAAGCACCAAAATCAATATCCCATGTAAGAGGAGTTGAAGGCACAATTGTAACTAAGGATTTGCCCTTATGTTTCCCCTTGTTATTCTCTTTTGCCTTTTCTTTGCCAGATTTGTTTGCCTTAGTGGATTCATGGGTTGATGAAGATGTTTTGATAGAATCTGAAACACCTATGTTGTTCTGAATAAGAAGGCTAGTAAGGTGGTCAATTTTTTCTTCAAACATTTACTCTCATCATGCTTACCTGAGCAATTCCCACATTTGATCCAATATTTCTTAGGCTTATGACTGGAAGAAGAGGTCACATTGTTTGATTTGGAGGTGGAAATATTTTCAACCTTCTCAACATTTTTCTTGCTCTACTTTCTCTCTCTACTGTTAGGAGCCTTATCTTTCTCACCAAGCAATGCATGAGATTTAGATGACTTCACTGTGCCCATCTGTATCAATTTATCTTACTCTTGAATCAGGTTGACAATAAAGGTATCTAAAGAAGGCATCTTCCATGTGGTGTTAAGAGCACTCTTAGTGGCATGAAAAGTGGACACAAATACAGAATATTCAAGACCCATTTTAGAGAGTATTGAAAAAACAAGTTATTCATCCTTATTATCAATTCCACATGCTTTCAACTGAAATCTTAAAGGTTTGAACGTGGTGAAAAATATTGAAGAGTGTCAAAGTCATCTGGGCTCAATCTGATGAGCTCATTTTCCATCTCATGTCCTCTCATCACATCATATACTCCAAAGAGCTTGGACAGTGTGGTCCACACTTTAATAGGTGTTTTGGTAGATTCAATGTGAAAGAGTATATTTAGAGATATTGAGAGACATAGTAGTCCACGAACTTTGTCATAATGATTAAACCATTTTATTTTTGCTTTAGCATCAATAGGTTCAGTCTCAGTGCTCATTATAATTTGATGGTAACCCTTGGATTGTAAAATGATTTCCATTCTAGGTTTCCATTCATGATAATTAAATGGTGTAAGTGGACTAATAGAGAGTGAATCCATAGTGCAAAAGTAAATATTACTATAGTAAGTAAAGAAGTGATGCAAAAAAAGAAAGATTGAATGCATAATAAACACACAAGTACCCCCTTAGAACTATCAGGAAATGACCCCCCCTAAATGTCTCAAATACAAGCACACTCATATAGATGTTGGATTCAACCAAAAATGCATCTTGAGTAGTAGGTGCATAAGTACAAGGAACTAGAGGAATGTCAGATACAACCAATAATGGATTCAAGAGTGTACAAAAAATGTAAATTTTTTTATAGCTATGGAAGACCCAATGATAGGTCCAATTTGTAAAGCATAAAAAACAAGTACTTTTAAAGAAAATGGCACTCAAAAAGGAATTACCAGTCAAAATTTATGGCACTTAAAAGTTTATACTTCAACATATTCCTAGACCCTTTCCAAAAATGGAAAGTTTTTTCCACACTTGTGTTTTTTCACCAAAAATCCAAAAAAAATCTTCATTACCTTTCACTTGAAATTTGACGACATTTAGAATGTCACGTGCATACTTGCTCGAGTTTCTAAACAACTTCAGCTTCATGGTCTCAAACTACTTCAACTTATAAAAAGTTATAAGCAGTTGACCCTAGAAAACTTGATTACTTCTTCCCAATGTATTTTGAGTTCTTCAAGCAGCATGACTTACTACTTATAAGGCAAGTAATGAGTAATAAGTAGTTGACATTAAAAAACTTGAATGGGTCTTCTTGGTGTATTTCAGGCTCTTCAACCTACACAACTTCAATGCTTCAAACAACTTTAGCTTA
Source organism: Torreya grandis (assembly GCA_037957365.1). NCBI lineage: Eukaryota > Viridiplantae > Streptophyta > Pinopsida > Cupressales > Taxaceae > Torreya > Torreya grandis. Next base: position 851,444 of record JARHVA010000260.1, read on the forward strand.
TAAAACAAGTAATGAGTAATTGACCTTGGAAAATATGAATGGTTCTAGTGAGCAAGTAATTAGGGTTGAGAAACCTAATTACTTATAAGTTGTCACCCTAGAGAAGCTCGATTACTTACAAGTAGAAGAACTTGAGAAACTTGATTTGGTCTCTAAGTAAGTGGTCAAGTAGTCAGAGTTGAGAAACCTAATTACTTATAATTTTTCACCCTAAAGAAGTCTGATTACTTCCAAGTAAAATCACTTGAGAAACCTAAATTTGTTATCGAGCAAGTAAAAGCACTTTGGAAACCTGATTTGGTCAACAAGAAAGTAGAAGCACTTTAGAAACCTAATTTGGTCAGAAAGCAAGTAGAACTTTGAAAACCTAATTTGGTCTACAGAGAGTAAATCAAGGTTTGCATGATGGATTACTTTAGCCATATAGATTTTTGATATGAGGCCTTCTAACATGAGTTTCAAGGTATTTTTCAAAAAATGCCTCCAAGGTCAAAAATGATGGTCGTACAAAATGAAAAAATAACAAGATGAATGCAAGAGGATCTTATGAAAGGAGAAAAATGCATAAATATATCAAGAAAACTCTAGTGCCATGATATATTTTGTTAAGATTTCTAAAAAGTAGTCACGTGATAAATGTCAAATTCCTGTAGAGGCAGAATGAGAGCTCTAAAAACAAGAAAATTTCACAAAGGAAATGTTTGCATTAGCCACTTTAGGCAAAAATAAAGTACATATAAGGTGAGATTAGGTCATCAAAAATGTAAAACCCTAAATCCTAATTAGAACCCACTTAAAGGTAAATGACCCCTAATGACTTAATTAACTAACCTAAGTAAGCTAAGATGTGTAGATAAAACCATTAGGTGGAAAAAAGACTACACTGACAGAGACAACTAAGATAGAGGCTAAAACTAGATGTGTAGGACTAGGACAATGTCATAAATAAGAACTTAGATTTTATTCAATGAAAGTATAGGAGTGCCAAAAATAGGACACTTCAAGTTCTGGTGCTATAGTCCACTCCTACCATTATTGTCCAAACTAGTCATAAAGATCTATGTTTTTTAGGTTTTGTTTGTTGTCCCTATATGAGTTTGCCTATGAAATACTAAGTGTTAAATGTTGATATATCTCCATGTATAGTTGATTTAATCTTTAAACCCTAGACCTTCATTATTCTTAAATAAAACTTGAGAAAGGGGGGGTAGTGTGTATAAGATGCATTGAACGTGTATCCATGCCCCTTGTGTGGGCATGTGACCTACATACCAATACTCCAAAGAGGGATCAATCTATATGTAGTTATCCCACTTGTTGTGATTTGTACAATAGTGTAATGAGGATGTAAAAATGCCAAATTAAGAGTGTTTGAGGTGGCTAGGGACTGGTGTGAGGGTTTGAATATGTTTGCAATTATATTATGTGAATGTATGCAGATAACTTGATTGCTTTGTAAGAGATATCACCCCCTTTTTAAATGACCTTTTGATGGAATTTTATAGGGAACTATTGATCATGGGTTTGATCTATTTGTGTTAGGTTGAGATGATGAAAAATAAGAATCAAATGGAAATGACCATTTGGGATTGAAAATTGATTATATAGGAGTGCTAAAAATGAGACACCCTAGGGTCTGACACTATTGTCTAGGTATGACACTCCTATCCTACAGGCTTGGGGCTTAGGAGGATAGAATTGGCCTATGAAATAGAGTGTAGTTAAGCTTGATGATCATATAGAAGGCTATGGATGACTAGGAATAAGCAAAAAAGTGTCTATAAATGTCATGAGAGCACGCAAAAAGGTCATATGGATTGGGTGTCAAAAGCCACACTCAAGCTACCAATTTATAAATTTTATATGACTACATTTTCCCCCCTTTATTCTAGTGATGTAGCAAAGCAAAATAATAAGGTAAAAGAAAAGTAGAAATCATACATGAACTTACCTACAAGGGTGAAGCCCATGAAACTATGTGATGTTGAGTGTGCATAGAGATATCACATCATGAAGTGTAAATCTGCAAGAGAAAAATAAAGAGTAGATTAGTTCTTATTAGATACACTATATCTAAAATAGGAACATACAAAAGATGGATAAGAGAGAGAGGAAGAGAAAGGAATGAATACACCTCACTAGGTATGTGGACCAACACAAAACTTTTTATGTTATTGATTGATGCTAAATATGTGTTGTACCAAAAGTAGTATCATGAATGGAGCTGAGTGCTCAATTCCTAAAGAGTGGCTCAAGAATACAAAGGCTAGACCTTTGGCTCCATCATTTCCCACTAAGTGAATCTATAAACTGATATCAGTATGAATGTGTGTCATATGATATGGATTTGGAAGCCCATAAATTCTTTGAAATCTAACAATGTGGTGTGGATAGTTGAATGTGTACTGAAACTAGGCCAATCTTGGCCACTCTGAAAGGTGTATATTAGGCTTGTATGAAAGCCACTCTAAAACTAGGAACTAGGCTTATGTGGAAGCCACTCAAGAATGATTCCAACCACATGTAGATGGAATAAGGAATGAAAATATAGAGAATACTTAGGTAATATACTAAACTTGAGAATAAAATAAATCCAAAGTGCCATACACATTACCCCCAATCACTTGTGTCTATAACATGGATTTTGATCTGTAAGTTGTATCAACTACCCTATCTAAAATTGGAAGTGAGAGCCATCATTCCATGCATGATTCCCCCTATATCTATATTTTCTAATAAAAACTATACTAAAATAGTTGATTTTGAACTTAACTTACCTTTCTACCTATTTCTAGAAAATCTAGGTTCTTTACTATTTGGACAGGAGCATCGAAAATAAGACACCCTATTATCTGGCACTATTATCCAAGTTCAACACTCTTGTTCTTTGTTTAATATTATCACTATTATATAATCATCACTATTTTTTTGGTCTATTATTCTTGGTTTGATCTCTGATTATTGTTTTGAGTGTTTTAAAAACTGATTTTTGATCAATAAGAGGCTCTGATCTCTATGACAATACCCCTATTTGTTACCCCTCTTCTGAGGGTTGGATTGAAGACCCTAAAATGACTAACTTTAGAAGAAAGAGCCTTGCTAGTGTGTTATGCTATGAAATACATGATATTTCAATGATAATCAAAAATATGTCTCAAGATATAGCATAGTTTGTATTGGAGATTGTTAGATCAATAGGGGTATGCCTAGATAGATGTAATAATGTAATAACATGTGAAATGTTTTGAACTGAAACTAAAAATTTAGGTTAGTTTTTAGTTGTTATTTTTCAAGGAGGGATGGATCATGATGTCCATCATGGCATCCAATAAAGTGAGATAATGCATGATGTGGATCATGGCATTGCAAACAATAAGAAGCAAAAAGCAACAAGCTCACAAAGCAAGAAGAAAGAAGCATACAATAGTGGCCAAGGGGCCAACCAAACAAGGAACATGGGCATATGTCATTCAAACTAGAAATAAAGCATACAATGCATGTTTAAATTCCATATACATATACAATTAAAAACAATCAAGGTTGGCATGAAGACTATAATCACATAGAAGAGTACAAGTAAAGGACACTGGAAAATGTCCTAAGTCACACACAAAAAAAAAAGAAAGTAAAGGACATTGGAAAATGTCATAAGGCATACACAAAAGATAAAATAAGAAATAAGAAATGCAATGACATATAAATACACAAAGCAAGGAAATAAAGCATGTAAATGCTAAAAATACAATCACATCTAATTAATCAAAACAAGAAGTGAAAGTATGCAAAACATGGAGTACAAGACTAGGTAGATGCTAAGAAATACACAAGTGTTATATACTAGTGAGTGTCGATAGAGTAATCTATGTATGTTATTAATTAATGTACATCAATATGATAAATAGAGTGTGTGGTGTAGGAATGACATAACCTGGATGGTGTAGTCATGTAGAAAATGCCCCCAATGGGTAGATATATCAATTTATGTCTCGAATGTAGAAGTAAGATGCCCCCTTAATGGGTAGAGTGAAGCAATCAAAGATCTGGATGTCACTACACACACTCAAAGAAGATCAAGTGAAGCATGGTAATGTAGATAAATCGACAAACAATAGCATAAAACAACAAATGTAAGTCTAACATGGTAGTAGAAATGTAAAGCATGGATAATGCATATAATTAAAATGTTTTTTATGTTTTTGAATTATTTGAATGTTTTTATATTTTAAATTTTTGTATTGTTTTTGGTATTTTGAGTTATTTTAATGTTTTTGGATTTTTTTAGAATATTTGAATGTTTTTAGATTTTGGATATAATCTATGTACAATCAATCATGAGGAGACTATGTACAAGTAATTGAAAAGAAGTTATATACAAGTAAACAAAAAAAAAAATATGTACAAGACAATGTGTGAAATGAAATATTATACATGGAATCTACGTAGATGCATAATATTCATTGGATTTTTGAGTTTATTTCCTTTAAGTGAGGCTAGACAATACACTTTAAGGCTAAGATTTTTGGTAATGATGTATGGACCTAGCCAATTTGGTTTGAATTTTTCTTTGATTTATTCTTTGGCATTGACATTGCGAAGATTTTATTTGAGAACAAGATCATTAATTTTGAATTATCTGGTGTGAACTCATTTATTGTAGGATTATTGTATATGTTGCTAGTAGATTATGAGTTGTCTTGTTTCTTGAATGTGTGTATGGTATAATTACTCAAGATGGTGTAGATGCTTTTCATGATACTGGTCATCAATGAGAATACCTTTAAGGGAGATATGAAGAGATGGGATTTCTGATTCCAATGGTAAAATTGCTTCAGTGCCATAAATGAGTGAATAAAGAGTGGCTCCTCTAGACATACAAATACTTGTGCGATAAGCCCATAATGCAAAGACTAGGTGATTATGCCAATCATCTCCAAATTTGGTCATTGTTTTGATTAATATACTATTGATGGTTTTATTGGTAGCCTTTGTTTGACCATTTCCTTATGGGTAGTATGGATTGGAGAACATGTGTTTAATCTTATATTCTGTGCAAAATTTCTTGATAGTTTTATTCTTGAATGATGTTCCATTATCAAAAATGATAGTTGAGGGTAGGTCAAAGTGTGAAATAATGTGAATCATGAGGAAGCTACAAATGTCCTCCCCTATTTTAGATTGAAGTGGAATGGCTTCCACCCACTTGGTAAAGTATTTTATATCTATGATGATGAGCTTATGCATGTCAATAGATTTAGGGTTAATATTTTCAATAAAATCAAATCCCCATAACATAAATGGCCATGGAGAAATAATAGGTTTTAATTATTGTGATGGTGCATGTTGTAGGTTATTATGTCATTAACATTTATCACATAGCTTTACATATCGTGAACATTCATCTTCCATGGTAGGCTAGTAGTACCCCTATCAAAGCAATTTATATGACATGGCCTTTCCACTAAAGTGACCACCACACTCACTATCGTGTATCTGTGTAAGTAATTTTAGCTTCTGCTAAAGTCAAGCATCAAAGGAATTGTTCATCGAAGGATCATTTAAAAAGGTCTCCACCAATGATTACATAATAGAGTGCTTATTTTTATAACTTGAATTTATCATTTTGTGAAAAAGTGTCTAGTGTAATGGATTCTTTTAGAAAGTTATAGATATCAGAGAACCACTCTAGAGTTGTAGAACTACATGTAGTGGCTAAGATAGAAGGGGAAATCAAATCTATGTTATAAATTGATGGTGAATATAATCATTTAATTATGAAAATAACTTGATCATCATTGATGTTGATAGGAATCAAGGATATGACACTTGCCATTGCATCTTCATGTCAGTTGTCTTTTCTTGGTATACTTTCTATAGAAAAGTAGTTGAATTGTGATGATAAACATTGTACCATGTTTTGGTATGGGATAAGATGTTCTTATTTTATTTGATAAACATCATTGACTTGATTGAATACAAGTTGGGAATCACCTAATACTTGAATAGATATAATTTGGAGGGACTGGGTGAAAAATAGACCTAAGATAAGTGCTTCATATTCTACGTTATTATTGGTGTAGGAGAAGATTAATCAATATACAATAGGAACTATGTGATCAGAAGGGTCAATAAAGACAATGCCTACCCCTGCACTAGATGTGCATCAAGAACCATCCAAGAACATGGTCCAAGTGTCAGAATGAGTATAATAGGTAGTAAAATCATCTATAAATGTGTCACTAATAGGATTGGTGTCCAAGAGTGGTGTGGCTACCAAATGGTCTGTAATGATCTGGCCCTTTATTGATTTCTAGAGAACTATCTTTAAGTCAAACTTTGTTAATAACATGACCCATTTTGTGATACGACCAGATAGATGTGGTTTTTCCATTAAAAACTTCAAGGGATCTGCTTTTATGATAACCTGAGTCTCATTATTGACCATGTAATGTCAAATTTTTTTTGTGGAAAAAATTAATGCTAGACATAGTTTTTCTATTACAAAATAATTTTTTTGTAATCAACCAATGTGCAAATAATGTAATAAATTGCTCATTCCATATGTTAATCATCATGTTATGCTAATATTGCTTCTAATGTACGATCTATTATTGAGATATATAGTATGAAATCCCTATTAGGTATAGGTGGTACTAAAACAGGAAGATTAAGAATATATTGGTTGATTGCATCAAAGATTCCTTGAATGGCTTGGTCTCAAACAAACTTTGTATCTTTCTTTAATAATCAAGTGAATGACTGAGTTTTATCAGTAAGTTGAGCTACAAAATGGTGGATTGCTTGAATCTTGCCTTGTAAGGATCAAAGTTGTTTTAATTTCATGGGAGGTGGCATGTCGATAATTACTTTTACTTTCTGAGGGTCAACCTCTATGCCATGCTAAGAAAGAATGAAAACTAATAGTTTTCCTAATGTAACTTCAAGCACACATTTCTTTGGGTTTAATCAGACATTGTATTGCATGATTATTTGAAATATCTTTCATAAATCAATAGTGTGATGTTGTCATTGTTTAGATTTAGCTAATATATCAATGACATAATACTCAATAATATGGTGAATCAAGTCGTGAAAAATATGCATAATAGTATGTTTATATGTGGCTCTGATGTTTTTAATCCAAAAGGCATGACAATGTAACAAAATGTACCCTAAGGTGTTGTAAAAGATGTTTTTTCTTGATTTTTTTAGCGATTTTGATTTGGTTGTATCCTACAAATCCATCCATAAATGATAACATTTCATACCTGACTATGGAATCTACAATCATGTCAATGTTAGGTAAAGGAAAATCATCTTTTAGGTATGCTTTATTTAAATCTCAAGAATTGAAACAACATCAAATTTGTCTATTGGGTTTTACCATGAGGACTATATTAGAAACCCATTCAGTGTGTGCTACTGGTCGAATGAATCCAACATCTAAGAGACATTAGATCTCATCTTTGAATAAGAGAGCCACCTTAGGATGCATTTTTTGAAGTTTTTTCTTAACTAATTTAACATTTGGGTATAAGAGAATCTGATAAACTACTATAAATGTTTCAATTCCTAGTATATCTAAGTATGACCAAGCAAATATTTCTAGAAAATATATTAAAGTTTGATGAATATATGTATCATCTTATTTTTGTAGGGCAGTGGCTAATAAGACAATGCAGGGATCCTGATTAGTTCCAAAATTGAAATCAACTACTTCCTCCTTAAGTAATGTGGAATGATCTAGTGTGTATGGGGTTGTAGGAATCATATCATTTGAATCAACTAGTATGTCTTGGGGAGAATCTAAATTTTATTTAAAGTAAGCATGGGCATTTGTGTGATGAGGAATTTTGTTTTTATGATAGCAAGATGGGAGGTCCTCATATGCTTTGAGAAATTGTAAGAGGGGTTCATCATTACAGAATTCATCTAGTGTGAACATATATGGTGAAACTATATCATTGATAAAATTAGGATAGACTAATGATAATGTATAAGTATGATTAAGTGTATGGTCAAGAGGTGCAATGGGTGGAAAAAACTTTATATGCTTTGAAACGTCAATAGAAGGTTTATTATGAAGAAGGGTGATCTGATATCTCAGCCCTTGCTTTCCATATTATGTGGATGCCTCAATGGGATTGATGATTCCTTGTTCATGCTTTCCAAGACCCTTTACATGATATCTCATCTTATTAAGATATTTAAGATCAAAAATGGGATGTAAATTGGTGATTTGATATCAATGTTTGTACAAATCTTAAAATATTTTGATGTGTTGTACGGTCTGAGGGTACCCTATGAGTAGAAAGTTGTGTAGGTATATTACCAATATTAAAGTGTGGAATATAATTATGTGGAGATTCAACAACCTGGTAGTATTTAAAAGGTTCATTGTCTATTGGGCATGTGTAGAATGTAGCTTTTGTGACTAAATTTTATACAAGCATGGAGTGTAAAAGGGATTACATGCATATCATGAATCCAAGGATGACCAAGTAATAAATTATAATTGAGGTCATTTGACATGACTTGGAAAGTAGTTGGCAGTGTCTTAGATCCCAAAGTAAGATTGAGTGTTATTTGACCCATGACTTTCTATGGAATGTTGTCAAAACCTCTGATGTTCATGTTAGAATGGTCTAGATCTTGAAGTTGTATATTAAGACATTTAAGAAAATAAATGTTGCAAATGTTGAGTCCTTAACCATTATCAACTAACACTATTTTTACCCCTACATCATTAATTATTAATTGAATATATAGAGTTATATGTTTTTCAATGATGTGATGTGGGGGTAAATCCTCTTTCTCAAAGGAAATATGCTCTTCAATCCATTGCATTATTTTGAGGATAGAGGCAACATAAGTTGGTTCGATGGAAATAGGAATTCTAGTATTGTGAAAGGCTACATACAACACATATTTATGAACATTTGATCATTGAAGGAGCTCAAAAACTAAAATTATATCAGAAGGGGTGATAACCTAAGTGATAAAGTTATAGCCATGGGTGTAATCAACCTACCTATCTTCATAAACTTGGGTGATAACATGTACCGCATGATCTACTATAGGCATACAACTGGTAGTAGGTGTGGGATAAAAGTTATATGTACCAAGTTTTAAGGGAGGAAGGATAGATATAACTGCTAGTTTTTGTTTGTGTCTAGTAGTGATAGGGAAATACTTAAAAGTAGCCAATGAGTTATATGCATCTAGGTAAAAATCATGAATGTGAAATGAAATATATGAAATTAGAGTTATAAGTTGTATAACAATATGTTTACAAAGAGCATTCCACATGAGAGATAACAAGCAAGGGATAGAGAACATGGAATTGTGCATTAATGCATAAAAAACTTTGACTTGTGATATGACATTTCTAATATGTTTAGAAAGATAGACTTGAAAATTATTCCACATGAGAGATAACAAGCAAGGGATAGAGAGCATGTAATTTTGCATTAATGCATAAAAAACTTTGACTTGTGATATGACATTTCTAATATGTTTAGCAAGAAAGAATTGAAAATTATTCCACATGAGAGAGAGAAAGTATGTAATGAAGTCTTGTATTAAAGAAAAGTAAACATTACCTTGAAGGAAAGGGATATTAACATGTTTAGCAGTAAATTTCTTAATATCATCCCATATTATGAAACATGAGCATGAAAAGACCAAAATGAAGATTTGCATTAACATATGGTAAACTTCATCATTTATATACATGATAGGAGCAAGTATGAATTCCTTATTATTTTCAAGGAATGTTTTGAAATAAGTAAGATCCATTTGTAATTTTATGTGAAATATGAATTGGATGTAAGGTGATACCTCAAAAACAAAGGGACCTAGTATATGCAACTAGGGTTTGAATGAAATTATTTTTAAAATTAATAAGGTAAATTTAATTGTAAAACTCTAATTTAAATATTCAAGAAAAATTAAAAAATACTAGAAAAAATCAAAAGGAATTTTCCCTAGGGTTTTTGTGCACAAACAAAGTAAGTCAGGTTCACCAAATGATTCAACATTTTTGGGAATATTGGAGTCTTATTCCTAATTTAGTTAAGGGTCTAGAATAATAAATTAGTAAAAAATATTGCAATAATTACAGTCTTGATTTGTGAAATTTATTGTGTCTTTTAAACCTTTCTAAAAATAGTAATAAATAAGGAGAAATGTAACTTAGATTAAAACTAGAATAAGACAGTTGAGACAGAGGCTAAAACTGGCTGTGCAAGACTGGGGTAGTGTCACAAATCAGAACCTAGATTTTGTTTAGTGAAAGGATAGAAGTGCCAAAAACATGACACTTTGAGGTCTAGAGCTATAGGCTACTCATGTTGTTGTTGTCCAAACTAGTCACAAAAATCTAAGTTTTCTGGGTTTTGTTTGTTATCCTTTTATGAGTCTACTTATGAAATCTTAAGTGTTGAATGTCAATGGAGATCCTTATAGAGCTAATTTAATCTTCAATCCCTAGACCTTCAATGTGTTTGAATAAAACTTGAGAAAGAGGGGGGGTTAGTGTGTGTAAGATGTACTAAATGTGTATCCATACCCTTTGTGTCGGCATGTTACCTACATACCAATACTCTGAAGAGGGATCAAGCCATATGTAGTTATCCCACTTGATGTGCTTTGTATAATAGTGTAATGAAGATTCAAAAATACCAAATTGAGAGTGCTTAAGGTGGCTAAGGACTAGTGTGAGGTTTGAATATGTTTGCAGCTATATTAGGTGAATGTACGCAGAGAATAAGGAAGTTTGCCTTAGTGGTTTGTTTGTATTCTTGCTTGTTTTGTAAGATTTTTAACCCCCATTATAAATGACATTTGGATGGACTTTTATAGGGAACTATTGATCATGGGTTTGATGTATTTGTGCTAGGCCAACATGATGAAGAATAAGAATCGAATGAAAATGATCATTTGTGCTCGAAATGTGATTGGATAGGAGCACCAAAAATGGGACACCCTAGGGTCTAGTACTATTGTCCAAGTATGATGCTCATATCGTATAGGTTTGGGACCTAGGGTGATAGAATTGGCCTGGGAAATAGAGCCTGGCTAAGCTAGAATGATCATTGGGAAGGCTACAGATGACTAGGAATAAGCAAAAAGGCGTCTAGAAGGATCATGAGAGCATGCAAGAAGTTCCTATGGATTAGGTGTCACAAGCCACACTCAAGGTACCAGTTTGGACATTTTATATGACTACACCATACAAATCAGGTTTGAAAGGTTTTTGAAGGTATAAAATGTGTATTTGGTATTTTATATATATATAATACCTTATTCTTCAACTTTCTTGGGATTCATGTTCACTATTCACTTTCAGATCCTTTTTCACCCACTTTGATACCACTATGGACTGCTCACACATAGGTAAACATGAAAAATACATTGTAAAGGTTGGATAAAGATTTGAATAAAGATGAAAAGTGTATATTAAAAATATTTCCAAAGGTCCCATGCTTATGAAGCTTTTATGGGAAATTAAAATGAAACCAATTAATTTGCAGGTTCTTCTAGTGAGATAACTAAGTTACTAAATTATTTACTAACATCTTTATTATTAACCTACTAACATAATAAAGTAAATAAATAAACATAATTTGGATCATATGACCCAACACAAATCACCCTTTCTTAGGAGGGAAATTGAGGATCTTCTTGAGATTTTAGACTTCCTTTTGTCTAGATGTTTTTCTTCATTTGATCCATGATAGTTGGGAACCAATGTAGCTAAGGTGAATGGTTAGTCCAATGATCTCTTTGTATCAAGGGGATCATTTTCTTGTTTAGTGAGTCCATAATGATTTAGGTATTTTTTAAGTGCAGTGATGACCCTTTTTTTAAATAAAGCCTTTCTTAATTCACTTTCTTGGTTTTAAATCAATGGCTTCATTGTCATTGTGGTATTCTAAAGGAGTTATCTTACATGTTGTATTGTTCAATAATGGGGGTCCAATTTATGCGTTTCAACTCAGGGACTATATTTTTGATGCCTCATCAACCTTTAAAATGACTAAACCTAGTAATGTGTGAACCAATTCTCAACCTTTATTCTTCTTGCTATATCAGTTATTATTCAATATTATTTTGGAAATGGGATCAGTGAAAAATACATAGGGAAAATTGATAAAAATAACAAAAAAAGACAAGCAATAAGCAACCACACAACAAAATAAAACTAAACTAATATTTACATTACCAGCATGTCCTAAGAGGGCTACTCTGATATCACAGTGGATGGTGCATATGAGAATTAGTGCTTCAATAAATGTCCTTTCACAAGTAGTGGGAGATCATTTCTTTAGATATCATTTAGTCTAAAATCATTTTTTCCAAGTAACTCATAAATTTGGTAAGGACCAACCCAAAGTGGGTCTAGGTTGGAGTGATTCCATTTATTCTCATGGGTTTTTTCCCATAGTATGATTAGGTATAATATCCAAAAGGATTTCACTTTATATTATTAAACCATCTCTTAACTTTGTCTTGGTGTTGGCTGAAATTTTTAAGGCTTCTTATTACACATCTTCCATTTGGACAATGTATAACACCCTTGATTTTTCATTCCCATTATCCTCCATGTACTCTTGAATGAATTGGTACATAGGAAGTTTGAGAGTCTTTGGGAAGATGTTTTATATACCATACACTAATATAAAAGGTGAACTCTTGAAATACTACTTATATCGGGTGCAATCAGCCTAGAGAGCATATTTTAACAACTAAAGCAAGTCCATAGGTCTCATCTCTACAGATTTATTTATTATATATATCATGTTATTATTAGTTGACTCATCCATTATGGGTAGTCACTTGATGATAACCTTAAGTTGATACCATTATCATAAGCCCATTCAGTGAACTCGATTGACTAGAATGTAGGATTGTTGTCACAAACTAATAAAGTTAGAGTGTTAGATCATGTAGTTACCTATATTACACAAAAATCATGGGTTTTGAATACAAACTTATGGCTGAATAAAAAATTTGGGTTGATGACTCTAACAAAATCAAGTCCCCATTGAGCAAATGATCTTCTTCTATCATGGGTTGAAGGGGATTACTACATGAACTTATGTATTTGAAAAGGTTTAAAATTTATGGTATGTTTGAACATAGGTGTGGGCATCCTTAAATAAGGTGGGACAATAATATCCATCCTATAAGATCTTATGGGTTGTCGTGATTCCTGAAGAATAGCCACTACCCAGTTTATCATGGAAGTTGATCATGACTTCTTTCACTTCTTATAATAGGCATATGAGATATATGGATTCATAAATATTTTGGTATAACACTCCTTTATTAATAATGAAATGGGTTTAATTTATCCTAAATTCCCTTTTCTACATTTGGCTTAACCCTGGGGGAGGATTTCCATAAAGAAGATAATGGAGGATTGGATCATACTAGTCTTTGCTGACCATTTATGAATGGTCCAATTGTACCACAATAATACTTAGGTCAATTTTAGTGATTAGTTGAGTAAATTTTTGGCCTTGGACCAAATTTATAGGTTTTATCTCTAGGCCATACTCTTATAACTTGGCCATCCATTGACCTCAACACTCTCTCAAATAGTTATGTCCTAACATGAGCTTTATGATCAGGTCAAGGACAACATCGTGTACCTTGTTTCTATGGATGTAATGCTATTTTTTTTCACAAAATTCACCAAGGCATAATCATGTTTGTCTAAATTGGATTAATTTATATTGGAATATATCAATTTTTTACTCATAAAGGCTATTATATGTTCATCTCCATCTAGATTCTGAGTGAGTATCGTAGCTATGGTGTGCTACAAAGCAAAGGAATATAGGTAGAAGTCCTTCATGTAGTCTAGGATAATCAATATTGGTGCCTGTAAGATGGCATATTAAACATATTGAAAGGATTTCATTGGTGTAGGATTCCTATCCACCTTTGCATCTCATTTCAACATTACATTAAGTGAATTAATAATCCCATAAAAAACCAGATATAAACTTGTGCATAACATTAATCTTGCCAAAGAATGAGTTTAATTATATTTTGTTGTTAGGGAGAGGTACTTTAGAATTTACATTAGCATGTTAAAGATCAATTTAAATAACTTACTTGGTAATAACATGACCAAGGATCTTACCTTCCATGATGCCAAACATGTTCTTCTTTAGGTTGAGAGAGATACCATACCTTCTACACCTTTCAAATAGCTTCTATAGATGGTGGATAATATTGGACATGCATTTTGAGAAAATAGTCAAGTCATTCATATAAAAAAAATTAATTATTATACCTTTAAAGGTGATGACCATATCTCTCTAAAAAGTGACCCCTATGTTGATAAGGCTCAACAACATTTATTTATAAGGGAAGGTGCCCCACATGGTTGTGAACAAAGTATTTATTCTATCTTTCAAGCTTACCAAAATTTGATTATATCCTAAGAATGCATCCAAGAAGGACATCATCTAAGATCTTATCACCTTTGTATTACCTCATATAGGGAGGGAAAAGGGTATTTATCTATCATATGCCTTGTTTAGATTTTTAAAATTGACACAGTCTGATCTCCTCATTCTTTTCATGAATGGGTACCAAGTTGGTAACCCATGTAGAGAGGTGGCCGAGGAAAATGATCCTAGATGAGAGGAGAATATAAAATTCCTTGTGGATAAGGGGATATAGAAGTGGGTTCACATGTCACTACCTCTATCTAAAGGGCTTATGATTCTATTTGAGTGGGGTGGTATGTGTGATTACACTTGGTTTGAATACTTTAAGGTATCTATAGGTCTAGGCATTGATGTCTCTATAGTGTATCAACAACATTTTGAGTTGTTAAATCTTAGTGAGAGTGTAATCCAAGCCAATATTAACATCTTGGGGTTATTTTGTTATCCTAGATTGATCATTATTGACCACTAGTCTAGACATATCAATCTCTTTGGTCCGTGTGTGGACATGTCAAGGTCGAGCATTATATCAAAGGAGATCATACATTTAGGAAATTAGTTCTATTTAAGGTTCATAATACCATCTTTATCATAATCCTCGTCTACATAATCATTTATATTTGCCTCATCTATAACCTAGGCATCGAATAATCCTAAATTATTAAGAAAATCAAATATATGATGGTCATCTTTGAAGACTTGGAAGTTTTTTACATTGTCCAGGATTGATGGGCATAGGACAAGATCTATTGAAAAATTATGCAAACCTGACTTGTCTAAGGGTGTTATATTTATAGGTTAAGTTTCCAATGAATCAACCAACTAGTCTTCCTCTCTAGGAATGGTAATGATGTTGAAATCATGAAATATTTATATCAAATCTCATACCCAATGCTTGTGTTTCATCAAATAGGATAACTTGCATTGAAATTTTCTCTTACCTAGTTAACCACTAGTTTAGAGTCCCCAAACACTTTTAGTTCCCTAAATTTATGTTTCAAGGTGAAATATATCCCTCGGATGAAGGCTTCATATTTTGAAAGGTTTTTGGTACAATGGAATTATATCCTATAGGTAGTTAGGTGTTAATTTCCTTGTGGGTCAATGATTAGAACTCTAGCTCTAGAACCTTGTTTAGAATGAGCCCCACTGAAGTACATGGACCATAATATGGATAAAGTGTAAACATCTATGTCATAGGATAATATGTTTACTTTATCATTAATTACATTATATTATGTGATCATATGTTTCATCCTAGGTTCTCTGACAACATGGATTTGATTGGACACACCTCTCTAAGGAATCCACATATGGGATAAATATGTATCAATATACCCATCTAGGGTCTTTACCCAATCCTTATTAAACAACATTATGTAAGATTCCATAATTTCCACTAATTGAATATCTATAAATTGATGGAATCTAGGTTTAGATTCTAATTGTACATGGACATTTAAAATT
The DNA here is from genome assembly GCA_037957365.1 of Torreya grandis. Classification (NCBI taxonomy): domain Eukaryota; kingdom Viridiplantae; phylum Streptophyta; class Pinopsida; order Cupressales; family Taxaceae; genus Torreya; species Torreya grandis. The sequence continues at coordinate 867,376 of JARHVA010000260.1, forward strand.
TTGCCTACTACCTTGACCTCATATCTATCCAACTGGACTAATATTTTGTCTAATTTAATAGGTGATAACCCTAATATTTATAAAATCCTAGTAGGCATGACATTTTTTGATGCTCCTAAGTCAAATAGATAGTTATGTAGGTTATTCTCAAATAACCTGACTATAAGGAGGAAAGGGGGAACCTCAACCTTATTCTTATGTATGAGCACATTGGTGTGTGTAGTCTTAGGCTTGGGATGAGCTAGTTTGTATGTTAGGTATTTTAGGAGGAGCTCTATTTGATTAGTGATTTATGAAATCTCATGCAACATGATGTTGGCCTTGATCTTGTTCATTTATTATATTATGTTATACCTAGTCTTGTTAGGATCTAGATAGATATCTTTTAGAGGCTTAAGGTTATTGGATTCCAAAGGTGGAGGATCATTTATAGCTCTAGGATCATGAGGGTTTGCACCATTTTTAGGAGGAGTGGATGTAGTAATGGGTTATTTTTATGTTTAATTCTTAAGGTCTTAGTTTTATTTGATATTTCTAGAAATTTTATACCTCATTGGTAGCTTCTTCTGGTTAATTTTCCTCTTGGCTAGGTAACTCCAAAATATATAATACCACAGCCATTCTTAGGGATCTTGAATAACTAGGAGCATTAAGTTGATTGATGGGATTTGGGTGGCTTAGGATCACTTCAAATTATTACATTTATTTTTGTAATATGTCAAAGGCACTGCATAACTTGACACAATCCAACTCACCATGTTGAGTTATGTTATGCATATGGCATCATTTTGGTAGTGCTAGCTCACAAATGTTAATATTGAGCGGGTTATTGGGTGAGGAATCTAACTAGTTATTGGAATAGTTATAGGGATATTCATGCCTTTTATAGTAAATTTCCTATTGAGATTCTCCTTAAAATTATTGCTAACCTACCTTTGGATACCTAAAAAATTATTGTTGAGATTTTACACCATACATTTTATGTCATCTAGCTAATTCTTGGTAAATTTTTGGGGTATGACTTGGACATTATTCATGGCAAGTATCAATGTTTGATTGTGAACTTCAAGCACTGATTCATCATTAACTAGGATTAGGAAGCCTAATTTTTGGTTAGGTATAACATGCCTTAAGGGAAGTTAGTTTTTTATGGGTATTGGCTATGGCATTAGCACATTCTGTTTAGCTTTAAAAATAGGGTTAAAGGTAGGAAGATTTGGATCTCTATGTTGGATGGATGATGAAATTTGGCCTTGAGGGTTCAATTTCCTATCTAATTTTATGGCCTTAACATATTCTAGTGGAAAATACACAATGATGGTATTTATGCATAAAAACATCACACTCCAAGGATTAAGGGTATTCTTATACATTTCTAAATCTAGATGAGCATTAGACATGTATAACACAATGACCCTACTATACATCTTCTAAAACCTAGCATTGAATGGCCTAATGGGATCATTGAATTATCTCTTGATGCTATAAAAAGGATGATATATGACTCTAGGGTCAATGAATTGTCTAAACTAAGCTAATAAGGTGTTGTTAGAATCCTCCCATCCTATGATGGAATCTTTAGGTAGGTTTATAAACTAGTCATAGGATACATCCATAAGAGTGAAAGGGAATAATCTATATGCCAAAATTCCATGCTCCAAATTCATGAGTTTAAGTGTTATCTTTTAGGACTTCACATGTTCCTCGATTATGTATCCTCTATTAGGTATGGATTGAGGAATGTACCTATTTAGGTTCTAATGTAAATCATGAACGATTATAGGAACATAAATAGTAGACATGATTAAAAATTCCATGGGTCCATCCATATGGATAGGCCTATTTAGGGTGGTATAGTTAGATGAACTATATAGGTCAACTGAGGGTCTTAGTCTCCCTCTACCAGATATACCCTTTCTATGAAATACAAAAGTGAAATTAATAACCGACTAAGACTAGACCTATATCTAGTCATTTACATAGGAGGATATAGATTATTTTTATATCAACTTGTATTCTAATGACTTTATATGAGATGGATATGGGGGGACCTCCTTATAGTACAAGTTATTGTTCAGTCTAAGATATCATTCTCACAAATATACCTATTAAGTTAGGTACATTGAGTAATATTGGGGAAAAATTAAGAGAATTTCATCCTCTCATTTTAGGAATGTTACTAAGACAATCCAGGGCATAAGATATAAGTATTGGGCTCCATTAAATTTCCCACTTGGAATAGATCTCCAAGAGATGTAATGCTACCACTATAAATTTAATTCATGTTTCCCACTTAATACAAAACCTCTCCACACTAGTTAATATGATTAAACAAGTCTATCCCCTTAAATTTCACTTTAAAATTATTAAAAGAAGGGAAAGATCACTTGAAAACAAATAAAAATAAAAATGGAAAGAGGGTAAGGTAGAAAAGGGATATCTCTAGATCAAATAAAAACATCACCATTTTAGAACTAAAGACATCCCCAGTTACAGTTTTACCATTGTATGTCTATTTTCACAAGAGCTCAGATTGTAGCCACATAGGGAAGGGAGTCGAAGGGAAGTGATTAAAGATTAATTAATAAAAGTATTTCTATAAGTAAACACATAAGAGCTATATTTATAATCACACAAAGGCCTATAAAGGTTTGTATAAAGTGAAAATAATTCAAAATACAAATTGGAATATCTCAAATCTCATTCTAATTAATGCATACACCTACAAAAAACACATGCTTTAATTATTGAACACTAACATTTCTCATTAAACCAAAGAAGTTTTGGAAGACATTTATGAAATGAAAAAAATTTGTAAGTATAAAGAAAAAAATGCATTATTATTTATAGTGTTCAATTACAAAAGTGTCAACCTCTACAAAGTTTTTCACATCAACATATATAGAAGAGATATGGGACTCGCATCCTAGTAGCACAAGATCCCACTCCTGACCATCATGGCCAAAAATAATTACAACAAATTATTTAGGCAAGACCACCAAAAACTACCAAAGTAGATAAGAGAAGGGATGTCGATACATTAACATAGAGTCCATTTAGGTTTGAAAAGATAATCATATCTAGCTTGGTGGTGTTCCAATTCCTATTTACCTCTGAGCACCTTGTTAAGATTATAATTATTGGTCTACCAAATTTGCCTCTTAATAAATTTTATACAAGTTAATAGGTGGACCTTATAAGAACACATTTGCCTAAGTCAACATCATGTCAGGCACTTTGAGAGAATATTTCAATGAGAATTTCACCTAATTGACCTGGCTAATGCTAGTTGTATACTAGGTGGCAAGTTTCAATTTAGCCTTAGCTTTAGCTTTATTGGATTTTTCCACCTTTATCCTCATGTATTAATTAAAATGTGTCATATGGAATCCAAATTCATATATCCCAAGTAGGTTGCCATTTGGGTGAGATATAAAAGTGATGCTAACTTCCTTGAAGTAAGGATCTGGTCTATGCTCTTATCTAAGGGCCCAAGGGTGGCGTGGTTGTTGCTAAACTAGTCTTCAATAGAGGTTATCATGATTCTAGTGAAAGTATGATATAAATTTAGGTCCATGAGGGGCATCAACTTAAATTATGGGAACATCACCTTGTTATGATGGAAACTACCTTCTTGTACCTATTATCCATGTGAATGATCCCATCTAAGTAGTTGTGTACTCATTGGATAATATCTTTGCTTTTGGAGAGAGCTTCAGTCATTTTGTCAAGGGCCACAAATAACTATTAAGATGTTTGCTCCACTTTTCCAATTAGACTTGAAGGGAAGGTATTCCTTATTTGGGACCCAAGAGTCCTAAATTGATCATTAAGATCTTCCATTAACTTATTAAAGATCTCATTAGTGTCCTAGAGTACTTAAATTGGGTCTTTTAATACCTTATATTCTCTACTCATAGTCCTCACTTTGGTGAGGGATAAAAAATCATGTTCAGTCCTCCACACCATAGGGTTACCTTCCTAAGTGAAGATCTACGTGAACACACTTTTCATCCTCCCTGACTCCCAATAAAAATATTATTGGACATCTAGGTCCCCATGGTAGACCATCTCTGATCTCTATGCACTTGAGGATCTAATGGGACCAATCCATCCCTACCTAGCTATGGTTGCCAAGGTGGTGTAATATGACACAAGAGGGGTGGTGGTAGTTATAGTGGAAGGTGGAGGCATGGGTGGAGGAGGTTAGAATGGAGGGGGCACATGGAATGGGATGGAATATGTAGGGTAAGTAGAAATAAGGATAGAGGGGGAGACATGGGGGAAAAGGGGGGAACCATAAAAGAGGATTCCCAAGGGAACATGTGAGAATGCCATTGGTTCGTGGTCATGGAGACCTTAGGGCCAATGGCACCAAGGAGCTGAGTATTTAGGGTAAATGAGGAAAATAACTAGTTAAATGTAAATCCTTGGGGGTTTGAGGTGGTCGATATAGGGGTCTAGGAAAGATATACATATGTTATAAGGGGATACACAAGCTACTTGGGAGTAATTACTCTTTATTTCTTATTTGGCCTCTTGTTTGAGTATATTTGTTATGTAGACATTGAAGGAGAAATAATAAAAAAAGACCCAAGTAAAGCTTTTGGGGGCTAAGTGACAATTAGTAGGCCCTATGAAATGGTAGGATTAGTGGGAGTTATGAAACTAAGATCACTGGAAGTCACAGGAGCCACGAAGTAGTTGGAATACCTAGAGGGACCATTGTTGTAGTGGAAATTATACTTGTCAAGGATGTCAATAATGTGGAATCACTTGGAATTTTAGCTCTATCTAGGGATAATATGACATATGGGTTAAAGTTAAGGTTCATCAATGGCACATACCATGTTATTGGGGTATATGAGGTCCATAATTAGGTTTTAGGCTTAACTAGGGGAATTTGAGCACTAGGGATGCCAAACATGGATGAATCCAAAGAAATAGAATGGAACTAAGCACATGGCATCACATGAGTGGGGGGAGGCATATCAAAGTTATACCAAGCTAGTATGGAGAAACTTGGGATAGCTGTAAAGGGTTACCTAGTATAACTAGAAGTTATGGTGGATGCTTTTAGATAAGCTATAGATTGATCCCTACTTGGGCTAGACTCAGGAGTGTTATCAAAGTGAAGAGCATGGGTGACCTGGGGTTGGATTACCTAGGAATGTGGTGGAGGTCTAGTCAATGTGGAGGCTAGTGAAGTGTAAATAGAAAGGACTCCTTTCAAGATATTTGAGGAGATTATTTGTGTAGTCATTAGGGCCTCCAAGGTTGACTAAATGGGCACTTACAATAGAGGAACTTGTCTCTCCTCAAGAGTGGGTTGAGTTAAAGCTTGAGCCTTTAGGTGGAGATCTTTCTCAATATTGGAAACTACATATAAATCATTAAGTTGGTCCTCATGGAGATAAGTAATGTTGAGCTTTATCTAGTTTTTATCCTCATGGGCTTGTACTGCACCACTAGGGTCCCACTACCTATCATCCACTTTTCCTAAGTTGTAGGAGTCCTTATGTTGGGCCATAGCTTGAAGTTTTGGTATATTTATATAGTTGAGATGCCCTATCACCATCAGGAATGGAGCATACACTTTCTATTTTTAGGCAAGGTAGTGGCCAACAATGCCATTAACAAGTTGGTAGGAGATATCCTTATTTACAAGGTGGTCTAGCATTATGTATGGTAACAAGATAATATCATCCTAAATGTATTCCATTATAATTATGATAATGTATTTATAGTACCAGTAATCTATAAAGGGATGTAGTGAATCCTAAATCTCATCTGAGAGCCTTGGTATGGTCCTCTCATTGATTATACAATACACAGTGGGGTAGAAATACTCACATATATATTGAATGTGATTTTGGTAATGGTGGATGTAGATGTCATTGAATACTACATCACTATAGATCCCATTGGCACTGACTAAGTAAATTCTAAGCTCTATAAGTCCAACATGGCATATACAACGTCCAGTATGTATGACATCATGTAAAAATTACCACCTGCATAAATTCATTCACCTACTTGGTGAGGTTGAATGTGACAAGACTCAAAATTTGGGACCTCGTCTCTTCTCATGATGATGTTGAGAAGGGGGACCCATAATATTTTGACATGCACCACATCACTTTCCTTATACAATATATTTGGTAAAAACATACCTATGGACACACTTTCTTTGAAGGTTTTACTTATGTATGTGTTTATGTACACCTTGTTGACCTAATTGTCTTGGTCCTCAACCTAATCCTTAAGGACCTCATATATGTTATAAAAAAATTTCTAGGTGTCACTGACCTCCTTATCATAGGTGAAAATATACTTTGGGAGGTTTTAATAATACTTGAACACTAGCCTAGAGATATTTTCAATTTTCAATTGAGTGCCTAGTGATCTCATGATATCTTGACTATAGCTAGAAGAGAGAAACATGTTTCTAAATAGGTCAGCACACATTAATATTTTAGGTTTGGTCATGGATTTATGAAATCCTAAAGCTATGATGGTGGTGAGATCATCCGCATATTCAATATCATTATCCCGAACCTCATCATCTAATATTAGCTTCTTAATATCCTTAATTATTTTAAGTATTTCATTAAAGTTCCTTGATCAAGTGATGCCTTATAGAAAAGTAGTGTCTCAAAACTATGGTTATGGTTCGAGATTATAGGATGAGGTGGAAATTACTAGACTATGCAAACTTAGAGCATAAAATTCTTTAACACAAGGTAATCTCTAGGTTTTGGAGTGTATTTGAGGCAAGGGGCTTTGAATGATTTGAAATCACATAAAATGTAATGATAAATTAGATCTAGATAAGACCAACTAGAGATCTAAGGTATTTTTCATAGTAATGGATTTAGAGGGCTCACATTATGAACTAAACTTTGGTATTAATTTGAAAATTTGAACATAACCCAATTTAGATCTAGTTTATGGTAATGGGAGCCCTCTAGATGTTAGATCATAATCTCCCCTAGTTGAGTCCATATATGTAAGGATCATGGTAGGTAAACATATATACTTATCTTTCATGGAACTATAAATGTTTTTAGGGTTGTCCACATGTCACTCTTATATTATTGGGCTCATTGAGTATTGTGTTTATTAGGTATAGTGGGGAACTCTATGTATTGATAACTCTGGTACTAGAGTCAACAACATAGATGTACTATATACATGTGTAATTTTATTATTGGATTGAAGATCCCAATAAGTACTATAGTATGACTCTTTTTGGGTGGTAGAGGAGGTTAGAATGGATGGGTCACATGGAATGGGATGGAATACAAAGGGTAAGTGGAAATAAGGATAGAGGGGGCGACATGGGGGAAAAGCGGGGAACCACAAAAGAGGAAGCTCAAAGGAACATGTTAGAATGTCATTGGTTTGGGGTCATGGAAACCTTAGGGACAATACCCAGAAGCTAAGTATTTAGGGTAAATAAAGAAAAAAAACTAGTTAAATTTAAATCTTTGGGGGTTTGAGGTGGTAGCTAGAGGGGTCTAGGAAATATATACATATGCTAGAAAGGAATACACAAGCTACTTGAGAGAAATCACTCTTTGTTTCTTATTTGGCCTCTTGTTTGAGTATATTTTTTATGTAGACATAATAAAAATAGACCCAAGTAAATCTTGTTGAGGCTAAGTGACTATTATTAGGCCCTATGACATGGTAGGATTAGTGGGAGTTATGAAAATAAGATCACTGGAAGTCACGGGAGCCACAAAGTGGTTAGAATACCTGGAGGGACCATTGTTGTAGTGGAAATTATACTTGTTAAGGATGGCGATAATATGGAAGCACTTGGAATTTTAGCTCTATCTAGGGATAACATGACATATGGGTTAAATTTAAGGTTCATCAATGGTACATACCATGTTAATGGAGTAGATGAGGGCCATAATTAGGTTTTAGGCTTAACTTGGGGAATATGGGCACTAGGGATGCCAAGCATGGATGAAGCTAAAAAAATAGAAGGGAACTAAGTCCATGTCATCACATGAGCAAGGGGAGGCATATAAAAGTTAAACAAATCTAGTATGGAGAAACCTAAGAGAGATATAAAGAGTTGCCTAGGATAACCAAAATTTATGGTGGATGCTTCTATAAAGATATAGATTGATCCCTACTTGGGCTAGACTCGAGATTGCTATCAAAGTGAAGAGCATGGGTGACATGGCGTTGGATTACCTAGGGATGTGGTGGAGGTATATTTGATGTGGAGTCTAGTGGGGTGGAAATAGATATGACTCATTTCAAGATATTTGAGGAGAGTATTTGCATATTCATTAGGGCCTCCAAGGTTGACTAAATGGGCACTTACAATAGAGGAACTTGTCTTTCCTCAAGAGTGGGTTGAGCTAGAGCTTGAGCCTTTAGGTGGAGAGCTTCCTCAATCTTGGAAACTTCATGTAAATAATTAGTAGGGTTGAGTTGGAGTGCATCATTAGGTTGGTCCTCATGGAGATAAGTAATGTTGAGCTTTACCTAGTTTTTATCCATATGGGATTGTACTACACCGCTAGGGTCCCACTACATATCATCTACTTTTCCTAAGTTTTAGGAGTCCTTATGTTGGGCCATAGGTTGAATTTTTGGCATAGTTATATATTTTTGTTTCCATATCACCATAGGGAATGGTGCATACACTTTCTATTTTTAGTCAAGGTAGTGGCTAGTAATGCCATGGACAAGCTGGTAGGAGATATCCTTCTCTACGAGGTGGTCTCACATTGTGTATGGTAACAAGAGAGTATCATCATAAATGCATTCCATTATAAATATGGTAATGGATTTATAGTACCAATAATCTATAAAGGGTTTTAGTGAATCCCAGACCTCATTTGAGAGCCTTATCATGGTCCTCTAATTGATTATGCAATACACAGTAGGGTAGAAATGCTCACATTTATCTCGAATGTGATTTTGGTAATGGTGGATGTAGATTTGGTATAATACTATATCACTATAGATCCCATTAGAACCCACTAAGTAAATTCTAAGCTCCATAAGTCCAAGGTGGCACATATAACATCCACTATGTATGACATCATGTAAAAATTACCACTTGCATAAATTCATTCACCTACTTGGTGAGGTTGAATGTGACAAGACTCCCAAAATTTGGGACCTCATCTCTTCTCATGATTATGTTGAGAACAGAGACCCCTAAATTTTTTATGTGTACCACATCACTTTCCTTATATAATATATTTAGAAAAAACATACATGTGCACACACTTTCTTTGAAGGTTTTGATTGTGTATGTGTTGATGTACACCTTGTTGACCCAGTTGTCTTGGTCCTCAACCCAATCCTTAAGGACCTCATATATGTTATAAATTTTTGTCTAGGTTTCACTGACCTCCTTATCATAGGTGAAAATATACTCTAGGAGGTTTTAATAATACTTTAACACTAGCCTAGAGATATTTTCAATTGAGTGCCTAGTGATCTCATGATATCATGGATATAGCTAATAGAGAGCAAAATGTTTCTAAATAGGTTAGGACACACAAATATTTTAGTTTTGTTCATGGATTTGTGAAATCCTAAATCTATGATGATGGTGAGATAATCTACATATTTATTATCATCATCCCTGACCTCATCATCTAATATTAGCTTCTTAAAATCCTTAATTATTTTAAGGATTTCATTGAAGTTCCTGAATCGGGTGATGCCTTGTAGAAAAGTAGTGTTTAAAAACTATGGTTTTGGTTTGGGATTCTAGGATGAGGTGGAAATTACTAGACTATGCAAACTCAGAGCATAAAATTCGTTAACACAAGGTAATCTCTAGGTTTTGGAGTGAATTTGAGGCAAGGGGCTTTGAATGATTTGAAAGCACATAAAATGTAACGATAAATTAGATATCGATAGGACCTAATAGAGATATAAGTTATTTTTCATAGTAATGGATTTAGAGGGCTCACATTGTGAACTAAACTTTAGTATTAATTTGAAAATTTAAACATAACAAAATTTAGATTTGGTTTATGGCGATGGGACCCCTCTAGATGTCAGATCACAATCTCCCCTAATTGAGTCAATATATGTAAGGATCATGATAGGTAAACATATATACTTATCTTTCATGGAACTATAACTATTTTTAGTGTTTTCCACATGTCACTCTTATATTATTGGGCTCATTGAGTATTATGTTGATTAGGTGTAGTGGGGAACTTTGTGTGTTGATAACTTTAGCACTAGAGTCAATAAATTAGATGTACTATGTACATGTGTAATTTTATTATTGGATTGAATATCCCAATAGGTAATATAATATTACTATTTTTGGGTGTTTCATAACTTCCTACCACCTGAGTGTATATAATCACATATGGCACTTCCTACTCATTTGGACCTCCTAGGGATTTGACAGCTCTGACACCTCTAGGAACATTGGTTACACATGACACCTCCTCATTCATCAAGCCTCATGAGTCTCTTTAAAAATTATGAAAAGGATCAATTAATTTAAAATACCTCCTCATAAATAAATAAATTCTTAACTATCTGCTAAAAGTGCTATGAGAAAATGCCAATGGTAACTCTAGGACTATTACTTCAAGAAAGTATGTGCATGGATTTTTTGTAGGAATAAATTAGCACCCCAAAAAAGTAATAAGTATGAAAACACTTAAAAAAAAACAATTGGACTCATTATATTAAGTGTGAATATTTATGAAATATCATTAGACATGAATAAATGAGCTATTATCAAAGCTACAAAAAATATCAAGGATCAGATTAGGCTAGATAGGTGGCCTAATTTTTTTGAATTAGAGTATTGCAGATGTCCCTTTCTATTATACAAAAAGTGACATGTTGGCCAAAAAAAATTCTAACCCATATTACAATATTGGTACATGCAAGATGAAACATCATCATCTAAGGAAGAAGAACATCTTTTTCATTCACGAATGTGGGTGTAAGTGAATGCTCTACACTTCATCGTGGATAATGGGAATGAGAAAAATTTGAACTATACATAAATTTTATGGAAGGTGACTCATCTCATTGAATTTATCCCTATGATACCCTTACCAAATAGACTAGTATACAGGTGCTTGAGGCTATAAAATGAAAAGATAAAGTGATATATCTATAAGGTAATCTATAAAGGACATATTTGGTCTAGTGTATCACCTTGTGGAAGGCCAATATTTTTATTTTAAAATAAGGATGGGATGTGGTGACTATATATTGAATGTATATTCCTTAACTATAACATTTTCAAGAATAAGTATCCATTTCCATGCATTGATGATGTCCTAGACTAGCTCAAGGTAGCATAGTTATTCACAAAGATTGATATGATTTTAGGGTACCATCAAGTACCCATTCATCCATTTGATATTCTAAAAACAACATTGAACTCTAAATAAGGTATATTTGAATAAGTATTCATGCCCTTACATTTTACCAACACACCTATGACATTTATTCAAATTATGAATGATGTCTTGGGACAAGTCATTGATTCCTTTGTGGTTATTTAATTTGATTACATTCTTGTTTTTATCAAGACTTGGGAAGAACACCTATTTTAGATCTAAAATATTTTAGACACCCTATATGTTTAATTTTATATATTCCAATGGACAAGTTTCATTTTATTTTCAAAGCATATAATATATAAGATTTATTGTAGAAGAGGATGGTGTACACATTGACCCATAAAATATATGAATCATTAGAGAATAGAGAGCACCAACAATAAACTCATAAACTTATTTACAATTATAATTTTATCATCAATTTGTGTGGAACACATCACATTAATGATATTTTGAGGAGTTGAAAGGGAGACTTTATTTGTTAGTGTATATGATAACTTTTAGACTATTATTGGTTTAATATTCACTTATATTATTTAATTTTAAATATGTAAATGAATTATTTTTGTTCACACTAATCCATATATTATTTTTTGAGAATAATATCAATTAAGTAATTGAGTTAATTGACTTTAGGTATGAACAAGAAAGTATTATTTTAAGAATACTTATTGCGCAAGTAAAATTATCTTATATATATCTTTGTGTGTGTGTCAAAGGATATTTTATAAGGTTGATCTTTTGAGAGGGTGTTTTGTTGTAATGCTAGCATTTTATGTCATAATGTTCTAATTTAAAGAGGTAGTCATTCTATTTATATAAATCAATGTGTATTTTATTTCACAACTTTCATTACTTTATATATTGTACACATGTGCATGATAGTATTAAGGTTAGATTTGTAATCCTGAAACCTATCCAATAACTTTTACATGGTATCAAATCTTATCTACAAGCTTCATCTCCCCACTTTTTTTAGTTTGAGCTTATAGAATGATTATTAAAATGATTTCCATCTTTAAGGATCCCTTTCAAATATGCTACTTTATGAGATACATGGATAATTTCCAACCACTCCATTAGGTCGCAAGTGTTTGAGAAAGTAGGCTTAGACTTTCATTTTATTAAAAACAAGATTTTGGTGCTCTTATTGTCCAAGTTATAATTTGGCCATTAATAGCATCTTGACATGCAATTTTTATTTAAAAGATTCATCGTTTTGATTTAGAAAATATTTTTTCATTTTTTAATATTTTTTAATTAATAATAAAAATATTTGCTTTTTAATTAATTATTTATTTTAAATTAAAAATTATTTAAAGCAAACAATCAACTAATGCTCTAACCATTAGGGTAAAAATTAAAAATATATATTTTTAGGCTAGCCATTATAGATGGATCTACATCCTCTTTCCTTGGCATAAGGAAACACAAGAAACCCACTTTTCCATTATCCTACATTCTTAAACCTCAACCATCCTATCTTCCATCATGCGTATTTTTCTAACTATATGAAAATTGATAATGGGTTTTTGGTGCTTTTCTACCTCTACCTCCTATCTTCCATGCTAGAAATTTTGGAGTTTTGAAGTGAATTAAAATTTAAAAGTTTTTGATCCATATTCAAATCAATATTTATTTATTATTTGGATTCGATCACATTGTGTTATTAATTTTATCATCCAACATCACTACACCTTTATTAGAACACTACCACCCGAACCTCATTCTAATTCCCACTAGTTTTTATTCAAGACACTGCCATAGTCATGTTTTTGTGGTTTTTTTTATGTCACATACAAGTCTACACATCCATTCCATTCAAGATGACCTCACCCCACAAAATTAAAACTTCACCTTTTTTTAGTAGTCTGACATTGTCCACCTATGCTTCACTAATGACAAAAGTCAATAAATCCCTTTCCCATGGTCAAGTGAGCATTTAACCATGAGCAACCCCAATGGAGTTTTATTATATTTTATTATTTATTGAAAACCTTAAATAAATAAATTTAATTTTTTTTTAACTTTTAAAAATAATGACCAATCTCAATTGGGAACTTGACCTTGAGCTCCTTGCCTCAAATTTATTTTTCCATTTTTTTAATGTTAAAATTATTCAAAAAAATTAAATTAAAAAACATTTTTTTAATCTAGTTACATTCATTAGGCTCTTCCTAGACAACAATTATGCTCTAGTCATTTTTTAATTTTTTATGCATATTTTGCATGATCTAATGCCCTTGTCTCTCTCTAAGGATTATGTGCACTTAATGATCCTTATGCACCCTCTGGTGCCCTAGCACATTTTGATGAGCAACTATACCCTCTGATGTCCTCATGCATTCTGATGAGCACCCACACTCTTCGATAACCTTGCACCCTCTAGTGATAAGTTACACCCTATTAATGTGATGAAATGTTTGATTTAAAGCTACATGCATATCAACCATAACATGATACTTATACTTAGTGTGGGATTGTTCCTTGAAAAAACCTCCAAATCCAATTGATTTTTCCCTCAACTAGTGCTAATCTACCTAAAATTTTTGCATAAAATGGAATTTTTGGATGAGAAATGAATTAGATAATGCAAAAATTAAAATTGTGATGCACCAAATGGAAGTGGAAAGATCTTCTATCTATAGGAACATAATGTTGTTAGTATTAAACAAGGGAAATGAATAAAACAAATAGGATAACATGTAAAGGGAAAGGTATAACCCATAAATGTAGTTAAAACAATAAGACCAAACCCAAGGGGCAAACAAATAAGAGCCATAATGACTTTAGCATTTGTAAAAATAATACACAATAACATGCTCAAATCTGAATTATATAATTTAGTAGACTTATAAATCCAATGGGATCAACTCTTACTCAAAATGCACTCTTTAAATATATAAAATAATCAAGAAGATAAAATAATAAGAAAAACATTAAAATTTATCACTATTACATAGAATAGCATATTACAATATTTCTTGCATGTCTTCTCTTTTTATTCATTCAATTATTTTTTGTAGGAATCATGGCCTCAAAATTGAAATTATGGTGTATGTTCCCAAATCAAGTGCTCAACTTGGCCCTACCATCTTTATGGATTACGTCTAATTGTCATAATCTTAGCTTTTTTAAAAAAAAGTGGCCTACTAGTCCTTAGTATTGAGAAAATTATCTTCACCTACAAGATTATGTTTGCCTTCAAGTTCCTAACTAAGCTTGGTGAATTTTTTTGTAAATTATATTATTTTAAAATAAATAAACTCAACTTTCAATGATTACAATTATATTGTATTTGAGAAATATTACTAACAACTTTATACCACATTGATTTTCAAAGAATATCATCAATTTTCATAAGAGATTTAAAATGGTAAAAAATTTCTTATTTCATTCATTTCTATTGTATTCATTTTAATTTTATTTCTTGGAAATCCATACCAATATCTTGATCTGATGGTGTGAGGCACTTATCTAAATTGATGTCCTATATTCTACATAAAATAACTCACACCATTAGATATAAAAAGATCCAATGGTTGAAAATGCTTCTCAGTTAATTACGCATCTTATACCACTAATATTGAACAAATAAAATGATAAGAGGCTTAAGGTTTATAAATTAATTAATTTTTATTTATATAATATGTGCCCATTAATATCTTCTTCACTAATTGTATATATTGTTTCTTATATAGATCTATTGGCTTGAGGTTCTCATACTTTCATTGGGACAACTCAAATATACCAAGTTTCCATATCTTGATTTGTCTCATAGTCACCATCTATCCTCTTAGTTTTCAACCTATGGCCTATGAATTTATTTTAAGGCCTTAATATTTTATGTTCACTTTATTGGATCGATGGCTTGAGATCATCATCACTAATATAATCTAATGGTATATGATCAACACTAGAAATTTCATATGGTTTTTAATTGTTGCATGTCCTTTTGATTACTTGACACATATGTGGGTCCCACTTTGTGTAACCCTTTGAAATTTTAAATATGGATCCTTGGATCAAAATTTTAAAATCCACCTAAATACTATTGATATGATAGTATGAGGAGAATATAATTGATTACATCACTATCCTTTTCTAAAATATATCACACCATATGATGAAGGAAGATCTAATGCCCTAAGATCCCCATTAGCTTTAAAGTATCCATATCCATTTATTTCAATTTTATTAAATGTGTTGAGATTGGTGAAGCTAAAATAAGAGAAATCCTTTAAAATGGCAAAGTTGAAATATACTTAGCTCCTTTTAGATCATAAAAATCTCATCTAAAACTTAAATAATGAAATGAGCATAAGGAGCTATTAAACCCTAATTTGGAAGTAGATCCTATTTAGTAATTAGGGTTAAGGATATATAAATAATATGATATAAGGGTAAATATCAGATCTAAAACAAGCCAATTAATGTGTTAAACTTAGACATACCATATGTTGAATTTATAAAGTTGAGATAGGATACTAATATAAAGTACAAATATGCAAGATATATAAATGACATAAAATAAATTACTTAGTTATTTATAATGCTAATACAATTTTGGATATGGTATATGTAGGAAGTACGCAGGAATATAGTTATGGAACAATTGTCAGATTATAGATCTAGTGCCTATGGCTCTCTAGACACTTGTGTTAGCTTGGGATAGTTGTGTTGATGCTAGTGTCTAGGTTCGACACTAGTGTCCTATATGAAATACTCACTAAAATAGGATGAGATCACCTATATGCTTTTAGATTTAGATTTACCTTCACTCTAGTGTATTCAAATCTAGGTCATAGATCATTGCTCTTGGTGAAATGGAAAAACCCTAGCTTTTACATATTTAATGTGACCTTGGGGGAAAATGACTTAGTGGGCACATGGTGTCGATCTAACCCACAATGACCATGTTGTCAAAGGGCACTGCTTACATAGCCAGTAATCTAAAAGAGGGATTTAGACTCATGTAAATATCCACTATATGTTGGCTCGTGTGTGAATCATGCAATGTGTGTAAAGTAGGTAAAATAGTGACTTATCTTGAAACTTATAAAATATGACCTTATGGATACTATTTTAGTACTTTAGACTTGTAACTAGGATTTTCCTTTGAATAATATAAAAATAAGGTATAATAATAAAGCTTTTGGTACCTTGAGTTCTTCTTGAGTGCTTTTTTGGCTTGATTCTAGGTTAGGAATGAATGAGGGTTGATATTCTATTTATACCAATCCTATCAGGAGATAAATTGCATTAAAGGACTTAGGCCAACCATTTTTATATTTTTTATTTTTAAATTGGATGAATTTTATGGAACTAGACACTTGTATCAGGCCAAGACAATAATGTCAATGTTACTATGTGACCTAGATGTTAGTGTCCAAGGAGAAGAAGAGCAACTATAGGCTGAGAACTTGCAAAGGTGTAATATAATAAGATTTTAATCATTTTTTGAAAGATGGGATGTATATGTTATCAATAGAAGGCTATTTATACTATTATATGATCCAAGAGGCACAAAATAGAGTAGATGTGAGGCTTGTGGAAGCAAGGCACGTGTAGAACTGAGAGGAACAACTAGGGTCATGATTTTACCAAGTGTACAAGACTAAGGTGCTACATAATGAAAATTTAGTAATATCATCTACATTTTCCACCCCTTTAATATATTACTAAAATTTCTAGTTTAAAGGAAATGAATAATTACCTGGGTGTGTATACACACCTTGTCTTTGCTTGAGTTGAATTTGAGTGCTTTTCTAGACCTAGGTTTGAGTTTTTTTTGGTGACTAACCTAAACCAAGATCATGTTATAGCTTATAATCAATGCATATAATATGGGTTAAAATTACCTGAAATAGATTTAAATTGAAAGAGCAAGGTTTAAGAGTACACATATGTGTCGATGTAACCACCTTACCATTGGTAATTTGTTTTTGAAAAAGATGTATCATTGTAAGGATATAAAACTAAAATTAGAATAAATATAGATAATTATTTAAAGTTCATATATCCAAGGAGATAGAGACAGAGAGAAAGAGAGAAAGAGAGAGAAATTGGAAGGAACATGCCCCCAACTTTGGAGCAAAAGTGAGTTGCCACCTAGAAGTTGATATTAGCTCAACCGTGCAACACAATGGTACTTGTAACCTAATGAGTTTGGATGAACAATTCCAAATTGAAAAATTGGTGAGATTGAGTGATTTAATCACCCCAACCATACCAAAAATTTGAACCAACTATTACAGTAGATTGGCTTGCTAAAGTCCATTAGGTATTAGTACATGCAATAGTTTTGGAATCTAAGATTGATTTAGATTTTTTAATATTAAGCACATGTTACATAACATATGCACCTTAGATTTTTCTCATGTTAAAACTATGTGTAATAATGGTACCATGTATATGATTCTACCACAAATGTGTATTGGAATCATATAACTATGTTCTTTGGCCAATTCAAAAAACTATGTAAATATGGAGGATATGCTTACAAAGAATTCCCCCACTATATATGGGGAAATTTGAAACTAATATAAGTAATAATGTGGAGGATATGTTTCCAAAACATGCCCCCACTATAATTCGGAGATGTTAAAAATTGAGTAGGTGTGGAGAACATGATTCCAAAGCATGCCCTCACTGAATCTGTGAATTATAAGTACCATGTTGAATGAATGTGGAGAACATGATTCCAAAGTGTACCCCCATTGAATCTAAAAATTATGAAAGTATGGAATCCATGTCCATATGACATGCCACCACTGAATCTACAAGCTAGTGTAAGTACCATATACTATGTGAGTGTGGAGAACATGCTTCCAAATCATGCCCCCACTATAATTTGGGAACAATGAAAAATGTGGAGGCCATGTCAGCATGACATGTTCCTACTAATATGGACCCCATTTGAGGTGAGGGAAAGACATTACATGGTAGTTATCTCACCTTTAAAGGGTAAGATAATTATAAATATGGTAATGTAACCATGTAGTATATATAATGAAACATGTTTACGTATATGTAATATTAAAGTGCATAGAACCAATGTGATCACATATAAACCTAATATGTATGATAAAGATCATGTAAATGTCTATATATTAACATTAAAAGCTCAAAAATAAAATAAACACACACACAATAGCATTCAAATGCATGTCAAAAGGTAATGGTCCAAGGAGACCGTAAATAAAGGGCATGTTCAAATACCATGGAATTGAATGGGCATGACTTAGTTAAATGTACACAAAATCAAGGAATGACATGTTAGAATGTCTAAAAATGCAATGACATATTCAAATGTCCAAGAAATAAAACATAGGCATAAGGGCCATATACAATGGATCATATTTAAATGCTCATAAAATCAAGACAATAGCAAGGTAAAACACTCAAGGAAATGTGTAAATGAAAAGCATAAGCAATTAGCATAAACATGTCATAGCGACCCATGGATCAAATTTGCAAAAAAAACATCAATTACATAGTATATCAAGTACCCTATGTAACATATAATCATGGACAATAGGCATGTGTAATTAATACATATGTAAGCTCAAACATGATAGTGTAAAATAATCATCGAATCATAAAACCTAGGTATATCAAGATCGTAGAAGATGGATTCCTTCAATGTCCTAATCATGTGAGTAGAGGGAAGGTTCGACACCCATAAGTGTATGATGTATCTGTATATGCATGTGTATGTGTATGTAAGAATAAATTATATGTTAGTCTTCAACATGTAAATAACACATAGATGTCAAAGGGCCCATAGAACATGTAGGTGTCAAAAGTGTTTTTGGATTTTTGAATGTTTTTTTATTATTTTGGTTTTTTTATGATGAGTAAAGATCATCCTATGATTCCATCCAATGGATGGTCATAGATATCTTCCCCCATTATGAACCTTACAACCTCAAGTTGGATCCTTTACATTATTTGAGTTGTGATTGGCTAGGTTGAAAAAGGACGTAGCATGTTTCTCCTCACATTTTTCATGTGTAGTAGAATATTTAATTCTATCATTGGAAATATGTATTAATTTTCCTTCATGAGGAAAATAAATGCTTTATTTATTTTGGTCAATTTTTTATTCCATTTGGTATAGCCAAATAGTTCTAAGTGTTCATGCATATGGAAATGTGGTAACATATCCCAAACCCATGTTTGAATTAACTTAAGACCACAAGCAATTAGTATTGTTATGTTTTCAAAGGAATCTTTCCAATTCACCTTATTTTGCTAATATTGTAAGTTAAAATTGAGATCCTAAAAATTATTTATGCTACAAGTAGTTTTGGTTTGTGTAGGATTAATATGGTTTCTCTAACAATAAGCACCACCCATGTATAAGGTAATTGTTAAATCCCAGTGATGTGTGCATTTTTTGATTTGTTATGCAGCCAATTCCTTTGGAAGATCTCCAAATGTAGTCATTTGGTCATTGATAATATCTTGGATCTTGTGTTTCAAGGTAACATATATATTCATAGTATGCCCAAGGCCTTGGTGATAGTTATAATAAGCATTTGCATTATACCCTTTGGATAAAGGTCTATTTACAAAAACCTCTATAGGAGGAGGGAGAGATATAAGGTGACACTCTAGAAAATGTGGGATCAATGAAATTGGGGATTTGAGTATAACTATAAATTATCTCCTTTGTGCTTTAGATAATATAGTATGTTTAGGATTTTGTAATGAAACCATCTGGTTTTTCAATAAATTGATCTCTAAGTCTAAAGACTGATATTGGTTTTGTAAATCATGTAGTAGTTGGCTCATATTTGTTAATTTCTCTTGTAGGGTTTCACAAGTACAAGCCCTAGGTATTTCAAATTGAACATTCATATATCTACCATTAAGGAATGTTGGAAGGGTTTTATGGTTACCTAAGTTTTGTATAATAATATGATCCACATTACCCTTTGAAAATGGGGTAACATGAACTTGGTTAGAGGGGTAACAATTGTCATCCTCTGGTTTTGAAAGTGGAATAAGATCATCTTTACCCTTTTGAAATTTTATGCATATATAAATAAGAATTGAATATCAGAGGCATACAAATTATAGATATCACTCCATGTTACACATATTTTTATGACAATTGAGGATTAGTAACAAGAAAAGAAATTAGAAAACCCTAGTTGGTATAGGGTTTGATGTTTAAAGATTGGGCTCACTAAATGTTTAACCCTAATTTGGATATGGATCTTATTTATTGGTTAGGGTTAAAGATATATAAATTATATGGCACAAGGGTGAATATCATATCTACAATAGGCTAATTAATGTGCTAAACTCATATGTGCCATATGCTAGATTTATAAAGTTGAGATAGGATATTAATGGAAATTAAAACTATGCTAGATATACAAATAACATAAAATAAATTAATTAGTTATTTTTTATGTTAATATAGTGATGGATCTAGTATAAGAAATAAGTAGGTAAGAAGATAGTTCAATAATATTTGTTAGATTATGGCTCTAGTACCCCTGGCTTTCAGGACACTTCATCATCCTAGGATAGTTTCATCGATGCTAGTGTCTAGGTTCGATGCTAGTGTCTTATATGAAATACTCACTAAAACAAGATGCAACCACTTAGACATTTTTGGTTTTGGCCTTGCCTTCACTCTTGTGCATTCAGATCTGGGTCATGGATTGTCTCTCTTAGTGAAATGGTAAAACCCTAGATTTTGTATCTTTAATGTGATCTTAGGGGGAAATGGGTTAGTGGTCACATAATGTTGAGCTAACTTGTAATGGCCCATTATCAAAGGGCACTAATTACATATCCAATAGTTTAGAAAAGGGCCTCAAATTCATATAGTTCTCCTCTACATGTTGACTTATGTGTGAATCATACAATGTGTGTAAATAAAGTACAATAGTTATCTATCTTATAACTTGGAAAATATGACCATATGTTTGCTCCTTTAGTACTTTAGACTTGTATCTAGGTTTTTCTTTTGACTAATATCATAATAGAGAAGAATAAGAAAGCTTTTGGCACCTTTAATGCTTATTGATTGCTCTTTTAGTCTGATTATAGGTTAGGAATGAATGAGGGCTGGTATTGTATTTATACCAATCTTATTGGGAGATAACTTGCATTAAATCACTTAAGACAACCATTGTAATATGTTTCATTTAAAAATTGGATGAATTTTAGGGTAATGGACACTTGCATTGAGCTAAGACAGTAATATCAACATATTGTTTGACCCAGACATTAATGTCTAAGGAGAAGGAGAATAGGCACATAATCAAAACTTGTAAAGGTGTAAGATAAGTATAATTTTAATCATTCTGGGAAAGATGGGATGTCTATGTCTTCAATATAAGACTGGTCAGACTAAGGGATAAGGAAAGGGGCAAAATATAGAGCAAATGCAAGGCTTGTAGATGCAATGAACATGTACAACTAAAAGGAATAGATAGGGTCATGATTTTTCCAAGTGTACAAGACTGAGGTGATGCATAATCACAAAATATCATCTATAAGAGGGTGATATTTTAGAAATGAGTTTCCTACAAAAAGAGCTTGGATTCCATCTTTCTGAGGTGAAGTTATTTAACATTTCTTGAAATTTTTTGGTGAATGTTACCTTCTATTATTTGAATTTAGTGACCTAAGCCTCATCTATTATGTCATGCAGTCAATATGAATATACAAAGAGTCTTGAAGCACATAAAAATATTTATATTTCAAGTGATACAAACTTTTTCAAAGTTGAGGGGATTAGAACCTTTTCAAAAGATTTATAATAAAAATTGGTCATGTGTCCCTCTCATACTCTTCTTATCATTTCATCGATAAAAGATGATATTAATTTTAATAAACTCTCATCTTCGTAGTCCATTTTTAATTAATATTATTCTTGACACCTCTAGTCACATTAACTCCATTTGCATCATTTTATAATGCATCAATCGAATAAATTTAATTTTAAATTTTAAATGTTGATGAAACACTAAAGCTGATTTTTTAACACTCTACATTAATATTCAACTATTTCCCTAAATTTTTCAACCTTTACATTATAATATATTTGAATAATAATAGCACATGTGCCATTATTCTATAAAATTAAGATCTCCCAAAAGTTATTTTTATTTAGAATTGGCATCATCATTTCTTTCCATTTATTAGAATACTTAGCCCTCAACATGGCCTCTTCTAATCTGACCTCTAGTATTCTTAACTATATTTTCAAGCTTGATGGCATTAACATGTTTTTTTTTAAATACTAATGAGTGTCAATATGGAAAGTTTTCATATCATGGGCATAGTCCTAGATAAAATTGTGAATAATTCCTTCCAACCAATGCTTTGCCTATGGTGGAGACCTTAAGATGTATTTGGATCCTACATTGCCCTAATTATATTACCTGGAATTATTGGGGAAGGACCCTTTTTATAATTCAATGAACTTGAATTTGTTCTTCCTACACCAAGGTCAACTTCTCTAGTGTCAATGTCCATGGCTCTTACACCATTCATTCCTATGATAGTGGTTCATGTGCCCATTACTATTATTGTTGTTGTTGGTTTATTAGTGGTTACTACTGAAGTACCCACTAATATTCACGTCCATCACCACTCTAAATTTAGGCATTACAATGGTTTCCATAAGGGAAAAGAGAAAACATTATAAATATATAACTTTATCATATAAATTTTGTATTGAGTTGTATATTTTGCATTTTTATAGTCATGCATAATTTAAAGCATGAGGACCCTTATAAATACCTTGTATTATTTTGAATATATATATATTTCAATTTAAATTTGAATACTACACTCGTTTCCCTTTCTCATATAATTTTTAAAAAATAAAATAAAACTAACACTAGCCTAATTAAATGAAATTCATACATCAGCTCAAGTGAGCTCATGTAGAGTGATCCAAAACATCTTATTATGCTTTAAAAAATCAAATTTAATAATTACAAAGGAAATATAAAAAAATCCACTCATTGGTTTGGAAAATTAAATGCATTTCTTCATAATTTTCAACCATTGAATCAATGTTAGATAAGTCTTATAAACATGCATCCAACCCTCATGTTTTTCTGGTTTATTATATACCTAGATTGAAATCAATGTTCAAAATATTGGTTATGCCCTTTCTAACGCTTCTCTATATGATTTCATGCCACTATTTAAGACTCATTAGGATATCTTATTTTACAAGAGAGATTTATTGTAACATCCCCACTGGGATCTACCAAGAAATATGTAAAAAAAAAATATTTAAATAACACATATACAAAATAGACTACATTCTGAGAGTCAAAAAGAGATCATAAAAGTATGCATGTGAAATCATGACAAAAATTCATATTACAACACAAATTACAGATCTCTAATATCATGAGAGTATGACAAACTCAATATAGAAAGTAATTATAACATTTCAATCTCAGCTGATCTAAATACATAATCACCACTGTCAATGTACATCAATATATAATTACAAATCTTCATGACAATTTTCAATAATAAGTAAAATATAAAACAATGTAAAGATAAGATACTTAGCTTCCTCTAAGCATAGTTCTTAAACTTCAAGTATCTATGGCAATCTCAAGTGTCATCTCGATAAGTAGTACTACTATGGGGAGGGAGAGCATCATATGAGTGCTTTTCCACACCAATCATAGATAAATGATCCCACACAATAATCCCATCAATGGCCCTCCCTTCATGGATGAGACAATAGTGATGGCATGGAAATCTAGAGATACAAGTACCCATATGTTGTATGATTTCTAACTAACTACACATGCAGTGTATCATAAAAAAACTCAATCTATTGCAATATATCACACATACATGTAAACCATACTCATGAAATGATAATGTCTCATTAAACATACTTTGGCTAAAGCTTTACAAATAGTAATATAAAAATAATCTATAGATCAATCAAACCCATACACACCACTTGATCAGACTGCCTTCATCTGACATTGCAATGCCAGTAAACTAGTGAAGTCCATCTCACTCCTTACTCTAGTAGTTACCAATTTCAAGATTTATGCCCACCAAATAATATAACACCAATATCATTGTAGCTATAATGAAAATCTATTGTAAGAATTGAAAGTTTATATTAAAAATGAGATTTAATTTTTTATATAAATCAAGTTAAAAGAACCCATCCGATTCTTACTACAAAAGATGGATAATTATAAATTTCCTCTAATAAAGTTTCTATTGGCACTAACTGATGCCTATATAAGAGGTATGTTACCTACATTCAATATTTATACCTCAAGATTCAAATAATAATTCCATGTTATGGATAATATAACTCTATTAACTAATTATATTTATCTAACACCTTGGCTATCATTTTAAACACTTTACTAATGCTTTCGGTTTATAGAACAATATTCTATTTTCAACCAAAACCATAGTTTGTTAAGGGAATCTTCCTGATTAATTTTTTAGCAGTTCAATTATTATTGTTATTTAATTTTTTTTTAATGCACCCAACTAGCATCACTATGATGCTTAAAATAATATGAAATGATTGTTAATCATAATATATATAATGATTCTCAAACACTTGATTGATTGGGATAGGGTGATGCCTAAATTATAATGTAAGATTAAACAATAGAAATTCTTTTCTCAACAACCATAACGGCTACCCAGATCACCCTAGAGGAAATTAGTAAAATAGTAAAATATTCTAGAAATGAATGGTTAAGTCGATGCCATATATAATAAATTTTATTTGAAAAAGTAACTAACAACCAATCTGCATCAAATATCCAATATAGGTTTAAAGACACAACATAGAATAAGACAAATAGGGTGACACCTTAAAGAAGAGTTAGATTTAATTAAGACACCATGGTGAATCACTACACCTAGCTAGCATAACAACTAAGTCACCCTTTTTTCATTAACTTTCACCATACAATATTTACTCAAGCTAAATATTATGTAACAAGAATAATATTTATGGCTTATTATTTTTTATGCCTAAGAATACTCCTATCATTGTATGGTGTCTTAAATTATGCTAACTCACTTTTGAGAGGTAAATATTTATTTGTAGTTTCAGCTCATCAGTAATGTGTATGGGGTGATGCCATACCAGTAGCCCATGAGTTTTTGATCAATAAGAATTTTTTATTTAAATCTCAACGTCATTTTTTTATATGGCTAGAAGAAAACAAAGCAATAGTATTTATCAACTATTTGGTTATGCTAGATGCACCATATAAGATGCCTTCAATTTTTTTTTAGCATAGATGCCTAGTTTAGATAAGTGATGTCACAAAGAAAGTAATCCTTAAACTATTTGGTTGAGTTAAATACTATATTGATGCCTTATATATATATATATATATATATATATATATATATATATATATATATATATATATATATATATATATATATATATATGTTTGTAGTAGCAACTAAATAATAAATTTGAACCAATCAACCAAATTTTGATATGTTGGTTGTTCCATTTAATTTTCTTACATGTTATTTACTATCTGTATGAATTATTTTCCTACTTGTTGGTTACAATAAATCAAAAGAATTTAGGGGCATAGTAGGATAATAGCAAATCAAGAATCCATCTTGGTTTTAATTTTTCATGCCTATTATTGTTTATATATTTTCATAATATATAAGTGGTGTGGTATTACCATAAAGAAATCCCAAAACCACAGAGATTCTAAAACAAAACTATTCATGCCATACAGTTTTCAACACAATTTCTTATCAAAAATACCTGAAGATCAATAATATATGAAATTAAAGACACCACTTACCAATGAATTTGCATTTTGATCTTCTATGTTTCTTCTCCTTAATGCTGGGCCCTTTGCTCTTTCTTCCCCAATGCATAAAATTGAAAAAATCCTCCTCAATTCTTTCCCTTAAATAGAAAATAGGTGCTACTTTCTTTCTCTAGATTTTTTTTTCTTTTTTTTTCATCTTTTGTTTTTGATAAATTTAAAACCTCTAAGTTCTTTTTTTTAATTTCATTATTTTTTGTTTTTCCAAAATAATTCTCTATTCTTTTTTATTTTTTCTTTTTTCTTTGTTTTAATATAAAATGCCCAATTTCATATTTTCAATTAAATCAAATTAGCGTTTAACTACTTTTAAGCTATTTGATGATAAATTTCAACATTCATAAATAATAACTCATATTTTAATTTTACCTTTATTAAGTTTATTTCTATGTGTATTAATGGTATGACATATTAAACGTGCAAAGGAATTTATTTCTATATTTTACTTACTCTGAAAAAACATAGAAATAACATTCCAAACAAGTATCAAACACAATAAATAATTAAATGTATTTTTACCATGATTAACTATTGTGTGTGTAGGGTTTTGCTATCTCTATATAGACCTTTGATGTTTCCATCTACATCACCCTCTTCAATGATGTTCTCCCTCTTGTATGTTTGAGGGATGAATTCTTTGTGTCCACCTCACAATATGTAGGTAATTAGATCATATCACATGATAAATATAAATCAATAATATAATTAAAATAATATATTAATATGCTTAAAATATAACTGCATACATTAACCAACTCATAGTAAGCAATCATGTATCATCATCTAATTAAGCAACATTCTACTATTCTATAATAATATAAATTTCAAGATTAATCATAACTATAACTAATATCATGTGTATCTACTATATCAATCCATAAATAATCAAATTGTTTACTTAATGAGGAATCAGAATGCAACATACATTGTTGGTAAAATGGTTTTCCAAAGATAAATGATATGAGCACAAATAGATATAACCTGATCCTACTTATATTTATCCCCTTTGTCATTACAACATGAGATCAAAAAGACCTAAATATTCTTCTAATGATTTTGACTTTTCTATTGGTTCCTAAAAACCCAATTGGGCACCCTTTTTTCAAGATACATTTTCACTCCCCTTTTATTGATGTATTTGAATTAGGCTTCCATATATTTGGAAATATTTATAGGTATGAATAATATTTGAATCCTCTTACCTAAACAATATAAGATTCCACTTTACTATAAAATGGATCCACCTTCTAATTCTTTCTTAAGTTTCCCTCCTTTTTATAACCCATAAGACATATTACTCTTTTTTCATCTTAAAATAAAGCATATACTTATCAAAGGATAGATAATAAGTACATTTCAAGGCTATATTGGGTTTCACTTATCTCTTCATATTCCCTACAATGAGTGCTTTCTTATTCCAAATATTTTTTTCTTCATCAAGTTGAGAAGATGAATCTTTAACATATTTGAAAAAAATAGAAACCTTGAGGAAGCAAGCACATTTTAATCCTAAATCCTATACTTATCAATTATATTCATTACCAAAATTCTCCTTCTCATTTCCAATGTATTTTCAAGAATACTTTAACATCTAAGTTATTTGAGAGGGGATTGTTTGAGATTTTATTTATTAATCATACTTTCTAAGTTTTTAAATTAATCTTTAGCAAGATTGACATTATTTTTGCTACAATTTGAAGTCAGAACATTTTAATTAACATATTTTAAATCTTTTTATTATTTAATAAATATAAATCATCTTTATCCAAAAGTGGAAAACAAATCCTAATTATTAGCCAAAAAAAAGATAAAATTATTAAGATAAGAAAAGGTTTCTTAATTGAGGATAAATCCTTGTCAATAAATGATTTCATTCTGAGACCTCCTTTTCATTACTCTCCTTTTTAGCTTATAGGTCAATGAAACACTTATGCATGGTATTTTCATCCTCAAAGAATGCCTCCATGCTCTATGAATGGTCCATTTTAGGTATTTTATTAGTTGAGGCCTTATCTTTTGGCATTCTTCCTTTATTGGCATCCCCTCTTTATTTTGAATAAGTTTATGATATTAGTTTAATATAGTCCTTGATTTTTACCTTCATTTGTTTATCCTTCCCTTACTTATGTTAAAGGATTAACCCATTGTTTATTACTTCATTATTGAATAAATAAGTTAGGTTTTCCACCCCTTTTTATTTCCTTTGAAATTTTTGAATATCGAGGCTTGGGATGAACATGAATTGCTATATCATGAGATTTATTTAACTTATATAAGGGTAATAGGTAAGGGGTCATGAAATGGTTAAAGTTAAATATATTTATTAAATATATGACATGTATTATGAATGTCTTATAAGACTATTTATTTCTTTAAAACTAAGACCTCGTTAGAAACCTTTACAAAAATGCCTTTTATTTAAACCAATGTATCAACAGATACAGCTTGTTTTCATTTGGATCAGCCATTGCATTGTTGTTGGGAATTTTGGGGAATCATAAGAGTATTACATGGGTAATAATTGGTTATTCCAACTTATATTAGGCTTATTTTAACTCTAATAAAAACACTGCAAGCTTGTGAAAATTTTCCTCCTCCTAGTATTTTTATTACAATAATAAGATCCAAATCAAAAGCTTTTAAATAATATAAACAAGTACTTGGTGATGGCCTAAACTTAATAGAGATCCTTTTTTAGGTTATTTTTAATCTAATATTAAATTTAAGAATTTACTCTGAAGTTACCATTTTGATTGCAATTTAGTGTTCTATTAGGGGTAAAGCATCCACCATTTATTTCAAATAATTACTTACATTTTCTCTCAATTGATCCCATGTTGAATCTAAATTCACAGTCAAACCTCTAAACCATTCTTAAGATTTTAGTTTTAGATAAGAAGTTATAACTCTCATATCCATGTCAAGCTCTATGAAATTATAGATTATTAAAAAAAATTCCACATCTCTAAGATGATAATCTATAGTGATCAAGCCAACTTTGAATATAAATAGGGGAGATTATTTTAAGTTATTTTGGGGATATCATTCTATTGAATATGATCTATATAGGAAGAATAATTATAAAAAATAAAAGGTAGATTTATTGGATTATCCATCTTAATGATCTCATCATAGTTTTTTTCAAATGATCAGAGATGGAGTAATATTTATCTTGAAAATGGGGTAGTCAAGTAGTTTAAAGTGCTTCAAAAATCAAATATGAGTAAGACTTTCACCAAAATCATATTGGAAAGATTAAAATCAAAAGGATTTACATATATTTTTAAGCTAAAATAAAATCCTATCCCATGTGGCATGAAAAAATTATTAACGGTGTAAAATGTTTGATTAAAATTTTCTCACATATCAGCCATAACATGGAACTCTACTCAATGGGGTTTTTCCTTGTAGAGAACCTCCAAATATAGTTAGTTCTATTTCCAAAATTAGTTCTAATTTACCTAAAATACCTGCATAAAAGGAAAATCTTAGAGTGGAGAGGAGTTATAGAATGAGATACATGAGAATGAAGTGAGAGTATCCCCTATGTATGTGAACATAATATTATTAATATTCAATAAGGGAAATGAACACAACAAATAATATAATGTGGAATGGGTAAGGTACAACCCATAAATGGAGCTGTAGCATCAAGACTAGAGCCAAGGGGTAGACAAACAAGATCTAAAATGACTTTAGCATTTTTAGAAACACACTCATACATAGAAAATAATAGTGACTTAGATTTGAATTTTAAAATTTAGTATGCTTATAAAGCTAAGATATTGACCTTTTACATATATAAAATAATTGAGAAGAGAAAAAAGATTAAAAAAAAAAAAATCAAAAATCAAAAATCTATGGCTATTTAGTACAAGAATAACTTAAATTATTTATTACACAATTTATTATTGTTCATTCAATTATATTTTGTAAGCATGATGAATTATATAATTTAATTATGATGTATGTTCCCCACTCATGTGCTCAACTTGTCCCATACTATCCTTATGTATTACTATTTCCTATCACAATCTTAGCTACACTTCAGTCTTAGCTACACTTCAAAAATAGTTACCTATTGGTCTTTCTTACTAAGCAAAATATTTTAAACCATAGGAGTGCCTTTGCCTTTAGGTACCTGACCATGGTTGGTGAAGCCTTTTTTAACTTAGATTATTTTATATTAAAAAATACATTATTCTATTTATTTTGATTATACTATCTTTGATATTATTGAAATATTTTTACTGCTTTATTTCTAAAGAAGATAACCCAATTTCATAAGAGATTCAAAACTGTGAGAAACTCCCTCTTGTTTCATTCTTTTTTACTTTGTTCCTTTATGTTTGATTGAATAGTTTGAAGTCCCCACTAAAAGTTTGATCTCATGGTGTGAGTTAATTTCCATACTGACATCATATCTTATTCAAAAAATAAATCACACCATTGGATAGAGAAAGATCCAATGGTTAGATAGGATTCGTAGCTACTTAATTATTTTGAACTATTGATTTGATCAAATCAAATGTTATGGGGGGAAAGACTTATGCCTTAATTCATTTTATTTGTGTAATTATTTTCCTATTAATAAATTTTCAACCAATGACATTTATTTTTTTATCTTGTAGATCTAATGGCTCAAGATGTTTATTCCTCCATTGAGACAACTTAAAGCCAATAATTGTCCATACCTTGATTTAGCTCAAGGACTCCATCGGTCCTTTAAATTCTAAACCCATGAATTATTATTTATTTTATGTCCTCAAGATTTTATTTTAGTTTTATTATGTCAATGAATTGAGATCAACACCACCAATATAATCTAAGGATGTAAGATTAACACTGAAATTTCATCTAGCTTTAGGTCAACATGTGTCCTTTTGATTACTCAAAATGTATGTGTGTCCCATTTTCTGCAATCCTTTGAAATTTTGAAAATGGATCCTTAGATAATTTTTTTCAAATCCTCACTAAAGACTACTAATTTACTATTGTGACGTGAATTTGACCGATATTTTCACTACCCTTTACGAAAAGTGCTCACATCATTCAATAGAGGATGATATCATGACTTTATATCCTTATGATATTTAAATTAGCAACAAAAATTAATTTCAATTTAATCAAATGGATTAGATTAGAAAAAATAAAATATGAGAAATCTTTAAAATGGCTAAGTTAAAATATACTTAGCTCCTTTTGTATCATACAAAGCTCATCTAAAATTTGAGTGATGAAATGAGCCTAAGGTCAGTGATATTTTGGAAATTGAGCTACTTATGAAGAGAATTCGGAGACCATAATTCTAAGGCACATTTATTGTATCACTCTTAAGTGTTTATCATGTTTATATGATCACCTGCACTCTATAGTGATGTAGTGCCCTTTGATAAATATATGTGCACTCTAGTGCCCACTTGCACCCTTCAAACCTATGTCTATTCCATCCCCTCTAGACAAAATTATGTCTCAATGTAATTTATATCAAATTTTGTAATGTGTTATGTTCTATACATCCATGTTAATCATTGTAGAGAAAAGGGTCATTATCACCAATGTGAAATATTTCAGCTAAAAAGAATATATGATGTTTGTCCTTATTAGTAAGGACCTCTATATAATTTCAATGAATCAGTACATTACTCCTCAAGATCCTCTCATTGAGGATGCCATCACTTATTTCAAGTGCTCTGGACTTATGACTATAGACTTAGGGTAAACCAAGTCTGATGACCAAATAATAATGAGTATTTTGTCAAAATTGGGTCTTACCTAATCAATATTCATGTCAAATCACTACACATAAAAATATTATTTTTTAATAAATGTGGCACTAAATTATGATAACTTTTTTAAGACTTTAGAGAGAGAGAAAGAAACTAATTTTCATTGATGGCATTTGACTTGGAAGATCTAATTAGAAGACGCTAGGTTTTAGTGATAGAAATGTGAATTCACACCCTAATTAAAGCAAAGGGCTATGCCAAAGTAAAATGGAAAGAAAAAAATAATTATAAGTCAAAAAATCAACTCATCATAACCCTTTTACTCATTAAGACAAATAAAAATGGAATTTGAGTGCAAATTTTGACAAGGCTTCTTGTAGTTTTTATGGTAAACCAGGTCATGATGAGACATCATGTTTCAATACAATGGTATTCATGTAAGTATACATGAAGAAAGTTAATCTCACTACCTCAAAGTTAGAATTTTTTCTTTCAAAAATAATATATGTATTACCTATTCTAAATGTATTTTAATTTAGGGGCCTCTCTCCATATGTAATATCAAGGATCTATGCTTACTAATCTTTGTTACATATTTACGAATTAAATATTTTTGGGAAACTCTAGTACTCTAGTTTTATGGTGAGGGTACATTAAGACGGAGAATGTATTTTTAAATAAATATTTCCATGTTTCAACATTTTTCAAGAAATTACTATCTATCATATCACACATTCTAGTGAAGGATAAACATATGATTTTACATCTACCTATGTTGTTATCATAAATACAAAATATCATTCTAATAGTTTATCCAATAAAAAGGTTGATCATCAATCTATATTGTACATGTTTGATAGTTTTGTGTTCAATAAACCTTCTTAAGTCATGATCACATAAGCTAAAGTGTTTTTTCACTTAACTTATTGCTCATACAGGACCTTAATAAGCATGTCACAATTTAAGATTTTCTAAAATTTTCCTTCAAAGATGGAGTTTATCTTGGTTTTGCACTTGGAAAAAAAAAAGGAACCTTTTATTAAATTAAAATATTTGAGGGAAAGTGCTGTACTATAGTTGGTTCATAGTGATCTCATGTCATTCCCTCATTCTTATTTTCAAAAAAATAAAAATATGCTTACATTAATTGATGATTTCTTTCACATAACTTGGTTTTATCATTTGAAAAACAAAAATGAATTATATGAGCATTTATAAAAATTTAAATCCCATTTGGAAAAAATTAGAAATAAGGATTCAACATCTTATAATAGATAATGGATGCTAGTATGTCAACAAGTATATGATTAACTTCAATGAATAAGAAGGCATTAAAATCAAGTATATTATGTCATACACACCTCAACAAAATGGTGTGGTTGAATATAATAATTGTACACTCAATAAAATGATCAATTCATGGTGTGTTCCAAAGACTTTCTTCCTTAGTTTTGGACTGTGGCAATTTAGTGTGAAAACTACATTTAAAATCACACTCCCATTTAGTAGTGTGAGGAATTACTCCTAAATAAAAATGATCTGGTGTCAAGCTAGGAGTTCATATTTTAATATTTTTGGGTGTAATACATGGGTAGATATACTAGATGATAATATTAAATCTTTGGAAAGGAAGGGTCCTCCATGTATTTTTTTCATCTATTGTGAAAATTCATCTTCTTTTCCTAAGCACCACTCTAGTGATTTACATGTGAGATGTGTTATTTGATGAACAATCCTATGATTACAAGCCAAAATATTTTCATTTGTTTTGACATATTTTGGATTTAGTGTGTCTAAACAAAATAAAAAATTTAATATGTATATTTCAAAATGTATACCAACAATCACATAAAAATGAATGCTACCTAAGATTTATTGTACATGTCAAATATAGAAATGATAAAGCATATAAGAGGTAAGAATTAATTAGTTGAATATGACTCTATTTTGTTGAATATATTATATTATATTCATTAAATCCACCATTTAATGACTCTATATTGACTCAAATCAAAAACATACTTTAAAAACTATGCAAGTGTTACATCTTGATTCCTCGATAAGCAAACTATTTGACTATCCATAGATATTTATAGTTGACACATATGATTTGGTTATATTTTTTACTAAGCTTTGAGATATATATTTTTATTGGATAGTAGGATATTACTTAGTTACATGTTTGTATTGTTGTGAGTTAGTCATAGTGTGTGTTTACATACGAAATGTAGATGTGTTATTTTAATTATATTTTATGTTGTATGGTTATCATGATGATATGAACTAACTACTTGCTTATTGTGAGGTTGACACAATATAACTCACCTCTCATAGCATGATAGAGGGAGAGCATCATCAAAGATATTGATGTAGATAGAGACATCATAGGATGATAGAGAACTGGTGAGAACCCTGCACACACCACAGTAGTTAGCACATGTTAGAATACATTATAAATGGTCTGCACATGATGTGTTTATTTATACTTGCATTTATAAAGTTGTTTGCACATGGTTTGCTAACATAATTTAAATGGTTATTTATAATTTATCTAGTGTAATTTGCGTGTGTGATTGCTAATGCTTCAAAAAATATAAATTTGCATAGTTAGTGTAAATTCGAGGTTAATGATGTATGAACTTATTATTAAACCATTTTGACATTGGAGATGCTAATTAAATTAGTATATTTATGGATTTTATTGTTGAAATAAAAAAATGGGAAAAATTAAAAATAATTAAGAAAAATATATATTGGGAAAATATATGATTGAGAAAAAAATCTTGTAAAGCAAAAAGATAAGAAACTCTCAAAATAAGCAAAAAGTGAAAAAAGAAAAAAATGACAAGATAAATAGAAAAGGTGAGATTTAATTAAATCTCATGATTTTTGAGAAAAGGGGATAAATAAATAAATAAAATAAAAAGTAATAAATTAAGTATATTTTCATTAAAAAGAGAAAAAGATTAAAAAGACTATTCCCCTTTTTTTCATTTGATTATAGCTTAAGAAAGAAAATGATAGGAAGGGGGAAAGGAGAGTAGACAGAGGGCGTAAAACATAGAAGAGAAGGTGCTAAAGAAGACGTGTCATTTTAAACTACTAATTAATAGATGTAAAAAATGATTTATAATTATTTTTGAAAGGAACTGGACACCTTCATATTACCCATAAGATCAAGTATGTGATTGTCCTTTCTTCCCTAACTTTACCATCTAGATTTGTTTGTTTTTTTGTTATAACATTTCTCAGGATGAAATGGGTACATCCAATAAAATATTTTCCTTTAGATTTATCGATTTTTATGTTTTGGATACAAGAACTTAATTAGACTCATTAAGAGAAAATTTGAAATAAAGAAGGTCATTGATGTAATTAGAGTGAAAAAGGCCTTATAAAACTGAAAGATTAGTAGGTGAAACTAGTGTACTTGAACAGGAAAAAAAAAATTATAATAGAAATTTAAACAATTTTTTTGAGATATTTTCATGTTGTCGTCAGGAAAAATTGCATCTACTTTTTGACATATGTAGAAAATTCTTGACTGACTACGTAGTGAGGTTTGTCTTAAACTAGAAATTATTGATATTTTATGACTCACTTGAGAAAATCCCTTGGATGAGATTTTCTAAGAGGTATATTTGTTCTTATGCCTCCTTTGAGTATTATGATTAATAATGCTAATTCAAAGGCAACTTGAGTATACTAATTAATACTTGTGCTTTGTATTGAGATCAATCCAACTAGCGTGATCTATGGGCTATGGGATCGTCGGTCTGCTATCTCTACTGTAAAATTTCCCCACAACCAAGCTCAACTTGGTCATATTACTTCTCCTTTTTTTAGGTAATAAATTGAAATTGATTCTCTATTGCATGGGTACAAGCATGATGAACATGATTCTATATCCACTTCAACTACATATATGAACATAGAAAGAGTTCAAGTACCATCATCAACTATTGCATTTTTTAATTAACCACCTATTTGATTATCTTAGATGAATAATGAGATGAGCTTTGTTTCTTTGTAAATAAAAAATTATATAAAATCACATTATATGTGTCACTGTTATAAGTCAAACTATGCTAGATAAATGTGAATATACCTTTTTATGGTAACAATTAATAATATAATATTTATGTTATGTGTATGATAGTTTAATATTTAAAGAAGGTATAGAAATTAGAACATACTAAATAGGGTAGCACTAACCAATATAATCAAATTATATTTCTAAGATTATTTAGAAATACTTATGGCCCGATCTTATGTGTGTATGTATAGGGCATATAAACATAATAAGATCATTTAATTAGTGTCTTAGATCATACCTGCTAGTGCATTTCAGATTTTACATAGAGTTAATGCTTTTTAGAAGCCCGGTATTGCCTTTACATCTTTTTAGAGGTGTTTGCTAACACAAAATTTGCTTCTACCTATCTCTTAGCTTTTAAAAGGTGATAACCATCATAACATGTATCATTTGTTTGCTAAAATGGATTTATGTCTTGGATATAATCAAATAATAACAAGAGCTCGGATAATGGTAAAATTTGGTAATAGACCCTGGCTGTTAACTTATGAATAGAAAATTGTAGAATAGTGTTGTTATGTCAAAATAATAAATTATGTATTCATACATATGTATTATGTAGTATATATTATGCAAGGTGCATAAATATATGAATCATAAGTTGTATGAGAACATAGGTACTTTTATTCGTATATAGCTTATATAGAGATATACTTTGGGATGTGTGACTACAAGTATAGATTTTGATTGGTAGATTACTCTGGTTTTAATAATTTATATAAGCATATAACTGATAAACTTAGTATAAGAGCAATTTGGGTGTTTTTGAATACTTATATGTGAACCATTATATGAAAGACTAGGTTATCTTAAGAACTTGTGTTCAGAATTATATACGCTTGTATAACCAAGATGAAATTTATTTAGTTAGAGATAAAATCTATGAAAGAGTTTACACTATAGAATCCTTAGTAGATCCTTAAAAAAATTATGAATATTAAAGTCTCATGGATTGTTGAAATCATAAGGAGCTCTTGATTAAGTTGTTTAAATGAAAGATTATGGTACAACTTAGCTATGAGTTGTCTGACTCCTTGAGAATAGCTTGATTAAACTATTGTAATATATTAACATACAACAATGAATACTTGTGTGTAGTACATATTATGAGCATATATTGTATAAGTGTTTAGGCATATATGTCATATAATAGTGCTTTTGATGTGTGCCTATGAGTTGTGTTTGTTTTGGATGCTAGTATGCAGTTTAAATGTAGGGTATACCCGGTCGATATAATCCCATACTTGCTTGTTTATTATTTCTAATTATGGGTCATTTGATTCTTGAAATCATAAGTTTGATTGTGTATTTTTGAACTATGATATTATGGAATGTCATATAATGTTATAGTATAAATGTACGTCTTACCTAGGTGATAGCAAACTAAAATTAATATACCTAAAACTCATTTATACATTTGACGGACTAAATATATACGAGTTGGTTATTTATTTAAATAGCATTTTTAATGACAGTTAATAAGATTTTTGGTATGCGTGTTTATAACCCCTGAGAATATAATGAATGTTAGGATAGAATATTAGGTGTTCTGTGGGACTGTGACTTGATTTTTTATATCAAATTACTTGAATAGAAGCTTATGTTTCCATGTATTTAAGACTACTTTATATATCTAATTTTGGAAAACTAGTAGTTATGTCTTAGAACACTAGACTATGGTAATATAGATCATCATAAAGTGTAGTATATTTAAAAACTAATTGTGATATTTGGAATCTATAGTTAAATATGTATTCTACCTGAGTGGTATAAACTGTAGTCATTATTTCTAGTATGAGATAGATAATAATGTAAGATTCATTCATATGTTTGATAAAATAAATGTATCCTTTGATTACTCTTATGTTTAGCATGTTATATGATGGGATTACTAGTAGGATATAAATTATATAAATCTTATAGTTAAATTATGTTTGACTAATATTGCATTGTTGATACTGAGTAAGGAGTGAGCTAGACTTCATTGGCTTACTAGCATCACAATGAGAGATGAAGGCAATCAGATCAAGTGGTGTGTATGAATTTGATTGATCTATACATCATTATTATTTATTATTCATAAAACTTTAGGCCAAAGTATGTTTAGTGAGACATTATCATTTCATGAGTATGATTTACTTGTTTGTGCAATATCTTTTAATAGAATAGTTTTCTATGATACATTACGTGTTTAGTTTTTAAAATCATATAGCATACAGATACTTACTTGTCTCTCTAGATTCTCTTACCATCACTATCTATTCATCCATGAAGGGAGGGCCATTTCTTGATGGAATTAGTGTGTGGGATTGTTAGTTCATGGTTAGTCTGGAAAAGCGCTCGAATGATGCTCTCCCTCCCCATAGCAGTATTATTTTTGAGATGACACTTAAGATTGCCACTGATATTAGAGATTCCAGGGAACTCATGCTCCAAGAAGCCATGTATCTTAATTATGTACATTGTATTATATTATATTTATTTTTGGAAACATTATCATGAAGAGTTGTAATTAAAAATTAATTGAAGATTGATAATAATAACTATTTATTGAACTTGTAGTGGCTGGATATTTGTAATTACTTTCTATATTTGTATCATGATGTGTTTTCTTATGTTGATAGTGATCTGAGGTGTATAACCTAATATAATTCATTTATAGTTCTCTCTAGAGTATTTTATATGATCACTTCTTAGATTATTTTGGTGTAATCTATTTATAGTATATGTATTAATAATTTAAAAAAATTATATATTTTCTAGTTGACTCTAGCAAGGTTGTTACATGTGGTATCAGAGTTGTAACTCAAACTTTAGGACCTAATAAGTCCATTAGCATTTTTGTATCCTTATATTTATTATAAAAGAGAATAGAAAAATATGTGTGATACAGTGAGTGTGTACCTTAAAAGCACTTGTACCCTCTTAGAATTGTTAAAAGGTTGATTTATCAAGTGTCTCAATGGTGATAGTTGTATACAAGGTTTGGGTAGTTGAGTACATAGCATAGTTCATGAAGTGTAAACAAGATTTCCCTACCATATTCTTGATCCTTTAGATTGAACACCTCAAGTATGATTACATCCTTTCATGTTAATCAAGTCACCTTTATCTTTAGTGTTTGGTTTTGTGAGTTTTTAAAGAGCATGGGATGCTTCTCACTTTAGTTTATGTGCATTATTTTTGTGTCTTATATACACTAATCCTAGGAATGCAAAATCTTATAAGACTATTTTTAATTAGTACCACCTAGGGTGGTGGGAATTTTCTTGTAGTAGAGTGTAGATGTTTTGGTTGAAAATTCATGTGTGTTAGGAGTTTGTTTGTTCTAAATTGGAACCCTTAAGTTATGTGCATTATGAATAAGTGTCATCTCTCATAGTTAGCTTCGAGGTGAGGTGTTATTATCTCATTTTCCTTTGACATCATTATAAGCTTACTAAGAGGAATCTTATTTTCGAGAAGTTCGAACTTATTTCAAAAATATTGTTTTGGACCATATTCCTTGGAGTTCATGGAATAGTGTTTCCTACTTCTTGTTGGGATAGAAGATGTAGGATTGGATGGATTCATGCATCTCTGTGGTTAGTATTTTCCTTCTGATTGTGGAATCAAGTTATGATAATACTCTTACAAGTTTGGTAAATACGTAGTGATTATGGGTACTTGGGTTGTGATGATATCTTTATACCATGTGAGGATATGTAGGAATATTGTGTTTGAAATGTTAGTTCTCTACTTTCCACTTGTGAATTTTTAGAGTCATTACTTTATCTAATTTTGTGAACTTAGACCATGTGGAGTGGTGAACCTTGAATTATATATTAATTCTAGATTAATAAATATAAGTTAATTATAATTATTATGTTATTATTTGCCCTTGATTAGATTGATGTTGTTCTTTTTTTGCTTAAAGCATGTTGTTTTGAAGATTTATTTATGTACTTTTTACCAAGAGTGAGTAGGGTATAAGATGTACAGAACATCTTGTTAGTCTAAAAGGGTGAGATAAACTTTTAATTTTTTGAGTCCTAATCGAGCAAGCAAAGAAATATTGTCTCGCTTATTCATTTATAGGGTTGCAAGGGTGGTGTGATCCTTGGCCTTTGTATGTTATGTTAATTTAAACAACATTTCCTCTTAACTATGAATATAACACTATAGGTTAAGTTAGGAAATAAGATACTAGTTATGTTTGGCTAGTGTCCACTTAATACAATTATAGAATAATTATATGATTTTTATTATATGTAAGTTGGTACATCTAAAATTATGTAGCATATGGTATTTATTTCTATGATCTATTAGTATAGAATTGTGATTCATTAAAACTTGTGCATATTTTGGAGATCATTAGGTCATGGATATCAAAAAGAAGAGTGGTGAATTAGGAATGTGAGTACTAAGCAATAGAAGTGGATCTTACTTAACCTCATATTGACTTAGTAGATACTGAGTTTGGATCTAACAAACGGACTTGTTGAATCCAAGATTTGATAAATAAATTTTTCAAATTAAGTCGTATGACCATATGTATGTATATGATGGATGTTTATTCCTTAATTTTTTATACATTGAAAATTTAGTATTTCTAGTTCCTATTCATCATCATACTTATCGGAGCTCCATGGAGTAGTGATAATATTTGCATGTTATACTTATTAGGAGCTACGTGGGGTATCGATAGTATTAACTTATACACATCATTATTTTTAGGTTCCCTAATTACTTTTTTTTAGAATGATAAAAACACTCTCTAGGTTAGAGATATGTGTAGAGGAGCTGAAATTTTTTATGAAACTTTGTAGTCATTTGTTTTAGATTGTATGATGATCTCATGTGCTCTTGGAAAGTTAGTGAAACTTTCACTAAGATATGTATAGGTTGGTCTTGTGGTTCTATACCCTGGGGTGGTCATGATAGAACCAGTCAACGTAAAGGACACTAACAAACCTTGTTTGCAAAATAGGGAAATGTCACAGAGCAAGATCTTGTGGGATCAATACTATGAGAATAATACTACTTGAGAGAACTCTAAAGATTTATACAGGTAAATTTTATATTTATTGCCTGGTTGGATACTATTATACCATGTTTATTTTCTATTAAATAATAATTTTAATTCAAAACTTATGTTTAAATAAGAGTCATTCAGGATGATGACTAGCTTTAGGAGGAAGGATGTTACATCCTGATTTCTCACTAAGCAAACTATTAGACTATATATGGATATTTATAGTTAACACATCTGATATAGTTATATTTTTTACTAAGCTTTGAGATATATGTTATTATGAGATAATAAGATATTTTTTAGGTACATGTTTGCATTATTATTAGTTAATCATAATGTGTGTTTATATTACAAATATGTTGATGTGTTATTTTAGTTATATTTTATGTTGTATAGTTATCATGATGATATGATCTAACTACATACTATTTATGAGATTGACGCAGGAGAACTCACCCCTCAGAGTGTGACATAGAGAAAGCATCATCAGAGAGGGTGATGTAGATGGAGACATCAAAAGATGACAAAGAACTGGTGAGAACCCTACACACACCACAGTAGTTAGCATATGTTAGAATGCATTAAAAATAGTTTGCACTGGTGTGTTTATTTCTACTTATATTTAGATAGTTGTTTGCACATGGTTTGCTAGTATATTTTAAATAGTTACTTAGAATCCATCTAGCATAATTTGTGTGTGTGACTGTTAATGCTTCTAAAAATATAAATTTACATAGTGTAAATTCGAGGTTAATGATTTATGGACTTATCATTAAATCATTTTGACATTTGAGATACTAATTAAATTAGTAGATTTATGGATTTTCCTATTGAAATTTTAAAAAAATGGAAAAAAGTAAAAATAATTAAGAAAATTATATATCTGGAAAATATATAACTAATAAAAAAATATTGTAAAGCAAAAAGAGAAGAAACTCTCAAAATAAGCAAAAAATAGAAAAAGAAAAAATGGCAAGATAACTATAAAATGTGATATTTAATTAAATCTCATGATTTTTGAGAAAAAAGGATTAAATAAACAAATAAAACAAAAAATAATAAATTAATAAAAATAAATAAATTGGAAATGCAAATTTCCATTAAAAGGGGAAAAATATTAAAAAGACTATGTCCCTTTTTTCATATGGATATATCTTAAGAAATAAGATGATAGGAAGGGGGAAATGAGAGAAAATAGAGGGCATATCACATAGAAGAGAAGGTGGTATAAAGGATGTGTCCTTCTAAACTACCAGTTAATAGGTGTAAAAAGTGAGCTGCAATTATTTGTGAAAGGAACTGGACACCTTCATATTACCCATAAGATCAAGTATGTGGCTATCCTTTCTTCTCTAACTTCACCATCTAGACTTATTTGATTTCTTGTTATGACATTTCCTATGATGAAAAATGTACATCCAATGAAATATTTTCCTTCATATTTATCTATTTTCCAGGTTTTGTCTACAAGAATTTATTCAAACTCATTAAGAAAAAATGTGAAATAAGGAAGGTCATTGATGTATTTAGAGTGAAAAGGGCCTTATAAAACTAGAGGATTAATAGGTGAAGTTAGTGTACTAAAATATAAAAAAAAACAATTTCTAACACAAATTGAAATATTTTTTTTAAGATCTTTTCATATTTTGGTACGGGAAGAACTGCATCTACTTCTTGACATATGTATAAAATTCTTGCCTGTAATATCATTTTCTAATGCCACAAATGCCTGACTATCTAGTGAAGTTTTTTTTATACTATAAATTCTTGATGTTTTATGACTCACTCGAGAAAAACCCTTTGGAAGATATTTTCTAATAGATATATTTTTTATGATGCCTTCATTGAGCATTATGATTAACAATGCTAATTTGGAGGTAGCATGAGTATACTAATTAATACTTGTGCTTTGTATTGAGATCGCTCCAACTAGCATGATCTGTGGGTTATGGGATCATTGGTCTACTATCCGTATTGTAAAATTTCCCCATAATTGAGCTCAACTTGGTCATATTACTTCTCCTTTTTCTAGGCAATAAACTAAAATTGATTCTCTATTTTCTAGATATAAGCATGATGAACATGATTCAATCTCTACATCAGCTACATATGTGAATGTAAAAAGAGTTCAATTTCCATCATCAACCATTGCATTTTTTAATTAACCACATGCTTGATTATCTTAGATGAATAACGAGATGAGATTCGCTTCTTTGTAAATAAATAAATATATATATATATATATATATATATATATATATATATATATATATATATATATATATATATATATAATGATATTGTATACATCATTGTTATAAGTCAAACTATGCTAGATAAATGTGAATATACCTTGTTATGTTAGCAATTGATAATATAATATTTCTATTATATGTATGATAGTTTAATATTTAAACAAGGTATGGAAATTAGAACATACTAAATAGGGCAATGCTAACCAATCTAATCAAATTATATTTCTAAGATTACTTAGAAATACTTAACTATATTTTGGGTTGAGTTAATGCTTTTGGAAGCCTTGTATTGCCTTTGCATCTTTTTAGGGGTGCTTGCTAACATGAAATTTGTCGATGCCTATCTTTTAGCATTTAAAAGGTGATAACCATCATAACATGTATCATTTGTTTGCTAAAATGGATTCATGTCTTGGATACAATCAAATAATAAAAAGGGCTCGGATAAAGGTGAAATTTGGTAATAGACCCTGACAATTAACTTATGAATGAAAAATTGTAGAATATTATTGACATGTCAAAATAATAAATTGTGTATTCAGACATATGTATTATGTAGTGTATATTCAGGCACTTATATATATATATATATATATATATATATATACACTTTGAGATGCATGCCTACAAGTATAGATTTTGACTGATAGATTACTCTGGTTTTAGTTATTTATATAAGCATATAAATGATGAAACTTAGTATCAGAGCAATTTGGATATTATTGAATACTTATAAGCAAATCATAGTACAAAATATTAGGTTTTCTTAAGAACTTGTGTTTGAAGTTATATACGCTTGTATAACCAAGATGAAAATCTATTTAGTTAGAGATAAAATCTATGAAAGAGTTTACACTATAGAATCTCTTATAGATCATCAAAATATTTGTGAATATTAAAGTCTCATGGATTATTGAAATCATAGGGAGCTCTTGATTAAGTTATTTAAATGAAAGATTATGGTATAACTTAGTTGGGTTAAATGACTCCTTGAGAATAGCTTGATTGAATTATTGTAATATATTAGCATACAATAATGAATATTTGTGTGCATTATATACTGTGAATATATATTGTACAGATGTTTAGACATATATAACATATAATAGCACATCATGATACATGCCTATAAGTTGTGTTTCTTTTGAATGTTAGTATGCATTTTAAATGTAGGGTATACTCAGATGGTATAATCCCATACTTGTTTGTTTAGCATTTTTAATTGTGGGTCATTTAATTCTTGAAATCATAAGTTTGATTGTGTATTTCTAAACTATGATATTATGGGATGTCATATAATGTTGTAGTATAAATGTACATCTTCCCCAAGTGGTATCAAACTAAAATTAATGTACTTAGAACTCATTTATATATTTGATGGACTAAATGTATGTGATCTGGTTATTTATTTGAATAACATGTTTAATGATAGTTAGTAGGTCTTTATGTATGTGCTTACAACCCCTGAGAGTATAATGAATGCTA
This sequence comes from Torreya grandis, assembly GCA_037957365.1. Classification (NCBI taxonomy): domain Eukaryota; kingdom Viridiplantae; phylum Streptophyta; class Pinopsida; order Cupressales; family Taxaceae; genus Torreya; species Torreya grandis. The sequence continues at coordinate 912,173 of JARHVA010000260.1, forward strand.
AGATAGAATATTAGGTTTTTTGTGAGAATTATGACTTGATCTGTTATATCTAATTTCTTGAATAGAAGCTTATGTTTTCATGTATTTAAGACTACTTTATATATCTGATTTTTGAAAAAGTAGTAGTTATGTCTTAAAATACAAGACTATGATAATATGGGTTGTCATAGAGTGTAGTATATTTGGAAACCAATTGTGTTAGTTAGAATCTGTAGTTAAATCTGTATTCTACCTAAGTGGTATAAATTGTAGTTATTATTTCTAGTATGGGATAGATAATAATGTACTATTCATTCATACGTTTGATGAAATAAATGTATGTTTTTATTACTCTTATGTTTAGCATGTTATATGATGGGATTGCTAGTAGGATGTAAATTACATGAATCTTGTGGTTAAATTATGTTTGACCAATCTTGCATTGTTGATACTGAGTAAGGAATGAGATGGACTTTACTGACTTACTAGCATCACAATACCAGATGAAGGCAATCGAATCAAGTGGTGTGTATAAATTTGATTGATCTATAGATCATTATTAATTATTATTCATAAAAATTTATGCCAAAGTATGTTTAGTGATACATTACCATTTCATGAGTATGATTTACATATTTGTGCAATATCTTACAATAGAATGGTTTTCTATGATACACTCCATGTTTAGTTTTATAAATCATACAGCACACAGATGCTTGTTTGTTTCTCTAGATTCATGTGTCATCATTATCTACTCGTCTATGAAGGGAGGGTCATTTATTTATGGGATTAGTGTGGGGTATCATTGGTCTGTGGTTGATTTTTAAAAGCACTCAGATGATATTATCCCTTCTCACAATAGTACTACTTTTGAGACAACACTTGAAATTTTCATAGATACTAGAGAGTCTGGGGAACTCATGCTTTAGGGAGACATGTACCTTAATTATGTACATTGTATTATATTGTATTTATTTTTTAAAATATTATCATGAAGAGTTGTAATTAACTATTTACTAAGGATTGGTAGTGATGACTATGTATTGAACCAGTAGTGGTTGGCTATTTGTAATTACTTTCTATATTTTTATCATGATATGTTTTCTTATGTTGATAGTGATCTGAGGTGTATGACCTAGTATACTTCATTTGATAGATTTATTTTAGATCTATAAAAATAAAATAGGAAAAATAGAAAAAAACACAAAGAGAAATATTTTAACACAATCTTTTACATATATTTTATTCACACACTAATAATATTTTATTATTCACTCTATTCAAAAATCATACAGGTCATTTAAAAATATAGAGGAAATCTATTTCATATAATTGGGGAGATATAATCTCCACCAATATCTCTCACACTTAAAAAACTGACTATTAAACGAATATATTATTATCACAATATATTCGACTAACCAATCTAATAACTAACCAATATACTATATACCTCTTGGTAAATATACAAACTTACATAATGTAATAAACTAATTCCTAAAATTCTCTCCCTTAGTTTTTACATGATGCAGAAATATTCACACTCTCACCTGCATTATGCTCACTCATTGTGGCATGCCTTAATTGGCTCATGACCTTGATACAAAGAAAGACTCACTCCTTCCATGGTTTTAATCAGGTTTACCAAAAATCTTGACATGAACAAGAAGCTCCTTCCATCAACTATTCACCTCTGGTGGTTTTCTAGATCTACCATAAACTCTCTCAAGATCTATGAACTGACTTACATTTATACTTTTTGTTCTTTCACAATGTTTTCATATCAGGGAATTATGTTTGGAATTACACACAAATTATATTACTTGAACAAGCATATTCTTATGTTCTTATTTTGCAAGCACACAAACAAGTGCTGAAAATATAAAACTATATATATGCGCCACTATAGTAAGAAGTACCCCTTCATTAATGGCTAATGAGATGCATAAAAATCCTCCATCCTCCAGTGTCCTCCAACCTCCAGTAGATGAAGATGCTTCACTCAACTCAAAGTTTCTATGAAGCTCAGATGAATTAATTCAAAGAAAAATCCCCCCTATAGTTTGGATGTCATGTACAAGTGAAAATACGTCTGTGAGGCAATTTTTTTTTTTTACAATTTTTGACAATGACTCACCTAAGTCTAAATGACTTTGATTTTTTTGACATGACTCTTTTACCTTAAAACCGACTCTTATAAATAATACTTGACTCTCTTTTTGAATAAACTAAACTTTTAAAAAACTCTTAGACTCATTAATAAACTCAAAAATATGACTCATTTTTAATTTAAAATCAACATTTAAATAATAAGAAATAATCTAATTACTAATATTTTAAAAAAAAACTTATCTCTAAATACCTATTGATGCAACATATATGCTTATGATTATATCAATTATAATCACTAGACATTAAGAAAATCATACGTTGACTTTTGATAGAAAATGGAAAAAATCATTGATGACAAATGGTGCATATGACAGACAAGATACCTCTAAACTTATTTTAAAGGCTATTACATAAATATGACTCAAAGACTTAATATTCTTAGCAAATGACACAACTCATTAAAAATAAATATTCCTAAAAAATTAAAGAAAGACTTGGCCTTTGCAGATTTTATTCTTGCATGCACAGATTTTACCAATCGATGGATTGCATGAGCCATCCAACATTTTATCTATAGAATTACACTTTTATTTTGCAATATTTATCTAAATGTTTTTCAAGTTATTTTCCTCTCATTCTCATATTTCTAAATCATTTTGAAATTTGAAATTTCATTAAGAAATGACCAAGATACAGTAGTTTTACTGAACCTACATTTTGGAATTTAGCAATGGTGAGCAGAAAATAATATTCCTTTGAATCATCTTCCACTTCCATAGTAAATAGTTGTATATCAAGAGCACGAAAATGATATTTGAGTTTGTAGTGTGACCTATCCAGAATCAGGATCTATAATATCTGGAAAGATCAACCATCTTGCAAAATATTAAATTTAATGTGGTCAATGAAGGATCAGGTAATGAAAATATGAGTGCATAGGACTGATTTGAATCTCCCAATACAATATCCTTATGAGCCTTTAAATGATATCTCCATCACACTATAAATTTATTTCTAATAAATACTCACAAAATTACTACATACAAATTAAATAACCTGCACTACAATAGCAATGATCCATACATGAGCAACTGATAATAATCCTAGAGCTACCTCATTCAATCCTCAAGCTCTCATGCTACTTTGATACTAGATGATAGATCTGGTTTAGATCTGTAGAAATAAAATATGAAAAATAGAGAACCCAAAGATAGAGAAATATTTTAACACATAATCTTTTGTATATATTTTATTCACACACTCTGATAATATTATATTATTCACTCTATTCAAAAACCATATAGGTCATTTATAAATATACAAGAAAGCTATTTCCTATAATTGGGGAGATACAATCTCCACCAATATCTCTCACACTTAACAAACTAATTATTAAACAAATATATTGTTATCATAATATATTCAACTAACCAACATACTATTTACCTCTCAGTAAATATTCAAACTTACATAATGTAATAAATTAATCCCTAACATCATTTACAGTTATCTTTCTAGAGTATTTTGTATGATCATTGCTTAGATTCTCATGGTGTAATCTATCTATAATATATGTATTAATAATGAAAAAAAAATCACAAATTTTCTAGTAGACCCTAGCGTGGTTGTTACAGCAAGACACCTACATAATTTCCTATATGCTTATAGATTCAAACATTTTATAATGTATGAGAACTCATCTAAGATGAGTGGGATAATCTACTTATGTTCATGCCTATACATATAAATATTTATATTAGTTCATGTGTTTTTTACCTTTGGCCCTACATGGATAATCATTCCTTCTCTTTTTTTACAACCCTAGCATTTCCTTCTTAATCAATAAAAAATGCAAAATGAGTTAGTTGATTGGGTTGGTCTGGCCTAAGTCAATCCCTAGTGACTAGTTGAATATTGCCTACATTTATAGTACTTCAAATAGGTATAAAAATTATTGTATTTCTCTCATTAATTTGAGTATGTGCCAAATCATGTAGATGCAATTCTAAGTGTTATTTCATTTAGGTCCTCCATTTATAAAAGCATGCATGATAGATATAACCTTTAGGAATTTCAAATTTGGGAATAATCAATAAGCTAGAAGTAATGTGTAATTTATATGTCATATCATATCTATAATTATTGTCCTTAAATTCCTTGTAAGTTATTTGTATATATATGGTTCTTTATTTTGAATTACGGAACTATAGGTGCACAAAAACTAACCAATAATATCCAAAAGTTTAAAATAAAGTGCCCCAAAGGGAAACATGAGCCAAAGCAAATTTGAAAAATATGCTAGGATGTTTTCATAATTTTTGGACACATATTAGATGAATGCATACATAAATTTCAGCACCATCTTGAAGCTAATGAAATATCATAGATACAAAAAATAGGACCATGGATCCCTTCGACAAAGCAGAAAAGTTGAAAAGAGTAAAACAAAGGACTATGCCACCAAGTAAAGAAAAGAAGAATACAATATACTATGAATATTACACCAATAAAACTCCCTATTTATAATTGATGATGTGTGTGTGTAAATTCACATGAAAATCATTGTATAAACAAAGACTATACTGAATTTTGGTATCGACAAATGCCCCCTATTTATTCTAGTAGTTAAGTGTAAATAAAAATATTTATTTAAAGGGATAAAGAGAATAAAAACCTATGTTGGTTATTTTGAATTTATAATTTTCATTGACTGAATACTTTATAATGTCCATATGTACCCACAAGAAATGATGTATGTAATCAAATAGATTGTTGACCAAAAAGATTGTATAATCATAATAAGAAATCAAAAGATAATCAAAAAACAACTACACTTACATGTACATAGTATTGTGTTGCTCACGGAGTATGCTCATGCTATGAGGAGTTGATATTTTTAGGGTCCTAAAATGACCTAACCCATGTGGAGAAGGTAATTTTAGTCTTGATCTCTTTTTGGCCAAAGAATTAAATAATCTTCCAAGTAATTTTGGGAAAAGTGATTGATCATTAAGCAATATAAAATCTAAACCACACTCTCATTTAACTTATCTTGAACCTATAACATATTCAAAATAAAAAATTGGAGTCCCATACCAAGCATATATGAAAATTTGGAGCCCCCATTCTATGTCTCATATGTAAATTGAATCAACCACTGTAGATAGATTTTAGATTCAAAAGGTTACCTTAAGTACCAACTTGAAATATAAAACTATAATAGTGAGTGAATGAACTATGTTCATACCCCCAATTTGATATAATTGGTACCAACATTTGATAAAGAATGAAATAATGTGTCATTCAATATGATAACCTATAAATTTTAAAATATGTGACATATGCATTACATATACCACAATTTGTACAAATTTTAATATATATTATAATTTTTAGCAATATATGTCATGCATATCATGACATGCTATAATTTGTATGTATTTGTATCATAATCTAATAAAATTTGAACTATCTGAATCATGCCATTTGATATTAAGACCCAGTCTAAGCCAATCTAAAACTATTAAACCACTATTATTTGTACTAATATGAAAATCATATCAATGTGGCCATATTAACCAATTTAAATATTTGTACCAATCTAAAAATATGTACAAGTCTGAACATTTATACCAATATGAAAAATTGAACCAATCTAAATAAATTTAACTAAATGGATAAAATCCCAATGTATGTCCCATTTTGATATAATAGTGAATTGATCATATATATATATATATATATATATATATATATATATATATATATATATATATATATATATAATCATAGTAGTGGTGTATGTAATAATGTGTGACCCATGTCAAGTGACCAAGTAATGTACCCATCGAATATGATAAACCCATTGTTTGAAATTAGGTATTTATAAATTTTTCAGTTATTAAATTTAATATGTTACTCCAATATTCATAATTTGATTTAGATACTTGTAACTTGAACTTTGGTATCAATTTCCCCTTAGTGTCTACATGAATAGGATAAAAAATGATTTTTCAGTTGATTTGCTCATCCACTGATATCAATAACTCTCATAGGCAGTATTGATTCTCCCACAATACAGTTACGAATTCCCCCTATTAAATACTATTAAGGAAAAAGTAAGTATAAGAATAATGTCATAGATTAGGGTTATACCGTGCCAAACATATTGACTCTATGTTGTATGACATGCATCTCATGCCTACATTAACCAAGATGTGAAACACAAATACTTGCATTTTGTGGCTTCCCATAAGAGACATTACATTGATGCTAAAATATGTTTGGAATATCTTGATATTTGTAATAGTGGGAACCTAAGTTATTGTATAAGGTGCAGAGGGAAAAGGCCCAAAATGACATGCTAACCAATAGTTTACTAGACATGTTTGAGGGGCCCACTATAGGGTAGGTGATATGATCCATTTTTTTGTTAAAGATTGTGTTATTAGATGTTCAACACTTTCGAAAGTATTTATGTGTTTCTTGTCTTCTCTCATAGTTTTAGATGAAGTGTGGCAATATCATGTCCTATGCATAATATTGTACAATACATAAAAGATAATGGTATTAGATATTCGTGAGGGTACACAATATTGTCCCATTTATATATGGATTCATGCATTATTACTAGGGAGGATTATGGTGAAGGTTTTAAATCTTCTACTTTGTTGCATTCATGAGAATATGAGCATATATTTGTCACAAGACTAGTGGGGGCTCATATATATTTGATTAATCCCTAAATTTATGTTTAGTGGAGGGTTGAAAATATTAGACTAGTTAGAATATCATAGAGTATTAGGTCTTATTTGATCAATTGACACCTGATATGATTGTGTGGAGACCATATAAAGGCTCACATGTTGGATTGAGGATGATACATAGTTACAATGTATGAGAGTTAGATTTGGGCTTTCTGATTGGTTTTTAGGTGTTTATGATAGATTACAACATGAGTAAGTTACATAATATAGGGAGTTCCTTTATTGGTATATGGTTGAACATTTATTCATATAGTAACTTAACATCTATAAGACAAAGCTTGACCTAGTGCCATAAATCTAAAACTGATTATTTCAAAAGATTCATAACCCCTTGTAATTAAATTAAACATTGATAATGTAAAATGTAATTTTATTTACACATGGTGGTGGAGACAGGTATGGTGGCCTTTATTATTTCTTGTTGTATAAAATATAATAATAGTTACATCTTATTGATAGTTTTATGTAGACATGGGTGATGGAGGAGGAGCATGGTAAGTAGCTAGGCAACCCAATCTAACCACTTCACATGGACATAAGTATATACATATATTTGGTTTTACTATGTTATCATAAGTTTTTTATTGGTTGCTAATATGTTTTTTAAATGTCACGACTTTTTAGGGACTAGATTGTGATTATTGATGCTTTGATTTGGGAACTTACGGGGCATATACTCAATGATATTGTATTTATTGAGTGGGTAAATGATATTGTAGGTGTGCATGTGAATTTTTATTTATTTATTTTTTATTTCCACTACTACTTATATTGTTCTTTCAGGTGAGAAAGATGACCTTAGAATTGAGGTGGGGAGATAGAATATCCCCCCGCCTATTGGTGGTAATGATTTAGGAAATAAAATATGTACATAGTATGTTAATTTACAAAGTGAGTATGCAAACTTAGAGGTTAGGTTATTTGTTTATGAGGAGCCCCAAGTTCATCGATATAGGTATAGTGAGGATGAGTATGATGTTGAATTTTAAGGTCAGCATGTCCTCATTGTATCATTATTGTAAACACTTATCTTAATTTGATATATAAGATATTATATCTTATGTTTCATGTTGTAGTTACACATTATATTTATGATATAATGTCATATGTTATTTAATCATTTTATGTAGTTTTATTTTATTATTTAGTATTTAGATGGAAAGTTTAAATGATATGGAATTTAATAAAAACACAAATATAAATAAATTAATTTATGATATCTTTTATAAATGGTCATATTATTTTGAATAAAATCTTTTCACCAATCATTTAAAAATAAATATGCACTATATTTAATTGAAAAAATATCTGAAAATTGGATGGTGGGATGGTTACTTGTTTTTATTTGGTTGTGTAAGATGTATTAATTATTAAATTCTTTTATATTTAACAATTTAGTTTAAATTTGACATCCATACTTATGTGTTATGATATGCACTTTTATTTTTATTTGTATTTATTTTATATCTCTAATATTTAATAAAACTACTTTAATAAGTAAATGAGATAGTCATATTAATGTTATTAAAATTTGTTCCAACTTATGTGTTATGATATGCACTTTTATTTTTATTTTTATTTATTCTATATTTCTGATATTTAATAAAACTACTTTGATAAGTAAATGAGATAGTCATATTAATGTTATTGAAATTTGTTCCTATTTTATGTAACCATGATTAATTCAATGTTAAATTATTTTGTAAAATATTCTTATTTACATATAATAGTGTATCTAATATTCTAGGCTTAAAAGAAATTAGTATAGTAACATGTCTCAATTATTGCAAATAGCGGTCATCATATCCCAAATCCTTAGTAATCTAATTGTATATGTATTACATTATTCCCTATCATCTACAACAATTACTTATATATATTCACCTATAATTAGGGTCTAATTATCATTGGTTTATTTATATAAATATCCATAGAAAGATCGATTCTCTTAGAATGTGAGTTAAAATAAGGTTTTCTTCTAGTGGTACATTCCATATAATTCTGAGTGACCAATGACTCCTTTATAGGAATGTCCTAGAATATCTTGGTATTCTTGGAATGAGTATTAGATGAAAATGGAGAGATTGACCTTCTTGATTTAATGTTAATTGTACTAAATGTAATAATCCCTCTATCCATAAATTATTCAATATTTTATTGCAACACAATAATTTCTATCTCTATGTCCATTGATATGATGATAGTTGAAAAACTCTCTTACCCCATTAAGTCAAGGTGATGGGGTAAGGTGATAATTAGGGGTTAGGTTTATTAATTTATTATCAATTAATGTCTATAAAATAATATTTTTATATATTTAAAATTAATAAATTTAATTTGTTGCTTCTTATTTTCAAGAGGTGAATTCAATTTAATTTTTACTTTGTAAACCATGCTCTTTGAATATTTTATTTTATTAAGGACCTTAATTGGACTTTTTTATTTTGAAGGTGATGTATTTCATTTAACTTCCTTATGTGTAACTTCCTTCCTAGGTGAAGATGATCTTTTATCACTTGAATTTGTTGACTTAAGTGAATCACAAGTGATATAAGAGGCATAGGTGAAAACATCCATGTAAAATATCTCAAAATAAGTATAAATATATATAAATTTATAATTCTTTAAATAGTGACATAATACCCTTGTTAAAGATAAATTATTTTTCCAAATCCGAAGGTTTGTAAATTAATAAATGTAATCTATTCTTAAATCATAAAATGTGATATTTGATAATTTCATCATGACCCTAGTGTAAGCTTTGAATATGTTCCAATGTGAATTTAGTAAGCTTATTATTATTATTAAATTTAGATGATAAATATTATTATATCTTCTTAAAGTAAGTAAAGACCTACAAGGAAGAGTATAGACACAATCTAAGGCTTCTCTTGTTAAACTTTTGAGGTAAGCTTTTAATATTATTCTTCAATATTTTAAGCATTTCTAAAAATAAATTATATACCTAGTCAAGTGATTATTGTAGATACTAAAATATGGAAATATGTATTTTAAAATGACAAGCTTGACATACATTTATCACACATGACGTTCATGTACTAGTATGGTTCTAACCTGCTATTGTCTAACACTTCATGCTAGTTTATGAATTTTATCCTTTTTGTTCTATTTTTACACATCTACAATAACCTTGTTATCTATTTAAAATATGCATACTATCATGCATAAACATGCACAAATTCTCAATTTAGTACTCTTGTGTATGGGTCACTATTGTTAGGATAGGTCAGCATCACCACTTGATATTAACCTAAGCCTATCATTACAAATCCTCTCCAATAAATGAGTATTTTTTAAAATCAAGTATTTACATAGGGTCAACCCATCTACCTAGAATGTTGGTGACATGATAAATTATCTAATTGGACTCATATATATAAAAACCAAGGCCTCACTTGATAACATACTTGGCACTTATTTAGTACACATTTACACACTATTGCACACGGAGCAAAACTTTCTTATTCCCCCCAATTTAAAAATCGGTCATTAGGAGCAGTCACAATCCAAGTATGAATCATACCAAAGTGAAGTCAAATTAATCATTTTCATGTACCAAATCCAAATCATTATTTGTATTCATATAAAAAAGACTAATAATTGCACAATCAAACTAGGTGGGAGAAATTTGTGTGGATTGATTTCCCTCCTTGGAGTATCAAATACATAGGTAGATATCAATCATTAATGATGATGATTGGGGTTAGCTCAACCCATTATAATTCCCTAGTTTTTTCATGTTTATATCCCTCATAAGCACCCATAAGGTTTCAATGTGAAGGAGGTTGATTTTTGGATTTATGTGCATCATTAGGATTCAACATCGCACATACAAATCTTTTAGAGACATGTGAAGGTGATTATATGGTCACAAACCCTATATTCCTTATAGGTCAATATCGACCACTAAATTTTAGTATGAATTGGAAATACTTGCCCAAAGTTGAAGGAACCAACCCTAAAAAAATAGAAACACAACTTTAGATCTAGATGAATCATAGACTTGCTTTAATCTATTTTTCAGTGTTAGAAGGCATTCACAATAACACAATCAATTATAAAACCTAGGTACTTATCCTTTTGTTATACTTATTATATTTATCATATTCCACTTCTCAAATAAATACAATAGGTTTTAGTAGTTTAAATTTATATTTAAGCTTCAATGTCATATTGATTAAAATGAATTTACATACTAGTTTGTATCCTATTAAGGTTTCTAAAACCAAATTAGGGTAAAATGTATTAGTGAACCCTTTGTTCATGATAGGTAACCATTACATTATGTGATACATGCACTCTGCATGGTCCTCCCATTAATTGGATTGTTAGTTAGTAGTTTTCAATTTTCAATTTTCATTAGGATAAATTTGAAATTAAGATTCAATGAAATAATTTATTGAAAATCATGCTAGTGACTATAAAATCTATTCCAAATCCACACTAAACACTTTATTGGGAAAGCTAAGTATAAATAATAACATAATAACAATTGAAATATGTAATTCTACCTCAATCATGTAGCTTAATATACCTCTAAATGAGAATGATGTACCCCAAATTGACAAGTTGAATGCATTTGATAGCTTGAATGTTGGATTATCTTGTGACTCAGGACTTGGAAAACATTTTGGATATGGAAGATGATAATGGGTGCTTGAATAAAATAGATGATTTTAGCATACTATCATAAATTATCTCCTCTCGCCACTTCTTCTTTAAATTGCATGGAGGATGATTGGTTTATCTAGGAGAGGATGAGGAAATTATAAGAAATTTAAAAATTCCTTAGAATTTCCTCATCCTCTCCTATATAAAGTAATCATCCTGCATGCAATTTCAAGAAGAGAGGGTGAGAGGAGCTATTTTATGATATCATGCTAAAATAGTATATTGCATTCAAGCATCCATTATCATCTTGCATAGCCAAAATGTTGTCCAAGTCCTGATTCATAAGACAATCCAACATTCAAGCTATCAAATGCATTCAAATTGTCAATTTGGGGCACATCATTCTCATTTGGAGGTATATTGACTTGCATGATCACGGTACCATTACATATTTCAATTGTTATTGTGTTTTTATTTGTACTCACATTTCCAAATAAAGTGTTTAGTGTGGTTTTGGAATGGATTTTATAGTCATTAGCATTATTTTCTTGTGATTATCGCATTTGAATATGAATTCCAAATTTATCCTAATACATAATGGTGACCACAACGAGAACCCTCCTTTGATTTGGTGTTCTTGAATTTTGTCAATATTGCAAGAAAAATTTGAGGCCAAGATCCCAAAAAAATCATGATTTCACCTCCAAAAAGTGTCATGACATCACTCTATGAAAATGTGGCTTTTTCCTATGCAAGAATGAGTTCATAGCTTACTACCTTGAATTCATCACTAACCATTACACTTGACCGTCACAGTATAGATAACTGTTTATTTTGATTTTGAAAACTTGTGTTTCATGAACCATGATTTTTTATAACCCGTAATTTCTCTATCTATAACCATGACTTTTTTCGGTCTGTAAATTATTTTTTATAGGGTCAAACTCATAGCTATAAAATTGTAGCAACATTCTCAATCAGTGTGACATCATTCATTTTAAATGTGAAATTGTCTCTTTATATGTTCTATTTTTTTTGGAACAAACCCATGGCTACATAACCATGTCATTGTATATGAAAACTGTGGCATTAAATTGCATGAACATGACATTGTGACTTAAAATGTAAGTTCATGTTGTTATGGTCTTTTATCAATATATTTATAAATTTTTGGTTGCTTAAACACAAGATTGCATTACATAAACATGAAATTATGACTAAAAACATGAGTTTGTGTTCTTCTAGTATTTTCTCATTAGTTTTGTGAATTTACAGCTGTAAAAATGTAAATTTTTTATGCCAAACCCGGTATTGTTTATTACAGACTCAAGTTCACATTATTAATAAATAACCCATCTTACGAAGGCCATAACATTTGACTCAAGTGTCCATTTGACCTCTTATTATACCAAAACAAAGGTATTGAAAATATACATCCACTCATGTAAAAATATATGTTTTTTTATAATAATTACAAACTTGTGGATGAAAAAGGGTGACATTGTTAATCAGAAACATGACATTGTCAAAAGTAATTATGACATCATTCAGGTATAATTTTTATTTTTTTGATTTTATAACACTTATGAACTCGTGTATCTATTTCTATGATTTTTTATTTTTAGCTATGGTATCACCTCTCAGGTCTATGATTTTGTATTTTGTCTATATTGTTCTTTGTAGTGAGTTTATGACCATGTAACCACAGGGTTGGTTGTGGAGGTGCAACATCATCTTTTTGACCCATGACATTATTATGTATATAATTTTTTCTTGATCTAATTCTGTCTTGTAGGGTTACCCCTCAAGTTTCCAATTTCAAAACTACTAATCTTCAGCTTTTCAAGATGCTTGTCAAAGAATTAGCATTTTAAAACTTTTGTATATATTTTGTTAATCACTTCTTAATTTTGGGTTCAATTAACTTGTTTGTTTGTGTGTTTCATTTTGATTAAATTATCATAATTTTTACTTTCCTACTTACCACCCAAGGCTATGATAGTGTATGCTCTCTCGTTACACCTGTAAGGTGATTCTTTGGGATTATAAACCATCAATAAACCTCTCTTTTTAATTTTCTAGGGGGGGAAATGTGACATGGATTTGACATCCACACACTTACCATAGTCTTAGGGGGATTGTGACATGGATTTCATCACCACACTTGGTGTTATGGTGGAGTATAAATATCAGAAAAAAAATTCACTTCAACTAAGAAAAATTCCCCATACAATATACTGGGAGGTGAGGAGCTAACACTCCAATACTAAGGCTTCAAACAACACCCTACATGTACTTAGGCCCCACATACCAAAATGTTTTTAATGGACTCCCTTAGAGATATTTTCAAACCTAGAATAAGACCCTTCAACTACAATAGGCATCCAATGTAGGGAAAACAACGTTCTCAAAGATCACTCACCATGTACAAACAATGAGAGAGGATTGGGTGACATCGATCTAGGCACCTCTCATCACGAGCTGTTAGGTGGGTTGGGTGTTGAGTTGCACTACCATGTCAATCACTAGTTTTATGCTTGTGTCTTTCCTGATATTGTTTATGTGTTGAGACCTATGTTGTTCGAAATCCTTAAACCTACACATACAAAATACCTCGTCAAAACTTGACCCTGGGACCATCATAATCCCTTTTTCAATATTTCACCAATCCACCATCATCATATTTTCACATCTTTTCCCAGACATATTATTATCACTCTTCATCTTGTTCAAGATATCATTATCTCATCTCATCCTATTCTAACACATCCTCTTGTATAAGATTTCCTTGATCATCATCACATCTTGCCTAGTCTAGCCCCATCACCTATCATCTTTCCATAAATCCCCATTTTTGAAACACGTCATCCTTAATCATATCTAATGTTGCCTTAATCATCTCCCCTTAGTCAAAACCCCTATCATCACCCTAAATCCTTGTCTAAGCCTCCCTAAACATCAGGTCATTCCCCTATTATTTGAACTTATGTCATATTTAGGCATTCCTATTGATATAGTCTAAACCCATCTACCTCCTAGTCACCCTTGTCCATTAGACAAACACATCTTGTCCACCTTGTATACCTTAATAAACCTTGTCTATGACATCACCTTGAGATAGCCTTTGTAAAAATTTGCCTTGATTATGGATACCTTCCCTTAGTCAACATTTGGTTTAGACCCTTCACTTTGTCAGTTTAAACCTAAGTTTGAAACTTGGCCCCCATCGTTACTCTATCATTGTCATGTCGATTTGAACTTGTCACCCATCGCCATTTTGTTATCACTGTCATTCTACCAATTTTAACACATGTCATCCTCTTGTTAGCACATGTCATTCTATCTAATTGAATCCAACACATGTTATCATCCAAAAAAATAATCAACATATTAGAACCTAGTTGAAATTTAGGGAGGCATACTCTATTGTCCTCTAAATCAATCGTACTAGCTAAAATATTATAGACCTATTTGCTTAAGGACATATCCCATCTTAACCCTAGTCATTTTCCATGTCAAACCACTCATCATATAGGCAAATTCAATCTCTCACTCACCTATCCTCCATTCCATTCATCTCTCCACATAATGTCCCTAGACCTAGACATTCCATCCACCAACCCCAATAAGTCATATGTCCACCTCAATCATAGTCCAAAAATTTCATCCACGTAACATTCCCCTAGTCCTAACATCCCTTTACATCCCTTAATCACATTTACATCAATGAACATCCCTAGTCTAACCCTCAACAAATCAAAATACAAATTATAGTCATAGTTTAACCTCATCATTACCTCATTAAATGGTATCACTCATAGCCTAATCTTGTCCACATCCATACTTGTCAACCCATTCCAAATCTCGTCAAGTCTACAATTAGCCCAACTAAATCAACCTTATACTTATTTTGGTCCATGTTAGTGACAAGTATTTACATGTCATAGTAACCATCATAAGCTTGATTGCATCTAAATCTAGTCAAGTTTGCATCACACACCCCAATCAAATATTATCATCCACTCAATCTGAGTCATCCAAACCTAACTTAAGTAGATAATCCAATTCTTGAGCTAGTCTAAATCAAGCCAACCCTATCAAAGGTCATTCAAAACCCAGTCACGTCTCTTTGGATAGTAAAACTTAGTCTCTTCCCCCCACCCCCCCCCCATCTTAGTCAAATCCTATAATTTTTCTTAGCTCATCATTGAAACATCAAACAAGTCTAATTGAATGTTTAGTTAGTTCACATCATAAATTGATTTGCTCAATATTGTCCACTTGAAACTTATCATGCTCGTAAAACATCTCACATCACAAGTAAAAATTAAACTCATTTCAAACAAGCCATGGCTTCCTAAAGATATGTGTCTGTCATGTTTGAATAACAACTCTTAGCCAACAAGGATGAACTCCTTTTACGACTCCTAGAAATGGGTGCCCACCTACTTACAGACTTTGAGCCCATAAAACTTAAAATACCTCATAATCAAGAGTCCCCAATCCTTCCCCATCAAATTTAATCCACTCCTAATCCCCATGATAGCCCATCATAGTAAAAATTTCCATCTATCATCTAATCATAAACCCCTTGTAATACTAGCAAATGGAACTCTATCCTAGCAACGCCATCTAGTGATAATTCATCTTCTAGGCCACATAAAATATGTTGGTCTTGCTAGATCATGGAATTACTTTAGCTTGAGTAATTATTTGATTTTGAGACAAAATCTTCCACATCTAAACACAACCATACATAGAGATAATATACTCCTCTCCCTATCTCCTTGGAATCAATCTATCATCAAGTAGCAATTTACAACATGTTCATCTATCCCCACACAAAACATCTTGATCCAACCAAACCTAAGCCCGCTTGGTATAGAGAATACAACTACTCTAATACCATAGAACCTAGGGGCATACAATTAATTGATGTCATAATTTTTTTTAAACTGTCCAAGACCTAATCAATCGTGGTGATATTGAAATTGAGAATGAATTAGATAAATCTTCATTCAAGGGTTTTTGTGCATGCATGGGTTGGACAAAATCTATACAATTATTTATATGAGACTTTCTTTGTGGAAGTACCTTTTCATTTACATACTTGGCTCACAGCGTATTCTCAAGATCGGTCAAGAAATCATGGATAGAAAATATCTTGGACATTAGTGCGTCAAACAACTTTATCACACTTGGATGTGTCATGCATGTGAGCTGTTGATGTTTGGTAGCGAGGAGTGTTTAATAGTTATGTCTTGGAGTACGCAGTATGAACTTATTCTTGTCTAGAAGAATATAAGTTTCAGTTTCTTTAAAAACTGTGTGGTCGATATCTCAAGTAATTTCCTCTGGAGGTGAAGTTGTTTATTGACTCTAGACTTGATATTTATCCCATGGAGGTCTAAAACTCTTCCTTGCATGATAAAAATAGTTGGTGGGGGAATGCAGGGTCACTTGTGAAGAATTGTTGGTTCGGTATGGTACCCAATCAATGGGATTTGTGGAAGTGCAAATATGATGAAGCTCAGCAAAGGATTCTAGGTGGAAGCAACATAGGAAGGATATAAAAGGACTTAAGAAGTGTTGTTAGGATCCACAAGGAAGCAGAAGATCACAAGGAGGACTCTCCAAATTTTGGATCGCAACCAATGCCAACTCTAGTTTATGCAACAGAAACAAGCCAAGAAATGGAGATTGAAGAATCTAAGTTGAACCGACCTAGTTACACAACCACAGTACAAGTTCATGCTTTTGACTAGATGAACTAATTATATACAACTGGGATATAGACAACATA
The DNA here is from genome assembly GCA_037957365.1 of Torreya grandis. NCBI lineage: Eukaryota > Viridiplantae > Streptophyta > Pinopsida > Cupressales > Taxaceae > Torreya > Torreya grandis. The sequence goes on from JARHVA010000260.1 coordinate 929,465, forward strand.
GATTTAGAGACTAATCCTGTAAGCGAAACCTTAGTAAAAAAAAATTTAGACACTAGTGTATTAATTCTTTCTTTTCCTTTGCAAGATAATTCCATGGCCCAACTTGGTATTCCTTGTAGACCCAACATAAGTAGTGGGAAAAGTAATGGCCCAAATATAGTGACTCAACCTGCCTTAGCGCCCAACATCTCATGTGTTTATGTTGCTACTGGAGGTGCAGGAGGTGGAATAGGTAGTGATTCGTCTGGTGGACTAAGAGGCACATGAGGAAGTGGTGGACTTCCCTCCAAGGGATAGGAGGGCTCAAAAATTATCTGTAGCCACCATTACAAGCACCTCAACCACCTACCATGTATTATGAAATGACACTCCATCTACCAAAATATCGAGGTGTGGAGAATGCCAGCGAACAAGTTCAGAAGTGTGAACCTATCTAGAGAGTGTGTGACATAAACTCCTCTAAGTAGAAAGCTACTCAATTTACAACCACTCTTCTAGAAAGAGCACATAAGTGGTATTAAAATATGATCCTCAATAGGTTGTAGTCAACTATGATCAGCGTAAGGTAGCAGTCCTCTAAGAATTTGACATTTTAGAGTTTGAACAACAAAGTATTGTTGCACTGAAAGATATCAAATAGGAACTCACTGAGAGCATGCACGAGTATGATGCACGGTTCAAGAAACTTCTTTCCAAACTCTCATTTGATATTAATGTTGCTCAAGATGCTCAGTGATTTTTGGGAGGTTTGTTTCTCCTCTTTTGATGAACATTATCTCAAAGAACTTTTACCAGCCCGCATAAGGCCTTGGAAGCTGCCCTTCACACCAAATTTGTTGGCAGCATTGATACAAGAATTAATCCTTTCATGGAGGCTCAAATCACTGCAACAGCATCTCAATTAGAAAAGTTGACTGCACATAGTGCTCATGACACTTTTAGTGGCCTATGGTGTGTTGATTGTGAGTCTGAAGGCCATAACAAGAATAATTGTCCCTGTAAGAACATATGTATCATATTGAAGCAGTCATGTGAAATCTGCTAGGAAGAGCATGATGTTTGAGCTTGTTGTTTGTTGCAATGTGACACTCAATCAAAGGTGTCTACTTATTGTAAGATATATGATGCATATATCCATGATACCAATTATTGTCGACTCATCAACAACATTCATGAGGTGTGTGCATGTGGTATGTGTCAGGTTTATATTTCAAATAACCAAGAGAATGGTGGCTATTGTGGGTGAGGTCGAGGTCGAGGATGTGGAGGTGGATGCTTTCCACCATGGACGTGTTATAAGTGTGGTTCTCCTGATCGCTACCAATGGGACTACCTGATCTATCCTACATGTGTTTTTTGTAAAAATGAGTAGCATCTGGAGGAGTGTCTTAACTTGTACACAAACATTACAAAGGAAAGAAATGAGAAGGGTGTTGGTATGATACACATTGAGAAACCACACTAGAGATCATGCCCTATCACTCTGACATCCCAAAAAGTTAATATTACAATGCATAATGGTGGACAGTCCAAGTCTACATCCACTCCACCTATTGAGAAGGTACAACACGAAGAGCCTCATGCTACTAGGTATCTTGATGCACAGTGGCAGAAATAGGTGCTCCAAGATACTATGTATTTGGTAAGGGAATTACAAGGGGAGATCCAATTTCTTAAGGACCATGATGTTGCTCAATGTGTTGATATGTAAAAATCCACATACCATCATGACATGGCACAGGATGACTTCTAAGAGCTCTAAAAGCACATATTGGATGAGGATATTGTACCATTATTACGTAACTCGCTTAAGCATCACACACCAAGGCCTACTGAATATCATCGCTTAAACCATGATTGATGAGAAGATACTCTCATCCCCTAGCCTGGAAGAAGATAAAGAAATATTGGTGAACACCACCATCAATGGATGGGTAATCCAGGACATCTTAATCAACAGTGACATTGAAGTCAATGTCCTCATAAAGGATGTTTAGTGAAATATGGCTGGCCTGACTTTGCAACCTTCACCCCATGTATTGTTCATGGCCAACAAGACCCATGCTTTATTTATTGGTGTCCTTAAATATGCCACCGTGGATATCTTCAGTGTTATGTTCAAAGCATACTTTGAAGTTCTAGAGTTGGCCGAGGTTGATGACTTCCCAGCTCTATTGGGTCGTCCATGGTGTTATGCCAACAACGTTGATTTAAGCTTTAATAAATGGTACATCAGTATTAAAAATAATGACCAGTGCATCGTCATTCCATTGGACCATGCTCATGGGGCCCAGTATATTGAACCTATTAATGTTAATGAGGATATTAATCATTATATAATGTAACAACTCAAGGCAGTGAATGCCATGATCCCACCTCTGATGGCATCCTACAATGGACAAATGCACAATCCATCTTTGAAACTATGAGTAATGCTTATGACTATTGGGCGCAAGGTGACTATAACCTTACTAGGATTGTATGGTTTTCTATCAACAGTCACAATGATACGTGGCACAAGTATCAGAAACACCATAGATTTTTTCATCTCGTGACTGGACAAGTCATACATCTAGACCAATCGTGGTTGCACCGCCTGAAAGGTTAGATGAAGCTTCGTGGTTCCATTCTCAAATGGAAGTTTGTGAATTCATCCAGAAGCTAGAATCTTTATATGATTCTAATGTTGATTGCATGCAATCACTTGTTCACCTTTTTGAGGGCACAGTTACAAGGTGGTGGTGAACTCATCATGAGCATAGGCTTTTTTGGGATCATGTACAATCTACATTACATCATATATTCTATCATGATAACCATATACATGGCACTATCAGCTATAGTGGTATTCACAGACTAAAACTTCACCTTGAGGCATGTGAGGCAATGTGGATGACTGATGAAACTTTCTTACCAGAATATATTTGAGTTCATGTGTTTTGTGGAACCCTATGCACTTAGGCCAGAGCATGGTATGTCCACAAGGAGTGCCATCTAGGTACACGTTCTTGGCACCTACTTAAGGATAATATGATTTTGGCATTGTCATGTTCATCCCCATAGATGGATTTGTGCTTTACACTACAAGCAATGTGTCAAGCAGTCATTGGTGACCCAAGTCCCATTGAAGGCTGGATTCAAAGCATACATGGCATGCCAGAAGAAGGATTGACCATTTTTAATGATCCTATCGAGCAAGCATCTTCTTCTACACCTAAACCTATAATAAATCATGCACTTCAAGAAGAAATATGAAAGGGTAAGTAAAAAGTTGTGTTTCAAGTTGATGAAGGTGAAGGATTTGATCTGCTTGACCCATTGACCAAGCATTTGGCTATCCACATGGAGTATGGTGCTAGACATGTTCGTGACACCATTCCAGATACACAAAACCCATATTTGGAGCCATTTTAGACCATAGAATGCAATATCAACACGGAGGATGCACCGAAGATGGCTACTGTGGGGAATTACTAGTCTGATATTGAAATCACAAGTGTTTGAGCTACTAAAAGAATATCAAGATGTTTTCCCAAGAAACTACAATGAGATGAAGGGTGTTCACTCTTCTTTGGGTAAAATGCACATCAAATTGGTCAAAGGCTCTCTCCTATTCAAGAAACGACCTTATCAAATGAATCTTAATTTGCATGCACATGTTAAATAAGAGATTGATAGTATGTTGCATGCGGGAGTCATTACTCCTATTGATGAGTCCAAGTGGGTAAGTCCTATGGTGATAAGTATTAAAATGGATGAGCGCATAAGGATTTGTGTGGATTATAGGATACTCAATGGTTATTGTGTTATCACTCATTTCCTGACACCATTCATCGAAGAGATCCTTGAAGGCATCACTGGCTATGAAATTTATACCTTTACAGATGGTTTCTCTAGGTACCATCAAGTCCATATTGTAAAGGAAGATAAGCCCAAGACTACATTTTCCACTAAGTGGGGGTCTTTTGCATATAATGTCATGCCATTTGAATTAAAGAACACCCCTACTATATTCTCTAGGATCATTGTTGAAGTTTTCAAGGACTTTATCCACAAGTTCCTTTAGGTTTATCTAGATGACTTGATGGTATATGTCTTGGTAAAAGACCATTATTCCAATCTCAGGCTCATGCTTGAGCACTGTAGGACACTTTAGATTTATATTAATTTAAAAATATATCTTTTCTACTCCATTTAGCATTCTCCTTGGTCATATTATTTGCCGAGATAGAATTTTAATGGAACCTACCACGATTGCCATCATCCTTCGCCTGCCCGCACCAACTACCCAACGAGACGTTTGCACCTTCCTAGGACACACTAGATACTGTAGAAAATTCATCTATGGATACGCTAGGATTGTAGCACCTGTAGAGGAGATACCGAAACATAATGAGCATTTCATTTGGTTCATGCGAATAACCTTTTGTTACCTTAAAGGATAATCTTATCATTGCATTGATTCTCCAATTCACAGACTGGACTAAACCGTTCCATGTTCATGTCAATGCTTCCGACATGACCATTGGTGTTATACTTGCTCAGCTTGGAAAGGGTAATTTGGATCACCTTATATACTTTGCAAGTCACAAGCTTACTCCAACTGAAATAAACTATACCACTATAGAGCGCGAGGCATTATCTATGCTCTTCAAAAGTTCTGACAGTATCTGTTGGCAACCCCTTTTGTTTTCTTCACAGACCATGAGGCACTGAAGTATTTGGTCAACAAACCAGTTTTGCATGGTCATATTTTCTATTGGTTAGTGATATTTTAGGAATTCTAGTTCTCCATTATGGTCAAGTCTAGTAAGGCTAACTACAGTCCCGACCATCTCTCACGAATTGAATATGGTGAGTCAGCACGTGCCATTAAAGACAACCTGCCTAACATGCAATTGTTTTGTGTCTCATGCATTCTTGAGGAATCAGAGGAAATAGAAGCATTTTTTACTACCGAATCATATCCAACTCATTTAAACCCTCTAACCAAGAAGTAACTCATCATTCGCATTGCTTCATTCCAACTCAATGGGGGAGACCTTTATAAGCTTGGCGGGGATGAGGTATTTCGACATTGCATCATGAAACACGAAAACGCTGAGGTGCTCCATGAGGTCCAGGAAGGTGTTGTTGGAGGACATTACACTGGAGAAGCTACCTCATGAAAGGTTATGTTAGTCGGTTTATGGTGGCCTACCTTTTTTAAGGATGCTAAGCTTTACGCACGTCAGTATGACATTTGCTAGCACGTGGGAAAGCCCAATAGGCGGGATGCAATGCCACTTCATCATATTCTATCACAAGAACCTTTTGAAAAGTGGGCCATTGACTTTGTTAGCCCCATCAACCCAACAAGACAGTGTACTGGTCAATGTTATGTTATCACCGCTACTAACTCGTTGGGTTGAAGCTGCACTGACACGAGATTGTATAGTTACTATTGTTGTGTGATTCATCTGGGAGCATATTAGTATCAGGTTCAGTTGTCCTTTGAGTTTCACTAGTGATCGTGGTACTCACTTCCTCAATGAGACTATATGTGTCCTATTGGTCGAATTCATCATTGTTCACCATAAGACAACACCATATCATCCCTAGGCTAATGGTACTAATAAGGCATTCAACAAAATATTGGGCACAATTTCAACCAAGTTATGTAATATTGGATGCATTGACTAGGATGATCGAGTGTCTATAGTGCTTTGGGCTTATCAGACCACTTACAAGCACCTAAACAAGAGCATGTCATTCAATCTTGTGTTCGGTACCAAGGCAGTTCTTCCAGTAGAGTTCCTTGTTCTCTCTCTTCGCATTGTGCATGTTGATCGACTAGACAATAAAGCATCATTGAAAACATGTCTTGATGCTTTATTGCAACTGGATGAAGCTCATTTTCTTGCACATTGGAGTTAGGGCATGGAGAAATGAAAATAGAAGGCATGGCATGATCACCACCTCAAGAATAAGACTTTTACTCCTAGAATGCAAGTCTTAATATATGAATCCAAGTTTGCATGCCACTCTGAGAAGCTTCGTGTCCACTAGGATGGTCCTTTCATTATTCACAGTATCCATCCCACCGGTGCATGTTGATTGAAGTGTTTGTATAGATAATTTATTCCTGGTCATTACAATGGTAGTTGAATGTGACCATATTTTTCTAAGTCTTTCTTAATAAGGCATATGCCATTTGTTTAGTTTAGGATCTTTTATTTTCAATAAAGCACTACCCTAGTTGCCACCCTTTTGTGGTTTTATAGTCAACATTTGCAATTTAATACTTATGTTCTCGTGGAGGACCATGAAGCACTATTAGTGTGGGGTAGGGGTGTTACATTAATGAAGTGCAAGGATATGGTCTATAGAAATACACACGGAAGTCAAAGTGTATAAGGACAAAGTGTATGCAGGGTGTGGTGCATAACTATAAGCTAGCTAAGGTAAAGAATGATTTTTGCCTTTGGTATGAATATTCAATTTTTTTTTATAACTATCATGCACTTCAAGAAAAGCATGGGAAGGGACATGTAATTAATACAAGGAGATAGTGGTAATGGCAAGTGTGCCAACATCACATCATGGCAATACCGTTGGTCACATTTATTGTTTGAAATGATGGTCAAATATGGGTATTAAATGCGAGTTACCCCTCGAACCTAGAAAAAGATAAATGATTCATTTCACTTTTTATTGTTGTTGTGATTGAGAACTTACAGAGCCGAAGGAGCGAACTTGAGCTTTTGCAACACGAATTCAATGCATCCAGTCAAGTGTAGAGTAATAGATTCTGACTACTTTTGGATCTTGAAGTGTGTTTTAACTAAAATAAACAGGGAGAGCTAGGTGAATTGTAAGGACGAGTAGGATTTCTTGAATTGCAGGTTACAAAGGTCAACATCTGCCATTAACAAGGTTCGAAGTAGGAGATCTAAGGCACTTACAACAGAAAATACGTATTCATTTGGGAAACGGATGCACCTAAACCTTCAAGCTCCACAAAGGGTGATGCAGCCTAAGAAAAAGGCCCAATGAAGTGAACCGTTCCCTGTAATTCCAGAGGAAGAAGAATTGAGTGTTGGTGGGGAAATGGTGTTAGTCAGAGAAGAAACCCATGAAGAACAAGGTGTGCATGCCAGAGACGAAGGAATAGGGATGTCATGCCAAGCAAAAAAGAAATCTCAATTGGTTCCACCTCCACCTTTGTATCCAACATACCGCCCTGCACTGTCTTTGACTACAACCATTGACAACCCGAGAATGAAATAGAATTGTAGAATGATTATAGAATCAAGCACCAGAATACTAGGAATGAGTTGGTCTATGAATTAAATATTTTCAATGCCTTGGATAATGTTGGCCTCTTCCAACTCTTCAACCTTCCCGACTTTGGAAAGCCAATAGAAGCGATCAAATTTTTAATCTCAGGTGCATGGGGACTACATCTACTTCGTTGGGCACTGAATGAAAATCACCACTGAAATAATTAGCAAAGTATCGGGGTTGCAGTGCTTAGGCAGAACCTTGAATATGATCTAGAGGACACGGAGGAGATAGAGAAGATGGCTATGGCACTTGAATACCAGAAACAAGGGCATGATATGCACATCAAAATTCTTCAAGATCCCACCCTTCGAGTGGCTGCACGTATCATAATGCCAAAAGTTGGAGGCGAAGATAGATGGAAGGAGGTGGACATGGACCATTTGTATGTTGCACACCAAGTCACTGAAGGGTTGAAGTACAATTGGGAGGTTTTGCCAATAAAATCATTGAGGATGCAGAGAAAGCTCATTAGGTGCCCAACCATAGGTTTCCATGGGGCACATTTCTGTTATTAATGGTGTTTGATGAAATTGGTGTAATTGACTACACGTATAGATAATTAAAATGGGTGTACCCGTCCAAGCATAAGTCTTCTATGGAGTGTTACAAGGAATTCACCTGCCCTGGACTAATCACTCCATCCTATAAGCTAAAGGTGAAATCATGGTATGACAAGATGAAGGAAGGCTTTGGAAATGAAAGACATGTTCTAAAGGACTTGCCTACACAAGTTAGCGATCAAGCCAAGTTTGTTGTAAAGCAACACTACTCCCTTGCGCACATCAGAATGACCCCCTCTACAGAATTTTCTGCTTGGCTAAAGTTGCCTTATGCTTTCACAGCACAATATTTTATGAACTCTGTCAACCGAATATACGATGTGTTGCCTGTGACACTTGAAGCTGAACAAATTGATTCAGAGACTCGCACTCTTTGCCAGATATATGGATACCTTGGGAAAAAAGCTTATAGAAAAAAGGTTGAGTCAGACAAAATCGACATAAAGGTGCATCAAACTTGGTTGGGATTCCATTCATACTTTATATGCTAAAGCCCAAGAAGAAATCTTCGGGAAGCATAGAGCATGAAAGAGAGAAACTCCCTTCAACACCACCGTTAGAAAGGAAGCAAATGTGCCATGGGCATGATGCCAGCACAAGCTCTTAGTCAAAACCTTTGAAAAGGCAAAGTATTGCCCATGCACCACCAAAGAAGGATCCACTAGCAAGTCAACGAGAAGGCTCAGTGCCAACTACACAAAGTCATCCCTTGGAATAGGAGATAGAGGAGCCTAAGGACGGTGACAAGGAGGAATTAGAAGAGCTACCAGAAGGGACCTCACAGAGAATCAAATTTGAACAAGAAGATACTGACTCTAAGAAGATGCCCTCCCTAATAAGGCAGGAAGAGACAACCCTTGAGGAAACATGGAGATTGAAAATGTACTTGACGAAGAGAGGGAAGGTTCTGAAGTAGAGGTAGGATTGAGTGGCCTCGACATCGGGACCACTTCCCAAGAGCAAGACACAAATGTCAAGATACTCAAGCAAGAATCCTTGAAGGGGAAAGAACTAGTTGACAACTTCGTTGTCAAAATAGACATGTTCAATGCAGCCACCAACCTCTGAGTCCAATACCAAAAAGGCATCCCTAACAAGTTGCTTTATCTATATTCTCATCTTGCTCAAGAGAATGCATCTAACCAAACTCGGCATGAGATGTCATTCTTCCTTGACATGTACAATGAAGAATTCCAATTTGAGATGCCCTCCAATAGTCTTGTATTAGATCCACAAGTAGTGGCACTACCCACTACTCTTTGGGTAGATCCCAGTCAGCTCACCTCTGACAGACTAGCACAACACTCTTAAAACTGGCATTGGAGGTCGCACAATAGAATGTCCTTGTAGAGTCTAATGCACAATGGGCTGAAAAGAAACATACCAAGGTGGTAGAGTTGTATAATAAAAAGGTCGTCCCCTGCACCAAACTAAAAGAAGTGCTGACTAATCTGAAGTCCCAGTTGGAAATAGAAACAACACCAAGGTGAAAACATTAAATATCTGCAAGACAATTCTAGGCCAAGACCCAATGCTCACAGACAGAGTTCCAGTGTCTGGTGAGGTGATTGACAAGCTAGAGACTCTCATGGACCTCCTTTTGAAATGATGCAAAGAGCAACCTAGCCCTAGAGATGAGAAAGTATGGGCAACAGAGCAATTTGTCGAAGCTACGGAGATGTTCAAGCAAGCCTTGCATAGAATTGGAGATGTGATTCCCATTTTAGATTGGGTTTTTGAGAATCTGGTGTGACATAACAAAATTTTAGAAGCTTGACTTCAAGCAGAAGAGCTTCAACGCCAACAATTGGCTAATACAACCCTTTTAATAAAGATTGCTCCGAGCGCACAAAGGCATTTAATGATGTAAAGGCCATGGAGGAGAAAATAAGTGTGCATCGACAAGAAATAAATTCAAACTTTGCAGCGCTCTGAAGATAGGTTGTAGCCGAGGTTACCTTGCTTGAGAGCATTCATCAAGATGCTCCACATCCCTTGAACATTTGATCAATAAAGTGAGTGTCCCGACCAACCCAAGGAGACCAAGAAGCCAAAAATGGCCATCGAAGAAATAATAGCGAAGCTACTCAACACCTTGTCACATTGGGAAGGTATCAAGAAGCAAATCAAGTAAGTTGGCTCTAAATTTTTATTAGAACTTAAAACCAATTATTAGTCCAATATGGAATCATGGTGTAGTGTGGGGTGATGTACCCCAAATTTTGGCTAAGTCTTTTGATAAAGGTGCACGACGTGGAAGAAGCATTGCACAAAAGCAGCACAGTGCAAAAGAATCACAATGCGGAAGAAGCACAATATGAAAGAGATATAGGTGCAAAAGACCATTGTGTGGAGTTCACGACGCTAGAATACCCAATCATAGAATTATGCATAATAAACAGAGAACCTGAGAACAAAGAGCTCAAAACACTAGCGAAAGACTTGGGAAGCACGCGGGAAGTGAGAGACGGTTAGCGAAAGACAATTAAAGAGTGATTCTCAAAGATGAAACAGACTACTGGCCCGCAAGAAGATAAGCACTTGGCAACGAGGATTCAACACTGAATGGGAATATAGGGGCACAAAGACCCAGGGCCTTAAAAAAACAAGTTGGTTGCCACGACTCTTAGTCCATTGAAGATCATTGGCTAGTCACTGAGAGTGTCATTAATATTGTAACTACTTGGTTAGAGAAAACCAGGTATAAATACCCCCGATTAGAGCTTTGTAACGCTATTAGTTATTGTTATATGTTATTGATTGATGTTGATTGTTGTTCCAATGATGTTATCAAGGATACCATTATGATAATGCTATTGTATTTTAGATTATAAATGAGTTGTATAACTAAGTTGCAACATGCATCTATTTTGTAACTTATGAACCTATTATGAATATGCTAAATGGAATCTCTGTCCCCTGAATGTTCTTATGTGGATTATAGAAACAATTGTGTTAGTCATTTTATATGTGATTGTTTATTTAATTGAATTTAAACCCACAACTGGTTTGTATGTCTTTTTCTAGTTAATCATTGAGTAAGTGGATGTTCAAGCACCGATATAGATTAAATACACCTTCACACAACAAAACCCATAGAAACTAGTTCATTTTTGCATACTTCAATTGAGCATGCAAGAACAAGTCTTGTGTGAAATGCCAACTTATTGAGTCTTAACCACTTCAACGCACATGCCTAAAAAAAGTTAGGCCTAGATAAAAAGTTAACCCAAAAATGCTTTCTAATTTTGGATTTCCACATGTTCAAATCCAATATTTTAATGCAATGATCAGAGTTCTATCCACATTTATCACAACCCAGTGGAGCACCAACATACAAACCACATTGAAATTAACATGCATTATATCTTGCAAATGATCCATGATAAGGTCATTAATCCTAATTATTTTTAAAAAAATGATCAAGTTGCAGGTATCCTCAAAAAATCCCTTGCTTGATCCCTGATTTATTCATCTCAAGAAAATTTAAAAGTGAAGGAAAGATTTGTCAAGAAGATCATTTTTTAAATTCCTCTATCCTTCATTTAGTGCGCACATATTAAAGGGGGATGTTAATGTATTTATTAATTCATACATTATTATATATTTTTTATTTGATAGGGTAAATAAGTAGATTTTATTTGACATAGTGAAAATATAAATATAAAATATTTAAGAAAGTTGGCTATAAAATTGTAAATATTAATTGTTCCAAATATACAAAGTATCTAACAATTAAGAAAACTTTGTTAGTATACAAATTTTCTACGTATTTTCATTTTACACCCATCAACGTGTGCCTATTAGCCTTCTACAAACACCTACGGATGTTGTTGCCAATAATTACCAAGTTTTTCAATCAAGTCTATGTAATCTATATAGGAATCCAATTTTTAACATGTAGGTATTCATGAAGCAACAAACTATTGACTGTGATTTAAGTTGTATTAATTGATATGCTTGCATAGAAAAACTCGTAACTAGAGTTTTCAAAAGCAATTAGAACAAATTCATCAATATTCAATAATGTTGCTTACAATGACTTCCAAGATTGCATACATAATTAAGCAACAAACTACCAATTGTGATTTAAGTCAATCATAATTGATGTCCTTGCATTAAAAAAAATGGCACTAGATTTTTCAAAAATAATTATAACAAATTTATCAATATTCAGTAACATTCCCTGCATAGACTACCAAGATGGCATGCATAACTAATGATTCATGATTGATAATTTTGTTGACCAAATGTAGAATAAGACAAATGAAGCAAGGATTGAATTACAATTAAAATTAGTAAGCCCAATAGCAAGTGAACACAACCAAATTCCCAATAACAAGTGACCACAACCAAATTTCCAATAACAAGTGAACACAACCAAATTTCTAAATCATAAAACATGATGATGGAGGAAGTTTGCTAAGGCAAGCCTGGAACAATATAAAATTGAAGATAATAGTAATAGAGCAACAAAACAAACAAAATATGCCCAGAATACCTACAAAATTATGAAACTTTTAACACTGTCGACTTGGAAACAAACCTCCCAGTTATAAAACTAACTATCCAAATCCTATGATCACACATAAGATTCATGGCAAACTAACCAAAAAAAAAAAAAAAAGTGACGCAAGACCCAGGGTCTACATACCTTTAATTATTTTAGCTTAGACCCTTTAATTATTTTAGCTACAATCAAATATTGGAGGTTACAAAACATAGGTTGGTAATAAACCTCTCAATTATCTAATGGTACACGCCATCCATATATACCAAGAACCTCACCAATTATTACTCATCGACCATGACGACCTAATGTTTTATGTATCAAGAACCACACCAATTATTACTTCTTGACTTGACTGTAACTACCCAATGTTGACGGTATATTGCCCACTAGAATAGCATTATCTCGTTGTTATCGCATTAACTTGTGGTCAAACTAAATTATAGCAAACAAGACATGACCACCAGAGTGCACAATTGCATCAAAAAGCCAAGTTGGTTGCTTGGACGCTGAACCTTGCTGGTGCTCCTGCTAGTGTTGGTATTAGTGACTGCTGCCCCTAGTTCTGTTAGTATCGTTGTCAAATATGGCTAAACTTTCGGTGGTGGTTCATTTTACCAGTCTTTCTCACTCTCCCCCAACAAGTTAGTTGCCTAGAATCTAGGTAACATGGAAACAAAGACAGATAGGATACATGGAGACATCGATTTTCAAAGTACCCTTGAAAACAAAACGGCGCAAAAAATGTCCAATAAATTATTAAAAATTTATAGTACTCCTTTTTCTGCAATTAAAAGATAAAACACTTAAATAAATGTGTGTGCACACGTGCATAATATTCCTTTTTAGTCCATAAAAGATAAAACACTTGTAAAGAAAAAAGATGGTGAGTATAATTTTGGATTTAGGTTTTAAACTTTTTGATATGTATTTTACTTGTTTAACCGTGGTTAGGGGGTGGAGTTTAGGGTAGATCAGAAATCTCGTTCCGAATGAAGTTTACGGAAAAAGAAAAATATAGTTTAGTTTACATTTAGGGTTTCCTTTTATTTTTTGAAGTTTTAAAGATTTTTTTTAAGTTTTAAAGAATTTTTTTAGTGCTAGAAACACCCCTAAAAACAGCCGTGCCATTGCCGGGACATTTTCGGCAGGCATCTGTGTTTATGGCACTCCCGAAACGTTTCCAACACATCTCGGACCCATGAATCCCTTTGGAAGGTTTCCCAGCCAAAACGGCCTGTGCGGGTGGCATTTTGTGCAACACAGCCTATAATGATAGGCATTTGCTACTTTGTCTGCCACAAGAGCAACCTCGATTTCCAGTACCTAACCATTTTAAAAGACGGTAAGTACTTCTAGTCTAGTTTACTCTTTGTGAGAGTCTTCCACAAACTAGGACCATCTCCTCCCCTTAAATTCGGTAATTTTGTATCACCTTCCATTTGAAGCATACTTTACAGTTTGAAACATACGCTACATCACATTTGTAGATTGGGAGTTTGTTAGTGTGTCCATTACTCAAGAACCATATCATAATATCAAACGAAGGTTAAACACTATTTGTTTTGGAAAACGGATACTATTTGCAATGCACCTTCACCATAAGAATTTTTTTAAATAATCAAGTTTCAACTAAGAAGATACTTCCTACATTGAGGGTTTTCAAAACTTGACCATGTTTCCTAAAAAAGTGTTTCTCCGGAACTCGCTGTGCCATGTTTTCATATCCAGGAGGATACCAGCCAACCGGGTGATGCCAACCAGGTTTGAAGAGGGGAATAACGGATCATGAATCCTTTCAAAAATAATCCACAAAGGAAAGTAGTGCCGTGGGCACAAGCCCCAAAAATGCATACTAAAGATCTTACCAAATATATTATACCCACCAATGTGCCCAATAAAGTATACTAAAGATCTTTAAAAACATAAATGCACCCACAAAACCCTAATAAAGTGTCAGGTACTATTTCTTGTGACCTGTCATTGCTTTTACAATTCAAATTGTGAGAAACAACTGAAACAAATATTGCACTCCAGCAATTAATCTCCTCAGCAAATTTGTACAATTAAGAGCCAAGGTAGTTTGACAGATATTTGTCTTCAACAAATCGGATGACACGGCTCTGGCATGCATTTAGAGTGCAGCTTACAAAGGATAAAAAGGAGCAGTGCTCAGCGGATCGGATGATATTGCTCTGAAATTCGTTTTGGAGGCAACTTGCGGAGGATGAAAAGGACCAGTGCTGATGGAAGAATCTCTACCAACTGACAGGCACGACAGGAGAAAACAATATCATTGTGACATCAAAAGGAAACATCAAACAAGAACAGATCATATAGTGTGCAAACTTAGCAAATTTAACTCGCAAACAAAATACACTAGCAAACATACACATTTACCATATACAGCAGAGATAACAAACTCACCGTATAGTAAATAAGATTAAGAATTGGGTGATCCAAAACATCAAGATCTGCATTCTTCTCAAATGCAGAAAGTGCAACCTGCCATGCATAAGGTAAGATGAAGATCAATGTGATGCACCTTGCATGATGATCGCCATGCATAGTAACTACCAAAGATGCTCAATATGATGCCCCTTACATAAGGTTACTGTACATACTGACCACCGCAGACTAACCATTCACTTGAGTTTAAATAATGAAACAACTGTAATATTAAACTGTACAATGAGCTTACCACTATACACCTTATGAGAAAGCAAGTGAAGCATATAGCAGTTACGAAACCAACCTGTAGGAAAAATACATCCAATCGAATTATGGATAAGGAAATAAGGTATCTATACTTAATTGTTCACGCCATAATTATTCTATATACAAAACCCTTTGACCCAAATGGAGCTAAATTCAATAAATCAACTGCAACTTCTGCATGCTTAATCTTATATAAACAAAGAGAGCGAATAACTATGAGGTCATACAAGTTGAATCCGAACACTGATGTTGTAGACAAGGGGTGCTAGGTGAGCGCAATTACTTTTAGCTGTAGTAGCCATTGATGTAAAGCCATTTAACCTAAGGGGTAAACCGTCATTGATAAGGACTCAAATTATTGTTATATACATGAAAAGTTGTTAGTTGCTTGGAAAATTCCGGCAGAGAATTCTAATATTTTTGTGTTTATTTTTATAAGCAAATCAGGATAATATATTAATTAAAAAAAATGTTTCTGTAAGAAAAGCAAATGTCTGCTTCTGCACGGCTAAAACATGTATCAGTAATATAATAAAAAAGCCTACTGAGAATCTACAGGATAAACTAAATTTTGATCTGAGATCTGTTGGCAGAAGTGAGCATAGCATTTAGTAGAAAAACAAAATTGCCTGGAAAATGCAATTATGTATTTCTGGTGTGCTGTTTATTTGAAGAATTTGACAGAAAATATCCTATCTGACTCTAGTTCCCCCTTCTGCTCCTTATAAACTGCATCTACCAGAGCCTCTGGTTGTTTCTGTTTAACTGAGGAGAGACCAATGCTGACCGTGCACAAAGAAGTGTCCTACAAAAGCAGTCGGATAACATGGTTTTTTGAAGAGTGAGCGTCTTCAATAGGCCATTTTTCTTTTCTGTTAAAATCCTTAATTAATTGATAAAGGCAGTATGTATTTTCCTTAAGTGCATCAGAGAAAGCTTTCGTAGCACTTTCTTCTTGTTATTGAAGAGATTTGACTCATTTGAGTACAACCCCATGTTTAAGTTTAAGTTGGTAAATAAAAAACTGTGTCAATTGTTGAAAATGAAACAGTTTGAGCAGAGGACGGTCGGTCATTTTGATGAAAGGGTGATTGACCAGGATTATTGGTGGTGGGTTGCCTATACGGGGCCTGTGGGGGTTGGACAGCATCACGCAAAGCTTGCAACACCGTTTTTTAATATTAGGCAAGCAAAGTAGATGGTAAATAGGTAATGGGTTGCTGAAGCACAAAGGTTTGCTGAGAATGTTGAGGGAGAAGAGTGGGGGAACAAATTAAACCCTGTTGTCCCTATTTTTGTGGCCTATTGGCACAAATGGGGTCACCTTCATTTTGTGCTCCATGAAGTTCCATATCCAACTGAAGGTATGCATATGTTTTGGTGTATGAATTTCACAATGTGGACAGGTGATAGGATTCCATCGGAATTTAAGGCTCGTCAAAGAAAGGAGCATAGTTGTGTAAAATGTGATGGCAATTGTTGAAATATAATTGAATGAAGGATCATGGAGCTTCATCTGCCACTATGCAATACATTAATCTCAAGCACACCTCTTTAATAAATAACAGTAACATGGCAAATATTTATTTGAAGTTTGATTAGATTGGGAAGCTCGAAAATTGGTTGTAAAAGAGAAGTCAAACAATGGCTCGACAATGTTTAGACATAATATATTCTACAGTCTTCTCGTGTACATAAATAAAAAATATTTAATCATATTCTTTTGATCACACGTGAAAAAAATCAGTTCCAATGGCATTCCCGGATCCTTGTGTATGTCAGAAACGATGTCCAAACCTCTGGTTCAGTGAATTATCCAAAATCTGGTGGCAGCAGCAACATACTGAGAAATGAATTGGGACTCTAGAACCCCATAAGACTCAAATGGGGCTTTCCATGGCCAAATATGGCATTTTCACCCCAATGCTCTACAAGAATTGGCACATATTTACAAGTTCTGAAACATTTTTTTCCTGCAGAAGGAAGAAACTTGCTTTGTAGTTGCATAAGGTTGACCTGGCACTTCGTTTTAAGAAGAATATAAAAGGCAAACTTTTTATCCCAAATATGAGGAAGATTTAAGGGAAAAAATTCATATCCAATCGTTCACTTACCATACTGGCTTTAGTAGAAGTCGTGCTTTGAAATTGAATTAATTTTAAGTGAAATATTTGTCACGAGTCAAAAGCTCAAGGTGGGTCATGGATCCACATGGTAGTGTTGGAGTATATCAAAACAAACATACAGCCTGAGTCAGCCTGATGGTGAAGACATTTGTACTCCAAAATGGAGGTCACATGTACTAATCTGGCGGAGGGTAAGGGTTGTACACCTTGTTGAACAATATATAAGGTAAATGGAAAAAGAAATCCCTTGTAGCCTTCCACGAGAAGTCTCATACACCAAATTGGAGTCTCATTTGGTGGTGACCTAAAAAGATACCTTTACCTTTTATCTGATTGTTACTTTATAATAAAAATAATTGTCTTTAATAACTAAAAGAGTCTCATATGACAATGAAATCAGAACAAGAAAATCAAAATAGAACAATGGTATTTCATTGTTTCAGCCATGACAAAATGAAAATGCTTAGCTGCAAGCATGGAGCAGTGAGCTCAATACTCAGAGTCATCACTATAAACGCATCTCCAATAAGCCCCAATAGCCCCTTATCACTGCCTGACTTTGAATCCGCTGGCTCCTCCATTGGCACGTCAACCAATCATGGTTGTGCATCCTGATTCTCATTAACCTACCTCGAATCCTTGGATTCCACATTCCACCGTGCTGCTGGAGTCTCCATGTACTCAAGTGTCTTGTGACCCATTAGGCACAAGGCGAAACTAACTTCTCCACTCTCCTAAAAATACACATATTCTTGATAGAGTGGATAAAACTATAAGTGGATCGATTGGTAGCGGTAGCAAAGAACTAGAAACGCTTGTGAAAGGAGTCAAATGGCAAGTCTCTGTAGCATCGTTGGTCCCCCATTCAGTCCCACCATCCTCTAGGGCCATCCTATGCTAGAGAGAGTCTAGCCTCACTAGTCCCCTTACTATAGCCTAAAAGACTAGCAAATACGGCCCACTCAACCCAATTTTTTGCAGCCTACTCTCCTGTGTACATTTTCTCAAGGGCATTCATAAAGCCCTTCTTCACCTCCTCATCAACAAGAGTTCTCCCAGGCCTCTCCCGGATTTAAGATTACCTGCATATGCTGAACTGTGTAGTGTGGCGTTCCATTTCTCCCACCCCCACTAAACAATCTCATAAATATGCTCATCAAAGGATACCAAGGTGGAGTCTCTCTCACAAATAACAGCCCTCATCTATCCAAGCATACTATCAATGGTCTCATATATCTCTTCATGACTAGGAGAGTTAAGAGTCACCATATCTAATGATGGTAAAAACAAGGGATACAAAGGACACAATGTACCTCACATCTTCATTAAAATGTCTCCTGCCATGTTTCATCTTGCACTCTTCGCACCTAGTCCAATCCTAAGACATAATCATAAGTGACAAGGGCTCTTGCAACTCAAGCATCTTCTTCAATAATATGAAATAAAAAATCAAATCTCAACTTGATAGGTTTAAGGAAATCTTTAACGCCAAAGAGGGGTGGTGGTTGCATATAGATATAAGCACCTCTATAGTACTTGTCACCTCCTATTTCACCCAATCAATTTTGGAAATGTCTTTCAATGCATTGTTCATTGCCTTCATGCAAAAAGAAGTCCAATAGTAGTGACTATAGGGAGCCTCAATAAATTTTCCTTATGCCTCGCCCACATACATTGCATCTATGACTACCTTCACAACACTAAAGGGGCTAACCTCCTCTATCGCATCCTTCAAATTCTGAAACTACAAATCACCATCCTTGAGCTTTCCAGAACAACCAAGAGCCCTAATAAAATAAGGGTTTGCTTGGCTTGTGACAATGATATTGATGAGCGAGCAATCCCTAATGTTCGTCACCCATCAATGATAATAGAGCACCCTATTTTCACCCATCTCACCTACATCTCCTCTAAAACAAATTTAGTAGTTTTTATCAAGAATGGAGGTTCTCGATTTTCTTTCTCTTGGAGATACATAAGATTTGCATGCTTTAGATGACTTAAGGAATGCCTCGTTGTAATAAGAAGACCGAGAAAATATAAAATGGGATACCATTGGAAAAAAGGATTCTCCAATTGCATCATTTGCCTCCTCCCATGCATGCACATTATACAAATTTGCAAATGGATTTGAACTTGGAGTAAATATAAAATGGGATACCATTGGCAAAAAGGATTCTCCAATTGCATCATTTGCCTCCTACCATGCTTGCACATCATACAAATTTGTAAATGGGTCTGACCCTAAAGCCTTGTTTTTTTCCTTTGACAAACACATCTCCTAACTCCACCTAAAAACTTGAAACACTAGGAGCAGAAGAAGCAATCCTAGAAGCAAGCCTAGGAATTATCCTTGGAGGGGGTTGGGTTCTAAATGCAAAAATAAGAATGGCCCCCATCAAACAACCTCTACATTTCAGCCCTCTTGTCAAGTGAAAGTTTTTCACAACTAACACCACGTCCTAATATATGCAAAAGGTTTTTATTAACCCTGGTGATGCTCCCTTTCCAGTCGTCATTGCAAATATTGCATTTCGCATAGCGACTCCAACTTCAATTTATTGACTCGTTTTGGTCAAAAACAATTAAACTGAATGGTTTGTTTGGTTTAAATAGCCCTCTAGCATATGGCTTCAAAAAACAATTAAACCAAATGGTATGTTTGGTTTGAATAGCCCCCTTGCATGTGGCTTCAAAAACAACGATGGGCAATCAAATTGGGTGGCACTCTCAACTGAACTTTATGTTTGTGTTTGAGTGTCTTCTTTCCCCACCCAACATTTCCACCATTTCCCTTGTTTGAATGTTTCCATCTCCTCGTCGCTCAAACTCATCTTGTACATTGTTGAGAAAAAGAAAAAGAAACCCAAAACAGCGAAAAACTTATTTTTTAGTAATACATAAAAAATGCAAAAGAAGAATGGCAAATGCAATTACCTCTTGAATATGCTCCTTAATTGCTGCAAATTCCTCCTCTTGGCTTCAACTTTCTCCCCTTGCCTTCAAATTTATTTTCTTATTTCCTCACTTTTTTACACCTTTTTCCTCATTCATGCAAATGACCATGATGACAAATTTTAAGGTTTGTGAGGTGTATTCAGGTGGGGGGCTTTGGTGGCCACTACACCCTTTTCCGTTTTAAAGTCTTTTTTATTTTAATATTTTCTAATCATGTGACAGATATCAAGGATGTCTTGATGTCCCCTGCATTTCGGAATAGTACTCCAATGTCCCAAGGATGCCAGGGTGTCCCCAAAAAAAGCAGGAAAATAGGGGATATCCTCAAGACGACATGAAAAAGCACTCAAACGTCCAAGGATCATAGGGAAGAGTTGAATAAAAAGGGGGCACCAGAGAGGACATTGCGTCCCTGTCCTCGTTTGTGCATCCCCGAAACCTCGAGTGATGTCCACATGGGACATGTCCATGAGGAACAGTAAGAAAAATAAAAAACAAGTTGCTTGTACCAAGTATGTTCATAGAAAGCTTAGCATTGAAGATAAAATTAGCATCGATTTGCAAGACCAAACATCATCTTTGGAATGGTCCTATTAATTCTAAGATTGTAGATATTTATCTTGCCTCTTCTATAATATTTATGGAACTAAAAAAATTATATATATGCAGTAAAGTCTACACATGTTGTCGGTATTATGCATTACATTAAAAGGTAACCTGATCCATAGCATGACTTCTGTGAAGATTTATTGGATTCGCCATCATTGTTGTGAGACACAGTAGATTATATCAGGCCACATAAATTTTTGGGCACATATGGTGTACTGAGCACCTCTTGTATATGTTATATTCCACTAAAGATCATATATATGTTATATTTCAGTGAAGATCATACGTATGTAGCTGTGTATATAAAATGCCATTTAACATCTTTCTATGTCAAATAAGAAATTCATCCACAAACAGTTATAGTTTCATCAACGCTATTGATTGGGTCCAAGGCACCAAACTCGGTCTTTTATTCGCCGTTATATAGATTCAGGGATGGATTTGAACACAAGATATCACTGCAAAAGTTGCTAGAAGTGGGGGGCTCTGGACTAACGTGGTGTTAACCATTATAATAGCATCTCCGTGGGAATTTTTATTTCCATATAACAGGTGTCTAGACCAGGAACTATGTACATAGGCAATATTTTGTATTTGCACTCTTAGTGCTCCAGTGCTCCTTAGATCTTTCTAGACTGGAAAAAATAAAGTATTTGTAAATTAAGTAAATACTGAAAGTTAGATGTTTGGGCATATCTACTCTTTTTTCAATCAAAACTGAAATGCTGCAAGGAAGGGATTGTGCACTCATCCCAGTGGTGCTCCAGTGCTCCATAAATTCTCGGCAAAGAACAAACTAGGCAAGAAGTCCATAGCTTGATTATCATTTGAGACAGTTTGCACTGAATGTTCAATTTTGTAGCCTTCTAAATAAACTATCAACTTGTTACCATGTAGTTGATTGAAACTAACTGTTTGCTTTAAAATCGATTAATAGGTGTTCGATATGCGTGAGTTGGAAGCACACGTGATGGTCCCAATGTCAGGTGAAATAGAAGAAATTGTTAACATCCACACTACCAAAATGGATCCATGGAACTTGAATGTACATGCAGTTACAGTAGAAAAGTGCTAAAGGTGAAAAGAAACCTAGGTTTGGAAAAGTAATTTTAACACATGTAGACAGAGGAACATGTAAATATAACTAGAAGGGATAAAACCAATGCAATTAAAACCCCAAAATATTTGTTCCAACCATAAGTACAAAGAGCCATGTGATGGATCCCTCAACGAAGCACGGGGATGATGAGGAACAATGCTGAAGCTGGGGAACAAGGCTGGAAACCAGTAGTAACACAACTGTAGCAAAGCTCGGACCAGAGGAACCGTCAACATCATCATCTATCGGCACAAGAAAGCCAATGCAGGACCTGATAATATCCACAAGCGAATGACCGGGGCTGGAGGGGGTCAAGCTGCACAATCCTAGGAGAAAGTAGAGTACCGCCACTACAGCCTCTCCAAACACCCAAGGCCGATGAACGTCTAGAGATTAAAATAAAACCAGTAATGCTTTGTCTGCCTGATGAAAAAAGCAATCATCTATTAGGGTGGATAGGTAAAATCCAACCCAAGAAACATTCCTTGATATAGGAGCACATGAGCATGGTCAGCCAGGATTTGACGGGATGCAGTTCCATAGGGCATTCATCTCAGGATAAAAGGTAAAGCAGAATGACCAGGCAGGCAGTTTTTCTGGCAGACATGGCAACCGTAACATTTTTTTATTTTTACATTAGAAATACTGGATGTTGGTTTTTCTGATGGTAAAGAACGGACTGTAACTCAAAACTCCACTGTGACATTTAACCAATCAAGAAACACATACACTAGTACAATCAAGAGAATTTATATAACACATTCCAAGAAATAAATCAATACCCAACGCATGGAATCTGCAATTGGTTGCAAACTTGTGCATGTTAAGAAATGGAGAGTGATACTGATGACGACCTGAGACTAGGGTATTAGCCAGCTCAAGCAGCATATTCTATTTCACTTCTGTTTTTTCTGTTAGAACATAGAAATAGCATATGCAGATGACTAAAGTATCATGGAGTCAATAATAAAATACAATTGCAAACCTCATGCAGCTTCTTTCTCCGTCCCCTTGATTCAAGTGGGAAACGCCTAAGCATAAAAAAGAGCCTGCAGCAATAGCATGAAATCTCAATATGAAAAAAGAAACGCATCCACATTAAATCATGCTATTACATATAAAAAGAACCAGTATATAGAAACAGATGCTGCCATATTGCATTACCGTCCTCCGTAAATTAAGAAACCAATCGCAGCAAACAATGACACAGCTGCAGGCATCATGTGCATCTAAGTTAGTGCAGCCCGTCTTCACTAAAAGATTCTCTGTAGTGATTAAACATTTGGGAATATAATTCTCTACTTCCAACAATAACAGAGATTGCATCTACTATAGCATGTATCCGCATCACAGGAAAGGAAGGATCTTGTGATACTTAATCACTTTATATGCTTAAAAATGTACTAGAATGCTAAACATTTTAAACAGGGTAAATTAAAAAGACCTGCAAAGAACAGTTTTCCAATTGCCTGAGAAACGCTGTTTTGGTCTATCCCTATGTATATCCAAATGCAAACCTAATGTCAAAAAGAATACACATCAAATGTTGCAGAGAATTTCTCACAGCCAAGAAATAAACATTCTGGTAAATTATTTTCCTCACAGCTATCACATGAAAATTAAATGTAGCTCAAATAACTCTTGCTCATATCAGTAACATGCTCTAAGAGCACATCTGTCAAAGCAGGAAAATGAAATTTAGTGCTTACCTGAACAAAATAGACAATGCCATTGATTGTCGCATAGGCAGGCCGAAGCATATCTGTAGAAAAGCTTCTTGCCTGTAGCAGAATATCCCGTTACAATGGCATCGCTTTCAGTATTTCAAGTTTCAATGGGACATTGAACAAAGATAAGTATCATAAAAGCAAGTAGTAAATTCATTACTTACTTGATAATATATCTCTGCCCAAAATAAAACAAGTAATGTGTACGTAGAAAAGAACAAAAGACTGGGAAGGTCTAGCAGCATTTCTGTTAAAACCTACAATCATTCAGAAGCAAACAAGATGCATGAAAACGAGTTAGAAAGAATTGATTGTAAATAAGAACAATAAAGTAGAATGAAGAATGTAAAATTAATGATATTCCACAAGAAATCATCGGGATGCAACTCTTATACCAATGACATTCTCTGAGGATTCCATGGATTGATTTTAAGACCTGACATTCCCTTATTAGTATAGTTAGTTCTTTCCATATGAAAAGCCACAAAAATGAGGAACTTTCAAGCAGCACTACAAGTGGTTAGTAGCCGCTAAAATTTTCATGTTGCACATGATCATTTATAAATATAATTCCAATTTATGTAGTTTTTGGATGTTTTGGATTCAATTTAGATAATCTAGAATTAAAACATCGTGGGAATCTTCCAAGGCCTGTGCAAATTCCAATCACAATGGGAACCAGAAAACCAACTGAATCCAAGAAAGTCAGGAGTCTCAACTTCAGGGAATGCAGCAGAATATTGGTAACGCTCAAGAAAAAACAGTCGTCTCAACTTCAGGAGAGGACTCTCTTTAAGTTTCAGGAGCAGTTGTCTGATCATATGGAATAATATTTTGAAGAAATCAACATATCTCTTCTCCATAGTCATAGTATCTGCTACAAGCCTGACAGCATTGAAAATGAGATTCATAAGCCTCGAGCAGATATAGTATACAGAAGCCTTCTCTGCCAATTTCAGATTTCTTGCTCTTTTTTAAGCCAAAAAAGGATTTCAACCTCTTCACTTATAATGTTCCACACTTATATAAAACTTCAACATCCTTGAAAAAAATGCATGCAGCATGCAAAATATGGCTAACTAAGTCTACCAAGATGGGGAAAACCAAGACGGGGAAAACCAGGTTGAATTTGGGTGTGTTGACAGTACATTAAACTGAGGTTTGACCATATACAGTTTACATTGAGATATTTGAGCTTTTAGGCTCTTCTTTATGGTTGAAGATAAGGAGGATTTCATTGTCTTCTTTGTAAAATCTATTGCATTTGGTTCTAGTTTCAACCTGATTTGCAGAGTGTACTATTTCAAATTCAGAATCTAATTTGAATTGTTTTTGTGTGCTCAAGAAAGCTTGTTATTTAGCCTTTTAGTTTTATCATCATCAGTTCAAACAGATGTTTGCGTCTTGTATGATTACTTCGTGCATGAGTACTTCTTGTACTTGAAATATTCTTCTTTTGTGATCCTCTAACTTGGAAAACACATGTCTGCATATTTTGATATAGGATTACCAATTATGCTTTTGCATGGTAATATTTATATGCAGTTTTTGGGCATGGACTCATGTAACAGATCTTTTCTGCAATTTGAAATCAGCCTAGTGAGTGTTCCTGTTCTGTCAATCCGACTGATTGGATGCATGCTTATTTGTTAGATAGTATTTTATCAAGGCATTGGAACAAGAGGAATCATTCTTAAATGCACTTAAATTTATTTATAATTCCCTTTGCATTGCCGAAGCTATATTATATCTAATTGGTACTTAATCAATTTCTCCATCCTGTGATGTGACTGAATTCATATGATTAGTTGATGTGATAGTGTTTACTCCATTATTTGTTATATCTATTGTGTGTGTTAATCTCTAACATTTTGTAAGTTGATTGGTTTATGAGCCAAGAGATAATATGACTTACTTCATGAAATCAAAGGCCTGATACTCAAAAGCTTCTCTTGTTATATTTTAAAATGTTGAATGCTGCTTTTTGTAGTACACCTGTCTTACATGTGCATTTTAAGAATCTGGGCCATGAAGTCCACTCAACCGAAAACTGCATATAACAATTACTATGCAAACATAGATTTAGCAATCTTCAATTAAAGTATGCATAGATGTATGTTCCAAGATAGAGGATCACGAAGAAGAAGAATCTCAACTTCTACAAATGACCCAATCAGATGAGATGCAATTAGTGATGATAAACTCAATGGCCAAATAGCGAACTTTCTGTAGCACACCAACAGTAACTTAAATTAGATTCTGGCTTTGAAATAATGTACTCTGTAAATTCGGTTTAAGATAGAACCAAAAGAGACAGGCGACAGTGAAAAACTTGTTTTAAACCAATGAGAAGAGCGTAAAATCAGAGTTATCTCAATGGAGAAAGTATACAGTTATAAATCGGTCTATTAAGTAAGACAAAACAAAATGATATCAGCTGGGTTTTAATAACTTCCTCTACAAGTCTTTCCTCAAATTTGAGGCATCGAATTTTTACAAACATGTAAAGCTTAAACTACCAAAATACCTTGACAAGGTTTGTGCTTACAAACCAGAGCATACAAATCCTTGAAGAGGGTAGGTTCAAGTAGCATCCTGCCATTGAAACCTTTCCATCTTTCTCTTGCAATTACAAAAGTGCATCTAATTCACTTGTAAAGGAGGGATATCATCTTTGAACTCAGAAATTCCTAATCTGAGGGAAGGAATCTGTAGTTGCACATGAACAATGTTTTCTTCCAATAGACTAGGTACTAAGGGCAGAATCCTGTTGGCCATTTGGTAGTAATCCTATCAGCCTGCAAGGCATTAGCCAATCATGTTAACTTTATTTCGAATCTTTTTAATGATTCTATCTAGATTCTTGTTCATCGACTCAGCTAAACCATTACCTTGAATGTAGCAATTGGAATACTATTTGGAGAATAATATTATATTTCTGCACGAAATCTATTAACTCGTAAGAGTCTAAGACCAAAACGCAGGACCATTGTCTGAAAATAGTTCCAGAGGAGTGCCAAATACAGCTAGAATATTTTCCTCAAGAAACTAAATCAAATGTGAAGCAGATGAGCCTTCAAGAGGACATGGTTCCGTCCAACAGGTGAAAAGGTCAGTAGCAGGTTCTACTACTTGTAACCTTGAAAGGAAGGATGGTGGATAGGTCCCACAAAGCCTGTTCCCGAACATGTAAATAAACCAACAACCTCAATGGGCTGCAAAGTCCTGGGGGCAACTCAGCATCAGTTACTCCCCCTAATAAAAAATTTCCGTGCAATATTAGAATTACAAAAGACAATAAACTGCATAAAAATGTCACCCATTAGTAGAAAGAACGGTAGACATGCTCATACTTGACCACATTACTAACTGTTTATCAAGGTATTTCTTGTTCAACTTCTCTGACATTTATGCAGATTGAAAAGGATACTGTCAATTCTTAACCTTTTTTAAGAAGTTTACATAAAAAAACCCAATGCGTTTTGACATGTGACGGAAGTTGTAATTTTTAAGTTACTTCATTTACTTTTTAGGTATTGCAAAAATCCACTACATCTAGAGAAGGGCATAATGCATCTTGCCAATAGAGAACTGTTTGATTTTACTTTCATGTGGATATGTTGCTGGCTTCAAATGACCTTGGAATGAGATGGCCTCGGTATAGTTTTGATACTGATTGTGCTATACCATATTTATTTTACATTCTGCGACATCTTAAAGTTCTCCAACATTTTGTCTGCTACTTTTGTAATGTTTTTCAGACATCCATACATGTTGCCATGAGTGGGTTGAATTCATATTTCTCTTTGAATGGAGACGTTTTAATAGTTAAGCATATGCTGTTAATCCATATGAATTCTATGATAGTGGTTTTTATTCTCAATGGAATTGTTTTGCTTTGACATCAGATCTCAGCATCTCCTCCATTCGGTTTTACCCTTTCCATCTGGCCATCAGTTTGTGGGTGGGCTTTGCTACTGAATTTTAATTGAACCATTAATCCATGTGAATTCTACAATAGTAGTTTTTCTACTCAACAGGATTGTTTTTGCTTAGACATCACATCTCAGCATCTGGCCATCAGTGTGTGGATGGTCTTTGCTACAAAAATTTGATTGAACTACAAGCTTCTTGAAGAGGTCTTTCAAGAAGTTAGCAGTGAATTTTGGAGCCCCCGTCACTTAGAATATTTTTATATCTGCAATATTTTTGCTTTGTTGATATGCTCATATTTACTTGGATGTTTTAGGTGGATTCATACAAATCCAACAGAGACTGCTCCATTCATCATCCAAAGCAGTTAGTGCATGAGTTTACAGTTAGTGGAAATCTCTTTGCTTGGTTTACTTGGAACTTATCACAATTGTTTATGTGCTTTTCTAGTTTTTTTTTAAATGTTCTCAAGTAAATATGTTGTCTTGCTGCCTCATAAGTATTGTTTCTCTAGAAACAGCATGCTATGGGTCTATCATGGAATTCATATAGAACTTGAATTCAAGGGCTTGTTATTTGGAAGCATTGTGACTATTGCATTGTTGTGTAGCAAACATGTTACAGCTCCAGTTTTTAGCATTAACAACTTAAAGGTGACCTCCATATACCTTTTTTATTTATAAACAGCTCAAGTTATCATACTAATTGAAATGTTGTAAAAGTTACGAAAACAGATTCACCCACGAGATGGGAGGAAATCTTACAAAATTAGAAAATACATATTTAATTGAAAACAGTCTTGAAACAACAGCAAAATAGAATAAACAAGTAACCAGTAGGATGAAGAAAACATAGAAGCTTATCTTGCATAAAGTATCCCAATTAAAATCTAAAATAGTTTTTTCCAACTAGACCTAAAACGAAGATTGTCTGATAAATAAAAAAGTTACATGGACTATTCAAAATCACAGTTAATAATACTTCAAAAAATCTTTTCCTCCTGAGCTATTGTTTGCATTGTCTTCTATCATCCAAAATGCCACAAAAAACAGCCCCCAGATACAATCAGCCAATTGAGACACCTCAACGGGATTTAGGAGAAACCCTCCCAAAGGTTTGGAGAGGATTGACTGCATCTTCCATAGTGTATTGGGCCCTTGTTGGGCCAGTTAAAGGAGTCTGAGATCGAATAGGGGAACAATACTCTCCTCACCTTGAATTGTACCCATAACCAAGCTTTCAGGGTGAGTGGTTTGTCATTTGCGAGGCTACAAGAGAATTCCCCACTCCTGCATGATCTCCATTGTTCTCCTCCTGGCCTCTTTCCTCGTGAGCATTTCCTCAATAGCCTTCATGCACTGGTCGAACTGGTCCAACGATTGCAATTGCTTCTCCAGGCAGGCAAGTAGGTGTAAAACACACCTTTTCCAAGAACAGGTTAAAGAAGCACTTCTCCACAATTTGGTGAATGAAATCTTGTATGCTCCATTCAATGGCCTGTTTCGTTTTTATGAGCAAAGTGTCTCTTGAAGTAGCATCAAGCCTAGGTTGAGAGGTACTAATCTCAGTCTAAGACCCAGACAAGTTTCCCATGGCCATGTGGGTAACAAACAAGCCTATTGTCCACTAAACTTGGGCAGATTACAAGGAAAGGTGGATCTGTTCAAATTGGGAGGAAGGAGTTGCTCGAAGAATAAAATGCAGAGGGGGGCATGCTTGTTCTACTGGAAGTTGAAGGCAATGGGCTGCGTGTGTGAGGAAGCATGCTACGAAACTTGAACATGCTTATGGGGTTTTGGGGACATTGGAAGGAGCTGGGCCATGCTACTACTGCCATGAGAAACTTGATGGATGTTAAAAAGAGAAGGTTTTTGTGTACTTATACAGCTGAGAATCAACAATACCTGGATCAGAGTTAAGTTAAATAGAGGGAACCTGAGGGACCACTGGAATCTCTTCACCGTCAATATTGATGTTGGTTCTTGGCCCTTTCTCTTGCTGGGACTGAATACTTCTAGAGCATTGCCCATGTATGGCTCCATAGCTTTGTTTTTATGCTTCACATTATACACTTTAGCCTTTTCTGATCCTGCCTCACACTAAGCTGTTTTTGGTCTTGCCTCACTCTTAGCCATTTTTGGTCTTGCCTCATACGTGCATTTGCATAATGTGGAGATGGCTTTTGTAGCCATGAATGCTTGATTTGAGTTTGAATTCACTCGAGTGTAAACAAGAGGAGTGAATAGCTAGTACTGAGAAGACATCATACTGAGACAAAGTGAAGTATTTATGTTGGATAATTTGGCTCCAAAGGGGATAGTGACCTGCTGCGTTGTCTCCAAGCCATCTTGGAGGTAAGAGCTTTACTGAAAAGCCGCATGTCTTTGAGGTTGAGGTCTCCTTAATGCTTGAGTCTGGTTAATATGGACCAGGCAATGACAGGGAACGCCATAGGAAATTTTGTTGTATGGCTATCATTCTATCTTCTACCCATCTTGGAACCGGAGGAACCATAGATAGAAGAGAAGAGACAGAAACAACTGCCCGAACTGCTCACTCATACATCTACAACACCCCTTTTTCTACCCCAAGAAATAGTGAGGCTCTAGTGGGTGGCCCCCCAGCTTCCACACAACCTACCCCTCCATGACCCTCATTGATTACATCTTCAGGGATTGTAGCCTGCCACTTAGTCTCCAAGCCATCTTGGAGGCCAGAGCTTTACTGAAAATCCACATGTCTTTGAGATTGAGGCCTCCTTAATGCTTGGGTTTGGTTACTACAGAGTCCAGACCAGGAAACGAGAGGGTACTTGATATTTTATTCTACCCCCCGCCAAAGGAAATTTCGTTGTATCGCTATCATTCTATCCTCTACCTATCTTGGAACTGGTGGAAGGTGAGAGTATGTAAATAGGGACAGTTTGACAAATTGCTTAAATTAGCTGAAATCTACCCTCCATGGTCAACCAACAGTTCATCCAGTGGGTTAGCTTGGACTGCATTCTGCTGATTTTTCTGTCCCAGAAATTCAGAATATTTCCTATGGACAGTGAACCCCAAATAAGTCGTCGGAAAGCTACCTTTGTTGAGTTCAGAATGGCCAGTATCCGCCACTTTCACTAGGTAGGAATATTGGCGAAGAGGATACTAAACATGTGCATTAATTTTCTGTCCCAAAGCTAGCTATGTATTTGGAGAAATGAATTGAAGTGTGAATGTGAAATTAAGGGGCCAGATCATCCTAAAGGCCTAGAGGGCTCCCAAAATGGAAACTAACATGATAGATTTAATATTTAGACTCATCAAGTTATGAAATGGTCCCAACAAGGACAAAATAGGGTTTTTCCTCCTCTCTCCTTTACTTATTTATTAGGTTTCCTCGTATTCCTTATTACTATTTCCTTGCATTACTAAGTTAAGAGTAAATGCTAAATACGAAAAAGGGTGTAAAATACTAGAATTTTTATTACTATTTCCTTGCATTACCAAGTTAAGAGCAAATACTAAATACGAAAAAGGGTGTTAACTACTAGAAATTTTATTACTATTTCCTTGCATTACTAAGTTAAGAGAAAATACCAAAAAAAAGGTGTTAACTACCAGATTTTTTATTACTATTTTATAAGTGAATTTAGATTTGTATTCATCAAAAATGAGTGATGAAATGTATTGTCAACTATTTGATAATTCTGCAATCCTCCTTTATGTATAGGTAAAGATTTTCGGTCTATGAACACTTCAAAGTTGTCACTCATGGCATAATATTTTTACATTATAATTTCATGGATCACTGCTAGGAGTTCTCTTGTTTGAACATCAGATATTTTGCTCTGCATCTTTCTTTTTTCTGTTTTGATAAGTTTTTACTTTTCCATCTTGCAATAATAATCCACCAATTGTTGTTCCATTTGCATATTTGAAAATCATAAATGTGTATGGAAACACTGGGTAATGTTATTATCAGTGCTTCTATTAGCTTTTTCTTTAAGGTATCTAATGCACTATCTTATTTTAGTGTTTATTTGTATATTTTCATCACTCTAGTTCTTGTAAATAGAAATTATATTAAGGTCCATGAATGACTAAAAGCGGGTCAATGGGACTCGAGAATACAACCGATTACAATAGAAAGTGCTAGGGTAAAAGGACCCTAGGAACAACGATTAACTAAATAAAAGAACAACAAAACACTAAAAATAAACGAAGGGTAAACCCAATGCAGTAAAGCCCCCAACCCATGTGGTAAAGGTACCAATACAAATAGCCATGTGGGGGGAGCAAGAAACCACAAAGAGCATGGGCTGATGAAGTCATAAAGACTGGATGGTAGTCCCATCAAACATCTCTGACTGTGCCCAGGACAGAGAATCCATGTAAGAATCTTCTATAAAATCCAGAAAGTCCTCGAAAGCTTCTTAATCTTGAAGCCTTGAAGGCTGCCTCCTACTTATTTCTTGAACAACTTGAGGCATTTTCCGATCTTTAATGATGTCAGTTTTGTTCTATTAATATACCTTTACCAAACGTAATGAATCCTACGTAAATTACAGATAAGCAATGTATACTCTTACACTGTAGATGCACTCTTAGAGTCTATCCGCATTTTCATTGTTTTATCTTTCTTTTTTCACTATCAAACAGGGGTGCTAGAGAGTGATTTAGAAGGTTGACTGTACTATTTTCAAGGAGACTTTGACTTATCTTTCTACTCCGTGCCTAGCCTATAGTTATATCTGTATGATGTTGTGAAGATTGGTTGGCTGTTTAGTTCAACCTCAAATTGACAGTCTGCCTCTGTGTGCGAGGTGGTTATACAGCTAGTTTATTTATCTGGAATGACAGTTTTAATTTTCTTGAACAATAGTGTGAATTTGATGACTACATTAGGTTTGTCTATCTTTTTGTTGATATAATGAATTTTTTTTTTAAAAAAGTGAGTTCTTTTTCTCACCAATATTTGCTTCCAAGGGTAATTGCTAATTTCCTCTTTAGGCCATCTTTGTCTCCATGTCACTTTATCTTTTTACTTCTTTGGGTGGTAGCAATAAATTAAAAAATCATACTCATTTATCCATTGTAGACACTAGACAAGTATAGCATCATAGCATCCAATCTTCACGACGATAAAGTCTAGGTGATCAGTGTAGTTTTTGTGTTGATTTTAACATTGGACACTCATCTTCCTTAATGTTGGCAAAAGTTTCTTTTCTATGTACTAGTTCTACTTTGTATGCTAGTAGGGTGCTTTGATATTTGTAGGTTTGCTTTAATGGAAAAGATTCTCGACTACTTGTGTACATCCCAAATCTCCTCGAATGGATTGTGTGTTCATTTGATGCTTCTTCTAATCAGCAATACCTCTATCGAGCCTAATTTTTCAAAGGGTTTCGTATTCATCAGTTGTTTACAATTTTACATGGTTACCTAAGATGCCGCAACGGCAAAACATTTCCAAATTTTGGGGACGGCAGGTGGATGGCTATTAAAATAATATATAAATATTTCAAATATACGAATAAACTAAAAAATAACTTAACGAAACTAAAATACGCTGAAATTCAAATAATAAATTTAAAGTTAAACAACATGAATAAATTACTAAATAAAACCAATATGATTAATCACTAATCCAAAATCGTAAATGATAGAGATACATCAACATTAACATGCAAAGTTGAGATGTCAATAAAAAAGGCTGATCTTAAATTTCACATCTATTTGACCATCATGCGAGAGTTTTTATTCTTGCTTGGAGAAGGTGATTGAATCTTGAGAACTTGGGAATACACTGGAGTTTGAAACCTATTTTTTTTGTCCAAAAAATATTTATTCGAGCCCAATGCAGTGGTGCATCTAAATTGATACCATCTATCACCAATTAGCGGGAAATTTGTGGAGAATGTAATGGAATATTTAATCAGTTAGGTAGGTAATTTTTTTAAATAAATATATTTCAGATATTTGTACTAGTATTTAAATATTTAAAATGCAAATAAATTTAAAAAAATAAAATGAAATTAAAAAATGAGGACATCTGTAAGTCCCCAAAACGTCCTCTAAAAAGGAGGATGTTTCGGGGGCATCCCCCTTTTTTCTCAAAATTTGGGGAACTTATAGGGGACGTTTCCCCTCATCCCAAAGTGTCCCAAACAAATGCAGGATAGGGGGACGCATCCCCGCATAACTATTGTTATTTACTATTTTTCTGCGTTGCCAATACGGATACGAGTAAGAGTATCGGATACAGAGATGCAACGAATTTTTTTTTGGGGGGTTTGGATACGGCCGTACAAAAATATATATAAAAAATTAAAAATATAGCCATATAAGCAAAATTAACCACATACTATGCATAGCAGAAACAAAATAACTTCAAATAAATTAAATAACCACAAAATATATACTCATAATTCAATGCCAAATATCATAATATTCAAT
The DNA here is from genome assembly GCA_037957365.1 of Torreya grandis. Lineage (NCBI taxonomy): Eukaryota > Viridiplantae > Streptophyta > Pinopsida > Cupressales > Taxaceae > Torreya > Torreya grandis. Next base: position 963,471 of record JARHVA010000260.1, read on the forward strand.
AGTCGAACTTATATTAGTTTTATAACAGGTACATGGTGCAATAGCTCCACTATGCAAGTCGTGTGAAGCACTTGTTGTCACCCTGGAGTTGCACCCTGATTGAAGACGTGCTGAAATGGCTAATCCTCGCTCCAGTTGAAACAATGGGATCTTCTCATGAGGGTGGGTGCCTCAATGGTGAGAAGAACCTCCAGAGAATGTTGGTTTCTATAAGATGTATCAATGAGGATCTCAACTTCTACGCTACAAATTGCCTAGGAAAAAAAGGAGAAAAAACTTGAAAAAAAATCCTAGCTAAAATAATGATACACCTAATTTTCTTGATCCACTCAAATCGAGCTTCTGAGAATACTGATTCAGACAAGGAAGAGACAAAACTTCAACTCCAATTGGTCAATACACAAGTATTTCACGAAAAAATTCTGTCTAATGATCTAAGCTTAAGGAAAAAGTAGAAATAGGTCTGATGAAAGGCGCTAAACAGCCACTAATATCCACTGTAAACTCAACAAACGACATTTAAACACAAAACGTGACCTGTATAAATGACCAACTAGTAACTAGGTATGGATTCAGATTTGACAAAGAAAAAAGAAAATCTATCAAAACAAATCTATAACAAAAATACACTATAACAGCTACTGGGAATTGAAAAAAACACAATCCTCTTCTTATTAATTCTGAAAAAGGTTACAGCACAATCTTTATAAGAAATTTTCTTGCCAAAAGAGGGATCATTAATCTAGAAAATTACAAAAAGCTAAGAGATTGGCGTTGGAAAATAGAAGAAGAGCTATGTCCATCCAACTCAGCCTTTACAAAAGTCTATTTTGTCTTCTTCCTCTATGCATGAAAGCTCCTAAGCATTAGAATTGGATGGTGGAATCATACGTTTGACATTTCTTGTGCATGTTCAGCTGAAACATGTCTAAAATTAAAAACCAGCTCTTTGGTGTTGAAATGGACGGTGGCTAAGCTTAGGCTATTCTTTATTTAGGAGTCATGCATGGAACGTTATGGACAGTAGGCTAATTTTGACAAATCAAACTCTTATCATGCAAAATGCTACATCCACCTCCAAATATGGACTTCCTCTTGAGTTGTTTGAACGTTTGAAAGCACGAGTTTGACCTAGAGATGAGCTTGACTTCACAACTAGTGAACTAAAGCTTTGACCAGTCAACCGAAAACAGCCTTGGCTTGCATGGATTTCCACATTGACTCCGTCTCTTGTTTTGGTCTACCTGTTCGTGTCGTGTCTATTTTTGGCGGGATTCTATATTTGGATTTATTTTGTGTATATTAGTCTATATTTGCTCGGATTTTTTGGCTATCTCCTTAGCCTATATTTATGGGTTTTTCGTTGACTTTATGTTTTTCTCTTTGTTTTTCCCCCGGACTATCCCCTATTGACTCATCTTTTTTCAGCAGACTTTTGTGTATGCAATTTTCGTGAACTTTATTCTTTCAGATTTCTGTTGGCTCATTCTACTGTCATCTCTTTGGTTTTGTTCCTTCGAATTCTTTCAGACTTTTATCTTGTCTCATTTTCTACAGAAAAAATTTCTGGCCCTGGCTTCTATTTCTCTCAGACTTTTCTATTTGCATTTTTCCCAAATCAATCTTTCGGACAAAAAGTCCAAAGGAATTCCTTCGAACTTTTTGTCCAAAGGATATCCTTCAATTTTTCTTTTTTCCTTGTTTATATTTCCTCGGGCTTTTCGAAGGGCACCCAGGCTTTTTGAAGGGCACCTTCCGAAGTCTTTTCGAAGGGCAAGTGCCCTTCGGGATTTTTGCCTTGATCCTTTTCTGCCAAGTGAATCTCCCACAGCTCTTCTAAGTGAACCTTCCCGAAGGTACATACCCTTCGGGACTTTTGCAATTGTCCTTTGAGCGCTCTTTATTTCGAACAAAAAGTCCGAAGAAATACTCTTCCTCCTACAACCCCGAAAAATCTTTGCTTGGACAAAATAAATGAACTTACAGCGTGTATGTCTTGGCTTTTGGTTGTACGTGATGCTTAGAAGAAGAGAAAAACCCTTTCAAACTGTTGTACATGACATTTTTAGAAGGAGAAAAAACCCTCTTAAAATTGTTGCATGTGTCCTTTTGAACGGACTGTATGCTCTATATGATCGCTGTAGGAGTCCATCAAAATTTACATGGTCGTAGGAGACCTTTTCGTCATCATTTGCATCGCTGTATTTGTACATTATGTTGGCTGTAATCAAGAAAGCTCCTTGGAAACCTCTGAATGACTAAACTTCACCTGGTTGTAGATGGCCACTTTGGCTTATACCTCGCTGTAGATGGCCACTTGGATCGCTGAAAATGCACATTTAAGGACCCCAAAACAGATTCACAAGACAAACTTGGCACCATAGCAAAGTTCTGAATAGTAGGGGTGACAATTTGCCTTGTGGGGCAAAATTGTCAACAGCACTGTCTAGCTCCGTGTCAAGTAAAGAAAGGTAGGCAACGGAGGCATCTAAATCAGCAGCCTCTAAGTTCACATCCCTCAACTTTGTTGGTCGTTCCTTGTATTGAGGTTGTTTATGTGAGAGAAGTAGTAAGTTGGAATGCACATAAACCAAATCCTCCGACTTTTTTGCAGCCAACTTCTTGCGTTTAACTGAGTGGATAAAGCGATAGGTGCCCCAACTCCACTCAGCTGAAGAGGAACTTGAAACCTATTGAAGCCATAAAGTGAATTCGAATTTATTAAAATTAAAAAACTAAAACTTAAAACTTAAAACAAACCATTGAAAAGGTCAAAAGAAGGGTAGAGAAAACAAAACTAAAATCTTGTGATAGAATTTTTATTGCAAGTGGTTAAAGGTGGGTGGATGCTTGCCCATGGAGGTACCACCAAAAGTAAGCATCCATCTTGTACTTGGCACGGATAGCACCAAGGGAGTGACCCACCAAGGATATGAAATGCACAAACTCTTCTCTGATTTGGTATTCTACCTCTGGATCGAGAAAGATTCTAGAGAATGTTGTCTTATATCCCTCGGCAACCTCAACATCCCTATATGGTGTGACCCTCCTGGGCAAAGAAATAATCTATGCACTGTAGTATTTGAGTGTCAAGGCAAAAGCAAGAAGATGCAATGGGGTAGTCATTTTGTTCCACCTTTCAATGAGATGCGACTGCACTTCCTTGAAAAACCTCTCCATGGAATCTTGTTCTTTGACATTTATGATGGATCTAATGTTCTCAATCATTGAGTCAATTCCATCATAAATCTCACCCAAATGTGGATGATAAATGTCCACATATCTCAACACGCTGACGATGGGCTCTATAAAACTCAACAAATACTCCACACGTTCCCACCACACATCATCAAGAATCCACCCTTTCGCTTTTGTAGTCCTCTCACTATTTGTCTGCCTTCATACACCCCAAAGGTTGTTGATGACCATGTTACTCAATGCCTCACGCACCTTAACAAGTCATCTCAAGACAAAGGTGTGTAAAGCAAATCAAGTCTTAGCAACCTAATACAAAATTAAAACAAATATATTATAATTAATAAACTTAAAAAAATGTTTAAAAATAAATGCACTACAAATTACAAACTTATAAAATTAAATTAAATTAAATTAAAAGTTACCTTCAACAACAGCAATTTTGAGGACCTGAAAATGCCTTGGGACATGTGATGGTTGGTTATGAACATTTGGATCTCGCTCGCCTCCTCATAAGACTTGTTTGATCCAATCAATTTTTGTTCCCAACTTTTGCAACATAAGGTTGAGGGAATGAACGGCACAAGGTATCCAAAATATATGCCCATACCTTGCCTAACCAACATGCCCGCAGCTCTACAATTTTTAGCATTGTCCATTACAACTTGGACAACGTTTTGAAGCCCCACTATTTCAATTGACTCTATCAAGATCCTTCACTTGCCCCTCACAATCAACGGCCTTCAAAAACATTGCCCCTTTAGGGCTCACTACAATCACATTAATCAATGGCCTATCTGTCATATCTTTCCATCCATAGGAAATGGACACACCTGTTTCGATCCATGAATCCCTGATGGGCTTCAATGTATCTTCAATGTGTTTTCTTTCTTTTGTCTTCAATGCTGACCTTCCATTTATGCTTGGCCCACCACAAACTCTGATTCCAATGCCAAAAATCACACACCAATGAGCTTTCACTCGACTATACGAGCTCTTGTATTTACAGTTATACTCTGAGCAAAGCCAATGAAAACACTTTCCACCAGGCATTTGTTCTAATATTGTCACATACTTCCAAAAAAGTGTTCGCAGATCAAATTTGGGGGTTATCCCTTGCCCCACCGAACTAGCACTTGCACCCTGAAATATTCTAATTTCTGACAAATCCCTACAACCCCCGGTAAAAAATAAAAAAATTGCTATTTAAATTTAATGGTAAAAACTAAAAAAAAAATAATTGCTATTAAAATTAAAAACATAATCATTGCAAGTGATATTTGTGGAAATAACGGTTAAAATTTAAAAGAATAACAAAATAAAATAAAATAAAAAACTAGTTACAAACAAAACAAAACAAAATCACAAATCTTAAAAACTTACCTTAAATCAGCAAATCCTCTTCTTTGCAAGCTCCTTAGTGCCAAATAGGTTGAAGCAATGGTGTAGATTTAGCACAAGGAAGGAGTTTCAAGCTTGTGCAACTGAAAAAATTAGCAAGAGTGAACAAATGTGCAATGAGAGTGAAAAATGCAATGAAAGAGCAATGTGTTGTTATCTTGTTATAAAATGAGTATGAATGCTGTTTTTAGGGTTGGGAATCCACTTTATTTTGTTTTTAATTGTATTTCCAAGTCCACATTTGACTTTTTTTAAGGCGAAATTGAAAAAAAATTAACAAATTTTAAATTTTCCGCCCGGGAGCGCTGGGATATGCCCAGGAAGCGTGCTTGGGCGTCTCCCTGCGCTCATCCCACTCTCTTGTACCCGTCGTCGTATCTCCCGCGCTCCCAAGGCCTGCAGGTGGCATATCCGATAACATAGCTATTTTGAGATTTGTTTTTGTAGAATATAGAATATATTTGTCACTCGTGCTTGTTCTTATCATTTGTATTATAGATTTTAATTTGTTTGTTGGTTTTTGCATCATCTTGAATTTTAAAAGATGTTTTGGCAGCAATATCTTTAGAAATGAGGTCATTTTCATCATCTACATTACATGTTTCTTTTCTTGTTTCTATTAGGCATTAGATGTTTACTCTTGTTCTTGTTAGATGGATGTTGCTAAATTGTGATTTCTTGTACTATAGGAAGGTTGATTACTTGTATGTTTTGTATCTTTACCCTTAGGACTAGTGATGCAAGAGCAACCGAATCAACAAGCAATCTTGCATCAACAAAAGACATGGATCAGGTTTTGTGCACTTGTGTGTGTTTTGTGCACTTGTCAGCAATGATGACAAGTTTGTGCACGTCGAATATGATCAACAACAGTGCCAGAAACATCATCAAAACTCCAACATATGAAGAAAGTCAATTAGAGACGGTTTCAGTCATCTCCCAAAGGTCAATTGAACTCTTTTTGGGAAGGGAAGGTAACTACCCAAATCATCATATTGACATATGGACCATTTCCAAGATGGAGGGAGCCTGAAGAGTCACTGCAACTTGTCAGAACAGTCGTGAGATTCAAATCAGTTGGTGAGGAGCTCAAAACAGTTAGTTAGAGAGGTAGCTTTAGTTAGTTCCAACTCCAGAGGAGTGGCTAAGGAGAGTTAGATCCAAACAAAGAAGAGAGAAGCAGAAGCTTGAGGACCGTGTTAGTTGATGTATGACCGGAATAGTGTAACTAGTCCATGAGACTGCAATAGAGTTGTCTTCTTCATAGTTCAGTGAAGGAAGTGTGTATAATGAAATCTCTATAATCTTTGTCATTCAATAAAGATCCTTGCTAACAGTAAGGCAGCCATTAATTTGGTTCCCTCATTCCCGTATACATTAGTTGGTATCAAAGAAAGGTTGTGCCTTACTGAGTTGAGTGTGTGAGGTTTTGTTGAGTCAGTTGCAAGTTGTGAAAGAGAAATATATATTGTTGTCATTGTTGAGAGTTGTGAGGAGTAGAAATAGCACATAGAGGAATACCTCTTAGAGGAGGAAGGGCACCAAGAGTAGCAAACTTGGAAGAGACACTGAGAGGAATCAAAGTGAGATTGGATGCAATAAAGACTGCACAAAGGAGAGGAACTACAATTGCAGATCTAAGGAATGATGAAGGAGGAGGAACTCAATAAGTTTATGTTCAAGTCTTGTGTCTGGTTTTGTTTCCATCGCTGATTGTAAGTCCTCGCTAAGAGTAAGGCAGCCATTAATTTGGCTCCCTCATTCCCGTATCATTAGTTGGTATCAAATAAAGGTTGTGTTTTACTGAATTGAGTGTGTGAGGCTTTGTTGAGTCAATTGCAAGTTGTGAAAGAGAAGTATATATTGTTGTCATTGTTGAGAGTTGTGAGTAGAAATGACACACAGAGGAATACCTCTTAGAGGAGGAAAGGCACCAAGAGTAGCAGACTTGGAAGAGACACTGAGAGGAATCAAAGTGCCACAAAGGAGAGGAACTACAACTGCAGATGTAAATGATGATAATGGAGGAGGAACTCAATAAGTTTAAGTTGAAAAGTTGATTGATGAACTAGAAGACAAATTTCTAAAGGCCATTGAAGAGTTGGCTGATGAACAAGCCTAAGTTGGACACCCCTAGTTATAGAGGATCAGAAAGTTTATGCCTTGAGAATCTTATTGATTGGATCACAGAGCCAGAGAAGTACTTTGACTATGAGTAAATGGACGATGCCAATAGAGTGAAGTTTGTCTACACCAAACTAAAGGAACATGCATTCTTGTGGTGGGATCATATGCAACTAGAAAGGAAAAGAAGTTGAAGGAACATGCACCCGTGTTGGGATCATGTGTAGCTGGAAAGGGAGAGGAGGCAAAGATAAAATCAAGACTTGGGATAAAATGGTTGCAAAGGCGAAAAGTAAGTTTTTACTTTCAAATTATTAACTGAGTTTATTCAAAAAGTTGCAAAATTTCAGGGAAAAAGAAATGAATGTAAAGGATTACACAGAGGAGTTTCACAAGTTCACTATTAGAGTTGGTCATGTGAAATACAATCAAGAGAAAATCTCAAGATATATCAATGGTCTTCATATTTCCATTCAAGATGAGTTTGGAATGTTTAAGTTGATGGTAGAAGAGAAGTCAAGAAGACAACAAAACACTTCATGAGGTAAATGAAGTTTTCCAAGAGGAAAAGGACAACAAAACTCGGACAGAGAACAACATACTCATGAAGGAGACTCTAGTACATCCCAAAATCAGAATCAAACACCAAGAGGAAAAGGGTATTCTTCAAAAAGAGGAGGATACTTTGGTAGAGGAAAAGGTAGAGGATTCATGGGTAAAAGCATAGTAGAAAAAAGGGGAACCGCGGTTATACAGCAAGCAAAAATTGTGACCCGTACTCAAGACTCGGAAATTACACGGCATTACTCGACACTTTTATTGCTACTTCAAAAATATATATAAATTCATAAAATATAGTGAAATACATAAAAAAATGAAATGAATTTAGAGAAATGGTTATAGAGATTCAAAGAACACATAACTCTGAGTCATAACAATGCTTTATATTAGTTTTTAAGCAAAAAAAGGTACAATGTAAATGTCGAATGCTCTATTTTAAACAAAAAAAAAGACCAAAATGGCTCATGGAAGTTGTTCTCTCCAACTCCTCTGTTGTCTCGTAGAAGTGGAAGGTAAAGACTACTCCACTGGAACATCATTCAACTCCAAATCCTCACCAACCACTCCATATGCCTCTGCTTCCCCTATCGCCATACCTTCTTCTGCTTCCCTATCTAAATCTGTGACCTCCTCGGTAAACATGGGCTCCTGATGCACATCATCAAACTCAACAATCCAATCTAAGTATGGATCAATATCATCCAAATCAATTGCTTCGTGACTATCTGTCCCTTCCACCTGTTTCGCACGAAGGCAAAGATTGTATCACACATACACAAAGTCATTGAGGCGTTGTGTTGTTAGCCTATTGTGTTTCTTTGTGTGAATGCCCTCAAACATGCTCCAATTTCTTTCACACCTAGAAGCATTACATGGTTGGAACAAGATGCGGATGGCTAATTTTTGATGATTTGGTGTCCTTGCACCATAATCTTCCCACCACAAATCTACAACAAGATATTTATAACTTTGTCAGTCAATGATACAATGACAAGCATAAACTATTAAATTTGAGTTTGTTCTTTTACTTGGTTGATAGGTTGTTCTCCTTCGAATGCATAGAGGTGAAAAAAAGACCCTCCCTTCTGCACTCTTGTAAACCTGCAACTCATTTACAATTATGTCTCTAGTGGCTTTGTCAACCACCAGCCTCTCTATGCATGTATTGAGGCCATCCATGACCTCCTCATCCGCCCTAAATGAATCCAAAAAGAAAAACTTGGGGTTCAAATAATAGGCCGATGCATGTATATGTCGATGGAGCTGCTTGTTCCATCTACGATCAATCAGGGATCAAATGGGCTCATATTTTTTTTTTCTCATAAAAATTTGTTATGCTCTCATTGGCCCTGTCCATGGCCTCATACAAATACCCCTTCGAATTTTTTTCTTCATCCACCAAACAAAGAACTCTAACTAGACACTATGACACCTAAAAGCAAATAACGTATAATTTTAAAATTTAAATTAAGAATAATTAGAGTTGTTTATTTTTTTTTTAAAAATCATAACTAAAAAAAGTCAATTCCAAAGTTACATTTATGACCTCATCTATGGTCTTTTCAAAGGCATCACAAAAAATGGTTTTCTTGACCTTTTCTCTTTCGGCCTTCTTGCTATATGGAGACTCCATCCACCGTGTGATCACAAACATCTACCTAAGAGATGTTAGGGAAGTTGCAATGCTCTGCAATGTGATAAAGTGCATAGCAAATCTCATGACTCGTGATCGCACAAGCTATTTTCCGTTGGTGTGCTCTCTCATCAAACTCAGCACCCAAAGATGATTGTAGATTTACTTTGTGATATCTCTCACCTCTTCAACCGCATTTTTCACCCATGACATTTTTTCTATGTCCTCAAGCAGGAAATCAATGCAATGGGTTGAGCATGGACTCCAAAAAAATGACAAGTGTCTCCTCAAGAAGTCTCGTCGCTGCTACATATGATGCTACATTATTGATCACAACTTGGATGGCGTTCTCCACACCCACCTCCATGACTACCTCGTCCAACATATCACACAAAGTTTGTGCATTTTTCACTTTGTCAGAGGCATCAATGGACTTCAAGAACACTAATTGTCCACTTGAAATCACTAGAAAATTAATCAAGGTGTGGTTCCTTCCATCCATCCACCCATCAAACAAAAGCTACAACCTTTCTTGTGCCATACTCTTCTTTGTTCATCTACAATGAGCTATGTATCTTTCACAGCGTCCTGTAATAGTGGACCTCTCAAGTCATGAGTAGGGGCCTTGAACCCCTTCCCAGCAACGATCAAAGCAATTACCAGATTCTCTCAGTATGGGTTTCTCATCACATTGAATTGGATGTTGTTATAGTACCAAAAAATTGCCACTGCCACCCTTGCTTCATTATGCAATTCTTTATTCCAAGTTGTACCTTCGAGTGAAGGTTGTGCCCCAAGGGTATTCCGAGGAACAAAAAAAACATGTAAATGTGAACTTGCTTCCACTAGGTGAGGCTCGTCCTCGAATCCCCCTTGGACAATAGAAGACCCAGAGGCTGCTAACTCATCAGATTCAGTGCTTGTTAACCCCTATTTGATATCGCTGCAAGTGCATCAGCAGTGCTTTTTTTTCTTTTTTTCTCCTCAAACGTTGCTAGGACAGCGACCATCTCCATTTGAACCTCGGGTGATGCTTTGTCACATAACCGCACATCATTCCCTGCAATCCGTGCTATGTGGTACTTAAAGCAATTCACCCCTACACTCATCTTAAACTCGCAATAATTGCATATCACGGAGTTGAGCTCTGAGCCTTCAAACCAATGTTTCCAGGCTGAGTCATCAAACTTCTTAGAGGTACACCGATTACTACCACGAGAACCGAATGTCATTGTCAATATGCAATTTCAAACAGTTTTTGGAAGTTGGAGCTCAAACCTAGCAAAATAAAAGAGAAATTATAAGATAATAATAATAAATATTAGAAGAAAAAATATGATGATCACATAAAATATTAAAATGTGATAAATTTCTATTTTTATTTTTATTTTTACTATGATTCAAATTTCTAAGTTTCTAACTCATTTTTAATATTTATTATTGTTTCCTTATGCCAACCGCAGACATGACACAGTCATAGAAATTTATAATCAATGATTCTATAATATATATATATATATATCGGATTTAAATTTTTAATATATATAAGTTTATAATTATTAAAAAACAATGTTTTATTATTGTTTTTTTCTATTTAATATCTATTAAAATTTAATATATTTATTATTATCTGTTAAAACTTAACAATTAACATTATCTGAATGTGGATTCTATATCATAGATTCATTATAATATATATCATAGTATTAAAATAATTTCAATATGCATATAGATGTTTTTTCTCAGGCAGTATTAAAATAGAAATAGAGGGTTCTCGGTGAATCGTGATATTGTGAGTCATAGACAGACACGCAGGCGGCAAGGTATAAAAATGCAGGGTAGACTAGATGCAGGCCCGCAGGGTATAAAGATGAACTTACCAATCTCAACAGTCGACGGCATCACGCTTCAGCAGCTCAAAACCCTTCACGACATCACGCATCAGCGTAATCTGGAGGGCAAACACGACGAACGACGACAAAATGGCAAAAAAACAAGTAAAAATATATTTGTTTTACCTTTTTAGGTTTTCACATTATTTTTTTTGGGTAGTCAGGTTTTGACCAGTTAGCAGGTCAAACCCGCGATTTTCGACAGGTAACCGGCCCACGAAACCTACGGGGTTTTCCTTGCTAACCAGCCTGCATTTTACCGACCGTCTACCTAGGAACCTGAGAAAACAAGAAAAACCGCAGGTACCCGTTGGGTACCCGCGTTTTTTAATACTATGGGTAAAGGCTTTGAATGTGGAGATGTTGGGCATAGGGCTTTTGAATAATCTTAAAGTATTTCAAAACAACAATAGAAAAAATGAAGCATGTTATCACCTTGCATAAGCGAATGAGGAGAATGATGCATCCCCAGATCACATGAAAGACCCAGAGCATGGAGAGGCTCTTATGATGAAGAGAGCATTGTTGAAACCAGCAAAGGAGAAGAATGAACAAATGCAAAAAATATATATATTCCAGACCATATACAAATCTGGAGGTAAGTGTTGTAAATTTATTGTTAATAGTGTTAGCACAGATAACTTGGTATTTGTTTAAATAGTAGAAAATTTTGCATTGAAAGAAATAGTGCACTCCAAATCCATTAAAGGTGTCTTGGTTGCAAAAATAACATCAAACTTTAGTGAATGAGAAATATATGGTTGTTTTCAAATTAGGTCTTACAAAAACGAAGTTTTGTGTGACATTATGCCAAGGATGTATGTCATGTGTTGTTGGGAAGACCATCACAATTTGATAGAAACATTGTGCATGATGGCAGAGCATGTAATGTCCCCATTTCCACATCATGAATAAACAGGACTTGAAGATCATTAATCTCCATAGACTAAAGGAGCCCTTTTTGGGGAATGTTATTTTATTAGTTATTTATTAGTTGTTGAAATAATGATTTTTATCATAAGGCAATTATTATTTAATTAATAGAATATTTAAAAAATAGTTTTTACCACTAATGTGTTTAAATGAATTAATTATTAATTTATTTGCTTTAAAGTAATTTTAATTAAGGCCAATGATTAATATATTATTCAAAAAGGAGATGTCGGCATTGGAGCTAAAGCAAAGATAAGTAAAGGTGTTTTATCTTCTCAAAGTGGTTCACCCTCTTTAAAAAGTTATAAATACATGGCGAAGGCTACAATAGAGGCCATGTTGAATTTGATATTTTGTTCATGCTTGAAGAAAACTATTGAAATGCATGCTCAATAGAGATTCACTACTATTGGGATTGATCAATTTAAAAGGTGTCTTTTGACACCACCATTGCTAAAGGAGATCTTGTTCTTGCCCTAAAGAGTGGGGCAAATTGCTTTGGAAGGTTTATGTGCATTTTTATGAGGGTTTCGTGGTCTTTTCCTTGCGTCTTGAGTTTGTTAATTTATTATATTTTTGCAAGTGGAGCAAACCACTTGGGGAGCTTAGATCTAGGGTTTGAAGGCCTCTTTTAGTCTATTTATTGCAAATTAAATATTCTAATTTTATTTGTTAATTTTCTGTGTTGATGTGAACAATTGGAGGAGTTCCTAAAGGGTTTGAAGTAGAAAATTAAATAATAATTTTCAGAATTATTATTTAATTATTTTGACAAAAACCTAGGGTTTTTAGAATTTCAGAGTAATTTTTGGTGACCTTCCCACAAAAGGAAAATTCCAAAATTATTTTTAATTGATAGCCATTATTTTTATGATCAGTTTGAGTTCTTGTTTGTATCATAATTCCAAATATTGAGAGAGTTATGAATTTTTGAAGTTTTTAGCTATTCATAGGAAATAAATATTTGTTGAGGGCAGATTTTTTGCAAGGGTTTAAAGCGGAAAAAATATTCAAAATAGCAGCTGCATTTTTGAAATTAAATTAGATTTTTCGGCGATCAAAAAGTGACGTTTGAGCTTTATAAATTGGGCAAAACGGTACTTGTCTTGTGCAATTTTATTTTTGGTTATTTTCTATCAATTTTCAGTTATTTTGAAATAAGTTATTGGCTGAAATTCATCTATAAAACCCTACCATTTTGGCGTCTAGGGTTTCTAGGGCCTAACAAGGGTTTTAATAGCTTATTTTGCAAACTAAGGTTTGTTGATTGCTTTATCAAAATTTTGGGATTTAGGGAAAACCCCTTTTGCATGAAATTGTCCCATTTGGGGACATTACAAAGCAAACACCTACATACTAGTGAAGGATGTTAAGAGATTCACATTGATCCCATTGAAAAGCGGAGAAGAGGTAGACAACAGTCCTAAAGTTTTGTTAGTTTCCAATAAAAACTTTTTGAAGGAGGCAAGAAAGGAGAGGGCATGTTTTGCTTCCGTTCTCAACCCTATGTGAGTTGCAATGTATAAGAGAGTGAGTGAAATTCCAACTTGAAGTGCAGAATTTGTAAAATAAATATGCCAAAATTGTTTCTAAAGATTTCCTTGACGAATTGCCACCTATCAAAAGCATTAGTCATCATATGGATTTGGTGCCTAGATATAGTTTGCTAAATAAGGAAGCATATAAGTTGACCCCTGTGGAAAACGAGTAGGGGAAGAAGCATGTACAAAAGCTCTTGGAGAAGGTTTTGATAAGAGAAAGTTTGAGTTTGTGTGCAATTCCAACAGTATTAGCATCTAAGAAAGGTGGGAATGGCAGATCTGTACATATTCAAGAGCAATTCACAAGATCGCTATCAGATACAGATTTTCATTGAGATGGATGGATGATTTGATAAATTGTTTGAATGGAACAAGGTACTTCACAAATATTGATTTGAAGAGTGGATATCATCAAATCAAAATTAGAAAGGGTGATGAGTGGAAGACTTTATTCAAGACAAAGGATGGGTTGTATTAGTGGTTGGCCATGCCATTTGGTTTGATTATTAACTGCACCATGCACATTCATGAGACTCAAGGATGAAGTGCTGAAGCCAAACTTGGCTAAATTTGTCATTGTTATTTAAATCACATTTTGATTTTCAATAGAACAAAAGAAGAGAATTTGTTGCATTTGTGGCAAGTAGTGCAAACGCTGAAGGAGAAGAAGTTGTTGGTCAACTTAAAGAAGTGTAGTTTCATGAATTGAGAGTTGGTATATTTGAGATTTATAATCTCTCAAGACGGGTTAGGAATGGACCCAGAAAAGGTCAAGAGCTATTGTAGATTGACCATCACCTAGGAGTGTGTATAAAGCAAGAAGCTTTTAAGGGTTGGCTAGTTTCTATTGGAAGTTTATTACAAACTTTAGGGAAATATGTGCACCCATTACGGATACATTTTTGGAGAGCATTGTGGAAAAAATTAGGCACAAGGTTGATTTCAATTCAGCCTATCATCCACAAACGTATGGGCAAAAAGAGGATGTGAATAAAAGCCTCAAAATTTTGTTAAGATGCTTGGCAAGAGACAAGCCTAAACAATAGAATATGACTTTGGCACAAGTTGAGTTTGCTTAGAACAACTCGATCAATAAAACTACAACAATAAATCATTGTCATAATATGTATAGTTGCAACCCTAATGTGACTGAATTGAGAGATGCAGTTGGTATGGGTAGAAGAGTTGAAGTGAAGGACTATGTAGTGTGTATGCATGATGCGCACAGAGAAGTGAAGAGAATGTTGGAAAACAACATTATGAAGTATTAAGCAATGTCAAATCAAAACAAAAGCAAACAAGAGTTCCAAGTAGATGACTTGGTATTGACGCATTTGCATAAAGAGAGGTTCCAAAAGGAACATATAATAAGCTAAAATGGTACAAGATCGGATCTTGCTAAATTATGAGAAGATTTTAAGCGAATGCTTATTAAAGAAAGCTATCGGATGGGATTGGCATTATCACCTATCTTAAATGTAGCGCATTTATACGCTTACTATGAGGGACAAACAAGTAAAGAAGATGTAAGTTTAAATTCTTCAATTGCAGATTGGAAACAACAATTGCCTAAAAAGGCAAAAGAAGATATTGAGATGGTGTTAGATACCAGTCAACAAAAAGAAAAGAGGCAATGAGCATAAATTTGGTTAGGCGGAAGAACAGAGCAAATAAAGAGACATTGCATGAATGCATCCAAGATTGCCAAATACTGAAAGACAATATTACAACTCACAAAAGATTCATGAGCAAGAGCTCATGGATCATTTCATTTACCCAAGGTGTCTGATGCAAGAGCATCTATGTCAACAAGCAATCTTGCATCAACCAAAAATGTGAGTCAGAGCTTGTGCATATTGTGCACCAGTGTGCATGTTTGTGCGAATTGTCGGCAATGTCGACGAGATTGGCACATCAAAGATTATCAACAACAATCCCTGGGACATCATCAGAACTCCAACATATAAAGAAAGTCAAGTTGGGATGATTCCAGACATCTCCATCCTAGACATAACGAAACTGACACTTAATGTTGTTGGTCTGCAATAACCAATGGTTTTCCCGATGGAGGCAAAGCTAAAGTAAATGCTCAGATTGTCATTTTCAATATGTGGACCATTTTCCAAGACAAGGGGAGCTTGAAGAGTCACTACAGAGTGTCAGAACGGTAAGGTAAGATTCACATTAGTTGGTGGGCACTGAGAAGACTCAGTTAGAGAGGCAATTTTAGTTTGTTCCCACCCTAGGAGAGAGGCATAGCAGATTTAGCTCCAAATAGAGACGATAGAAGCAGAAGCTTGAGGAGCTTGCTAGGGTGATGTATGTCCAGAACAAAGAGCATAACCAATCCATGGGAGACTGTGATAGAGTTGTCTTCTTCATAGTTTAGTGAGGGAAGTGTGTATGTAATGAAATCTTTATAATTTTCATTCATTCAATAGAGTTTTTTTTGTTTCCAAGTATTGAGTCTTGTGTTTGGTTTTGTGTGTCCATTGGTGAGAGTAGCTCCCGGCTGGGGAGTAAGGTAATCATTAAATTGGCCCTCCCATTCCCGTTTGCATCAACTAGTGCTATGTCTTCTCTATTGATTTGGTATTCATACACATGCTAGCTAATATATTGACAATACTTTTGATTTGGATGCTATATCCTCTCAATGTAATATGACTTGCAAGTGCAAGCCTAACTCAACAAGTTATTCCCACTCAGTCACAAATCAAGCCAAATTGACTCCATCTTGGTTGATTCGGTCAAGCCAATGTCCAAGTTGTTGAAATTTGCATGTAATGGAAAAACTCATTAAAAACTTGCAAACATGATTTGAATAGCTCAGCTTGCCATTATAAGATGAAAAATTAAAAAAATTGCAAATTGTGATTTGCACTCCCTAGCTATCTACCAAGTTTTTCAAATGGATTCCACAATAAAAACACCAATTCAAAAAGCTTGAAAATTTTATGAATGCCAAACAAGGCTTTTTAGCAACAAACCGAAGTTAAGCTACTGAAAGGGGGCAAAAACAAACTTATAAAGCACGACAACATGCAACCAACAAATTTAGTGGGTTTAGCAACAACAAAAAATGTTAAAAATTCTAAACATTTTTTTCCCTTTTTTAATATATTGGCATAAATATTTTAAACTGTAGACACCTGATTTTGGTCTTAGGATATTTAATTGTCAAATTCCATTGTTCTAGGGTCCTTGTGTGTTTGTCAATTATTGGTTCATTACGATCCTATTGGCGTGTTTTTTCTTGTGTTTTGGCCCTCTTTTGCCATATCCCCTTCTCTCTCTTCTCTTTCCTCCCCACCTATAATTTTGTTGTTTTGGGCCTACTTCCCAGAACCATACATTATATGATTCTAGTGCAGGTCCTTATGACCCTTGTTTTGGGTCCCTTGTACCTAGTGCTCCCCTTTGGTCGGTGTTTATTCCCTGTTTTGTGTTGGCTCACAAGCCAATTTGATCATAATTTGAATTTGAGAAGTCTATAAATACACATGCATTAGTGCATTTAGCACATGAAATCAATACGAATGCTAAGAGTGATAAGTGAATGTGAAAAGCAAGAGTCGAGCATTTATTGAAGAGAAGAATTTCAGCATTTAAAGCAGAATTTGAATTAAGATTTGAAATCTTTATTGCATTGTGCCACTTGTTCAAGCTAGCACAAAAAGTCATATAGAATTAAAACTTGCATCCACGAATTGCTTGAAGTGCAGAGTGTCGTTTTCCATATTTTCTCCAGACTAGGGGCCTGATAATAATGGAGGGATAACACAAAACCTTCAATGACTCCCCTATTTTTTATTGGTTTGTGATGAGTTGTTAGCATTGCAGAGAAGGAAATCAATTTCCCGAAGAACTATGCATAATTCAACAAAAGTGAGCAAGGTTTTTGAAGCCTCGAAGCAAGCAAAAGCAGAGTGCAATCAAAATTCATGAATTCAAAAGTTCCTAGAACCATCCTCCCACTTCGGGTACTCCACAATTGTCTTTGTTTGTCTCAATTTTTTGGGGTTTTGTTTCTCTCACCTTCTAGACCTATTTTTTGTTGTTTGTTTTTGTTAGTTTTGTTCATCATTCTATGTTTTTTGCCTAAATTTTGCTCATAATGATAAATTATTCACTAAGCTATTTCCTAGCAGCCTTGAGGATTGTGCCCTTGATTGGTTCTATGTTTTACCATGTACATCTATGCATTCTTTCATTGTTTTATCTAATGATTTACCAGCTCATTTTTTCATAAACATTACCATGAATTCAAAAGTTCCTAGAACCATCCTCCCACTTCTAGTACTCCACAATTGTTTTTGTTTGTCTCAATTTTTTGAGGTTTTGTTTAACTCACCTTCTAGACGTATTTTTTGTTGTTTGTGTTGGTTTTGTTTATCATTCTATGGTTTTTGCCTAGATTTTGCTCATAACGATAAATTATTGACTAAGCTATTTCCTAGCAGCCTTGAGGATTGTGCTTTTCATTGGTTCTATGTTTTACCATGTAGATCTGTGCATTCTTTCATTCCTTTATCTGATGATTTACTAGCTCATTTTTTCATAAACATTAGCATTAAAGTTGCATTTCCAAAAATTGGTCAACTAAACCAAGTTATGTGCTTGAATTCAAGACAATGTTTACAAAAACGACTCATCAATTCCCTAATAGTGAACTACAAAGTATATTTTCTCAAAGTTTGGTTTTACTTGTTAAATACAAACTGGTCTTCAACACTTGCCCATCTTTCAGTGATCTTTGTCATGTAGTTAAAAACTATAAAATCACATTTTTAGAGGCCAACATGCTTAAAATTGGGACCGACACCCCTACCTCTATTGGAGCCAAATTTCGGAGTAAAGCAAACTTCAAGGCTAAAGGAAATAATTGCTTTTTAAACTAAGAATGAGGCAAAAAATGTAGTGAATGTAGTGGATCAACCACCTAATAGGTTAATCTTATCACAACAAAAAGAACAGAGACAATTTACAAAGTTAAGTGAAAGTCCTCAAAAAGTGCTTACACGATTACTTGATCACAATATGATTGCATTATATCCTATTAGAGAGTTGGATTCAACTAGGCCTTGCCTAAATGCTATGATACTATTACATTCTGCAATTATCATAAAGACATAAGACATTCTTCAAACAAATGCATTACTTTGAAACATAGGATTCAAGACCTCATTGACAACAAACAAATTCAAGTAGAGGGTCTCAACAACACTTTGAATGAATCTAAGGCTCAACCAAATCGACATTTGAAAATCTTTACAAAGCCTCTTCAAAATCATGTATTCAATCTAAAGACCAAGGTAATGTTCATATGGTAGTTTGAAGAGAATCACCACAAGCTTCTAAAGCTCATCCACTTGATGGATTTATTGGTGTGGCTAATGAAATTCACATGGAGCCGCCTCCAATAATATTATTTGATCATGAGATTCCAAAGATAGTTCTAATGACGAACCACTAGTCACACAAGTTTTCATAGGTGTACATTCACAAGAAACAAATGGAATTATGATTGATAATGTTTCAAGTATAAATGTATGCAAGCATATATTTGTTATTAATCTTGGATATTGTCAAAGTGATTTGATGGGTACCACCACAATTATTATGGGATATGATGGGATCACGAGGAAACCACTTGGATGCATTACTTTATTGTCACTGTGGATCCTAAGACTATCTCGGTTTGGTTTCATGTATTACCAAATAATGGGGTGTAAGACATTTTGTTTGGGAAGACTATAGATTAATCAAATGAGAGAAATTTCGTCAACAATACATCAATGCTCAAAATTTGTGCATAATGATCAAGTGATTACCATTCAGAGTGACATTTATAATCCTTCAATACAAGTTCAAAATGAGGTTTTACCTAAGGAGTCACCAACACAGCAACCAATCAGAAGACCTCAAATAAATGAGCCTAAAGTTCAAGTATCTACTATGCCACTTACCAACAAGTATTTATCACAACCTCTTGCATCTATACAAGGAAAAATGTACAAATGATCCAATTTTTCAAGCACGATACTATACAAGGTGGTACAACAAATAACATGAATGCTTACAACGATGATGATTACAATGATGATGATTAGATTGATGATAAAATTGATGATGGTAATGTATCATCTTTCTTAGACTGATGAACACCTCGACATTCTAATCCTACTCAAAACGATACGACTGCTCTTCTACTTATATTGTATGATGATGATTCACCTAATATTATTGGTTAAAATTGTTTGCTAACCCCCTTATGTTTGCACCCAAACTATATCTATTGCTTCTACTTATATTGTATGATGATGATTCACCTAATATTATTGGTTAAAATTGTTTGCTAAACCCCTTATATTTGCACCCAAACTATCTCTATTTCCTATACATTGTTTTAATACCTGTTTGTGTTGCCTGCTTTTTACTTGTTCTTGCTTGAATTCAAAAGTTACCTTCTTCATTTGCTTTTGTTTATGGGTTGTCTTTTATTTGGCCTCCTTTATCTAGTTTCTTCTATTATTTATGTGCTTCAAGTCCTTCCTTTCTATTTTGTTCGCTTCCCATACATACTCCATCATTCTCCTAGTTTATCCTCCTATTTACTATGACACTTTCTTTTGTTTACCACTCTTGTCTTGTTTGTTGTGTCCTATCCCAAAAGCTTGTGCTAATTTCTACATGATGACAACACATTATATATTGGGGCTACCTATACCACAGTGCGCATAGTTTTGATGGAACTTGTAGGTTAGTAGGGACCGCCTCCTTTCATCTTTTTTGATTTTGCCTATTGTCTTCCTTTATGTGATTGGCTGATTTCTTTAAATGTTTCATGTCTTTTGAAATTTCTACCTTTATATTTGAGTTTTAAGTTAATGCAAACTGTGATATGATTCACAATTATTCGTATATTGGTAGAGGCCATATTGCTTATGGACATGCTACTAATGGTATTGTTGAGATAGATGCAGAGCCTACAAGTACATATGATTATGGATTCACAATTCATTGGGGGCACCTTTTACGTTCACTTTGGGGGCATTTTGGGGCCATCTCTTAGCAGTCCTTCAAATTCTTTCTTTTTTTATTTTTTTTATCATATTAAGTTTTCATGTGATCTTATATATTTGTGTTTATCTTGCCTATTATGTACCTTTGCATGCTTAGTACTTCTATGTATGCTCGTGTTCTTGTTGTACTTGTTACGGCTTCAGTGTTGCTTTATGCTTAGTTATGTGGGTGCTTTGCTTCTTATATGTTATTTTGATGCTAGTGTGATTGATGTGTTTGCTTCATCTGTTTATTGTTTGGTGTGCCTCTCTTGTTTGCCCTATGTTTGATGTGCGTTCTTTGCTTATATTGTATCCATTGTGTCACATGCTTGTGATTGTTTGTTGTGTACTCTAAATGTTCCTGTTGTACTTGTTATGACTTCAATGTTGCTTTATGCTTAGTTATGTGGGTGATTTGCTTCTTATATGTTATTTTAATGTTAGTGTGTCTGGTGTGTTTGCTTCATTTGTTTATTGTTTAGTGTACCTCTCTTGTTTGCCATATATGTGATGTGTGTTCTTTCCTTATTTTCTATCCATTGTGTCACATGCTTGTGATTGCTTGTTGTGTACTCTAAATGTTCTATTTTCTCTGTGTACTCTTATGCATGACATTGTTTGTCTTGTTTACTTTGTGTGGTGTGCTTACTTTATGTTTGGTGTGACTTCCTTGATTGCTCTGTTTACTCTGTGTTACTATATGATTGGTGCCATGCTCTATATCATGCACAATCCTTTTTAATTTGTCGTGATTAATATCTTGTGGGTGTTTCTTGTTTGTTTGTTAATGCTTACATTGCCATGATTCATATCATGCACTCCTTGTAGGCAAAAGTTTTTTCTTGTGCTTTTCATTGCTCACACTCTACCCACTAGGGGCATCTGGTTTACTATGCTTTACATTGATTATATTTGCCTACTTGAGAATTGTCGTACAAGTGCTTTAGAAAGTACATGTTGTTCGTGAAGAGCATATTACTATTGTGCTTAGATTGCTCCTACTTTGCCCATGAGGAGCATCTTACCATTACCCTACTTACATTGTTATATCTTGCTCACTTGGTGCATATTGCACTCATACTTATATTATACTTCAGGCCCATGTGGGGCCAGTTATCTATGACATACATGTTTTCATGATGGCATCTTATTATGTTACACATATGTGCTTTTATTTCCTATCTTGCACATGATGCATGTAATCCTTTCTTTTGAGATATGTGCTTCCCAAGTTTTCCCACATCTCAAAATGGGAGTAGAGATTATCCATTCCTCTTTCCTTCACCCAATCCCCCAAGCATTTCCACATTATTTATTCCTCTATGAGAGGAAAGTGACAGATTGACATTCGAAACATACACAACATATGATACTTGTTCCCACCATGGCATGCCTCCAAGACACTTCCTATCCCCTCTTTATTTTGATTTATTTAGCGTAAATTTTTTATCACTAAAAGTTGTACTCATAACACATGCAAGATTTCGCATAGGTTCCGAGACTTGGATTTTTGTAGAGGCATTTTCACATGTTCCAACTACCCCGGGTGCATCATTTCAAATATTTTTCTTTTTGGATTTCAGCAAGCTATAAATGTACACACTTATTCATGCATATGTTATTGTCTTATGACTCACAAGACACCCACACCAGACTTTGAGGAGCATGGGTTTCCATTTCAAGATGCAAGAGCGTGTAAGTTTGTTTCGGGTTCTTCATAGCCCTTAATGGTGACAAACAAGGGATCTTTATTTCCTTTTGACTTTCAACTCACTTTGATTCCTATATTGACTTAAATAACTCTTACATATTTAGACAGTTGATGCATCTTATACGAACCCTACGAGCGAGATTGTTTAACTTTGATATGTATGAACACGCACTCATCAAAGTGGGGCATTATGTAAACACCTAATTTTGGTCCAGGGGTAGTTTTAGTTGTCAAATTGCATTGATCTAAGGTACTTGTGTGTTTGCCGATTATTGGCTTCGACTCTTATTGGCATGTTTTCCGTGTTTTGGCCCTATGTTGCCTTGTCTTTCTCCGACAACCTTCTCTCTCCTCTCTCTTTCCTTCCTATTTATTTTTCTATGGTTTTGGGCCTACTTGTACTCCTCATTTGTCAGCGTTCTCGCTCATTGTGTGTCAACTCACGCCAATTTAGTCAATTTGAATTTGAGAAGTCTATAAATACACAAGTGCATTATTACATAAGGACATGAAATGACTGTCGATGCTAAGTGATAAGTGAATGTGAAAAGCAAGAGGTAAGAATTTATTGAAGAGCAGAATTCGAATCAAGATATAAAGTCTTAATTGAATTGTGCCACATGTTCATGCTAACACAAAAAGTCATATAGGATTGGGGATTGCATCCACAAATTGCTTGTTGAATGAAAACACAAAAGGGTGGCTTACTAATTATTCCCATTAAGTTGAAAACCTGAAATGGCCACTTCTAGACTCGTGATGAAAACCCAAAAGGGTGTCATTGTGTTGTACATATTTCTATATAGGTTCCAAGATAATTTGAGTTGTTGATTTAGACTACTTCCCTTTTGGAAGGTTCTATACAATGGTTCTCCACTCTCATTTGACGAGAACAGTAAGAGTCATCACGAGTTTTGTTGGTTTAAGGATGACGTAGACCCTGATTTATTGGACATTATCCTCAGTTTTTGGACATTTCAGTGATATTATGTGTTGATGCAAATTGTGGCGATACTCTATAAATGCATTTGGATATATCAACTCATGGATAAAAAAAAATTCCATTTTGCATCACGAGCATATACTTGATTTGCAGATTATTGTGGATTTGAGTTGTTTACTAATAAGTGATTGACATATGACTTACAATTGTTAACACTTAGTTGACTCACCAAATGTTGATTTGTCTACTTGTGCACCTGACAGATTTTTTTCACATGACTTTCAGTTGTCGAAGTACCTATTTGTGGAGGATTAGAGCACCTGTATGTGTATTTTGTTGCTCGAAATTTGAAGAAAGTCATTGCGATTGGATGTTTGGTGTTGGGTCTGGATACTTGTTATCAACATGCATGTCAACTTTTCGTAGTGAATTTGACACATTTCCTATTGTGTTCGAGTGATTAAAGATTTGTGAGGAGTTGTCCCATGTGTTACCTGAAAATTTGTGATTAATTAATTTCCAGGGGAGTTACAAATTACAAGAGTCGCTTAGATGTATGAGCAAAAAATATAGTATATGACAAATACCACCACACATGAAACTTACCAAAGAGAAACTCAACAGAAGACAACACACCATGAACATGAGATTTAGGATAATATATGAGGAGCACTTTCGGTGCTCAACAATTGCTTATACTAGACGATTCTTTTTGTTTCATTATTTTCTTGGATTTCACTGACTTCTAAATGTATTTCCCTTCTACCATGTTTTCCTTCCCATTGTTTCATGCACTACATGACTCTTCCATATTTAATCTTCTTAGGATTCAATTTGTTAGATTTAAAGCCTTTACTTGGATAAAATTCTTGTCTATACCTGAATTTTATATTTTGTTTTATTTTGCCCTATCGACTTTTTTGCAATCTGGAGTTTCTTTGTTTCCTACTTCATTTTTTAATCAAATATTTGGTAGGTAATCTTTAAACAAGTTATCATGCTCAAAGCAGTTACAAAACCTAAAATCAAAGGGTCTATTTTCATAATCAACTTTTTGTCATCATTCCTGCCCCTTTGAAGATCGAATTGATCCATTAAACCTTCTTGTACTCCATGCATGCATTGCGAGTATGTACTCTACTAAGTTTTTTATTTTCATCTTTGGTAGGTAACCTTTACCCAAGTTATCATACTCAAAGCAGTTACATAATTTAAAACTCAAAATATCCATTTTATAGTAAACTACTTCTTAGGTTTAGTTATTCCAATAAGCCTTCTTGTACTTCATGCATACATTGCTAACTTTTGTCTACAAAGGCCATGGGGATGTGAAACATTTTCCAAGAATGTTTTCCATAGTTGTAAGAATTATTTCATCCTAAAATTCAATAGGAAAATTGAGAAATCAAACATACATCAAGTCTCCCGTCCTATCTTATAAGGTTCGAACATTGTTTCCTACTTTCCAAGCATGGAGCCAATGTTCCAAGAAAAACATAGGTCTTGTTCAAGAATTGTTAGTCAATCTTCCCATTAAAAAGGAGGAATCTTTGGGAGAGAACACACATGGACTCAAAATGAAGAAGATAGCCAAATCTCCTCAAAGTCATAAATTCAAAACCCAACAAAAGAAGGCAAAATGCTAAAACCAACCTGATTACTTGTGATAAAACAGTAGAATTCGTCATATTAGTGAAGTATTAAAATTAAAACAATAAAATTCATCATAGAAGATTCTCGAAGGCATGTGAATTGGCTTAATAAATCCTTAATATAAAATAATGTTGTTAAAATGCTTTCAAACTAGTTACACCTTGTCTTGCAGACTTCCAGAAGATCAAATTTTGAAGGCATGTTCCAAATCAAACTTGTCCTAAGCAAAATTAAGTTTCTCAAGGAAAAAAGATTCAATTGTTGATGAGAACTACAAAACAAATAATAAAGTTCCCAAGAAATATCACTGAAACTTGCTTCTTATTTTCAATTTTCAGGCAAAACTACTACAAGCTTAATATTTTGAAATTTACAAGCTTGATATTTTGAAACTGCAAGGATCCAATCTTTGATGTCCATTGATAAGAAATCATCATCCATGTAAGTATTTTACAGTCACATGTTTATGAGTAGTTTGCATGGCAAATTGAATAATATGGATATGCACGAGTACACAGCCTATACAATAATCATAAAACAACACATAAAAGCCTAGAAAAAACCATGCCATATTGTGCTGAAATGTGAGATAAGTTCAATTGTACAATAGAAAGGTTGAAACTTACCTTTGGCTTGAAGAGAAATATATCTCTATGAAATCCAAAGAGAATTGCACGTACTACCAAATCATAAGCAACATAAATAAGTAAATAGATTATATTCACATGTAATGAAAATAAAATGAACCTAAAGATAGAAGTGCAAATGTTCCTCCTTACCTCCATTTACAATAAAGTTCATTAGATGAAAGATCTTTTGTGTTGTCCACCCATATTCCGGTACGCGCAATTGAATACGTATCAGCTGTACCTGCAACTCATACAGACCAATTTAATTCAGCAAATGAAACCCCATTTATATAGACCAATCAAACTCAACAAATACTCTTGTATACTATATTCTGTTAATAAGTCTTGATTGTGTATGGGAATCTACTTTTGTAGTTTCATTAAGCTCTGGGATGAGTAATTGATAATCCTTGAGAAAATACAATACAACTATCGTAGCACAATCAACGCATAACACTAGGATTCAATTAAAAAACACAAAAAAGTTAGCCTATGTTACTCCAACTTATTATGTATTGCCCACATTCCTTGTGTCTACATCCTACCATAACTCCTTTAGCCTAGAAAATAAATTTATCGTTCCTACATCCATAACCCGCATCTGACTTAAGAAAAACTGCCTTCTAAACTTTTATTTGCCATCCAAGTATTATATGAAGCCTTCCAATAGGTTGCTCCTTTTCTTTTTCCAAAAACAAACAAGCTTTACAAACAAACGAGTGAATGATCACCCTAAATTGTCGGGTGAAAAGCACCACATAACTAACTAGGCTATTCACTAATCATGTGTCATGAAATCCAATGCATCTATTGTTAATGTATTGAAATGTCCGATTAATGCAGTCCGCATTTCATACACAACAAGGGATGTCTACTCAATGTGGGACCGTTTTTTGTAGACAACCTCCAGAGACAACTGGTTTTGTTTCCTATCCTAGTGCTAATCTACCTAAACTAAATAATTGAAAATAAAACTTGCAAGGGAAAAGGGAAGAGATAAACATGAATTTAAAACATGGTGATGCATCAGAGAGGAAATGGGTTGACTCCCTATCATATAAACACGGAACTGTTTATCATGCAAGAAGGAAAGTAAGCACGCTGCGAAGAAATAAAACCAAAGAGGTGAGATCCGATCCAAATGTGGGAATGGGATTGGAGGAAGCAAGAAGAAAACGGAAGAATAAAAACTCTCAATCACAATTTGATTGCAAGAAGGTTCACACAAATTGCGTTCTATCTCAATAAAAGGCTCAAAGACAAATCTTGCATAAAAATAGTAGAGGCTCAAATATAAATTACAAAATGCAGGGACTTAGTAAGTCCAAGGAATCAACCTCTTGCTTAGAATGGGCTCATCATAATATATAGAAGAAAAAGAGGAAGAATAAATTCAATAGTCAGATGCCCATGTACAAAGCTTTTAATTCTGCCCATACTTTGTCCAGCTTGGTTCAGTTTTTGCTTGCAGTAGCTTCTTTTCCATTTAGTGGCTCAAGAAATCTGCCCAAGTTTGTATGCATGTGCTTGTACTTGCTTTGCTTGTAGAAGCTTTTACGTAGACTTTGAGCTCACACTTAAATAAAACAAAAACTTCTAATGGGCTGCCCCTCTCCAATTCATGAATGCTCTTTTAAAAGTACAAAAGCTTTTATTAAGCTGTGGCTAGGCTCATGTACTCTTATTTTAATAAAATAAGGCTTTTATATTTATGCGCCCTGTAGTTCCTTTTGCCTTTTAAGCTAGCTTCCCTTTCAATATATGGGATTTTATATTTGAATATAAAATTTTAGCTCTCAGTAATGAAACTCTAAAGCTTAGAGAATTTTGGTTGAGCTTTTAGCCTAGAGAATTATTTACCACAGGGAAAAAAAAGCTGAGAATAATTGGAGCCTGGTGTGGAAAATTATCAACATGTGTGCTTTGTCGATTCCCCAAAAAATTAAATAAATAAACCAAATCCAACCGGCTCAAGAACTATGAAATGCTTGACTTCAATATACACGATGTATTTCATACTTGCATAACCAATGTTGCTAGAAAATCTGTTTGCTGCAAAAAACTCCAAAAGCCAGAAAATAGTTGTTCAACTTTATTAGCTAGATAAACTTAAATATAAGAGCATACTTTGTCAATTCCCCACAAATTTTTAAATAAAACTTGAAAAATAAATCCAACCGGCTCAAGAACCATGAAATACTCGACATCAATAAACACTATGCGTTTCATACTTGCATAACCAATGTTGCTAGAAAATCTGCTTGTTGCCAGCTTCAAAAGCCCAGATAGTTGTCTCCTGAAACTTTATTAGCTATATAAACTTAAATCCAGTCGAGTGAACCAAGGCAAAAACAAAACATCGAGCCACATAAACATGCATCTCCTCACTCCCCTCATCCTAACAAGTGGGACTTGTAATCCAATTATACATAATACATTTTGGTGAACCTGCATTGTCATACACCTCCTAGGGTTAATTCTTGTCCATATTGTGCTAGATCTCAAATTCTCATTTTTTTCTAATGTTAGTTTTATTGTGTGCTCCTAGATCTAGAAAGCCCCGAGGAACAAACAAATTGTCTGAAATTGTCTCTCATAAGAATCTGAATTCCAAAATTTTCACCTTCAAGTACTTTGCACAAAAAATGTAGGATAAATCTGTTCCACTAGTTCTCTAGTTTATGCATTAAGGTTTAGGGTTTAGGGTTACTACTAAACCAAAGAATATTGATTTTTGCATTGATTTAACTTATATTGGACCTCTTTTTGAGGTCTTTGTAACTCAAACAGGAAAAAATCCTTCTTAGGCTATTCGCCTAAAGAATTTCTTGCCATTTTTTTCTTCCTACACCTAGAAAGATCATATTCGCATTAATTACCAAAAAAAAACCACAAAATGTTCTAACATATCTAGCCTAAATCTGCTAGCACATTCACCAATTACACCACTCTGAATACAAAAGCCACAACGCCAGCCATAGTTAGGCATTGGCATTGAACATTAAGAAGCACAATATATATGAAGCCATCTGGGATTTGGATATGAAAACATTAGCTTCCCTCTAGAACTCATTCAAGTATTTATTTTGACTTCCCCCCACTTTACCACTTCCAATTGCCCAACCAACCAAGTAAGAATAACTACTTATTTTCTATCCATCTTGTACAACCTTTCTCATCATTGTTTCTAGAGACTACTCATCTTGTTAAAGCTATTAATTAGTTGTTAGTTAATGTTTAACTAATGGGCGGTTATGAAGCTTTCTACTTATAAAAAGACGGACACACAAGTGTGTGTCGTGTGCCTTTCAATTTTTGTTTCATTCATTCAACATTTCATATTCACTAACATTGGTATTAGAGCCAATCGTTTGGGGACGCCCTAGTCGAGTACGAACAGAACACATTGTTCGCAGAAGCTCTGGTAGAACAGTACAAACAGTCTAGGGGAGAAAAGGTTCAAACTTGACTTGAGACTCAATTCATGATTTGTGTAAAGGAGTCGAGAGGATTCCATAAAAGACACGCAGAAGAACACCAAAATGACAAAGGAAGTAGAATATTGTAGATGTACTGAGCAATGCAAAATGGTAGAGCAGATCATTACGAAAGAGAATCATGACAGGAAAAATGTCATTTCCAAGTCATGAGGATATCATGCAAAGGAAGTACAATGCAGATGTAGAAAGACTCGCAAAAATCAACAAGTAGTTTGAACATTTTTGTGCAGACCAAAAGGAGGTTTTGTGAATCATGCTAAGGCACAACAAGCTAGAGTGTGGCTCATGCAGACCTGAGCACGTTAGGGCACAGACGGTCACAAAAGATTGTGGAAATAGGAAAAACACGATTTGAAGTTATGTGAAACCCAGAAAATGCAATTTACAATCACATTAGGGCAAAGTCAAAGGAAAACGACCTACACTAGACGCAATGCAATCAAATAAAATGTAACCCACATACCAGTTGAAGTTGTTCTAGACCAGTTGTAAAAAACACATTGAATCTCATAATGTCTGCGGCACATACAAACGGAGGATTACTGTCATAATAAGTTTGCAAACATTGCATTTATTTCTGCATTAATTTTTGGATCATAAAATTGTACTTTTTCTATTGCACAAATTAAGTCAGAAGTGTTTATTTCCATGTTATTTCGATTTCCAAGTCCAAGGTCAGAAACTATAAATTTCCCTATTGCACTGTGTTTTGTGTTAGAGGTCACAATATTTTGTGATTAATGGTCAATATTCATAATTTAGTTATGCAAGAAGTGCAAAAGTTAACCAGCCATAATTATAATGTTTAGAGTCATAAGATTGTAACAATTGCGGAATATCGTGATTGTGATAAAATCATTCTAAGCAATGAGCGAGACCTACTGCAAATTTTGCATATTATGACAAGCATCATAAGGAGGCCTTGTTGTTGAAGTTATCGGTGTTAGATGACATGATTCATGAGGTCCGGAATGCCATTATGGCAAGTGCGCTATGGACCGATTTGAAGAAAAAATACCAAACTTCAGAGAAAATCCAACTATGGTATCTAAAAAAAATATGCTATTCTCTATCAAGATGAATGACGATGGGTCCCTGTCAAAACACCCGCTTCGGATGAAAGATCTCTAAGACCAGCTTTCAGCCATCAACAAAAATGTGGATGATCATGATATGGTGGCCCTTGTTCTCAAAAATTTGACCCTCCTATGAATCTTTTGTAGAGGCTCTACACTTGATGGCAAAAACCCAAAACCTGACATTTGATCAAGTTAGTTCCTATTTGATGCAAAAGGAATGCAAACAGACACAAAATGAATCTAACTTTGGACACTTAGAGAATGCGCTTGTTGCTTAGTCAAAAATAAAGTGGAAAAGTATCCATGCTAATTCATCTTTTAAGTACTAAGTGAAGTGCTTTTACAATCATAAGGTTGGGCATCTCAAAAAGCATTGCCACAAACAACAATGTGCACTTCCCCAACAAAGCAATCAAGTAGCTAATATGGCAGCAATTGAAGAGCGTGTTTTTAAGGAAGAGTATGGCCTTGTAGCAACATACTCAAATGATCATGTTAATAATCATTGGTTCATTGATTCCAATGCATCCAAATATTTCACGTGTCGTAAGGACTATTGTGTCACATTTACTACAAATACAAAAAATTCTAATTTTGTTTTATTATTTGATGGGGAGTCACTTGCAATACAGGGGATAAGAGATGTTTGCATAGTATTGAATAATGTGGAAACAATCATGGTAAGGAATGTTAGGTATGTTCCTAGCCTAAATAAAAATCTAGACTATTAATCAATTAAAAGAAAATACCAACATTGTTGTAAATTTATCTGAGAAGAACTGTATTGTGTCTAATGTCAAACAGGGCAAAGTAACTACCCTAGGTATTGGGCAAGGTGGCTTGTATGGGCTTGTTGACTTTGCCATGGTCAACATAAATGCATGTGTGCAGGGAGAGACCACCATACAAGATGTGTTGGAGGATAAAATTTCTCCTAGGCTTGTTGACCTTGCTCCAATCAACTTACATGCACTAGTTGTGAAGGGAATATCCACTACAAAGGATGAGTAGGAGGATGCAATTCCTCAATCTCAGTCAAATGCATAGGTAGTTGTGCAGGAGGATGATATGCCTCATTCAAAGGCACTAACTCAGAAGATCGGAAGCAAGACTGTTACTTCAACAGTGCATGGTCATGTTGCTCTCACTTTTAACCTTTGTATGGCACCTAAACAACCGATTAAACATCCTGTCGGATGCAAATGGGTGAACAAAATTTGTACTTTGGACAAGTACAAGGCTCATTTTGTTGTGAAAGGTTTTTCCCAAAAAGAGGGAATCGATGAGATGGTTTCTTCTCCTACCACAAAGTTTGTTTTTACTCCCACTGCTGCTGCACAGATGGTCACATTTTAGTTGCTTCTCTCCAAAGGTTTGGACAAGAAGGTCTACATGGTGCAGCGTGAATTTCGGGTTAGTCATGATCATTTGGTTTGCAAATTGATAAAGTCCCTGTATGGACTTAAGCAGGGTCCATGAGCCTCGCATACTTCATTTGATTAGCATCTTCGGGAATCTAGATTCAGAACTATGGAGGTCAAGCTGAAATTATCAGCGAAATGATGGTTCATCACTGGTCAATGAATCACCCTACAGAGAAGTGGTGGACAGCTTGATGCATATTATGTCCACATGACTGGATCTTTGTTTTTTTGTTGTCTATCTTTTTCGGTTCTTGTCTACACCCAAGTTCCTACATTGGACAACAGCAAAATGTCAAAGGACTATAGATTTAATGTTGATATCTAAACAGCAGCCTGTAAATATAATGACTAAAATATTTGGTCCCATTTTTTTTGTAAAATTTCAAGACAAACTTGTAGTAGTCTCAGGGTTAGTCATTAAGGAAGGGTGTTTAAGTTATTAACAACTAACTAATGGGCAGTTATCAACCTTCCCAAATGAATGTAACCACTTTTTACTTAATAAAAAGACAGGCACACAAGTGTGTGTGTTGTGTGCCTTCGAATTTTCTCTTCATTCATTCAACATTCAAATTTGCTAACACATCTAAGTTTTTTTATTGTTTATCTAATTTCTGGCAAATGATTTTGACTTCTACTATCCATAACTACAAGTATTCTCATATGGGCTCCCATGATCTTTAAATTTATAATATAATATGGAATTTCTGGCACATTGTAATTCTTCTCCCATTTACCCATCCGACACACAAGCAAACTTATTTTATTTCCTTCAAAAAATAAAAAATTATCCCATCAATTCCATTGGTACTCAATTCTAACCCTACCAACTCAATGAACCCAAAAACTAAGAACAAGAAAATAATTATTAATGGGCCAAGATCTTGAAACAACACTCAGAATTGATTCGTATTGATTGCTTGAAATAATTACAAAACCACACCATGCTTAAATAAGCCTCAACTCAGATTTAGAGTTGACGTGCAAAAATTTTAAAAAAAACTAATGTCTAAATAATTTTTAGCAACTGTTATTTTTAGTAAGTCACGCATGCAAACGCGTGCAGCTCTAAAAATATCTCGAAATATTCTAAACACTAAAATTAGCTTATGGGATGAAATTCAACTGAAGTTGACTTTCAGTTCTAAACATAGAAAATTCTCGAAAAAAATCATTAAACGTTAATTTCGGACACTCAGATGATCACATTTGACCTCTGAAAAATATCGAAATCAAATCTAAGCGGATAGAGTTGCTTAGGGCAGAATCGAACTTTTCGATACGGTCGTTTTGGCACGTGGCAAAGCTCAAACGGAGTTAGGAGTCAAAATTTATGGCCTCCAGAAAGTTAGCCTATTTTTTTACATCATTCTCCTCTGGTTGAAAACAACTTAGCTCCTGCAAGTTGCCCTGATTGTACTGCTGCCATTTTTCCTTGTCAATCTTCTTCAATGCCCATTCTGTAATCCAAATGTTGTCTTCTTGCTGCAATCATTCCCACTGCACCAAATCCCTATTATAATTCCCTTGTCTTCTGCTCACGATCTTCATATCCAAACCCTGCACTATTTTTTATTTTTTCTTCCACAAAGTCCTGCAAAAATGACTTAAAAATTTCGTGTCCCTATCTGAAGTAATAGTTTTTGGAACACCATGCAATCTCACAATATCCATAAAAAATAATTCTGCAACTCTAGTGGCATCATTGGTTTTCTTACATGCAATGAAATGAACCATTTTAGAAAATTTGTCTACAACCACAAAAATTGAATCGTTCCCTGTGTGTTTGGCAATCCCAACACAAAGTCCATACTCAAATCTGTCCATGGTCCTCTTGGAACCGGTAATGGCATGTAAAGTCCAGTATTTTGTGCATGTCCTTTAGCCACCTGACATATTCTGCACCTTGAAACATACATTGTCACATCTCTCTTCATCTTTGGCCAAAAATACTTTTCCTCCAAAGCTATTGTCTTCGTCTTACCAAAATGTCCAGCCAAACCACCACTATGTAATTCTCTTATTATATTGTCTCGTAGAGACCCAACTGGAATGCATAATTGTTTCCCTTTGAAAAGATAACCTTATTGTATAAGATACTCATCATGAATAGCATCTATCCCACCTGTTAATGGATTGTTGCACTGCTCAACTATCTTGCCAAAATATGGATCGGTATCATATAATTCTTTAATAGCTTCAAATCCAACTACTTCACTCACCATAGTAGTTAATAACGCTACCCTCCTGCTCAACGCATCAACTACCTGATTCTGTTTTCCTGATTTATGTTTCAACACAAAAGTATACCCCTGCAAGAAAGAAACCCACTTTGCATGCCTACTATTCAACTTCTTTTGTGTATTCACATACTTCAAAGCCTCATGATCTATAAACAGTATAAACTCCTTAAGCACCAAATAATGCCTCCAATGTCTTAATGCTTGTACAATTGCATAAAGTTCAACATCATAAGTAGAATATCTTGTTCTTACCTCATTCAATTTCTCACTAAAATACGCTATTGGCTTTCCTTCTTGACTCAACACAGCACCAATTCCCACAAATGAAGCATCACAATCAACTCAAACACTTTGTTAAAATCTGGTAATGCTAAAATTGATCTTTCTGTAATCTTCTTCAAAATTTCAAAACTTTTTGTGGCTGATCTAGTCCATTCAAATTCTTTACCTCTCATGCAATCTGTTATTGGTGCTATAATACTACTGAAATTTTTAATAAACTTTCTATAAAAAGTTGCTAAACCATGGAAGCTTCTTACCTCTGTAATGCTTTTTGGAATAGGCCACTCAACAATTGTCTTTATCTTTTCTTCATCTATTTTCACACCATCTACTGAAACTAAAAATCCCAAAAATACCAAACTATTCTGCATAAATCTACACTTCTTCAGATTTGCATACTTCTCCTTAACAAATCCATTACCATTCTCAAATGTTGTAAGTGTTCTTTAGTCTCACTAAATATCAAAATAAACAACCACAAACTTACCAATATATTCTCGTAGCACTGTATTCATCACCCTCATAAATGTGCTAGGTGTATTAGATAATCCGAATGACATCACCATCCACTCATATAAGCCATCCCTAGTCTTGAATGCAGTTTTTCAATCATCTCCTTCACAAATTCGAATCTGATAATAACCACTCCTTAGATCAATCTTGGTAAAATATTTTGCTCTTGCAAGCACATCCATCATATCATCTAAACGAGGTATAGGAAACCTATACTTTATTGTAATTTTATTAATTGCTCTACTATCCACACACATTCTCCATCCTCCATCTTTCTTTGGAGTTAACAATGTTGGTGTTGCAAAAGGACTCATACTCTCCCTTATCACTTTCTTCCTTAGCAATTCAGTAACCTGATTATTTAATTTTGCATGTTTTGTTAGACTCATCCTATAAGCTGCTTGATTGGGTAGCGTTGATCTTGGAATCAAATCAATGTGATGCTGAATATCTTTCTTCGGTGCTAAATCATCTAGTAACTCATCCAACATAACATCTGTATGTTCTTTCAACACTCTTGTTCTTTCTATTGGTATTGGCACCATTTTTGTTTCTTCATTCTTTGCTACTAGTGCATAACAACAACCTGCTACCTTCATATCTTGGATAAATTCTTTAGTACAAAGCACGCTTTCTGTCTTCTCTTCCTCTTTAAGAGATAACAAAACTACCTTTGTACCACATTTCCAAAAAGTGTATGTGTTCTTTGCTCCATCATGAACTACTTTACTGTCAAATTGCCACGGTCTTCCCAATAACAAATGAGATGCATCCATCGGTATAACATCACATCATATTTCATCATTATAACTCATTCCTATAGAAAACTTGATTAAGCACCTTTTATCTACTATAACTTCATTCCCTTTCTTAAATCATGAAATCCGATAAGGATTAGGATGCTTTTCACATTGCAAATGTAGTTTCTCTATCATTTCTTTAGAAACCATATTTTCACAGCTACCACCATCTATAATTACTTTGCATACATTTCCACCCGATGTGCATCTTGTTCAAAAAATATTTGATCGCAGCCATGCATCACCACCTTCTTTATTTTGCACTTGATCCTTCCTTGGAGCGATCATGGTTCTTCTCATCATGAGATTCTCTCCAATATCAGCTGGTGCAACTTCGGTATTCTGTTCTTCATTTCAGCCTCAACTAGTTTTACTCTTGAGCGATCTTCTTGCCTCCTTTCTTGATCTTGATAGTGTGAACACTCAAATGTTTTGTGCCCTTCTTCTCCACATCTATAACAGACATAAGATCTACGCTGATTTGGAAACCATCCTCTAGCACCACCATAACCTCATCCTCTCTGAAATCCTCTTCCTCTTTGTTGGTATTAAAACCCTTGCCTATTCTCATCTTGCCTTTTTGCACTACGTGATGATTCACCTTTATTTGCATCAGACCCACTTTTGATGGTATTAAACCCACCTCGTCCCTTTATTGGAGGGAATCCGCCTCTTCTTGACCAAGAGATGTCCTTTTGAAATTCTGTCTATTTTGTTTTTCTTCTGTCTTCAGAGCTAACTGATAAGCCTCCTCCATGTTAAGTATCCGATGCATACTTAATTCATCTTGAATAGAAAATTTCAAACCATTTACATACTTTGCAGACATCTGCTCTTTTGTTTCATCATGCTCCACTCGTATAGAAAGCTTATAAAATTCATCTGTATACTCTTGTATATAGTGATCTTTTTGTCTCAAATTTCGGAATCTTCTGTATAGGGTTTGTGCATAATCCACAGGAAGAAATTTCTCCCTCAGTGTCTTCTCCATCTTTTTCTACGAATTAATCTTCTCTTTACCTTTTCTCTGTCTCTTTTTCTGCAGGTGATCCCACCAAATCATTGCATGACCTTTCAATTTCGTGCATGCAAACTTTACCTTCTTATCTTCTCTCATAGTCTTCCACTCTAAGAACTTCTCCATGCTATTCATCCAATCTATCAACTCCTCTGGGTTTAAACTGCCTCTATAATCTAGAACATCAACCTTGATTCCTTCATTTCTTCCTTCTAAAACCTGAACCATCCTCTCTTTCATCAATGGTGGTTGCTCTTGCTGAACTTCTTCATCACGATCTGTGTCTTCCTCATCAACAACTTGTCTTTTTCCTTGATTGGTGATAACCTCTATTAAT
Organism: Torreya grandis; assembly: GCA_037957365.1. Classification (NCBI taxonomy): domain Eukaryota; kingdom Viridiplantae; phylum Streptophyta; class Pinopsida; order Cupressales; family Taxaceae; genus Torreya; species Torreya grandis. Next base: position 999,950 of record JARHVA010000260.1, read on the forward strand.
TATTGAACTTGTCTCTGCAGCTCTTGTATAGTCTGGTTCATCTGTGCAACACCTCCTAGTCCTCTCGCCATTCTTTACTCCTCCAAGATTCAAACTTGCTCTGATACCAGATAATGAACCCAAAAACTAACAAGAACAAGAAAATTACTAATAGGCCAAGATCTTGGCCTATTGGTAATTTTTCTTGTTCTTGTTAGTTTTCGGGTTCATTACAACTCCTCTATTGGGCTTTCTCCCCATATGATCCATCATTCTTGATTACCTTGTCATCGTGGTTCTTGCCTCATGAACCGCTGGCATAAAGACGAATGTAAATCTAGGCATCGAAGGTACTATTTTTTCCTACCCCATGATCGTCATTTCCTACTTATTTGCAAAGAGATTATCTCCCTCTTCAAGTAAGAAATGTAAGTTTGAAGCATACCAAGTAGGTATGCAATGGAATATGTAAAAAAATACATATTAAATATACAAATATAAAATATATGATGTGAGATATGAAATAAGAATATATGAATGAATATATATAAGAATAGAGGGCACATACAAAAGGACGTGACTGATCATTAGGTAACTATTCAAGAAGTCGTATCTCTAGTATGTAGCCCTTCATAATCAATCACATAATTAGGCTCATAACATGCACTCACATGTTGTAAATGCTTCATCCTTGAAGCATGATTAGAAAATAATAACCAACATGTTACTCTTCAAAAATCACATCCAATTATTGATTGTTTCCAAATAAAATGGCACACATCTCTATTGTACTTGTTTTCTTGAAATAATCTCTTATCATTCATTATTCAATAATATATCTTTTTCAAATAGAATGTCACATCTCTATCGTATTTGTTTCTTTGAAATAATCTTGCTTATCATTCATTATCTTATTTAATAATACAGACATTCTCAATTTCAATCAACATATGATATTTGTTGTTCAACTAACTTCTCATATGTTTCTTAACTTTGTAGGTGCATAAAGAATGTTTAATGTTTGAAGCTTGAAGGGTCATAAAGTTGGTGGTTCACTTATCATATCTTCTTCTTTTGGCCACAATTTATTTTAATCAAAATTCCAAGAACTCTAATCTTTCAAAATAATATGTTATTTTCTATTCTAAATATTTTAGCATGTGAATATTATTCTTTACCCCTTAACTAGATTTTGACTGCTTTATTTGTAAAGGAATGGACACAACCTATATTTGGATGGACAAGACTTTTAATGTAGTGTTTTTTTTTTTAATACCATGGTAACTTTCACTTTTTTATTAAAATAGTCTTTTCAAGAAGACAAATTTATCTTTTTTCTTGATTTTAGTTTCTTTGTGCAAATGACCTAAAGGAATTTTGTCTAGTATTGGTTTAGCGGTCATTGTTTTAATTTACGAAAATTGCGATATAAACAAATTGTAGCTGGATGAACTAGCACTAAAAAAAGAGTAATGGTGGGGGAAGAATATAAGTGGGGTGAAACAAATGGGGAATGCCAACGAGCATAGGGGTGGAAAGCCAATTTAATGTGATTTTTTCAATTTAACGAAACATTAAGCAACTAGCCAAAGGCTGAAAAAAATGGTCATAAGCCTAGGTAAAAGCCAGTAATCAATCTAATAACCACAAGTCATAGAACAAAGGTTCCAATACCCCTATAGCGTAATAAGTAGGTATGCAGTGGAATATGTAAAGGATATATAAATATAAAATATATGATGGGAGATATGAAATAAAAATATATGTATGAATATATATGTGTGTGTGTGTGTGTGTGTGAACAAGGGAATGCGAACAAGAGGACGTGTCCCATCATTAGGTAATTATTCAAGGGGGTCATGCCTCTAGGATGTAGTCCTTAGTAATTAATTGCATAATTAGGCTCATAACAAAAGTTTCTTGTGTCTGGGCAGCATGCAATGCTTGATACTCTCCATCCTACTAAGACTTTTTGGCTTACTATCCTCCAAATGAAAACTACCATGTCGGGCATTGACCCCCAGGCTTGGGTTTCCTATGACATAATCATAATGGTAATCTAGATTTTCCTCTTCTCTTCTCCTTTTATCTCTAGGTGACATTAGGAGATTTATCTGCAAGTCATGTATCAAGAAAACAACAAATTGTGGGGTTTCAAGATATATATAGTGCAGATTCACATGCCTTTCCTTTATAAAAATTATTTAATGAGGTTGCTTGCTCGGGATTGTCCCCCTCTTTGTCATAGAACATCATCCACCTCATCCATAAGTTGAAAAAATATTTCAAACCCAAATTACTAGATTGGCATACATTTTCCAAGCTATATACCATTGTTTGGGGCATTATGCTTTTGGAGTAGTAGGAGCATGGAAATCTCATAATGAGGGGTCAAGCAAGCTTTAAGAGACTTCTAGACTATTGACCATGTCCTCACTTATCAAAGTATTATTGAGGAGACTCGTTAGTGGTCTTCCAAATTATAGTCATTTAATAAACCTTATGAAGGCCCTCTAAATTATTTTGGGACATTTGCTTCTGTAGAAGAGGGTGATATTGGTCTTTCAAATTCTTTCAATATTACATCATAGGGATTTATTAAACGGTTGACCATTTCCAAACTTCCATTGGGTTACCTGACTTTGTAAGAACAATGTATATATATGTAAATGTGTATGTGTAAATATGATTAATGTAAACATATATCAAATTTCAATTGTTGGGCTCAACAACAAGGCAATTGGGATGTGCATTTGCAAGAAAAAAAAAAATCATTTGTAAAAAGGAAAAAATTAAAACTAATAAAAAATGTTCATATGAATCCAACCAATTCGATGTCTAAAAATTTTGGTTCCGACAGGATTTGGACCATGTTCGGCAAGGTTTGGTAACTATGGTATTATTGGAGTCAAACAAAGTTTCCCTCTATTGCCCTCGCTTTGAAAATTACATTTATGAGCCCAAGGACTTCCTTCAATCACACTTATGCAGATGAGGCTTGTATATTGCATCACGTGTTAATCACTATACAAATTTTCAAGATGATGTGGTCCTCCTCTCCAATTCCTCTAAGGGCTTATAGAGGCAGTTTGATGCCCTTGCTCACTTTTGTGATCTTCTTCAACTTGTAATTAATGTTGGCAAAACTAAGGTCATGGTCTTTAATACTTCTAGGGGTGCTCTTTTCGAGCTTCAATTCTCCTATAGAGGAGAACATGTGGAGATCGCGAGAACTTATACTTAAATGGGAATCTAATCTTCTAGCCTATCATTTCATCTTAAAGCATGCCTCTTAGTTGCATATTTGTAAGATGTATTTTTGTGCTTTTTTGCTTAATTAATTTTATAGCCTAGGGTTCACTTATCGTAGTTCTCTCTTGTAATTGGTGATACTTTTGAATCCCATTAACCTACTTTGGTCATTTATTGACATCAATATAGTTTCTTTCATTCTTTCTTCTTCTCTTTCTATCTTGAAGTACCAATGTTTTCAAATACATTTATTGGATATCCATTCGAAAATGTCAATCTTCAATGCAATTATAAAACCCACAATTCTTAAGGATCGTAGGTTTTGGGCCCTGATTTGGAACTTGTGGAGTGGGCATGTATTGACAAGGTTCCAATCATACTTCAACATCTAATTTGTTGCAAAATAGGGTCCACCAGTGCATTGTTCAAGTTGAGTTTGTTGGTCAATCCCTCAGTCTCAAAAGCATTTTTTCACCTTACTTTTACTATCCATGAATTCAAACCCTTTGTATGATTCAGCTTCAGGGCATGAGAGATATCCATCCTCAACACTTTGTTATTTAAAGGGGATAGCAACCTTGCATGTCAAGGTTGTTGGTACTATTAAGACCAGTTTGTTTCTTTAGTCTATTAGCATTTCCATTGATTGGCTTCCTCTGTTTAGATACTCCTTGGATGCCTCTCCTCATCTTCCTTCGAAGGAGATGATAACTAGAGTTGTTAGAGAGGGTATATACCTATAGTACATTCAAGTCACCTAGACCTCTCCTCCACAACCTCTAAACCCCAACATGACTTTTTTATGTCGAGGATTTTCTTCACCCTGTGGATGGAACCATAACTCAACCTATATCCAACATCTCTAGTCACATGGCCTAAGGATCCCCATTAGCCAACTAAGCGTGCTCCCAAAAATTATGTGTTAATACAACCCACCATATTTCATGTGATGATAGGATTTTTCGTCTTTGTTCTCTCCAGGGGGCAGTGTAGCATACCGCTACACCAAAAGACCGCCCTGTTAGTGAGAAATCATATGTAGCCAAGTAGTCTGTCACTCCACCCCAATCAAACAGGGGTTCATGCACCTGCAACAGTGCCACCAATAAGGCACCCACACACCTACACGAGCTTCAAACCAAAGTCTGGGATTTGATACCACTTGTAGCATAACTGCAACCATTTCACAATTACAAAATATAAATATTAGGGGACACCTACACACCCAAATAAATATGCAAATCCAAAAGATGGAGGAAATACATCTCCAAAAAATGAGAAAATATCACACATAGTCGTATTGATATGAAATCGGATTGATGTCATAAAGAGGTCAAACCCCTTATTTATAACAAAGTGAGAAACTTCCCCTAATAAAACATGAGCTTAAGAATAAAAATGGCAACCTTATTGATTTTTAAAATGGTTACATTTTCACACTATAATAGAGACTGTAATTAAAATCATGCAAATAGAACACCATGAGATCCTTCTTATATCACGAAAATAAGCGAACTCCTAAAATACCCTAGTTGTTACAAGCTAGTGCAACCACCTAACAGCATGCTAACAACATGCTAACAAATAGTTTTGAAGGTGTCTCAACAAAATGAATGCCCCATTTTATTTATTAACAACCACCTTTATTTCGATCAAACCTAACATACCCCCTTGCTTGATCCAAAAAGGACAAAAGATGTATGTAGTAGCAAAAATTGATGCTTGATGAAGCCACTGCAACCTGCAACCTATACCTTGTATTTTGATCAAGTTGTGCCAACACATTTACCTCATGTGTGCAATACAGTTACCCTTGCAACTTAACCTCATGTGGCAAGTGCCTCCTATAATCCTGAAGCCTCCTGACACTACCTAGCACAAACATGATGAGTTTTCAACACACATCATTTTCCTCTAATCCCTGTACCTATACTTGTAGTATGGAACATCTATGGAATGCTCCAACCACATGAATCACTACTGCCTCCTCTAAAAATGTAGATGCAATATGGAACATTGATGGCATACTCCAACTATCCTCACCACTACCCACAAACAATTCACTACTTGCAATACCACTGTCAAACCCATACAAAAAAGCTTGTTTAGTCCTACTCCATGACAAACCATCAGTACCATCATCTCAAAGGTTGATCTACAACGCCTTCCTTATAAAACGAGAGATGGGAAGTCCATGCAAATCCATATCACCAACCTACTCCACATCGTGACACTCTCAAACTGAAGCAACAAAGAAGCTCGAACAGAACCGACAAAGCGAAAACTGAATGGCAAAACTGCCACTAAATCATCATCCCTATCCTCAAACTAGTAGCGAACTCAAGATGAGTTTTTGCAAGTCTCTGAAAAGACATTGTCATGATCTTATCAACCTAGACCAAAAGCTTCAACGAAACAAGATGCTTCTTAACAATATCCATTAGAATCAAAAATATAATGTGCAGCAGGTTTCTTTCTATCCTTGGATGATTTTTCTAGGAAGGGCATTCACTAGGTTACGTGGGTTCTTTTTCAACCATTTTCCAAAGATTATTTAAAAACAAAGTTACTGATAATTTCCATATTTCAACTCCACTCCTTGTAATTGTTTGATGTAAGTTTTCCTCCATCTGAGATCAAACTAATTATATTAGTCATGATAAAACTCAAAAAGATAAAAAATCATAAAAAATAGGTACTCTATTGAGATTTGGCCTTTACCCTCAAGTAGTCCCTTATAAAAAACCTTGTCTCTATTAAATATCAAAGAAAAAAATTCTTCTTATGCCTCTAATTTAAATTTCTTTTTTCAACTACTTCCTAAAAAAAATATTCTTCCTCATAAAAATATTCTCCAAAAAAAACTCGCAAAATATAGAGACTGGAACCTAAGGCCTGTAAGTTGGATATCCTTCTAACAAAATATGTTCTTTAACTAACTCCCCTATGCAACAATATGCGATGTTATTTCCAAAACTTTTATATATCCTACATTTGCTTATTAAATACTCCCTTTTAAAATTTGCACTTTGAGCAAAACAAGAGGGGAGGGATTTGAACCTAGAACTTCTAGGTTGAATGCTTTAACATAATTTTTCTTGCCATTCCTTCCATGTAGCTGTTTGAAATATATAGCAAAAAAATTCCTTGTAAGACTTTTTCAATTTATGCCAAAAATTTAAAAAAAATTGAATGATAATACCTAGCTATAAACAGGAAAAATAGCAGCAAATTGTGGGCTCCGCAATTCTGTATGATTTGCAAACTATGCAACAACTTTAGCAAAGTATAACTATTCACACCCAGATGTGCAAAAAGAACTGTCATGTCACCTTAAATGGAGTTGTTTTCAACCCCTGTACGTTTCTCAAAACCCAATGCCATAGCATACAATTTCAAAGATCTCCTCGTCAACTTTCCAACAAAATTAAATTGCTACAGAGATATCAGTCAAACGATATGTCCAAAATACAGACAAGTATCCAGGGCCTTTTTAATGGCAGAAATGAAAATGACTCTCAGACTCTAGTACCACTAATAAAACACAAGCTTGTGAATAAATATGGCAACCTTATTGATTTTATGGTTAGATTTTTACATTAGAGTCTATATTTATAACCATGCAAATAGAACAGCATGAGATCCTTCTAATGTCATGAGAATAAACAAACTCCATCTACTTGTTGCAAACTATTGAACCACCTAAAAACATGCTCAAATAATTAAGGGGCGTCTCAAAAATATGCATGCCCCATTTTCTTTACTAACTACAACCTTTATTTGGATCAAGCCTATGATGCAAATGGGAATGTGGGGGCCAAATTAATGGCTGCCTTAATTTCCTGTTGGGACTTACACTCACCAATAGACACATAAAACTAGACACAAGACTCAAAATTAGAAACCCAAACACAATCTATATAAACCTATATTTTTCAGTTAATGATGATATCTTTTGCAGGAGTTGTTGGCATATTAATAACCCGGAGTGCACATCCTAAGGAGTGCATCGGGAAAGGGGTAGGGTCAGTTCGCGGTGCTTTACGAGATGTCCATATTATCCCGTTATACCTGTGTATCATCACCAACATACCTTTGGCTCTGTTTAGCCTCCTTCGAGTCATTTTTTCCCTTCATTCCTCTTATTTTGCTTAGTATCTTGACTTTTCCCAACTAAATCAATCTCGATTGATCTAGTTTTGTGCCTCAATCCCTGTATTTCCTACTAGATCAACCATGTATGTTGCCTATCTATGTCTTTTTCCTACTAAATCGACCTGAATTCTCACTAATCGATCCAGATTGATTCAATTGTTTGCCTATTTGTACTAAATTGGCATGGCCAAGCCACTATTGTGTCATTCTTGATTCATTATACTCAATCAATCTGGATCCATTCCACCAGCATTGGGCCAAGTCACTTTCAAGACTTTGGCCAATATTTATGGGGTTCCTAAATGTCATTTTGATAGGATAACAACACTCATTTGCTATGCTTATGAATGAATAGTCTGCTCTAAATACATGAGAGGAATTGGGAGATAGGAGCTTATTCTAGTGGAGGTCTAGTCTTGCTCAAGGTCTTTGAAACTCAATAGAAGGAAGTTGAACCAAGGAGGTGCCCCTTAGTCTTTGGAGTCCCCAAAGAAGGACACTTAAGTCTTCATCCTTGTCATTTGAGGTCTTCACCTACAAACATCTCTTGCAAAGTGCCACTAGAGCCAAAGGGGAGATCGATGAGCTAACAAGTCTACTCAAGGTAAGTAACCTTATCCCTAATCTCTTTCTTTTATTTACTTTAGTAGATAGATATATTATGCATATTCTTAGAGTAGTTTGTATGTTGTTACTTCTCGCCTTAATTATCCTTATGTTTATACTAGTGTAGGTGATCTAGGCCTGCAAATACAACCATAGTTAGATTTCCTTTTATCCATGCTTAGGTTAGTTTTGTCTACCTTTGTATGTAATTACAACCCTTATCCATTTGGCATTTATATCTTGCCAGTTTAGATTCTTACCATCTTAGATCTAGGTTGCCCTTGTTCGTCAGTTCCTTGCATGTGGTTTACCTATTATATCCTTGATACCCCCTTTCCAAACAACACTTGCTTATAGCCTCCACCCCACTTTGAGGGTGTGTATGGTGGTCCTAGGATAATCTTATCCCTTTCCTATACTAGAAGATATTTATAATGCTAACCACATTTGCCATCATACACTCTTTATTGAATGAATGGCAAAGTTACAGAGATTTCATTACACACACTTTCCTCACTAAACTATGAAGAAGACAACTAACATCTCAGTCTCTCATGGACTAGTTACACTCTATTTTGGACATACATCATAGATCACACCGGCCAGCTCCTCAAGCTTCTACTTCTCTCCCTCTCTGCCTAGAGTTAACTCTCCTTTGCCTCTCCTAGAATTGGAGCTAACTGAAACTGCCTCTCTAACTGAATCTTGTCAGCTCCCACCAACTAACTTGAATGTCACCTAAATGTTCTCACAAGCTACAGTGACTCTTCAATGTCCTTCCATCTTGGAAAACAATCCACATTGTCAAAAAATGACGATTTGAGCAGTTACTTGTGCCTTCACCGCAGGCAAAACCATTGGTTACAGTAGACCGACGGTTACGTAGCCGCCCATTAATACAGATCGACAAATTTGAAACTACCACCTGCATTAAGCGGCAATTTCATCACTGTCCCAAAAAGGGATCAACTGACCTCTAGGAGATGACTAAAACCATCCCTACTTGACATTCCTAATTTGCTAGAGTTTTGATGATGTTCTTGAGACTATTGTTGATCATCTTTGATGTGCACATCGTTGTTGACATGGTCGACAAGTTGCACAAACACACACGAGCGCACAAACATGCACAAACCATGACCCATGTTTTTGGTGGATGCGAGATTGCTTAATGACCTAAATGCGCCATCATCAACCTAACATCCCGAACCATTAACCATATTGGTATTCCCTCATGTTTTCCCAAAAACATTGGTATCCACCTACTACCAATAACAAGTCTAACTCGAGATTTGGGAGAGGTGTCATTGTCTGTAGATAGAACTAGAATAACTAAGAGGTTTTCTACCCGAATTATTTTGCTATGTTGATCAAAGGGGCGTGGTCTTTTCTCTTAGAGAAATTGTAACTCTCACGCTAATATCTTACGGTTGATCAATAGGGCTATCAAGTTGATTACATCCTCCTTTCAATGCATCTCAGACATTGGAGGGGTTACTTGCCCTCTAAACACAGATGATGATAGATTAGTTAGACAGTGCTCCTCTTTGTATATTGCTATTAGGGTGCCCCAACACCCTCTCGTTCTAGATGTTTTAAATCTACTTCGCTTTGGCATTTAGGACCTTCTAGTTCTCCTTGCTCACATATCAGGTAATGGGGATAGGTGTGCATTACTAGTTTTCTTTGTAAGGCATTGACCTTTCAAGGGAGTACTCTACTTCTAAAACATTCACCCATAGACATTATCAAGCCTTGCATTCACCCTTTCCCATCGGTGGATGATGATCTTGTCAATTCTTCTACCCTGACCTTTGCTCGAGATACATGAAATTGTCGGTTTCCAGCCTTAGCCTCCAACTCCGGTATTAGTCTTCATTAGCTTCATGGTTTGAGGGATTTTTCGTCACATTGCCATAGGACTTGTACTTGAATCATACGATTTGGGGCTTAACAATTTTGAATTTACCACTCTAGTCATTTGCAGATTAGCTAGCTTATAGGTTTAGTGTTTAGTTGCTTTCTAGAACCTAGGTGCCTTTCCTCCCAAACACTTTTATATTGTAATTGCATGTACTTTTGAGACCAGCTGATTTGTTTCAGTCATTTTTTTACATTAGTATATTTCATTTCATGTCACTTGTCCAGCTTCCCAAAGGAACTAGCAGCAGTGGCACACCTTTCACCTAAAGCTTTAAACAGGGAAAGCAGACCTTCATCCTTTCTCAACATTGTCTAAAGCATACTTAGCAGGAAACGTGAGATATGGATAAGGCAACAGGGACGACATTTTGAAATAGGGCATGACAGTATATAAATATGGGAGTGGATATATATATATATATATATATATATATATATATAAGCAGACCTGCATCCTTTCTCAACATTGTCTAAAGCATAGTCAGCAGGAGACATTGGATATGGATACGGCAACAGGGACGCCATTAATTCTAATAATTCTGTTAAGAAGTTCATCTGGGGCTCTTCTAATAACCTAGCTTTCCAATTAATTGGGAAAACAAAATCATATCCCCAACCCCACACAAATCCTTTGCATCTAAATCACACCCACATCCGACTTTCCAAATTCGGCACAACCCAATAAAGATTCCACCAACAGGAACATATACCACTATACGATCTATTTCTATACATAGCTTGGTACACGTCCCCATAAAAACCCCAAACTTTCCCCAATTCAAATAAATTAATTAAAAAAATACAATAACGTTAAAAGATCTTACCAGGGCTACGAGCGCAACGAGAGCATAAGCAGCGGAGAGGGTGTAAAAAATAATGTCCTGCCATTGCGGGGAGTCGTCAATTTCATCCCACCAATTTGAGGCGCCCATAAAATTAGTCAGAACGTCGCCATCCACAAACCTCCGAAAAATAAACGCCTCCCCGCCCATGATTCTGCTAAAAACTCTTCCAAAAATACGCATATATAAAATGTAGATACTTGAGGGGGAACACTTAATTCGCTCAATTAAACGCAACGTTTTCGTTTTCGTTTTCGTTTTCGTTTTCGTTTTGATTTTGATGTGGATGATATGGACACCGAATAAGTTGTTATTCTAAGTCGCAGTGACAAAGCGAAATGAAGGTGTGCCCCAGCCAGTACAGCCACGTGTATCGTTACGTGGCAGTACAATGTCATGATTACGTGTCACCTTTTCCTTTCGTTAATGAGGTTCCGTCTGATGTGGATGTGCGTCACTGATGGGTCTCATAGCCTGCTGCGGTCTTGTGGACGTTATTAAAATCTTTCATTCATTCATTCATCCCGTATTTATAATTTTTTCCCCGACTCTTTTGCTAATCCCTCATGCCGCCCTATTTCAAAAGTGCTAGTTTAAAATATTTAAACAAAAATCCCACTTAGTTTTATTACCCCGGAGTTTATATACCTTTCAACTTTAGGTTGCATAGGTTTCAATTTTTTTATTAACATCTCCTCTCTTCTTCTTTTCTTTTCTTTTTTTCTCTTCTTTTCCTTTTTTTTTATAGTTGAATAACAATAGTCACTCTTAATTGAAAGGTTATATAGGTTTCAATTTTTTTATTATTTTTTTTTTTTTTCGGGTTTAGGTAAGGAGTAACAATGGTCACTTTCAATATATAGAATATAATATAGTTGAAAAATAAAATAAAAATAGAATAAAATATCATTTATCTTGTATTTCATTGGTTAAAAATAATTTCTTTATTATGTAGATTTTTTTATTAATAAAAAAAAGTTTTTATCCCATTAATATTAATTATGTTTGAGAAAGAAAATATATATTAAAATAAAATAACCTAAATTAGTGTGGAGATTTTTTTTTTTTAATTTTGCAAACTTCATCATGTATCTTAGTATTAATGGATTTTGCAGATGAGAAGACACTTGTTGTCTGTCCATCATCAATCTTGCACAATTGACAAGTATTTAAAGAATAATGCAAAACTCACATGAATACTTTGTACCATGGCTCTAGTCAATTTTAACACAAGGGCATTTCGACAAGATACTTTAGGGAGAGTCATAGAATTAAATCTTTTGATCCCAGATTAAATTAGCTTTAACTAAAACCCTGGCCATGTGCTTAACATGTACACTCCCTATAACAATTAGGTTGTGTGTCAATTTGTGAGTAATGTAGTGGTGATGGTTACTCAGAGAATTCAGACGTTAGCAGAGTGGAATATAAATGGTTCCCCAATAGTATGTGAGAGGCACATTTGAGTGCTTGAAGGCACACCAAGCTTAGGGTCCTATCATTGATTTTCATTGCTTGGGCCTCCAACACCTAGAAAAATAGATGGTAGTAGATATTTCGAGCATTGCACAACCCTGGTACTTCTTTCCAATCGTTAATCATGAAATCTCAAACTCTCTTAGTGCTCGCACACAAGCAGTGGGCAGATCATGTTTTCATCTTCCTCTACAAAAGAAGGAATTGTGTAAAAGTGAAGAAGATAGGAACTATATTGGCTATAGTAGTGTTTAACCCTTTTAATTTAAGATGACTTAAACTAACGATATTAAACTATTGAAATAAAAATGTTGATATGTTTTGATTTCATATAAAAATATAATCAAATAAAGTATGTTACAGTAAAATATAGAATTTATAATTTGTTAAAAATAGTAAAAAAGCCTAAGAATGTGCAAACCTCCTTAGAAAAATATTTAATTGTGATTGTGTGAACTCATTATAACTGAAAAAATATGTGAAATACCCTATAAATAGTGTCATTAAAAAATAGTAATTCACAGTTTGTTGAGACATGTCTGCGAGAGGCAAATAGGGGCACATTTTGGCCTTGTCTAGCTACTATGGCCACATCCTAGTTAACTGTATTCTTGATTTTTGAACTAGGTCTATGTGATCACCTACAAGGGCTGATTGTTAAACTATGTGTTTTGTGTTATCACATGGAAGGCATGTAAAATAAAAAAACCCTAAATCTTGCACACACTATACAGTAATTAGATAACAAAAGGGGGGATAAAAAAAGGTTAGTGAGAATGGTCGAGTTGACCTTAGAAACCCTACGTATCTAAGTGTTATATAAATAGCCTAAATGGGCCTCAGAGTGATGTAGTTATCCCTCCCAAAGTGATTGTGTGATCTATGATTATGCAATTAGAATGACTATAGCTAGAAGATATATTAAAAAGCTTGACAATAGATGATCTTGACTTACAATAAATAATATTCAGACTTGGCTTATGATTATTAAAATGATGTAGAGTTAAAATAGGAAGTAGTGTTCTTTTGCTCATTATGCAGTGCAATTTCTAGAAAGATCTATTGGGGGTGAAATGAATGGCCTTGATGTGTTTTTATAGGAGAATATTTAGAATAATTTTGCTAATCAACTTTACCAAACATGTGGGAGAGTCATTATAAAATGTCTTGATTAAAAAAATGACCATTAAAGTATGGGAATCAAGGTTGACCTAGGGGACAACATTGTAATGCACCCCTATCCAACTAATGTGGACTTATCCCAAAAGACCAAAGATAATTGAGACATGTCTGATAGAAGTCTTTAGGCTAAATAGGGATGAATACAGCTAAAATTGGGATGTATGTGTAATCACCTAAAAATGACACTTGAGTTCTAAGAGTGCTACTTGAGACCACCTATCCCTAGCTTAGCCCTAGACCTATTTTAGGGACTATTTGCACATTTCTCCAACCTTTGTGCGGGCCATAGATGTCCCTAGACATTCCAAAAGTAGTCTTAGACCCTCATTTTGACATCCTAGCCCTCTGTGCCTCAAGTTCTGTCATATAAACACTAGTGCCATAATAGGGATAGTAGTGTCACATGGTGTTAGTGTACTAATTTTGGCATTATTGTCGTTTTTCTCCTTTTTCCACCAACAAATATCTTTTTCAAATTGAAGACCACCTAGGGTTAGCCTAAACCTCTTTTAACACCTGCACAAGCACCATAACAGTGTATATACATGACTTTTAGCCTTTTAACCACTAGATGGAAATTAGATGTAAATTACACATACAAACTCATAACAAGTTGTACATAATCAAAGTTATTAATCCCTATTATGCCCTACTTCTGCATACAACCATCTACAACATTCTTAATCTCAGATTACTTAGGGTGCTATTGTCTAATTAGGGCGCTACTACCCAAGAGGGGTTTTGACACCTGGATCTATTTGCAACGCTCAAACCAGCCTCTACCTCAATTTTTTACCTCTAGATCTCCAATTTTAGTGATTTTTTAGCTAAGTTCTTATTTACATTATTTATTTCTATTTTTAGAAAGGTAAAATTTATTTAATTTTATTACAAATTAGTGGTTGTATTTATTACATATTTCTACCCTAATTTATCATACTCAATCCTAAAAAGTTAAAATAATATGTATGATATTTTCAATACTTACAAGATATTAAAGGCTCTCTTATAGATCGTGAGTTAGGAAAATGACAAATATACCAAATAAGGGTAAGGATGTCAATATTAAATATCGTCAAGCACTTAATGATATTTTTTATGTGTTTATATTTGCCCCTGTTGTAATTTAGTGATGCAAAAAGTGAAATTATTAGAGTAAAGTAGATGTGAACCTGAGTGTGTATACATAATTTGTCTTTAGATGTGAATATTGATTGTGCAAGATGCCTTAATGTAACAAACCTGCGATAATGCCACTAAAAGTAACATTTTTTCTTGAAAATTAAAATTTTGAGATTTGTTATTTTGTAATTTGAAAAGAGGGCAACAAATAATATGAAATTTAATTGCCTTGTAACTTGGAGATGGAAAAGTGTGCATGTCCCCTTGTTGGGACATTTAGAGAAGTGTTGAATTGTGGTGAATTGAGAGTCATCAAGTCTCAGTTTTAAAAATCATTGAACGCTCTTGAGTTGGAAATATTGTATGTTCCAACTCTCATTTGATCATATAGATTATTTTTTAAAATATTTTAAAGGGGTAAAACCATGAGTTGTGGCCTGCTAGTGTAGGTGAAATTTGATTTTAATAGAGTAAATTATGCAATTCAATCAACTCAAAAATTAAACTACCTAGTTAAAGTCTAGAGCCATCAGAACCTAACGTAATAGATGAATTCAATCATTCAAAACAACATTATAATCCTAAATCTAAGTGCTCCAAACCATGATTAAACAGAATAAAAATAAAAGGATTAAGGATTAAGATTACCTTATACTCAACAATTTGACATTATAATGGTATGATAAAGATGTTTGATGAAGGATTCAATGACGAAATTGGCATGCAAATAGCAAGAGAATTCTTGTTGGCCCCAATGGAGGAGAGGAGTGGTTTAAATAAAAAGAGGAGGGAAAAATATATTGTGGAGATTTTGATCTGGGCAACAATTCAAATGACAATTCAGGTGATGGGTCCACCCCAATTGATGGCAGAACTTCTGGGAGCCATAACTTTTGCACCGTAGCTCCAATTGACTCACCGTTGGAAAGATAATAATGAGGGGAACATCGTGAGATGGCATGGATCTTTGCTCAATGAAGTTTTACCCTAGAAAACCCAATGTAAGTGCCCCAAATTTCAATTTTAGTAGTGCAGTCTAAAAATAGTAATTCCTCAAATTTTATATTGTTGTAAATCATGGAAGTCAAACCACTTAATCTCCCTCAAGATTGGTGACCTTCCACATCCTCCTCACACCTTCAAAACATGTATAAATGAAGATGTAACTTGAAATAGAAATCAGACATCTCTTCTCAGAGATATGCTAATCAAAAATTGAGTTATGATAATGGTTTCAAGTTTGAGTTTTAGTGGTTGCACACTGTAGAGCTCATCGAGAGATTTTTGACGCTTTTCATAGTTTGAAAAATGGACATCATATGCAAAAGTTATGGCCATTTGAAGATTGGTCAAAAAATGTCACTTGCGACATTTGGCATGTGTTTCGAGGACGTTTTGACATTTGGACCTATCAGAGGTCGACACTTGGTAAAATGTAAGGTTTGCAAAAAAAAATTGGTTTGATGACATGTCACTTCATCAACATTCCACGTGTCAGCGTGAGATAAGCTCTTTGACCAAGGTGGTGAGCAAGGTGGCACGAGCAAGGGAGAACGATTCGTGGGAAAGATCGAGTTAAGAGGCCGAGATTTTAGGCGAATCCACAGGCCTAGCCGCGTCCAAAGAACTGTGTGGCTAAAGCCACGTGACAAGTGGGCGGCCAAAGGACTTTTCAAACCTTCCCCATCTCCAAAGCGCAGCCATGTGGGACAAATGCGCCCAAGAAGTTGTCAAAGGCGCCAAAAAAGGAGGCCGAAGTTTTCAAATGCATGCCCAAGCGTGCCTAGAAAGGAGGGCGACAGATTTGAACCCCTGGCCTGCTGCCCAAAATTGATTATCCTTGACCACTTTTTCTGCGAAGGTCTAAGTGCTATTAAAGGCACGAATTTCTACTTGAACTTATCAAATTTTGGACTGTGTATTGAAAAATATAGACCAGTTTGTTGTATTTGGTCATATTGGAGCCCTTAGAGACCGAACAAGAGCTCGAAGTAAACTAAAAAGTTGTTTATAATTTTGATACACTCTGTGAAATATATTCATTTACCCATTTTAGAGAATTGGTGATGCCATTTTGAGCTATAGAAGTTGCCAATTTCAATTTGGAGAAGCCTCTACGTGTGATTCAAGAAGGTGAAGGACATGCTGAGTCAGCCAAGGTCTTTCAAAGGTCTGAAACACTATTTTTTGCAGAGAGAAATGATCTATTATTGATTGTAAGTATATTTCAACTTGCAAAATTGAGAAACATTAATGGATTGGTTCGATACGAACCTGGGGATGTAGGAATTCCGAACCCCATAAACAATTTTCGTGTTTTCATCTTTGAATTCAATTTTGCATTTAATTTTTAGTTGATTTACAAATTATAATTCATATTTTAATCAAAAATGCAAAAATTACTCATTTGATCATTTACGAGAAATTGGATAAAATCAAGAATTTGAAAAATCTGACGGTTTCAATGGAAAATTGATGTGATATATCAATTCATCTTTATTTCAATTTTGAAACATGATAATTGGATCAGATTTAAATCATTCCAACATCTTATAAGTTGAGAAATTTAGAATCTGTACTTTTAAAATTTTCACTTAGAGTTTATCAGTGGAGTTTACGGATCATAGGCATATGTTTAGGTATGCGATTTTGATTAATAAAACATCTCTTTTCAGAGATAGCATTATTTGAATTATGTTGTTCTTATTTTTGAATTATCTTTCAACCAAAGCTTTCGAGTTTTGGATTAGTGGTATTAGAGTGGTTTGTCTTTAGAGTGTATGATCCCAAGGACGAGGTCATATTATAAGAAGCTTGGGTGGAAAATAGAACCAGCAGACTATCCACTTATTCACTTCAAATGACTTCAAATGGCAGACAACACTGAGACATCCGATCCTTTCAAGGAAATGGTGAATGAAGCCCTCTAATAATAGCAAGTGTAGATGCTACTAAAATTCACTCAAATTCTCCAACAAATCTCGATAAAAAATTCTGGCTCCTCATCCGCACCCGCACATCCTTTCAGTGCCCCAACACCCTTCAAGGTTTAGGTGAATTTTGATATCCCTACATTTGAAGGCAAAATTAATGCTTATGCAATAGAAAATTGGTTGGATCAATTTTCATCTTATTTTTCTATAAATAAATTCACCGATAAAGAGAAGATTACTTTTGCTCTTCTGAAAGCATCATTGCCTGTCAAAAATTAGTGGGAAGTGTACAAAAAGAGATTCAGTGCAGATGATATTGGCCTTGATACATAACCTACATGGGATGATTTCATATAAGCTATAAAGGAATAATACTACCCCAATGGAGCATATGACAATCTGTATATAGAGTGGCAACAACTTCACCAAGGTAAGGAACAGTCTGTTCAAGATTACACTGACATTTTTCATTCTCTATCTGCGAGATTGGGCATCCAAAAAAGTGAGAAACATAAGGTTCTCAAATATCATGGTGGACTACAATGGTACATATGGGGAGAAATGGAACTCTTCAATTCGAAAACCATCGGTGAGGCATACAAGTTCACAGTAAAGATTGAGTAGAAGTATGGAAGAATGAATATAAAGAATCAGTCTTCAAAATGGAAAAGTGACAAAGAAGGTCAAACACAAGGCCAAAATTAGAAGCAAAAGGAAGGAAAGACTGGGAAGTGGTGTGATTATCACAAATCTGGAACTCACTCCAAAGAAGAATGTCAAGCCATCAATTCTTTGCTTTCTGAGTCACAATCCTCAACATCTAATACTCTACCTCATACAGACCCTGCAGTCAAAGAGGTTGAAGAATAAATTGTAGATGTTGATCCTGAAGCCATTGTTGCTTCATCACAGACCCACAACGAGACACTAGATGACAAGGAAAGGTTGTTTCACTCTAGGTTATGGGTGAAAGGTAAGCCTCTGCATTTCATTCTTGATAGTGGAAGTCAGAAGAATTTAATCTCTGTTAATGTTGTGAAAAGCCTAAATCTGTCCATGAAGCCTCACCCAAAGCCATATAATATTGGATGTTGAGTCCAGGGAGAAACCTCCATGTCACCCACCAATGTCTTCTCTCATATGCAATAAAACCTTTCCAAGATGAGGTCTTATGTGATGTGGTCAATATAGATGTTTGTGATGTAATCTTTGGTCATCCATTCATGTATGATCGACATGGCATCTATGAATCTCGAAGGATCACTCTCACTCTTGGAACACAGCACTACAAGGTACCAGAGGTACCACCTTCTACATCTGTCTCTCTGATTAGTGCCAAGAAATTTGTTCTCATGGTGGTAAAGCCACAAGAATCCAAAAGGGTTGATGTTATAGCCCTAACTACACAAACAACACAACAATAAGAGCAAATAGATACTGAGCTAAAGAAGTTCATGGCCTTCCATCCACAGACTAATAGTCAGACAGAAATGGTGAACAATCAGGTCCTGCACAGTTCTATAAATCACAGTCCCTTCCAAGTATGCATCGATAATCTAATCAAAGTTTAACTACCACACTTGATGACAAATATTGATGCAATGGGGACCATTACTTCTCAAGGAGGGAAGAATGATTTGGGCAATAATTCAGATGACAATTCAGGTGATGGGTCCACCCCAATTGATGGTGGAACTTTCAAGAGCCATAACTTTTGCATTGTAGCTCCAATTGACTCGCCGTTTGAACCGTTGGAAAGCTAATAATGAGGGAAACATAGTGAGATGGTATGGAGCTCCACTCAATGCAGTTTGAACCTAGAAAACCCAATGTAAGTGCCCCAAAATTCAATTTTAGTAGTGTAGTCTAAAAATAGTAAGTTTCTAAAAATAGTAATTCCTCGAATTCTGTATTGTTGTAAATTGTGGAATTCGAACCACTTAATCTCCCTCTAGATTGGTGACCTTACACATCCTCCTCACACCTTTAAAACATGTATAAATGAAGATGTAACCTGAAATAGAAATCAAACATCTCTTCTCAGAGATAGGTATATGTTTGGGTCTATAATTTTGATTAATAAAACATCTCTTTTCAGAGATAGCATTATTTGAATTGTGTTGTTCTTATTTCTAAATTATCTTTCAACCAAAGATTTCGAGTTTTGGATTAGATTTGAAGTTGGGAGAAGATCAATGGATGAGGATTATCTAATAAAATTAAAATTCTTTTGAAGCCTCTAGATTTAGAGGCTTCTAGAGAGGAGATGTAGGAATAGGGAAGGTTATAGATTTGGAGGGTTCTATAATCCTTATTGGGAGTTAATAGTGATTAGGGGGAGGATTAGATGGGGATTAGGTAGGGATCAGGGACTAGGGATGTAGGAGAGCCTAGGCATAGGCTAGTAGGTGGAAAATTGGTAATTTAAAATTACCAAATAATAAGTAAATGAGATTAGATTAGGATAATAGAGATTTATAAGAATTAATGAGGGAGTGGGATTCGACTAAGGATAGTGAATGAAGAATTATTGAAGGAGGTTATTAAATAAATGGACTAGGAAGAGGGGATAAATTAGAATAAATGAGATGAACAGAATTAGCGTCGACTAATAAGAGTATCAGTGATAATAATGTAAGCAAGTGAATTTAGGTGTATACAGTTATTTATTGAAAAATGCAAACATAATCATCACTAGACTCTAACATGGCCCATTTGCAACTAAGATGAATCACACTATTGTAGACATATTTAGATTATATTCTAAACTTTGAAACTTTGAAACTTAAAACTTAAGAATTTTTAAAATGCCATAATAGAAATGTGAACATGAATGAATATCATGCACCTTATATCTATATGACATGTTATTTTAAACCTATAATTTAAAATTTACATTTTTGAATTTTACCACTTTTGAAACCTTTGCAACTTGTAACTTTTGAACTATTTGAAATTTGCATTTTGCAATTGTATTGATGAGTGCATATGCATGCCACATGGCCCCATAATATGAAAACATTTAATCATATTGCCACTTAAAAATTATATATTGCCATACATTTTTTCTAATGAGGCATGGATGTTCCAAGCAAGACCATTGTGATTCCCCCATTTTTAGATAAGATATGTAGCCTACAATCCACTTATCTCAAAAGAAAATGAATGTGAAATATATATCGATATTGAAACATTTGAATATTTGATATTGATTGCATCTTAATAGTATTTGAACATAATATTGCTTTTCATATCTATAAATACTAAAATATGGCTATATATGATAAATTAGTCTTGTACACTTGACAAATATCACTTATGGATTGACCTTTCAGTTCATGACCTTCCCGTTGCTAAAAGGCTTGTGTTTGCCATTTCACTATTCTTAAATTCTTATATTATGGTCCAACCTTGATATTCTAATTACCCATATCACTTGTAGCCAATAATATGCATAAAACTTGATTTATATTCTACTTTGACAATTACATATCTTCAACAACCTTTTATTCCCATATACACTATTATCTAAACTAGGACATTCGTGTTGATGCTAGTGTTCTAGATATGATGCTAGTGTCCAAGCCTTACAAATGTTCAAAATTGCAAATATTTGGACACGTATGGGTTGACCTATTTGTCTTAATTATCCCTCCCATGAGATTATTTCAAAATATGTGGTATAAATACAAATCAAAGGTCATTCACTATCAATCACGCAATATATAAAAATCACCAAGAAAACACCTGTCAAGATCACACTTGATCATTTGCACACCTAAGTTATACTACCATATTCTTCCCTATGTCCAAACTAGTCATAACATTGGTCTTATTATAGGTTTAAAATATTCAAAGACTAGTCCATGAGCAATATTTTTCAAGTTACAAGATAGATCACTACATGTACTCTCATATAGCATATTGCACAATTATTCACACACAAGTCCACATAAGGAGAGAACTACATCGGTTTGAGGCCCTCTTTAGAGTATATGACTATGTTAGAAATGCTCATTGGCATAGGGGTCTTTAAGGTTAGTTTGAATTCACTTGTGCAAGGTGGTATGCCCTAATTGGTGGATTTAGGGTTTTGAGAAAAAAAAACTAATACACATAGCCTTTATGTGTGATCTGAGTTAACAATATGCAAAGTGAAAATGAACCTTAACAAGCATAGTTTGTCATTATAAAAACTTACATGTATTTTTTTACTATATAGAAAATTCAAATCAAGATAGAAGCATCAATGATGGTGTCCAAATCCTAACAGTAGTGTCTAGGTTGACATAAAGCAAATATTTAGAATCTAACGAATCACTGGAGAACATCATCATGTCTCCTTTTACACCTACATTTTTTAGATCCACCTACACATTAGTAAATAAGTTAAGTATCATTTTTTCTTTGTGTCGTGACATTCAAATTATTGTTTGGCATTGCTCTTTTTATATTTAACATACCTTAATCATTTAACATTGTATCAAAATATTGTGAATTTGAATTATTTCAATTGACTTGATTTTAGTCACTTGTTTAATTAGGCTATTATCCCCCTAACTCTTTCTAAAAAGGGTTAAACAATATGAAACACATGTTGGAAAGATGTATCGTTAAAGCATAGAAGTAATGTATGCATCTATACATCATGGCACTAGAGTAAGAATGGAGTATATAAGTGATGCATGACATGAATCATGGTACCATAGTAAAGTAGATAGAATACATGATATGAATCATGACACCACAATAGCAAAAAATAATCATCATAGTAATGTTATACAATGTCATGTAGTTTGCATTATATGTCACTCATAAGGCTTAATAAGCCACGTACAAAGGACATATAAAATGTAGCATAACACACAAGTCGAAGGGCCACCTAAAAATGGCATAATGATGCCATACAAACAAGAATTTAAACATACAGGGCCAAGGGCCACACACACAATAAGAAATCAAGTCTAACCTATCATGTAGTAAAATAAAAATGTAAAGCAAAACATGCAGTAAATGAGACTAGTATAACTCCATCATATGTATGAATGTGAATGTTAAGAAGTAACATATTTCATGCAATAAATTTAAAAAAATATGAGTGATTTTGCACAAATTTGTATGATATGTAACTCAACATGGTAGAGAGGTTGTGGATAAATGCAACTTGTTAAAGTGTTCATAGAAAACAATGCCCCCAACTTAGCAAGGTTGTTAAGTAATAAAGGAAGTCCGACATTGAAGAATCATGTGGAAGTATGTCCTATGTCACACTCAAATACCTCATGAGAAGCTTTGTATATTGAAATATGGAATATGTTATTCTTTTAACATAGAATAAATAACATATGAAAATAATTAAGCTAGTAATATTTGAAAATGCTTTAGGTCCTGATTTTAAATTCTTGAAAATATTTTGATTTTTTTGAACTTTTCAAATATATATGCATGTTTTTTAATTTTTGAATTATATGCATGTTTGTAGAATTTTTGACAATATTTGAATGCTGGAAGAGATTTGAATATAGGTTCTAAGAAGTTTTTTTTTGAAAATAGAGGAAGTAGGAGTGATTCAAACAATCCTCAATAAGTTGCAAAAGCATAGTATGTGTTTCATATAAATTTTTGCTTATGTTGTAAAGAAAGAGAGAAAAGAAACTCGATATGGGTATGGTTGAAAAACCTATTTGGTTGTACACGCATTGAAATAAAATATTGGGAGAGCAACTGTTTGGCTTGGAAGGATGACTTGCAGATAAAAAAGCACTCAAAAAAATGGTTGATTAGTTAGGTAGGAAGGTGGATTGCGTAACAAGCTAGATCCAAGAAGTACATGACTTCCTTGGAGGCTATTAATCCACCTTTTAAGACAAATTAATGCTGATAAAAGAAGGTTGCATAACATAAATGAAAGTACTTAATTTAGGTGAAATAAATACTATTCAAAAGAAATGCTTAAATTAACAAGATAACATTAAGGTGAATGTCAAACTATTTAAATATAGTTTAGGTATGGTTAAGGTATTGTTTTTGGTATGTATTATGACAAAAATTAAGAAAATAGGGTTTTGGTTGAGGTTGAGAAGTGATTTATGCTTGCTAATTTTGGGTGTCTGGTTTTACATAGTGAGCGTCAATAGTCAGGCTAACCATCGATGGTTAGGGTAATCATCGATGGTTACTATCAGTTCTGGTTTGGGTCAAGAAGGTTGCTTGGTTGAGGTTGTATAATGATTCTAAAATGTGGGTTTGGGTTAGATATTAATTGTGAGGTAGAGGATAAGACTTAGAGGTTGTTGGTTCAAGGGTTATTCATTCAGATGATTGAAAAAAGGTTATGGGTAGAATTATAAACTAAATAATTGAAACTTGAAATAAAGAACAATATACTTAACTCATGATTTGATAATTGATGGTTGATGGCTCGGAGAAGTTTTGGAGCTTGCTAAAGATGATGCTGATGAAGAGATACCTGCATAACAAGTTGCTTGACCTACAAAAGAAACTCCTAAATACATGAGCTCCTGATAATAATTACAAATGGATTTGACCTCTTAAGCCTCTTTCTCTTACAGGCACAAGAAAGAGGTAGAAGTGAAGGTGTAACTAGGCCATCTAAATATAAATTATCCATGCAAAGGCTCACATTAATATTTAGATGAGTTATATTTAGAAAATCTTGATGGATGGTTGCATGTTCAATATTCAAGCAATGGAAACCTGATCATTGATGGTTACTATCAGTGAAAACATGACCATTAACGATCAGGCTGATCATCAATGATCAGGGTTGATAGTTAGGGTGATCATCGATGGTCGAAGCTCAAAGGTAAAGTTTGGGTTAAAAGGGTAGGTTAAGTCAAAAGGTCAAACTAACTTAGGTTAAGTGGGTTAGGTTAGGGGTCAAAAGATCAAAGTTGGGCCCAAGGGGGCGCTAAGATGGTCTACGGGTATTTTTAACATTCAAAATCATAGGGTGTAGATTTTTATTATCTACATTTTGCCCCTTTTTGTTATGTGACTTGAATCAACAGGATGAAAAACAAAAATGGAGTATGGGTTAATAGTTTGGTTGCTTTGAGAGTAGGAGGATGTGTTCCCCCTTAAACCAGGAGTCGATGAGGTAAAATCGAAGTAGGTACGAGTTTGATCAGTGGGTAGTTGATGATAAAAATGGGTGAATGATCGGTTGGGCACTGAAGTGCAAACAAGCACACAAAATGTGAAAAAAAGGTATGATAGCCAACATTGTGCATAGGCTAGGTTACCATAGTTGGTAGAAAATTAAAGGTTAGTGCTAGAACGACAAGTGACAAGTGGATTGTGTGACCGCATTTAGGCATAATGGCTAGGAACACTCATAAATGCAAGTCTCCTAAGTGAGGTATGTCATTCAGTGGGTATCCAAGGCAGGAAGTGCTCCCAGTGAAAACACAAACCAGTCAAGTGTTGTGGGTATCTGAGATAGGAAGTGCTCTTGAAAAGACACAAGTGAGTCTTGTATGCGCGAGGTGGAACAAAAAAGTGATCAACATGGAAATATTGTCATTGTGATCAAAATACCAAGCAAAAGTCATTATAAAATGCATGATAGTTGGGCCAAAATGGACCAATGGCGAGGTGATGAAGTGGTCAGGGTTGGCAGAGAAGGTAACTCCATGGGTGGGTGATGGTTAGTGGAGAAAGGTGATCTCTAATGGTTAGTTTAGGTAATGGTATAAAAAAGGTAAGGTTGTGTTGTGGAGAATGGTGATCTCTAGTGGTTAGTTCGTGGATAAAGGTAATATCCAATGGTTGGTGGTGTTCAAATTGGTTTCCCAATTTGGGGTACCACTTGGTTTGGTAAAAAGGTGCCCCATTTCTTGGTAAAAGGGTGTAAAGTGGGTAGTTGGGGGCATTAATGAACATGAAAAAGGAAGATACACATCTTGATAAGGTTGTCATGTAAGTAAAAAGAGTAGGCTAAACACTCCAATTGGAAAAGACCATAATGGCAAGATGGGTGGGCTGATAAACATAAGCCCCCCTTTCATGCATTGTATTGGTGTTAATTCATTGGTTAAAAGAAGTGGCTTGATCACATAGTGTCAAGTAAGCTCAAAATCCCTTGTTTATAATGTAAAAGGTGAAATGGATGAAAATGGAACCTTATTATGAGACTAATATGTCTATTCTATAGGTTTCCAAAGAGTCAGTGTAAACAAGTTTGTGTCATATAAAGTGTAGACTGATCGATGTAGGAAGTCAACATATGAGAGTCGATTACGGATTTCAAAAATTATTTTATTTTTTATTGTGGGTATTTTGTTTATTTTTATTTTGCTTGGAGGTTTGGGGAAGCTGATCTATACGGGAAGCTTCTAAAAAATAGATAGCTTTGATAAATGCTTTACTCAGCCATCCTTCAAGGGAGTGGTCTAAGTTTATATGCGTAGTTCAAATGCTTTTAATAGTTGTCCTTCAAGGGAGCAATCCACCTTACATTTTGTAATTTTGAATAAGTTTTCAACAATTGTCCTTTAAGGGAGCAGTCTATGAATGTTGAGAATGATCCATGATTTATTTTTGACTTTTGATATTTCTTTTTGCTTTTGTTTGATTTTGCTTGACATAGAATTACTTAAACATGCTCAAGGGGTGACCTTTATGAAGGCAAATCTAAGATCACAAGAAGGTTCAATAGGTGAAAAAGGGTTTAGGTGACAAGGACCATGGGAATCTATCTCGAAGAGAGCTAGGAAGTACCATGAGAATCATGCCATGGATAGAGCTGTGGTACCCATAGTTTAAGATTAGGTTATGAATGTGATGAATAATCAAATGATTCAGTTGTAGTCATTTGCCCCTAAAAATAAGATGATGAATATGGTTCGAAAGCAATGGATGTGTTTAAGTTAGACACAAGTTGACCAAGAACTTGGTTTAACACAAGAACATGATATGAACACAAAGCATTTAGGGGTTTAAGTTTTGATATGCCTTAGATCCATGCTTGCATAAATGGTTGACATTAATCAAGAGAATAGATGTCCCTTAGTTACTTTCCAACACTTGATGAGATGTGGAAAAGATTTGGGTTGACAAAAAGTTGAGGTTGGTTAGGTGATAGTTTAGTAGAGAAGGGTAATCTCCAATGGTTCATTGGGTGGTGGAGAAGGGTAATATCCAATGGTTGGGGAGAAAGTGACTCTAAAATAGGTTGGGTGGTGTCCAAATTGGTTACCCCAATTTGGTATACCACTTGGTTTAGGTTAGGTTGATGGGGAAGATACTCTCTAAAGGTTGGGGAGAAGGTGAATCCCAAATAGGTTGGGTGGTGTCCAAATTGGTTGCCCCAATTTGGTATACCACTTGCTTTAGGTTGGGTTTATGGAAAAGGTACTCTCTAAAGGTTGGGGAGAAGGTGACTCCTAAATAGGTTGGTAGAGAAGGGTAATCTCGAATAAGTTTGGTTGGGTGAAGGAGAAAGGTAATCTCCAACAGTTCATGGTTGGTTGGTTGATAGGTTGAGGCAAAAAAGAAAAATGCTAAGGGTTAGTTTGGTTAATTGCTAAGGTATGGTTTGGGTTGATAACTGGTCAAAGCCATATGAAGGGAAAGCTTCCCCAGTTTGCTCTTTCCATGGATGGTCAAAGATGGAAAAATGATTCTAAGGTGAGGTGTTGTTTAATAAGAGGGTTTAGGAAGGATGAAGATGACTTCATTTGCCTTCCAAGGATTGTTAGTTTGATAGTTATTAGTTTTTAGTTTAGATTTCAAGTTGTAGGTGGTGGTTCAGGTGGGATTGCCGTTATGGTGCTATGGCAAGGAAAACATTGTTAGGTCAAATTTGGATAGGTTTGACGTTCATAAATGATGTTGGGAACATCATCCTGAAATAAAGGTGAGGTAGACAAGAGTGTCAAATTGTCCCAATGAGGGAGCTTAGGTGAGGTGTGGGTAGCTTGGATAAAAGGGTAGTCGAGATTAAAAAATCTTGAATGGAGGGCTGATGTTGATTTGTATTGATAGATAAATTACTTATGGCTGAATTAAAAGTTGGATTGATCATGGTTGATTTATTTAGTTTAGAGGTTGGTTTGATTGGTTGAGGGAGGTAGGATGGGTGGTTGATCCAGCTTGTTGGTTGGGTTTGGTTTGTTTGGTAAGGTAAGGTGACAAAGATTTGACCCTATTCAAGAGGGAATTGAGCCAAAGACAGTGTCATTAAGAAGATGAAAAATAGCAGATTATAAAGGAATTGCATGGGTTTTATTTTAGTTGAGGTTAGGTTGGGTTGGATTTAGTTATAGGCAACATGTTTTGAGCTTGGGTTGGTTCCATTAAAAGGGGAAGTGAAAGAGGTGGATTGGTTTCCTTAATGATGGTTTTAAATGAAAGTTGAGAAGGCTCTTATTGGTCAAGTGGGTGGTTTAAGGTTGATTCTTCCTCAATGATGATTTCAAAAGGAAGTTGAAAAGGGTGCACTTAGTTAACAAGTGGATTGATTGGGGTTTCGATTATGGTTACCCTAGTTATTGATGCACTAATGACCAAATCTAATGAAGGGACCTTATTGTGTTGAGGGCTTTGGTCATGGGCTTGCATGACAATGGGTGCAAAAAGAGGTTCAATGATTGATTACTTGAAGACATTCAAGGCTAGGTTTGGAGCAGCACAGAGAATATCCTTTTGATCGATAAGGTTTTGGACAAACATCTTAAAAGACCCACATCTGTCTACCACATGTCTATTTGTATGATGATACATATAAAACTCATTCTCTATGAACCAAATGGTTTCTGCAAGAGAAACATTGATGGGTTTGATTTGAGGGAGTATAATGACATAATCCCTTAAAATTTTGTCAAGAATTGAGGCATATGATTCCCCCGTTAGGGTATACTGCCTAGGAAGAGGGTGCACCAATGGCTCTTGAGGTTGCGAGTTAATTGGTTAGTTTGGTAAAGTTGGTTATTCAAATAAGTTTGGTTGATTTGACAAGTTTGAGTAATTTGATGGGTTGGGTATGCTTGATAAGGTTGGTAGGTTGGAAAATTTTGGTTGATAGTTATTGATTTGATTTGGTGAGGTTGGTTGGTTTAATAAGATTGGTAGGTTCGAAAAGTTTGGTTAGTTGGATAAGATAGGTTTGTTTGAGAGGTTTGAGGTATTTGATAGTTTTGATATATTTGATATGGTGGGTAGGTTTGACATGGTTGGGTGGTCTAAAAGGTTTGGTTGGTTCAATATGGTAGGTTGATAGTTATTGGTTGGATTTGATGTGGTTTATAAGGTAGGTTGATAGTGGTTGGTTTGATAGTTGTTGGGTTGATAGTTGTGGGTGGTATGACTAGGGGGATAGACCAAGTCTTGGTTTTGAGATAAAATAGGTTGACACAAAGGTGGTATAGGTAATTTATATGATGGTTGAGGTAGGTAATAAAAGGTTTGATGCAGTTGAGTTAATTGATATGATAGTTGGGATAGGTAACCCAAAGATTGGTGCGGTTGAGATAATTAAGGTGGGTTATGACGAGGATCAAATAAGGGTTGAAAGGTTATTGGTTGGCTGAGGTGATGATGAAGTGGTTGCTTAAAGGTTGTTAATTGGTTGTAGTTAAGGTTGAATTGATTGCAGGCAAGGTTGGGTTGGTTGTAAGTGAGGTTGGGTCGATTGTCGGTGAGGTTAGGTTGATTGTAGGTGAGGTTATGTTGGTTATAGGCATGGTTAGGTTGATTTTAGGTAAGGTTGGGCTGGTTGTAGGTAGGGTTGCGGGTATAAGTGGATCTTGATGCAAGGTAATGCTCTAAGGCAAAAGGGTGTCTTCTAGGAGTCTAATTAAGTTAAGATCTCTTGGAGAGAATATAGATGGGCTCCCCATTGAACAAGGCAATAAAGATGAGGTAGGTGAAGGTAAGATGGTAGAAGGTTACCAAAAAGAGTTAGATTATTCATAACTCAAATAAAGAGAAAGCAAGAAAATGTTCAAAGAAATCCAACACACACTAGAGTATGTTAAATCATGTGGTTAATTTTAATCTCACTTTTAGCTTATGCCTTAAGTTATAAGTGTGATATAAGTTGTCTTGTAGATTATGTACTACAAAAGCATTCTATGGTTCATTTTGGGTTGTTTAGGTGCTCAAAATAATCTATATTGGAATCAATACATGACTTGGTATTGGGGCCTACCCCCTTACTTCATGGTCTCGTAGGTAGCGATAAGAGTGTCAGGTGCTTAGCCAATATATATTGATATCTAGAGTTTATACTCAATTAAAGAGCTGAGTTGGTTCTCCCCTTGGTAATGACCTCCAAGTAGGATTGCTAGGAAAGGGTAAGGTGATCGCTAAGTGATGAAATCCCAGTCAGACCTTGTCTCAAGTTTGTTTGGTGTTTGATTGATGAAAGTGATTTGGTTTAGTGTGTGTAACAAACATGATGCTACGATAAGATTAATGTGCTTTAATTTAAAATGAGCTAAAATTAGAAGCAAGCAATTAATGCACTTGATTTTAATTCCAAAAGAAAATTTAGTTTCAATTATGAACACAGATAGAGAAAATAGCATACAAATGTAAAGAAAAATGCGAGTAAAGACTCTAGGTCCCACCGGGCATGCCAGAATGTTTCATGTAAATTTTTGCTTATGTTCTAAAGAAAGAGAGAAAAGAAAATTGATATGGGTATGGTTAAAAAACCTGTTTGGTTATGCGCACGTTGAATCAGAAGATTGTGAGAGCTCCTCTTTGGCTTGGGAGGATGACCTACAGATAAGAAAGCACTCAAATAAATGGTTGATCAATAATCAGGGTTGATGTTCAGGGTGATCATCGATTGTTGAAGGTCAAAGGTAAAGTTTGGGTTAAAAGGGCCAGTTAAGTCAGAAGGTCAAACTAACTTAGGCTAAGTGGGTTAGGTTAGGGGTCAAAAGATCAAGGTTGGGCCCAAGGGTTTCCTGAGATGATCTAAGGGTATTTTTGACATTTGAAATCATAGTGTGCAGATTTTTGATGTCTACAGTATGATAAGAGGGAAGGTAAGTAATGTGCCCCTAATGTATATATAACTTTGAGTCATAATAATGTAATGGAAATATGTACAATATGTAGGAATGTACATGATCCTCAAATGGGGAAGGGGATAAATGTACTCATGTATAAAGTAGCAATATGAAATCATGTAAGTGCCTAGGGTGTAAGATATGCAATAGTAATCAAGTGGAGTGTCATAGTGATAAGTGTGTTTATATTGTTTGAATCAATTTATAAATCAATAGGGTAAGTACCCAGAGTGAAAATAAAGCTAAGGGGTTAAGGGATAGAAGAATTAACAATGAATTAAAAGTAAAGATGATATGTACAAGGAGAGAAAAAATGCAAACCTAATCAATTACTTGGTTATGAGAGAGTTCCCATGGAGTTCTTGCATAAAGGGTATATCCACATGCTTCATTTTGTGAAAAACTACCAATTTAAATATGATACCACTATGTAGAGTTATCAAATCCATTACCCTACGTGGTGGTCATACGAGATATATTTAATAAAGTATTCCTTGCTTTGTCTCTTGTGTTGTGATTATGTCTACCTTTAAAACTGTGACAATTACATTATCATGTTAGAATACGAGAAAATCATAACTAGTATTCACAACGGCTCCCATTAATATTTGTCTCGATTATTTGAGATTTAAGGGGTGTTGCTCCAAAGTAGGTTAAGTGTGGAATAATTCTACACATTATTTAGGACCAATTGTAATTGGTAATGTGATAGACTCAAAGCAATGATTTCGTGATGTAACTTGGTTGAGATGCTATGTATCATATCCAAGAGAGAGAAGAAGAGCTAAATTGTATATATTAGCTTCTTGTAAGTAAGTAATTGTGACATTAGAACATTTTTTTACATCCATAAGTGTTTTGATGATGAGAGCCTACAAATAAGATGAGTGTTGCTTGGGTGAGGTCTTTGAAACCAAATTTATAGGAGCAAATTTAGGTATTGGTTCTTGTTTTGAATTATCTTTATTGAGAATTCCTCTTTTAAGCATGCTTTGATTTTGCTTTGGTAATTGTATTTCTACATGTGACTTTATAAGATTCATTGAGTGTGCCTTTTGTACGGATAATGTGATCATTATATGAGGAGTATTGATGTCCCAAGGTGTTAAGATAGTATTATAATTGTTTGAAGTATCTTGTAAATCCTTTTTTGTGTATAAATGGGTGCTTTACCCTTGCTTTGTATATAAGAGATGTCTTGATACGCACCCACTCAAATAGATGTAAATAAAGAATGATATAAATGTTTGTCTTCATGAATGGGATTGAAATTTAGCTTTCATAGTTTCTCATCTATAATTTATTGTGTATCCTCATCATCATTGCTAAAGTAATCTTCAATTATGCAAGTATTTTATGAATTGACTAATAATGGTAGTTCATGAATAGATTTTGTTGCAATTGGTGCTTGTTTTACCTTTTTTTAGATATAATATTTATTTGTGTGGGAATTATCACTTGTGGTAGAATTTACCCAATAGGATTTTTTATTTTCTCAAGAGTTTGTACTTGTGGCATAACTTCCTTGATAGGCCATTCTATTTACTTAGAAATTTGTAATTATGGCATAACTTTTGTGATGGACCTTTCTATTTAAATAGGAATTTGTACACTTTGTGAGGTATAATTTATATTGCTTGATTCATCAACTTCATAAGATTACATTTCTACCATTGGATTTGGTTGTTGGGTGGTGTTATCGACACTTTAATCGATTAGGATTGTGTCATTTTTCAATAGAAAAAAGGTGCATCATCAGCTGTAATTTTGTACTCGTGCACATCATATAAAAAATCTATACATCTATGAAATGTATAAGGTATAAATTCCATAGCATGAATCCAAGTTTAACCCAAAAGTAAATTATATTGTAACTGTTCAAATACAACTTGAAAAGTAGTAGAGACCATTTTGGGACCCAATAATAAATATATTGTAACAATGCCCAATATTTTTTTAGGAATGGTATCAAAGCCCTATGTAGGTTGCCTAGAAATTTGAAGATTAACTTTATTGAAGTGAAATTTATGTATGAAGTCAGCACTGTAAATATTTATTCTATGACCATTATCAACTAATGCACATTTAATTAAGTTTTCTAGGTATTTGGATTTAAATAAATAATGGAATTTTTTTCTCGATGATATGCTTGGGAGGTACATCTTATTTATCAAAAGTAATGGTATGGTCAAAATCATTGAAATTATTCATAATAAAAGCAAATGAATCTAGTTGTGAATCCATGTGAAGAGTTGTATCTTGCAACATTGTATATAAGATATCCTTGTAAATTGGTGCCTTTTGTAATAGTTTTAAAATATATATTTTGGAATGGGTATTTTTCAATTGGTCAATGATATCATATCCTTTAGGTTGAGAAACTTGTCTTGAATAAGGTGGAGGAACATTATGATTAGGAGGAGTGGGTTTAGGAGGTGAAGGTGGTGGTATCCTTATGGTTTGGACAACATGAACATGAGAATCTAGTATGAGCTTTGGATGAAAAATGAAAATAGGTTGATGAATAAAAGTAGGTTGAGGGTGAGGAGGGGGAATTACAAAAGGTTTTATACATGATTTTTAGAATTTTATTTTAATAAGAAGCTATCTGGATTGGATATTATAACAATAATTATTAATACCTAGAGATGACATAGTTTGGATTTGTTGACAAGGGTTATATTCCTCTTTATATCCAACTATTTTTTGATGTGAGTAATGTTTTATCCATTCTTTAACATAATAATTAACATGTTGAAAGGGAATGCTAGATATAACAATAAACCCCTAAATTTATGCAACATACAAGGGAAACTTTCAATCCTTGAACCCATTATAAAAATAATGCAATATGAATTAAACAATGTTACAATATAATTTAAGTGATGCTAGTGACTATGAATACAATACAATGTGAATCAAATAATGCTAATGATTATGAATACAATACAATAAAAAATCAAGGTACGAGGGTGATCTAGGAAAGGGTTTGAATGATTTATAGACTCTCAAACATACTTTTTTTTTATTGATTGGTGTGGCCCAATGTTTCAAAACAGTACTACAGAGGTGAAACCATACATATAGCTCACTAACATCAGTTTTGAGGGTACAATGAGAGTAATTTCCTTGGATGATATGATATTATCAGGTGCACCACAAATCAAATGGCTAAAAGAGGATTTTTATGGTATAAATAAGGGACCTAGGCATTTATGATATATCATGAGGCATGTGGAAACTAAACTTCATGTTTAGTGTTGTATTATGGCTATGAGTATTGAGTTAAACCCATCATGACATGATGTCTATAAATAGAACACCACATAGCCCTTCACAATAATCACTAAGTAGTTTGAAAACTATCGAAACACAATTTATAAAATAAGCAAAAGCAAATGAAAAATATAAAGTGAAAGATTTTTGTTTTTAGAAATCAACAAAATTTCAACTCGAGGTCAAAAGAAATAGCTTATGTGTCAGAATGATCCAAGGTGATAAGACAATTTATTTAGTGTAGGATTTAATATGAGATTGAATAAATTGAATCATTTTATGTTAGACATTAATCAAGGTTGAAGGCTAATTTCTTTTAGTGTCAGGAATTTAAATAAATTTGAAATAAAATCCTATCCTAAAAATCAAGGAAAAAATAATTTGGAATTTATTAAAAATAGTTAAAAAGCTTAAGGACATGTAAATATACCTAAAACATATTTAATGATGCTTGTGTGAGCTCATTGTAACTAAATTTTGTGTGGAATGGCATACAAACAATGTCGTATTAGAAAATAATAATTCACAATTTATTGGGACAAGTATACGAGAGGCTGATAGGGGTGCACTACAGCGTTGTCTAGCTACTGCAACCACATTCTAGTTGAATGTATTCATGGTTTTTAGATATGGGTTTGTGTGATCACCTGCAAGGGTTGATTGTTGAATTTTATGTTTTGTGTTGTCATGTAAAAAATGTACAAAATAAAAAACTCTATCTGTTACACATGCACTAGATAGTATTAGATAACAAAAAGGGGATACAAATGGGTTAGTGAGGATGGCTGAGTTAGCCTCAAAATCCTTGTGTAATTGAATGTTACCTACATAGCCTAAATGAACCTTAGGCTGATGTAGTTCTCCTTTCTAGATTGATTATGTGATCCATGATTATACAACTAAAATGGCTATAATTAGAAGATTTATTGAAATGTTTGACAATAAATGCCCTTCACCTATATTAAACAATTTTCAGACTTGGCTTATGATTGTTAAAATTCTATAGAGTTGAAATAGAAAGAACTGGTGCTCTTTTGCTTAGTGTGTAATGTAATTGCTACAAAGATCCAATGGGGTTGTAATGAGTGGCCTTGATGTGATTTTATAGGGAAGATTTAAGATAATTTTGATAACCAACTTTACCAAATGCACAGGAGAGTCATTTTGAAACATCTTAATTCAAAAAAGTGATTGTTGGAGCATGGGAGACAAGATTGCACTAAGGGATGAGGCTGCAGTGTGGCCATGTATAACCAATGCAGACTTGTCCCAAAAAACTAGAGACAGTTGGTCTATAGGTTTGACAAGACCCTATGGACTGAATAGGGATGAATGCAACTAAAACAAGAATGTCAATATGATATTTGTAGTGATTACAATCTACAATGAAGACTTTCTTATAGATTGCTAATTAGTGAAATGGAAAATAAACCAAATAAGGGCAAGGATGTCAAGAATAAACATTGTCAAGCACTGAATGGTTAATATTATGTGTCTACGATAAAAAAACTAAGATATTTTAGAGATGTCGAATAAGATTATTATTATAATGTTTTCTGGCCTCCTAAAAGGAGAGATATAAGCAAATGGCCTAAACAATATTTTGATTTCACATATTATATTATTTGTTTTTTTTCAATGACCAATCCTCCTTTATTTAAATTTGTGGTAAGATTTTTTTTGTTTGAATTTTTAGAGAGGTTATGGATGAGTATGGGAGAGATATTTATAAACTATGGGAAAATTTAATGAAGGCACTTTCCAGAGGGGTGGGGTTAGAATATTAAAATGCATTTAATGAGGGAGTGGAAGGAGAGAAGAAGGAGATACACCTTAGGATTAAATATTACACAACCTACCCTTATTTAGAGTTGGTATTAACATTCTCTCCTCACTTTGCTCCCAACTCTCTTACAATTCTTCTCCATGATTAAACCTCAGGCCTGGAAATTCTCAAGGATGGTGATTGGCTTAATGTTGAGTGTGTCCCAAGAACCTTAGTTGTTAATATTATTGATGTCCTTGAGGTATCCTATTTTTTAATTTTCTCTAACAACATTAGTCCAAGTTCATATTTAAGATGTGGAGATTGAAATTCAGTGTATTATTTTTTAGAGGGTTTTTTGGGTATGGGTATGCAACTAATAAGCAATGAAAAATACACAAGCATTGAACATGATATTAGTTCACAAGGATAGGGTACAAATGTCATGGGCCATGTTTTTTTTTCCATTGTTGAATGAAGTAATCATCTCAACACTAAAAGAATTAACAAACAAAGGAAATATTCCTCTTATGTACCAAGGCTCATCTTGGAAAAGAATAAATGTGAAGGTTTTTTTAACAAATGATTGCATGGAAAGGGGTATGCCCATCAACTCCAACTGTCAACAATATAACATTCTCATTAAACTCAAATACCATTCAAATTGCACTGTTATCATATACAAAAGCCTATATAAGAGTTAATACTACTAAGAGGCCATGTCTAACATATATGCTTTTTTGGTTGCCAAATATTGGGAAATGTTTTTCTTGCATGATCGACATTGATATTTATAGATATTTTTTTAAATATTTTTTCCTTGAATGAGTTAGATAATTTCATTTGTTTATTTTCAAAAAGAAATGTTCAGATCAGGCTCATATCTACATGAGGCTCACTGCATCTTTTTAGATTTCATGATCTTTTCCATCTATAATCCAACCAAACTATTTTTCTAAGATACATCATTTTATTGGAATTCCATGTATATTATGTCATTACTTTTTTAATTACATCTTAAGATAGAAAATTATTTATAATATGTAGAAGATGGTGTTAACACTTAGAACCTAAGCTTGTAAATAGCTAACACTAGATCATCCTCCTTTTTTAATTGTTATTGATTTTGTGTCATAATCTAATGAAAATACAAATAAGTGATGGCATTCCAAGAATAATAAAGGGTCTTTCAAGGTAGACTACCATGTACATGGTTCTGGATGACCCAAAATCTAGAGTTATAATATTTGAATTGACACACAATCTGGACTTTGAAGGGATATTTTTAACACACCTAGAATCTCAAAGTGAGATTATTAAATAGACTTATAATGGCTTGATATCTACAGGTTAGTTTGGAAAGGGCAAACTTAACCAACATACACAAATGTGGGTGCATATTGGCATGGCTCCCAGCCCCACCAAAGTTAATGGTCAAAGTCAGCAGTCAACTACCCTTAACCATGCTTAACTAACTCATGGTTGTTGTCACTTACCCACCACCACCACCACTGTGCATCCGTCTAACTGCCACCTAGTCTTTATCCAATTGTAACTTAACTTAACCATTGTCTAATTGCATGGATGTCTATTAACCATAGCTTAACTACTATTT
This sequence comes from Torreya grandis, assembly GCA_037957365.1. Lineage (NCBI taxonomy): Eukaryota > Viridiplantae > Streptophyta > Pinopsida > Cupressales > Taxaceae > Torreya > Torreya grandis. Next base: position 1,037,119 of record JARHVA010000260.1, read on the forward strand.
GACCCTCAACCCTGAAACTCCTTGACATTTATTTCCAAATAACCCTGTGTAAATTTTCTACCCAAATAGAACCCTAAATAGGTCCCCCAAATGCCCTGTTCAACCCTGTTTTGTGCACCTAAGTTGTTGCATTATGCATTCGATGGTTTCTCCTATTTGCCTATTTTTTGTTTTTGGAGCTAAATTGTGGTGGTGTAGATTGTTAAGGTGTGGAGCTAAAAGCTTCACCAAAGGAGCGCTTTGCAGCAGTTGCAGGTTTACACAGTCACCAGCGTCAGTCAGGAGCGACCGACGTCAGTTAGGATCAGTTCAGGAGATGCTGGCGTCGGCAGGAATTGGCCGACATCGGTCAGGTGCAAGTAGGCAGGAATCGATGTCAGTTATCTGTGCGTCCAGAAAGTTATTTTCGTGGACAGAACAGATTGTTTGCATGATAGGATTAAGTCATAGTCTTAAGTCTGCATCTCTATTATTAGTAAGACTATTTTTCCCCAAAGCTCTAACACAACTTGTCAGATTTAAGAGCACACATGATTACCATTGTATAAGCAAATTAAACATGCGGAAATACCCAGAAGAACAAATAACAATCAATGAGAAATAACATAGAATATGAGAGGCAACACACAATTGTATTCAACTCATTACAAAGGAAATTACAATAAAGAGATCACACTCTTCTTCCACCTCTACAAGGCCTTACACACCTCAAGGGCTCCAAGTAATCTTCCTTCTTGAGTAATCTTCTCTCATAGGTCACAACACACAGCTAACACAAGCTGTTGTTCACCTCATTGTACATCCGGTACAATCGAGTACGAACCGGTACTCCAAGTAGATCTAACCATGATCCTGCTCCTGATGTATTGCTGTCACCTTGGATCTTGCTCCCCCGCTAATCTCTGTTTGACCCTCGCATTCACACACCCCAACAGACCAACCCTGATCTCACTTATCACATGTAGATCTCCTCCATGATCCTGCAACACCCTACTGACCAAACCTGATCTTACATACCTGGAAGAACATGCTCTTCCAGGGGAAGAACTCTCCAAGTTCTACTTAGTTCTTCTCTTAACAATACAACCCATGAGTCTATTATATAGATCTCATGCATACACTGATTAGACTTGCGGCTCAAGACTCGAACTGGGCTTCATCATGCAAACTGCCCGTTCACTTAACTGACTGTTCGTCAACAGCAGTTCTGGAACCGCACAAGCGACTGACGTCGGCCGATAGCCACTGAGGTCAGTTTCCTTCTGCACATCCACTGACCGACGTCGGCGATCCTATCGACGCCGGTGACTGCATACTCAACATCCTCCTTCCTGTTTGCATTCGGGTGAAGCTTTTAGCTCCACACCCTAACATAGATTTTAGAGGTATTTACATTAATAATGTAACATTATTCTCTTAGATAGATCTCTTTGCATCTCACAAAATTTATCGTAAAAATCGATATCAGAGACCTTGAATATCCCACACCTCTCACAAACCTCTTTTTAATTTTGACTTTCCTATTTTTTAAAATTTTATTTCTCAAATTTAAGAGATCTAGACAATAACAATATGATCTCCTATCATCATTGCATTTTCTATAACCATGGTTGCGAAGGCCTTTTGACCTCTTTCTTGCATTTCTAGTCTTTGTGACTTTTGAACTCAGATTCTGTTAAGTCGATATTTTATACAGAGATAGTGAGACTAGAACATGTATCTAAAAACATTAGATCACATACAAGATTGAACTAATGTATTAGCCCTTCTTATTACCTTAATTTCTACAAAATGATCTTATCCTTCTCCAAATAACATCACAAGACACTAATACCATAAATTTTATATCAAATAATCCTATGTTACCTTATTACTACTAATTTTTATGCTTAAATTGAAAGAAGAAATTTTATTTAAAACCATTAAAAGTATGACGGAAATGCATTATGAATGTAGTTTTGAAATACGTTTTTATATTTCCATTTTTATTACTATTGTGGATCACATTGAGTTTGTCTTCAAAGTTTGACAAATGCACAATGAATTTTTTTTATGAATCATTTTTTGTTATTTGACAACAATTATGTTCCCTTTTTATGATTCATTTTCTGATATGTGGCCTCTACTTTATTCCCTTTTTCATTATTTTGGAAATAAAATTATATTATTACGTAGAATCTAGAATTATTTGCCTGGTTTGAAGGCTTTTATTTGTTTTTGTGGGGATTTCAAATGTGTGTTTTCTAAATGTAAAAAAGTTGATCAATTGAAAAGAGAGAACATTAGATCATATGTAATGATTTCATTGGGATTTTAAAACTCCAACTTTGATTTAAGTACAAATCACTTCAAAAAGAAAAATTCCACTCCTTTTGATTTAATATTTTTGCATTTCTATGATATTATTCCATGCATTTTATCATTTCCTAAAGATTACTTATAATGTATGAGATATACTTGAACATATACTATAATATTTTATAAAACTGAAAGAACAATATAATCAATAATAAAAACATGCTAATACATGCTATGGTCTTGCACTATATTATACATTAGGAGAGGATCCCAAATCATGATTGGAAAAATAGATTTTTTATATTCACTATAGATGGGCTTTTACTTAATTGAAGCATGGATGTAAAAATTAACAATAATTCCTATAACCAATGCCTAGTGTTTGAGAAATTATAATTCTAAAAATTATAAATCTAGATTTTAGATTTAGAAGTGTGGAATGCAATTAACCTTAGAAATATGAAATGAATTTAGAATTAACATAACATGGGAATTTGAGATGTCTATATAAAGCTATACCTCCTGGTACACCATCTCTAGTGTTACTACTTCTATTACCCCATTGTCTACTCGATAACATGGATTGACTGATCCATTTGGTTGTCTTGTTCAAATCTAGTCATAAATACATGATTTATTTTATTCAACATATCATTAGTATGTACACAAATATAAAAGTAAACTAAAAGTATAATGGTGGAAGTATGAGCAATGTAAATGTGAGGGCATCACATGAAACAAACTAACATGTATAAGTATCAACTTACATGTTAGACAGTGCTAAATACACATACCGAAATGCATATGATAAACATGTGAAGCACTACATAGTTCCTACTTCAAGAAACTTTGAATCTAAAATTTTAACTAAGGTGGTATGGATTAGATTTTTTAACCATTAGTAGCATGTGTAAGACCCCCTCTTGATACACACTACAAAATTCAATGCTAAGTACATTAATACTTAATCTCAATTGAAAAAACTCCATATTTGTAACTAATTTATTTTAGGGATACCATACATAGTGATAAATATGAGGAGAACATACATTCTTACCTTATGATTCAATTTTATTACCTATTCTAACAAAAAAAAAGACAACCAAAATTCAGTCCACAACTAGTGACACTATATTTATTTCAAACCATATAAACTGATAATAAGCAACAACTTATAGGAGTGACTACTTTATACAAGCATTTTATAATTTAATGATTGAAATGAATTAATATTAGCAAGGACAACAACTGCATTCCTACTTTCAAGGAACTCATAATCTACATCATTTGTTAACCCACTATTATCATGCAAAATCTACTTGGAATGCAAGATGTTCTTCCTAGAATTGCAGTAAAAACATTTTTATAAGCACTAAACAATGGATGTTTAAGGAATTAAACATAGAGTAGATTTACCTTTCACTCTAATGTAACCATGAAATTAATTTAAGCACCATTAAATTTTTGGGCCAAAGTATGTTATCCCATCTGGCACTATGAAATTATAGATAAATATATGCCTTAACCTAATATAAGATTAGGAAAACCACACTTTTTTAGTTTGGGTGTCATGAATTACTTAGATATCAACTTAAAATTATAATACAATGCAATCAACAACCTTCTCTATATATCCCATGTTTTGTAGTATAAATTTGGTGTTTATATTGATAAATTAGGCACCCCTCCATTAGGTCTACTATGATACAGATTGTAATTTTTATTTTATTTTTTTTACAAAATTATGGACAACATATATGTCTTGCATATATATATCTACCATGATATAACCATAAAGTGTTTCAAATATGCGGTAGGGTACACCAAGTGTGGTGGTGCTTCATCTAGTGTTAATAGTGAGGTCTCACCACTTATGCAATTATAGGACACTATGAATGAGACTCATTTGTATTATGCGGAGTCAGAGTTGAATATAATGATCAACAACATACATCATCATTTTCACTACAACCACGACATGTTTCTAGTGATGGCATATCAGATATTATGAGATGCCAAACATGCAACTCTATTGTAGAGTATAGGGGGACTCGGGAGGGCATACATGTTGGTTTATGGCAACTATTTTTCTTTATTTGTGGTATACCCTTATATGTGTTGTGTATCATATTGTGGTATTCCATGGGGAGTAGGAAAGAACAAAAGAGTGTGTGTAGAAACAATGAAATGAGGCCTCTCTCTTGGTAGATAGTTATAAAAATGTCAAATTATAATCAATATTGTCAATGAATGAAAGTATTATTATGTGTTTGAAAGTATATACTTAACCAATTCAGCACACACGGTGTTAAGATTTTTTTTCTAATTTCATATCACTACGAGACATTATATCCATATTTTACACACCTCACAACCTTGAATACCTATAAATTTGACAACTACAGTGAAATGATCCATATACATGTAAAGTCATTAACAACAATGAAATGAACCATAGTAAAGGAACACACTAATTATGTCCATTGTTATCGACATTGGAGTTAGGAAGTGTGGATGTGGTGGGAGTTGATGAGATATAAAATAATTATAGACATTAATGAGATATAAATTATAGATTTTATGCTTTTACAGTCCATAGAATATATCAAATGAACTTTTGGAAAAAACTATGTACAAGTATTTTATACCTCAATGCTTTGGATCACCAATTGTGATCCATCATCAAGAGAACATGGCTTATGTGGTATCTATTATATGTGGGTGTGATAAACATTACCATGCACTTAAAACCAACAAGAGAAACTAGTGTTTGACCCTAGAAATAATGTTTTGAGGTGAGGTTTAAGTTCCTCCAGGGTTTCTCCTTTTCCCTCGATTGAGACCTTAGATGAACTACCCACTTTCCATCTAGGTCATGTTTCTTCAAGAAGTGCAAAATTAGACGTAATGGCCTATCATAAAAATAAATATTTAATTTCAAGAATTTGAAACTTTCCTTATATTCTCATAAATACCTCTTAAGCATCCCATTTTTGGAATCTTGTTAAAAAATGGCAGATAAGTTGTTAAGAAATTAATAATAAATGGACACAAGTTGTTTTTCCAAAGAAAACAACTGGATTACAATATTCTCATAAATACCTCTTAGGCATAAACATTATAATATGCTTTGAGATGCATCTAATTATTGAAGGTGTTAGTTTCTATATCCAGGTGGTAGAGTTATCTTAAGTATGTCATCATGATAATGTTTATGTTTAAATCTCTTTTAGATAATTGGGTGAGTCCATCTTGACCACAAGCATATATCTAGATCCCTCACAAAGTCAAAATTAAAAAAACACAAGATACATCAATGTGGAACATATTTTTCCAAAACAACAATACACTTTTTTATAATTAAAATAAGATCCTCTTACATATGATCTATGTTGGAAAAATCCCTGCTTTAGGTAAGCTTTGTGAGATTCACTTACAACATTATTTACTTATTAATCTGAGCACCTTGGTGTATTATCTAGCTTGATGAGTTTCAAATTTTAAGTCACTCTTATACATTGTGTAGTTAAAGGAATTTAGACATGGTGCTTGAAGATCATTTCTAAATATAAACAATTAAGATCTAGTATTTTTAGGTAAAAGAGATGAGGTATATAGAACTATGGCATAACTTTTAAACCCATCCCATATCTTTATGTGCATATAGAAGTTTGAAATGAATGATTCACCAATCATATATCATTCAATATCACAATTGAGACTATTCATACCCAAATCACACCTTTATCAACTATTCATTTTTAGATATACATTGATATAATTGGTTTGAAGCCACACAAAGTATACATTTGCATACATCATAACAATTAATTTTTTGTAACAACATGAGATAGCCATTCCATGAAACTACTAGGCCAATTATTTTTTGTAAGGTAAAGGTACCTGCATAATATAGCAAAGTTGTTAGGCTCACCTTCATAATGTCCAAACAAAAGCTATCTAGCAGAAAAGATTTCAATTATCATATTAAGAAAAAGTGACATAGAGAAATACTCAGTTATATTGCATGTAAACTTCAAAAAAACTTTAAAAAGGCATCAATCAACTTGGATCAACATGTTCACACTTTTACTGAAAGGAAACACAACCAAGGTAATAACATAAATAACTCATAAGATAAACACTATAACAAACAACATTTGCATGTTGTAGTCATGTTCTTCATTCACATACGCCTCCATAATTGTTCCATCCATCTATGCAGTTGGTATAAGTCAAACATCGAGCCAATGCTAGTTGATAGTTTCTTGTTCTCCTCTCTACTAGCTAACACACTTAATCAATCATAAATTCTAGTAAAGACAGTCCATAAACATTCCACATCTTCGCATAATGGATTAAATACAAAATAATTTGATGTATTTGAAATAAAGGGGGGAAATATGACTTGATCTCAAAAAGGGCACAATCGCCATAGCCTTCTATTTGATTCAATTACACTAATGTGCAGACTGTTATATTTAGACAATAATGTTGTAACATATATTAACATCCTTGATACCCTACTATGGGTGGTTTTTTATTCATATTATTCATTGTGATGCCATTATATTCTTCAGTTGCATACACTTCCACAACCATTCTGGACATTTACGTAGTTAGTATATGTCAAACATCGAGCCAACATTGGTCGATAGTTTTTTGGTCTCCTCTATACCAACCAACACACATAATCAATCCTTCATTTAAATAAGGAGAGATCATTAACATTCTGCTTATTCATGTAGCATAATAGCTAGAAAGAATTGGGGGTTTATGTTAAATGGGGGAAATTTGACTTGATCTTGAAATCAATATAATCCCCATAGTCTTCTATTCTATTAAATTCCACTAATGTGCAGACTATTCTATTCAGACTATACTACTATAAGTTACATTACCATCCATAATACCCTACTATGGGTGGTTACTTGTCTATAGTCTTGAGTGTGCTATGATTTTTTTCTTCATTCATGTATATGTCCACAACTATTTCATACATTTATGCAATTGGTATACATCAAACATCAAGCTACCACTGGTTGATAGTTACCTGCTCTCCTCTCTACCAGCCAACACACTTAATCAATCATATATTTTAATAAAGATAGTTCATAAATATTACACATCATCACTCAATGGAGTAATTACAAAATAATTTTATGTATTCAAAAAAAGGGGAAAATTCAATTTGATATCGAAAAGGGCACAATCACCATATCCTTCTATTCACTTCAATCACACTATTGTGCATACTATTCTATTTAGACTATACTATTGTAACATACATTAACATCCTTGATACCCTACAATGGATGGTTCCATGTCTATATTCTTCATTGTGATGCCATTAAATTCTTCAATTGTGTACACCTTCACAACTATTATGTACATCTATGCAGTTGGTATACATACAAAATTGAGTTGATGTTGGTTGATAGTATCGTGGTCTACTCTCTACCACTCAACATACATAATCAATCCTTTATTTTAGTAAGTAGAGATTATAAACATTCAACTTCATCTCAAAATGGAGTAGCTAAAAAATAATTAGGAATTTATGTTAAAAAGGGTAAAATCTAACTTGGCCTCAAAATGGGTACAATCCCCATAGCCTTCTATTATGTTAAATTCCACTAACATGCAAACTATTTTATTTAGACTGTACCACTGTAAGTTACATTACCATCTGCAATACCATACTACGAGTGGTTTATTGTGCATAAATTTACATATAGAATACCCTAGTAAGGGTGGTTACCTATATGTAATCTATAATGTGCTATTGATTCATTCTTCATTCATGTACAAATTGACAACCATTCCCTACATTTACGTAGTTCCTATACCTCAAAACATCAAGCAAACGGTGGTTGATATTGTGCACTATGGGTATAATTATCGTAAACATAGAATTGTGCCTTCCTTGCAAGCATATATGTTTTTGAAGTTTAATGTGCAATGCATATGTTGTTTTTTGTACTCATCATATGTTTGATGGAGCATAACATAGACGATAAAGTCTTTCAATGACAAATGCAAAAAATGACTTTATGACTATGTTGCCATGTATCTTCTTTTTTGTTTATGTTACTAATAATTGCACTGATTAATATGTGTTGTTTTGATGATCTTGTGTTTGCCTTGTGCTTATGTGGTGATAAATTAATGCTATAATGTAGTGTTTTTGAATAACCTGAGATACATTATAATTTTTTACCAATGACTATAAGTTACAATGAAAATCTCATTTTCTATAACTTAAACGTTTTTAAGTGTGTAAAATTATAGTGCATAACATTGACTATAGTTGCTTAAAGTATGTTACAAAATGGTTAAATAAAATATTATCCTTATGTCTAGGAATAAATGGAAAAAAGTTGGGAACAAATTATGCAGTTCCTTTTGCATAATCCAAGACTAGGTCTATTTGATTGTAGTTGTCTTAAGTGGGAGAATTTTATTGACGTCAAATAAGATGACTTGTGGGTTGTGTGGGTTGATGTTGATAGGGTTGATGACTTTGTGAAATGAGAATAAAGAAGGGAGTTGTTCCCGACAAATTTTTGTGTTTCACATTGTAAGAACAACTCACATGTTCCTAAACGGAATAACAAGATCAATGCCACACTCGAATATATAATGAAAGTGACCTCTCATTTTTGAGACATGGTGAGGTTAAATGGAGATGTTTTTATGTTCCATTGTAATTCATTTTTATAGGGGTTTTTTAATTTCCATGACCCTTTATATGTATGATAAATCCATAAAAATACTGGTGTTCATATGGGACTGAAGATTTTTGGTAAATAAATGTCTTGCCAAAAGACAAGTCTGTAGTGCCCAAGGCAGGATAGAGTAGCTGGTCTGGTGGAAGACATATAAGGTGTGGTTATTAGTGTCATTTCAACACATGCCATATGGTCACTAGACCTGATCACATGTTGGTCACGTAAAATTGAGTAAAACACATAAACATAGATTATAAACATTGCCATGACCAGTAACATGAATAGTTCAAAGGTAAGAAATCATTTTACTCTCCTTGCATCAGCCTACAACTGAATGAATGGGTTCATAATTTATTATTGTTGGGAATGTCTATTGATACTATCCATCTTAAACATCATGAGATGGTGCATGAGAAAATGATATTGTTTAAGGGAAAAACACAGTGGGATTATTTCTTAAACAAGGATGACATATACAATAGAAAACATGAGATCAAAGAAGCAAAATATATCTATAGTCCTAATGATGTAGAAAGCATCCAAGAGTGGGTGTTAGTAAATCCTAACAAGTGGTTTATATACCAGTGATATAACAAGGGAGAGATTGATGGGGATGGGGAAATCACCTTCGTATTGGGCATCCAACTCCCACAACAATTGGAATGGTTATTGAGATTTAGTAAGTGTGGTATCTTGGCGATGGATTTGATGTTTGACACAAATGCAATGAAGGCGTGTTATAAATGTTCATAACAAAAGTTAACATTGTAGATAATGAGTAACATGTAAGTTAATTTTGCTTATCTTATTTTATGTATTTTAAGTTGTACACATTATTGGTGTTTGATTCCAAACATAAAGATGTGAGCGTTGTGTGGGTCATTATGTCATGGTCATTTACTACTGACATCAACTAGTGGATGTGAATTATTTTATAGAGAGTACATTTGAAGGACATTGAATGGACAATTAATGCCTTCATGGTAAATGATGTCATTGTAGAGATAAAAGCTATTGGGTGAATTTCCATTTTATGTTCACACATAATGATGTTCGCATTTATATCATAACATACACTAATACCACCATATACGATGAAATATTACAAAACTATTGGGCCATGTAGGGAAAATTTCAATTGTGATGTCTACTTATGTAGTTGGCATGTACGACGTGTGTGGCTAAATAATTTGATAGTAAAGATGAGAGATGAAGAGGTGTGAGGCATGATGTTTAGTGAGTTGGGGTTCATAATGCATGGCTATGTTAACAAGGACATGGCTAACATAGAGTCAAAAAAGTTTATAAATAGGTATCAATCGACTCAAGCCAACTTTGTTGAATATTGGGAGTAGCATTGGGTTGATAGGGTTAGAATGTGGTCAAGATGTTGTCATACAATTCCACATGTTGGGTAAGAAACAAATGCAACCATAGATTCTTACCATTTGCATTTTAAAAGTTATTTATTGAGCACAATACATACTTATGTACATCAAAGGGTAGATTGGTTGGTCCACTAGCTTACCATAACAATTTACATATATTACTAGTGGCTATAGATTTGCAAAGATAGTGGCTTCCACATTAACTTTAAAGAAGAGAGAATTGAAAATATTTCATGGGTGAGTGCTTTAGATATCCTAGACTATCATGTCACCTTAGATAAAAATGACCCTTGTACAACATGGGTTTAAAGTATGAAATATGAGTCATTACATTATCACATCTATACTTCCATACCATCCATATCCATGTAAAATTTTCCATTTTCAATCGAAGGATATACTTATGAACATGTCAAAAAGGTAGACCTGATGCAAAGGAGGAGAGGAGATGTAGTTTTTGAGGCTACATGGGATGGTGTTATGGAGCACATCAACAATAATGACATAAATTACAATGTAAGGTCACCTCTGACTTGTAGTATTTATCTTGAAATTTTGTAGATGAATATAGATAACATAAAATTTCTTCATTACACATGTCATACACACAATACTTTCAATTCAAAATGAGGTGGAAGAGGGTGAGGGTGTTGACTGATTGAACACTAAAATAGAATGTATATCAGGGGTGGATTTGTGAGCTTCAAATCTTGTAGTTTAAGGTATGATGGTAAATTGAGCAAATGACACTAAAAACTAATCGAATGACCCTCAAAACATAAGACATGTATCTACCCATACTCATGTTTTTGTATTTTATCAGTAGTTCTAACATGACACATTTTGTTATATGAATAGAACTTGCTCGATGATGATGTTGCTGGCATCGAAGTACTCATATGTAAAACATGAGAGATTTTTGAGAGATGTGTCACAATAGGTCAAATAGTTGAAACACTAACATTCTTCAAAATTAATATGTAAGATATTTACAATAAGGTACAAAATAGGGCATTATTAGGCACATAACTGATGGTCCATCTATTCCAACAAGTGCATGATGGCCATGGAACATTAGTTCATAGATAGAGAGACTTCAAAGAAAATATGAATAGAAGAAGATGAGACACCATGTCTCAGGAAAATGCCATTTTTCCTCACCCTCTTCGTAAGAATCACAGATGATAAGTATGGAATGATGATCTAAATAGGGCAGTGAAGCAAGATAGGGCTATAAATAATGCCGAGGATGCAACTTGTTTGCCTCCCTTTGTATGTTTGTCTGATAATACAAGTAATGCATAAAGATGTACATTGAATATAAACCACTCTCATTATATCATGTTATGTAATTGTATTTGGGTTTGCTTTCACCTTTTTGTTTTATGACAAGATTTATACCGTTGCCCTCAATTGTCACCTTCTCATTGGCCTTACTAATAATTGTCACCTTTGTTATGATTTTTTGTTCACTATTATCTACGTTTATTGTCTATATCTAATATTTTATGCATTTTGTCACTTAAATTTTAGAATACCTTTGTGATATTGAATAATTCATTAAAGTTGAAAAACAAGTTCATCTGGTGTGTGTTATGTCTTATATATATTTTATAAAGTGTTGTTGAGTATTGTTTGCCACCTTTATTATTCTTTTTTTATGAATTGATGACACTAAATTAGTAAATAGACTATGTGCATTGGAATTGTTGATCATTTTGACTCGATATGTGTTATAATAATTTCTTCAGTGAGATAAAAAGAGTTTCATGTTCCTTTGGTGTGAATATCTACCTAAGAGTGAATATGTACTGATAACAATGTCTACCTCTATTACCTAACATTTGATGATATTTAGATCCATACTACATTCATTGACTTCTTAATGCTTGTTTTTAATCTAACTTAAATCACTTGATCAGACTCATTTTCTGTCTAATGGCCAATACTTTCAAATAACCTTTTCAAGTTTCCTTTAAGGTTTGATTCAATCTATTTCTCTATAGATCTACAATCACAGTTGTCAAATAGGTCCGCCAAATCTCCTTTTTTCTAGGTCTGTCTTTATCATATCTTATCTCTAGTCTTATCCCCTTAGTATTGGTATTATAATACCAATGATATTTCTCAGGATTTCACATACTCCACTTAGTCTTGTACATAGGCTTATACATTAATGGGCAATAGATTGTGATGCAGGAGCATCAGTCAACATAATTAAATTTTCTACATAGTGGTTTATAGAAGTTAAATGAGTTGTGTTATGAAGGTATAGAGTCATATCATGATTCAATAAGTAATGTAAAAGGCATTATCAGGTCTTAGAAGGAATAAAGAGTACTATTTTGGTCATAAAGAGGTGTTTAAGAAGTTAGAATCTAAATATTAGTACTCCTAGCATGTTTATCTTGATATTAGTATGCCTAACATGTATGTAAGGTTTTCCCTAAAAAATGCAATTTTGTGGTTAATGAAGATCATATATCATTTGAAAAGTGTGTAACCATGTTGTTTTATAAATGAATAAATAAATTTCATCCAAAATTGAGTTTATTTAGTGCTTAGATTAAAGGTTTCATATTAAACATTCTTCATGCCCTATTTTTTTGTGTATACATAGTCTTAAAAATCACTTGAATCACGTATAGATCAATACATGCATTGAATTTGAGGATTGGAATAGTGATGCAAGTGCATCTTGATGATTAGGATCTGTAGACATCCAAATCCAGCCATAACTAGCTTCTGACCCGACTTCAAACCAATTCTTACCAACCATTGCAAATTAAGCCTATGAATCACTGAATGTCCCAAATTTGGTCATGTATCATTCATCAAAGCCCAAAATCATGTTGAGGCATACTTATTTGAGATATTATACTGTACACAACAAGAAAATCTCATGGATTCATCCCCAATCACCTTGTGATATAACAACTATCAGTTTGGCCTATGGACCCATTAAGTGGGGCACTTGATTAAATATTGAAAGAGCTCAAATACTAATCAAAATGATTTATCTAATTAAACAAGATTAAATGCTTAGTTGAATTATCCATTTATAATTAATGAATATCTAAAAATAGAAATTCCAAAAAATAAAATATCAAGCCTTTTTATCATTGCCTTTATGAGTTGTCAAGCTCTTTGAAAATATCCCAAAATATCTAATTTGAGAGCCATGCTTAGTAATTAAAAATAATAATTACATGACAACTATTAACTCAACTGGGTTTAGTCTCAATTCACCTAAGGTTAGTTTGAACCCATTCCATGTTTAAACTCAAGCTTAACTCACCTTGGGTGAGAGTTAATTATGGAGGCTATAAATACAAGGCCATGCCTATTGAATTCTAAGTTATTTCTATGCAAAGTTATTATGCACAAATAACTTTAACAAGCTTGGATATTGTAGAGTTATTATGTAGGATTTTATCTATAAGCCTCATGCAAGTAATGTTACCATGCCCAAATCTTAATCCAAGAAATCAAAAGCCAAGGTGCCAAGGAGAGAAGGAGCCAAACAAGCTTCATTGTCAAAGACTTCTTGATGCACAAGTCAAACAAGCCATTCAATAAACTATTTGGAGCTCCAAGGAAGGTAAAAGAGTGTGTTATTTTATGTATTTATTGTGATTTCATATGTATTTTTGTTACATATGCTCTTCCCAATGTCTAGGCTAGAGGTGTTAGGATTTTAGTGTGTTGTTTTGAGTTTTATTTCTTGGACTAACACAAGACTAACCTCCCATCTACATATTCCTTGTCCACATGTTGGCACACCCGATGGGATGAAGCACCCTATATAAACAAGGATAATGATATGTTACTTTTAGTTTTTCTAATGAATGCATAAAAATATTCAAAATTCAAGTTTTAACTTCAATTTTTAACATCTTTATATTTTAAGTAAGTCACAAGTTGCAAGGATGAATGTTAATTTTCAGTCGTAGGTGGTAGCGATCGATGTCAATTTTCTAGGTTGACATCAATTACTAGAATTAACCACGATCCCTATATGTAAAACAAAACATGGCAGGAACATATCTAACAATGGTTTTTCTTGATTTATCTTGCTTTCATTTGGGGTTTAAGGCTCTGAACATTATTTGTCTAAACCCTTTTCTTGTAGGATCTAGTGAGATATATTGGTTTTGAGCTCATTTTATTATCCATTTTTCCATGAAAATAACCTATGTTTTATAGGGAAACATTGATGATATACTCAATTGACATCGATTCCTGTGAGTTGACATTGATCACTATGTGGATTGCTGACAATCCATCTCTGAGATAGAAAATAGAAAACTTGAGAGCTAATTTTGAAATGTTATTTTCTCACTTGACTTTGAGATTCTAATAAGAAAAACCCTCTAACAAATTGTAGGTCTCGAGGTGGAGAAATCAAAGTTTAAAGCATCATTAAATCTTACACACATTTGTATTTGGTGCTTAAAACATACTTAGTTGTTTTTGAAGTTTTTACAAAGAAATTCAAATAACTGATGCCAAGGGGCTCAAACTTCATAACCCATTTTTTTTTGGTGTAATAAAATGAAATTTCACATTAGTTAAATACTCATAAAAGTTTCATTTTATGCTTGTTTATTAAAAGTGTTTGTTTTATCAAAATGAGTGATGTGTGTATGCTCTCCACCACCCCGTTTAGGGAACTTGGGTGATCAAAAGCACTCATTCGTTGCCTTTGTTTCTTTAGTCCAAAAGTGTGGAAGGAAATTTTCCAAGGCCCTCCCCAAAATCTGTATGATTTGGGTAACCCAAAATGACCATAAAGTCCTTTCACTTGTCTTTATTTTTCATGTATTTAGGCTTATGAGAGAGAGATCATCACCTCCTCACAGGTTCACTAGGGAAGCATTGACCTAGGAATTCATCTCTCGACATCATTTCAACCCCACTCCATGGTGGGGTATATAAATAATGGGTGACCCACTGGGATGCTTATTTTGAGCAGGTAAAACAAGCTCTATTAGTGGTACTTGGCCTTGGAATGTAGGGATAACTCAGACATCACACTACATTGAGCAAGTGATGGATGTAGTGGTTGTGAAAAGGACTAGACATTTTCACAACAAGCTGATTGATGTGGATTTAAATGATGTGATTGCATCTCTAGTGTTAACCACACTTGGGATCATCTAGAAATGAGTGAAATTTGATAGTTTAGAATAATCCCACTTGCCGTGGACATACTATTGATGCAAGATGAGCAGCTCGAAGTTCCATGTCACTGTAAAAATCTTGAGAGAAGAGGGGGCCTAAAAACCCTACTTTTCATGTGATTTTACTTTTTATATTAATAACTTGAAATCCTCTCAAGAGCAAGTATATTGGAAAAATTTGACAGTGTTATGTAACCTTGTCAGTTTTAGGATTTAGGAAATTACACTTAGGTGTTTATGTCATTTTGTCCTTTTTACTTGCTTGGTTTTGTGTCTAACTATTTGTTTGTCATACAACATCAGAATTGAGTCTTGCATACACATCACTCATTTGTTTGAAGAGGTGTTACATCATCCATTTGACATCACACCTTTGCCTTAGCCATTTGATCAAACCTTTATGTGTGGGTGTCATTTGATTGAAAAGGGTGTCGTTATACTACCCAATTCATTTTCGAATATTATGCCTTAAAGTCTTGAAACAAATGATTTGTCACATATTTAGAGCACCATAACATCATTATGCTACTCAAATCATTTAAAAGACTTGTTTCCTTGTGTCCAAATTCCAATTTTGAAACTAAAACCATGTGTGCCTTTTGGATCTATACCAAGTGCCATCATGCCATTTATTCTTGTCTAGTTTGTTGTCTATTTTAATAAGCCTAGTTTTCTAAGTTGAGTTTGAAATTAGCCTTGACAAGTTTAGATCCAAAAATTGAGTGGTTTATATCTAGGCCTTGTGTAATTTTGGTCAAGACATCGATCTTTAACTTTTGGGTTGTGTAACTTAGGTTAATTCTTTATTCAATTGGAAAACTATTTTTATGCCTAGATTTGGGGAGGTAGTCTATCTTCCATTTGCCTATTGTTTTATGTCTTATGCCAAATGACTAAGTTTGTGTTTAAAATTGAATGCCTAGTTTGTGTGAAAGTGTTTAAATTGTTTTAGATTAAATCTCTTGCTTTTTAAACCTTATTTTGTTTAAAGTCTAGCTTTTGTTCCTTTTCCAAAATACCTAGTAATACCTATTTTGAGCCTAGCTTTTTTGCCTTATTTTCCAAAAGACCTAACAACCTTTGTTTCTTTAGACCTAGTTTAGACTTGTTTGAAACACTTTATACCTAAGTTTGGTATTTTGGTTTTATTTCATTGGCTTGAACACTTGTTTTAGACATTAGACATTAGACTATTTTAGACTAAGTTTTAACATAGACCTTTTGGAGATACAACTCCACTTTTCATCCAAGTTAGACCAGGTTTGGATCATTTGTCCTTTGGTCATTATTTTTAAGATTTTATAGAATTCTATGCCAATATTTATGACACATTCATCATTTACTTGTATATGTCTCGTTACACTTGTAGTGGAGCCATGTATAATCTAAGTTATGAGGACTTTGTTTAAGACCGCTATGGTGATGATTTAGTTTGTGAGACAGATCCCTATCCTCCTTACAATACTCAATATGGAGAACAAAGCCAGTAATCAGTGATACCTTATAGGGCTGATTAATGTACCAAGTTTGCCCTTTCAATGCTAATGGTACCCGATCCCCTACCTATACCATTAACCCTCCTTTAGCCTACACAAGCAACCAAGTTTCACAAAACCCAAGATTTACCATCCTAGACCCTTTTTCTTTGTCTCACGATAGCAACAAAGCTCCACAATGCCCTACCATTACCATTTTAGGACCTTATCCTTTGGCTTGTGCAAGAAACCAAGATTTACGATGCCCTACCATTACCATAACAGGACCTCATCCTTTGGATTGTGCAAGAAACCAAGCTCCATAATTCCCTACCATTACCATTCTAGGCCCTTCTAAGTATGGTAGCTCATTATCCCAACAAGGTTGTATAATTACGACTAGATGGGTCATAGTTACTATCCTAGATTGCTAATCAATATTTATTTAGCCCATCTTAGATGAACTTACTCACAAAGAGATCATTATCCAACCAACAATCCTTCCTCATCTAGTGCCAAATTTTTCCTACTTTAGAAAATTGATGCTAGTCTTTGAGCCACAACAGAACCAATCAATACCTCTCCAGCATAGCTAATCATTCAAAGACTAAGATGTGTTCAAAATTAGTATTTTATAACTATTTGTAAACTAAGGCCAAGATAACCAACCAATCCATTATGTTTTTGTGGAAACACCTATTTTTGATGAGTTAACCTATGATGAATCACCTTTTTATACTATCCCTATTCTTGAGGAGTCTCACTCTGACAAGCCAGTCTTTGTTGAGTCACTTCTTAATGATTATAACCACCTTTGGGTAAATCATTATCTTGACCATTATCTTATTTTTAAAGATCCTCCCTTTGACAAGCCAATCTTTGTGGAGTCATCTCTTGACCTTTTTCCACTTATTGAGGAGTCTTACTTTGACAAACTAGTCTCTATAGATCCTATTATGCCATCACATGTCGTTACTTATCCAAAAATAAACATTCAACAAGACATCATTGTAACAACATCCACATCAGATGAAGAATCAACATTGAAGTTAGGTTTTGTTCTTGAACTGACATTAGATTTAACATCAAAAGCAGGATCAATGTTAGTCTCAACATTAGATTTAAAGTCCCTTGGGTTAGAATCAACTTCAAAATCAGAATACATTCATGGTTGTTACAATATTGGTTACACATGCCTTACAGATCAATATAAATATATTTTTGATCTTTTCATAATTTTTTAGGATGATTACTTCAGCATCAACACAAGCTCTCCTAGTATCTTCTGTTAGGTTGTGGAGCTAAAAGCTTCACTGATGCAGACATGGAGAAGGCCATTGGAGGGGTTGCTGAAGGTTGCTGAGCGTCAGAGCAACCGGTGTCGGTCTGATCAGCCGATGTCGGTAGGATAGTGAAGAGAAGCAACCGACGTCGGTCAGGGATCGGCCAGCGTCGGTCACCTCCAGGCAGACAGGGACCGATGTCGGTCGCCTGTGTGGTTCGACTGCGAGCTAATTACGGGTAGTTAGCTAACGAACCAAGTATTTGCATGATTAGAGCTATTTTTAGACTGAGAGCTGCGGATCTAATTATTGTAATTAGATGTCTAATCATTGTTTGGATGAGATCTATATAATAGACTCATGGTTGTATTGGAAAAGTGTTCTAGTTTGAGTTGAGCAAAGTTTGCTCCTTCTGTGTGTGAAGTGAGTAAGGGTGTTCCTCCTAGTTCCCTATCAGTGCCAAGCTTGGTACCGGTTGGAGAATCCTAAGGACTTGGTGAGGCAAGGACAAGGGTTCTTCAGGGTGTAGAGTGATCTACATGGTAAGTAAGATCGTTGATCTGCAGGTGTATGTGTGTGCAAGGTCAAGGTTCACAGGTGAGCAGAATCGGGTTTGATTTGCAGGTGTGCAGGATCATATAGACAACAACACAACAGGGAGCAGTATCAGGCAGGATCTACTTGGAGTACAGGTGTGTACTTAGATAGAGCAAAGAGGAAGGCAAGGGAGTTCCTTCCATAAGTATGGTTTGTTGAATTGTAGGTTGTTACAGGTTCATGGGAGATCTACTTGAAGTACGTGGAGTACTTGTTTGAGTGTGTGGAGCACTTGTGGTGTGCGTGGAGCACAGGAGGTGAACACCAACTCTGTATTTGAGTTGGGTGTTGGGACCTGAGAGGGAGAGCTTTGGGGAGAAGATTTATTGTTCACTTGAGGTGTGGGAAACCTCTGTAAGGTGGTGGAGAAGAAGTGGCATCTTCTTTATTGTATTCTTTTCTGTATAAAGTGTTAATACAATTTGTGTATTGTCTCTCATATCATGTGTTATTCTGAATTCTAGTTACTTGGTGAATCTGGTTAATTTCCGCATATTAAGTTGTTTGGTTTGGTAATCATATTGTGCTCTTTTGGTGGAGCAAGATCCCAACAAGTGGTATCAGAGCTAAGGTTGCAGGAAGCAGGGTTTGTGTTTGGTTACAGGTCACTCTCAGGGGTTTTTGATTGAGTGGGAGTAGAGCAACAGCAGATCAAAGTAAGCTAAGAATGGAAGAGTTGAAAAGCACAGATGGTTACTCATGGTCCTATGGAAAGAAAGAGCAGGTAAAAGATTATTGTTGGTTGGTAGCAGATCAGCATGAAGGAACTGAAGAAGCAGATGTTGCAGGTGTTATTGCATAGGGTGTTCTTGGAGGTTTCTTGGATAAAGTTGAATCTTGGATAAAAGATTCGGTTGCCTCTTTCCATGCAGCCCCAGGTAGAGGAGCTGGTAAGCCTTGCCAAAGAATTGACAAAGGGGAAGTGAAGCTGAAATTACAGGTGGCCAACACACAGGTGTTGATGAAGGTCATGCAGGGCCCAGGTTTGGAGATATGGCTAATTTCTTTAGAAAGATTGGGTGATGAGAGATGCACAAGAACTCTCACAGCGGATGCACTTGAATTAGTTGGTGGTAAGAAAACAGGTACCCTTTATCTACTTGTTTATATTACTGATTCTTCTTCTGTTGCAGAGACGTGGCTTCGTAGGCTTGGTCACATGAGCAGGAAGGAGATGCATGTTCTTAAGCGGAAGACAGATATATTTGACAGGCTTAAGAACTGGAAAGCCTTGGTGTTCTTGGAGGAGATGGCAGACAGAACCCAGTGGATGTGGCTGGATACTTCTGAGCAGGGCAGTTTGGACATGGGTATTGATTCAAAGGAGCTCGCAGGTAAAAAGTCATCACTCACAGGCGAACACAGATACCAATGTCGGTTAGGAGGAATCGGCGTCGAACAGACAGGTGCCGATGTCGGTCATGTGCAGACCGAAGCTGGCGATGTTGGGCAGGGTAAGACCGACGTCGGTCAGGGGACCGACGTTGGCAGTAGGTAAGACCGATGTCGGTCAGAGGATCGACGTCGACAGCAGGGACACCGCAGGGTCGGTAGTCAGGGACAGACGCATGGAATCGACGTCGGTCGGATGCAGACTGTGGAGTGACCAAGGTCGGTCACTGTAACAGATTTTGGGTGGACAACACGCTGTCAAGGAGTCTCAAACACCCATACGGAGGACTGAAGACGTAATTAGGCCCTCAAATTTGTTGTTCCTCTTCTTTATACATGTTGATGATTGTAGAGCAGGAAGGATCTAGGAAATAGGTGTGAGCTCGGCATGGATGAGGATGTGATTCCTTGGAGGAGAACCAAACAGGTGTGTTTTGGTAGGGTTGCCAGTAGGTATGAAAGCACAGAGACGAATGGATACCTTAGTTGAAGAATAGAGAGAACAGATACGTGAGACGGAAGACCAGGTATATGGTCTTGAGGAGCTGCAGGACAGTGGTACAGGTTTTGACAGGTGGAGGATGAAGCATGGCTTCAGTCAATGTCAGGGTAACTACTGTGGTTTGTCTTACCAGGTGGATGATGAGTCGCGACATCATTCTATTGCTGTATGTGGATGGTATGTTTTGCTAGCAGGATTGTACATACAGGGTTTTGCTGAGCTAAGGGTAAGATTAGTTCAGTGGCATGTCAGGAGGAGTTTGGAGCAGCGAAATTCTTTGACATGGGAGGCATGGAGATCACAGGTTGATTTTGTCTCGAGTGGGAGCTAATGTGAATCAGGTGTTGGCAAGGTTCAGGATGCAGAGCCAGAGCACACTAAGGGCTGGACAGGTACAGTGTCTGAAATCACATGAGGTCTGGTATAGACCTGAGTATTCCCATGCAGTGGGAGCTGTCAGAGAGTTAGGAGCCAATTCGGGGAAGTGGATTCTCAGGTATTTGAGAGGGACCGGCAGCAGGGATTCATGCTATGCAGGGTCAGGACTTCACTACATGTGTTTGTAGGTTCGAATGTGGTAGGGTACTCGGATGATAGGAGGTACACCACGGGATGTGTGGTGGGTTGTCTTCAGGATTGATCTTGAAGAGGGATACAAACCAGGAAACAGATTAGACAGAGTATAGGTACAGGTACAGTGCAGCTGTTTATCTCCAAGTGGGAGATTATTAGGTTGTGGAGCTAAAAGCTTCACTAATGCAGACATGGAGAAGGCCATTGGAGGGGTTGCTGAAGGTTGCTGAGCGTTAAAGCAACTGACGTCGGTCTGATCAGCCGACGTCGGCAGGATAGTGAAGAGAAGCAACCGATGTCGGTCAGGGATCAGCCGGCGTCGGTCACCTCCAGGCAGACAGGGACCGACGTCGGTCACCTGTGTGGTTCGACTGTGAGCTAATTACGGGTAGTTAGCTAATGAACCAAGTATTTGCATGATTAGAGCTATTTTTAGACTGAGAGTTGCGGATCTAATTATTGTAATTAGATGTCTAATCATTGTTTGGATGAGATCTATATAATAGACTCATGGTTGTATTGGAAAAGTGTTCTAGTTTGAGTTGAGCAAAGTTTGCTCCTTCTGTGTGTGAAGTGAGTAAGGGTGTTCCTCCTAGTTCCCTATCAGTGCCAAGCTTGGTACTGGTTGGAGAATCATAAGGACTTGGTGAGGCAAGGACAAGGGTTCTTCAGGGTGCAGAGTGATCTACATGGTAAGTAAGATTGTTGATCTGCAAGTGTATGTGTGTGCAAGGTCAAGGTTCACAGGTGAGCAGAACTGGGTTTGATTTGTAGGTGTGCAGGATCATATAGATAGCAACACAACAGGGAGCAGTATCAGGTAGGATCTACTTGGAGTACAGGTGTGTACTTGGATAGAGCAAAGAGGAAGGCAAGGGAGTTCCTTCCATAAGTATGGTCTGTTGAATTGCAGGTTGTTGCAGGTTCATGGGAGATCTACTTGAAGTACGTGGAGTACTTGTTTGAGTGTGTGGAGCACTTGTGGTGTGCGTGGAGCACAGGAGGTGAACACCAAATCTGTATTTGAGTTGGGTGTTGGGACCTGAGAGGGAGAGCTTTGGGGAGAAGATTTACTGTTCACTTGAGGTGTGGGAAACCTCTGTAAGGTGGTGGAGAAGAAGTGGCATCTTCTTTATTGTATTCTTTTCTGTATAAAGTGTTAATACAATTTGTGTATTGTCTCTCATATCATGTGTTATTCTGAATTCTAGTTACTTGGTGAATCTGGTTAATTTCCGCATATTATGTTGTTTGGTTTGGTAATCATATTGTGCTCTTTTGGTGGAGCAAGATCCTGACATCTTATATGAGGAATGTGTTGCCTCTCCCCATTATATTATCATTCCACATACCATTTACACCACCCAACATAGCCATTATATTGACATTCCATCTCCCATAAGTGTCGATTAGGACTCACAGAATCACACCTTATTGAACTGCATCCATGGTGACATATCAGTTGCACAATATCAATGGGTCCAAGACCTTATTCATGAAAAAGAAGAACAATCTCCTAGTAAAACCTTTTTGAAGGTGCTAGGGGACAATCAAAGTCCAAACTCAACATCTTATAGTGAAACCTTTTTGAAGGCGCTAAAAGATAATCAAAGTCAAAAGTCAACATTCCTTAGTGAAACTTTTTCAAAGGTGCTATGGGATAATCAATACAACTTTATTTGTGAAAACCTCTTCGAGGTGCCAATAGCTGAGCACATCAGTTCTTCATCTCTTTATGAAGACATTATCAAAGATAACATCGATAAAACTTCTAATCTACATCATAATTAGACGGAAACTACTCTCAGGCCCAAATAATAGGAAATTTTGGTGGTCCTATTGAGAGCATATTTATAAGTATTCAACCCCACCACATCTAAGGTTATGTTAAATCCAAAATCAACAACGTTATATGTGCCTAAAAATCTAGATCTTCATTTATTGCCCAACCATTATACATTCCATTATCATCCACCTTTACATTGCCGAATCAAACCTATCATCCAATATTTATTTATATTTGCCATACATAGCTACACTTTCCTTTATAGAAGATACAAAAACATCTTGTCTCAAAGTTTGGAGGAAACATAATCAACAACCAATAAAGATCATAACAACATTCTTGGAGTCCAAATTTGTAGCAGGTTCTTGGTAGAATAATTATTTAGAAGGGGTGTGGGATAGAAAAATCAACATGATTGATAATTATACTTGTATCATATGTTGATTAGGATGTGAAACTCTACTTCAACAAGAACAACATAAACCATTTTATCTTGATAGAACTATTTACCTTGCCTTTACATTTGCCTTATCTTGTCATTATTCCATACCCTGCCATTTACCTTACCTTGTCACTTAGGGGCAACCTTATTACCATTATATCCAATTTCCCTCTTGTCATATTATTTATGCCATATCGTATACCATTCTACCATACCTTTCCTATAGACCAATTTGTTCTTACCCTCCCTACCCAAACCTTTGACCTTGGTTTTGTTCCATTAGTTCTTTGGGCACCTTCAATGAGACGATTCAAATCAACTTTCAGTAGATGATTCAATATTCTAGATAGAGGTAGTATTTTGGACCAATATGATAATGGTTTGGATGTTGTATCCTTCATTTCTTGTTTCATTTCATTCTAAGTATTCCTGATTATAACCACCTTTGGGCAAATCAGTGTCTCACATCATGCTCCTAATTATAACCACCTATGGGAAAATTTGTATCAGTGACCTATGCCATTGTTTCCTCATTATAACTACCTTTGGGAAAATTGATAATGATATCTTTATCATGATTGAAGTCCCATCTTGCCATTCCTATGCCATATTGTGCCATTTGACTACTTTACCTATTTTGTGAACATGCTGCTAACTAGTTGAGTTGCTTCATTATAAGGCATAACTACAGTGACTCAAGGTCCCATCCTCAGATTATGTAGGTAGCATTTGATTCACATTGAGGTTATCTCATTCACCTTTTCCCATGATCTCACCATTTTTCTAGTAATTTCCAGTTTGAATTCTCTCACCATTTTGTAAGTTGGATCATTTAGTATCTCATCATTCTCAATCGAGTTGAGATGCTTAGAAAAATCCAAAAACATTTGTAAAAGATCTTAGAAAGATCTAAAAAATATAAAATTAACCACTTCTTTACCTTAAGGATTATAGGAACCCTCACTAATTCACTAGAAACCACTTGTCTTTTAGTTTCCCCATCCTTATTGGCCCCTCAGTCTTACGCTCTGGCCATTTTATGAGTTTTCATATTGCACATTAAGTATTCAACTTTGATACATTAATGACTACTAGGATTTCTCTCACACTCTCACTATTTTATGAGTTCATTTCCATTTTCCTTTACCTCATCCATCATGTTTTCTTGCTCATCATTTTTATTCTATCCCATCTCCTAAGAGAACTACATTTGGCCTGAAGTTTATGTTGGACCTTGCATCCATAGAACTATGTAGGCAACATCCACTTGCCTAGTGCATCTGGAGTTAGCTTCATTACCCATTCCTTTTCTTCTCTTCCCCCCATATACTTTGTTTGTTTTATTTTCTCCTATATCCTAGGGGCAATGTTAATCATCTTGTTTGTTTTATATTTGCACTAACATTATGATTAACAACTGTTTGTGTTTGTTCACTTTTTTTTGTTATTTTCTTTTGTTGTCTTTCTTTTTGTTTCTTGGTGTTTTGTTATGATTTTTATTTTGTTAGTGTTTTATCTACTTTTTTGTTTGCTTGCTTCCTTGTTTTCTTTCTTTATTGTGCCTTGACTTAGTATATCTACATTCAATGGACGATTCCTTGTGCATTATACTTAAGTCCATCCATATTCACACATCAACATTGTCATCATGTTTTTTATCATTGATGCATTATTTTCAATTGTTTTTTAGATCATGTGTGTCAATCCTTATGCATATTTTGGCTAAGTTATAATGGTATTTTATATCATGGTGCATACCATCATGTGCTATAATCTAAATCTGTTTGGGAAATCTTACAAGTAATGAGGCCAAAATACTTCTCTTTGGCACCTAAAAAAATATCAATCTATCCTAATCATTTCCCAAATATAAATTAATTATACCATGACAAAATTTTAATCCTCGCTAGTTAGGACGTGTGTCTCCATACTAACAGGTTGCCAAATTCATCTTTTTCCTTTATACTAGCTTACTTTATTTCCGTGAGTATGTATTCATTATGTAAGTCCTCTATGCCCATTTTCTATATTATTCCCATCATTTTACCAATGATCTAACCACATTTGGTCAAACCATTGTGTATCATCCCACCTACAGAGCCAATGATTATAACTTCCTTTAGGTAAATCATTGTGTTTCAATCTATCCAAGTGATAATGCTTATAACCACCTTTGCACAAACCATTATCTCTATCTACCCAACTAGAGCATGTATTTATCCTACTAATGATTATGACTACCTATAACAAATCATCATTTTCTATTTTAGTGATTATAAGTGCCTTTGGGAAAATCATTCCTTTGTTACCCTTATCCTTTGGTTAATGATTATAACCATCTATGGGCAAATCATTATACCATTCCATGTTGATGATTATAACCACCTTTAGGAATATCATATTTTTTATCTTGCTAATCAGGACAACTCACCATGCCACTACTTGTAACTACTTGTGGTAAAATTAATCTTTTTCCACCCCATTTTACCTTTTGTTCCATTCATTTCCTTATTTCAAGGGACCGATCGCCGACCTTATTTGTTGATCGATCCCTCAAGGGGGAATCTAGAGCTTATCCATCACCAATTAAGTATTAGGCATACATGAAATTTTCATTTTTTGAGAAGATGTTATTATGACTTTAGCTTGCAACACCTTCTCAAATAGGGGCAAGCTATAGACATCCAAAACTAGCCACAACTGACTTCTGATCAGACTTCAGATTGATTCTTACCAACCATTATAAATTAAGCTTAGGAATCATTGAACATTCCAAATTTAGTTGTGCATCATTCTTCAAAGCTCATAATAATGTTGAGATATTCCTATTTGGGATAATGTACCGTACACAATAATAACCTCTCATAAATTCATCCCCAATCACCTTGTGACATAACAACTATCAATTGACCTATAGACCCATTAAGTGGGGCACTTGATTAAATTTTGAAAGAGATAAAATACTAAGCAAAATGAATTATCTAATTAAACAAAATTAAATGATTATTTGAATTAATTGTTTGCAATTAATGAATATCTAAAAATGGAAATTCTGAAAATCAAAATATCAAGGCTTTTCATCATTACCTTTATGAGTTGTCAAGCTATTTGAAAATATTCCAAAATATCTAATTTGAGATCCATGCCTCATAATTGAAAATCATAATTACATGATAACTATTAAATCAACTGGACTTAATATCAACTCTTCTGAGGTTAGTTTGAACCCATTCCATGTTTAAACTCAACCTTAACTCACTTTAGGTGAGATTTAATTCTTGAGACTATAAATACAAGGCCATGCTTATTGAATTCTAAGCTATTTTAGCGCAAAGTTATTATGCACAAATATTTTCATCAAGCTTGGATATTCTAGAGTTATTATGTAGGATTTCCTCCATAAGCGTCATATAAGTAATGTTACCATGCCCAAATCTTAACCCAAGCAATCAAAAGCCAAGGTGCTAAGGAGAGAAAGAGCCAAACAAGCTTCATTGTCAAATACTTATTGATGCACAAGCCAAACAAGCCATTCAAAAAGCCATTTGGAGCTCCAAGGAAGGTAAAAGAGTGTGTTATTTTATGTTTTTATTATGCTTTCATATGTAGTTTTGTTAGATATGCTCTCCCTAGTGTCTAGGCTAAAGGTGTTCGGATTTTAGTGTGTTATTTTGAGTTTTATTTCTTGGACTAAAATAAGACTAACCTCCCCTCTATGTATTCATTGTCCATAGGATAAAATAGTATTTTTCATGTCATTAGTATTCTTAGGGAAGTGGTTAAGTCATATGAAATGATGCCAAATTTTTTTTGAGCGTTACTTCATTCAGAGTACACAGTGGAATAATGAATCAGGTTTATTATATGTAACTTTGTTTTACGTGACATACCATACCACCAATAACCAAATTTATGTACATATAACCCTTAATTAGGGTAATTACCCCTATAATATTCTATGGGGAAGATTATTTCCCTAGGAAATCTACATGCAGTTCAGGGTGTATAGATATGTGGTCCATAGCGATAAGCTTTGAACTATAGAGAGGCATACACCTTCCCAATAAGATCACCTAGGTGTCCTTATCCTATCTAAGAGACTCATATATATGTAAGTATAGGTATAGTTCAGGGTATATTATTTTTCCCTTATTTGTATTTGAGATGATAAGGAAGTATCATACTAAACAACAATTCATTTCTTGATCCTACAACATCCTTTTATAAGCCAAGGTTCATAATGAAAAAATCATATTGGTCTAACTAACTTAATCAATGACATACATATGAATAAGTTTAATAGTTTATAAATACACTTATAAATCCTTGAAATTACAATAGGAATCTGTATTTAATAAGTTCCATGTAAGTGAAGAACCCATTTTAGTACTATCCCTATTTAGATCATTATACCATGATCTATAGTTGTGGGGATCATCGTACTACATGCCTTCATTCTACATGTAACAATAGGCTACTATAATCAAATTAAAGTGTTATAATATTTATCAAGGTTGATGTGGTTCATAAGTGAACATTATGCTTTTGATTTATAGTGGTTACTTATTCTTACTAGACCATCTCGTAAATAGTCACCTAGAGATTTATATCTCTAAAGTGTTATTTACTTCTCAACTGGTCATTGTCGTAAGAAGTATGCCACTTAATATTGGTTTATATGATTTATATTATTTTGTGTTTTACCATGGCTTCTATAATCTGTTCTTTTAGGAACATCAAGCTAATTTTACTAAAAATTATAAATTCTACAACTATTAACGTGTTCCATTTATGACACTAACAGGCTCATTACACTTTCAGGCCAAAGCATGAGTTTAGCTTCTTAACTCCATGATGTGATCATTTAATTTATCATACTCATCTAATTTAGTTGGAGGATCATGATACTATATCAATTGAATATTTAATTCCATTAATTAATAACATCGTCTAAATATAAATAAAAAATAGCTTGAGGATATATTGACATCCCAGTGTCAATTTAGAATCTTGCATTGTTTTATTGATATTTAAGAATTAAGAACTTGGTGGAATAATAGTTTAACAATAAATGACTTATTAAAATAACCCACTTATCTACTTGGAAAACCCAATAAACTTATTCTAACATATAGAGTGAATTATTCAAACTATCATGATTTCAATGTATGCTTACATTTTTTTTATTTTGACAAAGAGAATCCAATCCAAGAGAATTTGACTTAAAAGGATATCTTACCTAAATTTATTCTCTAGACTAAGTCCATTAACATTTAAAAAAAAAAAAAGTTTAGATGAAATGTATTCAACAATTGGAATAGTTATAAAACAAATTTTGCTTCTCATAAGGTTTTACAATCTTGTGGGGATGAAGTCTAAAGTAGATAAGCAACTTAGGTAACTCAAATTGCATTAAATATTTATGACAATGACTATTTACAAGCTTAATTATATGGTTTTAGCATGCCGAAATAATTCAAGAACATATTGAATTAGAGAGAACATCAACTTATCCCAGATTTTACTTTACCAACAACAATTTCTAACATGCCATAAAATGAATTTGATTGCTATAAACTACTCCCATACATAGTGCCTTTTGGGACTTATAAAGAACTTAAAATCTATGTTACAAATATGCTTGTAAAATAGTCTAAAATCCACTAATTCTCATATATAACAAACTTGACTTAGTACCCTTTTATCATGCAAGTGCAACATTTGCAAGCTCTATGCTAACAACTTACACATTAAGCAATAACTCAGTCCTATAGAATAATCCATGAACTATGACATTAAATTGTTAACTAATAATCACAAGCTACTAATTTACTAATGAAATGTTAACATTATAACAAATATATTCATTTTAATGTAAATATTAACTCAAATTTGTAAATAGTTAACCTTTCCATTTAATTGGAGGTATACAACCTTCTATTTAATCTAGCAATCCGAATCATTCAAATCAGTAACATAAAAAAAGTACTTAAATAATTGAATGAACAATAGTATTAAAATAGCCATGTTTCTATTTTTGTACATCAACCCAAGTGATATTTTGCATTTATAAAATAATCTATAATATTAATAACTGATAAAAGGATTACACAATATAATGAGTCATCTGCCAGATTAAACAAATAACCAATTGAGAAATATCTAAGATAACTTATCCATATGAATTGTCCTAATCTGATCCATCATATAGGCACCCCAATCGGTGGCCCTTACCACCCCAAACCATAATCTAAGAGGTGGAGTCTAGATTTTGGGTCTTTGAGAAAAGAGTATGAACAATAAGAGACAAAAGTCATCACTAAAATTGCAATAGTTTCTTAATATACAACCATTCCACAATTGAAAGATCAAAGTAAAAACACCAATAATCATATAAGGATTGGCAAAATTTATCTTCCTCTGAAGGAGCTTATAGGTATCAACTACATATTTAGTTGAACCCAGTCAACATCATCATAGATTCTAAGTATACCAAAAATTTCAATACAAAAATCCATCACTCAAGTGATATAAAATCACTATATCTAGATATCCACACAAAGAATGCATTAAAAAACAAATAAAATCAACACCAAGGATTTATACATCTTACCATTTTTCTAATTAATGAGGTGTAGTCATTTCATCACCCACAACAAGTGTGTAATGGTGATGAAATCACTATATCTAACCCTTACATGACTGGGTCAATTCATTTCAAAAAGTAATTGTTATAAAATAACATCAAATGGAATCTCAAGGGTTTGAAATATGAATTCAATATTATAATAATAACCCAATTTATAAAAGCTCATAATCACCAAGTTAATGTTCATACACAATAATATTAAATTAATCACACCACAATGGTAAATATCATGTTAATGAAACCCCAACATCCACTTAGCCCAACCACTTCTAACAGGTAAGAACAATGGGAACACCAAAACATCTTATAGGCAGTGAGTAAAACTCAACACAATTAGATAAATAATGGTGTAATGGTTATTAAAAAAAATATCTCATAATGCCATTTCACTTGGTTGTTTCAAATAATAAAGGAAATAAAACCCAACCATAAAAGAAATATGGCCTCTTCAATATGGTCGAAATACCTAAAACCCCAAATAGAAATGAAAGATTAAATCGACATGCATAAATTTATACCCCATGACCAGGTAAACAAGACAAATAAATATTAATCAGATTAATTTTAACATGGCCAAACAAACAAGATATTCATACCCAAATGAGAGGTTTTATGGGGTTTTGAAAATAAAGATTTCACCATGAGATTTTAAAACCTAGATTTCCAAATTAGATAAAAACCAAAACTAAAGCAACCATTATTAAAATAATAGAGTTATATTGATTTAAATCAATTTAGAAACCTTTGCAGGTTCATCAAAAAGTCTTATGACATCTTTATGAACCTACAAAAAATTTATTTTATTGTTTGCATCTACAGAATCGATAACAAAACCTTAATTCTTTTCTACAAAAGAAAATAACAACACTTACTTGATTCAATGGTCTCACAGGTTGAAGAAAATTTTAAAACTTGATTACCTACCAACAAAATTGCCTGACTCTTGTGCCATGCCAAGCCCCCTTATGTAACCATGGCCCAAGTTGGTCTTTTCTCCCTTTTAGCCTAGTTTTCAATCCATCTTTACTCCCGGGTACCACCATTTCCATCATAGGGTTTTCTTTCTCCTCTCCCCAATCTTCTCCAATATTTTCCCATGCCTCTCTCCTCAACTACCCTCAAAAAATATTTTTGGTAGCTGAGCTAAATCTCCCAATGTGCCAAAAATCAAAGGCATGCAATGATTAACCCCTTCAACCAATAAATTAGGTCATAATATATTTTCATTTGGAGTCAAAATCTGATGACCCCCCTCCAAATGTTATTATGACAAAATCAAATCTTTGTCAAAATTAACATAGGGTCCTTTCCACACAAGTTATTATCACCAAAATGAATCTTTGAAGATTATTACTAGGGTCCCTTGCTAGGAGATCTAAAAATGACATGATGGGTTGAGACAATAATACCAAAGGGCCTAACAAAAGCTTAAATAAAAATAGAATAAGATAATGAACCGAACAAACAACTAATGTCCAAGTGGTTAATCATAAAATGACAAAATGAAACAAGGTATGTAAGATCACATAATGACAAAAAGGGTCGAAAAGATGATAAAAATAAAAATAATAATAGTAAAAGATGATAAAAGTGATGAAACAACATAATTGACAAAGTGTTGCTTAGTGACTAAAGGCTCATGCAAAATTTCCATTTTACCTATGTTGATGTTATCTAACTGCTCACTAGCTTTGTCTATTATTTCCTGACCGCTAGAGTCTAATGCTAGCCTAGCTCATGTACCTATACTTGCACCCACAAACAGGCACCAACAACACCTGAACAATATGATAATATAACTAAACTAAATAGTACAAGTATAGAAATTGAATGTTGTAACCAAATCAACATATTTGCAACATAAAATACAGCTATAGTACTTAGTCAAATGTGAACATATCCAATTAAACATTATTTGAATCAGATTATAACATCACTAGTGTAGTACCATCAAAATAATAGCTCAAAAAGTATAGCCAAATAGTATAAAAGTATGTTGAAAACATATATCAATCTATGAAAATAAGGTATGCACGCTGGATTGTAACATCATAATAAATCTCTATGAGGCATTAAAAATGTGTTTAAGGGTCATTTAGAAGCCTAGGGAGGTATTCCTCCAAAACAATAAATTTGAATTTTCAAATATTTATTAAGCAATGTATGGATATTTGATATTATACAAGGATTGTAACACCAAATGATCGAGTAAGATCTAACAAACTCTATCACCAATTGACACTATCAACTTATTTGATTTGATGTTCTTTCTATTAAGGAGTTTGCCACTTTGTTAACAAGACCTTCAACTTAACCTTGATCTCTTTATGCTTTCAACTCACACAGTCTATGAATGACTAAAGGTGATGATATGATGCTTATAGGAATTATTTTGACTGAGATCAAACTACTAAACCATTCAATGACAAAAAGAATCAATTCAGTTTTAACCCTATTTTAGGACTATGTGTAGACCTATTTAGTCTTGAGAAGGATGTTTAACTTTAGAATCTCCTCAATGATTCCTTGAATGATCTCCTTGAGGTGTTATAGATATTTTTTAATAAAGAGAAACCAATATGCTTATTGGTTTCTCAAAGAGATGATTTAAAAATTAATTTTGCTCTTTTAGACCCATGTAAACCTAATTATTCCCACTTGATGGGTTTTGGTTCATTACATGCAACAAATGGTTTGAATCTGATGCCAAGAAATTGATCATAATCTATCAATACCTTCTTTATATGTTTTCTAAATAGACCTCTCTTTAATTAATTACTTTTAAAATTGTCACAAAAATATCTTTATCATCTATTGGTCAATACTAAAGATTTTACTCCTTAAGACACTCTCACTAATCTTAAACATGATATTCACTCTAAACACAATGATATTCTCTTGAATGGGACATTTCTTCAATCCTTTTAACACTCATCTGTACATTATCACTTTTTTAAACACAATACCATGAGGTTCTTTTCTAATCTATTCAACTTTTTTTGATTATGAGACAATTCCACATTACACTCAATGACAACTTAGCTCATAGATAGGCCTCTTGATCTAGTTCTGCTTCTTAAGGATTATAATCTTTCAATGACCTGAAACAATGTTCTCACTTTCAAAACTATGGTCTACCTTTGGATAAATCCTTTGCCAATTCTTAACACATTCAAATACACAATGTTCACTTCTTTGGATAATGTTATGAGGGTGTGCTAATGACCTAATCCAACCCTCTTTATTTTGTATAAATAATCTCATCATTAGAAGCCACATAACAATAATGTAGGATTTATAGGCCTAAATAGACCTAATTCTTCTTCATAAAGATAACAATCAACTTTAAGGTGGAAAAACCTATATTAGTCTACCTTGACCAATTTTAATTATTAAACATCAATGTATACACATTATACAAGGTACAAGACTCCAACTTCCAAGTCAATTAGACTTAAACCCTCTTCTCTACCTTTTGACAATGAGCACCTACAACAACTTTAGGTATAGTCCTTTATTCTTAAATGTTTTAAGGGTGATTAGACATAAAAACAATTATAATGACTTTAGATAATATCAATGGTTCTTTATAGATACTTACACTAGATCAAAATACCACCTAGGTCACCACTACTTAAGAATATTTGGCTTAAGCCTAGGCTACTACCTAACAAGACTATTTGCTCTTGAAATTACATCATTACTCTTAACTCTTCACCATGGTTCCTTACATATCTTCTATAAATACATAGATCATACATTAAGAGGGAAACCAATCTTTGTATTGGCTTCTTGATCGTTTGATCATAATATTAAGCTCACCCCTTTTTTTAACTTACACAGACATATTCTACCTTCCTCAAGGAACTTGCCTTATTTGATCACCAATGACTTGTATCATCTTAAAACATGTACATAATGACCATTCATTGTTAATAAACCTTTATTGTTAGTTTTTATTCAAACAACAAAGTAAAATACTCAGATTTCCTCTTGACTAGTTTTCTTGTGATTACTTACAAAACACATTGTCACAGTCAGCTATTTCTCCTTGCACACTACCTCATTTAACAACCTAATGCCTATAATAGTTTCCAAATACTTTATAGACATTACTCAAGAAGTTTTAAAAAAAATTATCAAGTCAAAGTTGAGATATGAGTCTTTTTGTTTCAATAACCCTGTTATAGGCTTTACATGGTCTGTACAGGACCTAAGAGATCCAATGTGATTGTTTATAAACAATGTGACCCTTCTTATCAATCTAATAATTTAAACACAATCCAAATAAATTCCTTAAAATTTCCAATTTCACAAGAAACCTCATGAAAATTCATCTTGGGTTGAATTGAATCCTCTTCTTCTATGCTAAAACAAGGTGAATATAATGCATCAAACCACCATGGCTCTATAGTTTGTAAGAAAATTAAGTTTATTTATGTATAGCATTATGTTTATTCTAGAAAATTGTCAATATAATTGTCTTTCAAGTCTTAGTATTCAAATACTTTTATCATTGTTACATCATAAGAATAGGAAAAACTAAAAATAAAATGTATTCAAATATAACATTGCTAGGTACATTACAAAAAATATTGTTCTCCCATGACAAAGGATTTTCCCTTTATTACAATAACTTGCATTATTTTGTGAATATCTTTATTGAAATCACTAATAAAACTACAATATATTTAGATATAGGTATTCAAAAGTCTTAAAAACAACTTTAAAACTTAACATTCACCTTATTGCACCTCTTTATAAAGTTTCATGGATTTTGCATGGTTAATTTTGTAGATATGGAATTCTCATAGCTGGTATTTTTTGGAAATCATTGCTAAATGTTTTTTTAATTGTGTGGTAGGTGTGTCCATAGAGTGAAAAAAAATGGGTAGAGTGGTAGAAACTAGAGAATACTTCTAGAAGCACATATGGAAGAAGACATCAATCCTAAATGAACTTATTTTAGCATAAGATTTGATGAGCCACAACTCGTATATGATGGATAGTCTCATTAATGGAGGGGACTGGGATAAATTGTAGATTTTGTACAGACCAAAGGTTTTAGATAGTCTAATGTTCCTTTGCATCATAATAGGGCATTTCCTTCGTACCACATTCATATGGCTAGTTATGAATTCCTAACACTAATAGAAAAACGTGGTTGTGACTTCTTCATGCAGTGGTCCTTTGAATGGCCAAACTATGATGCAATTTTGTTAGATGTTTGGAATACTCCTGGTGCCATCTTGACATGTATAATGCTATTCCTAGATAAATACTTGACAACAAAGGTATTAAATGATCCTAATGTGTATGTACACCTAGATCAAGCTCATAATGTTTTCATCAGTGTGAAGCTCCCATTTAGAGTGCATTTTAAAATTTTCAACTTAAGAAGTAACCATCCTGAGGAAAGAAGACTTTGTCTAACACATTTTTTTACAACATTGTGGAAGAGATACAAAATCTCCCACAACACTAATTTTACACTCTTCTAATCAAGCCAAATAATTTCATGAATAGAGCCTCTTTACTTCTTCAGACCTATTGAAGGCACTAATAGTGATGGCACATACCATCCATTGGGTGATAATGTTAATTCTGATAGTGAATAGTGGACTTAGTATTTCATGAAAAGAAATATCAAAAGATTGAGCATGTTGCTGAAGTGTTTCAAAATAATTATATTTATTTTACTATTGATGAAGATGATAACTCTCACAATGATTATGATGACATTGCTATTTTATACAATGAATAGTCACTCTTTATTGATGAATATAAAAATACATAATTTGGATGTCATAAATATTGACTCTTTATTGATGATGTCATTGGTTTTTATGATCCAGTTTGTGATTTCTTGCATGTGTGAGTTACTATAACTAATGTATTGGAATCATATTTTTGTGATAGTTTGGTGTTCATGTATTTTATATAATGAATAGTCACTCTTTATTGATGACTTCATATGTGTTTATGATATGGTTTCTTAATTATTGCATGTGTGAGTTGCGATAACTAATGCATTGGAATCATATTTTTGTGATAGTTTAGTGTTCATGTACGTTGTAGTATTTAATGTATAGGATTATGTTTTGAGTGTTCAACCATTAACCCCGAGTCTATATTTTATGAGGAGATTTTTATTTGGTTTCCAATGTAGTAGAAGGCAAAGGTGTATCTATTTAATAGGTAGTGTTGGACTTCAACTACTAATATATTGTTTGGAAGCATATTTACCAAAGATCATTTATTTTATAAAAGAAATCATATGACAACTCAATTGTGGAGATAAATCAAGGTTTTGGCAAGATATATGGAATGGAAACATACCACTTAATTTATTATCTGGAGTCAAAACAACTTTAAAAGAGTTTGGAAAATACATGCCTCATATGAGTACATGAATATATTAAAATTAGTTACATTAGATTATAACCTATGGAGATGTGATGTCATAAACTAACATCGATAAAAGTTTATTTAGGTAGTTCATATTCTTACAAGTGATATAATATATGTGCTAGCAGTCTTCAACTAGAAAAGTGACCAGTCACGATCGGAGAGAAGCACAAATGGTGAGTGCACTGCAAAATTAGCTTATCAATTTTTTTTTCTTCTAAAATATTGGATTAAAATTTGGAATATTCCTACATGGCCTAAAATAAAGGATTTTCTTTAAGTATACTTACACAATAAAATCATAATTATAGACACTTTATCCAAAATAGGACACAACTCCATTTTCCTATACTAACTGCAAGTAGGCAAGTGAAAATAAGGAATATGTTTTTTTGGAATGTAAATTTGCATGCTTTGTATAGAATGTCATTGTAAATATATTCTTAAAATATTGATAAATTGTCAATGGGTTTCCTTCTCTCATTCTTGAACGGTCCTAACACTCCATTGATTCTTGATCAAATCATTTACACCATCAGTTGCTTCTTACTTTCATGTGTTGGGGTATATGTGGATAGAAAGAAATCAATGTGTTTTTTGATGGAACATAAAGGTCTGCTTGGTAAGTCTTAGCTAGTGTATATTCTAACATTCACCTTACAGGTCTCTGTCATTGTCAAAATCACACCATGACAATCAATAACATGGAATATTGATTGGTGCCATTGGAAAATATAATATACCACCCTTCATGATCCATTTTAAAGGTTGTTGGAGTCTCATCCCTTCTCCCCTTTTTAAGTATAATTTTTATAGGGATAGCTCTCACAATCTTGAATAAGCTAGAATTAGTGGTGTTATCATATAATAAGGGTTGACTGATCATTGCTTGCAATGAATATATAGGGATCCATACGAATAATTATGTTGAGGCTTGGGATTTATATCAAGGCATACATCTCACATACAGTCTTCAAATTTCATAGTTCTTTAATGAAGGTGACTCATATTATTCTTAACATGATTTGCATACTTGATTGAGTGCATTTTAGCCACAAAACATGAAGTTAATTGGCAGCTTCAAAATTTGATGAAAAACATATCCAACTGTGTGTCTTCCTTTGATAATATTGAGTTGGGACATATTAAAAGAGTGATAAATATGGTAGCTGAAGAATTTACTAATTAGCTTAAACCAAGCTAATACTCCATTTGTTTTTTTTTTAATATTCATTCCAAATGCTATTAAAAATATCATTTTAATGGTTTTCTTAGTAATGGTCATTAAAATTTAAGCCTCATTCTGTTAGTATTATTGTGAACAACTCATTAGGACTTGGGTAATATCCCCTTATCAAAGGCTTATTCATTATAGAAAAACATGCCCATACATTATCATTAGGACCCCTCTTATTTTAATTGACCCCCCCACCATTTGATATATCACTTATTCCCCTCTCTATTATAGTTTCACTTATTGCCACTGTCATATTCTAATTCCATGTCATTCCCTTTATTCCCAAATTATTATTTTAAAAATTTGATCTATGCTTTGTGCTAGCTTAAATCATAATTATGTAACTATTGAATACTTCATCTAAAAATGATGATATCCAAACATTCACATTTTTATAACTTCCTCTCAAGTGTCCACATGTAGATGCAATCTATCACACTCTTTCGACTGCCATCAACAAACTGTATCACTAGTTTGCTATTCAAACTAGGTTTCAAACATAGCAACAGTCTCATAAAAATTCATGGGATATGCTTGACTTTTATTTACATGTGGGTTGGCATAGAAAGGATGCTAGATTTTCTTTAAACAAATCTGATCTTATTTTATGGATATTTTGGCTCACTGTTTGTCTTATATGGTGGTTTTCATACAACATACTTGCATGAATTCAAGTAATTAGTGGGGCTTATATACATCATCTATTGATTATTCCATGGCCATTAAGGATAAAAAAAATATTGACTTTGCCTTTGTGACATGACATTCTATATACTACTAATTTATTCCATACTTTTAAGTTTTGTCCTATATTTACCTATCTAATCTTTTATAGGACAACTCTTATCCATTTTAGCTTTTGCCCTTAATTTTAAGTCAACTCTCCCACTTCCAACTATGTTCTGTTGCCTCTTTCATCCTTTTTAGCATTAACATGCTTTTGCTTATGTGCCTACTCCTACTTGGGATTTTGCATAACTTGGGATGAGACTGAGTGCAATTTCTACCTAATACGTGCCCATATCATAATCCACTTGTTATTTCAAACTCTTTACCTTATTTTGAGTGCTACCTTAATATCAAATCTGTAGATGAGTGGATCTCCAAGTAGGAGTTTAAGACTTAGGAATGCAACTGTAAAACCACTAAGAGGTTACAATGACCTTACACTTATCCTCCTATCTATCATAAATACAAAAGTATTCAGTGCTTTATAGTCATCTGTATGGAAATTTAAATCACCCCAATTGCTTCAATTAGTTTTCTCTCATTTGAAAGCAATTTCTTTGCTCAATCATCCATAAAATGTAATAATATTTACCCATAATTTACAAAAATGAGTAAATAAGTTTTAAGTCATCCCACTAAAGTAGGTATCCACATGATGGACATCATTTTTGAATAATACCAAGAAAGAGAGAATAAAAGTGAGCATTCTTATATATTTGGTAGTTTCCTATCTTAACATTCAGGTGCACTAGGTTATCTACACAATCCTCATCTTATTCAAGCCACTTCCATTACTAATTCTTGTATGATAAGCCAAATTGACTTGAACGTTTAATCATTTTCCCAAAAACTCCAAACACTACCTTTATCTTACCACACTATTGCTTCCAGAAGGCACATACATGTTACATAATATCACTATGGCCCTTACCCTCTATTCATATTTATTCTATATATAAACATCCCCTCTATTTAGGACCCAAATTTTATTCTCTATCAGACTGAGACCATTATTGCTAATTAGCATGTTTAATTCCTTACCACTTACATTAGAGAGTATATTCAAAGTTATGAAATTAGTGGGAAACACAAAAAAAGGTAACAAGGTAGGGCTTATCCAGAACCATTTTCCTACCATTGATCATTTCATTTCTATCTAATTGCTCTAAATATGAACCAAGCCACTAATGTTAATCAAAATCCTGCTCTTTATCACCCCACTTATTACCACCTTTAGCAATTTCCCACCACCAATTCTCAAATCACTCCATTAGCTGATAAAATATAACTCTATGTGGAGGTACTAACACATAATATCACAATTTTTATTAAAATATTCATCACTGAAAGCTTAGCTAATGCATCAAGTAGCCCAACATCATTCCAACTTATTACACATGTAGACTTAAATTTGACCCTCACTCCAAATAAAACATGTAAGATACTTGGTCTTGGTTTTAGGCATCTTCACCGATAATCACCTGACATATCCACAGATAATCATTTAGTGCTCTTGATTGACATCAAGCAAAAACCTATTGATATTTCACTTCATAATACATAGAACCTAAATGGAGAAAATCACATAGATAATGCGTGTGCTTTCCTATATTTTAGAAATAATCCTTAATAATCCCTAGTAAATCCCTGACATATCATAAAAAAATCCTTAATAATCATTCATAAATTTTAAATCATTCTCAGAGTATTACTTATCATCCTTATAGTACATTCAAGTCACTATATTCCATTTCATCATCAACCCCTTAAAGACTTCACATAGTCCTAAACACTTTCATAGGTCTGCATATAGGTCTGTTGTAACATCACATTTAGGTGAGTTTAGACTGATAATAAGGTACATGCAGATATTATACCTTTAACAAGTTTGTTGATTGATATCAAGGCTTTAAAATGACTTTTTTAAGTTTGTATATCATGGAGAAACCAATATTTGTATTGGTTTCTCTTTAAACCTATTGAAGATTACCAAACTTTATTTTTAAGCTTTTAAGCTTAATTAGGCCTAACTTACCCTTAATAGGTTCAAAATTCAAATGGGCTTTCCCACAAATCAAAACTTGCTTCCTCAGAGTTGTCTAACTATAATAAGAGTGAATAAGTTATTAAACAAGGTCTTAACCCCAAGAAATCAATAAAACTCACTTTAAAACCCTTCTAACTATCAATTTGAATAAGTACCTATAGGTAGATTTTACATAGTCAACTATAAATGTCCCTACAGGGTTTTTGAGGTTATAACACCAGTTGTATCATTTACTAAACATCCCCTTTCAAAAATACATGAATTTTTGAGTGATTTAATCAAGTGAATCTCAAATTACAAGTGTTTTTCCATGAGCTAGGGTTTTACTATGATTGTGAAGAATAAGAGCTTCTTACACTTCATTCATGAAGCTTAAAAGCTAGTTATCCTTCTTAACACCTCTATTAGATTCTTATCAACCTCTTTCACTTTCTAAAATATTTAACTTGAGCTCATACAACCATTTATATATAAAATATAACCATTGTGTATGACTTCAATTAGTGAAAATAGGGGTCTCAAGGGATTAAGAGCATAGTCGATGTGTAGGAGTCCTTCTTTGGATCTAATCCTTTAACAACTTTTTTGTACCCTATTTTAGTCCTACAAGACCTTATAGCCCTGTCTAGTATATTATTACTCTTAATATGAAACACACAAATTTAAATAGGTTTAAATCATGCCTTTAATGTTCATTTATATGTCAATCAACTCCACCATGCTTTGTATTCTCTTGGAATATTCTAAACAATAATAAATTTGTAAAACCCAACTCTTTTAGATCTAATCAGGCCTAGTTCCCTGTGTATTAGATATTTTCCATAATGTACAATCATGAAACCTCCTAAATCCTTTATATCATGATAAAATATACAAGATTCCAAAGTTCCATTAATTTTGACTAGTTGAATCAAGAGATAATCAATTTTGGATTTGGAAACCTTAGTTTAGGGTTTTCAAGGTTTAAGACTATCAAGAGCCTTCAAAAGGAGTAAATTTGAATTTTAAATGCTTATAAACATTTGAAATTATTGTTTAGTAATTTTTACACCTTACCTTAACATCTCTAACAACTATCTTGGCTTGAATGATCTGTGCATAACTCCTAATGTGCATATAGCATAGTTCTGAGTTCACTTACAGGACTTTACCAGGATTGAATTGAAATTTGAACAAATTTTTCTATTTAAGATGTCTCAAAGGTTCATCTAAGTAAATATAGACTCTTGTTATCACATAGGACTTTTCTATTATTGAAGAAACACTTAAACTAATTTCAAATAGATGTCACTAGTCCTCTTTTCTTGATTGTGTCAAAATAGAGTATTCTAATCTTGGTTTATACTATATATTACAACTTTGAACTATAAAATGGTAGAAAGAACACACTATAATCATATATAACAATAATATAACAATTTTCACATACATATAAGCCACTGGGATTTCATAATTACTCTATCAAAGCATCATTTTATTCATTTGTATAATAAGTGCATACACATGCCACACACAATTATAGATAGTGTTTTTACTTCTTCATTTGAAAATATCTTGGTTTATTTTATTGAGTTATTTCTCACCCCCACATTGTATAATTCAAAATTAAACTCTCTTTGTGTTCCTACACACTTGTCATGCACCAAAATATCTCTAACTACCTTCTTTATTCCCTCTAATGTAGGTTATTTCTTGGCAACAAATCTTGGTTTTTTCTTGACCAAACTTAACACATGGTGATATTTGTTATAGGAATGATCAACATTTATTGCATGTCAATAGGCAAGAGAGACATTTTTCCATGCAAAACTATAATAATTATATCCTATGAAATCATTGTAAGTCTTAGAGAAATTTGAATATTTGAAAAGGGTCATTTTGGTAGGAAAGTTAAGAATGCTACTAAATGATTGAAAGAAGCTAGATGAAGCATGTAATTAATTCCTTATTGACTTAAAAAGACTCCTAATACCCCTACCATACCAACATAAGCCAAAATTTAATCTTATTTATACATGTTCCTACATCAATAGATATAAAAAATGAACTAAGAATCTTTTCAAAAACACTGGATCTTTATTCATGAAGATGAAATACACTGAAAATAGTTGATAAAAACCAAAAGTCCTTGCTATTATATGAGAAAACATGTCAAAACACATGTAGACCTTGGTAAGAATTTAATGGCAGACTTGGACATCTTTCACACCAGTGTTATCTTAATAGCTTATATACATATATGGAGCTCATGATCTATTCAGATACACCTTCATACATAAGAGAATATAAATAAGAACACTTCTCTTTTATTAATCATTCTCATATATATAGTCTTATAGACATAGGCCTAAAAGCCTTATTTTTTACTTAACCACTCATTTTTTTCAAAGACTAAGTGATTTGACATTAATCTTATTTAATTATTTTATTTTACTCTAATCTAAATGGTATAAGGCTTATCTAAGCATAAGTTTGGTTTGGTCCTAAGATAAGACGAAGATTCCCTCAAGCTAGTTTTTATCTTTAACATCCATTACTTATTTAGCCTCTTCCAATGTAGCCAAAGCTTATATAGGGATCTTTAAGGTGAAATTACATTTTCATAGGGTAAAGGATATTTACAACATATCATTAGACATTTTGGGACTCATTCACAAAGGTTTATACCCCTTTACAAGTTACCATGTTCCTTAAAAACTTATGAAAGCATTCAAATATTCAAACTTTACCTTTTTAATTCCTTACAAGAGTATGCAAACATTCAAATATTTAAGTCTTTACATTTTTTAAGTCTTTCATAGTGTTTGTAAGCTGAATGAGACAAGAAAACATGGTTAATTAAAAAGTAGTCTTTGCCAAGGTTCAAACAGCTAGTTCTGCCAAAAGTTACTGACTTCAATATAATATTTCAAGAGGAAGATTAAAGTGAAGAAGTTCCTTTTGGCATCACAATATAAGAAGATATTCTTTTTATTTATAAAAGTAAGAGACCTAGAAATGACCTATATAAGTTTAAATTGGTTATATACAAAACAAAGGTAAAATGTACATGATATACTCATTACAACTATGTCCTAGACCCCTAATATACTCATTACAACTCATCATGATTCTTATACTATTACATTTATTTAAGTATTTACAAGAGAAACATTAGGATGCATCAAATAAACAATAATAACTCATACTTACATACTCAAGAGAGACATATGATTTATTATGAATCAAGACAAATCTTCCTTAAAATAATCACAAGTTTACAAGTATTCCACTGTCGACACTTGACAGATCTTCAGACCTTCATGATTTTTTGTTAGATATTACGACCAACTGCATCTCATGTGAGAATGACATTATCTCAATATGGAAATAGAATTTTAAATTTTAGGCATGCTAGTTTTTGCAATTATATTGACACTACATATTGTTTCGAAAAATGTTATACAAGTTTAATATTAAGGTTTCATTTGAGTATGATGTTATACAACTTATGATGTTATTTCAATTTCCATATGATGCTATATAACTTATGATAGGATTTTATACGTTCAAAACTATTACTTCAAGTTGTAGAAAATGAAAAGTGAGGGAAGAGTAATTACCATTAGTCTTTTTTATTCCAAAGGTGCAGCTAAATTCTAATGTTTCATGAAATTGCTTTAAGAAATAGTTTCTATAGCAACACATGCTAATTGTGGAAGTCATTACTAACTTTTTTTTATATTGGATGGTAGGTGTGTTCCTTATTATAGGTTTTCCTTATGGAGAGAGTGACATAGACAAGAGAGGAATTCCACTACCACATGTGGATGAAGTCATCTATTCTTAATACACTCATCGCTAAACAAAATAGAATGAGTGAATACTCATATGCAGTGGTCAATGCCCTTAATTGTGAGGTCTTGCATGTGAAATTGAATTTATAAATCCCAATGGTATAAGATGGTTGAATGTTATTTTACATTACATTAATAACTATCCAACATACCACATACCATTTTCAACGTACAAGTTTGTCACATTAATGAAAAGGCATGGAGTGGAGTTTGTCATGTTAAGGTATTACAAATGGCCATAGGCAATGTACTATTATTCAATATGTGGAATATGCATGGAGGCATACCACCTTA
The DNA here is from genome assembly GCA_037957365.1 of Torreya grandis. Taxonomy (NCBI): domain Eukaryota; kingdom Viridiplantae; phylum Streptophyta; class Pinopsida; order Cupressales; family Taxaceae; genus Torreya; species Torreya grandis. The sequence continues at coordinate 1,081,969 of JARHVA010000260.1, forward strand.
TATAAGGCCATACCTATATAAATTCATGCCTACCAAGATATCTAATAATCTTGATGTTAGTGTACACCTCGATTACGTGAGAAATATTTTCATCATAATGAAGATTTCATTCAGGGTGTAATTTAAATTGTTTAGTGCTTGGAATCACCATTTTGATGCGACAAGAATGTGTCCTACTCATCCCATTGGATCATTATGGAAATGGTTCACCATTTACAATGATGTTAAGTTCCCACTTATTTATCCATGATAAATTATTCTATGGATCTCTACTTTGATAATTTGTACGCTCATCAAAGGTTCTAGCATTTATGAGAATTACTCTCCATTGGGTAACTTCAAGGACATAGAAAATGATTAGGATATGGTCATAGAACTTGTATCAGTAGAACCTATTTTGTTCATAGTTCAAGAGAGCAACATATCTCTAACATTTACATAAATTTTGAACATTATCTCCAAAACATTGAATCTTATGTGTTAGGTTGTGGAGCTAAAAGCTTCACTGATGCAGACATTGGAGGAGGTTGCTGAGTGTCACAGTCATCGGCGTCGGTCAGGCCAACCGACGTCAGTCAGGGATCGGCTGACATTGGTCATCCCCAGATAGACAAGGACCGACGTCAGTCGCCTGTGTGGTTCAGAACTATGAGTTTCATGGATAGTTTGTTAACAAACTGGTTATTTGCATGTCAAAGGCTAATTTTAGTCTTGGAGCTGCGGATCTAATTATTGTAATTGGATGTCTAATTATTGTTTGCATGAGATTTATATAATAGACTCATGGGCTGTATTGTAATGCGTGCTAGTTAGAGTTGAGCTTGGTTAGCTCCTTCTGAGAGTGAAGAGAGCAAGGGTAGCTCCTCTTAGTTCCACAGGGGTGCCGAGTGTGTATGATCAGGTAGATCTATAGGTTGTTGCAAGATCTGGTAGAAGATCCACCGGGGTACTGGTTTGGAGAATCATAAGGACTTGGTGAGGCAAAGACAAGGGTTCTTCAGGGTGTAGAGAGATCTACATGGTAAGTAAGATCATTGATTTGCAGGTGTGTGTGTGGGAGGTCAAAAGAGGTCTACAGGGTAGCAAGATCAAAGGTGACAACAACATATCAAGGAGCAAGATTAGGTGAGATCTACTTGGAGTACAGTGAGTACTCAGTCATGGAGTATGTGGAGTACTTGTGTACTGGCAGTAGTGATACTGACTGGTGGTACTGGCAGTAGTGATACTGACTGGTTGGAGGTGAACACCAACTCTGTGTTTGAGTTGTGTGTTGGGACTGTAAGAGAGAGAGTGAGCTCTTGAAGAGATTTATTGTTTATGCCCTAGAGGTGTGGGATCCCTAGATGTGTGTAAGGAAGAAGACTGTGGCATCTTCTTTGTTGTATTTCCTTCTGGAAGAGTATTAATACAATTGGGTATTGTCTCTCATATTCTATGTTATTTCTGAATTCTAGTTACTTATTACTTTTGGTTAATTCCGCATGTTAAGTTGCTTGTACATGGTAATCAATTGTGCTTCCTCGGTCCTAACAATGGAATCAGAGCATGTTTGTTGTTCTAGATTCCTGACATTATGATGTTTATTTTTTTATCATATCTATGATTTCATGTTTTGTGGATATTAGGATCACTCTATTTTGAGCATATTTAGAATTGTATATTTTAAGGTTATTTATTTGTAACGATCTTATTATTAGATATTTGAAAACATTATAAAACAAACTTAATATTGACATCTATTATCTTGCCTTTGGAATTTCACTTGTTATGCAACAACATCATAAATACTCTGTAAATATCTTATAAATAGTCTCAATGTGGTTGCATAAGGTATAAGGAGGTCTTATATAGTAAAATAAGGCTTTATTTGATCATTTAGGGGTCTCTAGATAATTAGACTTTCACAATTTTCTATTCTAGCTTAGTTTTGAGAGTCTTCCTGCCAAAAAAGAAAATTTGAAAATTTGAACACCCTGTAAAGGCTTGTAAGGTGTGTGACTAGTTCTAGGGGCATGAACTTTAGAAAATGGTTGTAATAGGTCTAGTTATATGTTGTAAAGGTAATTTTACATCTTGTAAATTTAAATTACCTTTAAACCTATCTATAAGTCAATCCTACATTGGAAGAAGATAAGAAAACCATGTAGTTTAGAAAATATTGGATAGTTTGCATGAAAAATGATGACAATATTATCAATTTCTTGCACCTTATACAAGAATAAATGCCTATTTAAACTAGACTAATATTCAATTTTTCCTTTCACTTATATTTTTAACTAATATCTCTTTTATATATTAGTCTCTTCATAATTAGTGAGAAAATATATTCAAGCATTCCTTGTTCTATTTACCTAATCACAATAACCCCAAACTTTTCTTAGGCCTTAATGTCCTTCTTAGTCAATATATTAAAAATAACAATGAAAGTTTATTATTTATACCAATACATTAGTTTAACTGGCGTGAAATCTCATCCATCAACTTGATCCTTCTCTATGAATCTTCTTGATCTCTTTCTATACATACATCTACCTGATGTCATGACAAGATCCTTAATGGATACAATTTATTTGCTTACTCAAGAAATAATTATTATTAATCCTTAATCATATATAATTTTAAATAATTCTTAGATTAATACTCATCATCCTTATATAATATTCAAGTCACAACCTTCCATTTCATCATTAAACCCCTTGAAGACTTTACTCTATCCTGAACACTTTCACAGGTTTGCATATAGGTATGTTGTAGCATCACATTGAGGTGAATTTATACTGGTACATGAATATTTTGTACATTTATTGATCAATATAAATAATTTCAATGGATTTTTATAATTTCCTATATCAATGAAAAACCAATCCTTGTATTAGTTTCTCTTTAAAGCTTTTGAAGATTAGCAAACTCTACTTTTAAGCTTTTAGGCCTAATAAGGCCTAATTGACCCTTAATGCTCCAAACTTCAAATGGGATTTCCCACAACTCAAAAATTGCTTCATCAGAGTTGTACAACTATAATAAGAGTGACTAAGTTCTTAAAGGAAGTCTTAACCCCAATCAATCAAGAAAACTCACTTAGATCCTTTCATTGTCAATTAGAATAACTACTTACAAGGCAAATTTTATACAATCAACTATAAATGTCTATACAAGTTATTTGAGATCATAACACTAGTTGGATCATATATTAAACCTCCCCTTTCAACTATAGGTGAAGTTTAGAGTGATTTGACCAAGTGAATCTCAAATTATAATTTATTTCCATAAGGTAGGATTTTACTATGAAACCTGAAATCTCCTTGAACTTTGCTTATGAAGCTTAAAAGATATTTATCCTTATGAACACTTCTGGTAGAACCCTATAAATATCATTTAACCTTTAGAAACATGTATACAAGATTATACAATTTTTTTCACATGCAATAAAGTGACTATATATAATTGTGACAATTTCCTAACCTGAAAAGGTCATAATTTGGATGCAATCTACTATTTTTTATTGACCATTGAAAATTAATGTATCAAACATATGAAACACCATTATACCTTAAATTTTATATGTTTCATTATCTCCTATAAATCACAAACACTTCCTTATCTACATAGTATCATATCTGATATCATACATACTCTTTGCAAGCTTGTTCATAAGTACATAAAGAATCCATAACCATATATTAGTAGATTACAAAGGAATATTTACATTAGTATATTACAAAGGAATATTTAAATTAAGAAGTTAGAGAGATTTAGTTGGAGGTCTATACAAAAAAGATAGAGGTTTATAAGGTCTGTTCTAAGGTTATAAAGGTCTATATGCAACAAATGATAGATTAATGAATAAATCTGAGCCATGTTTATGATCATCATTTATCTCCATGCTCTTTAATATGGAAATTTATGGTATATTATGCTTTGTGGAATAATATCAAGGTCTGTAAAAGTGAAATACAAGGTTCTAGTTATATAGTCTTCAAAATAAGCAAATTTCTACATACCTTTTGTAATATGATGTTTTTACAGTGGTTGATAGGGATAAATGAATAAACACAAATCTTTATGCAATTATAAATAACATTTGACCATGAATAAGCTCAAACAAAATTTAATATTTGGTATTATAAAACTGTTTTTTTATGTGCATAATTGATCTATCAGATTCAATGGATTATTAGTTGAATGAAAATTTTTTTTTGGTAAGCATTGTTTAAAGTTATCAAGATAGTCTAGAAAATTTTAAGTTATTTTTTTGTGAAAATTATGTTTTTAAAGTTTTTGGGTGATATTGGTCTCCGCCAAAATCTGAAAACTTCAAGATAGTATTGCAAGAGGAACATTGAAGTGAAGAAATTCCTTTTCGCATCATAATATAAGAAGATAATCTTTTTGTTACAAAAGTAAGAGACCTAAAAATGACTTATATAAGTTCAAAATGGTTATATACAAAACAAAGGAATAATGTACATGATATAATTCATATAGAGGACAAACAAGGTGTGTAAAAATGTTTATGGATTAAGTCATAATCAGATTAAGCTAATGGTTGTGTAAGGTTAGACATCACTTTACTCCATAAACACTTGAATAGCCCTCAACCTTGATAGGGGCTGGAGTCTCCATAGTCACTATTGATTACCTTAAATATGCACTAAGGTATTCCATGTTATACACAAAGTATAAAAAACCTATCAATAATTCCAGCCACAAAATGAATGTCAATGCTTTGGATTTTGCACGTAACATGTTTAAGAAACACAACAAAATAAAAATCAAAGAACATGTTTGACATATAAGGCACCTTGTTGGACATATGGACAAAAAATATAATAAAATATACCATGTTCAACCCATAAACACACAATAAAATACAAGCCACCATGTTGAACATAGAATACAATGAACATAAAGCAAACATACAATACATACCATCCTGTGCAACAAAGAGATAACACATGTGGTGGGCAGACAAAAAGATGCAAGCTATATTATAGACTTATATTTACTAGGATTCCATGTGTATACACCTGCACTTTAGTAATATGTTCATATTAAACAATCTTAAAAATTAACATCAAATGTCTCAACTGGTTTGCAATTATTATGAGAACCATATAGAGCATAATGACCACAGTAGTTAATGCATGTATCTTTTTGGCATTGGTTCTATTCAAAATTTTAGGGTTACGACCAATCATCTTGTGAGCATGAGAAAACATCTCATATGCTACCTTCAAAAGCTAAAACTCATGGGCATATATGGAAATCATTCCTTCATGATTTATTTACATGGCCTTGATAGTTGTATCCATTAAGTCACATAACAATTTTGTGTAGGAATTGGTAGCCTCCAAGTTTAGACATTTTTGTTAAAGTTCCATCTTCTGATCACTCAATGTAGAAATGATGGTGTGCAACTCTACAACCACTCTATTATTCTTAGCAATTGTGGTTTCCAACTTTTTAACACTACTCCTAGCACTTTAAAGAAGCTTGGTCAACAATTAGTTTTCTTAGATTAGAGATTTGTTTTCTAGCAATGTCAGTGACAACTTCAAACCAATATGATCTTTGGGTGAGAAGACACCCTCACATCTCAACCTTGAAATAACTTCATCAAATTCATCCAACATTTGGGGGCATGTATTTTTATCTTCAATACTTGGAAGCTCTACAAATACGGACAACTTAATCAAAATGGAGATTTAGTCAAAATACATAGCCAAGCCAATAGTAAAAGTATACATAGATAAATAAAAAAGCACGTAATATACTTGTTAGTTCATGAACATTATTAAAACATTAAATGTTTTTTAATTACTCATAATCTTAGGGATTAATATTATAAGTTAAAACAAAGTAGGTTTCTAATATGCAAGCAACATATTCATATTGGAAATATCCATTACACTATAACATCCTCTATTTTTTGGTTATCAAAAGTTGTAACCATTTGATTGATAGGATTTTTCTCATATCTCATACGCCATTCAAAAATAATTGCATGAGGGTGTCATTCATTATATGGTAAACACTTTCCAAGGATAATAAAATATACATGAATGGCCCTTCTTATCCTCTATCAACCCTGGAAAAGTATTTCATAACCCCATTCAGATTGCATAATAGGGGTTAAAGAGATTTAGATAGGTATACCTTCATATAAAGTCTTAAAAATGCCATGTAAAATTGTAGAAGGGTATAAGTGAATGTTAGAATTGATGTGATAATGCTCTTAAGTCTTGATGAAAGTCTAAAAAAATCAATTAAATCTGACTGTAGTAGAACATAGTGAAGAGGGTTTGAGAAATTGAGAGTTTAAGAGTGTTACAAGAGGATTTAAGGTTCTAGGTAAATTTATCAAAGTGGAAAAGTCTTGGAGGGGAGTAAATATATTGAATAAATGGTTTTTAAGGTTGTGAAATAATAATATATTCTTAATATCAAAGGCTAATGCATATATGCAAGGTTGAGTCAATTTTGATTAGAGAGAAAGTTCTAATTAAATAGAAGTATCGAGTTATTCCATCATATGAAATTTAAACATCAAAGAGATTAGTTAAAAACCTAGAAGTCTGATTAGATATAAATCATTTATAATCTTATTGGCCTTGTAAGACCAACCACTAAGAGGATAAAGCTATTGAGACAAGTGATAGTGAACAAATCTAAAAGAGTAGTTGCAAATCTAAAATGTAAAGAAGTTGAATTAGACCTCAAGAAAAAAACCTAATAAGGTCTAATGAATGAATAATTGGCCATAGACAAGTGAAAAAGATAGAGAAACAAAGTATAAGAGATCAAAAATTATATTAAAAACAAATACAAGTAAATGATGTGGGTAATGGGCCAATTAGAACAAATTAGGCCTAATAAAATCAGAATTGCTTCTTAAATAAGTGAATACAAGTTATGGACTAGCATCAGTCTCATATACCTTTATTGGATAGCCTATTACTAGGAAGTTTTTATTGGACATCCTATTTTACCCAAACCAAATGAAATAGACCAAACATATATACTCCATTCTTTATATACAAATCTTAGTAGATGGATTCTCGACATCCCACACAAAATGCACACATGTAAAGATGGAAATAATTAGTATGAACAATAAGAACCAAGATACAAATGTAGGAAAATTCACCTTTAACATGCATGTTATGATCATTCAAAGTGTTGTATTCCTCTAAATTCATCTTCCTCTTCCTTGAACCATGGTTGTCAGTAATTTGGTGGAGGGTTATTCATAATGCCTAAAAAAATAAATACATGAAATGAGAAAAGTGCTGGGATGAGGTAAAACTCATGCTAAAATCGATATATTGCATTACATCCCACCATTTTTACTTCACAACATACATTAAGTTAATACAAATGTGCACACTTAAATAGTAAAGTTTGAAACATTCAATGCAAAAATTAGGTAAACATGTGAACATGAAACATAACCTATCAACATGAAGTGCACATCATACATAAACATGATCGCATGAGAAAATGTGAACATCAACGCAAGAATTAACCATGCACCATTATGTAAAACATCGCTAAAATCAATAATAACTAGCAAAGCAATACTAAAATCAGTCATAGATGAAACATTTGTTTGCCAACACAATCCATGAACAAAGCAACTGTATATAAATATCATGTCCAAATAATAAGTTTAATTACATATCACATCATGCATATCACATTAATATGTACATATAAATAATCATGTCTAGGGTGGTATAAATATTCATGTTTATGGCATGGCCATGAAACATATTCTATATGAGGTACAAATGGAAGTCAAATCATAGTAAATACAAGTATATGCATGTCACCCTCCCCTAAAACACCTGCATTTGAATGCATCGGTGTTATTAACTTTGGAAGATATCAAGAATAAGAAAACAAGGTGAAGATTAAAATCTCTAGCTTGCTCAATAAAATGTGGATAACATAGCTTGAACAATAGGCCTATGATGCTTTGGATGGTGTCACATCGTGTCCATCCAATTCCTACATTAAATTATAAGAAAAAAAAAATCAAAAAGTGTAATGATGGGGTTTAATGAAACAATAAATGAGCAAACAAAAGGACATGTACGAGCCATTGACTATGATATCATTCTAATCATTTATAGCATCATCACTCAATAGAACATCTACCCTGGGGTCTCCTCCTTCATTTTAGGCCTTCCTCTACACATGATGGACAAGGAATATAAGATTAACATTGGTGTAAATTAGAACTATAGTGATTTTTTTGTGGACATAATCATTCAGTTTACTTACACAAAGCATCTCTTTGTGATCAATATTTTTGGGGTTATGTTGACAGATCCTTTAACCTTTTCATTGTAGGAACTATCTCAAAAGGACACAATCATCATTAGTGTAATTGATCTTTGGGTCATTTCTCTGCATTTCATGTGGTGACTGGTTGATACAGATACAACTCAATTTAAAAAAACCATAAATGGACTTAAATTTTAATTCATGGAAAGTGATCAACAAATTGTATCTTACCTGATATCCATAGTTGCCTCACATTGCCCTTCTTCCTCCCATTATCTCTCTCACTCCACTTGTCAACTATAGTTTCTCCACTGTATGTAAGCTTCCCTTCTCCTTTCCTAGTTTCTAATGGAATCATATGTAACCATTATGTCATTGATAGCCTTCAAGGCTATCTCACTAAGATCATCCATGATAAAAACATTCTCCCTCACCATCCATGATCTTTCTAGCCTATCTCTCTTATTGAGGCTTAGGTTTTTTAAGGGTCACACTATTGGCCTACATTTAACTTATCTTTAGTGTATGATTTATCCCTTAGTTTCCTTTTCCCACTAATGGGATGCCCTTGAGGCCTCCTTGAAACTAGCTATCGATACTGAATCTGAAGATGATGAGTGTTAAATCTTTCTAGTGACCAAAATAGATGATCATCATCTCCATGGAATGTGTTGTATGGACACAATAAGCAATAGTGCACATCCCACTTGCCTATACCCATGTCCACAATCGTATTTTCTTTGAAAAATTGTGAAACACTAAATAATCCATTGTAGAATAGAAGCATAAATAAACAAACTAATGAAAAGGTCCCCAAAGAGAATACATTATTCTTATAGGTTTCAGTTCATCCTCTTCTGAATCAAATTATGATGTGTCTATAAGCCAATCATTATCATCATCATTGAAAAAGTCATTATCCACATCATCATCAACCTTAGCAAACTCCACCTATTCCTACTGCAATGCCTAACATATATAAGTCAATCCATACATGTATGAAGCAATGAATATGTAAGGGTACGATGATGGAAAAAAATTAAGTACACCCAATACTAACATTTAGGTGGATGAAGTTGCTATATGTGTCATTATAAACCTCATAATCATGGCTTCTCTTTAGCCCCTCTAATTAAAAAACATTTCAAAACAATGTATAAAATCATAAAGAGTGTCAAAATTGATCTATTGTAGACTATTGTTTCAATGCAACTAGAAGCATCTTTGAAAATTATAAAACAAAAAAAACTAAGTACAATCAATGGTTTTTTTACATATTCAAAGACTAAGACATTTGGACAATGATGATCACCCTCCCCGCCATGGCTCTGCTTCATCATATCCCACACAATATTAAACATGACATAACAAATCATAACATGGATGAAATGTTAGCATTTATCGACTACAATACAAATATAAAAAGTCTATTAAATTTTTCATGACCAAAACTATGATAATCATGAGAAGTACATGTGATGTCCTGTCATCTACACATATATTCCCCATGTTTACATTTGTATAGGGTAAACACTCAAATTCCCATGGAGTTTAAATTACTAGAAATTAATGGCCATGAAGTGGCTATCTTGATATGTTTCCAAATACATCTCCATTTGTGGAAGCACTATTTAAAACCCTATTTTCATCTCCAATCTGTCCATCGAAAGGGTCAAACTTGGGGCATGCCTACAACAAGGAGTGGCTACTAATATATTTTTCCTAAAATTATCAATGCAACAACCAATTAGCTTCAACAAAGAATATGTGAACTATAAAAATGACCATAAAAGGTAATAGATAAAATGCATGCCATCTATCCCACCTCTACATATATATCTTGTAGAAATTCATTTCCTTCAAGATCATCCATCGTAACCTGCACCAATCAATGTTCATTTTTTTTTGTTTCCAACATACAACATTGTTCATACAAGTTTGTCAGTCTTATGGTTTATAACATTGAATGATGTTTATAAACCCCAAAAACAAATCAAGAAAGACATTGTGAGCACATTACAATGCACTAAGCGTAAGTGGCACACATGAACTATACACCACCTAGTTTATGGGAAAAATATATGGGGATTGTAAATGAAGTATGTGCATCCATGAACTCTTGTGCATTGTTCATAACAAATCCATAATATTGGAAAACATTCATAGATGAAATAGTCATATAAGTGTAGATTATTATAGTAATTTTAATCCCTTTTACCTATCATGTAGATTCTGAGTTTAAGTATTATATGGTGTTGATTTTTGGCAATAAATTTTATGAACACATGGAGGTTACAAAAGTTATAAATAAAAACAAATTATTGCTTGCATAATGACCTACATGTTTGATTTATTTTAAACCTCTAATGATGTAGACAAATTCCAACCACCCACCTCACATGAAGTCATAATAATTCAATAAATTATGTATCTTGCCAATGTATACTGTTTACTGTTATAGGAAATAACAAACATTTCACATTACCATTATTTTCCTTGTGTTCTTGTTTAAGGTGTTGCATTTTTTTGTGTATATGGTGGAAATATTTTGCACTAAGCATAAGTGATGCACATATACTATTCACCACCTAGTTTACGAGAAAAATATTTGGGGATTTTAAATGAAGTATTTGCAGCCATGAACTCTTGTGCATTATTCATAACAAAGTCATGATATTGAACAACATTCATAGATGAAATAGTCATAGGAGTGTAGATTAATACAGTTATTCTTGTCCATTTTATCTATTCTATAGATTATGAGTTTAATTATTAAATGGTGTTGATTTTTTGTAATAAATTGTAAGGACACCTGGAGGTTACATTAGTTATAAATTAAAAAAAATAATTGCTTGCATAGTAACCTACATGTTTGATTTATTTTAATCCTCTAAATAAAGTGGACAAATTACAACCACCCACCTCACACTAAGTCATAATCATTCAATATATTGTGTATCTTACCAATGTATAATGTTTACAGTTATAGGAAAGAAACAAGCATTTCACATTCTCATTATTTTCCTTATGTTCTTGTACAAGGTGTGATGGGGAATCCAGAACAACACACCTGTTCTGATCCCACTTGTTAGGATCTTGCTCCTCAGAAAGAGCACAATATGATTACCACATACAAGCAATTAAACATGCAGAATTATCCAGAAGTAACAAGTAACTAGAATTCACAAATAACACAGAATATGAGAGACAATACACAATCTTGTATTAATACTCATCCAGAAAGAAAATACAATAAAGAAGATGCCACTTCTTCTTCCACCTCTCAGAGGCTTCCCACACCTCAAGGGATCCTAGTAATTCTCAATCAAGAGTTCACTCTCCTACCAAAAATGGTCCCAACACACAACTCACACACAAAATTGGTGTTCACCTCCAACCAGTCAGTAATAACCCTGCCAGTACACAAGTACTCTAAAATACTTCAAGTAGATCTCCCATGAACCTGCAACAACTTACAATTCAACAGACCTTACTTACACATGTAGATCTCCTATGAGATTACAACAACCTGCAACTCAAATGATCTTACAATGGAAGGATCTTCCTTGCCTTCCTTTTTAGCTCATAATTACAATACTTGCCAATGGGTCTATAAATAGCTCCCAGACTTAACTATAACTTAGACTCTTAATTTAGACACGCAACTCAAGACTCAAAATAGCCTTTACATGCAAACACTCGGTTCAACAAACTAACTATTCATGCAATGAATAGTTTTGGAACACATAGGCGACTGACATCGGTCCCTATCTAACTGGAGATGACCGATGTCGGCCGACTCTTGTCGATGTCGATTGCCCTTCTGTTCACCCCTAACCAATGTCGATTGGCCTAACCGACGCTGATGACTATGACACTCAACAACTCCTCCATGTCTACAAATAGTTGAAGCTTTTAGCTCCACAACCTAAAAATCTCCCACTTGGAGATAAACAGCTGCAACTGTACCTGTACATCATCTAGTTTGTTTCCTGGCATTGTATCCCTCTTCAAGATCACCCTTGAAGACCAACCACCACAAAACCTATGGTGCACCTCCTGTCATCCAAATCACCTACCACATCTGCATCTACAAACCCATGTAGAAAAGAACTTGACCCTACAAAGCATGTGCACCTGTTGCTGGTCCCTCTCAAATACCTGAGAATCCACTGAACTGCCCTCTAGTGCTTCTTTCCCGGATTGGCTCCTAACTTTCTGACAACTCCCACTGATTGGGAAAACTCAAGTTTAGTACACATGTACTCAACCTCATTATGTGAATCAAGACACTGTTCATAGAACTGTCTAACCATCGACATGTTAACCGGTCTCACACAATCATCCTGAAACAAAGTCAACCTATGACCTTCCATGTCCCTAAAACACACTCATGCCAAAGAATCTTGCTGCTCCTAGATTCCTCATGACATACTTCTGAACTAGCTTTACCTTTAGTTCAGTAACTCCCTGTAAGTGTAACCCTGCAACAAGCACACAATACAGTAATAGGATAATGTAGCTAATATTATCCAACCTGGTAAAGAGAAACACAATGGTCAAACCTCCATTGTCCTGTAGCTTATTCAAGACCATATACCCTGGCCTTCCGTCTCACGTGTCCATTCCCACTCTTCTTTATCCTAAACATGCATTCGTCTCTCAGTGCTTTCTTCCAGCTGGCAACTCCACCCAAAACTCCCATTTGGTTCTCCTCTAAGGAATCACATTTCTTATCCATGCCAAGCTCCCACTGTTTCTTGGATCTACCTGCTCTGCTTCTTTAATAACTTCCTATTTCTTGACCGTCAGTGAGCAACAAGTAGTGTAAAGAAGGGAAATGATGAATTTGAGGCTTACTTACCCTTTAAGTCCTCCATATGGGCGCTTGAGACTCCTTGACAGCTTGCTATCTACCCAAAATCCATCTCAGTGATCGATGCCGATCACATCTCAGTCTGCACTCGACCGACGTCAATTCTATGTGACTGCCTCATCACTGACGTCGGTTCCCCCTAACTGACGCTAATGTTTATCTATCCTGAGTCACTGACGTCAGGCTACACATAGCCGATGTCGGTCCCTGTCTGGATGCTGATGCTAGTTTTCTAATTGACGTCGGTCTCTGTGTTTTACTTATGAGCGATGACTTTTACCTGCGAGCTCCTTTTGGATCAAACCCTTGTCTAAATCAACCTTACTCTACTCAAAATTCTTTAGCCCCTTTTGCTGATCTCTGTCCATCACCTTCTCCTTGAAAACTAAGGCTTTCTTGCTCTTGTCACGAACATCGGATTCCTCAAGAAATGTCACTTTCTTCTTCTGCATACAAAAATCTCCATTCATGCTTTTCAAATCTGAAAGCATACCCTTTTAATCAAGAACATGCATCTCCTTCTTATTCATGTGACCAAGCCTATTAAGCCACATCTTCGAATCTATAGTTGAAGTAGATAAACTAGAAGGAGAATCAGTAATACAAGTAGATAGATAAAGCGTACCTACTTTCTTACCTCTTGCTACAACAAGTGCACCCTTGGTAACCTTCCAAGAGTCCACTGTGAGAGTTACTATGCAACCCTCATCACCCAAACTTCTTACAAAAATCAAATTCCACTCCAGAACTGGGACATGCATGACCTCCTTCAACACCCATGTGTTGCCCGTCTACAATTTCAGCTTCACTTTCCCTTTGCCAACCATCTGACAAGGCTTACCATCCCCTAAATAAATTTCTCCAAAGTCTCCCTGGACATACTCATGAAAAAATTCCCTAATTGGGAATGCATGGAAAGATGCACCGAAATCTAAAACCCAAGATTCTACTTTATCTAAGGAACATACCAGAGCATCTTGTGCAACATAATCTACAACATCTGCTTCTTCTTCATGTCCATCATGCTGATCTTCACCCAACCAACAATCTCTCTTTAAGTGCCCTTGCTTTCCACATTTCCAGCAGGTTATTCTGCCATACCTAGACTTGGATCTCCTGCCTATCTTGGACCTTGATCTCCCATGCTCTATCTTCTCTCTTTGCCTTCCCCTACCTTCAACACTCAAAGCATTCCCTGATGATTCACCTGTGCTTTTCTTACGAACCTCTTCATTCAAGATTACACTCACAACATCATCCACTTTTAAGATTTTTGAAGCAGACACAATATTACTAACTGCCATTACCAAATTATCCCAACTTTCAGGTAATGAGCATAAGATTAAGAGAGCCTTAATTTCATCATCAAAAACAATATTGAATAAATTTAACTGGTTTACCAAACCATGGAAATCACTAAGATGACTATGTACAGATCCACCTTCCAACATTTGAAAATTAAATAATTGCTTCATAAAAAATACCTTATTCGAAGCTGAGGGTTTTTAATATAAATTTGCCAAAGATTCCATCAACTTTACCATTATTTTAACCTATGATAAGTTGAAAATCACAGACGATGCAAGACTCAACCTTATAGATCCCAGAGCCTTCCGATCAAGAACCTCCCATTCTTCATCCTTCATATCCTGAGGCTTGCAATCAACCCCACCCAACGGTAAGTACAAATATTTTTGATACAGATAATATTCAATCTACATCCTCCATAATTGATAGTTCTTGCCATTAAACTTCTCCATTTGTAGCTTACTTTCTTCTACCATTGCTCTACTCCCACTCAAACAGAAACCCCTATGAGTAACCTGTAATCAACACATACTAACCAGATCTAATACAACCTGTTAGTATCCCAACCAAAAGCTTTGATACCAATTGATGGGGAATCTAGAACAACACACTTGTTCTGATCCCACTTGTTAGGATCTTGCTCCTCAGAAAGAGCATAATATGATTAGCACATACAAGCAATTAAACATGCGGAACTATTCAGAAGTAACAAGTAACTAGAATTCACAAATAACACAGAATATGAGAGGTAATACACAATCTTGTATTAATACTCATCCAGAAAGAAAATACAATAAAGAAGATGCCACTTCTTCTTCCACCTCTCAGAGGCTTCCCACACCTCAAGGGCTCCCAGTAATTCTCAATCAAGAGTTCACTCTCCTACCAAAAATGGTCCCAACACAACTCACACACAGAATTGGTGTTCACCTCCAACTAGTCAGTAATTACCCTGCCAGTACACAAGTACTCTAAAGTACTTCAAGTAGATCTCCCATGAACCTACAACAACCTGTAATTCAACAAACCTTACTTACACATGTAGATCTCCTATGAGCTTGCAACAACCTGCAACTCAAATGATCTTACAATGGAAGGATCTTCCTTGCCTTCCTTTTTAGCTCATAATTACAATACATGCCAATGGGTCTATAAATAGCTCCCAGACTTAACTATAACTTAGAATCTTAATTTAGACATGTAGCTCAAGACTCGAAATAGCCTTTACATGTAAACACTCAGTTTAACAAACTAACTGTTCGTGCAATGAACAGGTCTGGAACACACAGGCGACTGACGTTGGTCCCTGTCTAATTAGAGATGATCGACGTCGGCCGACTCCTACCGATGTCAGTTTCCCTTCTATTCACCCCTGACCGACGTCGGTCGGCCTAACTGACGCCAGTGACTGTGACACTCAGCAACTCCTCCATGTCTGTAAATAGTTGAAGCTTTTAGCTCCACAACCTAACAATGTGTTGCATTTTGTGTGTGTATATGGTAGAAATATTTTGTCTCATCATTTATAAAATTATGTAACAACAATCGATTCTCTTTATTTTTTGCTTATTATTATGCTTCTGCATCACTATAATATAATAACTTATAATTGATGTGTTTGCTAAGCTAAATTTTTTAGGTTTTGGTTCATTAGAGCTCCATAAACTTTTATTCACATTTAATATGAACAAGTAGGGTAGGTAAACCCCTCTATCTATTTCCAGGGGAAATATATTCAACTAATTCATTCAATCATTTTGTCAAACAACTTGCATCATCAAATAATCCTCTACATTTTATGTGCATGTAATGTGTCTCAGTCTCTACACTTAGTTCATTAGGGCCATTGATTATTGGTTTAATTATGTATATATTTTCATCCTATGGTTTTATAAAGTTAAGACTATGGCAAGATTATTTGAAGTACTAGTTTCAATTACATACCTTATTTTATTTTGGCTTGATTCTAAGGCATATACACATACATGTAAACCTATGTCAATGTAAGGCAAAAACTTTGTCACCTTTTTGACCGTGGAAGAATAATGGAAGGAAACCTTAATATTTTTAGAGGCACATGGATAATGAATTTGTGTTTCAAAACCTGAATGTAGTTTTAAT
The DNA here is from genome assembly GCA_037957365.1 of Torreya grandis. Lineage (NCBI taxonomy): Eukaryota > Viridiplantae > Streptophyta > Pinopsida > Cupressales > Taxaceae > Torreya > Torreya grandis. The sequence goes on from JARHVA010000260.1 coordinate 1,098,566, forward strand.
GGTGATGGATTTATGAGGTAAGTAGTGCATTTGTGAGGTAAGTGGTTAGACTTACTTGGAAGGCACCCAATTATTTCATCCTTTCCCTGTGAGATTGAGATTTATCCTTCTAGTCCCTTTCTAGAAAAGAGTGAATGCAAAATGAATCAAAGTGCATAGGGTCTTTCAAAATTGTAGTGGCACCTAGTCTTGAATGCTTCATGAGATGCCTTCAATGGATTGTAGATGCATGATCAATCTATCATTTAACCACCAATCGATCACCCATGATTCATAATCATTTTGAATTTCATGGTCATGATAATAGAGTCAATCATGAAAATATGTAAGCAATCAATTTTCATGTTATGGTGGAGTTTCATGGTTGAAAGTTAAATAGTGATTAAGTTACAATCAACAAACATCCATGTAGTTAGACAATAGCTAAGTTATGTTATGATTAGATGGAGACCATGTGGTAGTTAGATAGATGCATGGTGGTGGTGGTAGGCAAGTGAAAAGGACCATGAGTTAGTTAAGTGTAGTTATGGGTGGTCAACTAATGACTTTTATCATTGACTTTGGTGGGGCTGAGAGCCATGTCATCATGCAACCAAGTTTATGTGTGTTGGTTAAGCTTGACCATTTGGAAATGACCCATAATTTCTAGGGCAATAGAAATTGATTTTATAATTATTGATTATTCTTTGGAACTAGATCTATTCTTTCATACTTCAAGCTCACTTTCATGGATATTGAAACTTCTTTTCCTGAGGGTGATTAGATTCTTCCATTCCTAATTCTAAACAACTCTTCAAAAACACAAAGTTACTATGAGTGTGGCATCTAAACAATATTGTCTATCTCTTAGGTTCTTTCTCAAGTATCTAAATTTAGGAGAATTGAGTTAGTTTAATTCTAAATTTTATTTCTTTAATAAATCAAATAACCATGTTTTAGGAGATTTTTTTAGTGCTCTCACATAATTGAAATTTGGCCAGGTGAAGGGTTTTAATATTGGTAAAGGTGACGAAGGGAATGGGGTAGTTTCTATGGATTTTGATTAGGTGACTCTTGTAGAGAATTATTTTGTCTACCCAATCTCTTCTAATTGTTGATTAGGCAAAGTTTTACTAAAATAAATAGAAATAAATATGCATAGGGAAAGTGAATGTTAGTTCAAATCAAAGCAATAGTTTTCAACATGTGTTAAAGCATCTTGAGAGCTAATACTGCACTAATCACATCAAAAATAGGTTCATCTCTTTGATTTCAAGGAGAACTTTATTTTAACATTTGTGCTTGGCTGTACTTGCTCTTATAGATATTCTAGATACTAAGGTAGTGCAAAATGGCCTCATACCATGTCTTGAGTCATATATTATTTAGTAGAATTGATATGAATTATATTTTTTCTTCTTTTGCATGGAAATTAAATTTTATTTTCTTTTACATGGAAATTAGTTTTTTTTATATTTTATAATTTCTATTTTTTTGGGTCACTAAAACCATTCTTATTAAATGATATACATATAAACCCATTAAATCATAACCATACTCCACACCATATAATATAATAGTGTATTTGTGGTAAAATTTTAGGTGCCATTACTACAACACATGTCTTGCTCCTGAAGACACAAATAATCAAAGCTTCCATTTATAATAAACCTTATGTTCCATGAAGACCCCACATTGCATACTTTGGTTATTACCTTTTAATATTTCACGAGTAAATTAACTATCTTATTATAATTTAATTATTTAGTATTTTGGAAAACTATTTATATCTCTTGAATTTAATTATATGGATTAATATTTTTCCCTTCTTCACTTCACTGAGTTATGAAGAGGAAACAATGTATCCTTGTTTACTTACATTTTTTGCATCATGTTTGGATGATCTCCTTGACAACTCTAACTTTAAAATTGTAGATTTCTCACAATGTATGCACTTTGAAAATCCATGAATTAATACTGAATCCTAACCTTCAAACTCATTAATGAAATCTTTTAATCACACAAAACTTAGTACAATTAATAATTTTATGAATGCAGTCCAATTTAATTAATAATGCAATTTATTATGCCATGCACATATCCATTTTCATCTATTAGTGCTTTCCATTCATTCTTGTTCATGTTTTTATGATAAATGGCTTCCAATAATTCTTCTTAACTTACTTTTCCATGGAAAAATACCCTGTTGTTCACCATAAATGACCCTCTTACACGATGAGAAGGTGGAAATTGCCAAAGGGGATAATTAATGGTCACAATTAGATATGAAAACACATAGTTCAACCACTTGGAAACATCTCGATGACATTTTAACAAGGCAACCTAAAAACTGATATCTAGTTAGTGAAGGAACATGGCATGAATTGACATTTTGTCAAAAGAAATCAATTTTTTCTTCTCACTCCTTTCTATAGTACTCAGCATAGAGAGTGATGGACATGAATAATGAATAATTTTAGGGTCAAAAAATAATTATTTTCCATTGATGAAGATAAAAATATTCTTTTTGTAATGAAAACAAAGCCAACATAAACATGTCTTCATATGTACATGTTTAACCCTAAATTTCTGAATGTGTGATAGGGCTAAGAATATAGAAATAGTTCAATCACAAGGGTGATAAACTAATATATAACATGCCAATTAGTAACAAATTTAGATAAATGAATATTCTAAATTATAATACTAAGATATGATAAATATAGAAAGTACTTGATTTGAAATGATATTCAATTAATTACAATACTGAAGAGAAATGATAGTTAGATGGGTTTACTATGCACAAGTAGATATGGACTGGAAATAGATGTAAATTATACAAGGTTGGTATTAAGGATAAGTCATCAAATTTTAGAAATTATAATTTTGTAGCTACGAACACTACCATCAAATATGGACACTACCATCGATGCTAGTGTTTGATTGTGATGTAGGTGTCAAGACAGAATAATGACTGGATCTAGATGCAACCAACTTTGATGTTTTATTTTTTCACCTTTATATTGATGTATTTAGATATGGGATATAAGTCATTGCTCTTTGTTAATTGACCAAACCCTATATATTCACCCTTAAAATGATTTTTGTAAAAATGGGTTAGTGGGCTCACATTTTTGAGTTGACCCCAAAGGCCCCTCTATTAATGGGTGTTGCCTACATAGCCAATACTCTAATGAGGGCCTCAAACTTATGTAGTTCTCCATATGTGTGAGAAAGTGTGTGCATAAGGGTAAAATATACTAAATGAAGATGCATGCAGTTATTTAGCTTGTAATTTGATAAATATCACTCATGGGCTACCCTTTGAATGCTTCAAAATTGTAATATGATTACTCTTATGATTGATATTAAAATAGGGATGAATAGGGAAAAATAGCTTAGTTTTGTAGTTGATTTATTTAGCTTTAGTAGGTTTTTTCTTGGTATTTTCTAGATGAGGAATGAGAAGGATTAGACTTGTATTTATACCACACATTTTGAAAATATCTCATGGTAGGGTTTAATAAGATAAATAGGTCAACCCATGGGTTTCAAATCATTTTCAATTTAGATGACTTTTGGTAAGTGGACACTAGATAAGGATTTGGACACTATTATCAGTAGCAATGTCCCTATGTGGATGGTAGTGTCTAGATGGATAAAAAATAGTTATGGATCTAAAACTGATAGTAAAAGATGTTTATCAGGTATTATGCTTTCTATGCAATATATGAGACCTAAGTCATCATAATGATATGGATCAAACTAGAAGATAAAAATTTAGACATAATTAGATAGAAAATGTGAACCTTTTGATAATAAGGAGGTCTAGAACTGAAGGTTAGAGTCTTGATTAATATTTATCAAATGTACAAGACAAAGATGCTATAAATATTTAGTTTTAACATCTACATTCCCTTGCTTTAATCTAGTAATACATAAGGATAAAATTACTAGTTTATAGGAAATAAACTTGTATTTGGGTGTGTATAACACACCTTGAATTTGTTTGAGTCCACTTTGAGTGATTTGATGGTGTATAACTTGTAACCAAGAGCATGTTATAGTGTAAATTAGTGCATATAATCTAAAATTTGAAATAATTGAAATGGTTGAAAATAAAGAGAGCAAGGAAGGAGTACACATGTGTGTTGATGCAAACATGTTGCCTTTTGATTTTTTGATTTAGTAAGTATGATTCATTATAAAAAATTAGAGCTAAAAATAGGTTTAGACCTAAACCTTGGAGATTTAGAAATGGAGATTGTAAGGTATTATGCCCCTAATCTAGTGCAAGGATGAGCTATGACATGGCCATTTACATCATCATATCTCAATTGCATAAATCAAGTGTGAACATTTATAATTTGGTAAGGGTGAGTTATTTAATCAATTAATCCTATAAATTTGGTGATATTGGATGAATTAGTCACTCCAATATATTTATTTAGTGAGGTTTAATGATCCAATCACTTCAACCTATAAAATGAAGCAACTGCTATAGTAGAAAATGTTTGATAACATTACATCCTGGTGTAATTATGCATCCTAGTGAGTAATATAATTGGTATGTTTTTTAATTTTTGGTAAAATAACATGAAATATGCACCTATAATATGTTTGATCTAGAGTATACATGTCATAAATATGAAAAAATATATTTCAAATTATGCAAAATTAGTGCAATGTATAGGATTCTGACCCCAATGTATATCTAAATCATGTAATTGAATTAGTGTTTGTGCAAGTGTGGAGGTCATGTTTTTATGATATGCCCCCACTAAAATGTGAAAACTATGAAAATGTGGAGGTCATGATTCTATGATATACCCCAACTAATATTCCCCTCCTTTTGAGGTGAGGGAAATAAAATTTGGAAGGTCCCTTATCTCAAGTAGTTATATAATATGTGTGTGAATCATGTATCGAATAGGGATATCATGTCAAAATAGATATGTAAATTAGGTTCACAATATGTAATCACATCAAGTCCTAATATGCATGATATAGATAATGGCAATGTTTATAAAGTAGAAATACAATCCCAACAAGCAATTAATCACACACACATGATCACTCAATATAATTCTAAGGAATGGTCCAAAGAAACATCTTACAAGGGGCATGTTCAAATGCCACACAATAAAACGGGATGACATATTTAAATGTCCAAGAAATATGGAATGACATATTCAAATATATAAACAACATGTGATGACATATTCAAATGTCCAATCAACATACAATGGCACAAGGACCAATGAGTAAGGAACATATTCAAATGTTCCACAATCAAGATAATAACAAAAAATGCAATAAACTCAAGGAAGTGAAAAATAGATGAAACATAAGAAACCAACATATGAATATTATACTAGTCCATGCATATGTGCGTTAGCAAAAAAGATTATGTAGTATAACATATCAAGTACACTGTGAAAGATATGAGCATGGATATAGACATGTGCAAGCATTAACATATAAGCTCAAACATAATAATGTAAAAATGATCATAAATTATATGTAACCTATATCAATCATGATCAAAGGAAGTATATTCCCCAATGTACTATATTATACATATAGAGGAGAGATCCAACATCTAGAAGTGCATATATCATATGCCTAGGTATGCTTGTATCACACACAAATATGTGTGAAACATATGCATATATATAAATGAAATGATATGATATATACTAACATAAATAAAATAACATAGATGCCAAAGAGATAATAAAATATATGAATGTTTAATATCTTTATATTTTTTAATTATTTAAATGTTTTTATATTTTCTTGGATATTTGATTTTTTTTGTATTTTTGGAATATTTTGGGATGTTTATGATAAAAAATGAGATGTATCAATTGTTGGATCACCAATATCAACTATGTTGTATATATTTATTTAGACCCAAATAATTATTTGTATGATTCCCATGCATTTTATGATATTGGCATTAATATTTTGTTCTCCTTAGAGGTTGTAAAGGAGGTAATGTGATCAAGTTGTGTCTAAGCAATACCCTTAGAATCTCGCTTTGACTTCTATTAGCCTTTTCCATATTATGTAAATCAAATTTTTTAAATATATTTTCTTTGAAGTCTTGATTTTGAAATGATTTTTTTTTGGGCACAACATTGGTAGAAGATAAAGTATAGACTATTTATAAATTATATAACACCTCAGTCTTGTACACTTGGAAAATACATATCATAGATATACCTTTAGATTCTAGACCTTTCCCGCTATCAAAAGGCTCGCATACATTATATGTGTCTAATTGATTATCTCTTAATCCAACTAATGTTATGTTTATGACCCAAGCCTTATATCTTACCAAAAATGTTATAAACATGCGTATCTTCTATCTTTGCGTGTTTTGGACTTGCACCTATTTTCTAACTGCCTGGACACTTGTATCCCAATCAGAAACCTATGTCGATACAAGTGTCTTATCCCAAAAAAAGTGTCCAATACCCTAAACTCATCTAATTTTTAAACAAAACATATTCCTATGGTTAGCCTAAGTGATTTATGTGATATATTATCCAAAGAGAATGGTATAAATACAAAATCAACCCATTCATTCATTACTTGGGAAATACCTAACAACTCACAAGGCAACTTACCAAAATCATTTTATCAAGCACTCAAGTGAGAAAAAGCTTCCATACTTTCTCATATTTCCATATCAGTCATAGGAATAACATATCTATAGGTTTGAAGTACTAAAGGAACATTACATGAGCCACATTTTCCAAATTACAAGATAGGTCACTATTGTACTTGTTTATCATAAATTGCATGATTCACACACAAGTCAATATGTAGGGGATAAATACATAAGTCTGAGGACCTCTTTAAACTATTGGATATGTAAGCAACACACATTAATAGAGAGATATTTGGGGTAGCTTGACACCATATTTTCATTAACCCCTTTTTCCCACAATCATTATGAAGATGAAGAACTAGGTTTTTTCTATTTGACAAAGAGTGAAAATCCATGACCTAGATTTAAATGCACTAGAGTGAAGGTGAAGTAGAACCCAAAAGCATCTAGGTGGTCACATTTAGTTTCAATAAGTATTCATACTGAACACTTACATCCAAGTTAGGAAGTAGTGTCAATACAACCATCCCAGGCTAACATAAGTGTCTTCAACTAAAGAGGTATAATTTTTAGAGTCAGGTGACTCATACAAAATCTAGATCTAGTCTACTTTATACTTATTCAAGATCCAAATCTGTATTAACATTAGAACCAAATAAATACCTTGTGTTCATTATCTTTATAATATTTATCATAGCTATACTTTCTATCTTTAGCATCTCAACTTAATAAATTTAATATATGTTTTATCTGAGTTTCATAAATAATTGACCTACTTTAGAGATAGACTATCATACTTGTGCACTAGGTTATATATACCACTTTAACCCTAGATTCCACCACATCTACGTTTTAGGGTTAAATAAATATAAAGGTATGTGTATTACTAGCACATTTTGAGTTTTTTGTTATATAAAAACTAATTTTGTAGTGATGAGAGCTTTGAGCTCAAATATTGGTTTTTCTTTTGGAGCTCTTCTTTAGTGATGGTAAGTTTATCTTGAAAGGTTTGAACAATATAGACCTTAGGTATCATAGATTGACCAATCATACCCTTACCATCAAGAGCAAGTGTGGGCAATGGGTGGGGTTTGAGGAAGGGCATGATTCTAATTATAGGAAGTAATATCCTGAACCTGATTAGAGAGAAAGTAGTTATCATCCTCCTTAGGGTTGGAAAGAGGAAGAGGTTTCATTTTATCCATTTGAAATTTTCTAAATACTAAAATGAGAATTGGATAAGAGAGGCACTTGAAATATAGAGAACAACCCCTATATTATTTTGATTTAGATAATAATATGATTATTGGAATAAATTATAACAATTGATAGATAAAAAAAGAAAAATCCTAGAGCACACTAGGAGTTGCATGGAAAGACCCAAAGGTCAAGTTTACTAAATCTTTAACCCTAAATTTTAGAATATGTGATAGGGTCAAGAATATATAAATAGTTCAAGCACAAGTGTGATAAACTAATCTATAACAAATCAATTATTTTCAAACTTACATAAATGAATATTTTGAATTATAATACCGAGATATGTTAAAAATAGAGAGTAATTTATTTGAAAGTTGTTCAAAATATTTCAATACTAAAGATAAATGATACTTAGTTGGGTTTAACATGTGATAACATATCTGGATAGGAAACAAGTGTAATCCATGCATGATTAATATTATGGATCAATTTTCAAATTTTGGAAATTGTACTTCTATAGCCATGAACACTACCATTGGATTTGGAAAATACCATTAATACTAGTGTCTAATGTGACAGAAGTGTCCAATATGAAATAATGATTAGATCTAGATACAACTAAATTTATTGTTATAGGTTTTATGTTGCCTTTTTATTGACGTATTAAGATTTTGGATATAGGTTATTTCTCTTTGCTGATTGATAAAAACCTAGCTCTTCACCCTTATTTACCCTTAAAATGAATTTGATAAAAATGGGTTAGTGGGCTCATGATGTTGAGTTGATCCCAATGACCACTCTATCAATGGGTTCTACCTAAATAGACAATACTCCAAGGAGGGCCTCAGACTTATGTAGTTCTCTTGTATGTGTGGGAAAATGTTTGAACAGGGTGCAATATACTATATGAAGATGCATGAAGTGATCTAGCTTTTAATTTGAAAAATATTGCTCAAGGGATACTCTTTGAATGATTCAAAACTATAATATGATTTCCCCTATGCTTGATATGAAAATAAGGATGAATAGAGTATAATAGCTTGGTTTTATAGTTGATTGATTTATCTTTAGTAGGTGTTTACTTGGTATTTTTCTAGATGAGAAATGAGAAGTTTTAGACTTATATTTATACCACACCTTTTGAAAATATCTCATGGTAGGGTTTAATAAGATAAATAAACCAACCCATAGGTTTTGAATCATTTACAATTTGGACAACTTTTGGAAATTAGAAATTGGATACTAGATAAGGATCTGGACACTACTGTCGATGGTAGTATCTATATGTGGTCGTTAGTGTCTAAAAGGCTAGAAAATAGATATGGATTTGAAATTGATAGTGAAGGATGTTTATCAAGTTTTAAGCTTTCTATGTAGTAAAAGAGGCTTGGGTCATCTAAATGATATGGATCAAACTAAAAGATAAGCATTTAGGCATAATGAGATGGTAAATGTGAGCCTTTTGGTAGTACGAAGGTCTAGAGCTAAAATGTAGAGCCCCAATTGATATTTGTCAAATGTACAAGACTGAGATGCTATAAATATTTAGTTTTAGTATTTACATTAAATGAGTGTGTCAATTTATTTTATAATGATATGGAAATCATTTTTAATTGATGACAACTTTTGACTAGAGAATAGATCAATTTGGGACACAATTTGGGGCTCATATCTCCATGTAATTTATTAACCACATGAGTACCACCTGTAGATTAGATACCCAAATACAACCTGTATACTAGATAATACTAGATGTGTACCAATTATTTGCAACAACAATCACCACCAGCCTCAAGGATAACCAATGGTTATTAATGGCCCCAAAAATATAACCAACAACCACAACTGACCTCATATGCCTTTATAGAGATTTGAACCTAGTTGGGGTTTGTAAGAACCAAGCCACATTACCAATTCATCGACATCTCTTTAGAAATAATATGGACATCATTATACATATATATGTAAATCTTATTCCTTTGATTAGTTCTATTTTTCATGCATCTCATCATTTCTATTACTTATTTGTTTCCTAATGGTTTATTTATTGTATTTTCATTCTTGTACACAAGTATATTTAATTTCATTTTACTACATTTGACACAATTTGCTCATGTAACATCAATATACTATGTCCAATGTTTTTAACCCTATGTTGTAATAATTTAGGAAGTCATTTTATTCATAATTTAATATTTTTCATTAAACAAATCACAATTTAGTGCACATTTAAATCAATTGCTACTTAAAAAAACACCCTTATGCTAGATCAAATGATATGTTTGACAAACACCTTAGTTGAGCTATCACATGCATTTTTTACCCTTTTATGTCTAATCACAATATAACATGTGTCACTATCTCCTTTATTCATGGTATCCAAGCTTGGGGACACTATTTAACTATTTACATTATTATATACACTCTACAAATCCATCAATTTTTTAAATTTGAATTATATTATTCATGCCTTTGCATAAAAGAAACTAGAAGAAATGTTGCCCTTAAAAAAGGCTACATCACATTTATGGACTTAAAAAATTGCATAAACATCAGTAGGATTTTCCATTTAATGGTCTTGTTTAGAAAACTTTCTTTAATATTATGGACTACCAAAGTCTCAATTCTTCAAATTATTTAAACAAACTTAAGTGTACTTCATGTTTTACGAGATTAGTGATTTTTTTTGGAATGTAAGTTTTATGTAGAATGAATGATCATCTTGTGTTCAATTGAGAGAGGTACAAGTTTTTATCCTCATAAGAAAAGAGTATTGTAGACACTTAAAAATGGCCTCTAAGTATAACCATTAAATTGCATGATTTTAGTGTGTTTGTGTACTTATTGATTATTGATTTAGATTGAGCATTAATAGTGAATTTAGTGGGTTGTCATCATGTCTACCCATCTTATTTTAAATTTTTTTTACTTTTCTCTTTTTATATATAAGTATTTTGGATTGTTTTATTTAGATCATTTTTATGCTTCTATAATATATGTGAAGCATTTTTTGTAGTCTTATATGAGGACCAAATGAATAAAAATCATACCCTAATAGTAAAAACTAATATTTTTTGACTAATTTTATATGCAATTATGTTATTTAAATTCCTTTCATGGTCACTTGCACAATTTTTTTTTATAACTAATATGCTTTCCAAGTATATAAAATTTTAGGTTTATTTGAAAGAATAGAGGAATAGGCTATATGAGTACTCAAAATAACTTTATCAATTTGTGCAGGGACATTATAAGCATTAATTTGAACTTATGAACACCCTAGTGGAAGGAAATAATTATTCATGCTACAAATTTAAATTTTAAGCCTCTACAAAAAATACATTCTCATTAATCATATTCCATCTTCCTATACTAACATTATCAAGCCAAAAACATCCTAAATCAATCAACAATAGTTATTTTCACTCTTTCATGGAATCATGTCAAGAAAAAATTGAATTCAAACATTTTTAAAAACACTTAGCCTTAAATTGAATCATCAAAACTATACACAAAATGAATTGATGTTTTTAAATTGAAGGTGGTTCTTGAAAAAATGGTTTTGTTATTCACTCTAATATGCTCCTAACCACGAGACGCCCATGAGATTGGGCATTCCTTGAAAGGGGAAGGGGGGGACAATTATGAAATTTCATCCTCCATTTTAGGATTGATCTAGGATCAAACTAGGGAATGAGTGTGGGTATTAGACTTCAAAAATAGAGTTTGCGTGAATAGTCTCCCAGAAATGCACTATTGCTACGAAAAATTCAATACACTATGCTTCACATAGTTTAAATTCAGTTATAAATACTTTGAGTGTTGGGTTTATTATTTATAAACACAAGGAGAGTGGGGATTTTTAAAACCACTAAATAAACACAATAGAGAGGTAAGGGTAAAGCAAAAAAGGATGCCTCTAGGTCTAAAATGATATCAATGCAGTGGTCATTGAACTAAGTGACTCTGCCACAATTATACCATTATAGACTGAGTTTCACTAGAGTTATACCTATAAGAACATACAATGGGGAGGGTTTGAGGGAAATGGGAGTGTGCCTTCAATATGAATTCCTACCAAAGATTAGTACTAGGGGTTTATTGTTGAGAACACATAAACACCATATGAAAACTTATAGCTAAGCACACAAATAATCAACACTCACCAAAAGAGAAATGAAAGAACTCACACAAAGAATATAATAACTAAGCACATCATAATCATTACATATATAAAATGACAAAGTATTAATCCCATTAACATAGCACTGTTGATCATTTAAACATGAAGATGAAATAAAATTGAACATAAAAAAGACCCTTTTGTAGAAACAGAGATTGTATTCATTAAAAGGTAAAAAATACTACAATAATCAGTCTGGGATGCTGTTACAGTCTAGAGTGTAGATGGAAATGCATGTGAAATCTTGGTGATAATCTAAAAACACTTTCAAGTAATTTTTGGTCGACCCTAAAATATAATACGACTCTTTTATAAATAGATAAAGATTAGGGCTCACCTTAAAAAAAACACAAGGATCCCATCCTGGGCCATGATGGCCACTCATTATAGTTAAAACCATATTTTAAAAATTGAATAAAATAAATCCCAACAAAACCACATTAAATATATAGAGGACCAATTTTAAACATGTGGAGGTGGCTAAGAGGGGTCGACTCCTAATTGCTTTGACTAGGCACTCCCAAATTCTAGTGTGGCTGCCATGAGGTTGAACTCTTTGTCCAGCTTGGACAAGTTCATAGGATGCTCTTAAAGATCACCTCTACCTAAACTCCCAGTATCTAGGAGACCTAAAAAGATACTTCCATTGAGGCTTGGACTCTTGTGACTTGGTTGATACTCATAGTTGACTAAGTCGATAGATCTAGTACTGCCTAGGCTCCTTCCTTGTTTGCCTTAGCCACTTTCTCCCTCATAACCTGGTCAAATTGAGCCAGGTGGAATTCAAATTCCCCTTGGTCAAGTAGAGTGCCATTTGAGTAGAATAACATGGAGATGTTGAATTCTTAGAAGTAGGTTAGTATCTTCTTCGCATCCTCTTCTAAGGGTTCTATAATAGTGTGGGCTAAGGTTAGCCATTCCTCTATCACTACTCTCATGTTTCTGGCATAAGTTTGGTACAACCCCAAATTTGAGGTTGGAATCAATTTGAACTATGAGAACATCCCCTTATTGATCATGACCTATAACTTCCAATACTTCTCATCAATATATGTGATTCTCCCCATGTAGGCATGTGTCCTCTGTATAATTATATCAATCTTGGCTTGAATCTCCACTACTTTCTCTAGGATTAAAAAAAGTAGTAGGAGGGCATATTTGACCTACCCAAATAATATAACCAAAAATGTGCTCTTCACTTGGGCCTTAAGAGTTTGAATTTGGCTCTACATGTCCTCATAGAGTTTCTTAGACATGTCATGGGTATTTTAGAGGATGGATAGTTTGTCTTCAGCCATCTTCTCTTCTCCAATAGAAGTCCTCACCTTAACAAGGAAAAATAGATCTTGATGGGTCTACCATATCACCGAGTTCCCCTCCTAGATGAACCTTTGAGTGAACATCCTCTTTATGCTCCCAAAGTCTCTATCAAAACTCTATTGTATATTTAGGTTACCCTAGACATCTATTTATGGTGTATGTGACCTTAGGACCATCCTTTGGGTTACTGGGGGTGTAGGAGGTGTGGATAAAATGGTGGTGAAGGGTGGAGGATGAGGTGGAGGGGAGATGGAGGAAGTGGAAGGAGTGAAAGAGGAAAGGAGTGGAGGTAGAGGGGGCATGGGGGAAAAGGAGGGAAAATGAAAGGGGAAGCCCATGGGAATAATTGAGCTTGCTATTGTTCCTGGATGAGGTTCACCTGAGGTGGGATTGCCCCCATGAATGGATTGTGAAATAATAAGGATGCGATAGGCTAGTTGAAAGTGAAGCTAATAGGGCCTTAGATAAGGGGGCTAGGGAACCAATCTTTGGGATACTACTACTAGGGTTGGAGGAGTTAAAGGATGGGTCACCTTCTATTTTTTCTTTAACCTCTTCCCTAGGTTAGCTCTGGTTACTTCAGTGGATGATGTGACTATGATGGCTAGGGATATAAGAGTTGATGGTGAAAGACTTGGAATTATGGAAGGGAACACCAAGAAAATTGGAGTGGGGACCAAGAGGGTCCCTGCTAGAGGTGCTAGGCTCCCAAAGGCTATAATCACCCTTGATGTTAAGGGTATGCCCAAGGGAGGCATCGGGAGGACTCCAAGCTGTGAGATGGGTAGAGAGAAAGGGAAAAAGGAAGTGAGGATGATCAAAAGGATTGAGGCCAAGGGTATTTGAGTAAAATATGGAAGGGAGATAATGGAAAATAGAAGGGGTAGATCTAAACTAGCGGGTGTCAAAATAAGGAGTTAAAATGCAACAAGATCAAGGGGAGGAAGGGAAATGAGAGGAGATGGAGGAGTGAGATGGGAAACATAGATAAGTACCTATTGGGTGCCTCATTTAAGGTTTGATTTTGAGCTGTTAGTGGTATCAAATCTTAGATGTTGTGGCATTATTGGTTGAGTAAGCTATGCTTAGGCTACCTAGCACCATGTAGTCTGAGATCGAGGCTACTAGGGCCTAGTGGAAGGTGCTATTAAGGAGGTGTAAGCAGAGCATGAGTAAAAAGTGGAGGTGGATTTTGAGGAGCTAGGGTTGTTAGTAGAAGTGGAAATTGAGGATAAACTAGGGGAGGTAAAGGTAAAACTTGAGGAGGAGAAGGTGGTGAGATACCCATTAAGATTCTTTAAGAGATGGTTAGAAAATTTGAAGTTAGGTCCTCCATGAACCAAGCGTGAACTAGAGGGGTTTCAAAGGGGCTTGCTTAAGCCTTATTCATTTTATTATTCCTCTTAGTTTATACCTAGGATAACACCTCCTAGTCATCGATGATGTTCATATAGAGATCATGATCATCTTCAACCTGATGGCCAAAATTGATGTTGAGCCAAGATGAATATTACACCAAGTGGGCCTAAATCACCCCTTTAGGGTCCCACTACTAAATCTTGCATTTTGCTATGGTAAATAAGTCTCACCCAGTCTATAGATGTGCCCTCAATGGTGATCAGGAGCGGAGGGCATGCCTTTTGATGACATTTTATGTAAAAGTCAAATATACCATTCACTAGTTGATAGGTAATATCCTACTCTACTAGGGGATCAAGCACACAGTATGGTCAACATAGGGGGTATTATATACATCCCACAAATTAGATCACTATGGTATTTTTATATATCTAGTAGTCCTTTATGGCTGTGATGAAGTCTTAGATTATCTTTGATAGCTAAGACATGGGAGCTTCATTGACTAGTTAGTACACCACTAGGTAGAAGTAATCACAAAGGTCTTGGACATGTTGGTATAACTGGTGGCTATAGATCTTGAAGAAAACCATGTGAACAATTGGGCCATAAGGAACCCACACAAGAAAGGTTGATGGGTTGGAAGAGAATGTCACATAGATGGTGTCGAGTAGGTATCTCATCATGTAGAAGTTTCCACCATTTAGAACATCTATGATGGTGTGGACTAACTTGAAGTTGATCAAGCCTTCAAGGTTTGGGGCATCAGAGTGAGTCAAGATCATGTGTAGTAGGGGTACCCACAACTCATTGACATGTTGGTAGTCCAAGTTCCCAAATAATTGGTTTAATAAGATCATGCCTACTTAGACCTCCTCTCGGAAGGTGTAGATCATGTAGGCATTGATCATTTATTTGTTGACCCACTTGGAGTTTGGGTTCTTGGCCTAGTCATGGACGACTTCATAGACCTAGTGATTATTCATCTAAATAGACAATACCATTACATCATATGAGAATGAGAAGTTTAGGAAGGAGTAATATGCCTTGAAGGCATTCCCATATAAGTTAGAAATTTGGTGCTAAGATGTGGGTGAACACACCCAATCATTTATAATATCTTGAACATGGATGGCCTTGTGTAGGATGTCACCCAATAGGTCAGCATAGGGGAATGCCTCTAGTTTTGCTATAGGTCTATAA
Organism: Torreya grandis; assembly: GCA_037957365.1. NCBI lineage: Eukaryota > Viridiplantae > Streptophyta > Pinopsida > Cupressales > Taxaceae > Torreya > Torreya grandis. The sequence continues at coordinate 1,114,426 of JARHVA010000260.1, forward strand.
AGTCCACATCTTTTTTAGGACGTAAAGGCATCCTCATATTTGGCTAGTTGGTCATTGACATCAATAGAATCCTTGAGGACCTACTCAATTATTTTTAATATATCATTATAGTGCTTGTACATGGTTAAAATAGTAGGGAAGGTGGTGTCTCAATACTCAGGATCTACCTTTCTTCTTTCTTCACACTCAAACCTCACCTTACCCATCTACTGCCTATCAAATCGACACCCGATATCAGATTCCCTTCCCTTGTCTCCCGCTTTGAGGGGGAATACCTCATCCCATACCTGGGGCAAACAACATCTATTTTTGTCTTGCAGTTCGTTAGGACAAACCACAAGACAAAAAGGGGCAAATGTAGACACCAACATTGTGTCAACTCTCCCTTGGTCCCCTTCTAAATACTTACACACTTTATTAACTTAAAATAAATTACTTATCTTAAATTAATGACCTCACCTAGACACCTCACCTTGGACACCTCACCTAGACACCTCGGCTAGACACCTCACCTAGACACCTCGCCCTAAGACCATTTCTTACCCTATGAGTCACCCTGAGACTAGGTCATCTAAAGCATGACCTATTCTCACTCCATCCTAACGTCCTAACTAACTCTCATGCCTAATAAACTCATCTTTTGACCGTTCTCCAATGGCAAATGCACTTGGTGGATGGAGAAATGGGCAAAGGGCTAAAAATAGCCCTTTTACCCATTCTCTATCCGCTGACATCAGTCAACTGTCAGCTGATGCTAACGGGATCACTGACGTCAGTTACATAAGCTAGACTCTAACCTTGAGTTGCCCCTTGACTCTTGGCATATCAACGTGCACACTCTGAGACTAAGCATCAGAATTTGACTATCACTCTCTAGGCTACAAAAACTCTATAAAAGTCACTTCAGACATTGGATTGAAAACATTGTACGAGGTCTTTGACATCAACCACAATAGGAATAAACATCCTGACACCCTTGGGTCTTCACCAAAAAGCTAAGTATTCTTCTGGTCTCCATTTCAAAGTTCTAGAGTAACTTGGTAATTAGTTTCTATTTATTATTTTTGAATACTGTAAAAGAAACCCGACTTCCTCCATGGAAGGGCTGAAAAGCCTTCCTCTGACTCTTACCCTATTCTCACACCTACCCTCTACCTTTTGCCCTTCCTCAGACCCTATTCTCTTTTTCATAACTCTGCACAAACCTCCCAACTCCCAGAGTCCTTTGTACATCATAGAAATACCCTGAAACCCATCCAAATACCTATTGGCCCTACCGACATCAGTAGTATAACCAACGTCAGCACTATTTACCTACTGACATCGGCAACATAACCAACGTCGGTGACTGTGCAAACTAGAAAACCAATCTAAACAACCCAAAGACCAGACACAACCTCTGACCAGCCTACTGAGACTCACAAATTATAGGGAATAGGTACACAACATTTTGCCTTTTCATTTTTGTAAGTCTTTTATCATTTCATTTTATACAAATCTCTTTGTCTTAAATAGTGGACTGTCATCCCTCACAGAGCTTTACGCTTCTGGGACCGAGCGCATAGCTTGGTAGTCCACCCTATAATCTTCTAACATTTTATTTGTTTAAGTCTTATTCTTATCTATAGGTGTCTTCCTCCATAGCCAAAGAGGAACTCCTACAATGCTTGGATACGGTGCACAACTTAATCCGGGTATCAATCAAACCCCAAACCTTTAACCTTAGTTTATTCTTTCTTCTGAATATAATTAGCAAAAAAATGTAGAGAAACATTCTGGCACACCCAGTGGGACCCTGGAGTTTTCCTTGGGTTCATTTCTTCTAAAAAGCAAACTTTCATATAGATGCACTAAAAAAAAAAATCTCTTCTTGCATCCTTTTCTTCTATCTCTTTATTTCGAAAAGAAACCATTAGCACAAGTTAAAAAGAACATCTTTCTTTTTCTTCTTGTCACTTCTTGCCTGCATCTTAGAGTAGTGAAAATTCATACTCTTAACCTTTTCTCCACTTGTTTGCATCTGAACAAAACATTTCAATTTGGGTTTAAAAAAAAAAAAAAACTATTGCATTTCATTCTTGCTTGAATGCATACATAGCCTACTCACTTAGTAATTAAAAAACATTATGAATAAATCGTAGTGCATAAATGTTACACAGCCAGATCACAATCACAACCAAATTAAACATTTAAACATACTTGAGACAAGGCCCATCTAGGATTTCATCACCTAGCAGATACCTTACCCTTCCTGGCGATCCTACTTGGACTTCACTACCAAGGGGGGAACCCACTCTATTCTCTGGCAGAGTATAAACTATAGGCAAAGTATATATTGGCTAAGCGGCCCAGCTCGGCTCTGGGTTCATGAAGTGAAGGGAGCAAGTGCCAACACCAGGCCACGTACTGAACCTAACATAGATTTTTGAGCACCAAAACATAACCTGAAACCAACCATAGACTTCCTCTTTAGGACCCGTTCTAAAAGCCCAATTCCCAAACATATTCTTCTAAGGCATAAGCCACCACAACTCTAAAATTTATTCTTAGGAATTTAACATTTTAGAGGTTGCTTGCCATCATCTATTTTGCTATTTTTATCTAATTTTTTGAGCTGGTAAGGTCACATCATTCTGAGGTCTAAAAATAACTCAGAATTTCTCTTTCTTTCAAAAAATATCAATTTTTTGTGTTTTTGGAATTACACAGAAACCAACATCAATTTTTACACTGACGTCGGCAACTCAGATTCACCGACATTGGTTATTCCACCAACCTCAGCAACATTTAATAACTGACATCGGTTAAGTAAACCAATGTCGGTCACTGTCAACCAAATTTTCTTTTCAAACAACAAGCTTAAAACCTGACTTTTTTGCTGTTAAACATAAATTTTGGTTTTTTGAAACTAAAACACATAGTTTTTGGAACCTAAACCCCTTTTGCTTTAGATGGTTTTGACATGCAGTCAAGCCAAATCCCTTATTGACCATGCAAGGCAATAGCCACTCCCACCTTCACCTTCCATACCAAGTCATCTAATGGAGTATACTTCAGACACTGAGCATACTCCTATCCAACCTACCCCAAATCAACCTCCTATTGTTCCCGAGGGGGATCAAGATTTTGAGAGATTTCTTGACCACAACGTCAAGGCTCTCCAACATTATCTTGCTAGAAGCCAAACGTGAGACCCTTCAGGCAATCCTATTTATGGGATGCCAACTTCCTTGGTTGAAATGACAATAATATCAATAGCCTCCATTACCTAACCTATGGTCACTCAGGCCATTGCCTCAACTAGTAATCTAACCATGGCCAATGTTCAAGATGAAACGAGGTAAGTTTTCTCCTAATTGGCTCAGACCTTATATCATAACACACAAGTATATATCAGGCACTTATCATTTGTCTTCTCTTGAAGGCCGACCAGAACCTGAGCCCCTTAATGCCTTACATCTGTGACCATTCTACTGTTAATCAAATAATCATTCACTTGATGTTTAACTTGAGCTCGTCTTTTGAGCAACCCCCATCATCCTCATTCCTATTCCTTTCAACCCTTTTTCTCTACAAATATTAGTTAACCCTTTTTTAAGCATTAATGCTTTGTCCTAATAAAAGGGAAACCCCTAAACCTCTATAGTCTGGTCTATGACTAAAAGTTCCGTCAACACAAAAATATAAAAATGGGATGCCTAATAAAATATTAAAAGGTCATAAACTATCAATGTAGACTGCTTTTTTAAAGGACAGCTGCATTATTGTTGTAATTAGTAGACTGCTCCCTTGAAGGACAGCTATTCAAAGACATCAAAACTTATAAAGCAAAACATAGACCACTCCCTTGAAAGATGGCTATGCCCAAATTTTGCTACCATAAACAACACCCTCTCAAAAGCTTCCTGCATCGATCAGCTTCACATGACCACAAAACAAGACAACATCCCCAAGTAGACTTCCCGCATTGATCAGTCTACCAAAAAAAAAAAAAAAAGACTGACAAACTATTAAGTCATGGACTTGCCTATAGTTGTTCTCAGGGTCACCTATAAAAGGGGCAAAGTTATCCCTGCTAAAAGGGGCTACGCTATCCTCACATATCACATAATCACACCTATTACCCCAAAATACTCAAGGGATTTTGAGCTCACTTAATGTCAAGTGATTAGGGTACTTCTTTAACAAAAACCAATGGTTAATGACGTAATGCATGAATGGGGCTTTTTGTTTACAAAAACCCTATCTATGCTATCACTATGTTTTGGTTAGCCAGCGCATTTGGGTTATCCAAAACAAGATCCCCTTTGTCTAACATGTCCTGAATAACATTTTTGAGGGTTTTGCAATTGTCTATGTCATGACCCTTGATGCGATGATAATTACAAAAGTCATTTTCCCTATACCATGCAGGGATGGCTCGCGAGGGATCAAATTGGGGTGGTGGTTGGATTTGACGGAGGTTGAGGACTCCCTGTTTCACTAGTTTATCCAACACAGAAGCGTATGATTCTCCTATTGGAGTGTATTGACGCTGTACGTATCTGTTTCTACGCTAGATTTCGCTTTCACATTCAAAGAGAGAAAATGAGAAACTTAAAGAAATGGTCAAGGCTTGATGTACCTAGATGAAGTCATGCGCACCGTTTATCCAGACGAAGTGAGAACTCCTCTTTGGCTGTGGAGGAATGACACCTGTAAAAGAAAGAGACTAAGAAAAATAAGGTGTTAGATAAGGAGATGGTGGGCTGCCAAGCGAAAGCTTGATCCCAAAAGCAAAAGCTTGAGAGATGTCAACCCACTGATTAATAAAAAGATGGTCTGATAAAGGACAGAAGGATAAAAGACTAAAAATGATAAAGACAGAATGAAAAGTGGAAGTAAAAGCTTACCTGAAAGAAGCTGTCGGCCTGGTCACAGTCACCGGCATTGGTTGTCCTACTGGCGTCAGTTGTCAGGATGCCGACGTCGGTTAGTCTGTCGACGTCGGTTGGGGAAGTGACCAGCGTCGGTCGGGGCAGTAGTCTGTGGATGAGTTTTGGACAGGATTTTGGTCTGTGGATGGGTCTAAGACAGAGTTTTGGGCTTGGTTAAATGGTCTAGGGGTTTGGGTCTGAGAGTCTGGTTTGTGCTAATAGTCTGTGCAGAGGTTTTGGGCAGAGTTGCAGGGGCGATGGATAGAGTGTATGGTCAGACAGAGGATAGAGGCAGAGAAATGAGGATTCGGGTCTGGTCTGGTCTGGTGACAGGGAGTGCTGAATCTAGTTCATAATACTTAGAAGCAAATAACTAGAAAACACAATGGAAGTATAAAAAAATACATACCTGTGGCCTACAGAAGGAGTGTTGCAGACTGGTGTACCTGTTGTTGGTGCTGCTGATGAAGGTAGAGTCCCCGTGGTTGATGTAGAAAACTGATGCAGAGTCCCTGGAGAGTGTTGCTTGATGTGTACCTGTAACCAAAGAGTTAGCAGTGGAAGAGAGAGGAGTGAAAGATTGATGGATTGAAGGATTCCAGAGTCTGATGCGAGAGAGAGAGGTGAAGGAGAGATAACGAATGCAGAAAACCGTTATGAAGGCTGTCGATGCTGGCTATATCACCGACGTCGATCGACAGTTGACCGACGTCGCCAGTTGGAAGGCAGGAAAAAGGCTAAAAATAGCCTTTCATCCATTTTCCCAACTGTCGGGTCAGCGAGTCCGAGGAAGAAATGGTCAAAGGTGGCTAAATGGACGCGAGAGGTTAAAGGGGAGAAGTTGGAATGGGAGTCTAGGCATTAATATTGGCCATGTGGAGAATGAAGGAAATCCAAGGAGGGTATCCAAGGGTGGTGAGGTGGCAAGGGAGAGAGGAAAAAGGGATTTTATTAATTTAAAATAAGATATTTATTTCAAATTAATAAAACATGGGTTAGGAGTGGTTAAGTGGACGAAGGGGACTAAGAGGGGGAGAAAGGACCAAGGGGTAGACACGATTTCAGTGTCTACAGTATCGTTGTTGGAATTGTCTTGTGATGCTTTGTGATGTGGAGGGCTCAGATTGGTTAGTTGTGGTAGAAGATGATGATCTAAGTACCACAACATTTATCGATCCCTTAGACTTGGAATGGGAAGAAGAGGATTTGGAAGAAGTGTCATTGGATTTTGCGTTAGTATTTTTACTACGCAATTTGACTCTATCCTCTTCAACAATGCAGAGTTCAAGCTTTCAGGCCATGGTGAAAGCTTCATCAAATGTGCGGAATGTTTGAACCCGTAAAGTGGATGAGATGTGCTTGGCACATGCTCTTGAAAAGAGCTCAATGAGCTCATGTTGAGGTAATGAAAAGGAGAGTTGTTTGATTAAACCTCTCCAATAGGTAACGAAGTCAGCTATTGATTCATCATCGAATTGTCTAATAGAATATAGGTCTATGATGGAGACCTTTTTAGTGATGTTGATTGAAAAGTGGTCGAGGAATAGCTAAGCTAGTTGAGTGAACGTAAAGAGAGAGTGACTGGTAATAGAACTATACCAATCAAGGGTGGTGCCAGAAAGTGACATGGGAAATGTGCGAAGTAATAACGCATCATCATGTGCTATAAGGTAGCAAGTGTGTCTAAACACTCATAGATGTTGCTGTGGGTCCTCTTTACTCTGAAAGTGAGTAAATTTTGGGAGTTCCTATTGAATAGGATATGGTCAAATAGGGACCAAAGGATGAATAGGTTCATTACAGATTTGTTCATATGAAAGAACACTCTTTGAACTTGAAATAGATGTCTCAAGGTTGGACACCTTATCCATCAGCATCTTGATTAGATCGGCTGATGGATTGGTAGGAGGGGCACCCCTAGGTTGTAGGGTACTTGGAAGGCATTGGGAGGGGCGTATGACGTACTTGGTTGCATTTGTGTAGTCATAACATATTGGTAGTTCGTCATGGGTAATGATGTTGAGGCCAAGGGGGCTTATGCCATGAAGTTGGAGGGCACAACTTGACTAGATGCCGCCAAAGGTGGTTAAATGGTGGGGACACTAGTTAAAGGATAGGTAGTCACTCTTGTATTTATGGGTGCAAGAGTGGGTGGGATAGAGACAATCAAGTTTTGGAAAGGTGTCGAACTTGGTTGAATTTTTTGTGGTTGAGGGGGTACAGAAACCCCGATGGAGGTAGGTCCAGAAATAGAAGGAGAGGCCAAATCTTGAACATTGGCCATGGTTGGGTTACTAGTTGAGGCAATGGCCTGAGTGACCATAGGTTGGGTAATGGAGGCTATTGATATTATTGCCATTTTAACCAAGGAAGTTAGCATCCCATAAACAGGGTTACCTGAAGGATCTCGAGTTTAGCTTCTAGCGAGATAGTGTTGGAGAGCCTTGATGTTGAGGTCAAGGAATCTCTCAAATTCTTGATCCCCTTCGAGAACAATAAGAGGTCAATTAGGGGTAGATTGGATTGGAGTACGCTCAGTGTCTAAAGTATACTCCATTAGGTGACTTGATATGAAAGGCGAAGGTGGGAGTGGTTGTTGACTTGCGTGGTCAACAAGAGATTTGGCTTGACTGTGTGTCAAAACCATCCAAAGTGAAATGGGTTCAGGTTCCAAAAACTATGTGTTTTAGTTTTAGAGAACCAGAATTTTATGTTTAATAGCAAAAAAAGTTAGGTTTTAAGCTTGCTGTTTGGAAAGAAAATTTGTTGACAGTGACCGACGTTGATGGAAAAACCAATGTTAGTGAAGATATGTTGCTGATGTTGGTTAGATAACCGATGTCAGTGAAAAGTTGTTGCCGACGTTAATGGAAAAGCTGATGTTAGTTTCTGTGTAATTCCAAAAACATAGAAAACTGATAGTTTTTGAAGGAAGAAGAAATTTTGAGTTGTTTTAGACCTTAGAATGATGCGACCTTACCAGCTCAAACAATCAGATAAAAATAAAAAAATAGATGATTTGGCAAGCAACCTCTAAAACGTTAGATTCTTAAGAATAAATTTTAGAGTCGTGGTGGCTTATGCCTTAGAAGAATGTGTTTGGGAATTGGGCTTGTAAAATAGGTCCTAGAGATGAAGTCTATATCTAGTTTCAAGTTATGTTTTGGTGCTCAAAGATCTGTGTTAGGTTTAGTACGTAGCCTGGTGCTGGGGCTTGCTCCCTTCACTTCACAAACCCAGAGCCAAGCTGGGCTGCTTAACTAATATATACTTTGCCTATAGTTTATACTCTACCAGAGAACAAAGTGGGTCCTCATCTTGGAAGTGAAGTCCAAGTAGGATCACCGAGAAGGGTAAGGTATCCGCTAGGTGATGAAATCATAGACGGGCCTTGTCTCAAGTATGTTATATATTTAATTTGATGTGATTGTGGTCTGGTTGTGTAACATTTGTGCACTACGATTTATTCATAATGATTTTAATTACTAAGTGGGCTAAGTATGCATTCAAGCAAGAATGAAATGCAGTAATTTTTAACCCAAATCAAAAATATATTTGTTCAAATGTAAACAATTGAGAAGAGGTTAAGAGTATGAATTTTCACTACTCTATGATGCAGGGAAGAAGTGACAAGAAGAAAAAGAAATGTTTTTTTAAACTTCTGCTAATAGTTTCTTTTCAAAATAAAGAGATAGAAGAAGGATGTAAGAAAAGGATATTTTCCTAATGCATCTATATGAAAATTTGCTTTTTAGAAGAATGAACCCAAGGAAAACTCCAAGATCCCACCGGGCGTGCTAGAATGTTTCTCTACATTTTTTTGCTAATTACATTCAGAAGAAAGAAGAAACTAAGGTTAAAGGTTTGGGGTTTGATTGATACCCAAATTAAGTTGCACACTGTATCCAAGTGTTGTAGGAGCTCCTCTTTGGCTATGGAGGAAGACACCTATAGATAAGAAAAAGACTTAAATAAAGAAAATGTTAGAAGATGATAGGGTGGACTGCCAAGCTACGCGCTCGGTCCCAGAAGCGTAAAGCTCCGTGAGAGATGACAGTCCACTATTTAAGACAAAGAGATTTGTATAAAATGAAATGATAAAAGACTTACAATAATGAAAAGGCAGAATGTTGTGTACATGTTCCCTATAATCCGTGAGTCTCAGCAGGCTGGTCAGAGGTTGTGTCTGGTCTTTGGGCTATTTAGATTAGTTTTTTGGTTTGCACAGTCACTGACGTTAGTTATGCTACTGATGTCGGTAGGTAAATAGTGCCGACGTCAGTTATACTGTCGATGTCGGTAGGGGCAATATGTATTTGAATGGATTTTAGGGTATTTCTATGATGGACAGAGGACTCTAGGAGTTGGGAGGTTTGTGCAGAGTTATAGAAAAGAGAATAGGGTCTGAGGAAGGGCAAAAGGTAGAGGGTAGGTGTGAGAATAGGGTAAGAGTCAGAGGAAGGATTTTCAGCCCTTCCACGGAGGAAGTTGGGTTTCTTTTACAATATTCAAAAATAGTAAATAGAAACTAATTACCAAGTTATTCTAGAACTTTGAAATGGAGACTAGAAAAATACTTAGCTTTTTGGTGAAGACCCAAGGGTGTCAGGATGCTTATTCTTATTGTGGTTGATGTCAAAGACCTCATACAATGTTTTCAATCCAATGTCTAGAGTGACTTTTGTAGAGTTTCTGTAGCCTGGAGAGCGATAGTTGAATTCTGATGCTTAGTCTCAGAGTGTGCGCATCGATATGCCAAGAGTTGGGGGGCAGCTCAATGCTAGAGATTGGGTTATGTAACTGACATCGGCGATCCCGTCGACATTGGCTGACAGATGACCTACGTCGGTGGCTAGATAATGGGTAAAAGGGCTATTTTTAGCTCTTGTCCTATTTCTCCATCCACCAAGTGCATTTGTCGTTGGAGAATGGTCAAAAGATGAGTTTATTAGGAACGAGAGTTAGTTAGGGAGTTGGAATGGAGTGAGAATGGGTCTTGGGTAGTTAAGATTTGGAAGACTTAGTCTTAGGCTGAGTCATAGGCTAAGAATTGGTCTTAGGGCGAGTTGTCTAGGTGAGGTGTCCAAGGTGAGGTGTCTAGGTGAGGTCATTAATTTAAAATAAGTAGTTTATTTTAAATTAATAAGGTGTGTAAGTGTTTAGAAATAGACCAAGGGGGGGTTGACACAATATTGGTGTCTACATTTGCCCCTTTTTATCTTGTGGTTTGTCTTGATGATCTGTAAGACAAAAATAGATGTGGGTTGCCCCAGGTATGGGATGAGGTATTCCCCCTCAAAGCAAGAGTCGAGAGAAGGGAATCCAAAATTGGGTGCAGATTTGATAGGCAATGGATGGGTAAGGTGAGGTTGAAGTATGAACGCTGCAATAGTTGAGATTGCATGTATACCACTTCACGTGATAGGTAGGTCAAATTGTCACAGGCAAAGTTGAGGAGAACTAAAATTGAAATAACTGGTCTCTAGCTTATTAGTGGTAGCTGATTGGGTTAAACAATCAAAGCTGTAGCTCTAATGGTCGAGGTGGACTAAAACCAAACTAACCAGTCCCCAGCTTATTAGTGGTAGTTGATTGGGTTAGATTGATCAAAGCTGTAGCTCTAATGGTCGTCATGTTCCAAGTATTTAGGCTAGGAAGTGCTCTTAAAAAACACAAAAATGTCATAGATATTGGGGATCAACTTTGTCATGATCTGAAAATATGTGTGAGGGGCGCATACAATTTGCTAACTATTCATGAGGTAGCATATATGCAATCAAAACAACCAAGCAAAGTTGTCACGAAAGTGGTCGTGGTTTGAGGAGATAGTCACGATCTCCAAGGTCATTGGTCGAGTAGGGCTGAGATATAAGTGATCTCAAATGTTGTGTTGTGGGTAAGGAGATGTATGTGATCTCCAATGTACCCCATGAAAAGTCTAGGTGACTTCTACAGTGTTAGCACTGGTTGTTTGGTCATGATTGTAGGCAGATTTAAAAAAAGACCTATGTGTTTAAGTCACCGACGTCAGTTATGGAACCGATGTTGATCACTTTAAATGCATATGTTTTCGACGTCGATATAACATCAACCGATATCGATGGACTATGGTACGGTTTTGCCGATGTCAGCGGCCTAACAAATTTGACAAAAGCAGATTGTCGGCCCACAAAAAGTCATTTGTGACTTTGGAAGTATTGAAAAAGAGAGCTCTAAGGTGTTGAGTGATAGAGCCTGTTGATTTGTCCGTGTCAACAGTGTTAGGTGTCAGGGTGTGAGTAGTAAATAGTGTGGGTGAGTGTTGGAGGCGTTGTGGGCCACCGGCGATCAGATTGAGGAGATAGGATAGATGGAGATGGTAGACATCGAGGGAGGCTCTATAGGAGGACCACCACCACTGGCACCCGTTATACCACCTCGATGGCATCGACGAGATGAGGTAGGGTATGTTATTGGAATTTTTGATTGGTTTTGATTTTGATTTTATTTTTGTAATTTTTTTGTGTTTTTAGCGATTAATCATGGGAAGGTTGGGTAGGCTAGGTAGGTTTGTTTAGGTAGGTTTATGGGTGTTTGAGGGGTGAAATGGGGAAGCCCTAAATTTTAGGGCTCGCCCCATTTGGCCCTAGGGCCGAACCAGTCACCGATGCCAACAGTTTAGCTGATGTTAGCCAACAAGTTGATCGATGTCGGTTAGGTAGTTGTTGTCATTGGCACTATAACCGATGTTAATTGCCTTAAAATGTAGTTTAGGCTTTGAAAAAGTTGAAAATGATAATTTAGAGGGCCTAAGTCATGCTGATGCACTCCCAGATGTGAAAGTTTAGGATAGGTGGTGAGCCTATGGTTTGGTCTATTAGGTAAATGAACGAGCAAATGGCTGAGCTAACCTAAGAAGACCTCATGTCACTTGTGCACGTGCTACATCTCTCTCCTAGATGGCGGCATCTCTCTCTCTGCTGACCACCTACAGATCGGGAGGTGGTCCTCTCTGAAACCCTGCATACTGACCATGTGTATGTGGAGAAAGTAGACAATGCGTACCTATTATTTGTAATCAGTTTGTCATAGTCATCGACGTTAGTAGTTTTGCTAATGTCAGTTGGTCAATAATGTTGACGTCGGTTATGCTGTTGATGTCGATAGGGGCAATGGGCCTTAGACGGGTTTTAGGGTATTTTTGTGATGGACAGAGGAATCTGGGATTTGGGAGGTTTGTGAAGAGTTATGGGACAGAGAATAGAGTCTGAGGAAGGGTAAAAGGTAGAGGGTAGGTGTGAGAATAGGGTAAGAATCAGAGGAAGGCTTTTCAGCCCTTCCACGAAGGAAGTCAGGTTTATTTTATAGTATTCAAAAATAGTAAATAGAAACTAATTACCAAGTTATTCTAGAACTTTGAAATGGAGACCAGAAGAATACTTAGATTTTTGGTGAAGACCCAAGGGTGTCAGGATGCTTATTCTTGTTGTGGGTGATGTCGAAGACCTCATACAATGTTTTCAATCTAATGTCTAGAGTGACTTTTGTAGAGTTTATGTAGCCTTGAGAGCGATAGTCAAATTCTGATGCTTAGTCTCAGAGTGTGCACATCGATATGCCAAGAGTCAAGGTGCAACTCAAGGTTAGAGTCTAGCTTATGTAACCAATGTCAGTGATCCCACCGGCATCAACCGACAGTTGACCGATGTTGGCAGATAGAGAATGGGTGAAAGGGCTATTTTTAGCCCTTTGCCCATTTATCCATCTGCCAAGTGCTTTTGCCATTGGAGAACAGTCAAAAGATGGGTTTATTAGGCACGAAAGTTAGTTAGGAGGTTAGGATGGAGTGAGAATAGGTCATGATTTAGATGACCTAGTCTCAGGGTGACTCATAGGGTAAGAAATGGTCTTAGGGCGAGGTGTCTAGGCGAGGTGTCCAGGTGAGGTGTCCAAGGTGAGGTGTCTAGGCGAGGTCATTAATTTAAGATAAGTAATTTATTTTAAATTAATAAAGTGTGTAAGTGGTTAGAAGGGGACCAAGGGGGGTTGACACAATGTTGGTTTCTACATTTACCCCTTTTTGTCTTGTGGTTTGTCCTGACGAACTGCAAGACAAAAATAGATGCTATTTGCCCCAAGTATGGGATGAGGTATTCCCCCTCAAAGCGGGATTCAAGGGAAGGGAATCTAATATCGGGTGCTAATTTGATAGGCAGTAGATGGGTAAGGTGAGGTTTGAGTGTGAATGCTGCAATAGCTAAGATTGCGCGTATACCACTTCACGTGATCAATAGGTCAAATTGTCACAGGCAAGGTCGAGGAGTGCTAAAATTGAAATAACTAGTCCCCAACTTATTAGTGGTAGCTGATTGGGTTAAATGATCAAAGCTATAGCTCTAATGGTCGAGGAGGACTAAAATCAAACTAACCGGTCCCCAACTTATTAGTGGTAGTTAATTGGTTAGATTGATCAAAGCTGTAGCTCTAATGGTCATTGTGTTCCAAGTATCTGGGCTAGGAAGTGCTCCTAAAAAACACAAAAATGTCACAAATATTGGGGATCAACTTGGGTGTGATCCGATAATAGGTGCGAGGGTCGTGGACAATTTGCTAACTATTCATGAGGTAGCATATATGCAATCAAAACAACCAAGGCAAAGTTGTCTCGAAAGTGGTCATGGTCTGAGGAGATAGTCACGATCTCCAAGGTCATTGGTCGAGTCAGTTTGAGATATAAGTGATCTCAAGTGTTGTTTGTTGTGGTTAGGGAGATGTATGTGATCTCCAATGTGCCCCATGAGAAGTCTAAGGTGGCTTCTACAGTGGCAGGGCTGGTTGTTTGGTCATGATTTTGGGTTGGTATATATAGTTGGTCCATTAGGTAAATGGATGAATAAATGGCCGAGCTAACCTCAGAAGACCCAAGGTCAATTGAGTGCTGCCTACATAGCCCCTGTTTTAAGGGCCTCAGGACAATGTAGTTCTCCCCAAAAGGGAAGAAGAGGGTAGGTTATGGATTGGTTTTGACTAGGTTAGGTCATGGTTAAAGATTATATGGTTGGTCCATCAGGTAGATGAACAAATGAATGGTTGAGCTAACCTCAGGAGACCCCATGTCAACTGAGTGCTGCCTACATAGCCCTTGTTTACAGGGCCTCAGGCAAATGTAGTTCTCCCAAAAAAGGGAAAATGGAGTCAAAGAGATTGTTGGTTGGTTTGGTTATGTTTGAAATGATGAGTGTATGATGATGTTATAGCCTTTTCCATATTGTGTGATGGTGTATGCTATAACATTAGTTATGTGATTTTTCATCCTTAGCAATTTTTCATATTGGTGATGGTGTATGCTAAAAATGAAATGAGATTATTTATGCTTCAGCAAGTTTCCATATTGGTGATGGTATATGCTTGACATAAATTGTGTTTGTTTGATAGCTTCTATGTATATTGTTTTCCATAGAAACTAGTGTGAATGGGCTATGATAATTTAGATAACACAAATTGCATGATGTTGTGTTATTGGTTAGAAAATGTTTTGGTTTGGTTTGGTTTGGAAAATGATTTGGTTGTATGTGACGAAGGTGTATAAGAAGTGAAAGGCATTTTGCTCTTTCATTGACAAGGACCATAGTGATAACATAGATAGGGTTTTTGTAAACAAAAGACCCGTTCATGCATTACGTCGTTGACCATTGGTTTGTGTGAGAAAATTACTCTAATCACTTGACGGTAAGTGAGCTCAAAGTCCCTTGGGTATTTTGGGGTAATAGGTGTGATTATATGAGATGTGAGGATAGCGTAACCCTTTTTAGCAGGGATAACTTTGCCCCTTTTATAGGTGACCCTGAGAACGACTATAGACAAGTCCATGACTCAATAGTTTGTCAGTCAATTTTTTTTTTGGTAGACTGATCAATGCGGGAAGTCTACTTGGAGATGTTGTTTGGTTTTGTGGTCATGTGATGCTAATCGATGTGGGAAGCTATGTATGTAGCAAAATTTGGGCATAGCCATCCTTCGAGGGAATGGTCTATAGTTTACTTTGTATGTTTTGATATCCTTCAAGGGAGCAGTCTAGTAATAATAGCAATGATGCAGTTGTCCTTCAAGGGAGCAGTCTCAATTTATAGTTCATGAACTTTGTATATTTTGTTAGGCATCCTAGTTTCATATAATAGTTGTTGATTGAACTTTTAGTCATGGAAAAGACTATAGAGGTTTGGGGGCTTCTCTTTTATTAGGACAAAGCATTAATGCGAAAAGGGTTAACTAATGTTTGTAGGGAAAAAGGGTAAAAAGAAATAGGAATGAGGATGTCGAGGGTTACTCAAGGGACGAGCTCAAGTCAAACATCAAGTGAATGATTACTTGGTTAATAGTAGAATGGTCGTAAATGCAAGGCATTAAGGGGCTCAGGTTCTGGCCAGCCTTTAAGAGAAGACAGACGATAAGTGCCTAATCCATACTTGTGTGTTATGATATAAGGTCCAAGCCAATTAGGAGCAAACTTGCCTTGTTTTCTTCTTTCCATATTGGTCACGTGTTGGTTTTCTTTAAGGACGAGATCTCTGATTTTAAAATCTTGCTCTTTCAAATTTTTCTTGTAGGCATGTTTTGGTCGATGTTGGACGTAAAGTAGATTAGAATATTGTTGGCATTTGCTACAATGCCAAACATAGTCATTGCAGTCTTGGTTAAGAGTGGACCAATAATAGCCCAAGTAGAGGATGCGCTTGATAACTGAGTTATCACTGAAATGTCCCCAACAAATCCCATCATGGACTTGTTTGATGGCATGAGATGTCTCAATGGTGGTTAGGCATCAGAGAAGGAGGCCGTCAAGACCTCATTTGTAGAGAAGACCCCCTAGCATGGTGTATCGAGTAGTTCTCTTAATAAAAGCCTGCCATCCATTTTTAGAGAGGTCAGAAGGCATGATAGAATATGTTAAGTAGTCAACAAGTCGTTTATACCAAACGTCATGTGGACTAGAGAGGTTAGGAGGAATTTCCCTCAGAGATGTTGGTTGAGATGTGCCCAAGATAGAAATCTTGGGTTTTGGTGGTTGAGAGGGCTTGGCGAATAGATATGTCCAAGGAATAAAAACTCACTCTTTTCCTTTATCCTTTAGAGTTTGGGACTTGGTGGCCACATTAATGGTGTTGATTTTGAATATAGGTGGAGAAGGTGGTAGAGGGACCATAGTTTGATGATGGGATCTCGATGAAGGTGAGGAGGTTTGGGAGGCATGGGATGGTGTCAGTAGTTTGTCAAAGGGGTCCTTAATGAGAAGGGTGCCCTTTTTTAGGTGTTGGCAGATGAAAACTTTAAGAGTGCAACAACGCTCAGTATCATGCCCAGGTGTGCGATGATACGCATAAATTTTAGTGTCATCGAACAAAGATGGTTTTGATTTGAGAGGTTGGTATGGCTTAATGGGTGGGAGAATGATGCTAGAAGACTGCAAGAATCGGTGCAACAATGAAGCATAGGACCCCACTAATAGGTATGTGCTCGTTGTTGCAGTAGGGGTTGACAACTTCTATTTAGGAGTTATAGGAGGAGTTTTTTGAACTACCTTTTTAGTTGGTGGTGTGACCACATGTGTAGATGACACTTTCTTGATGAGATGTGTCACATTTTTTGGTGGAAGTATGTTTTTGATGGGTAGAGGGAGTAATGGGGGCAGTTTGTTTTTATGAGGTGTTGGTATGGGGAGCACTCCTTTTAAAGTGGAAGGATGTGGACCCAAGATAGAGGGCAGTGGTGAAGGTGGGGGAGGAGTTCTCCGACAGGGTTTAGCACCCTTCTTTAGTATGGTGCGATGACCACTATTGTGCGGGGCAAGGTTCAAATCTACCTTCACTTGTGGGTGAGTGAGGTTTGATATAGGGAAAACACCGAGAGATTTAATCTGTTTTGGCATGGTAGACATTTGTGGGGGTTTAGGTTTAGACATGGAAGGTTGAGCTTCTGATGTTTTGGAAGTAAAAGCCTGATCCTTGTCAGAAACTTTAGGGTGAATCATCGCGGAAGGGTTGGTAGAATAAGTCGAAGTGAGATGTGTAGGATAAGGAGACTTAAGTCGCTCCCATAGTGCCTCATGTTTTAGGTTCCTAGAATGGAGAAATGCTAATTTTTTTACCAAACAAGAGAAGGGTTTAGGTGACCTCATGCGAGGTCTTACAATCGGTCCTTTGGAGGATTTAGGTGATTGCGAGAGCAGAAACATATTGGATGCAGAAATCACTGGCCAATGGCAAGAGAGAACCATCATCGGATCTTCCTCAGCCGAAGTGTGTGAGGTAGCAAGTTCTTCTCTCAGTGGAGAAGGGATTGGAGAATGTGGCTCTTCGAGAGGATAGAGTGCCGAGATGATCATGCCTTCCACGTGTGGTATAGGAGTGTGGAAAGTATCATCCTCCATTGGTGATAAGAAGGATGAGGGTGAGGCCACCGACGTTGGTGCCATCAAAGCATCCTCTAATATGGGAAAGGTTAAAGTAGCCTATCCTACGTGTGAAAGGGGGATTGATGGAGGATTATCCTCCATCGGTGGAGGACAAATAAGAGAGGAAGGCTCCTTTAAAGGGTGAAGTAGAGGGATTATGGCCCCTTCTACATGAGGGCATGGGGTATGAATGGTAACTTCTTCCAATGGTAGAAGAAGAGGGAAGGTAGGGGCAAGAGGAATAGGTAATACAGGATCCTCATGAGGCAGAAGAATGGGTAGAGGAGGTGTTTGATGTCGTGGGGGTGATATGGGTAGAATAGGCTCTTCTACCCATGGTGGAGAAATAGGTTGACTAACCTCTTCAGACTGTGGGAGAGGTTGGTTAGGAATAAAAGGAGAAACCATGTCAACCGTACGTATGTTGTGCTCTTGAGGGTCATCAGCCATGGTCTGAACATTGTTTTGACTTGGGGGATGGTTAGGGAATGGTTGCCTAAAGATATCTATGTTTTGGTTAGCCAATGCATTTGGGTTATCCAAAACAAGATCCCCTTTGTCTAACATGTCCTGAATAGCGTTCTTGAGGGTTTTGCAATTATCCGTGTCATGACCCTTGACACGATGATAATGACAAAAATTATTTTCCCTATACCAAGCAGGGATGGCTCGTGAGGGATCAAATTAGGGTGGTGGTCGGATTTGAGGGAGGTTGAGGACTCCCTGTTTCACTAGTTTATCCAACACGGAAGCATATGATTCTCTTATTGGAGTGTATTGATGTTGTACATACCGCTGTTGGAATTGTCTTGTAATGTTTTGTGATGTGGAAAGTTTAGATTGTTTAGTTGTGGTAGAAGATGATGATCTAAGTACCACAGCATTTGCCGATCCCTTGGACTTGGAATGGGAGAAAGAAGATTTGGAAGAAGGGTCATTGGATTTTGCGTTGGTATTTTTATTACGCAATTTGACCTTATCTTCTTCGACAATGCGGAGTTCAAGCTTTTGGGCTATGGTGAAAGCTTTATCAAATGTGCGAAATGTTTAAACCCATAAAGTGGATGAGATGTGCTTGGCACATGCTCTTGAGAAGAGCTTAATGAGCTCAGGTTGAGGTAGTGAAAAGGAGAGTTGGTTGATTAAACCTCTCCAACAGGGAATGAAGTCAGCTATTGATTCATCGTCGAATTGTCTAATAGAATATAGGTCTGTGATGGAGACCTTCTTAGTGATGTTGATTGAGAAGTGGTCAAGGAATAGCTGAGCTAGTTGAGTGAAGGTAAAGAGAGAATGATTGGTAATAGAACTATACCAATCAAGGGCAGCGCCAGAAAGTGACATGGGGAATGTGTGAAGTAATAACGCATCATCATGGGATATGAGGTAGCAAGCGTGTATAAACGCTCATAAATGTTGTTATGGGTCTTCTTTACTCTAAAAGAGAGTAAATTTTGGAAGTTCCCATTGGATAGGGTATGGTCTAATAGGCACCAAAGGGTGAATAGGTTCGTTACAGATTTGTTCGTATGAAAGAACACTCCTTGAACTTGAAACAGATGTCTCAAGGTTGGACATCTTATCCATCAGCATCTTAATTAGATCAGATGATGGATTTGTAGGAGGGGCACCCCCTAGGTTATAGGGTACCTGGAAGGCATTGGGAGGGGCGTATGACATACTTGGTTGCATTTGTGTAGGCACAACACATTGGTAGTTCATCATAGGGACTGATATTGAGGCCAAGGGGGCTTGTGCCATGAAGTTGGTGGGCACAAATTGACTAGATACCACCAAGGGTGGTTGAATGGCGGTGAGACTAGTTAAAGTATGAGTGGTCACTCTTGTATTTATGGGTGCAAGAGCGAGTGGGATAGAGACAATCAAGTTCTGGAAAGGTGTCAAACTTGGTTGAATTGTTTGTGGTTGAGGGGGTACGAAAACCCCGATGGAGGTAGGGCCAAAAATAGAAGGGGAGGCCAAATCTTGAACATTGGCCATGGTTAGATTACTAGTTGAGGCAATGGCCTAAGTGACCATAGGTTGGGTAATGGAGGTTGTTGATATTATTGCCATTTTAACCAAGGAAGTTGGCATCCCATAAATAGGATTGCCTGAAGGGTCTTGCGTTTGGCTTCTAGCAAGATAATGTTGGAGAGCCTTAAGGTTGTGGTCAAGGAATCTCTCAAAGTCTTGATCCTCCTCGAAAACAATAGGAGGTTGATTTGGGGTAGGTTGGATAGGAGTATGCTCAATGTCTGAAGTATACTCCATTAGATGACTTGGTATGGAAGGTGAAGGTGGGAGTGGCTGTTGCCTTACATGGTCAATAAAGTATTTGGCTTGATTGCATATCAAAACCGTCCAAAGAAAAAGGGGTTCAGGTTCTAAAAACTATGTGTTTCACTTTCAAAAAACCAGAATTTATGTTTAATAGCAAAAAAGTTGGGTTTTAAGCTTGCTATTTGGAAAGAAAATTTGGTTGACAGTGACCAACGTCAGTTTACTTAACCGATGTCAGTTATTAAATGTTGCTGAGGGTAGTGGAATAACCGATGTCGATGAATCTGAGTTGCTGACGTCGGTGTAAAAATCGATGTCAGTTTTTGTGTAATTCCAAAAACACAAAAAATTGATATTTTTTGAAAGAAAGAGAAATTCTGAGTTGTTTTTAGACCTCAAAATGATGTGACCTTACCAACTCAAAAAATTAGATAAAAATAGATGATGGCAAGCAACCTCTAAAACATTAAATTCCTAAGAATAAATTTTAGAGTTGTGGTGGCTTATGCCTTAGAAGAATATGTTTGGGAATTGGGCTTTTAGAACGGGTCCTAAAGACGAAGTCTATGGCTGGTTTCAGGTTATGTTTTGGTGCTCAAAAATTTGTGTTAGGTTCAGTATGTGGCTTAGTGCCGGGGCTTTCTCCCTTCACTTCATGAACCTAGAGCCGAGCTGGGCCGCTTAGCCAATATATACTTTGCCTATAGTTTATACTCTGCCAGAGAACAGAGTGGGTTCCCCCCTTGGTAGTGAAGTCCAAGCAGGATCGGTAGGAAGGGTAAGGTATCCGCTAGGTGATGAAATCCTAGACGGGCCTTATCTAAAGTATGTTTAAATGTTTAATTTGATTGTGATTGTGATCTGGTTGTGTAACATTTGTGCACTACGATTTATTCATAATGCTTTTTAATTACTAAGTGAGTAGGCTAAGTATGCATTCAAGCAAGAATGAAATGCAATGGTTTTTTTTTTAACCCAAATTGAAATGTTTTGTTTAGATGCAAACAAGTGGAGAAAAGGTTAAGAGTATGAATTTTCACTACTCTGAGATGTAGGCAAGAAGTGACAAGAAGAAAAAGAAAGATGTTCTTTTTAACTTGTGCTAATGGTTTCTTTTTGAAATAAAGAGATAGAAGAAAAGGATGCAAGAAGAGATTTTTTTTTCTTCTAGTGCATCTATATGAAAGTTTACTTTTTAGAAGAAATGAACCCAAAGAAAACTCTAGGGTCCCACCGGGCGTGCTAGAATGTTTCTCTATGTTTTTTTACTAATTACATTCAGAAGAAAGAAAAAACTAAAGTTAAAGGTTAGGGGTTTGACGTTACCTAGATTAAGTTGTGCACCATATCCAAGTGTTGTGATATCTCCTCTTTGGCTTTGAAGGAAACACCTATAGAAAGAATAAGATTTAGACACAAAAAATGTTAGAATAAGATATGGTGGACTACCAAGCTATGCGCTCGATCCCAAAAGCGTAAAGTTCTGTAAGGGATGACAGTCCACTATTTAACGAAAAGAGTGTTGTAATAAAAAGAAATGATGAAAGACTAAGAAAGAGAAAGTAGACAATGCGTACCTATTCTCTACAATCAGTCTATCACAATCGCTAATGTCGATAGTTTTGTCGATGTCGGTTGGTCAATAATGCCGACGTCAGTTATGCTGTCGATGTCGGTAGGGGCAATGGGCCTTGGACGGGTTTTGGAATATGTCTGTGGTCGACAGAAGGGTCTAAGAGTTTAAAGGTTTGTGTAGGGTTGTAGGAAAGTGAATAGGGTCTAAGGAAGAGCAAAGGCAGAGGACAGGGGTGAAAAGAGGGTAAGGATAAGGGGAAGGCTTTTCAGCCTCTCCGCAGAACAAGTCGGGTCTGGTCTCTCAAAGTACTTAGATATACCAAATGGAAACTAATTACTAACGTATTCTAAAAGATTGAAATGAGAGGCATAATACTTAGCTCTATTTGGTAAAGAACCAGAGGTGTTAGAATGATTATTCCTATTGTGGCTGATGTCGAGGTCCTTGTATAATGTTTCAATCCAATTTGGAGTGACTAGCCAGGAGAATGAAATTCGAAGTCTGATGCTTGGTCTCAGAGTGTGCGCATCGATGTCGAAGAGTCTTGGCTGCAACTCAAAGTTAGAACCTAGTTTATGTAACCGACGTCGACGATACTGCCAGTGTCGGTGGATAGAGAATTGGAAAAAGGGCTATTTTTAGCTCTTTGCCCAATTCTCCATCTGCTAAGTGCATTTGCCATTCGAGAATAGTCTAAAGACGGGTTTATTAGGCACGAGAGTTAGTTAGAGAGTTGGAATAGGTCTTAAATAGTTAGGATTTGAAGGACTTAGTCTTAGGGTGACTCATGGGGTAAGAAATGGTCTTAGGGTGAGGTGTCTAGGGTGAGGTGTCCAAGGTGAGGTCATTAATTTAAAATAAGTAGTTTATTTTAAATTAATAAGGTGTGTAAGTGTTTAGAAAGGGACCAATGGGGGGTTGACACAATGTTGGTGTCTATATTTGCCAATTTGATAGGTAGTGGATGGTTAAGGTGAGGTGGGAGTGTGAACGCTGCAATCGTTGAGATTGCACATATACCACTTCACGTGATAGGTAGGTCAAATTGTCACAGGCAAGGTCATGGAGCACTAAAATTGAAACAACTGGTCCCCAACTTATTAGTGGTAGCTGATTGGGTTAAACGATCAAAGCTATAGCTCCAATGGTTGAGTAGTACTAAAATCAAAGTAATCGGTCCCCAACTTTTTGGTCGTAGCTGATTGGGTTAGATTTATAAAAGCTGTAACTCCAATGGTCATCATGTTCTAAGTATCCGGGCTAGGAAGTGCTCCTGAAAAACACAAAAATGTCACACATATTGGGGATCAACTTGGTCGTGATCTGAAAATAGGTGTGAGGGTCATAATGTGGGGTGCGTATAATTTGCTAACTATTCATGAGGTAGCATATATGTAATCAAAACAACTAAGGCAAAGTTGTCTCGAAAGTGGTCATGGTCTGAGGAGATAGTCATGATCTCCAAGGTCATTGGTTGAGTCGGGCTGAGATATAAGTGATCTCAAGTGTTGTTTGTTGTGGTTAGGGAGATGTATGTGATCTCCAATGTGCCCCATGAAAAGTCTAGGTGACTTCTACAGTGTCAGGGATGGTTGTTTGGTCATGATTTTGGACTGGTTTAGATAGTTGGTCCATTAGGTAAATGAACCAATGAATGGCCGAGCTAGCCTCAGAAGACCCCATGTCAACTGAGTGCTGCCTGCATAACCCCTGTTTTAAGGGCCTCAGGCTAATGTAGTTCTCCCCAAAAGGGAAGAAGAGGTTAGGTTATGGATTGGTTTTGACTAGGTTAGGTCATGGTTAAAGGTTATATGGTTGGTCCATTAGGTAGATGAAAGAACGAATGGCCGAGCTAACCTCAGAAGACTCCATGTCAACTAAGTGCTGCCTACATAGCCCTTATTTTGAAATGATGAGTGTATGATGATGTTATAGCCTTTTCCATATTGTGTGATGGTGTATGCTATAACATTGGTTATGCAATTTTTCATCCTTAGTAATTTTCCATATTGGTGATGGTGTATGCTAAAAATAAAATGAGATTATTTATGCTTCAGTAAGTTTCCATATTGGTGATGGTATATGCTTGACATAAATTGTGTTTGGTTGATAGTTTCCATGTGTATTGTTTTCCATATAAACTAGTGTGAATGGGCTATGATAATTTAGATAACACAAATTGATATTTGCATTAAATAAATCACGAGGTTATGTTATTGGTTAGAAAATATTTTGGTTTGGTTTGGTTTGATTTGGTTTGGTTTGGTTGTATGTGACGAAGGTGTATAAGAAGTGAAAGGCATTTTGCTCTTTCATTGACAAGGACCATAGTGATAGCATAGATAGGGTTTTTGTAAACAAAAAGCCCTGTTCATGCATTACGTCATTGACCATTGGTTTTTGTTAAAGAAGTACCCTAATCACTTGACATTAAGTGAGCTCAAAATCCCTTGAGTATTTTGGGGTAATAGGTGCGATTATGTGATATGTAAGGATAGTGTAACCCCTTTTAGCAGGGATAACTTTGCCCCTTTTATAGGTGACCCTGAGAACAACTATAGGCAAGTCCATGACTTAATAATTTGTCTGTCATTTTTTTTTGGTAGACTGATCAATGCGGGAAGTCTACTTGGGGATGTTGTCTTGTTTTGTGGTCATGTGAAGCTGATCGATGCATGAAGCTTTTGAGAGGGTGCTATTTATGGTAGCAAAATTTGGGCATAGCCATCCTTCGAGGGAGTGGTCTATGTTTTGCTTTATAAGTTTTGATGTCTTTGAATAGCTGTCCTTCAAGGGAGCAGTCTATTAATTACATCAATAATGCAACTATCCTTTAAGAGAGCAGTCTACATTGATAGTTTATGACCTTTTAATATTTTGTTAGGCATCCCAATTTTATATTTTTGTGTTGACGAAACTTTTAGTCATGGATCAGACTATAGAGGTTTAGGGGTTTCCATTTTATTAGGACAAAGCATTAATGCTTAAAAAAGGGTTAACTAATGTTTGTAGGGAAAAAGGGTTGAAAGGAATAGGAATGAGGATGACGGGGGTTGCTCAAGGGATGAGCTCAAGTTAAACATCAAGTGAATGATTACTTGATTAATAGTAGAATGGTCACAGATGTAAGGCATTAAGGGGCTCAGGTTCTGGTCAGCCTTCAAGAGAAGATAGATGATAAGTGCCTGATCCATACTTGTGTGTTATGATATAAGGTCTGAGTCAATTAGGAGCAAACTTGCCTCGTTTCTCTATATTTTTGCTAATTACATTCAGAAGAAGAAGAAACTAAAGTTAAGAGTCAGGGGTTTGTACGTTACTTGGATTAAGTTGCACACTGTATCCAAGCGTTGTAGGAGCTCCTCTTTGGCTGTGGAGGAAACACCTATAGAAAGAAAGAAAATTGAACAAAGAGAATGTTAGAATAAGATATGGTGGACTGCTAAGCTACATGCTCAGTCCCGGAAGTGTGAAGCTCCATAAGGGATGATAGTCCACTATTTAATGAAAAGAGTGTTGTATGAAAAGAAATGGTGAAAAACTAAGAAAGAGAAATATAGATAATGCGTACATGTTCTCTGCAATCAGTCTATCACAGTCACTGATGTCGGTAGATTTGTCGATGTCAGTTTCTCAATGATGCCGACATCAGTTATGCTGCCGATGTCGGTAGGGGCAGTGGGCCTTAGACGGGTTTTAGGGTTATGTCTGTGGTTGACAGAGGAGTCTAAGAGTTTTAAGGTTTGTGCAGGGTTGCATAAAAGTGAATAGGGTCTGAGAAAGGGCAAAGGTAGAGGCTAAGTGTGAAAAGAGGGTAAGAATAAGAGGAAGGCTTTTCAGCCTCTCCACAGAAGAAGTCAAGTCTAGTCTCTCAACATTACTTAGAAGTAGCAAATGGAAACTAATTACCAATGTATTCTTAAAATACTGAAATAAGAGAGAATACTTAGCTCTCTTAGATGAAGAGCCAGAGGTGTCAGAATGCTTGTTCCTATTGTGGCTGCTGTCGAGGTCCTCGTATAATGTCTTCAATCCAATGTCTGGAGTGACTTATGCAAAGTTTTGGTATCTAGGGGAGCATTAGTCAAATTTTGATGATTGGTCTCAGAGTG
The DNA here is from genome assembly GCA_037957365.1 of Torreya grandis. Classification (NCBI taxonomy): domain Eukaryota; kingdom Viridiplantae; phylum Streptophyta; class Pinopsida; order Cupressales; family Taxaceae; genus Torreya; species Torreya grandis. The sequence goes on from JARHVA010000260.1 coordinate 1,139,743, forward strand.
TGCACATCGATCTACCAAGAGTCAGGGGCAGCTTAATGCTAGAGCTCGGGTTATGTAACCGACGTCGGCGATCCCGCTGGCATCGACCGACAGATGACCGACATCGACGGCTAGAGAATGGGTAAAAGGGCTATTTTTAGCTCTTGTCCCATTTCTCTATCCACCAAGTGCATTTGTCATTGGAGAACGGTCAAAAGATGAGTTTATTAGGCATGAGAGTTAGTTAGGGAGTTGGAATGGAGTGAGAATGGGTCTTGGGTAGTTAAGATTTGGAGGACTTAGTCTTAGGCTGAGTCATAGGCTAAGAATTGGTCTTAGGGCGATGTGTCCAAGGTGAGGTGTCCAAGGTGAGGTGTCTAGGTGAGGTCATTAATTTAAAATAAGTAGTTTATTTGAAATTAATAAAGTGTGTAAGTGTTTAGAAATGGACCAAGGGGGGTTGACATAATATTGGTGGCTACATTTGCCCCTTTTTGTCTTATGGTTTGTCTTGACAAATTGCAAGACAAAAATAGATGTGTGTTGCCCCAGGTATGGGATGAAGTATTCCACCTCAAAGTGGGAGTCGAGAGAAGAAAATATGAAATCAGGTGCCGATTTGATAGGTAGTGGATGGGTAAGGTGAGGTTGAAGTATGAACACTGCAATAGTTGAGATTGCGCATATACCACTTCATGTGATAGGTAGGTCAAATTGTCACAAGCAAGGTCGAGGAGAACTAAAATCAAAATAACCGGTCCCTAGCTTATTAGTGGTAGCTGATTGGGTTAAACGATCAAAGCTGTAGCTCCAATGGTCGAGGAGGACTAAAACCAAACTAACCAATCCCCAGCTTATTAGTGGTAGCTGATTGGGTTAGATTGATCAAAGTTGTAGCTCTAATTGGTCATCGTATTCTAAGTATCTGGGCTAGGAAGTGCTCCTAAAAAACAAAAAAATGTCACAGATATTGGGGTTAAACTTGGTTGTGATCTAACAATATGTGTGAGGGGCACGTACAATTTGCTAACTATTCGTGAGGTAGCATATATGCAATCAAAACAACCAAGGCAAAGTTGTCTCAAAAGTGGTCATGGTCTGAGGAGATAGTCATGATCTCCAAGGTCATTAGTTGAGTCGGGATGAGATATAAGTGATCTCAAGTGTTATTTGTTGTGGTTAGGGAGATGTATGTGATCTCCAATGTGCCCCATGAAAAGTCTAGGTGACTTCTACAGTGTCAGGGCTGGTTGTTTGGTCATGATTTTGGACTAGTTTAGATAGTTGGTCCATTAGGTAAATGAACCAATGAATGGCCGAGCTAACCTCAGAAGACCCCATTTTAAGGGCCTCAGGCCAATGTAGTTCTCCCCAAAAGGGAAGAAGAGGTTAGGTTATGGATTGGTTTTGACTAGGTTAGGTCATGGTTAAAGGTTATATGGTTGGTCCATCAGGTAGACGAACAAATGAATCGCTGAGCTAACCTTAGAAGACCCCATGTCAACTAAGTGCTGCCTACATAGCCCTTGTTTTTAAGGGCCTTAGGCCAATGTAGTTCTCCCCAAAAGGGAAGAAGAGGTTAGGTTATGGATTGGTTTTGACTAGGTTAGGTCATGGTTAAAGGTTATATGGTTGGTCCATCAGGTAGACGAACGAATGAATGGCTGAGCTAACCTCAGAAGACCCCATGTCAATTGAGTGCTGCCTACATAGCCCTTGTTTTTAAGGGCCTCAGGCCAATGTAGTTCTCTTAGAAAGGGAAGAAGAGTCAAAGAGGTTGGTAGTTGTTTGCATTTCTGTTGGTTAACGTTATTGCATTTCTGTTGGTTAGATGTAGGCTAGGCAGTCATTGATGTTGCGAGATCGGCTCTTGACATTGTTGACGTGGATGCATCGAGACATCACAAGAGAGGAGTGGGCACACATGGCCATACTTGGGATCGGTGGGTTGCGGTGATATTGTTGTATAGCTAGGGATGTCAGCTTGATGGTAGCATTGATCGAGTGGTGGGATCATACCACCAACACCTTTCACTTACCGACTAGAGAGTCGATCGTCACAGTTGAGGACGTGTATCAGATTTTATGGTTGTCGATACATGGGGTAGATATATATGCATGCTCGAGATAGGAGCATGATATTCATATGGTGACACTGTTTGGGGAGCACGCTGCTGAGGCAACTTACCATTCAACGAGTTTCATGTATGAGCCAATTTATGCTACAAATGAGGATGAACATCGACTTGCCATCCTGATGATGATCGACATCACGGTTTACGCTCTTCCAGATGCAGAGGGAGGGAGGTTTCTGATCTTGATGACCAAAGTTTTGGTAGACATGGTAGAGGAGCAGATAGTGTTTGCGTGGGCTCTAGTATTTGTAGCCCAATTATACAGGGAGCTGTGGGGTATCAGCCAGTGGTGATGGTACAGGTTATGTGTGGGCCACCTCCTACACTATTGGGTGTATGAGCACATCATGGTCACATGACCTCTTGGCTGGCTTCAGAGTTGGTTTCAGATGATGGCGAGAGGTCATGGCACAGACACATGTAGATAACATTGTCAGAGATATTGATTACTACAGTGGGGTACTGAATGCCCTGATCCCAGTGGATATCATTTGGAGGCCATACCTATTATATCTGATGTTTAGAGATTAGGTAGAGTAGCTAGTGGGTGTCTAGAGCTTGAGATGGGTGAAGGGTAGGTGAGCCAGCAAGCTTGAGAGAGTTCCTACTGAGAGAGTACGATGCCAATACAGGCTGTTACAGGATGTGCCACTTGCTTTCCCATAATATAGATGAGATGACATTGAGGTGCCCCTCCCACTACCAGAGGAGATAGAGCAGCTAGATTTTGAGGAGATACCCGCATGTCTAGGTGTGGCAGATCCAGGGTATACAGTGGCCTACTCGACTTGGTGGGCAGGTCAGTATGCAGGGGTTCAGAGAGGACCACCTCCTGATTTGTAGGTGGTCATTAGAGAGAGAGATGCCACCATCTAGGAGAGAGATGAAACACATGCACAGGTGACAATGCTTTAGGGATAGGTGGCAGGGTTTCAGGGGCAGGTGACAGTTTTGATGACATAGGGGGCTGCCCTAACAGGGTAGGTTACTACATTATAGGGGCAGTTGGCTGCAACCCAGGCATAGGTATTGGCAGGATAAGGTTTTGGAGGGTAGGGCCCTATTCAGTCACCACCATAGTAGCCAATGCAGCAGCCAGTTCAGCCACCACCTCAGCCATAGCCACAAAGTTCACTACAGGGCATGGCATCAGGATCGATGGGTCCATCGCAGACTGTACCTATATCTAGGTATAACACTATGTTGGATGAGATCATGTATTATGAGGGTGCCATCAGGGGATTTTTGCAAATCCAGTGATATTCTAAGATGTGAGATCAATAGAGATTTGTCTCCCATGCCACTACCTCCAGTTCTTAGAGATGACGACGGTCAGAGGGTGGAGATGATTTGGCATCTTTGTGACCACCACCACCACCATAGCCTTGAGATGTTTGTAGTCATGGAAGTATATATATATATATACCAGCTTGCATGCCATTAACATGAGATGTACATACATTTTGAGAGGGGCACATGTATATTGTACTGTTTTAGATATCTTTGATGTATACCTTTATTTGACAGTAATATATAGATGAGCTGTTTGAGAGATTGACATGTTATAGATGTGGCTTTGTGTTAGTTGTTTTGGTTATGTTAGTGTTTTTAGCATTTTTCATATGTGTGATGGTACATGCTTGAAATGATGAGTGTATGATGATGTTTTAGCCTTTTCCATATTGTGTGATGGTGTATGATGTAACTTAGGTTATGAGATTTTTCATCCTTAGCAGTTTTCCATATTAGTGATGGTATATGCTAAAAATGAATGAGTCTATCTATGCTTCAACAAGTTTCCATATTGGTGATGGCATATGCTTGACATAAATTGTGTTTGGTTGATAGTTTCCATGTGTATTGTTTTCCATAGAAACTAATGTGAATGGGCTATGATAATTTATATAACACAAATTGGTATTTGTATTAAATAAATCATGAGGTTATGTTAGTGGTTGAGAAAATGTTTTTGGTTGTCATGTTATTGGCATGTGATGAAGTTGTGAGAAGTGAAAGTGCGTGTTGCTCTTTCATTGACAAGGACCATAATGATAGCATAGATAGGGGTTTTTGCAAACAAAAGCCCTGTTCATGCATTACGCCATTGACCATTGATTAGTGTTAGAGAAGTACTTGAATCACTTGACATTAAGTGAGCTCAAAATCCCTTGAGTATGTTGGGGTAATAGGTGTGATTAGGTGATATGTTAAGATAACGTAACCCTTTTTAGTAGGGATAACTTTGCCCCTTTTTATAGGTGACCCTGAGAATGACTATAGGCAAGTCCATGACTTAATAGTTTGTAGACTGATCAATGTGGGGAGTCTACTTGGGGATGCTGTTTTGATTTGTGGTCATGTGAAGCTGATTGATGTGAGAAGCTTCTGAGAGGGTGCTATTTGTAGCAAAATTTGGGCATAGCCATCCTTCGAGGGAATGGTCTATAGTTTACTTTGTATGTTTTGATGTAATGTCCCTTACTTAGGGGCTCCTTTTTGTCTCTACACAACTCTGATATATAGCAATAACAGCTCTGATACCACTGTAATATCCCCTCCAAATAGGAAATATAACAACACAAAAAAACTTTGAACAAGATATAACTTCTGTTGAATAAATTCAAAATGATCACAATAATATAGTCTCTTAATAACAAATTACATATTGTATCACTTGTCCTTCTAAACTATTACAATTGTAGTCCTTTCTTATGCATATAAATATGAAATACAATCTTAAAAACCCTGACTTAGCAAAACTAGAAGCGAAAATTGGAAACTGGAAGCAAAAATTGGATTTTGGAAGGTCTCGGCCTGTTGTGTCGAACACACAGTCACCAGCGTCGGTCGATAAACTGCCGACGTTGGTCACTGCAGGTCAGATTTCTACCGACGTCGGTCTTCAGTCGACCGATGTCGGTCACTGGAAACCCTCTGACTGCCGAGGTCGGTTCCTGAGTTGATCTGTACAGACCTGTACGAACTTTGTACGACTGCCAATTAAGCACGCTTCCCTATTTCAACCCCTGATCTGAAAATATACGTTTCTAGTACAGAAGATCTCTAGCTGTATAATTTATTGAATCAAAACAAGAATAAAGAAATACCTGGAATATCTGTAATAACTTCTGTGTGAAGTTATCTCTCAAACCTGAAATTCTATGATAACTTCTGGATGAAGCTATCTCTCACTTTGGCAATAGATCAGCTGATATTCCATAGCCTCTTAATTGCACACACTGAAGAGGGAACGTTCTCCAATGCAAATGGAATCCTTGAACCCTAGGCTCAGTCTTCACAGAAGAAATTCTCAAAATCAATATCAATAATCAATAGCATAATGAACAATGGCCTCCATGAGAAACCCTTATACCCTCAAAATATATGCTTGCCCTAATTAGGGTTTCTTAAATTAGAATTAGGGTTTCTAATTAAAAATAGGCTAAATAATTAATATTTGATTAAATCAATCAAATATTAATATCTCCCTCAATACATGTCGGATCCACGAACCGATCGAAGCTAGTGAATCGGGGAGTGATTCCGCACATAACCATACCACAATAAAGGTGCTCCACTGCATATCAAATATCCCTAAAAAGTAGGAGCTCAGGCCAAATGTGTCTGAAATACCCTGAATGAAAATCAAATGTAGAAATCCTGTGAATCAAAGTCGAGCCAAGCTCCATTATGACCCTCTATCCATCTTATTAGCCTACGAAGGTCGCATAATAGGCTAACCATGAACTCAGAACATGTCAATTAAAAAGGGGACATGACATTTGATGTCTTTAAATAACTGTCCTTCAAGGGAGTAGTCTATTAATTACAAAAATTATGTAGCTGTCCTTCAAGGGAGCAGTCTACATTTATAATTTTTGACCTTTTTGTGTTTTGTTAGGCATCCCAATTTTATGTTTTGTTTATTGACTGAACTTTTAGTCATGGACTAGACTATAGAGGTTTAGGGGTTTCCCTTTTATTAGGACAAAGCATAAATACTAAAAAAAAGGGTTAACTAATTTTTGTAAGGAAAAAGGGTTGAAAGGAATATGAATGAGGATGACGGGGGTTGCTCAAGGGACGAGCTCAAGTTAAACATCAAGTGAATGATTACTTGATTAACAGTAGAATGGTCAAAGATGTAAGGCATTAAGGGGCTCAGGTTCTGATCAGCCTTCAAGAGAAGACAGATGATAAGTCCTTGATCCATACTTATGCATTATTATGTAAGGTCCGAGCCAATTAGGAGCAAACTTGCCTCATTTGCTTCTTTCCATATTGGTCACGTGTTGGTTTTCTTTACAGACGAGATCTCTGATTTTAAAATATCACTCTTTCAAATTTTTGTTATAGGCACGCTTGATGCGATGTTGGACGTGAAATAGGTTAGCATGTTGCTGGCATTTGATACAATGCTGAACATAGTCATTGCAGTCTTGGTTAAGAGTGGGCCAATAATAGCCCAGGCAGAGGATGCGCTTGGCAACTGGATTATCGCTGAAATGTCCCCCACAAATCCCATCATGGACTTATTTGATGGCATGAGATGTCTCAATGGTGGTTAGGCATCGGAGAAGGAGGCCGTCAAGACCTCGTTTGTAGAGAAGACCCCCTAGCATGGTGTATCGAGTAGTTCTCTTGATAAAAGCCTGCCATCCATTTTTAGAGAGGTCAGAAGGCATGATAGAATATGTTAAGTAGTCAACAAGTCATTTATACCAAACGTCATATGGACTAGAGAGGTTAGGAGGAATTGCCCCTGGAGATGTTGGTTGAGATGTGCCCAAGATAGAAATCTTGGGTTTTGGTGGTTGAGAAGGCTTGGCAAATGGATATGTCCAAGGAATAGAAACTTGCTCTTTTCCTTTATCCTTTAGAGTTTGGGACCTTGTGGCCACATTAATGGTGTTGATTTCAAATATAGGGGGAGAAGGTGGTAGAGGGACCATAGTTTGATGATGGGATCCCGATGAAGGTGAGGAGGTTTGGGAGGCATGGGATGGTGTCAGTGGTTTGTTGAAAGGGTGGTCAAGAGGATCCTTAATAAGAAGGGTATCCTTTTTCAGGTATTGGTGGATGACAACCTTAAGAGCACAACAATTCTCAGTATCATGCCCAGGTGTGCGATGATATAGGCAGGTTTGAGTGTCATCGAACCAAGATGGTTTTGATCCGAGAGGTTGAAATGGTTTAATGGGTGGGAGAGTGATGCTAAAAGACTGCAACAATCGGCATAGCAACAAAGCATAGGAACCCACTAATGGGTCTGTGCTTGTTGTTGCAGTAGAGGTTGACAACTTCTATTTAGGAGTTGTAGAGGGAGTTTTCCATACCACCTTTTTGGTTGGTGGTGTGGCCACACGTGCAGATGGCACTTTCTTGGTGAGAGGTGTTAGATTTTTTGAAGTAAGTATGTTTTTGATGGGTAAAGGGACTAATGGAGGCGATTTGTTTTTGTAAGGTGTTGGAGTAGGGAGCGCTCCTATTAAAGTAGATGGATGTGGACCCAAGATAGAGGGCAATGGTGAAGGTGGGGGAGTTTTTTGTCCCACCTTTTTGGTTGGGGGAGGAATAAACTGATGTGGTTTAGCAGCCTTCTTTGGTTTGGTGCGAGGACCACTATTATGCAGGGTGAGGTTCAAATCTAACTTCACTTGTGGGTGAGTAAGGTTTGATACTAGGTGAACACCGAGAGATTTAATCTATTTTGGCATGGTGGACCCCTGCGAGGTTTTTGGTTTAGATGTGGAAGGTTAAGCTTCTGATGATTTAGGGGTGGAAGCCCGATCCTTATCAGAGGCTTTGGGGTGAATTGTCGTAAAAGGATTGGCAGTATAAGGCGAAGTAGAATGTTTAAGATAAGGAGCCTTAAGTTGCTCCCATAGTGCCTCATGTTTTAGGTTCCTAGAATGGAGAAATCCTAAGTTTTCTGTCAATCGAGAGAAGGGTTTAGGTGACGTCAAGCGAGGTCTTACAGTCGATCTTTTAGGGGATTTAGGTGATTGTGAGAGCATAGATGTGTTGGACACAATGATCTCGGGCCAAAGGCAAGAGAAAACCATCACCGGATCTTCCTCGGCCAAAATGGGTGAGGTAGCGAGTTCTTCTCTCGGCGGAGAAGGAATTGGAGAATTTGGCTCTTCAGTTGGATAGAGTGCAGGGATGATCATGGCTTTTGCGTGTGGTCTAGGAGCAGGAAAAGTATGATCCTCCATTGGTAATAATAAGGATGAGGGTGCATTTGGGTTATCCAAAACAAGATCCCCTTTGTCTAACATGTCTTGAATAACATTTTTGAGGGTTTTGCAATTGTCTATGTCATGACCCTTAACGTGATGATAATTACAAAATTCATTTTCTCTATACCATGCAGGGATGGCTCGTGAGGGATCAAATTGAGGTGGTGGTCAGATTTGAGGGAGGTTGAGGACTCCCTACTTCACTAGTTTATCTAATACAAAAGCATATGATTCTCTTATTGGAGTGTATTGACGCTATACATACCGTTGTTGGAATTATATTGTGATGTTTTGTGATGTGGAGGGCTTAGATTGGTTAGTTGTGGTAGAAGATGATGATCTAAGTACCACAGTGTTTGCCGATCCCCTGGACTTGGAGTGGGAAGAAGAATATTTAGAAGATGAAGGGTCATTGGATTTTGTGTTGGTATTTTTACTATGCAATTTGAATCTATCCTCTTCAACTGCGCAGAGTTCAAGCTTTCAGGCCATGGTGAAAGCTTCATCAAATGTGCGAAAAGTTTGAACCCACAAAGTGGATGAGATGTGCTTGGCACATGCTCTTGAAAAGAGCTCAATGAGCTCAGGTTGAGGTAATGAAAAGGGGAGTTGGTTGATCAAACCTCTCCAATGGGCAACGAAGTTAGCGATTGACTCATCGTCGAATTATCTAATAGAATAAAGGTCTGTGATGGAGACCTTCTTAGTGATGTTGATTGAGAAGTGGTCAAGGAATAGCTGAGCTAGTTGAGTGAAGGTAAAGAGAGAATGACTGGTAATGGAGCTATACCAATCAAGGGCGGTGCCAGAAAGTGACATGGGAAATGTGCAAAGTAATAATGCATCATCGTGTGCTATAAGGTAGCAAGCGTGTCTAAACTCTCATAGATGTTGCTGTGGGTCCTCTTTACTCTGAAAGCGAGTAAATTTTGGGAGTTCCCACTGACTATGATATGGTCGAATAGGGACCAAAGGATGAATAGGTTCATTATAGATTTGTTCATATGAAAGAACACTTTTTGAACCTAAAACAGATGTCTCAAGGTTGGACACCTTATCCATCAGCATCTTGATTAGATCGGCTGATGGATTGGTAGGAGGGGCACCCCCTAGGTTGTAGGGTACTTGGAAGGCATTGGGAGGGGTGTATGATGTACTTGGTTGTATTTATGTAGGTGCAACATATTGGTAGTTCATCATGGGTAATGATGTTAAGGCCAAGGGGGCTTGTGCCATGAAGTTGGAGGGCACAACTTGACTAGATGCCGCCAAAGGTGGTTGGATGGTGGTGACACTAGTTAAAGGATAGGTAGTCACTCTTGTATTTATGGGTGTAAGAGTGGGTGGGATAGAGACAATCAAGTTCTGGAAAGGTGTTGAACTTGGTTGAATTGTTTGTGGTTGAGGGGGTACAGAAACTATGATGGAGGCAGGTCCAGAAATAGGAGAGGCCAAATCTTGAACATTGGCCATGGTTGGGTTACTGGTTGAGGCAATGGCCTGAGTGACCATAGGTTGGGTAACGAAGGCTATTGATATTATTGCCATTTCAACCAAGGAAGTTGGCATCCCATAAATAGGGTTACCTGAAGGATCTCACATTTGGATTCTTGCGAGATAGTGTTGGAGAGCCTTGACGTTGAGGTCAAGGAATTTCTCAAAGTCTTGATCCCCTGCGGGAACAATAGGAGGTTGATCATGGGTTGGTTGGATAGGAGTATGCTCAGTGTCTAAAGTATACTCCATTAGATGACTTGGTATGAAAGGCAAAGGTGGGAGTGGCTGTTGACTCACGTGGTCAATAAGAGATTTAGCTTGACTGTGTGTCAGAACCATCCAAGGCCAAATGAATTCAGGTTTCAAAAACTATGTTTCAATTTCAAAAAACTAGAATTTGTGTTTAATAGCAAAAAAGTCAGGTTTTAAGCTTGCTGTTTGGGATGAAAATTTGTTGACAGTGACCGACGTCGATGGAAAAATTGATGTCAGTGAATATATGTTGCCGATGTCGGTGAAAATTGTTGCCGACGTCGGTGGAAAAGCTGATGTCAGTTTTTGTGTAATTCTAGAAACACAAAAAACTGATAGTTTTTGAAGGAAGAAGAAATTTTTAGTTGTTTTAGACCTCAAAATGATGCAACCTTACCAGCTCAAACAATCAGATAAAAATAGCAAAAAAGGTGATTTGGCAAGCAACCTCTAAAATGTTAGATTCCTAGGAATAAATTTTAGAGTCATGGTGGCTTATGCCTTAGAAGAATGTGTTTGAAGTTGGGCTTGTAGAACAGGTCCTAAAAAGGAAGTCTATGGCTGGTTTCAGGTTATGTTATGGTGTTCAAAGATTTGTGTTAGGTTTAATACGTGGCCTAGTGCTGGGGCTTGCTCCCTTCAATTCACGAACCCAAAGCCGAGCTGGGCCGCTTAGCTAATATATACTTTGCCTATAGTTTATACTCTGCCAGAGAATAGAGTGGGTCCTCCTCTCGGTAGTGAAGTCCAAGTAGGATCACCAGGAAGGGTAAGGTATCTGCTAGGTGATGAAATCCTAGACAAGCCTTGTCTCAAGTATGTTTAAATGTTTAATTTGATTATGATTGTGATCTGGTTGTGTAACATTTGTGCACTATGATTTATTCATAATGCTTTTTTAATTACTGAGTGGGCTAAGTATGCATTCAAGCAAGAATGAAATGCAATAGTTTTTTTAACCCAAATTGAAATATTTTTTTCAAATGTAAACAATTGGAGAAGAGGTTAAGAATATGAATTTTTCACTATTTTAAGATGCAGGGAAGAAGTGACAAGAAGAAAAAGAAAGATGTTCTTTTTAACTTGTGCTAATGGTTTCTTTTTAAAACAAAAAGATAAAAGAGAGGATGAAAGAAAAGGATATTTTCCTAATGCAACTATATGAAAATTTGCTTTTTAGAAGAATGAACCCAAGGAAAACTCTAGGGTCCCACCAAGCGTGCCAGAATGTTTCTCTACATTTTTACTAATTACATTCAGAAGAAGAAGAAACTAAAGTTAAGAGTCAGGGGTTTGTATGTTACCCAAATTAAGTTGCACACCGTATCCAAGCGTTGTAGGAGCTCCTCTTTGGCTGTGGAGGAAACACCTGTAGAAAGAAAGAAACTTGAACAAAGAGAATGTTAGAATAAGATATGGTGGACTGCTAAGCTACACGCTCGGTCCCGGAAGCGTGAAGCTCCGTAAGGGATGACAGTCCACTATTTAATGAAAAGAGTGTTGTATGAAAAGAAATGGTGAAAGACTAACAAAGAAATATAGATAACGCGTACCTATTCTTTATAATCAGTCTATCACCATCACCAATGTCGATAGATTTGTCGATGTCAATTTCTCAATGATGCCGACGTCGGTTATGCTGCCGATGTCAATAGGGGAAGTGGGCCTTGGACGGGTTTCAGGGTTATGTCTATGGTTGACATAGGAGTCTAGGAGTTTAAAGGTTTGCGTAGGGTTGCATAAAAGTGAATAGGGTTTGAGAAAGGGTAAAGGTAGAGGCTAGGTGTGAAAAGAGGGTAAGAATAAGAGGAAGGCTTTTCAGCCTCTCCACGGAAGAAGTCAGGTCTAGTCTCTCAACAATACTTAGAAGTAGCAAATGGAAACTAATTACCAATGTATTCTTAAAATAATGAAATAAGACAGAATACTTAGCTCTCTTAGATGAAGAACTAGAGGTGTCAGAATGCTTGTTCCTGTTGTGGCTAATGTCGAGGTCCTCGTATAATGTCTTCAATCCAATGTCTGGAGTGACTTGTGCAGAGTTTCAGTAGCCAGGGGAGCATTAGTTGAATTTTGATGATTGGTCTCAGAGTGTGTGTGTTGATCTGCCAGGAGTTGGGGGTAGCTCAATGCTAGAGCTCAGGTTATGTAACTGACGTCAGCAATCCCACCGGCATCGGCCGACAGATGACCGATGTCATCGGCTAGAGAATGGGTAAAAGGGCTATTTTTAGCTCTTGTCCCATTTCTCCATCTGCCAAGTGCATTTGTCATTGGAGAACAGTCAAAAGATGAGTTTATTAGGCACGAGAGTTAGTTATGGAGTTGGAATGGAGTGAGAATGGGTCTTGGGTAGTTAAGATTTGGAGGACTTAGTCTTAGGCTGAGTCATAGGCTAATAATTGGTCTTAGGGTGAGGTGTCTAGGTGAGGTCATTAATTTAAAATAAGTAGTTTATTTTAAATTAATAAGGTGTGTAAGTGTTTAGAAATGGACCAAGGGGGGGTTGACACAATATTGGTGTCTACAGTTGGAGGATGTAGTAGCCATTAGAGTAAGATAGAGGGGAAGTTAGGAAGCTTTTTGGGCATCAAAGCCATAAGATACAAGGGTTCTGTGTATCTTCGAAATTAAGAAGCATGATATTTCTTCTAAGGCAACAATTGTAACCATTAATGGCCTTCCTTTGGGATTTATAAGTGTATTCACTCATCTCCCTACATTAATGGTGTTTGATAGCTCACTTACCATGACTTTGAAATTTTAGTTGGTGGCAAGATTTTATCCTTTTATTTACAAATATAGAATTGGATTTGGAGCCCATGATCCTCCATCACCAGACGGATATAACAATAGTGATGAAATGTTTTTCAAAACTATCCAATCAGGTCCAACTTCTCATTCATTAATGGTGAGTACTTGGTAGGCACACAACCACATCCCTTAGAGTTTTCTCAACTAACTTCCACTTTTTGACATCTATCATCTATCTATTAGTTTTCCCATTAATGATTGATGATTAAGCATAGATTTGTACTCCATGCCTTTATCCTAAGTAGGGTGATGTGTCTCCCAAGGACACATGACACACCCAATTTTGTCTTGGTTAAGCACTCATACTTCATTCAAATATTTTTGAGGCATAAGTGGATACTAATTCATATTTACATTATATGATGTGATAACTTCCCATTGGGTCAGGATCTACAATATTCACAAAACAACAAATTAAGAAAGACAAAAAGAAAATGATTTACTAAAGCTTATCTTTCAATCATAGAGGACTCGATTTTACCATGGGAGATAATGAGTTTGCTAATTTAGGAAGGGAATTATACTCCTAGAACATCTCCTTATGAAAATCAACCTATAAGGTTAGTGCCATGATATGTTAAAAGTGAACAAACACTGCTTAGTTATTTTAAGAAAAGTTAAAAAAGGAGGTCTGTTACTGCTTGAAGACAATCAAGGCGATGTATATTGTAAATCTTTGAGTAGGCATCACTGACAAAAACAAAAGGGAAAAATTCAAAGATCTAGTTCATGAAATTTTTAGAGGGGTCCCCAATTTTAGAGAAAAAGAGGCATGTTGGCCACAACAAATGAAAACTTATGTGGGGAAAGTGACAAGAAGCATTTAGAATCTAACTAGTTTCTTCTTCTTTCCTTGCTCATCATAAAGAGATCCCACCTGTAGATGACCACCAACATGTGTAATAAGTTATTTTCATTCTGATTCATTCTTATATTTCCTTTGAGCAATCAAGACTGGATTGGTTATTAGAATTCCTCTAGGGTGTTATTAGCTTGATAGTTTAGGGGGGAATGACTAGGGCATTACTATGCTTCTAGACAGGCATCCATAGACTTGACAAAGATGACTCTAGTCCATTTCAAGGCCTTACTCCAATACCATCCAGGTCGAAAAGCCTATGATGGAGATTGCCTATATATCCCTTTAGAGGTAGACTTAAAATTTAGATTCTACATGATTTCATTATTCTTTTCCAAGTTTATCAAGAAGAGATCATTAATTATTTAGTCTTATCCATTGAGAGTTCAAGACCAAGCCAAGGGTGAATGAATAAGGGGGAAGTTCTGAATAGCCAATTAATCCTTAATTAACTTGAATAATCTAATATCTTAGGGAGTTATTATTTTAAGTGCATCTTAGTGTATATCTTGGGTGCAAGATATTCTAAAATCCACTCATTTATTTTAGAATCATTGGCCTCAAAGATATAAGATGTTAAGAGTCCCTTGTTATAGTCCTAAAATCACTTGGATCAAAGGTTTGAACCTGGGCTCTTCTATTTCTCAACAATCTTCCTGGGTTTCAGCCACCACCTAAATTAGTTACTAATAAAATGTTGGGTATCCAAGGAATAATGCATAATAAATAAGGGAATAGAGGGGTGAAATTTAATACAAATAAAAGCACACAATAAAAACAAACACATGACAAAAGTAAACACACAACTAGAGAAAACTTTTTTAATATATACATTATCACCTCCTACTCAAATTATTTAGAAACCACTTTGGAGGGGAAAATAGTGCTTCAAGAACTGTCCATTTACTGGATATGGTAAGTTATTTCCCTTGAGATCCTTGAGACTAAAGGCATTCTAGCCTAGTATTTTGACAATTTGGTATGGGCCCATCTAAAGGAGATCAAATTTTGAATGTTGACCTTTCTTCTCATGGACCTTGTCCCACATCATGAATAGATATGAGATTCTAAAGGTCTTAGCCTTCACCCTCTTATATAACCACCTCTTAAATATGTCTTGATGCTTGGTAAAGCTCAACAAAGTTTCATCCTAGGATTCCTCCAATTGAGTCAAGTCTAGAAGTCTATAATTCATTTTATCATCTAGTTCCATGAATTACTATATGAACTTATACATGGGAATTTTGAGAGTGACCAACATGATTGGCTCCAATCCATAGATGAGAAGGAAATAAGATCTTTTTAGAGCTTATTTATACCTGGTTTAGTTTGACCATAAGGCAAATTTTAGCAGTGAGAGCTATTATCTAGGCTTCTCTCCAACTAATTTCTTGATGTCATCGATCAAGTTTTTGTTGGTGGATTCTACAAATCCATTCCCTTATGGGTAGTGAGTAGAGGAGAAATTGAGTGTGATTTCATTATCATAGGCCCACTCTATAATTTCCATTAATTGAAAGTTGGTGCCATTATTGCATACTAAATAAATAAGGACCCCTAAATGGGTGACTATAGTAGTCTCCAGAAACTTGATGGCTTCAACAATGGTGCTTATTTTGGTCATGACTACCTTAGACCATCTAGTGTAGTAATCTATGCCAGAGAGGATGAATTTATGACTATTTGATGAATTAGGGTTAATCACCCCCATAAAATCTATCCCCCATTGTGTGAATGGCACATATTAATTAATAGGTTATAGTGGCATTACAATGTGTGATAGAAATGAACATGAGTGTGAACATCTCTTAATAACATGGGCTAACAGTAACTTACTTAGAGGAATTTGAGGGTCATGACATTTTTCATAGGATGGTCAGCTTCTAGCTTTTCATGAAAACTAACCATTATGTCCTTGGCCTCTTCTTTTGATACACACCAAAGGTAGATGCCCTCATGGTTTCTTCTAAAGAAAACTCCTTTCTTCAACATATAAGGTGCAACTTTCAACTAGAGGGCTATTTTCTATGCATGGTTGAGTCCTGAGGATGCATTTATGTGATGTATTATGATTCTTGGGTATATCTCTCTGATTAGTTAGGTGAGGCTTTGTCCTCTTACCAACTTAGTTAGCTTGATTTCCAAATAATACTCTTGTAGTTTCTTCATCTATTAGCCTCTCCTTTCACCTAGTTCATTCTATCCCAACATTTGATTTATATCTAGCTCTAGGACAATGACATGCACTCTATTCTAGATGATATAATGCCTAGATTTATTTACTACCTTGACCAGGGCATAAATATGCTTGTCTAAGGAAGAATACCAAAATTTTGCATCCTTAAGATTGGTGCTCATAAAATCCACTAGGTTTTCTTATCCTTATAGCCTCTAGGTGAGGTACGTGGTAATGGTGTGCTCTAAATCAAAAGGGTAAACATATAAGTCCTACATACAGTTCAGGATGATAAGGATCAGGTTTTTCATGATAGTATCTTTAATATCTTGGAAAGCTTTCCTCGATTCTGATTGCCACTCCACTTACGCATCCTATTTTAACATTACATTTAAGGGCTTCACTATCTCATCAAAACCAAAAATAAACTTGCATACAAAGATGATTTTCCCAAAGAAAGATTTCAATTCTTTTTTATTATTAGGTAAAGGTAATTTAGAAATTATATCTAGGCTTTTAGGGCTAATAGAAATACCTTCATGATAATGTGATTAATAAACTTACCTTAGGTGACATTAAACATGCTTTTCTTTAGTTTTAAAGAGATTACATACCTTCTACATCTTTCAAATACTCTCTCCAGGTGGTTCACATGATCTGACCTATATTTAGAGAACACAGTTAGGTCATTCCTATATATAATTATGAACTTACCTATCAGGCCCTCAAAGGTGATGTCCATTGCCCTTTAAAGTGTTACACCAACATTGATTAACCCAAAAACTATCTATTTTAAGGTAGATGTGCCTTACTTAGTGGTGAAGGTAGTCTTAGTTATGTCTCCTAGATTTAATAGGACCTGGTTATAACCCAAGAATCCATCCAAGAAGGACACCATCTAGGACCCACTCACTATTTGGATTACCTCATCTAGTGAGGGTAATTGTAATTGTCTTTATCTGAGGCCTAGTTCAAATTCCATAAGTCCACACAAAGGCATATTTCAGCATTCTTCCTCTACACCAAGACTAGGTTAGCCAGCTAGGTGGAGTGGTGAACTAGGAAAATTATCCTTGCAAAGAGTAATTTGTGAACCTCTTTGTGAATCAAGGATTCTAAGATTGGGTTAACCGGCCACTGCCTTTGTCTAAAGGGTTTTTGGTCAAGTTTTAAGGGGATGGTGTGAGTAATTACTCTCAGGTCTAAGACCTTAAGATCTCCATAGTCCCAAGAAATTATGTCCTTATACTTTAACAATAATCTCTGTAATTGTTCTAATTCATGGTCTATCCATTTTGGACCCACATTGACTATTTGGGGGTCCTTCATCTGGCTAAGATTAATGAGCTGGCACTTTTGATCTTTGAACTTAGGCTTTTTATCATGAAAGGTTGGATCCTGTTGGGTGAATATTTTGTCGTCAACTAACTGATGACAAAATGGGGATATCAGCCACAGCATAAGGGAGATTTACACCACGAGGAGTGTGGCTTTACCAGATCAAGACGAGGTAAATCTCTCCTCTCATCAAGGGGAGGTTCCCTATCAATATTTACGTGCTGAATATATAGTTAAGCAGAAAATAACACACGAGGGTGGTATAACAGCATTTACCTCTCTTCTTTCAGAGGTAATGTATGAAGGACAAAAGGGAAAAATCCCTGATCTAAAGCTAACAACACTCCTCTTCTTTCAGGAATGATATTAAATAGAAAACAAGAAATCACCTATAGTAACAAAGTCACAAGAACGCTCACGCAAGCGCAAAGTCTTCCGTAGCTTCTCCACGGATTCGGAACAAGTATAACCGTAGAATAAAGTGAAGCACAAAGTCTTCACCTGAAACTACAAAAGATAAAAGAATCTCAAAAGTAAAAGTAGCACAAAGTCTATCTTCTACCCTCAAAAAGTGCCCTTGGATAATATCAACACATTCACTTTGCTTATTAAGTCAGATAAACAAGAGGTTATTAGGAAAGAGTACATAAGAAACTATTTCCTAGATGACACAGATAACTTCAACACAAAGTCTGAAATCACTTGCTTCTCATTCATTTGACAAAATCTAATTTATAAATCTGAGCACAAAGTCTCGAAAGTTGCTTCAATTTCAGCAGAGTATTTGCTATTAATTTTTCCCCAGGATCCTTTACAAATGAGGTCTCCACTATATATAGGGAGAAAATCCTCAAAAACAGAAAAATAATAAAATATACAAAATATCTTGGTCAAAGATGACTCATCTTTGACTTTCAGATATTTTCCAAAATATTTTATTCGTAATTACATTTTACAAAATTGCATGCATTCTGTAGAAAACAGAAATGCCTAAGGATAGAAGAAGAAAGAGAGAAAGTGTTAGTTCTTGCCACCGGACTTCTTCAAATGAGCATCGTACATGGTGATCGATGCCTGGATCCCTATGCTGTCCAGTGTAACTGCGTTGTTGGAGACAACCCTTGATCTGGTTAATGCGTCTTTTAATGCTGTGATGGCCTTATAGTGGCCAGTTAACCTGGATCTTAAATTTTCCAGAGTCAACTGAGCATCTAGAATGCTATCAACTGAAGTTATTGAGAAAGACGCTACTTTGAAATCCTTCTGGATCATCCCTTCAAAATTCTGAATCATTTCATCTGCTGGAAGGAACTGATGATCCTTAGAGGTCAAGTCGCATGGTAGCTCTTCTAATTTGTTCAACAAGCTCAGGTCACTTTTATCACTAGCTTCTTTAAAAGCTTTGAGATCATCAATTAGATCTTTGAGCACCTGGATCCTGAAAATCATCGCCTCTTTGATCTCAACATATGAATCCTTGTTGGGGATAACACCGATAGATATCAGGGTACTCTTTTTTAGACCTTCCATTTTCTTCCATCCTCCGAGATCTTTCTCCAAGCCATTAATCTCTTGAGAGGTAAGAGAAACAAAACTGTCTACTTGAGCCTTCAACCTTTTCATTTTCCCTGTTCTTTCTGCAACCTCAGATAGCAGAGAGATTCCTTGATTGTGTATTCGGTCAATATATTCCTCCATTACTTTTCCCTTTAAATAAGTCTTTTCAGCTTTCTGAATGACTGAATCATCCACGGAAAAGGCCTCTGGAGTTGCTGCTTCAGGTGGGATGGTGAATCTTCTGATTACTGCCGTTAATTGCTCAGCCTTGGCTTTATAAAAATCTTTCATCTCTTTTTCTTTGTCAAATTTTTGGACCATAATGTCCATTGCTGAATGAAGATCACTCTTCGCACCTTCGTGTGTAACCTTGCCTAGTTCAACACGAGAAAAGGAATAACTGCTCATTTCAAAACCCTCAAGGGTTGCGTCCTGTGGGGGTTTGGCAATTTCCAGAAATTTCTGCCCCTTTTCCTCGACCAACTTGGAAAGGATCTTTGGCTTCTTGGGAGCTTTTGTTTTGGCCGGCACAATCTTGTCGAAATCGAATTCTTCTGGGGAGATGGCCCTTTTCTTTCTCTTTGGTGTGAAAGCAGACATCCACAGCGGGAGAAAAGTACCTGTTGTAACAATAGTCGCTTCCGCCGGTGTCATGGTAGCGGCCTCCACGCTACTGGTGGTGATAGTAGTCGTAGCTGGAGTGACCGGCGAGACTGTGCCAACTGTTGATTCAGGATTAGGCACAGGGCTTGGTGGCAGGTTGAAAGATGGAGATGATAAACTTGGAAAGGATGCAGAAGAGCGAGGTGAACCTGCTGAAAGATCCTGTGGATCACCAAAAACAACCTTGGAAGGAGAAGCAGCTCTGGAAGATGGAACGCTAATGGGAGAGATAGGAAAAGTGGGCACTGAAGGAGATTGAGGAGGAGGAGAGGAGCCTTGGATCGATCGCACTTGTTCCGTTGAGATTGGAGACCCAACACCTGGTCGTTCTGAAGGTTGTTCTATTGACCCCATCGGTTGAGCTGCCTATACCCCGGGACTTTGTTCTTTGGTTTCTTCGGCTACTGCCTCAGGTTCTTGTTCTGACCTAGGCTTCTTGGATACAAAGACGATCCTAGGCTTGTGAGGTCTAGAAGATGAAGGGACGTCGTCTTTGTTTTTAGTTTGGCTTTCTGCCTTTCTCTTCATCTCTGCTTGATATTCAGCCTCTGACCCTGTAATGAACTCTTTTAGGGTGATTCCATTTGCTGCCAACCAACTATTGGTGTTAGCCAATACTGGTTCAAATCTTTTCCTTAGAGAAGTCAGCTCTTTTTGAGACCAGTTGATCAGAGGAAGAGGGGAACCAGCTACCTTCTCTATCAGATATCTGCTGTTCACTATATTCCCATCGTCAATCAACCCTGAAGGGATCTCTGCAAGCCCGAGGTACTCTATCTGCTCTAGCGTGAGACGGCAATAGTCCATCTTTCTTATCTCTTCGGCTGTCCTTAGATCTACCCAGATGTCCTCAATCATAGGCTCGTGAAACTGAGCCTTCCTTCGAATCGTCTCTCTGACTCCTCTGTAATCAAATTTTTCTCATCTTTTGAAAGATTTGATGGTAACCATCTGCATCTCTGTTTCCATAACCTTGGCTTTAGTCGATGTAGCAACGAAAAATCTGCCAATCTGGATAGGAAACTTGAAACCAGGTCTCTTAAGCTCCATCTATTTTGAGTGTACGACGGCCAGTTGCCGGCAAAGCTCCATTAGGACCAACCTGTCTGAAGGGAATCTGGGGAGCATATAAGGGTATCCTTGGTAGAAACCCACCCGTAGATAAAAAAATGTAGGGAACTGGAGGAACATGCAGCCAAAACTATTCACTACTGTCCAAGCCTCGTCTGACATTCTCTTCTGCTCCAGTTGAGGATCGAAGAGACATAGAAATACAGCAAAGAATGCATCATTCACTCACCTGAAATGACGTGTCGATCTCTGAAGTGTCAGCTACGGATAGTATGAATAGACCGGGGTGGTCTTCCTATCCCCCTCTGTGGTTAGGCTCGAGAAAGATCGCATGGCAGCAGCTATGTAGACCAGGTACGAGGTCATGTAGAATTTGAAGGAGGTTTGTACCCTGGTCAGCTGCTCGTGAATAGCGTTGCTAATCTGTTCTCCCCAGAAAATGGCCTGTTTGCCTTGCAGAATGATCTTAATGAACGGATACATCCATTCATGGAATTGTGAAGAGGACGGGAGGCCCCGTACTCTACTGAGAAGGGTGATTAAGTCACCAACTTCTTCAATGAAGTCGCTTCTGGGAAAGCTTTTCAGCCATCTGGATAGGCCGGCCCTTGGGGTTTTTAACCACTTATGGTTTATGACCTTCTTTGCCCTCTCGGGGTCTTTGTCATACTCCCTCTACGCATTCTCGAAGTTGATTTGGGTCACTTCGGTGGCTGGTGGACATAAAAAGACTTTGTCAATAAATTTGGGGTCCAACCGAATGATCATGCTGCCACTAGCGTCCGAGACTGATCTGGTCTTTTTGTCGTAGAAGTGCGCGCATTGAAGGACGAATTCTGCATGATGAGCTGCTACTGGGAAGGCGGCCACCAGGTGGATGTTACTCTCGATAATTCTCTTTATCCCAGTGCTGGGATTGGTCGCTTTGGTTCGTACCAAGAATTCGGCCATATCTACGTGGCCGATCTCAGTGTCTCGAATATCATCGACATTTGAGGTGATCGCTGTGAGCGGGAAGACGCCCTGGTATCTGTATTTTATCTTCTTCGCCTTTGAAGGAGATGCTTCTGTCATGGGGGATGATCTCGTTTGAACGGGAGCAGGCATGCAGGAGCTTGCTGAAGGTGCTGCAGCCATAGTCGAAAGGAGAGTGAGAGATGGGGAGAGCAATTCAAGTGATACGGGCTATAGGAGGTCACTTAAAAAGGTCAAGATGGGCAAAGAGATGGAAAATGAAGAAAAAAGTTTGAAAAGGACAACCCAGAAAAAATCTGGGAGTTAGTTGAAAAAGAAAGAAAAAAAGCAGGGGCGGCAAAAATCGCCACCCTTGCTGGAAGAGAGCAGGGGCGGCGAAAATTGCCGCCCTTGCTGGAAGAGAGCAGGGGTGGCGAAAATCGCCGCCCTTGCTGGAATAGAGCAGGGGCGGCAAAAATCACCACCCTTGCTGGAATAGAGCAGGGGCAGAATAGCGGCAAGGAAATGCCGCCCTTGCATGAGGAAAGCAGGGGCGGAACGGCGTCAATGAAATGCCGCCCTTTCGAGGCTGCGGGGAAGAGGAGGAAAAAACACACAAAAATAAAAATAAAACTTAAAAACAAACCCTACCTAGAAAACGCGCGCGCCACAAAATTGGATCCGCGAGTTGGCACTTCGCAAAGTCACTTGGAGCGCTCAGGTGCAAGAGGTAGGAGGGGAGGAGGAGGAAGTGAGAAGAAATGAGGCCCAAATTGGTTTATAAAGGTTGAAAAACCAACCCCAACAACCCTCCGCGTAGAGCCATTAATGCCTTGCGCGGAAAATGATGAAGTGCAGGGGCGGCGATTTTTGCCGCCCTTGCAGAAAAAGTGCAGGGGCGGCGATTTTCGCCGCCCTTGCAGAAAAAGTACAGGGGCGGTGATTTTTGCCGCCCTTGCAAAAAAAGAAAGATCAACTCTGAAAGGGAAAAAAGAAAAGAAAAGCAAAAAAGAGGGGGGGGAACCACTCCTCGATCCAACTAAGACGAAAACGAACCAAAGAAAAAGCTTAAAAGAAAAAATGAGCTTAGAGAGACAAGACAAAACGGACAAGTTTCGTAGGGGGTTGTTTGCAAAATGAGCGAAGCTCATTTTGGGAACAACAGCTGGCTCCTGTTGGGGAACTTCTGCTCAATCGAAAAGATTAGCAGAAGTAAAAACCAGTCTCTAAGTGCCTTTATCCAAGCCATTGGGCTACGGAGTCGAGCGACATATTTACATGCTTACACATATTTACACATTTACAAAAAGAACTGCACATATTTACACATGGACTCATCCAAGCTTCAAGGGTTGAAAAGCTTTAGATGCTGCCCATTATGAGGTAGTGTAAATGGCGTTCCATCTTTATACTCCAGCAAAAAGCTAGCTTCGCCACAGAGATGTCGAATGGTGAACGGACCCCCAAATTTACCGTGCATCCCTTTTGATTCACGCCGCTTGTCCCATAACAAGACTTGATCTCCGACTTGGAACTCACACGCTTTAGCTCTTTTATCGAAAAGCGCCTTCACCCGGTTCTGGTGTTCCTTGATCCGATCTACCACCATAACTCGTTGTTCATTCAGCTCCATCAGATACATGATACGCTTGTCAATTGAGCCTTCAAAGGTCGAGTCTTCGATTTCTCTGGTTAACCTGAGTGCTGGTAGTTCAAGGGTGATGGGGATTTCAGCATTTCGTCCATATAAGAGTTGGAAAGGTGACATACCTGTAGCTCTTTTAGGTGTTATCCTGTCGGCCCATAAAGCATCATACAAAGCTTTGTGCCATGTTCTCTGATTGTCGTCCACCAACTTCCTGATGATGGTGACCAAGTTCCTGTTACTTGATTCTGCTTGTCCATTTCCCTGGGAGAAATAGTCTGAAGTGTGAGACAAGGTAATCCCATAGTGGAAACAAAATTGAGTGATTTCATGCGACAAAAAGCAGGCCGCATTATCCGTCACAATTTTTAGTGGAACCCCAAACCTGGAGATGATATTTTCTTTGAGGAAGGTGCATACTACTTCAGATGTAGCATGTTTAGTTGGTTTGGCCTCCACCCACTTAGTAAAATAGTCTGTCACGGTGAGGACATAATCATGTTCGGCGCTTGAAGATGGGTTAATTGCACCAATGAAATCAATACCCCACTGCTGGAACGGTTCATCGATCACAACTGGCCTGAGGGGTAAAGCAGGTAGCTTAGGTTTTTCGACAAATTGCTGACACATCTCACGCTTTCGCACCCATTTGTAGGCATTCTGAAAAAGTGTAGGCCAAAAGTACTTCGCTCGTAGAATCTTGTGCGCCGTCACCGGTGTAGAGAAATGTCCTCCACAGGCCAAATTGTGGAAAGATTCTAAAAGTCTTTCTTGTTGAGCTTTATCAACACAACGAAGAAATGCCCCATCCAAGTTTCTTTTGTAAAGACCATGGTCCCATAGAACATAACCAACTATTTTTAATTTAATATTCCACTTTTCTTTAAAAGAAAGATGAGGAGGGCATTCACCATATGTTAGGAAATAAGCAATGTCAGAAAACCACTCATCAGTAGTAGCGACAAAGAGAACTGTGGGCATGCTTTTAATATCTTGATCTTCATTTTTTAATTTCTCTGGAGTGTTGTTGGCGATCAATTTGCAAAGGCCCCATCCCCGTATGAGCTTGGTTGGTTTGATGTCCAGATCGAATTCCTGAATTTTGGCAATCCAGTTACCCCTCTTTGTGCCGAACTCTTGCTGAGTCAAAATAGATTTTATTGTTGTATCTGGTACGAGGACTTCAGTGTGAGAATTTAGGATATAAAACCTGAAATGCTTGACAGCCTTGACCACAGCGTATGCGTGTTTCTCCATAAGGGAATATTTCAACTCGTGATTTTTGAGTGGGCAGCTCATGAACGAAATAGGAGATTCTGTATTTTCTGAATTGGGCTGAACCAAAATAGCTGATAGTGTATGCTCAGAGGCATAACTATATATTTTGAAACCTTTAGTATAGTCCGGACAGACCAAGATTGGTGCTCCTGCAATTGCTTCTTTAATTTCTTTGAACGCTGCTTTGCCTTCAACAGTCCACCTAAATGTGGCATTGCTCTTCATCATGTTGACAATGTGACGGGTTTTCTCGGCGAATTCAGGAACAAATCTCCTAAGGAAATTGACCTTTCCAAAGAAAGAATGAACTGCAGTCTTGCTGGTAGGCAGAGTAAGTTCCTGAATGGATCTAACTCTTCCTGAATCAATTCTGATACCTTCTCGGGACACTACGTGTCCGAGAAGCTTCCCTTCAGTTACTCCAAAAACGGATTTCTTTGGGTTTAACGAGATGCCATTTTGACGGCAGCGCTCTAGTACTCTTTGCAAATGGTGAACATGCTCAGAACGCTGTTTTGAAAATACCGTCAGATCATCTAAGTATACTACAATGAATTTTCCCATTATATCTTTGAAAGCGAGATCCATAGCCCTTTGAAAAGTAGCGCCTGCATTTATCAGACCGAAAGGCATCCTGCGGTAAGCGAAAGTACCCCAGGGTGTGGTGAATGCTGTCTTATGTTGATCTGCTTTTCCGACCTCCACTTGATTATAACCTGAAAAACCGTCAAGCATTGATAACATTTTCGAACCTGTTACCATCTGTAGGACTTGATCCATAATGGGAAGGGGGTAGTTATCTTTTAAGGACAGCTGATTCAAATTTCTGAAATCCACACAGATTCGAATCTCACCATTTTTCTTTCTGACGGGTACTATGTTAGCGACCCATGTTGAGTGATGGATCGGAAAAATTATCCGAGCATCTAGCATCTTTTGTATCTCGACTAAAATAGTATCTGAGATTTTTGGATTATATTGCCTGGATTTCTATTTATAAGGCACAGAATTGGCTTTTAGGGGGATGTCATGACGGACGTCATGTGGCCTGAGAGATTTCAGGTCGTCATAAGAATAAGCCAACACATCCCTATATTGACAGAGTAAACTAGCAAGCTCAAACCTTTCCTTGAAAGTGCAGCATTTCCCAATGTTTACCATCTTAGGGTCATGCTTGGTTCCCAAGTTGATTTGATCAAAATCTGAAGAAGAACTTGAATCTGTTTGTTGTTGTTTGACAAACCGGTCATGGTCATCAAACAGCTTCTCTAGTGAAACTAAACCTTTGGGAATTTTATTTCCCTTCAGCTGCAGCAAATCTTCACCTGTATGGGCCTAGGTTTCAGGGGTTAGTCCATACTCCCGGGGCTTGCAGCCTTCAAAACACAATTGTTTGAAAGTGTCTTTTTGCTCCAAGAAAGCAATGATTTGATCATCATCATTAAATACTTGCCAGTGGTCAACATTGTCTGGTACACTTGGTCGGAAAACCAACTCAATAGTATACTTATCTCCTTTGAAATCAGGATGGGGAATCAGGAGAGTTGCAGAGACAGCTAATGCATCTGCTCGATCATTGAATTCCCTCGGAACGGCAGAGATATTGAAGGCATCGAAATCCTCAATCTGATCCCATACCTGATTGCAATAATGGCGCAACCTCTCATTTTTGGTCTGATAGAGGTTCCTTATCTGATACACTATCAACTCAGCGTCCCCTTTGGCATGGATTTTCTTTATGCCTTTTTCTTTGGCAGGCTGTAGTCCAAGCAAAAGGGATTCGTACTCAGCTGTGTTGTTAGTATTGTTGAATTGTAATTTATAAGCAAAAGGGATAACCTCTCCCTGAGGGGATACCAACACAACTCCGGCTCCTGATCTAGTAGAAGAGCAACTGCCGTCAAACTCTAAGGTCCATAACTCATCAGGCATGGTTTTTTCTTCACAAACTTTCCCATTCTGGGGAAAGGGTTGATTTGTGTGTTCATTTTGTTTAGACATTCCACCTCTAGCGCCAGGCGAAACTGAAACTAAATTATTATCCGTAGGAGTTTCCTCCAGGGCGCCGTGGATTTCGTCAGTGGATAAGAAATAAGTGCCCATACCTGATGACTCAAATAAAATTTGAGCTTCGGGTGCTGTGGAACGGGTAACTACGTACCTGGCTTCTTTTTCAGGAAGCAACTTCTTCATGACGCCTTGAACTAGAATCTTGGCCTCTGATAGGTCCATGCTTAACTCACCTCCAACATCCTTACAGAAATTCCGTCCAAGCAAGATGCCGTAAGATGCTGGGACATTGGCCACTAGAACTGTCATTTTGATTCGCTTCTCTGGAAAAGCCGTAAAAGCGTATTGAGCATCTTTTATTTGGCCAAAGAGGGGAACCTGCTTATTTTCCATGGAAAAACACCTCCCAAAAGTTTTGGTCAAAGTCAGGCCGAGGGAATCTGCCACTTTTGCAGGCATGACGTTATCTGAAGCCCCGGAGTCTATAATGCAGTTGCTCAGTTTGAAACCATTTATAAGCAGAGAGACATAAAAAGGTTCTATTTTTTCGGGAGCGTCAGGGGGTGTCACAACCAGATTATTTTGGGCTGGTTTGTCTTTGGGGAGATCTGGAACAACTTTCAAAGGATTTTGTCCTACAGGAACAGCTTTATTTTTAACATATTCTGCTAACCTATCAAGCTGTTCTGGGTTAGCTCTCAAATACTCAATCTCCGTCATTTGAATCTTAGTTTTTTTAGCATGATCAATAATATCAAATGATTGAAAGGTGGTTGCAATAGAAAAAGGAGCAATCCCCTCATCAAGGACCTTGACAGGTTCTTCACCGGCCTGAGTAGTAGGAGGGGAGGATATTAAGTGACCGGGAGCAGTTACTTTTTTATGAGTTACCTGATCTTTTGATTGCGGAGGTAATGGAGTCCCGCGTTGGGCAATGGAAAATGCTGGCCGGAGCTCGTCAACTGCTTTCTCTTTGTCAGTGCGTGAAGCCGATTGATTTTAAGACCTGGTAAAGATAGTATAAGCCTCCTTTGAATCTTCCCCTTGTTGTCCGGCTTCATCTTGGTAATCTAGGAAACCGATACTGGAGTCACCAGCTAATTCCTCATCCTGTTCACCAAAGAGGTTAGCACTTTCCGATTGATCCAGCTGCGGCTGAAAAGAAAGGTCGTGCTCAGTTTCTAGGTATCCAATCGCGGAATTTGTAGGTGCTGCTTCAATGGCTAATCTCCCTGAAGGGGGAGGTAGGCGATTCGATTGTCCTTGGGTTCGGGCAGTATTATTTTGATATGACTGATTCTGAAATGTCCTCCTAGGTGCATCTCGATAGGTAGGGGCAGACGGGCTTTGAGCAATTTGTCTCTTTAAAGCAATCAGTTCATTTGTTAATTTTTGCACCATAGGATCAGTAGTGCCCGTGGAGGAACTTTCAGCCGGTGAGGGGTATTTGTTTTTACTAGAATCTTTCTTGATTTTGCCTACCAGGATAAGATCGTCTTCAATCTCGGTGGCCAATCCTTGAGCCAGGGCTAGGTCCATAGGGCCAGCTCGTCTCAACAAAAAGCTTACTTCAGGGAGCTGTGAGTTGATAAAAAAGCATTTGAGATTCTCCGGCGTGGGTTGAGCCACAGTAGGAATCCGATTCCTTAATTTGTTGAACTTGGCTATGAAATCCCTCATGGGTTCCGGGGACTCTTTTTTTATCTGTGTTAGCTGAGCTAACAAAGCGTGTGCATCTTCAGCGGGTTTAAACCGAGCTTCAAATTTGGACTTGAGCGTATCCCAGTTTGTTACTGACCCAGCCTGCAAGTGATAGAACCAATCCGCAGCAGCACCTTGCAAAGTCTCCACAAAAAGTCTCACCGCCACATCTTCAAATTCAACACCAATTACGCCACATGCTATAGAGAAAGCGACAATATGCTCGTCGGGATGAACCTTTCCATCACCAAAAAACTTAGGGAAATTTTTTCTAGAACTACGAGGTAGTTCATGCAGAGGTGGGGTTAAATTAAGGGGACCGAAAGAATTACCCCACGGGCCTTGAGCCATTATGATAAGGGGATGAAAAGGTGGGATAACAAACCTTGGTGGAGTGTTTATAGGGAGGTGGCGATTGACAACAGGAAAAGGGGTTCTACCTTGTGGTGGTGACCTGACAATGCTGGAAGGAAAACTCTTGGACCGTTGAAGAGAAGATGATGGAGAAAATAGATCAAAATTACTTTGTTGTGCTAATTCAAACACAGGGTCGACAACACCCTTAGATCTCTAACTTTTGGTATAGCGTGGGGTTGCCAGATTTTTAAAACGAAAATGGGACCGAAAGAATTTCAAGTTGAAGCTTGAGGCTCCAAGATGTGCATTCTTCTCAGCAGCTCTGGTTTTGCAGACCAGATAATATAATGGAGGCAACTGGTAAAGCTAAAATGATAATGGGTAAGACATGAAACGGAGTCGCCAGATTACGTAATGGAGAAGGGTAAGGACTGCTTCAATCTGAAACTTGAGGTTTCAGACTGCACATCCGAATCCCCAGCGAAGTCACCAAAAAACTGTTGGGTGAATATTTTGTCGTCAACTAACTGATGACAAAATGGGGATATCAGCCACAGCATAAGGGAGATTTACACCACGAGGAGTGTGGCTTTACCAGATCAAGATGAGGTAAATCTCTCCTCTCATCAAGGGGAGGTTCCCTATCAATATTTACGTGCTGAATATATAGTTAAGCAGAAAATAACACACGAGGGTGGTATAACAGCATTTACCTCTCTTCTTTCAGAGGTAATGTATGAAGGACAAAAGGGGAAATCCCTGATCTAAAGCTAACAACACTCCTCTTCTTTCAGGAATGATATTAAACAGAAAACAAGAAATCACCTGTAGTAACAAAGTCACAAGAACGCTCACGCAAACGCAAAGTCTTCCGTAGCTTCTCCACGGATTCGGAACAAGTATAACCGTAGAATAAAGTGAAGCACAAAGTCTTCACCTGAAACTACAAAAGACAAAAGAATCTCAAAAGTAAAAGTAGCACAAAGTCTATCTTCTACCCTCAAAAAGTGCCCTTGGATAATATCAACACATTCACTTTGCTTATTAAGTCAGATAAACAAGAGGTTATCAGGAAAGAGTACATAAGAAACTATTTCCTAGATGACACAGATAACTTCAACACAAAGTCTGAAATCACTTGCTTCTCATTCATTTGACAAAATCTGATTTACAAATCTGAGCACAAAGTCTCGAAAGTTGCTTCAATTTCAGCAGAGTATTTGCTATTGATTTTTCCCCAGGATCCTTTACAAATGAGGTCTCCACTATATATAGGGAGAAAATCCTCAAAAACAGAAAAATAATAAAATATACAAAATATCTTGGTCAAAGATGACTCATCTTTGACTTTCAGATATTTTCCAAAATATTTTATTCGTAATTACATTTTACAAAATTGCATGCATTTTGTAGAAAACAGAAATGCCTAAGGATAGAAGAAGAAAGAGAGAAAGTGTCAGTTCTTGCCACCGGACTTCTTCAAATGAACATCGTACATGGTGATCGATGCCTGGATCCCTATGCTGTCCGGTGCAACTGCGTTGTTGGAGATGACCCTTGATCTGTTTAATGCGTCTTTTAATGCTGTGATGGCCTTATAGTGGCCAGTTAACCTGGATCTTAAATTTTCCAGAGTCAACTGAGCATCCAGAATGCTATCAACTGAAGTTATTGAGAAAGACGCTCCTTTGAAATCCTTCTGGATCATCCCTTCAAAATTCTGAATCATTTCATCTGCTGGAAGGAACTGATGATCCTTAGAGGTCAAGTCGCAGGGTAGCTCTTCTAATTTGTTCAACAAGCTCAGGTCACTTTTATCACTAGCTTCTTTAAAAGCTTTGAGATCATCAATTAGATCTTTGAGCACCTGGATCCTGAAAATCATCGCCTCTTTGATCTCAACATATGAATCCTTGTTGGGGATAACACCGATAGATATCAGGATACTCTTTTTTAGACCTTCCATTTTCTTCCATCCTCCGAGATCTTTCTCCAAGCCATTAATCTCTTGAGAGGTAAGAGAAACAAAACTGTCTACTTGAGCCTTCAACCTTTTCATTTTCCCTGTTCTTTCTGCAACCTCAGATAGCAGAGAGATTCCTTGATTGTGTATTCGGTCAATATATTCCTCCATTACTTTTCCCTTTAAATAAGTCTTTTCAGCTTTCTGAATGACTGAATCATCCACGGAAAAGGCCTCTGGAGTTGCTGCTTCAAGTGGGATGGTGAATCTTCTGATTACTGCCGTTAACTGCTCAGCCTTGGCTTTATAAAAATCTTTCATCTCTTTTTCTTTGTCAAATTTTTGGACCATAATGTCCATTGCTGACTGAAGATCACTCTTCGCACCTTCGTGTGTAACCTTGCCTAGTTCAACACGAGAAAAGGAATAATTGCTCATTTCAAAACCCTCAAGGGTTGCGTCCTGTGGGGGTTTGGCAATTTCCAGAAATTTTTGCCCCTTTTCCTCGACCAACTTGGAAAGGATCTTTGGCTTCTTGGGAGCTTTTGTTTTGGCCGGCACAATCTTGCCGAAATTGAATTCTTTTGGGGAGATGGCCCTTTTCTTTCTCTTTGGTGTGAAAGCAGACATCCACGGCAGGAGAGAAGTACATGTTGTAACAATAGTCACTTCCGCCGGTGTCACGGTAGCGACCTCCACGCTACTGGTGGTGACAGTAGTCGTAGCTGGAGTGACCGACAAGACTGTGCCAACTGTTGATTCAGGATTAGGCACAGGGCTTGGTGGCAGGTTGAAAGATGGAGATGATAAACTTGGAATGGATGCAAAAGAGCGAGGTGAACCTGTTGAAAGATCCTGTGGATCACCAAAAACAACCTTGGAAGGAGAAGTAGCTCTGGAAGATGGAACGCTAATGGGAGAGATAGGAAAAGTGGGCACCAAAGGAGATTAAGGAGGAGGAGAGGAGCCCTAGATCGACCGCACTTGTTCCATTAAGGTTGGAGACCCAACACCTGGTCGTTCTGAAGGTTGTTCTGTTGACCCCATCAGTTGAGCTGCCTGTACCCCGGGACTTTGTTCTTTGGTTTCTTCGGCTGTTGCCTCAGGTTCTTGTTCTGACCTAGGCTTCTTGGATACAAAGACGATCCTAGGCTTGTGAGGTCTAGAAGATGAAGGGACGTCGTCTTTGTTTTTGGTTCGGCTTTCTGCCTTTGTCTTCATCTCTGCTTGATATTCGGCCTCTGACCCTATAATGAACTCTTTTAGGGTGATTCCATTTGCTGCCAACCAACTATTGGTGTTAGCCAATACTGGTTCAAATCTTTTCCTTAGAGAAGTCAGCTCTTTTTGAGACCAGTTGATCGGAGGAAGAGGGGAACCAGCTACCTTCTCTATCAGATATCTGCTGTTCACTATATTCCCATCGTCAATCAACCTTGAAGGGATCTCTGCAAGCCCGAGGTACTCTATCTGCTCTAGCGTGAGACGGCAATAGTCCATCTTTCTTATCTCTTCAGCTGTCCTTAGATCTACCCAGATGTCCTCAATCATAGGCTCATGAAACTGAGTCTTCCTTCGAATCGTCTCTCTGACTCCTCTGTAATCAAATTTTTCCCGTCTTTTGAAAGATTTGACGGTAACCATCTGCATCTCTGTTTCCATAACCTTGGCTTTAGTCGATGTAGCAATGGAAAATCTGCCAATCTGGATAGGAAACTTGAAACCAGGTCTCTTAAGCTCCATCTGTTTTGAGTGTACGACGGCCAGTTGCCGGCAAAGCTCCATTAGGACCAACCTATCTGAAGGGAATCTGGGGAGCATATAAGGGTATCCTTGGTAGAAACCCACTCGTAGATAAGAAAATGTAGGGAACTGGAGGAACATGCAGCCAAAACTGTTCACTACTGTCCAAGCCTCGTCTGACATTCTCTTCTACTCCAGTTGAGGATTGAAGAGACATAGAAATACGGCAAAGAATGCGTCATTCACTCACCTGAAATGACGTGTCGATCTCTGAAGTGTTATCTGCGGATAGTATGAATAGACCAGGGTGGTCTTCCTATCCCCCTCTGTGGTTAGGCCCGAGAAAGATCGCATGGCAGTAGCTATGTAGACCAGGTATGAGGTCATGTAGAATTTGAAGGAGGTTTGTACCCTGGTCAGCTGCTCGTGAATAGCATTGCTAATCTGTTCTCCCCAGAAAATGGCCTGTTTGCCTTGCAGAATGATCTTAATGAATGGATACATCTATTCATGGAATTGTGAAGAGGACGGGAGGCCCCATACTCTGCTGAGAAGGGTGATTAAGTCACCAACTTCTTCAATGAAGTCACTTCTGGGAAAGCTTTTCGGCCATCTGAATAGGCCGGCCCTTGGGGTTTTTAACCACTTATGGTTTATGACCTTCTTTGCCCTCTCAAGGTCTTTGTCATACTCCCTCTGCGCATTCTCGAAGTTGATTTGGGTCACTTCAGTGGCTAGTGGACATAAAAAGACTTTGTCAATAAATTTGGGGTCCACCCGAATGATCATGCTGCCACTGGCGTCCGAGACTGATCTGGTCTCTTTGTCGTAGAAGTGCGCGCATTGAAGGATGAATTCTGCATGATGAGCTGCTATTGGGAAGGCGGCCACCAGGTGGATGTTACTCTCGATAATTCTCTTTATCCCAGTGCTGGGATTGGTCGCTTTGGTTCATACCAGGAATTTGGCCATATCTACGTGGCCGATCTCAGTGTCTTGAATGTCATCAACATTCAAGGTGATCGCTGTGAGTGGGAAGACGCCCTGGTATCTGTATTTCATCTTCTTCGCCTTTGAAGGAGATGCTTCCGTCATGGGGGACGATCTCGTTTGAACGGGATCAGGCATGCAGGAGCTTGCTGAAGGTGCTGCAGCCATAGTCGAAAGGAGAGTGAGAGATGGGGAGAGAAATTCAAGTGATACGGGCTACAGGAGGTCACTTAAAAAGGTCAGGATGGGCAAAGAGATGGAAAACAAGGAAAAAAGCTTGAAAAGGACAACCCGAAAAAAATCCGGGAGTTAGTTGAAAAAGGAAGGAAAAAAGCAGGGGCGGCAAAAATTGCCGCCCTTGCTGGAAGAGAGCAGGGGCGACGAAAATCGCCGCCCTTGCTGGAATAGAGTAGGGGCAGAACAATGGCAAGGAAATGCCGCCCTTGCATGAGGAAAGGAGGGGCGGAACGGCGGCAATGAAATGCCGCCCTTTCGAGGCCACGGGGAAGAGGAGGAAAAAACACACAAAAATAAAAACAAAACTTAAAAACAAACCCTACCTGGAAAACGCGCGTGCCACAAAGTCGGATCCACGAGTTGGCACTTCGCAAAGTCACTTGGAGCGCTCAGGTGCAAGAGGTAGGAGGGGAGGAGGAGGAAGTGAGAAGAAATGAGGCCCAAATCGGTTTATAAAGGTTGAAAAACCAACCCCAACAACCCGTCGCGCAGAGCCATTAATGCCTTGCATGGAAAACGATGAAGTGCAGGGGCGGCGATTTTCGCCGCCCTTGCAAAAAAAGAAAGATCAACTCTGAAAGGGAAAAAAGAAAAGAAAAGCAAAAAAGGGGGGGGGTAACCACTCCTCGATCCAACCAAGACGAAAACGAACCAAAGAAAAAGCTTAAAAGAAAAAACGAGCTTAGAGAGACAAGACGAAACGGACAAGTTTCGTAGGGGGTTGTTTGCAAAATGAGCGAAGCTCATTTTGGGAACAACAGGTCCAATGCATCAAATGCTCTTTCTAGTGAAATCATGCCTTTTAGGATCCCATTCTCATGAATGTTTAGGATCATATCCTTATCTAACTTAGTCCTAAGGTTTTATTTATCCTTTTCATCTATGCTTTGGGCCTCAAATATCCCCTCATTTTTTTGAAGAAATAGATAATTATTTGGTCATCTTCAAAGACCTAGAAGTTGGTCACATTGTTTGGGATAAAAGGACAAGGGACAAGTTCTATAAATAACTCCTATAGCTCAATGTCATCTAGAGGGGTTAAGTTTGCCATAATCAAAGATAATGAGTCTACTATCTAGTTTTCCTCTCAAGGAATAAAGATGATATTAAATGCATTAAACATTTCAATTAAGTCCCAAGCTCTATGTTTATACCTTAAGAAATATGATAGTTTACATTGAAACTTAGTTTTGATCTGGTTGACTACTAGTTCAAAGTCGCTAAATACTCTTAGTTCATTTGCCTCATGTGTTAATAAAAATTATATTCTTAGGATTAGAGCTTTGTATTCCTCCAAGTTATTTTTACAAGGGAACTTTAGCCTATAGGATGCTCTATGTTTCCTTCATAAGGGATATATAATAAAAATACCAACTTCACTGGCTTGTTTGGAGCAGGATTCATATATATAAAGAGATCATAGGCCAAATGGACCTAGGCTATGATTGATCTAGTTTTTTGGAGACTTGGTGATTAGTGTGTAGATGCCTAGGTCTAAAGAAACTAGGATTATCTTATTGTTAATAGCATTGTACTCAGTGATCATGTGTGGTTCCATATCCACCCATATTTGGTTAGCTACTCCTCTCCATGGTAACCACACATGTGAGAAATATATGGCCATATATACATTCAAGACCTTGGACCAATCTCTACTGAAGAGCATACCATAGGCTTTTGGGATGTCAACCACTTAAATGTCTATAAAATGATGAATCCTAGGTTTAGATTATAGCTAGATGTGGATTTTTAATAGCTTTCATATCACTTTCACCTTTGATTTGTCCAATTGGACCACTACTTTATCTAATTTTATGGGGCTAGACCAAGTTTCTCACATACGCTTATCGGCATCACATTAGTTAAGGCTCCATAATCTACTAAGTAGTTATGAATTTTTTTTCCAAATAACTAGATGGTCAAAAGTAATAAGGGAACCTCCTTCTTATTCTTGTGGATAAGCACATTGGCATGTGCTAATTTTTGTTTTGGTTGGACCTATGGGGTTGGATTTTGGGTCAAATATTTTAACAATAGGCCTCATTGATTTGTGATTTTGGTAAGCTCATGGAGGGTAATGTTAACCTTTATTTCCTTCATATCTTTCATTGTGTTGTAACCCCCTTTTATTTGGACTAGTGGAGTTTCCACAGGTGTCTTATGCTCTTGACATCTTGGAGGTGGAGGATAATTATTAGCATTTTGGTCTAGTGGGGTTACACCATTATTTAGGGGGGTTGAGGTAGTAAGGGGTTGTTGTTCTTGGCTAATCCTAAGGGCATAATTGCTCCTTTAGAATTTATGAAATGCCTATACCTCACTAATACCTTTGTCTTGCTTGTTTTCTTGTTGGGTATGGAAATCTAAGGTTTTCAATACCATGGAAGTTCTTAGGGCTTTACTCGAGTTAGAATATTTTGGATGATTGGGAACTACCTCATATTCTTCCATTTCCTTATAGAATATTTTGAAGGCAGAACCAGATACCATGTAGTCCAAATCTCCATGTGCTATTATGTTGTGAACTCAACATCAGTTGGGTAAGGCTATCTCAAAGATGTTAATCTAGGGGAGACTATTGGGTGAAGGTTCTATGGGGTTATGAGGGCAATTTTAGCTCCTATTCAACCTTTAATCATGAAATTCTTATTGGAGCTTTCTACATTAGATTTTCTCATTTGTCTCTATAGCCCTGAGAAGTCATTGCTAAACTTATATACCACTCACTGAAAGGCATATAGCTCATTTTTAGTGGAATCTTGAGGCATGGTTTAGGTGTTATTATCAATGATTAATGTCACTTGATGTTGAGTTTGGGAAACTAGATATGAACCCCCTAGGTTTAAGAAATCCAGTGGTTAGTTTGACATGGGATGACCCAGCCATAGCTGATGCATTATAGGGAACGACTAGGGCATAGGTGCATTCTGGTTAACACTAGGTAAGAATTTCAATACAAGCATTTGTGCTAACATGTCAGGAATAGGGGTCATGGTGTAGCCCTAAAGATTCAGTTGCCTATCCACTTTGATGACCCCTACATATGCTAAAAATAGGTCTATTATTACTACATCTCTTCTTAGGAACATATTCATCCAAGGGTCTAGGGCATTCTTGTACATTTAAGGTGATAGTTGAGGATTAGGTTGGTAAAGCACAATTGCTTGTCTATACATATTTTGAAACCCAAAATTGAAATTTCTAATGGGATCATTGGGCTCCCTCTTGATATAAGTGAACTGTTAGTATAGAAGGGTCTATTACTTGGCTAGATTGGGCAAGGAAAGTAGAATTAAAGTGGTCCTAGCTCGATATAGAGTCTTTAGGAAGGTTTAGGAACCAATCATAGGTAGAGTCCATTAGAGTAAAAGGGAAAAACTTACATGCCACATCCTTATGTTCTACATTCAAAAGTCTCAGGGTGGTCTTATAGGAGGTTATGTGTTCCTCTAAAGTTCATCCTATACCAAGGCTGAAACAAGGAAGATACCTCTCTAGATTCTTAGGTAGATCATGGATGACTCTCGAGACATTAATGGATGAATCAACTAAATATGACATCTTAGGCTATGCATTTGGGATAGTTTATGGAGAAGGGTTGATAGGAATCATTGTAAGTTTGGGTTGATTAGATCTAGGTTTTATATGGAAAATTAGAGGGGAAATTATCAATCTACCACAACATGACCTAGCCCTTATAATAGGTGAACTAGTCTCCAGGATGTTGCATGATCAAATAATAGTTAGCACATTGTTACCTCCATACCTAACTCAACATATGTTCATAAAATGAGTAGAAATTAAAATAGGCATAAATTGGCCCTCCTTCTAGTGCAAGCTATTATTCACTCAATTTACTCCTTACCAAGATATGCCCATGATATTGGGCATTCCTTGAAAGGGGAAGGTGGGGACAACTATAGACTTTCATCCTCCATTTTAGGACTAATTTAGGATTAACATAGGGCATGAATATGGGTATTGGACTTCACAAATGGAGTCTACATGAATAGTATCCAAGATATGCACTATTACCATAGAAAAATCAATATATTATGCTTCACATAGTTTAAATTCAGATATTATATTCTCTATGTGAGTTATTTCATTTCTCTTTTGGTGAGTTCTAATCATGTGTGTGATTAGATTCAAGTTTTTATATAATGTTTGTGTTTTCTCTTCAATAAATCCCTAGTACTAATCTTTGGTAGGAATTCATATTGAAGGCATACTCCCATTTCCCTTAGACTCTCCACATTATATGTTCTTGGAGGTAGAACTCTAGTAGAACTCGGTCTACAATGGTATAAATGTGCCAAAGTCACTTAATTTAATGACCATTGCATTAATATGATTTTAGACATGAAGGAATCCTTTTATACCTTACCCTTCCCTCTCTTTTGTGTTTATTTAGTGATTCTAAAATTCCCCACTCCCCTTATGTTTATAAAGAACAAAACCAACACTCAAATTATTCATAGATTAATCTATACTATATGAAGCATAGTGTTTTAAATTTTTGGTGGTAATAGTGCATCTCTTGGAGACTATTCATGTAGACTCCATTTGTGAAGTCCAATACCTGCAACAGTGCCCTACGTTGATCCCAGATCAGTCCTAAAATGGAAGATGAAAGTCCATAATTATCCCCACCTTTCACTTTCAAGGAACACCTAATATCATGGGCATCTCATGGTAAGGAAAAGATTGGAGTGAAAAATAGGTTTAAACCTAGAAGGAATATGACCTTCATTTCCCTTGTAACCTTTTGAAACTTTGTTTTCTTCAACTCACCTAAATGAATTTTTCTACTAAAATAGACCTACACACATTTGAGGATGTCTGAACCTTAAAATATACTATGGATTCACCATCCCCATGCCAAGACATTTATTTTGGTATTTTGGACACCCTTTAAAATTTTATCAAACTCTCCAACCTTGACTCCCCTACTCCCAAACTAAGAAAGTGTATTTTTCCTCCTCCCTTTTGTTGTTTTCTTCTTCCTCTATATTTCAACATTCAATATAATATTTTTTGAGTGCTATTGGGTCCATTAGGGATGTTTTATCTTCATCTTCTAATCCCTATCTCTTCCCCACATTTTCCCCTTCTTGCAAAAAATGCCCTAAAACATGAATAATAATGTCTTCTTTAAGAAAAACACCTTCTTTTTCATGTTTGGTGAAAGGAGATCTCATATTTATGTTGATTTTCATGTTTTATACAACCAAACTACCATTCATCATTCCCCTATGATATTTGAAATGTCTCTTAGCTTTCTTATGTGCCTCGACCTAAAAAAATGGCCAACATGAGGTAAAAAGAGATTGACTTCTTTAGAAATAATGTGATCATGAGTTTTTTTGTTTTGTTTTTGTATCACATTACTACCATCAACACATGATTCAAACTTGGTTTAGATGTTTCCAAGACTCCCTCTCCCCCCATTTTCTTTAACTACAATTATTGTCGGCTTTATACAGGGAAAATTCCTTAAATTCATATTAAACATTTTAATTTAAAATATGATGATGTATCCACCTTCAAGTGTAAAAACTCACATCAAAAGAATCTGTGGTTCACCTTGGGATTTATCTAAAATTTTTAACCTACATTATGCCTTCATGTGCCTTAATCCTAAGATGAGGACCCTTTTAGAATGTGAAAACAAAGTTTCAACACTGAAATTGATCACCACTTTATTGACCAAAAAAAACATGTTTTTGGTGATGAAATATTTCTAACTTACCTAGATGCTTTAGCATCAAACTACCAAAGTGAACTAATTTGTAAGCTTAGTGGTCACAAAAAATACTAAGCGGTGGAGCCACCCTTTTGACTCAAAGAGGAAGGCCCTTATACCTGAACAAATACTTTTGAAGTTTTTCATTCACTTTATTTTTTTGTTTACCCATTGCACCATAAACCATCTTTCTCTACCTAGATTTAATATTCCTTATCTTTTCCCTACCCATGGCATAATCTTTCTACATCCTTTGATTAACTCTATTTATCTTTTTCCATCCTATTGTGGTTTTTTCTCACCTCTATCCTTCTGCCTCTGCCAAGTTTTTTCAACACAAAATACTGCTTTCTTCCAAGAGTACACCTCACCCACTACTTATTACTTACTAGCTTATTTACTCAATAGTACATCATATCCTTGGGCCTCAAAATAATTACCCATAACCTCCATTGCTATCTCCTCAAACTCAAACTAGGTTTATGATGGTGGGGTAAAACTTAATCATGAATGATGAGGATGATTGTGTGAAATTTATTTAGTATTAAAATATTAATTTACACTCACCAAAGTTGTTTACCTTTACTTTTATTTTCTCTCTAAGTCATGCCTTTATCTCATATGTAAATTAATTAGATAAGTTGGTCATTCTTTTGGCATGGCCATTGTGCTTGTGTATGTATACACATTATTGTAACCTCCACTCATTAGATTTGGATTAAAAGTTGTACAACCTCAGAATTCAAATTATGGCATGGTATAATTGGCTTGTTAGTGGTTTAATTTTTTTGAATTAAGATATAGAGCTTGTGGGAAAAACAAAAAATGATTTAAAAAAAAAATTGATGTTTTAGATTATGATTTTTTATTTATTTTTTAGGTTATATATTTTTTAATCTTATTATCATAATAAATTATGGAGTGTGATTTGAAAAAAAAGTATTTAAATAATTTTTTCAAAATGTTTTATCAATATAAATTGTATAAGTATTATATTTGTTTAAAATTATTAATTTTTGTTATAGTGAAAACCTATATTTAATGATTTTAAGATGTAAATTTTTTTGTTTTGTTATACCAAATTTTACCATAATCGAGTTCAAAATCAAAATTTAAACACTAAAATAAATCACCACTTTATTGACCAACAAAACCATGTTTTTAGTGATGCAAGATTTCTAACTTACTTGGATGTTATTGCATCAGACTAACCCAATGAATTAGTTTGTGAGATTAGTGGTAACAAACAATACTAAGTGGTAGAACCACCCTTTTGATTCAAAGAGTAAGGTCACAACATTCCATTCTACTTGGCTAGGTACATATAAAGTTTTCCATTTAATTTCTTTTTTTGTCTATCTATTGCACCATAAACCATCCTCCTCACCTAGATTTCATCTTCCTTCTCTTTTCCTTGCACATTTCTTGGGAATTATCCACCCACCTCCTCCAATTATCTCCATTTCTCTTATTTAATCCTCTTTTGGGTTTTTCCCACCTCTATCCTTTCACTTCCACCAAGTTTCTTCACACCACATTCTACTTTCTTCCAAGAGTACACCTCACCCACTACTTATTCCTCAGTAGCTTGTTTACTAAATAATACATCATGTCCTTGGGCCTCAACATGATTACCCATAACATCCATTATTAAATCTATGATAGTCTTCATGTATTTTTATTCTATTAACCTCATCACAATGTCAAACAAATCCACTTTCTTTGCTGCAACATATTGCTCTCTAAATTTAGTCTTTAAAATGTCCTAAAAAATTCATCCATATTTTTTTGGAACAATATCCCTTCTATCCTCTCTTCATCTTATTCATGACTTGTTTCAATCTCATACTTCTCTATAATTATTAGGTTGATAATAACATTAGCTTCTCCATCTCATTCTTCACATTTTCTCATTTCTTTTCTTATTTACTCATCCTCCTTACCTTAGCTATAAGTTTATGGATACCTCAATTATTCATATTATTTGGCATCATAAACATTATAAATTCAAATAAATTTGCATGCCATTTTACCATATGAAAACAAGGCAAAATTTGACTCATAATAGTCATTTATTCCACTCTTATGTGGGTTACTCCCACATAACAAAAACATGTGCATCCTCCATTGGATCTTTGTATTCTTCTTATTCATTTTATCAATTTTTATCCTTTCTCATGAGGATTTATTTATCTATGGGTTGATCACATCATTTTATCTCTTTATTTTTTATCAAATTAGATTCGAGTTACTCACATGGTACATTCAATACCACATCTCTTTTCAAGACAATCTTCTTGTCTCCACTCTTAAGCCTCTAATCTTGAAGGTTCCTCACCACACTACTTACATTTTTGGTTACATTATTTTCTCCATCAACTTGGAAATCATTCATTTCATACTCTTTACATTTTTCTTACCTTTTTATTTTCTTCTTTCTTAGAGATTTATTTAAAACATAGTTTCACCATCACACATTCATGTGCCTACAAACTCTACCCTGCTAGGGTTATTATCACTCTCCAATTCAAATCAATAATCCAACTCCACTATTTAATTCATGAGTTATTTTAGTATATCTCTAACTAAAAACAATTGAGTATTTTTATTGGGCTTAACTTATTATTTCACCACAACCTCTTATAGTCTCTTCTCTATTATGGGATTTTTCCCTCTTGGCTCTATGGGCCACTTATTCTCAACTAGTCTCTTCTCTTTACTTGGTCTTCTCTCTAAGGTATCTAATCTAGACACCATTTTCTCTAACATTATTTAAATATGTGACTTTAAGTCACTCCTCTCTTAATTGACTCTTCTCTAAGACATTTTTGTAACTTGTTCTTTATCCATCTACACATGATGGAGAATAATTCCTCTCACATGTAGATTGCATCATATTCAAACTTATTTGTGCACATTATTTTTCAAACTCTTAATTGCCAACATCTTATTTCCTTCAAATCTTCTTTTCCCAAACTTGTAACTAACTTTGAACCATATGATGTAGTCTAGGTTAGGGGCCAAATGAATGGAAATTATGTCCTAACAGCCCAAACTAATGCTTCATGACTATTTTTCTACCCAACTATGTTATTCCAACTCCTTTGGTGGTGTTTTTTTAAAAGTGATTTTAGGCCAAGGACACTACACTAATCATGAAAAATAGGTGTGAAAGACAAATCTAAATTAAATATAATAATATAACAATATAAGCATATCTAAAATGTGCAAAAATAAGGATTTATTATGTTTGGAATTGGACAAGGAGCATTTATAGAGAAATACCTAGATTATGACTTACATCATGTCATTGAACGTTGAAAGTGACTAAAAAAGGTGAAAAAGTAGTCCCATAATAAACCTATAAAATTTGTGGTGATCAAAAAAGTTTTAAAAAATAACTAATATCAAATTATTTGATCCTAGTCATGACCATGATCATTGGGTTGATCCTAGAAGGTTAAGGTTTAATCCTAGTCATCAGGTTTTATCTTGGTATATTATGTTAGATTTTGTTAAAAATTTATGAGTGCCTTTCTCTATTTATATTAATGAGAAACCTCTATCAGATTGCAAATTGAGTTGAAAATATAACATAATTACTTTTCCTTTATCCAAACCCTAATCCACTCTAAGAGACCTTAAAAGAGTAAAAAAAATGGTGTAGTTATGAAGGGCTTACCTAAGTTAGATGTATAATTAATTTATAGGTTCTAAAGTATTATGAAATACCTTAAGGATATCACCCATATGCATGCAATATTTAAATCATATAAATATAAGACACATGATCTATAGATCATTTCTACCTCCTTAGATTATAAGCTCCATCATAAATATACCATCATTGCAATAAAAAATCTCATCCATATATCTGCCTTACACATTAGCCTTTTATATCCTTATATAGATAAGAGAGAATATTACACATTAGCCTTTTATATCCTTATATAGATAAGAGAGAATATTAATGTTAGGGGTTTGGAGAGTAGTTTACTTGAACAAAAAGTTTTCTTAAATAGAGGCTTTATTATTATTAACAAAAGTTAATTAAATAAATAAATAAATTGATAATATTTTCTAATAATAAGATATAGATAAGTGTGTAAATAAATTTTGCATATCAATGTTTATAATTTAAATAATAAAAGTGCATATTAAACCATAAATAATGTGCAAATTATTTAATACACTAACATCCCCCTTTAAGATGCACTTTGATGAAGGTAAGGAAGGAGGAATCACTATAACATCCCCAAATTAAGGATTTATTCTTGCAATTTGACCATAGATATGAGATGTAGAAAAGGAGGAATCATTACAACACCCCCTTATGAGGATTTATTTCATCAACTTGAAGAAAGAACAAAAATGCAAAAACCCAACCTTAGTAAAGGGCATAGAAAAAATACCTATAAAAAATGCAAAGAATGGTCATAAAAATGTAGCATGACAAGAAATTTTGGTATATGAGTCTATTTGTGTTGACCAACTATTCTTTGTCATGGATCAAAAAATTAAGAATAAAGTGCCAAGGAGGCATGCTTTTTTTGTGATATGTAGTGATGGATCACTAAATGTTTGGGATGGAAGATTCTAAGCAACATGAGTAATGAATGCAACAAGAGTTCCATGATATTGTTTTGGTGAGTAGTTAGAGATAATTGAGTTGTTGACTTGATTGGTGGAGAAATAATAAAGGATTTCCCATCAAACTCATCATTTCATGTGTCTATATAAGTCTAATGAATAAAGCAAAAAAATTAGGCACACAAGCCTAGTCAATCTTTACCAATTGTCACTAATGATAACATATTTAATGACATCTCCCCATTTTTATTTTTTTTCTTTTTTGAAAATTTCACATGCACAATTTCATTGGATAAAAGGTTATATATGTTAGTATACTACTATGGGTTGTGAGTGTCATTACTAATAAAAAAACATCTAACCCATCAATAAATGGTAGTAAAACAATCAATTATTATACTCTCCCAATAATAATTATAGCATGATTGTTTGTTATATTGATAAGGATGAGGTAAGAAACATTATCCATAACACTAGTGTGGAGATTATTTCTTATAAGAATATTTCCAATTTTAGAGTGATCAAAGTACACAATCAAAATATGTACAAGATTTCAAAATGGAATTAGTTTATCTTACTTACATTGATAAGCTCATGTCATTTGATTTATGGAAATATTATAATCACCACAAAATTATACATATTTTATAATTAAAGCATGAGTGACATTTAAACCTAGAATTATAATATCATATTTTGCCACATTGTTGGTACATGCAAATCTCAATCGGTATGGTAATTGCCTAATTTAACCATGAAGTGTGACTATTAAAATTACACCCCTAAAACCTACATAACGTTTAGACACATCAAATTACATGGCACATATTATTTTTGAATTTTTACACATAACAAACTCATATTGAAAAGAGTAATTTATATGAGTATGTAATAATAAGGGAGTTATGATGATCTCATAAAATGTAACTTGCCCTTTCATAAATTTTTATCATATAAAATTAATATCAAAATCCATAAGTAGAATGTTCTAATCATCTATGAATTTAGATTCATTTATCTATGCATCTAGATATATGATTCTTTGACATGGTGTACCTAAAAGGATAAATCTTTGTAATAATATGGGTCTTAATAATATGTAATGTCTAAGTTTTTATGTAATGATGACAATATTCGAGAATAA
The DNA here is from genome assembly GCA_037957365.1 of Torreya grandis. Taxonomy (NCBI): domain Eukaryota; kingdom Viridiplantae; phylum Streptophyta; class Pinopsida; order Cupressales; family Taxaceae; genus Torreya; species Torreya grandis. The sequence goes on from JARHVA010000260.1 coordinate 1,184,684, forward strand.
ACTTTTCATTGAGTTATATTCATTTTATTAATTACCCAATGTGTGTTTTATGTAATAAATAACTCTCTTTTTATGCAAAACATCATACTGTGCTAATAAATTACCCAAAACAAGCTTAATGGTAGATATGTATTTTAAAAGTGTTATATCGGGGACAAGTGGCATCATGACTAGTATATTAGTGAGATATTCTCTAATTTTGATAAAATCCTTTTCAAAAATTTCATCCCATTTAAATTTGGTGCATTTGCATAGTAATATAAAAAGTGGGTGAGTTTTTTTAGCTAATGGAGTTATAAACCATTACATGGCTTGAATGCTTCCTTCTAAGCTTCTTAATTGTCTTAATCCCACAAATGGAGGCATATTAAAAATGGAATGTAATTTATTAGTACCAATATTAATACCATTTTGGAAGATAATAAAACCCAAATAACTTTCTAAATTTAATATCAAAGACACACTTCATAAAATTTAAAATAATATTATATTTTTATACTTATTTAAATATTTTGTATGAATATTTAAAATGGTATTCATCCTTTTATTTTCTAAAAGTGTCACTAATATATTACTCTATGATGTCATACATATAATTTTGAAATATATAAGTCATATTCATTTTATAAGTAACATTAGAATTTTTAAGTTTGGAAAGCATGACAACATGGCAAAATGTGTGTCATGGGATAATGAAAGTAGTTTTATATTAATTAGAAAGATTCATCTATATTTCATCATATCCAAACAATACATATATGAATGATATAATCTCATACCTAATTATGGGGTATTAAATCAATAATTGTTTCAATATTAGGTATAGGAAATTCATTCTTGGTATAGTCCTTATTGAAAACTCTAAATTTTGAGCAAATGTGAATGTGTTCATCAAGTTTTATAATTGATACAATATTGGAAACTAATATTAATAATATATGGGTTATTTAAATCATATATTTAATATATTTTTAATTCATTTTTTACCAATAAATTATATTTATGATAAATATTTTGAATATTTTACTTAATTAATTTAGCATTAAGATGGACAACTAGATTGTGAACCACATTGGATTGATCAATACCAAGAATATAACAATAAACCAATGGAATTAACTCAAGAAATTATATCAAAATATATCTATGATATTTACCTTATTTTGGTGTCAATAATTTTATAATTACTACAACTTTATGATCTTATATTGTACTATTGTTGAGCTCATTTGTTAATTCATTAAGTAATGGGGATCGATCCTCATATATATCAAGTAGTAGACATAGAATCGTAACCATATAGTGTGATTTATTATTGGATCAGATAAGAATTGAATTTTTATAAGTATACATGGGGATTAATTTTATGAAGGAAAATTACATTATGATGAAAATATGGTAAGTAAACATAAGATACCTTATATTTTTTAAGGACTTCATCATTAGCAAAATTGTCAAGAGTAGGTATCTAAGGTAAAAAAAATATTTGTAAATTTTATTGGGATAGTTATGTTAAGAATATGTAACATGATAAAATTCATCTTGGTGAGATAACCATCATTTCATCATATGTGGACATATTTCAGTCCAAAATAAAACCCGAAACTATTTTTATTGACTTTTGTAGTATCAAATATCGAAATTCAATGTTTCTATTGTTAGATTCCAATTTAAAGTTGATTAAAATTAGATATTATTTATAAGGTTTTGAATTTTAAGGCTTTTGGAATTCAATCCTAAACAACCAAATTTATTGAATTTAATTTGTTAAACTAATACGATGTTTTGTCTAAAAGCATAATAATAATTAATATTCCATTTTGATGAAATATAAGTGGGGGGTAATATCAAAAATATAAGGACAAATCATGTTAAATATTAGTCCATCCAAAATATCACAACTATCAATGCAACATATAACATGGTAAAATTATCACAAATATCTATGTAATATTTAATATGGGAAAATTACAACAAATATAAGTACATTCAAAATATCATAAATATATATGCAACATTGAATGTGGTGAAATCATCAAAAATATATTTACAATGTATAGTTCAAACAATTTATGATAATTAAACCCTTGTGATAATTTAAACATAAAAAATATCATAAATATAATTAATACAACATATAATTGATTGAAAATAACTTACATATAATTATGTGCATGGTATAAGATTGTGTAAATCACCACAAATTAATAAATGTTGAATTTATTATCACAAATCACACTGATTTTTTTAATGACAAATAAAACCTTGTGATAATTTATACATGAAAATGATCATACATATAATTAATACAACATAAAATTAATTATAAGTAGTTTACATATAATTGTGTATGTGTGTGAGAGTGTGAGTGTTGAGTTATTATTACCTAACTTATTGAATTGTTTTTTGAAATACTTTTTTTTACTTAATCAAATGTTTGAGCTAGACCCACCTTTCTTTTGCAATGAATATTTTTGTTATTTAATGTTACTAATGATAGGTTGTTCTTCAACATGTTAACCAGTCTTAATTTGTGTGTGTTACCATGAGGTTACACTGATATGAGTAAAGACACTTTTAATGGTTGATTATAATTTGAAAAAAATCTCTTTATATCCATGATTATTAAAAAAATTAAATTTTGATTTTTTTAGGATATGACACTAATCCACCTATGTAAAATTATCCTTATGATGTCTAGTGAAAATTAATGACATATATAGATAAAAAATGTTTACCAAGAGATTTGAAATATATAGATGAAGGATTGATTCATAGATATATAAAATAGTTTTAGGCTCATTTTAATTAAAATATTATATTTTTTATAATGTATAATCTTAAGACAAGTGGACATAGATGATGATTTATCCAAAATTTAACCAATCACAATGATATATTTATGTTGGAAAAATACTTAAAAATTACTTATTCATCTAAAAGATTATCTTATTCATATGTCTCTTCATAATTTTTACTTAACATATAATCTATAGAAACTAATGTCAACTAGCACTATATCAACACATTCTTTTCAAATACCAATTAAATTCTATGATTATATAAGCAAGGATTATTCAAACTTATATGGTGGGGGAGGGGGGTTTTAAAAAAATGTAATCAAATTAATTTCTCACATTTTCAATCCCATCTTTTAATTTCAAACTTAAGAATTTATTTTTCATGACTTATACATTATTAAACCCTCCACTGTACCTTTATAATTTATTTTATACCAACGTAAAGAACTAAGGCATGAACCATTTATTACAATCATAAGATCACATCCTTAGAATATTTATTATACTTTTAACATATTTATAATGCCTATCAATTTTATCTTCATTGAATTTCGTATGTGGCACAACACCATTCCATATAACCACTAATTTAGGTTTGAGGAAATGAGTTTTCTTACCCTTTCACCATTAATGTCTTAACCCACCATTCAATGCCTTGTAAATTTTAATTGATCATATGGTCCATTAGTCCCATTTTTATCATGTTTCCCTTTCATAGTTGTGATACTTTAACTAGGTTATTTATATGTGAATAAGTGATATAGGGGTATTATTCACCTTCAATTGTCAACTTTTTCATATTAACACTTTATGGGACCTTGTCCTCAAGGTTAGTTTTGTGTGTGGGTGTGGGTTGGGGTGGGTGTGGGGGGTTATAATGATCCTCTTGATAAAACCAAGCCAATTAAATGATTTTATTTCAGCATTCAAACTTCTTCTTTTCACTTTAAGTGGCATAGCTCATTTTGTTAATTAGTATTAAGAGAATAGGGATGAATAAAGGATAACTTATTTTTGGTTCAATGGCCATGTTTCTTTACATATTTAATAGCTATATCAGTCAATCACTAAGGCATTCAATCTCTCTCTTATCACTCTTTTTTTGGATTCATGTTTATTAATGGGAAATCACATAACTAACACAATACAGACATGAGAATTCCCTTATGAGTAATATCATTAAATTCACATGTCAAAAGTTTGTCACATATTTATTGAGTGCAATTTCATTATTATCCTTCCATATATTATTCAAATCACCTTCATATATGTTAATTTGGAATTATATGCTTTCCATATTTAGTTTTTAAATTTAGAAATTCAAATTATTGTATTCCTACTGTATTGATATTAGAACTAAATTTACATACAACCTTTTAAATTTAATCATAAAAAGGATCCAAAATTTTTTGCACACTTTTTTTGCATGTCATCCTTACATGTTTGATTTTACCTATTTGTGCCTATTTTCCTCATCATTTTACAAATCATTACAATCAATTTAAAAAATGGGTTGAAGATTCATATGTAATACACCATTTTATTTCTTTATCTTTTCCTTTATTTTCTTTATTAGTATACCTAATTCGTTGTTTACTTCATATCCACTCAATGGATTCAAATATTGATACAAATCCTAAAATTGATATGATACCCCATGGTTTCTTAAGTGTGACCCACCTATGGCTCAAGAAAATGGAAACGATCCTGAAAGAAGATTGATGAGTATATATGGATTGAAAATGAAAAGTGTATCATCCTTCTTATTAATATATTGAATACATATTTATAATTGGTTGAAATAGTTCAAATAAACTAATAAAATAACACATCATGATAGGCACATTTATAAAGGAAGTGAGTAATGATATTCTTGGAAAATTGACCTATTGTGAAATATTAAAGTATAGGATAGATTTTATGGCAAAATATTAAACAAAGATAAAGATGACACTAATAGTGGACCACATAGGAATATTATCTAGAGGTAAATGTGGTGTTCCCAAAATTTAATGTCTTTGGCATATAAATTTTAATATATAATAATAGGTTTTTAATATATTTTATTCATGGGATGCATTTTTTAATGCTTATGATAGATATATAAATTTTTTGTATTGTGTGGATATATAACCCACATACTCTTTTTTATCATTTATTTCATCATTATTGATTTTATTATTAAATTTTTTATATGTGTTTCACATTTTTATTTTATTCCATTTAACATGTATTAAATTCATCATGTTACTCATTGATCATCAATGTATAACTTCTTTTATATGATTATATGTTATTTATTTCATCTTAAAATTATGGAACTATATTTATTATATTGGGATTTCAGACTTCTCCATTCCCATTGTGCTCTCATATTAATGATCAACTAATATAAAATATCATTATATTAATTATTTTTGCCCTGTTGAACATGACCCTTAGCCTAATGTGAAATTTCAAAAAATATGGAGAATGAATATAATTATACATCATATCCTTTTCTCCCTAACAAATATATATGGGTCACAAACTAATCCTTTCCAATGAAATGACACATCATACATTCTACTTTCCCTTGTGATTTCTTTTTGCTTTTCACTTTGTGTTATAATAGAGAAAATGAAAATGGATTATTTTTTAAGATTTAACTTATTTTTGTATTTGAACTTAGAATAAAAATTGAAAACAAAAGGTGAAAGGAAATTTACACTTGCACTCTAAATTTATTTTTATGTTTTATGGGCATAAGGGTCTCAAATTTATACCTTTAGGGATGAACACTCGAATTATGGCATATCTAACACCTCTTGTTAGAATTTTAATTATTAATTTTCCCTAATAACATTTGTGTCACTCTTTAAATTTTTTTAAATACTCATTATCATGTTATCAAAACTTTGGGGATAAATAATTTTATTAATAACAAAGCTTTTTACACCTATAAATAAATGTTCAGGGACATTTTAGGGACCTAACATTGGATATTTTTTTGAAGATGAATTCTTGTAAAGGTATTAAAAGATCCAATAGTTAAAATATTGAGGAAACATGTATTTTATTAATTAGAATTATTTTTAATAATTTAAATATAATATTTATTTGGAGAACACATATGAATTTTCAATACAAATCTATGCCATAATCATAGCTTGTGATACCTTAATATTTTGGCATATGAATAGGACCCCCATTTCATTTTATATGTAAATCTCACACATATATCTCAAAAAAATGGGGGCATACTAATCAAGTCTAAGTTCATGCCATATTTATTGAAAACCATGATAAAATGGAAATAAAATTTAAAGTAAAGTAGATTGGGAACCATGAAATGTTATTATATACAATAATATTAAGAAAATATGTTTTAATTTATGATTCAATTGACAAGGTTAAATAAATAAGACCAATTTATTTCCATTTCAATTATCTTTCTAACTAAATTACAAAAATGTATCAAATAAGTTTTGGACAAAATTATGGGATTGTCTCATTATCATAATTATGTTACTTATGGTGAACCAAGTCTTCTTTAATGCATTTATTTTTTTGCATGTATAAGTCATAGATGAAACTTGTATGTGAAAACCATTTATGATCTTACTTATACTACTCACCAAAAAAATACACCCATTTTTGAGTTGACAAACATAACTCATGGTATATCTTCTTAAAACATATTACTACCACTATTATACCATATCAAATAAACTATTGCATACCATGTATCCATTCCTAGTGTAGTTTTATCTATATTAATGATATTCATGCATCTATTATCTATTGTGAGATTATTCAAATATTTTTGTTGTCCCATTGTTTTTATTATGGTATTTTTAGTTATAATTTTGAATGAAGTGTGTATGCAATGAGATAGGATTGACCTAAAACTATCATATCTTAAAAGATACATAATTGAAAAAGGTTAATCAAAGTGGGCCTAATGATAATTAATGATTTGGGATGTGACCAGATGGATCCATAAACCTAGAAAGAGGATCACCTATAACTCAATATCAAGGGAAAGGGTTTCAAATCCATTAGGCCAATAACACAATGAATTACCTCTAACTATATCTATATTTTTAAGTAATATAATAATGTCAACAAGCAATTTGAGTAAGAGAGAATGCTAGAAACATATAAAAATTGGTAAAGAGCCATGATAGGGCAATGGGGGCCTAGGCTACCTAAATTAGACAGATGGTAGGTTCAAACAATTTTATATCCACACTAAGTATAAGTATAGAGGAAGCTTAAACAAGGATATATGCATTAATTAACCAAGAAATTATTGAAATTATATCTACTAAATAAAATGTCTAGTGTTAGAATATATTTCCCTAGAAGAGGACTTATTAATCCTCAATTTCCCCCTTGGCCAATGGTGATTTTAAAGATATTTTTGTGGTGGTAAATATCTCAAAGTATAAATAAATATCTAAAATAAAATAAATCCTCTTAATGAATCCAAGGCTCCATACGATAATATTTACTTAAAGATAAGATCCTAAGCAATAACTCCTCCAAGTGTAGATATATAACAGAATTGTGAGAAATAACAATCAAAATGAATGTCTCTCTATTGGAATGGAATTGTGACTTATATTTATAATAGTAAATGATCATAATTTATTTGTAAATTTAAGTTTATGCCATAAAATAACTTGATATAGTTTAAAATATGCCATTGAACCTTGAACTACATAAGATAAGCCAATATAGTTGTGATTATTGTGCCGACACATTCAAAACTAAATTGATTGGGATGACGTAGTAAGGAATAGAAAAGTTAAAAATAATACTACATCATATAAAAATTATGTGTTAGGAAATATAGGTCTTGATATAGTTATTATGTACCTAGGGATATGATATATTAATGTATATGGATTGATAGAGATGTCGACATGTGACACACATCCCCCTTAATTAGTTGTATGGGTCTAATATATTAGGATAGTGTTTAACCTTAATTTTAGATGTGGATATTATTGGGATGTATAGGGTTAATAATATATAAATGAATAATCACAAGGGTGATAAACAACTCTATATCAAAAAAATTAATTATAAAACTCATATAAAATATATACTAGATTTATTATACTAAGATATGCTAAAAATAGAAAATACAACTATGTTATATATTGAAATGATAATGAAATAAGATATTGATCTAGTTATGATTATAATATAGATATGTATCTATAATAGTCAAGAATAAAACTAGAATAATATTTTGGAATAGTCACCAAATTTTGGATTTTGTGCCTCTATAGCTATAGACACTTGTGTCAACTTAGGATAGTTATATTGATGCTAGTGTCTGGGTTGGATGTAAGTGTATTTTATAAAATACCTATTGAAATAGGATGAAACCAAATATATTCTTATATTTTTTCATCACTTCCACTTTGGTGAATTTATATCTGGTTCATGTATTTTTATTCCTTATCAAATAGAAAAACCCTATTTCTTCATCCTCATATTGGCTATGAGGAAAATGGGTTAGGGGGAACACAATGTCAATATAACCAAAATATACCTATATTAATGGGAAATACCTACACATAAAATACATATAATAATGCCTCAGACTTATATAGTTCTCCCTTATGTGTTGGCTTATGTGTGAATCATTCAGTATGTGCTAAGTACGTAAAATTGAGACCTAACTTGTAACTTGGAAAATATAGCTCTTGGGATGATAATTTAATACTTAAAACATTTAAATTTTATTTATTTATGACTAATATATAACTTGGAGAAAATAGGGAAACTTTTCTCACTTGAGTGCTTGATTGAATGTTTTTGATAAGTCGCCTCATACGTAGGTAAAAAGTTTCTAGGTGAAGAATGAAGGAGGGTTGATATTATATTTATAACAATCCATTTAGAGAATATATCATATTAAATAACTTATTATAACCATTAGGATACATTTAATTTGTAAATTAGATGAATTTTAGGGCACTAGACACTTGTGTTAGAGTAGGACACATGCATTAATATAGGTGTTTGTCTGGGATTGATGCAAAAGCATCACTTATAGGATAGTTTTAATTTAAATTTTGGTTTTATTATTAAAATTTTGGATTTATTATTGTTTATGAGGTATTAATATTCTTATACCATCCTTATTTTTCAAATTTGGGAGTTATTTTAGTCCTAACTTAATAAACTTTCAAATTTTCACTTTCCTGCCAAAGCTTACTTTTTGAAAATTTGAATTGTTTGGCTTATAATTAGTATTGAAAAGTTATGAGAAATAAATTTTCAAGGAAAAATAATTTTTTAATTTTCTCTTAAATTCCCCTTGAATCAATATCATGGGTCCAAACTCATGGTGGTATGGAATATCCACTTTGTGTGTGTTCATGTTTCTTGACTAGCTCTTTAGTGATCATTGGAAGGTCCCAAAGTGTAGTTAGAGTGGTTACTGAATGTAAAAGAGGCTGGATTTTAATTTTTTATGATTTATGGAAGTTTTTATAGGCTCTATTTTTTATAAATAATAATAAAAGTTCTTGGTGTTGAAGAAATGTTACATACAGACCCTATTTTCTGAGTATGTGTGTTGACAGTTGATTGTGTAAACTTGATCAATGAAGGAAATAAAAATAATGGAAAGTTTATGATACTTATATGGAATTTATAATTTTTTAGTTTTTTTCTTTAAATTTTCTTTTTCCATTTCTTGAATTTATTTCATACCATTTTGTATAAAACATAATACAATCCTACAAAAATCAAGTAATCTTGCATAATCAGACAAAGATCTTAATAGAAAGGTATAAAATAGGTGATGAGGGGATGGTTTGATGATTATAAAATGTGTGATATAGTTTTAAAAATATTTATCAACCTTCATAGTGAATTTAATGGCCTCATAGAAGTCAAAATATCAAAATAACCCCTCTTGGGTTTGTACAGGACAAGGAAACCTTGAATTAGGGGTTTGAGATTAAAAAAATAATTTCCATGAGTTATAATCATAAAAAAAATTCAAAAATTTGAAATAAAATACTATTAAATGTTATCTAATATATTTGGGTGGTTTTAGGTCTGTACATATAGCCTGTGTATGGTTATAGTGGACTGTGTCCACTTAGGCCTTGAGGAGACCTAATGTGAAGAGTTCAAGGAGTAGAAAAGTGGTCTAAAGGGTGTTTTATGCCAAGAAAAATTGTGAATAGATAAAAATAAATAGAGGGTGGTATAAAAGTGTGTTTTTTTTTGGTAACTCACTCTTGAGCATTCATATAATTAAGAAAACCTCAAAAAAGGCTACAAGAAAGGCCTTAAGGTTGAGATAAGTGTGTGAACTCTGTAGGGTTGAGACTTTTTGGTAAATTAATTTGCATAATTTTGGTATCAAATCCAAAAAATACACCTAGAAGTATGGATAAAGAGAGATTCCTTGAGAGGAAGAAAATACAAAAGTTGTTTGACAAATTGCCTAAGAGAAGACAAGATGCCACCAAGGAGGAATACAACATGTTAGAGGGAAACAACCATACATATGGGAGATGCCATATTATAAGATTTGAAGAACCTTAGAGTAAAATTTGATTCTATAATCACATTATTTGAGTTTAATTAGATAAAGGGAGTAGTCACAAGTGATTTGAGTGACCAAGAGGAAGAAGAACCATAGGCACCAGAATTGGAAGATGGAGAGAGAGATACCAAGGAACATAAGTTTGAGATATTGATGAAGGTGGTGAAAGGGAAAGGATATAAACACAAAATATATATCCCAATATATGTAGGTAGCCTTAGTGGAGAATAACTCCTTGATTTCATAGGAGAATTGGATAATTACTTTGATTTTGAGGATGTGCTAGAAGAGCAATAGGTGAAATTTGCTAGGACCAAGCTAAAGGGACATGCATCCCTATGGTGGGATTACATACAATATGAGAGAAAGAAGAAAGGAAAATATAAGATCAGGTCTTGGGATAGGATCATTGAAAAATTTAAGGGAGAATTCTTTCTTAGTGACTACATCACCAACTTGTACAAAAAACTTCAAAACTTGAAACAAAAAGAGATGGTGGTAAGAGATTATATTGAAGAGTTTTAAAAACTAAGAATTATATCAAGTCATATGGAAGATGATAATGACAAGGTGGATAGGTATCTCAATTTTTTGAGATATAACTTATAGGATGAGTTGAGTCTTGCTATTCCAAAGACACTAGAATAATCCTACCAATTGGCATTGAAAGATGAAGACAAACTTAATAGGAAACATAACCAACCAAAAAAAGGTAAAGGTAGAAGTTTTAGAGGTAGGGGTCATCAAGGTGGTAGAGGATATTTACAAAGAAGTCAAAGAGAGTTTATTACCTCACATGAGCAACCATATAGTTCAATAGGAGGATTTATATGTAGATGGCCTTATTTTAGGGGTAGAAAGTATCAAGGGGTAGATGATCAGGTAGATTTTTAGGAAGGTGATTCAAATGCAACAAGTTGACTAGGCATAGATAATGGGATTGCTCATAGGATAAAATATTAGGGAGTGTAAGAACCAAAGGAAGAAATCATATTACATAAGGATTTGAGAAGGAGAGTGCTTATTCTCTATCACTTGTGGAGGAACCTGATGTAGGAGAATCATTGCTAATCATAAGGGTGATGATCAAGCCACCTAATGAAAAGGATCTACCACAAAGGAAAAATATTTTTAATACTTCTTGAAAATTCCAAGGTAAATGTTGTAATATGGTCATAGATTTAGGAAGTATGAATAATATAATTTTTGTTGAAATGGTTAGTAAACTTGGATTAAAGAATTTGCCTCACCCCACACCATACAAGGTCTCATGGTTAAACAATGGTCAATAAGTTTTGGTAAGTGAGCAAAGTTGGATGGAATTTCAAGTTGGAAGGTATAAGGACAAGGTCCTTTGTGATGTCATCCCCATGGATGTTTGTCATGTGCTTCTTGGGAGGCCTTGGAAATATGATAGATAGACAACTCATGATGGTAGGAGAAATGTGTACACCTTGGACAAAAATGGAGTTAGTCATACCTTACTACCCATGAAAATAAAAACAATGACCAACAATTTGGGTCAAATGTGATGTCGATATATGGTAAAGAGTTTATAAGTGCCATGAATGAGGAGGATTTGGCCTTTGAATTGGTAATCAAGCCTAAGAATATTATAATAGCCACTAAGATCAATGAATTACCTCAATAAATCCAAAACATGTTGGAAAGGTATGCATAAATTATGGTTGATGAGATACCAAGTAAATTCCCACCTATGAGGAACATCACTCATCATATAGACTTTGTGCCTAGAGAAATCTTACCTAACAAGTAAGCCTAAAAGATAAGCCCTAAATAAAATGTAGAGATTTAAAGACAAATTCAAGATCTTCTAGACAAAGGACTGATCAAAGAAAGACTTAGTCCTTATGCAGTGCCTACAATATTGGTGCCTAATAAGTAAGGTGAGTGGAAAATGTGTCCTGACTCTAGGGATATCAACAAGATCACCATTAGATATAGGTTTACACTTCCTAGAATGGAAGATTTGATGGATTGCTTGAGTGAAACAAGCTATTTTTCCAAAATTGATCTCAAGAGTGGGTACTATCAGATTAAGATTAAACAAGGGAATAAGTGGAAATTATCTAGGAGGATCTATATTTTTTTGTAAAAAATAAGTCATCAAATTTTAAGTTGATCATTTTCATGTCGAAGGGATCATCAAGATATTTCTAGTGCATTTCATGGTTCACAAAATAGAGCCCATATACATAAGTTATAACACGTAGAAGATCAAACCAGGTAAGTAAAAAAAAATGGGGTTTGGACATCAACAAGTGGTGAATGCTAAATAATCGATGAGTAAATGATAAGTGGCCAGAGGAGATTGGACCACGTGGTAGGTCTTCAATCCATCACATGGCTTACCATCATTCAATATGGTCTAATTTTATATATTGTAATTAATTATCATGCCATCAAATGTTTCAAACAAACACTCTAACCTACCACTTTCCACGTATCAAATCCAAGCCACATGTTCTCCACATAATTACCATGTTCCATACATGTTCAAACCACCAACATCCCATATATTTTCACAAACTTTCCAATTTCTAACCCACAACTTCCACATGCCACCAAAATTCCCATGTAATACATAGTAATGCCAATTACTTGGCATTATAAACCATGAATTATATGGTATATAAATATCCAACGAACCTTCCACCTTCCCAATGTGGGATAAAGGATTATTATAACCAACAAAATTGTAGAGGATGGGATTCGAAATCTACAATTTTGGTTAAAAAGATAAAGTACCAACCATTGAACTCATGGGTCTAAACAATATATAAAGGGGTCAATTGATATTTGAAGAAAAGTTTTGGTCATGGAGATTAGAGTCCAAGGCATGTAAGAGTGTGGAGAGAAATAGAGATTGTACTAAGGCCTCAAACAAAATAATATTGCTTCGAGGATTTCTCTAGGATAGAATTAAAGCCCGTAAGATGATTTTTTAAAGACTTATTAATATTATAAAGTGATTTTTATATAATTAATAAGGAGATATCCCCAATTAGAGTGGATCCAAAGACATAGGCCATTGTGCCAAACTCCATTATCAAATCATGTTCGGTATTTTCTATCATTTTTTGTCTCTTTATGTGATACACTCTTAAAATTTGTCTATTTTGGATATTAAAAAAGCTGATTTTAATTACATAATCAATTAAAATGTTTATTTTTATTAAATAATTATTTTGGTTTCAATCCATTAAAAGTGTGTTTTTGCTACTACGACACTTATTTTATTTTGATTACGGATTAGGAAAAATGCTTTCAAAACCAATGAAGGGTTGTATGAATGGATGGTTATGCCATTTGTTTTGACCAATGCACCAAAAACTTTCATGAGGATGATGAATTAAGTCCTCAAATATTTTATAGGCAAGTTTTTAGTGGTATACTTGGATGCCATACTTATCTATAACCATAGCAAAGAGGAGCATCTTCATCATTTGCATGTAGTCATGAGGAGGTTACAAGAATAAAGGTTGTTAATCAACCTCAAGAAGTGTGAATTTATGAAGTTAGAATTTCTGTACCTCTAATTTTTCATCCATCAAGGCATGCTAAATATGGATAAGAACAAGGTGAAGGCAATCATGGAGTGGCCAACACTTGGGAAAACTAGAGAGGTAAGAAGCTTTCATGGTCTTGCAAGTTTTTATAGGAAGTTTATTAGAAATTTTAGTGGGATATGTGATCCTATCATAAAACCCATTAAGGGAGACAATAAGAGGTTTGTTTGGAGTGAAAAAGTAGAGATAAGTTTCCAATACTTGAAGCAAAGGATAATGGAATAGCCTATACTAGCATTGCCAGACGTCAACAAAATGTTTCAGATAGAATGTGATGCAAGTGGAGTGGAAATAGGGGTTATACTACGCCAAGAGGCTAAAATTATAGCCTATTTTAGTGAAAATTTGAATAATTACAAGAAGAAGTACTCATCCTATGACTTATAATTCTATGCAATGGTACAAGCATTGAATAAATGGAGGCATTATCTAATGCCAAAGGAGTTCATTGTCTGTATCGATAATCATGCACTTTAGTTCATCACTAATTAATCCAAACTAAATCAAAGACACATGAAGTGGGTAGAGTACATGCAAAATTTCACCTTCACCATCGAGCATAAGCAAAGACAAAGTAACAAAGTTGCAAATGTATTGAGTAGGAGAGTCTTGTTGGTGCATGAGATACAACTTAAGAGTGTTGGTATTGAGTCACTCAAGGAAATGTATGAAGATGATGAAGACTTAAAGGAAGCATACAATTCTTGCAAACACCCAACTACAGTCAACAAAGATCCATGGTTGGACTATGTCTTATAAGATGGATTGTTGTTCAAGGGGGTGCAACTATGTGTGCCAAGAAGCTTAATAAGGGACTGATCCAATAAAAACATAGTGGGAGTATGGTAGGGCAATTTGGGCTTGATAAGATATTAGAGTAGCTCATTAGACACTTTTATAGGCCTAAAATGCAAGTAGAAGTGAAGAGATATGTTTAAAGATGTAAAATTTTTCAATTGGATAAAGGTAAGAGCATCTCTACTAGCATGGACTTTGTTATGGGACTTCCTATGACACAAAGAGGTTTTGAATCTATATACATAGATATGGATGGATTTTCAAAAATGGCAAATTTTATTCCATGTAGGACCACTAATGATGCCACCCATGTGGCAAATTTGTTCTTCAAGGAGGTAGTAGGACTTCATGGATTGCTATTAAACATTATATCTGATAGAGACACTAATTTCCTTAGCCACTTTTAGAGGACAACATAGAGAAAGCTAAGGAAAAAAATTGAGTTTTAGTTTAGCTTACCACCCTCAGATAAATGGTCAAACTAAGGTGGTTAATACAAGCCTAGGAAACATATTGAGGTGTATATCTAAGGACAATCCCATGAAATGGGATCTTGTGTTTCCTCAAGTAGAGTTTACTTACAATGACTCCACCAATAAGAGCATTGACATGAGTCCTTTCCAAATAATATATGGTATGTAGCCTATAGGAGTTTTTTAACTCATAAATATTAGTCATATGGACAAAAGGATTTCTAAAGGTGAAGAATTTGTAGTGGCTATGAAGGAGGTAAATGAACAGGTAAGGAAGCACTAGAGGATAATGTGGAAAAGTACAACAAAAAAATAGATATAAGTAGAAGAGAGGTGATTTTTTATATTTAAGACTTGGTTTTGGATCATCTCAAGAAGGAGATGTTTCCAAGAGGTGAGTACAATAAGCTAAAGATGAAGAAAATTGGTCCTTGTAAGGTACTCAGGAAGTTTGCTAACAATGCCTATGAGTTGGAATTGCCTAGTGGTATAGGAATATCATCAATATTTAATGTTTTAGACTTATACCTTTACAAATAAGGATTGAAATTTGAAGACACAATATAAGTAATAGATACAATAGGTCTAGATATGGCAACACAGTTGCCTAAAGCCAAATCAGAGGAATTGGAATGCATTCTAGACAAGCAAGTGATCAAACAAACTAGAGACAAGAAATATTTTAGGTATCTAGTCAAATGGAAACACTAACCAGTTGAATATTCTACATGGATAACTAAACATGACATCAAAATTCATGGGAGTACTCTGGAAACACTCATGGACAACAGTCCTTGAGTTCTTTTTCTCTTTCCTTGGGAGTATGATACAAGAGCATCACTTCTAGGATAGTTTTCATTTAAATTTTATTTTTATTGTTAAAATTGTGGATTTATTATGTTCTAGGAGGTCTTAGGATTCTTATACCATCCTTATTTTTCAAATCTAGGAATTAGTTCTAGTCCTAGCTTAATAAACTTTCAAATTTCCACTTTCCTGCCAAAACTTAGTTTTTAAAAATTTGAATTATTTGGAATAAAATTAGTATTACAAAAGTATGTGAAAGAAATTTTCAAGGTAAAATATTTTTTTAATTTTATATTAAATACCCCTTGAATCCATATCATGGGTCCAAACTCATGGTGGTACAGAATATCCACTTTGTGTGTGTTCATATTTCTTGACTAGCTTTTTAGTGACCATTGAAAGGCTCCCAAGGGTATTTAGAGTGGTTATTAAGCATAAAAAAGGTTGGATTTTAGTTTGGTATGATTTATTTAAAATTTTAGAGGCTCCATTTTTTATAAATAACAATAAAATCTCTTAGTTTTGAAGAAAAATTGCATATAGAGCTTGTTTTGTATGTATGTGTGTTGACAGTTGATTGTGTAAACTTGATCAATGAAGGAAATAAAAGTAATGGAAAGTTTATGATAATTATATGGAATTGGTAAGTTTTTAATTTTCTTATTAAATTTTCTTGTTCCATTCCTTTCATTTATTTCATATCATTTTTTATAAAACATATTATAGTCCTATAGAAATCAAGTATTCTTGCACAATTAGATAGAGATCTTGATAGGAACATGTAGCAGAGGTGTTAAGGGGATGGTATGATGATTGGATAAGGTGTAACATAGTTTAATATAGATTTATAAACCTTTTAAGTGCATTTTATGTCCTCATATAAGTCAAAATATCAAAATAACTCTCTTAGGTCTGTACAAGACAAGGAAACCTTGAATTAGGGTTTTGAGATTAAAAGATCATTTCCAAGAGTTATAACCTTAAAAAACTTGAAAAATTTGTAATCAAATAGTATTCAATGTGATCTAAGATATTTGGGTGGCTTTAGGTCTATTAAAACAACTTTTGGATGGCTATAGTGGACTCTGTCCAATTAAACCCCGAGGAGACTTAATTTGAAGAGGTTAAGGACTAGAAAAGTGGTCTAAATGGTGTTTTAGGCTAAGAAATTTTTTGAATAGATAAAAATAAATAGAGGGTAGTATGAAAGTGCATCTATTTTTGGTAAATAATTCTTGATAATCTTTACAATTAGGAAAAACTCAAAAAAGGGCTACAAGAAAGGCCTTAAGGTTGGGATAAGTGTGTGAACTCTGTAGGGTTGAGACTTTTTGGTAAGTTGATCTACATCAGGGATGTAAGTGTGTAAGGAGAAATAAAATAGGTACATGATAAAAAAATTTATATATAGAAGATAATTAGGTTTTAAGAATTCTAGATAAGATATAAGGCTTGGGTCATCAACATAATACTAGTCAGACTAAGAGATAGTCCAAGGGGAATAAGAGAGAGCAAATGTGAGACTTATGGAAGTAGGAAAGGTATATAACTAAGAGGAAAAACTAAGATCTAATTTTTCCAAGTGCACAATACTGAGGTGCCACATAATTCATAAATAGTGTCTATATTTCCCCCCTTCAATTTAGTAATGAAATTTCTTGTTTAAAGGAAATGAATTTGTACCTAGGTGTGTATGACACACCTTACCTTTGCTTGAGTCCAACTTGAGTGTTTCTATAGTGCCTAAATTAAAACTAAGATCATGTTACATTATATAATCAACACATATAATCTATAATTTTAAAGTATTAAAATAATTTTAATTGAAAGAGAGCAAGAGTTAGGATTACATCTATGTATTGATGAAATCATCTTAACTTTTGGCAATTTCATTTGAAGGGTGTATCATTTTGAATCAATAAAACTTAGATTAGGACAAAAATTTAAATTTATAAAATGAATATATCTAAGGTTATATATATACAAAGAGATATAATAGGTCACATGCCCCCAATCTTGGAGAAAAGATGAATTACCACCTAAAAATTAAGACTACCTCAATTGTGCAATCAATCATACTTATAACTTGGTGAGTATGAGTGATCCAAGTCAATCTAAACTATAAAACTGGTGAGGCTAAATGATACAATCAAGTCCAACCTAATAAATTGTAAATATTAAATGATTTAATCATTTCAACCATACAAAGAAGTGAAATAATTACTGTAGTAGATTGACTCAATACAAGTATAACCTAGTGGGTGGTGACAGTCCCTTACAGTGTTCTAAATTTGAAATTGATTTTTATTTTACAATATTATGTGCACATTGCATAACAAATGCACCTTATATATGTCTTATACTAAAGTTTTGTGTAATATTGGTACTATTGTCATTGAATCTTGCACCTTAGAGGAGGTTTTTCAAGCCTAATCTAAGATTTGGGCAACATTGGAATACCTCTAGGCTTGTGGGTTGCCTATAGTAGAGGTAGACCTCTAGGTTTAAGGGCTAGCTCCCTGAATTGATCTTTAAGTGCTTATCACCTACAGTAACTGATTGCTTGTGGGCAAGAGATATAAGTATGAATGAAATTTAAATATTATAAGGGGGTGATACACCATAAATATTTCCACAAGATCATTATACTTCCTTTACTAAGAGACAAGACCTACAATACTAGCTTCAAAGTCCTAAGATGCTCTAACATTAGTATTTTAATATGGAGGTGATATGCATGAATACTATCCAAAGTAAGTGAACCATATATTATTTTAAAATACTAAGGCTACTTTTACACTTAAAATATACCCATACACCTTTTTAACACTTCATATGACCTATTAGAGTGGAATAATTTGCACCAAACATGGAAAGATTGAGAGAAAGCAAGAATAGATGAAAATCACTTGACTATTCACTATACATCTCTTCACACACTTTGAAAAGATTATGTATGAAATCAAAACCAAATTGCATTTATTATTCAAGTTCAAATTAAAACATCAAACTAGTAGGGATTCACCATACATGGTGTGGAATTAGTCTACAAGAGCCAAAATGGCTAGTACTTATAAAACTTAGAGAAGAGAGGGAGAAGAATGAAGATGAAGGGTCACAAGGAAAAGTGTCTAAATTTGAATACTAGTTACATTGAATGATAATTAAGTGTAATAAATGTCAAGAAACTAATATTGACATGTGTCCATCTCAAACTAAGCATCCTCTTCACATGTGGCATAAAAACTTTTCAATAAGTCTTTTTGAAACTGCCTTCATCATAGGCATATTTTGAGTGCTCCAAAGTAAACTAGGAAAAAATAACACGTGTAATATAAAATAGGAGTTATAAACATGTCATTATAATCATAATATCTTCCCTAATTTCTAGCCAACTTTTGGATACTTGTACTCATTATTTGAAGTCATTTCTTGGTCTTCTTTCACCCCTTTCTTACACTTGTCACTCAAGTGAGCTTTAATTACACAATAAAATATATGTAATAGGTGTTATGAAACTTTTATGGGGTTCATTATCCTTACACTTCATGAATTAAGCCTTAACAAATCTAAAAAATAGACTTATCCTCTTCTCACTAGGTGATCACTACTCACTTCACTATGCCAATTTGGACTGCCTGAAGTGAATGAGTTGGTATAAGTGTTTAAAAGATCATATGAAATTATAAATTAATATAGGGAGATATAATATGTCCCAATTGACATTCCCAAATTATTCTATTCTTCTCAATCTCCTTTGTACCTATAAATCACCTAAAATTAATCAAAAAACACTATTTTGTACCATGTCCATATAATGTCAGTAAAATAAAATCTGATGGGAAGGATATTGAGAGAGTAATATATAATTTCCAATAACTTTCAAGTCAAAAATATATTATTTGGAATCATCTCCTTCTTTATCTTTTCAATCGGACCAACAACAAGGGTTTTGGAGGGTTTTGAGTAGTTTTACTACTTAAGGATTGCTCATAAAAGTTTGACATTGAACATGTGAATAAATTACACAAAAGAAAATTTTATGACCCTCTACAACATATCATAGATCCCTAGTTTCCCATGCTAAGCATCCATACATATATGAGCTTCTAAAAATTGCTTCTCAAGCCCTTATTTGCATCTTTCATACCCTATCATGTTCCTAAGCCAAGAAATGATTTCTTTGTGACTTTATCTACAAAATACATGTTTTAAATCACATTATAACTCCACATGGAGGTATTTCAATGATTTTCAAGGATCATCTGACCCTATAAGCGATATTGAGACCCATTAATACCTTAGGCTTAGTCTAGGCCTAACAAGGTATTACTGTGTCTTGAGCCTTCTTGATCAATTTAGGTGGTATGAGAATGTGTAAGTTATATTAAAAAATTATTCAATTATAAACAAACCTTACACATCACTCCCTGATGTCTCTAAGACCTCTTACCATGCATTTTAGTTTGACTTGTACTATTTACTAGGTTGGCAAGATGTTTAATTTTTAAGAGTACCTAACCTCTAAGAAAAAATAAAGGATATTTTCCATATTACCTTGGTCAATTTTATGCCTTAAATAGTTTTATTGTATCATGATGAACCTATGTTATAAAGGTAAAAGTTTTATCACTTCTTTAGGACCTCTAACCTCTCAATTCTCCTTCAAACTAGCCTGAAACTAGACAGTTTAAAAAGTTAACTGAGTTGTCAACCTAACCCTTACTTAAAATTCCACCTCAAGGTGTAGAGAAGGATGGTGTGTCCATATAGAGAATTATTTTATCATGGTTATCTAGTTATTCACTTGAAATCAATCTTAATATGGAGACCTTCATACCACACATGTGAGAACATAACTAGAAGTACAAAGGAATGCTTGAATATTCTATGTATATAACCTCCTAAGATATTTCTTGTAAAAATATAAATTAATAAATGGTAATTTAATATTAAAATGAATCTTGAGTGTTTCACCATTTCCAAGCAACACTAACTACCAATCCTCTCATGATCTCTTCTTACATATCACCGGTTGGCTATCAAGGATTCAGACTGTATAGACTGTCACCTCAGGTTAGGTCTAATATAAGTAACCTATACCATAATAGGCACTTTTAAGTGTATTATACCCTATTATGAACTCATATAAACCTCTTAAGTTTTTCTAGTTAGTCTATTTGCTTATATTAAGCACTTTGCATACTTGGCTTACACCAAGCACTAAAATGCTATGTGGGTGCAACTCTGAGTTTAGTAAGCTTGTAGGTTTCCATATGAAAAAATATGTGACTTTAACTTATGGATAGTATCATTAGGTTATGGAAACCCTATTGGATCAAAATAGACTACTCTCTTATTCATAATACACTCATGACACTCATGACTAGCTTTGAGTTTTTTAGATTTTTCACTAATCAAGTGCCAAGCTGGATATAGGTAACTATTTGAAAAGAGCATATAGGTGTAGATACTAGTGAGATAACTGTGTTTACCTTATCATGTAAGGCTATTAAGGCATTAAGACCATCCATTTCTTGAAATAACCTCACTCTCATATTAGAGTCTTGATAATTTGTATTTCACTTTACATGACTAGTCTCAAGGATTGTGATATGACTGTGTGTTGTCTTTCAAGACTCAGAGGTGATCTAGGTCAATATATTCCTTTAAAATTTAACCTCACCATCCTATCACCTTGGAAAACTCTTAGACCATTCCATATTTTATTAAGTCAATCATGTGTTGAGAAACATGACTTAGCTTTACCAAACTAGTCAGTCCTTAAGGCTCTCTGAGTATGGCTATAGGTATCACTAATGGAGACTCCTATAGGTTGTTCTTAGTGTTTAAAATAGTAATGTCATTTCCATACCTTGATCTGAGATCATTGAGATCACTAGCCCATGCCTCTATTTCATGTATTGATACCATGTCTTATACTCTATCACTGAGATACTAATGCTTGAAAGCTTATTAAAACTCTTAGGCCCTTTTTTGAACTAAGTACCCTATATTCCACTGTAGATTTTTATTTAACATTGTCTAAACTTGGAAAACCATCCAATCTCTTTTATTACTCAACCAAACACCTTTTATATTGCCTTGGCATGTTAATACTAGGTCTATAGTGCATTATCAAGGTGATTTTATTAGATTAGTTTCTCATGGCCTCATTCACATCATGAAATATTGTCAAGTCAAGACTGATTTTGGAGAAATTAAGGTAAGACTGTCTTAAACAACATTTTATGTTTTGCATGAAGTGTATGCATCATTTTGAGAGACTATGAGACAACACTATTACCAAGGCCTTGTCACACTTGAAAACCAAAAATAAACTCTTAAAATGTCATTTAACCCATTTAAAAATTGCTCCAACTCTATCTCAGAGATCTGCCTATGAGAAAACCAACAACCTTATTCTTCAACACTCAATCGCTAGTTGCAAAGATGTGCACAAGGAGAAAAGACCTCAAGAAAGGATTTGAATCACTTAATACACATGCATATAGGATAGATTCCAATTTTTTCAATGCACAATGGATCTTTTATCAGGACATACATATTTTTCAATCAATGCTTTAAACCTTTGAAGATATATTATCTCAAGTCATGAACTTGCCAACCAAGTCCTAGAGATTCAAACTCTCTTTCATGGAGGAAGAGACTATTGTACTAAAATAATTGCTACCAATAACAACTTCTTTATCACCTTTAATCTCATTACTTGGTCATAGCTTTGAAAAATAGTCACTGATCATTTGGAAGCCAATCATCCAAAGAAGCAAAATTTTAACATAGATAGAAGAAGAGATATTATACACTAGAATATGCAAGATGAAAAGGTATGATATCATTAGAGGACACTTCAAAACAATATTATACTCCTTTCATATCTAACTTATAGCAGAGAGACCATTCTGGAAATGAAAACTATCAAATTTACAAGGTGGTGGGAATGCATACCTCTCAACAAGCACCTTATCTTCTTAGCATTAATTCATAAAGCACAAGTGACCAGTATAGAAACTATTGCCACAAATAGAAGTGAAAAGGGAGTATTATGACCCACCAAATCCATTAAATCCAACTCTACCCTTGCTGACCGTACCATCCATGAACCTTTGGTCTTTAGGAGGCTTCCCAAGAGGGTGATGGAAGAAATAGAATCATTTTCTTTATTTTTATAAGTTTCAAATCATACTGAGAATGGAAGTGAGTATGGGAATGTCAAGGGACATCCCTAAAGTTCCTCTACATACCAAAGTCCATACAAGTGGCTCTAATACTTTTCAAGTGTTTTCTCAATTTAAACTTATACTTGCAGGGTTTGTTAGTTAAGAGATAATTATATGACATATTTTTAACACATGGAATGTGGGGGGAATTTTTGACACCTTTATTACCCCAAGAAATCCATAAAAATCATAAATGACCTCCTAAGAGGTGATAGATCATGACTTAAAGGGACTTTAAGCAAATGTCATAAAACTTAGACATAATGTTGGACCCTATAAACCTTTCTTGGACCATGGGGAACTTAAAACAATCTAATAAACATTATGACCATATTTTAAATTTGTAGGAGATTGACCTATTTTGACTTGTGGTAAAAATAATCAATAGGTACCAAAGTATATAATTCTACCATAAATGTATATTTGAATCTTTTAACTGTGTGCTTTGGCTAATTTAGAATTTTGAATCAGTGTGGGTGACATGTTACCATAACAAGCCCCCACTATATATAGAGAAATATGAAAACTGATATAAGTGCCAATGTGGATAACATGTTTCCAGAACAAGCCCCCATTATACTATGGGTATGTTAAATATTGAATAAGTGTGGAGAAAATGTTTCCAAAACATGCCTCCACTGTATATTTGAAATGGTGAATGTGTGGAAGCCATGTCTCTATGACATGACCCCACTAAATTTGAAACTATGAAGTGTGGAACCCATGCCTCTATGACATGCCCCCATTAATATTCCCCCCTTTGAGGTGAGGGAATATAGAAACTGGTATTTATCTCACCTCAAAGGGATAAGATAACCATATAACTATGAATGAACCATGTAGCTTATATGATAACATATTTAGGTAAATGTATCATTGAAGCACCGTAATGTGATCAAATTAAGGCCTAGGATGCATGATATAATCATGGAAAAAAAAATATCTTAATTTTACAAGATCAACAAGAAACCAAGCACACATTCAAGATCACTCAAAAACAAGTCAAAAGGCAATGGTCCAAGGAGATTTCAAGCAAGGGGCATGTTCAGATTCCACACAATTGAATGGACATGACTTAGTCAAATTTCCACAAAATTAATAATGACATATTCAAATGTCCATACAACAAGTAATGACACATTCAAATGTCAAATAAGTAAACAAAGGTATAGGGGTTACAAACAATGGAAGATATCAAATGATCAACAAATAAGACAATAACAAGGAATGACACTCAAAGAAGTGCATAAATGAAAACATAAGCAACCAACATAAACATATAATAGTAGCCCATGGATCAAATGTGTTGATAAAAAAATGTCAAGTACATAACATATCAAGTAAAGTATGAAAGAGATAAGCATGGATAAAGGCATGTGTAAGTACATATATGACCTCAAACATGATAATGTAAAGTGAACATATAATGATATAACCTGGAAGTATCTTGATTATAGAGGTGGATTCCCCCAACATCTTGGTGATGTGAGTGGAGGGAAATCCCAACATCCATGAGTGTATAGATCATGTAACTATGTATGCTTGTATCACACTCAAATATAAGCATGAAACACATGTGTGTGTAAAATTAACTGATATGTTATTTATTAACATGGAACTAACACATAGATGCCAAGGATCCAATAGAATATTTAGATACTTAATTTTTTTTGAATTTTTCAATGTTATTTATATTTTTGGTATTTTGGGAATATTAGAAGAGTCTCACGTAATATATTTATACAAGTACATAATGCTCATTCAGATCCTTAGAGGTTTTATTTCAAGTGTGGTAAAGCATTATATGCCTTTTCTAAATTTTTTTTTAATTGTATATGGCCCCAACAAATTTGGTTTGAACTATCCTTTCTTGCCTTTTTTAGCATTGTTATTCTTTTGATTTTATTTTAGTACCAGGTCACCCACAACAAAGTCATGTGGCCAAACCTTTTTATTATATGCTTGTTTAATTCAATCTTTATAAAATAATAAGTGTTCATCATCGTACATGCATTTTTCACTCAACTATTCTAATTGATGCAATCTCTTTTCATGATATTCATTATCTTTGATGATGTCTTTAAGAGAAACATGCAATGAAGGTATCTCAAGTTCAATCAGTAAAATTGATTTGTACCATATACAAAATAATAAGGTGTAGTATTTATAGGTGTGAAAACACTAGTGTGGTATGCCCATAATGCATACACCATCCATTGGTGCCAATTAGTACTATATCGCTTAACCGTCTTACCAAATATCTTGACAATAGTCTTATTAGTTTTCTTTGCTTGTCTATTACCATATGGGTAATAAGGTGTAAAAAAGGTATGTTTAATTTTTTATTTAAAAAAATAATTCTATCATATTTATTTTAAGTGATGATCCATTATCATAAATAATATATAAATTTATGCCAAAGTGAGAAATAATATTGGTCATCAAAAACTTGCATATGTCATCCTCTATGGTAAACTCAAGTTGAATTATTTCCACCCATTTTGTAAAATATTTTGTAGCCATTATTTTGAATTTGTGTCTACCAAAAGATACCATATTTATATTTCCATTCAATTCAAAAACCCATAAGGAAAAAGGCCATGGTGAAACAATCGGTTGTAACTCATGTGACGATGCATGATTCAAATTGCTACATTTTTAGAATTATAAACACAATTTTGCATGTTCAATACATTATTATTCTATGGTAGGCAAATAATAACCTTGGCATAATAATTTTTGGGACATGGATCATCCACTTAAATTCCTACCACACTTGTTGTCATGCATTTATAAGAGTACAATGTGGGTTTCATCTTTGTTTAAACATCAAAGTAATTATCCATCAAAACCTTGTTTGAAAAAATCATTTCCAATAACAACATGACAAAGTGATTTAAGTTGTAAGTTGTGATTATCATTCCATGTAAAGTGGTTTGGTATATAAGCATAATAGAATAAATTATAAATATCACTGTACCATTTTGAGTTTATAGAACTATGAGTAATAGCAAGAATGGCTAAGACATCCATTTTATCATTAGAAATGGAATGATCTTGTAACCATCATATAGTAAAGTCCATATGATCATCATTGATATCAAAAGGCATCAAGGATATCACACTTTCCATGGTATATGCATAACAATTATCTTTATGGGGAATACTATCAATAACAAATGTATCAAATGTCTTCGTGAGCTTATCCACCATTTATTTATAGGGTAGAAGATGTTCCTCTTTAGTTTGGTAACTTTATTAACAACCAATTTAGAATCACCACAAAATTGAAAGTAATTTATATGAATCTTGCTATGGATAACCTAATTATCAAGGCCTCATATTCAATTATATTATTGGTGAAATAATAAGCTAATCTATAAGAAAAAGGCATGTACTCACCCTTAGAGGTACAAAATACAATGCCAACACCTACCCATATTATAAATCTATATCCATCAAAGAATGGTATCCATGGATTGGAAGATATATTATATGCATAAAACTCTTCACATAAATCTTTGGTGAGTGGAAATTGATATGGTAAGGGAACTATAGCTAATTAGTCAATAACTTGACCTTTTATTGACTTTTGGGATAAACCTTTAAGATCAAACTCTATAAGTTACATCACCCATTTTGCAATGCAACTAGTCAGGTGTGTTTTTTTCATAAGGAAATTTAATGTATATTCTTTAATTATAACATGAGCCTCATTATTGGGTAGGTAATGCCACAATTTTTGGGTTAAAAAACAAGGCTAAACATAATTTTTCAATTATTGTATATTTTTATTTAGAATCTACCAACTGGTGACTAATGTAATAAACTATTTGTTCTTTATAATAATGATTTAGGGTTGATACCTACACTCTCCTCATACATCTCCCTGGCTCTGATTTCTTCCTTAATAATTTCTCTAACCTCTCAGTTCTTCCTTCATGCAAGTACTTTACTTGTCTTGCTACCCTCTTTATCACTCTTGATCCTTTTTACCTTTGTTAGGCTCATAAGCCTCCTCAATTTCATAGTTATCTTCTACCTTGAATAACTATCACTCCTCAACCCTCTCTCTTCACTCTTACCTCCTTAGCACCAACATCATCATCTCATAAACAAATCTCATCACTTCACTCTCTTTTTCTTAGTTAAAACTTACCATTCTTCCATGGGATCATAGACCTAAGGCATGGTTCCAAGGTTATTATTTATACAACTAGGATCCTATGGCCATAAACCTACATATTATTAATCTTTCTCATATCTAATCAAAACTCTCAATCTCAAGGTTAGAACTCTCACACAACTCACTCTTTCTTCCTTAAGGCCTAAGTCCTTGTATCCCTATTTTAGCATAAATATATTACATTTGGAAAATTTACCAAGATTATAGACACAATAAAGAAACTTTTGGACAAAATTTATCCCCTTTTATCTTCATACAAATTTTTAGGACCCAACTCTCAGTGGAAACCTACTAACTCAACACACCTCATTAATAATCAGGTATCTTTAGGCCTAATCCAATATCATAGTCTTAGAGACCATAATATATGGTTAGTAATAAACATAAAACATCCAAAATCCTATAAATCACATTAAATTACATCATACTACAAATTTTTACAAATTTTGGTGGGTGGAAATGAAAGTTATGTAAGTTGCACTATTAAAACCCTATGTCTAGGTGAACACAGGCCTGCAAGAGGTTGACAACAATAAAAATGGATTTTTTTGAGTTTTAAACACTTTAAAACACATATAAGACATGTAAAATTTATTTTTTGACTTCTTTTAC
Organism: Torreya grandis; assembly: GCA_037957365.1. NCBI lineage: Eukaryota > Viridiplantae > Streptophyta > Pinopsida > Cupressales > Taxaceae > Torreya > Torreya grandis. The sequence continues at coordinate 1,212,756 of JARHVA010000260.1, forward strand.
CTTTTTTAATAGCTGGTTATGTATGAATAATCCCAAAACATCTCAAACAACAAAGTTGATAGAATTCTGAGTGTAAAAGAGAACCGTGTGTGAAGATTTTAAGAGAATATTGAAATTCTAAATTATTGAGCCTATAAATGGATTATAATCATCATAAATATAATATAAAATATTATTATGCTTAAAACCATTAAATAATCCTCAAACAATCATCCACAATGCAACTTACTTTTCACTCTTGACTATGCATTGGTAGAATTACTCTCAATAGGTCTATGTTGTAGGTTACCACCTTGCAAACTAAACATTGACAATAAGAACTAAATATAAGAATGAATTAAAAAAATGGAACTTAAATTCATATGAATCACTAATATTCAACAATAGATCTTCAAATATATTTCTTTATTCAATTCTCTCAAACATATACACAATCTATGTACAAAGTTTGTAGGGTAGGCAAAGTTTATTCAATTCTTGATCTTTATTATTTTTTCCTTCTCTCAAACTCTATATAATGGAATTTATTCTCTCCTAATTATATCCTACCATTAAATTATATTATATTACATGCAAATTCAACCTCTTATGATGCCAAAAATGTAAAATAACTCACTTTTCTTTACCACACCACGTAGGGTGGCAGTTAAAATTCAAGATACTTGAATTACATTGTTATTTTCATGTCATTCAGGTTGTAATACCTATAAAACAATATAATATGACCTATTTTGACCCATTACAAACATTTTTATTACCCACCAAAACCCAAACTACCACTCAAAGCTTAATTACCAAATTAAAATTTTCAAATTTTGTTTTTTGGTAGGAAAACTGTCCAAGGATAAGAACACACAAACATTATAGAGGACCCTATAAGACATATCCTATCCATATAAAAAAAAATGACCACTCATTACCATTAAAACATACCAAAACCGTATATATTCTTGTGATGCTCTACATCAAAATCCCTTAGTGGGAAAAATTGAGCTCTTGTTCAAATGTACTTTGTCCAACTTCTTCCTTGTTTTCTGATTCTTCCTCTTCTAATGTTCTGAGATCCTCTTGATATTTATCATCTTTTCTTTCTCACTTATCCTTATCTAGTTCATTTTTATTTGTCTTATTTCCTTATCTTGACTCTTTTCCAACTCATCCTCTATCTCCATGAAGTACATGATCTGCTATAATTTTTTGTCCATTTCATGTTCTATCTCCTCCATATTTGATTTATCTTCATCATGCTCTACCTCAAATGGCTAGTTCTCTTTATTCAATTTTACTTATACTCCATATCTTCCTTATACATTGGTCATGGTTTGTTCATGCACTCATTACTAGACTTGCTTGTCAATAATGCTTCTTCCTTTGTCTTCATGCTCTAATGGCTGCTTATGCATATTCACCCTTGTCATACTCTCAATCATATCCTCCTTGGCTTCCTCTTCATGATAATCCACCTTATTAGAGTGAGTCTTATCATATCCTTTCTCATCTTGCAATGAAATATTCTTAACCAATTTAATTTAATCACAATACAACATTGCTTAGAAATTTTTTATCTTACTATCATCATGCATAATAACAACCATCTCAATTGTAACATTACCCATTTAATAGGTCACTTTATTACCTTAATCTTTCTTCATTTAATTGTTCTCTTAATAAATTTTTTGTATATCTCATTACATGAGTCTTTGTTCTTCACCTCTTTAGATGCTACTTGGACTAGTTCTTAGAATAATATTTCCCTTTCTTTTCTCTCTCAATGTTGACCTGCTCTTACTCCTTCCTTGAATCACCTTTGGACTGATCTTGTCCTCTTCCAAACATGTTTTATTCATCCAATCATCTTCTTTATGAGGAACATGGGTGTCCTCCTCTTTCCTTGGATCTATCATGATCTCTTGTGCCTCATCACTTATTTTATCCATATTAACATGGAGTTACTCCCTCTCTTGCATCTCCATACCTGTACCATCTTAGTACCTATCTCATTCCATTAATGAGACTTGATAGTCTCTTAAATGATGTCATTGTTCTTTCCACACTCTCTTACTATTATATTATTATTCCAAGCCTCTCTAGGAATCCATTTCATATTATTATGTTCCTTATCATGTCCTCTTGACCTTTACTTACATAATTTGCTACCAATACTTATTTATTAAACAACTCACATGATTCTATGCTCAACTTACCTTGGATTACAAATTTGCTTGATTCACCTTGTACCAATTCTTTTCCATCTTCTTGGTCAAAACTCATTTATTGATTCTAATTTTTTTCCCGTAAGTAACCTACAAATTCATAATCTTGAAGTGTTCTATGGGAAGCATGTTCCTTATCCTTGAAATATTCTTTTCTTCATATTACAATTTTGCCTCTAGCTCTTTTATGGTAGCTCCTTACTTCTCTTCACTTTGACTTAAGAACTCTAATATGTAATCTTAAACCTATTTCACCAATCCTCTCCACTTAAAATCCTCTTCCTCATTGTGCTATTTCATATCTTGTGCCATATTTTGTACTTGGGATCCATCTCCACCATGTGTCAAACTAGACACTCCTTCATACTCTTCTTGTATCCACCCATTCTAATCCATGATGTATGATACCTTATCCATAAATTATTATCTCTATTGAGACTCCACTATCTCATGGCCATTACTCATATCCTCAAATATTATTCTAGGATATACTTTTTCCTCTTCTCCATTGATTATGGCATGCTTCAAAACTACCATAGCTGCTTGTAATTGATACCAAACCTCATAAACAAATGGTTGGTCTTATTTCTCACCTAGAAACTCTTCATTACCTGTAATATCTTGTTCAAAATTTTTATCACTTCATGAAATAAAAATAAAAATTTATTAGCTTCATACCTCTTGACTCCATCTTCTTGATTTAATTTTGTTTATTTTATGCCTTCAATGAGGCATCCTTCTTCTTGAAGATCTCCTTTTCCAAGAATCTCTCCTCTTTTAGGGTAATAAATAACTTATTTTTCAACATAATCACATTGTTCATGCATTCTCTCCTTATTCTTTCAAGTTTTATGTCCTCAAAATGGACTTCTTTCTTCTTTTTTGTACCTACATTCATACATGACAAGAAATCTTTAGATTTAAAATCTTGAGGGTTGTTTTCCTCCATATTATCCTTATTAGGGTGCTTTTATAATTCCTTAAACTATTTAATCTCATCATCCCTCATGGATATATTATTATCCTAAAGGTGATACTCACCTTCCTCTTGTCTACCAACTCATTCATCCCTTAGGAACTTCTTCATCTCCTCCTTGAGCTGACAACCTAACAATTTTTTTTCTTCTCATTATCTCTCATGATAATATTTATTTTTATATTAATGAGTAGACTTATAGGCCAATTAAATATATTATTCCTCATTACCTAGCCATACCATTGGCTTTCCTCTTCTTTCATGAGCTCCACCAAGAGCCTTGTCTTCTCTATCCTTTGATCTATCTTACTCATCTCCTCTTCAACAACCAACCATTTTATCTTTGGGTATTCCTTATTTATTATTTCATTGTGGTACTCTAACTGAGATAATCCCTTAATCACCTTTGCCTTATCTATCTTCATCTTCTCTTAAGCAAGTCTTTTTCACCTTACTTTATCAAGTCTCTTTCACCTTGCCTTGGTGTCTTAAACTAGGTTATTATTGAATAATTTGACCCCCTAGTCAAATAATTAAAACCCCCTATAAGTTAAAACTTCCATAGGGTATCCTAGGTCATAAAATGTCCACCATTGTCATTAGTAAAGTCACATAGGATGTTTTATCTTTATCATACTTGTTAAATTGTCCTTATGTCATCCTATGCCACCTTTGGGTCATTTTAATGAAATTATATAGTTTACTTCTTAAGAAAAGTGTGTCAAAGTGTAAGTGAACAATTTTTATGTTAGGTAGGTGTTAGGAACCATTTAAGAACTGACATTATATAGGTTCAACATTGAAATCAAGAAGATCAGTTGAAAAAGTTGGAGTTTCTTAAGTTATATGGACTGTAAGCCAATTTTGGCACATGGAAAAGATTTAGTAGTGTCTCTTCAAATCCCCATAGCTTATATCCAATATTAATTTTCTTTGACAATCCCAAAATTAGTGAAAACCATTCTATCTCTCTCTTTTCTCCCTTTGGCAGGTTAAATAAGTCAACTTATTTGTAGCTAATATAGATAGGATGGGTAGAGTTGCACTGAATGATTTTGGAAAATGAAATTAGTCTTCATGGCCTTCCATTCCATGGAAATGGTTTTTATATTGGTGGATTGTGATTCATTAACTATCCCTAAGAATGCTAGTGCCTCCTAGTTGATTTTACATTCCCAATACCTTTAGGTTTTCTCATCTATTTGCATGATCTGATGTTTCCAAGTGTTGAAGGCATTCTTGGAATATTCATTCTCTTAATGTTTTTTTCAAACTCATTTGACATGTGTGGATATGAAGATGTAAACAAGATCATTCTCCTTGTGTTGGAAGTGCAAACATTATGGTCTACAATACATGGATTCATCAGTTGCAACATTCTATTCTCTATCAGTGGTTTAAACTCAAAGATAGTGTGCCTATTTCTCTCCTCTCAAACCATGGAGTTTAGTTTACTAATGAAAGGTTTACGTATTTGGAATTTAAATTTGATTGAGATAGGTTTACAATATAGTGGGTAAAGACTATTAGAATCCCATTATTCATAGTCACTTATAGCCACCTGTATGTATGCACAAAAAATTGAAGACCATCCAAAACCCCAAGAGATAGGTTGCATTCAATTTTATGACTTGAATGAGTTTATAAATTCATATAGGGTCATAGTGTTGATCCTAGACTAGTTCAAGAAATTTCCATGGTGCAAGATTGAGGAAAGATACAAAATGGGAACATTTACCTTATTTTCTTTGAATAAGGTTTTTGTATGATATAATGTCTTTTGTTGGTGGAATATAGTGAAGTTTATGTGAGCCTCAATGATATATCCTAGTATCTTAATCCTAAAAGTCATTTATTAACATGATATGAAGTTTTTTGATCAAGAGGGAATGAGTGTTGAGTGACTCCCAATTCAAGAAAATTTTCACTATAGACATTCAGTGAACTACAGTCCCATTTGAGCCTAGGTGAACCTGAAACTTGAAAAGTTCTAGTGCATTGACAGTGTAGAGATGAGAGTATGGCATATAGTCAGAGGCAAATACATTAAAATGTGGAATGGTTATTAGTGACCTCAAGTGAATATGGATATGTGAAAACATAATGTTCAAGCATAAATGTACACCTACAGGAATTCCACATTCCTTAAAAATATACACCTATAGTTTGGACACTCATACTGTAGGCTAGCCTAAGCAAGGAAGGATGCTGGTTAATTAATGAACAAAGGTATGAAATTATATGATCCTAATGACCTCATAGGGAATTAAAATAATTTATCACAATTCTAAAACATTGATAAACACCTATAGGATTCCATTTACCTCCTTAATTTCCACCAATAGATTACACCATCAAAATAATCTATAGATTAGTTCTAGCTCATGAAAGATGCAAGTTTAGAAGGTTAGCAGACATATAATTTGGATCACCATATTGAATACACCCTTAGTGATAATTAAACACTTCCATGTTATCTTCATAAATACATAAATAGAACAAATAATTGGGTTTTGAAACTTCACATCCAGTCTACCTAAACCTTGTGCACAATGTGCAGACCTAAAAGTTAGTTTAGAGGATTTGAGGTATTAAGAGTTACAGAGGCATATTTAGAACTTGATACTTGGTACATAGCATTAAAATGAATAATATAGCTTCTTAGGGTCTCCTTCATGTCTAATGAACATGGGAGATACTCTATGTTCTATCTTAGATAGAGGGCACTCCATAGACAATATCTACTACCAACCTATGCATCCATGATGGAAAGATGAAATGGATAGAAAAGGAGCATTTTGATATGATGTATAAGGTTTAAATTAAGATGAAAAAGTATATAGGAGGACCTATAGTCATTTTAAACCTATAGAGGGTTAAACACACAATCAAATACAACTAGGCCTAAGCCCTAATGGCCCCCAACTTGAGTCATAAGACCATATAACCTTTAAAATCCTATTAAAATACTTAAATGGTAAGTATAAAGTTGATAATAACCATTTATTTTTAGATAGAATCACAATAATAGTCAATTTGGCCTAAAATTTTATTAGACCTACTCAAAAGTCAAGAAGGATTTCGAGAGGCCGACTTATTTTGCTCACATCTATATAGACCATGTGAATGAGATCTAAATCACTTGGGGAGAGTTTAAGGGGTTATTATACTCTAAATTTGTGGAATTTTTTCTAAGGTTGGACATCTAACTTTTATGAACCATTGTTAACAGTCCAAATGACCCAAAACCCTTGTGTGAACCCAATGGGAAAGATATGGAGGGATATGTATTCAAAGGTGGTAAAATGATCATGAAAGTGATATATACATTTTTATAACTCTCCCAAGATCCATGACATATAATTGATCTATAATATCATGTATACAGACATACCAAAATCTAGGTTTTAAATAGGTTTTAAGGTAAATTGTAGGTAAAAAGGGGAATAAGTGACTGAGATCCATTAAGGGAGGTCTGTATAGACTTTTCTCAACTCATAAGACTCATTTATAACCTCTATCAAAGATTGGAAGTGATAAGTGTTATTTGAGTTTTATTGAGGTCTATTTGATAAAATAGAGGACAAAGAGGGTATAATTGGGTTGTATAAAATATATTCCATGGATTAACTTGAAAAGCTATAATCCACTTAGGTGACAAGTGTGAATATAGACCCAAAAGGCTAGTAAGTAGCTGCAAGCAAGTAAACACCAAGTGTAATAAATAAGATTATTATTTGAAGGTGTAGATGATTACCCCTTATATCATTTCCATATTCTCATGTTAGATCATATGTGTCAACAAATTCCATAGGTGTTTCAAGATAGATGGACCACTCATCATCATGAGGGTAGTTTCAAAGAAGGGCATGAAGAGTCTCTATGCCAACCTAAAGGATATGACATGTTTGTGATGGATATTTATCAAAGATGACCTTCATGACCTATTTTCCAATTATTTTTCTTGCATTTTAATTGGTTCTCATAATTTGACACTTGGTTTTTTGACCCTTCCACTTATTTTCTTCTCTCCTCTCTAATACTCTATTTATGCAAGCCATTTTGGCATTTGTATCTAATACACACCTAGTATGGAAAATCCATATTGGTTTATCACCTTGTTTTGCCTTGGAATAAATATTTTGATGTAGATTTTATCTTTATAATATCTTGCCTAAATGTGAAAATTAGTGTAATTAGATGTTAAGTGATGAATGTCTTCTCCTTACTTCCATTATGATCTTGCATGTTTTGTGTAGGTGATGTCTCTTCTAATAGGTTTCATAAAGTGTATTATTTGTTAAGTTTGTTTTGAATTGTGAGAGAGACTAGTAGTGTCTAGTATCAGACCTTATTTTCACCCACCTCTAGATATGCATAAAAATATACCTCTATGAGAAATACTTATGCTAAAAGGACAATAGGTTAAAGTCAATTTTAGGAGTCTCCTTTTTAGTGTAGATGCAAGTGTGTTTGTGGAATAATTTTTGGTGTATCACCTCCATTTTAATAGGTTAATTTCTATCTCCTTCTTCCATTTTCACCCCCAAGTGATTGGTCTAGTGTAGTGTGTGAGCCTAAAGATGAATCTAGGGAGCCATCCCTTAAACCTAGAGGTTTACCTCTACTATAGGCAACCCATAGTCCTAGAGGTAATTCCATGTTGACCAAATATTTGAGAGGCTTCAACAACCTCATCTAAGGGTATAATATTTAGCTACAATAGTTATCTCATCTACTTGGTCTATTGACACTCCTATCCAGGTCTTTTGCACCTTGAAACTACTCTTCTTGGAGTCTTTCTTCTCTCTTCTTAGGAATTTTATTCTACTAAAAACTCTTTAAATCTCTCATTTATTCTCTTGATTTATTCATGCAAACTCCATTAACAACCTTCCACATCCTTAAATAACAACATTTAATTATTAAATTCATAAACTATTCTAAGATCTTACCTACTCTGATACTACTTGATGGAAAAAATATCCTCATACATCTCCCTATCTCTGATTTCTACCTCAATCATTTCTCTAACCTCTCATTTCTTGCTTCATACAAGAAATTTACTTGTCTTACTACCCCCTTGATCATTCTTGATCCTTCTTACCTTTATTAGGCTAATAAGCCTCCTTGATTTCATAGTTATCTTCTCTCTTAAATAACTATCACTCCTCATCTCTCTCTTTGTGATCTTCCCTCATTATCACTAACATCATCATCTCATAAACAAATCTCATCACTTCACTCCATTTTCCTTAGTTCAAACTTGTCATTCTTCCATAGGCTCATATACCTAAAACATGGTTCTAAGGTTATTTTTTATATAATTGGGATCCTATGGACATAAGCCTACATGTCTTAACTCTCTCTCACTTCTAATCATAATACTAAATGTCAAGGTTATATCTCTCACATAACTCATTCTTTCTTGTTTAAGGCCTAACTCCTTTTAGGCCCTTGTAGGCCTCTTTCAACATAAATATAGTTTATTTGTAAAATATACCAAGAATACATACACATTAAATAGAATTTTATATACCCTTTATCCCATTTTATCTTCATACAAAATTTTAAGACCCAACTCTTAGTGGAAACCTACTAATTCAACACACCTAATTACCAATTAGGTCTCTTTAGGCCTGGTCCAGTGTCATAGTCCTAGATACCATACTCTACAGTTAGGAATAAACCTAAAACCTCCAAAATCCTCTAAAACACATGAAATTACATCAGTCTAAATTTTTTTACAATTTTTTGTGTGTGGAAATGAAATTTATGCAAGTTGCAATATTGAAACCCTAGGCCTAAGTGAACACATGCCTGTAGGAGGTCGAAAGTCAAAAAAAGGATTTGTTTGAGTTTTAAACACTTTAAAACATATATAATACCTATAAAATTTCTTCCATATCTTCATTTACCTTTTTACAATAGTTGGTTATATATGAACAATCCCAAAACATCTCCAACAACCAAGTTAACATAATTCTGAGTGTAAAAGAGGACTGTGTGTGAAGGTTTTAAGAGACTCTTGCACTTGTAAAGGATTTATGATCCTAAAAATGTATTATTATAATCATGAATATAGTCTCAAATATTTTTATGTTTAAAACCATTTAATAACCCTCAAAAAATCACCCACAATATAACTTGTCATTCTTGACTATGTATTGGTAGAATTGCTCTCAATGAGATTGTGTTGTAGTTTACCACCTTGTCAACTAAACAATGATCATAAGAACTCAATTAAGCATGAATAAAAAAACAATATAATTTAAATTTATATGAATAACTAATATTCAATAATGTATCTTCAAACACATTTCATTATTCAATTATCTCAAACATATCCACAGTCTATGTACATAATTTGTAAAGTAGGCAAAGTTTATTCAATTATCAATATTTTTTATTTTATAATTATATAAAAACTATATATCATCAAATTTATTATCTCTAATTATCTCCTAACATTAAATTATACTCTCTTACATGCAAATACAAGCTCTTATGATGCCAAACGTGAAAAATAACTCACTTTTCTTGGCCACACCACATAAGATCCTTGACTTCAAAATTATTTTGATGTCATACACATTGGAATACCTAAAAATAAATCTAATATGATATATTTTGACCCATTATAAACATTAATCAACATTTGGATTGCACACTAAACACAAACTACCACTCAAAGCTTTATTACTAAATTCAAATTTTCAAAATTTTCTTTTTAGTGGGAAAACACTCCAAGGATAATAACACACAAAACCAAAGACTCTCAAGGACTATAAAAACTTATATAGGACCCTATAAGACCTCTCCTACCCATATAAAACTAAAAATGGCTACCCATGAACTTTCAAACATACTAACACCTTGTGTATTCTTATGATGCTCTACATCAAAACATCATCATATTGTGTTAATAGGGCCTTAAGGCCTCATTAGTGGCCAAGATATAAAGAAGTAATGGACTATATAGAATATAAGGAATAAGTATAGGTAGGTTTGATAAATATTAATTTATTTTATCAAAATTATGTTAACAAACATCATCCCATGTAAATTTTGCATCCTTTTTTAACAAACACGTGAAAGGAATTATTTTATCAGTTAATTGACCAATGAAGCACTGAATAGCCTAAATTCTACCCTGTAAACATCATAAATAATTTATATTGGTTGGTAGTGTAATTTCAATAATACATTTTACATTTTTTTGATCAACTTCTATGCTTCACTAATAAATAATGTACCCAAGGATCTTTCTTAAAGATAATTTGAAAACACATTTTTAGGGATTTAATCAAACATTAAATCCTTGCAAGTTTTAAAATATTTGTTTTAAATTAGTAGCATGGTATTTACAATTTTTTTAATTTTTAAGTAAATCATTGACATAATCCTCAACAATTTTATCAATAAAATCATGAACTATATGAGCCATGGCCCTTTGGTATTTGGCTCCTACATTTTTGAGTCCAAAATACATGACTATATAATAAAACATGCCCCATGGTGTAGTAAATGTTGTCTTTCTTGATCTAGGGTGTTAATTTTAATTTTGTTATATATGATAAATACATCCATAATTAAAATGTCTCATATCCAAATGTAGAATATATAGTCATGTCGATATTAGGTAATGAAAAATCATCTTTTAGACAAACCTTATTTAAATCATGGCAATCAGTGCAATAATGAATATCACCATTAGGTTTTGTAATAGGTAAAATGTTGGACACCCATTCAAAATTTAACAATAGAGATTATAAATCACACATCTAAGTGTTTCTAAATTTCATATTTTACCAATAATTCCACTTTAGGATGCATATCACAAATCTTTTGTTTAACTAGATTTTCATCAAGCTACATGCATGCCATCTATTGTTCAATCCTAGGCATATATAGATAATCCCAATTAAAAAGTTTTGGAAAATCATGAAGGACTTGCTAATAGGATTTTCCTTCATCATCTTGCATCATTGTAGTAAGTAGAACTAGTCGAGGGTCTTTATTTATTCCATAGTTATATTTGATTATTTCTTTATTTATCAAAGTAGACCTCTATATGATAAATGGGGTAGTAAGAATAATGTTTGATGCATCATGTTAGACATTGGTATTATTGATCTAACCAAAGTAATCATGAGAAGAAGTGGCACGAGGAAACCTATTCTTATGATAGAAGGAAGGGAGATCCTCATATACCCCTAAGTATGCTAGTAATGATTCATCATTTTAGAACTCATCTAATGTCAAAATTTATGAGGAAATAGTCTCATTAATCAAATTATGGTTTGATAGTTGGAGCTCAATTGTATAAGTATGTATACATCCTATTCTAGTCTTTTAAAAATAATTTCTACTATGAAAATTGTGCTTGTGACATGCAAATTTTTATGCAAAATTGAAGTCTTGAAATTTATTATTATTTATATATGAGATAGGTTGAACTATTCCTTTCTCATTTTTCCCAACCCTTGTCCTTTTTACCCATATTTGAGCAAATATAGAGAACCAAAATCAAGACTATAGGATTGTAGTGCTGGACTATCCATTTGTTGGACCATTGCTCAATGTTTGAAGGCATTAGTATCCATTGGACATGTGTAAATTAATCCATAATGACTAAATTTTAATCATGTGTTCAAATTATGTGGAAATATATACATATAATTTATCCAAGTCCATCTAAAATTAATGTTATAGTTCAGATCTTTTGGCATAATTGGCACAAAGTAGGTAATGTATGTGAACCCACAATAATATTAAATGTTATTTGTCCCAATACTTGTCATTAAATATTGTGAAATACATTGATTCTCATATTATATGGTTCCAAATCTGAAGGTCTGATGCCAATTATCTAAATAAAAGATATGTTGTAAATGTTGAGCCCTGAACCATTGTCCACAAGAACTCATTTTACTATTTTATTAAGAACACACACTTACATATAGAGTGGGAAATAACTATTTATAATATATTGAGGTCGTAAATATTCATTTTCGAAGGATATATTATGCTTAGTACATTTAATGGAATTTAAAATAGAAGCCACATATGGTGGTTCCACATTACAAGGTAGTATGGTCATACACAATGCATCCAAAAGGACATCCTTGTAATGGGATGAAAAATGTAACAAGTATAAGAGTGAATTTTTAAGAGTAGAATACTTGGATTGGATGTTAACATTTCATGGGGAAAATTGTTGTTTTATGCACTCCCTTTAGTTCTTTGTAGTAACACGTAAAATCTCATTGTAAATAATGGAACAAGAAGAGGTATGCCAAAATATAGTGGAATCAGAATAAGAAAATTCTAAACCCGTATAGATTGAATTCATTTAATAATGTATGGGGCATAAAAATTAAAAACCACCATAAGGTATTTAACATGAGATAATTAGTAGACATATCCATAATAAACATGATTTTAGGAAAATAAACTTTGATTCTTTACAAATTTTAAAATTTATTTTTGTAAAATCAAAAACTAGATTTTTGTCTAGAAAATAAGAAACCCTAAGGTAGCTAGGGTTTTGATATTAAATATAATGTTCATCAAATGTTTGAAATTAAATTTGGATATGGATCCTATTGGGATAAATAGGGTTAAGAGTATATAAATGAGTAAGCACAAGGGTGATGTATGTATTATGTATATAAGTGCATATATACATATACATATACATATACATATACATATACATATACATATACATATACATATACATATACATATACATACACACACACACACACACACACACACACACACACACACACACACACACACACACACACACACACACACACACACACACACACACACACACACACACATGTCAAGATAATTAATTGTTAAACTTACAATTATTATATTGAAATATGCTAAAAATGGAAAGTACATCTATGATATATATTATAATTACAATGAAATAATATACTTAGTTTATTCTAATTCTAATATATATCTAGATGGAACAAGTAGGAAATAGATTGGAAGAATATTAACAACCTCAAAATTCTAGATTTTGTGCCTCTATAGCTATAGACACTTGCATTAGCGTGGGATGGTTAAATCAATGTTAGTGTCTGGGTTGGACACATGTGTCCAATACATAATACCTTCTAAAATAGGATGCAACCACTTGGATACTTTTGGGTTTTTCATTGCCTTCACTCCAGTGAATTTAGATTTGGGTCATGGACTGTCATTCTTTGTCAAATAACAAAACCCTAGTTCTTCATGCTCATAGTTTCTATGGGAAAAAATGGGTTAGTTTGAAAATAGTGTTGATCTACTCCAAATACCCCTTTATCAATGAGAGTTTCCTACATATCCAATACTCTAAAGAGGGACTTATACTTATGTAGTTCTCCCCTACATGTTGGCTTGTGTGTGAATCACACAATGTGTGATAAGTAAATACAATAATAACCTAGATTTTAACTTGGTAAATATATCTCTTGGGTTTTTCCTTTATTAATTCATACTTGTATATGTGTTTTCCCTATGATTGATATGTAAATAGCAAAAAACAACAAATATTTGCTCACTTGAGTGCTTGATTGAATGATTTTGGTAAGTTGCCTAGTGAATAGGTAAGAAGTTTATAGGTGAGGAACGAATGAGGGTTGATCTTATACTTATACCAATAAATTTTAAGAATATCTCAAATTAAATAAATTAGGTTTAACATTAGGATACATTTCACTTGTAAATTAGATGAATTTTAGTGCACTAGACACTTGTGTCAAAGTAGGACACATGCATCAACATAGGTGCTTATTTGGGATGTAAGTGTCTAGGGAGTATGAAATTAGTTATAGTCTCAAAACTTGAAGAGGTAGAATATAAGTAGGTTTTAAGCATTATGATCAAGATATATGGCTTGGGTCATCAACATAATACTGATCAAACTAAGAGATAGGCCAAGGGGTACAAAAAAGATCAGATGCAAGACTTGTAAAATTGAGAAAGGTCTAGAACTGAGAGGAACAACCACTTGAGGGCTATGTTTACCAAGTTTATAAGATTAAGGTGCCATATAATTAATAATTAGTGTCTACATATAAATTAGTAAGTTTTGGAATTAGTACATTGGGATTAGGACGTTACTTGTCGATTATTTGTTATATAAAAGAGATGAATATCATTTTAAAGGATATCAATCAAGTGTTGAGTCTTATATTTGGTATAAAGATATCATATGTTTTCCCATCCAAGTAGCATTCTGGAGTTATTCCTTCCTAAATCAATATTTTATGATCTTTCCATAGACTAAAGGTAATTATTCTATTTCTAATATATTGAATATTTGGGAATAGTGGCCTATCGATATTTATTATATTGTGTTAGTTTACATTATATTATAATAATTCAAATTTTATAAGTGTATATCATAATAAGTGGTATCAAAGCACCAATTCGAGTAAATATTGTGGGAGAAACCCTAATTTTTGATAAAGTTATATCTTGCAATTTGTTATAAATTTTTCTATAGTGTTTTTTTTGGAATTGGAAAATATTTGAAGGATGTTACGATAAAAAAACAAAAGTTTAATGATTAGTTCTGAGGGAGATATTTTTATTTCATTGGTTTGTAATAAATTCATCATATCTTCTAAAATTTTAGTATTTTTTTTGTCACATTTTTATTTAATTCATACAAGAAAGATACAATCAAAATTTTGTAATTTTTTGACAAATTTTGTGTGAGTTACACCATATTTATGTTTTGTTCATAGATTCATTTTATAGGCCTAATTTTATGTATATTTTCAACAATTTTTTCACTGAATTTGTATAATCACACATGGATGATATAATAAACATTTTGTACTATTTTGATGATTTTTCCATGAGTTATTGGAAATTTTAGTTTCTTTACATTAACCCTATTTATTTTGTGGATCATGGAGTGACAAGAATATTATAATAAGAGGATTAGAGATATGCTAGTGGGTATGCAAAATATTGGATCAAATTTACAAAATAGATTAAGTATGGGAAGGCATAAAAGGAGGATAACAATACTTATTATGGGGAGGGAGCTATAAATTATGTAAAAGGAGAGGTTAAGGATCATGATGCCAAAGAAGGGGAAGAGAATTATAATGTGAATGTAGAAGAAGAAAAAGAAGTAGTAGAAAATGATGAAAATGAGGAAGATAATTCAAGTGATGATAAAGAATAAGAAACATAGCATATTGATAATGACAAAGAGGATATAGATGGTTTAAAAGGAGAGGTAAAGGATCTTGAAGATGAAGAATAAGAATTTAATGATAAGGTATCTAATAGTTTGGTTCCAAATAAATTAGAGCCAATATTTCAATTTCATGGATCCATTCAACATATTAAGTTCATTGTCCATAAACCCTAGTAGCAAGTATGATTTCATTAACATGGATTTGGCTCAAATTATACATGTTTAATAAAATAATATCAAGGATTCTCAAGTAGATGGAAATAATATTCAAGTTTTATAAGATCTAAATCTTGCTATATAGAAATGTGTTTTTCATCCAGATTGTTATGCCTTGAATATGGATGGTGAGGATACGGTTCTTGGATATACTTAGTTAGAGTCTTTGGGAACAATAAATATTAATGTGGAAAATTATTTCATGAATTTTTGGTAAAATAAAAGGAAGGGTTTACTTTAAAATATATCATAGTTCGAAAGGTAAAAATAAAAGTCAAGGTAGAGCATGGGGATGAAGTTTAATATGGTGAAGAAGAGCATAAGGAATAATTAGGTGAATAAATGGTAAAATTATAGAAGACAACTTCCTCCACTCCAAACACAAAGGAACTACCAAAGGAAAAGTATAATAAGTAGTATAAAAGGTTTATAAGGTCAAAATATAAAAAAGGTTAACGCATATAGACACCCACATCATCATTAGAGGCAATAATCATGGATCCATGACAGGGAGTTTCATAGAAACAATCACTTTTTATATATAATAAATTGGAGTACCGATTATTATGGATACAAAAGGAATCAATGGATAAATAAATTTAGATATGTATGGAAGCCAAAGAATAATTACTATGGTCATGCATGGAATCATAGTGCATAATAAAATATGGAACATGGAATCAAAAGAAGAATCATTATACATGTGCACCAAGGAGGTATAAGTATGATTATAAATGGAATCATAATATTACAATGGAATTATGAAATAAGGTTTGATATTTATCACCTACCAAGATCACATATGGGTGGTTGGATGATCGATCATGGAGACAAGTGTGTAATGATTTGAATCAAACTCATTATTTGGTTTTTTATTATGTTTTGGGGGTGAAACATGTCAAGGAGGGAAGGACTTATATGTAAATAGGGGTATGATATATTAATGAATATGGTTTAATGGATATGCTAACATGTGAAACACATCAACCTTAGTTATTTGGGTCTAATATATTAGGATAAATGAGTAACTTGTAGAATTAGTACATTGGGCAATTTTCATCCTACATTGAGACTAGAGGTTACACATCCATTATTAGTTATATAAAGGTCTATATAATGGAGATGAATTTCATTTTAAAGGATATCAATAAAATAAGTGTTAACTCTTCTATTTATTAAAATGATATTAGAGGTCTTCCCCTCTAAGTGGAATCATGGAGTTATTCCTTCATAATATAGTTTTATATTATGTTACACTACCTTCAATGTAATTATTATCTTTCTAAATATAGTGAATAGTTAAGCATATTTTTCCACCAATATCTATTGTGATATGTTGATCTACATTATATTATGCATATTTCAAATATTATAAGTGTGGATCATAATAAAAATCTACTTATTATGATCGATGCATGTAATAATTATAAATATGCAAAATATAATTTAGATTAACATACCACTATAGATATTGGTAGGCCAAGATGCACAAATATTCAATATATGAAAAAATAGAATAATTACCCTTAAGGTAGAGTAACACCATGCAATACTCTTTTAGGAAGGAATAACTCCAAAATTACACTTCAAACATGACACCTTCAATATCCTTAATGGAATACTAAATATGTAGTAGAAAATGATTGTAGTGAATTTAGGTTTGAGATAGGATTTGGAAAAGGAAGGTTTCAAAGTCAAAAGTGGGGAGTGAAATAAATTGGAACTAATTTCTTGCACAAAATTTCAATATAATTTAACATAAGCTTAAAAAAAGGGGCTTAGCATAATGTTTACTAAGGATCATCAATCATGATGAAAAAATTTTGAAATATTTTTCCTTGGGTTGGAGCCATAGGAACATGTGTATGAGAAGTTTGTGGATTAATAACTCTAAATAATTGATTGGATATGTTTTTATAATTAGTTATGAAGGATTGAAGGCTTATAAATATAATCAACCTAAATAGGAACTTATGAAAATGTTCTTAAAGTTAGATGTGAACATTAAAGCTAAGAAAATAGGGTTTGTTATATTGTACTTGACTTCACCTTGGATTATCATATTCCTTTAGATAATGAAAAATTAGATGTTGAAATGTAATTATTATATCTTATATTCACATCATTTACTATTAATGAACCACTTCATAGGTTATTAAATTAGTCTTTCTTATTTCTTGCTTAGATCTCTTGAGAGTTTTGTAAACTCTTTATAAGCAAATTATGCTAATGAATTAATCCACCAAGGTTTAATCTTCATAATTATTAAGAGTGGAGAAATGTTGTAGGTGAAAGAATTGAATTATGTTAAGGAGGAGAGTGATGATAATTCTAAAGAGGATTATGAAGAATATAATAAAGAAAGTGAGGATATCCTTTAAACCTTAGATAAGGAATTATTTGATAATAACCCTGACAACATACCCTCTGATAGTAACAACTATGTCCAATTCATCTCCGCTAGTAAAACTAAAAATTGTAAAGCCAAAGACACTATCCAATCCAAGGAAAAAAATAAAAAATAGAGAAGGAAGATCATAATAAGACTTAAAAATTCTCCCCAAAAGAGGAAAATTATAAAACCATGATGATTGAAAAATAAGAGAAGTATGGGGAAAAATAATAGGACAATGTGCATTTTCCCACGGTTCATTTTATCAACTTGCTTGAGCTGGAATAAAAAATGGATAACTTGGGTTTCAATTTTTTTATAAAAATAGCCTAGAATGAAATTAAATATGAAACTGAAGCCTTTAAAATGATATGGATAATTTCAAGATTGAAGGTACCATAAAATAGGGTGGTGGGGGGGACAAGGTTAAACCCAAAATCAGTGCTCTCAATCCAAACTAAAAAAAGAGCTAGAAATGAAAAATGTTGTCTTAATGGGTGAAAACACAAAGAATAAGGAGAATATCAAAGGAAAAAATAATAAATACAATGTTTTTGAGGATCCCACTAAGAACACACTAGTCGAGTATAAATACAAGGAAGTTTTTATGAAAGGACTGAGTAAGAAAACTAGTTTTAAGCTGAAATAAGAAGTAACCAAGAAGCATGAGGAAAATACCAAGGTTCCTAAAATTGTAAATTAATATAAATTTAAGGAGTAATCTAATTAATTCATGGTCACTTCCTTTATATTAGGCCAATTTCCTATTTTTTTTGGAAAATGTATCTTAATGTTATCAGTTTAGTGGTGGAAGACTAGCAGAAGTTTCTCTAATTGTAGTTTAACCTTGGTGCATTTGGACTCATGTTTTGATTATTTTTATATTATAATTTTTATCTTTTTATACTTATCTATATTATAGGAAATTTTATTCCTATTTTTTTACCCAATCAAATAACAAGAATACTTACTTGATTGATATCCTTTACAATGATATTCATCTCCTTTATATAGACCTTTATTTCAGTAACAACGGATGGATATACTTCTAATCCCAATTTAGGTCGACCACTACCCAAATAAATAATTACACAAGTTAATCACTTATTCTAATATATTAAACTGATATGACTAACTAATGGATATGTCTACCACATGTTGGCATCTCCATCAACCCATATACATTAATACATCATATCCCTAGGTACATAGCAATAATTGAAGGATGTAATATGAAAGGAGATAAATTAGTCGCTTAAGTTTGAGTAAGCTATAATGAATATAATAATAATATATATACAAAAATATCTCTCAAAAATAACTAAAGGCCTACCCACCCCTTTCCCAATGCACTCCTTTAGGCACACAATTAATGAGATTTAATAATGATAGGTTATTACAAGATAAATCACAAATAAATGATAAAAGTGATTTTTTTTGTGTATATATAAGCCACACCTAAATATCATCATGTGTCACAATATTGTAACATAAGATGGTGCTTCAATAAATAAAATGGAAACATAGTAATTGAAATAATTAAAATGAAAAATTAAAAGTAATAGTTAATAAATGAATAACTAAAAGTACCATATACATACCTTGACTTAACTTTATCGCTAAATGATTACATGTTGTATTCATAGTCTCGATCATGGAAAACATAGTAAATATCTTAGACAAACCTTAAGGATACAAGGCTAGAGAGAAATGAAAGCAAACACAGTAAGGCTAAAGCAAATGGAAAACTCTCAATACTAAATAAATGCTTAGAAAATGTGCAATCTATGATGACAAAAGGATAGTTTAGAACCAAATAACCAAGGAAAAAAAATAATATCAAAGAAAGGGGGAAAATTGGGTAACCAAAAATACAAGGCTACTAATGACAAAAAAACCCAAAAATTCATCCAAAGTAAGAAAAGAAATATCACAGATCAAACCAAGGACACATGGAACTAATTAGTGTGAACAACATCAGTGTAAGAGAAGTAAGAAATAATATTCAAACAAAGATGAAATGATTAATGATAACAATAATTGTAAATAAATTACTTAGGTATTTCAAATTAATGGAATAACATATATCAAATTTAAGATTAGAATAATTAGGTCCACAAAAATAATTGACAAAAGAGTAGAATACTTGATAATTATGACTGAGCCTCTTCAAGGGGGAAAAATATATTAAAATGCAATAAGAGTAGAATTCAAAGTATCATGATAAAAAACTAATCAATAACTCCTATATATACTCTACTTATACATGGTTATTCCATAGGCCAACCATACTAGAATATAGAGAAACACAATAAGATAATATGAAAGGTAAGTAATACACACTTCAACCACACATATCCCTAGACACATTATATGTTAAGGGAATAATATTACTCTATTATTCAAAAAGTTATTTCCCTCAATGTTGAATCAACTCTAGATGTTGTTTTAAGAAAGCTTCATCCTCCCATGTTGCATCTTCATGATTTAGACTCTTCCATTTGATAAAATACTCCTTAAAGTCTCTTGTTTGTAGTCTTTTTGTGCATGTGTGACAGATATATTTAGGTTCCATAATAAATATACCTTATTCATCTAGTTCAAGTAAATAAATCTAGGTAAAAAATATTTGTCCAATGATATTATTCAAGAAACATAAATGAAATACATGATGTATACACATGGATTGGGGTAGTTATAGATTTTATGCCATTGATAATTTTATACAGGATTTGATAAGGCCATAATACTTAGGAGAAAGTTTTATATCCCTTTTCCATTGCTTCAAACACATATAGTTATATGTATGAAATCACACAAAGTCCCAACCACCAATATCAAAAATCCTCTAACTACAATGTTGATCAAATTGTTGCTTCATCCTATTTTGTGCCATTAATAAATTATCCATTAAACTAATTAGTACCTCATGTTGATGTTGAATGTGTTCCTCAACAAAGCAAACCTTAGGTTTCACATTAAAATATGGATTTAGGGATGGGTGATTATAGCCATAACATTCCACAAATGAATAAATTTTATAACAGGTATAGAAGGAAGTGTTGTACAACCATTTTGCTAGTGGTAGCCAATGGATCCAACATTCCTATTTATTCAATGTAAAATAATAGAGATACCCTTCTAGTATTTTTTTTAGATATTATGTTTGTACATTATATTGAGGTTGATATGATGAGCTATAATCCAAATTAGTACCCAAATATTCAAATAACTCAAACCAAACATTACTCATGAAGATATGGTCATTATCACTTACAATTATTTGAGGAGTACCATGTATATTTTAAATTATATTAAAAAAAATAGTAGATATTATACTGGATATAAATGGATATGATAAGGAACAAACATGAGGATATGTTGTGAGCCTATACACAACTACCATGATGAAAATTTTACTTTTAAACCTTTGTAACCTATAATGAAATCCATGAAAACCTCCTCCCACCTCTGGCTAGGGTTAGATAACAATTGTAGAAGACTTGATGTATCAATGCTTTCTCCTTTGTACTATTGGAAAACCATGAATTATTCCACGAATTTTTGTATATCCTCCTTGATCTCTTCCCAAAATAAATGTTACTTGAATCAATGATATGTATTCAAAACTTTTGAGTTCCCCCTATTAGATATGCATGAATATCCTAAATGATCTTGTGTTTTAGGAAATAATCCTTACATATGTAAACTATATATTTATACCATAATGTGTTCCCTTTATAATTATTTTTTTAGAAACACCCGATCCAAGATAAAGATTCTAAATTAGGACCTATATATCCCTACCATTCTTACATTATGATCTTGTTTCTTCTAACCAATATGCTTTCCAAATAGTCATTGTGCATAACAATGTTACAACTAATTCATCCCTCTTTTAAAGTGCATATGCTACCACATTATCCTTTCCTTTCTTATATATTATTTCAAAGTCAAATCCAAACATTTTAGTATCTCATTTTTTTTATTATTTTGATGAAAAGTTTCATCCCAAAAAGTATTATATAATATCATGATTAGTCTTTACCTTAAATTTTATACCCTCATACAATGTATCCATTTCTTGATTTCATGAAGATTAGCCATAATATCTTTCTCATAGATTGGATTGATATTTTTTTCCATTGATTTGATGACTCTCAAATGAAATGGGTATTACTTATTACATGAGTACTTCCCCTATTCCATATCCTGATGCATCAATTTAAAAAATAAACATTTTGGAAAAATAAGGGGTCATTAAAATTGGAGTGGTGCACACAACATCTTTCAACTTCTTAAATGCCTTGGTAGCTGGTTCAGTCAAATTGAATGAATCTTTTTTCAAAAAGTATACGAGTGGATTTTTTATGCTACCATAATTCTTTACAAATTTGTGATAGTAGTTTGATAGCCCCAAAAGTAAATGAAGGTTCTTTAGGGTCTTTGACACTTCCCACTCCATAATAACTTTGATATTATTAGGTTCAATTTTGACTCCTTCATGTGAAACAATGTGGCCCAAGTACTCCAGCTCCTAGACTCCAAAATATCATTTAGAAGATTTGGCATAAATATGATGTTGCTATAGAACTAAAAATATATTTTTAATAGGATTAAAATGTTATTCCCATGTTTTGTTATAGGCTAGGTTGTCATAAAAAAACACCAACATAAAATTCCTTTAAAAAGGCCTAAAAATAGTATTCATCAAACTATGAAATGTATATGGTGATTTTGTGAGATTGAAAGGCATAACCATAAACTCATAATGGTCTTCATGATTTGTAAAAGATATTTTAATGATATCCTAATATCTAATCAAAATTTGATGATACCAAGAATGGAGATCTAGTTTGGTAAAATAAACAATAACATGTAATTCATCTAAAAATACATAAATTAATAGAATAGGGAACTTATCTATTATGGTGTATTTTTTGAGTTCTCTATATTCGAGGCACATCCTCCAAGTTTCCTCCTTCCATACGATGAATAGTGGGGAGGAATATTCACTTTGTATTTGTTGAATAATACCTGACTCTAGAATCTCTTGTACCATATTTTTAATTTCATTTTTATTGGTATATGAATCCTTATATGGTCTGATATTTAGTAGTGTACCACTTGGAATCATTATTATGACATGATCATATTATCTACGTAGTGGTAATCCTTTTGGAATTTGCCAAAAAATATTGGGTGGTCATCAAGAATTATTATAAATCAAGATGTGTAGACACATTTTTTTGT
Organism: Torreya grandis; assembly: GCA_037957365.1. NCBI lineage: Eukaryota > Viridiplantae > Streptophyta > Pinopsida > Cupressales > Taxaceae > Torreya > Torreya grandis. Next base: position 1,236,032 of record JARHVA010000260.1, read on the forward strand.
TCAACTTGTATGAAAAAAATTGTGATACAAATATTTAAACCCCTTTTTTGAGAATCTTTGTCATCTGATTTGAACTAACCAATTTTGAATACTTTTCCCATAATATTCATAGTTCAAATGTCCTACCTTATGAATGAAACTATATGAACAATTCCTAGAAATTCATATCTATTATGCCCAAAGTCTTGAGCCATTACACTCCCAAAACAATGTCAACTCCACTTGTGGGAGTAACAAACATAGGAGAATTAAGAAGGTAGTCCCCCATGGAAATATTAGTATTATAACATTTTCTAGAATAGTTGACATGTGCCAACATTTACAATCATGAGTCAAAATTATTGAGCTGGATAGATAAAATAACTCAAATGAGTACCTAACTTAGTTTTCATGAAATTATGTGTACTTCCTTAGTCAATCAACACTTTCACCTTCTGTTTCTTAAGGAATCCTACCACCTTAACAGTTTTTGTAATACTAATATCTTAAATGTCATGACAAGATATAGTAGGGTGAGAATATTCAAACTCCTCCTCTTGATCTTACATAACCTCATGTGAGACCTCATCATATTCTTCATATTCATTTGATACTTCAATGTAGAACAACTTCCTTTTGGAAAATTTATGTCCTTTGCTCCATTTCCTGTCAAATCCCAAACATAACCCTTTAGCACGCTTCTCATAAATTTGATGAGGGGTCAATATTTTATGTTGTAGAAATGATGGTGCTATGAAATTATGTTCATGACCATGAGTGAAAGTATTTATTTTAACTAAATAATTTTCCTATGCATGGCACATGAATGCTATGGATTCAAAAATAGATTTTAGAGTAAACATGCAAACCTAGAATTAGATGATATATTTTATCCCCCCAAGAAAAAGTTAATCATGTTATTCTCACTGATGTCATCCATGTGTAGGGATAGATTCTAGAATTATTGAATATAATCCTTAACAAAACATGTTTGTCATAACTTTTATAACTAACTAAAGTAGTTTTATGATACATTATTACAATAGTGCATTTGTGGATCCTCAATAAACATCGAAGGTAATAGGAGTTCCCTTATTTTCATTTTGAGCACACAACCACATATACCAAATGAATGACTTAGGTTATAAATATAGATATGTCATGATTTCCTTTTATGCACATGGGGTATAATGTAGATAAAATAAAGTTTCTATTTGATTGATTCAAGAGAGTGAATCCTTACCATCAAATTTTCACACTTCCACTTTTGTCAGATGTGCTTCTAACTAGTATTGGAATTGTGATTATTTAGATTGGGATAACCTAATTGGAGAAGTGGAGGATTATTTTATGGAAGCTAATCCATAATAGTGGTCAATTGAGAACTCATAGTTGATAATAGATTATTCATATAATCCATTTCCTATTTTAATACGTTGATATCATCCTTCCTCACCATGATTTGTATATATTATTGAATTTGTTGAACTGAATAAAAAACCAATTGATCTTAATTTATAGACACCATGTCATCATTGTGAGGATATTTTGGAGTGTATTTACCATTCCCATGTCTATGAGTTTTCCTCACCATGATTTGTATATATTATTGAATTTGTTGAACTGAATAAAAAACCAATTGATCTTAATTTATAGGCACCATGTCATCATTTTGAGGATATTTTGGAGTGTATTTACCATTCCCATGTCTATGAGTTTTAATAATAAACATGCACAAACAATATGATAGAGGTTTTTAAGCTTGAAAAAAGTGTACCGATATATTATATCATTGTGATCATCTCATTGAGATGAATCCAATGATTGTTAATTTTCACGGGGGCATGGAAAAAAAAAATTCTAAATAATTTAAAAAAAGACTTAAAATAATATTATAGTAGCAAAAAAATTAAATTATTCCTGAATCAAAGTTATGTTTGGTCAATTGTTCATCTGTCCTGATTGTTGCAACATGAGATCTAAAAAACAACACTACAAAAACTTTCCTAAATTGACGCTCTCATACCACTTATAATGAAATTATTTATGCGTTTCACATTAATGGAATAATATGTATGAAAAAAATTATTAGAAAATTCAATGGCTAAGTAGGCTATCTTAGACCCTTAGTATATTTAAATAATTAAATAATAAATGATTTATTATTTATTAAACATGGGTTGAAAAACCTTGTGTAAATAAATAATAAAACACAAGTCATTTATTACTTACTATTCATTTAAAAATAATTATCAGGTAAGGATATACCCATTGGTTATAATGGTCACCTCCCCTCATCCCCATTATAAATAGGGTTTTACCTCTATTGTAACTCATCTCAAACACTCAATGAATTTGATATTTATGTGTGGTAAATATTTACAAAGGTTTTGTGAAGAAGTTTTTTTATAGAGAGGAAGTGAGAAGAGGAAGGTTGAATATTGGAGTTATTTATTTTTCAAATATATTAAATTCATTATTTGTGGGATTTTTACCTCTTGGAGGTTTTCCCATGTAATTTCATGTGTCATGTGATCCAGTTGTGTAATACACCTTTGTTATCATCTAGATCTATTTAAATGCTTTGCATATATATATTATATCCTGGAAATTTTATCATGGCATTAGAGCCTATGATGAGTTGATTCAATGTCAAGGTGGATTGAAAGAGTTATATGATATCCCTACAAGTTTCTCAGCCCATATTTTTTTTAATCTCAGACATGTGGAGTGGTATGGTTGTAGTATGGCCTTGGAAGAAAATCACTTAATTGAAAATTATTATCGATTCTTATTTGATGTTGTGGAGTCTGAGAAAGGATAATTTTTTTGCATATAACTTCCATTCAATAATTCAAATCATTTCAAAAATAACTATTTATTTTTTTTGATTTTTTTCTTTCATCTGGGGTACCATTTTTTGGAGTTTGTGGGCTGAAATTAGTCATAAATTTTATTATGTGATTTTGTAACCTATTTATGGTGATCTAAGGTTGAAATATAAATGTTTTTTTACTTGTTAAAACTTCCTAAAGAGTCACCTAAATAAAAATACCATCCAAAATCTTTTTGGGAATCCTTGTATGGCCCATGTACAACATGAACAAGCTTAAAAATTAGAAAAATAAAAAAAATCAGATTTGATCTTCCTTTTCATGTTTATCTTATTTTAGTGGCTTAATATTTATTATTTTACCTATAAAACACACCCTAGAGAGTATACTAAAGGTCCAATTCAAGTTATTGAATATTCCATTCTCCATTGGTGCCATTGTATAGCTAGAAGAGTTTATAAAATCTAGAAATTCTAAATTTTAGCATCAAAATTAGTTCTTGAGCATTGGATCCTCTTCTCTAGACTTGTGAAGACTATATTTCAAGTTTGTAGCTCTATTATGGTGGATTGATTATCCTGTTGCTGCTGGTGCTTCCTCCCCTATGCCATACTTCTACTAGAAGCATACAAAGGTAAGTAACATTTGTTTCAAAGTATTTATCAAATAATTTATTTTATTAATTCCTTTATTACACATATATTATGGCCCTCACCTTCCTTGTATAAGATTTTTAATACAAAAGGTGAAAAAACCAACTCTATTTTCAAATGCATAGTAACACACACACACACACACACACACACACACACACACACACACACACACACACACACACACACACACACACACACAAAAAAAAAAAATAAAAATAAAAATAAAATAAAATAAAATATTAATATTAATGTTATCTTGTGTAATATATTCTTAAATAGTCTCCTAGAAGAGTTGGTTACATTCGTTTTGTTAAAATATTATGATTAGGGTGGTCCAGTATTCAAAACCCCCTTAAATAACTTTTTGATTTCATTTTGAATTTATTAAATTTAATTTAAATAAATTTTATTTTTTGGTTTGTGTGTCAATCTTCTCCCATGTAAACCATTCTTTGGTGTCATTGTCTTTTATGACATTTGACCTAGTGAACCTATTGTTGACCATAGTTGTGTGACCCATCATTTCCTAGGTTTTGGAAAATTATGGACACTTTTGTGGGGTCTATTTTTTGTTTTTAATCCTCATATTATAGTTTTTTACACCTTTCTTAATCATAGGGTTTTGATAATTATTTTGTGTGTGACACTTTTGACACATAAATTAGTGATTTTTGCTTCAAATATTTTTGTATTGTTTAGAATATATTTAAACAACTATTACTTGTTTAAACTTGAGATTTGATTTATTATAAAATATAGTTAAAATTCACATTAAAAGGGGTTCAATTTTAAGCATTTTATAGTGTTATATTGTCATTATTAAAGGTAAGCAATGGCTTCACCTAGCTTTATATTAGATAGATCTCAAATGCTTAATAGATAAAACTATAATATATGAAAAATCTACATTAAAGTAGAATTTATGTCCTAAAAGCTATGGAACATTATCTTTGAGACTGAAAAATTGCCATCAAGATGACATGTGACATTTGAGCTTTGAAACATGTTTCAACAAAGATCACAAGAATCCATTAGAGTTAGGGCAAGAGGACCTTATATCTCTCAAAGAACTAATTATAACACCTCCATTAGATATCACCTCTCATACCATTTATATAGTTTCCCCAACCTCTCTCCCCATCAAAAATATTATTGAACCTTATAATACCACTTCTTCACATCTATCACAAGACAAACCTAAATAAACTACCCCACCCTCTCAAGATAATCAACCAATTTGTCCCCAAACTAAATAGACCACATCTTATCAACAAAATTTTACATGTACTTCTAATCTTCCTTCTCGGTAGCTTCTCCAACATTATGCACTTCTATCCAATAATCCACTCATGGGTTATGATGAATGTGACCCCATCATTAATATTATCAATCTCCCATCTCAAATTCCCTTTCACAAACTCATGTAGACTTCTCCACATCATCACAACTAACTTATGCAACTCTTATGTGAAATGAACATCCCCCATCCTCCCCTATTAAGATACGAAGCTAACTTATCTGAGTTAGAAGATAGTATCTTGAAATAATGTGAAGAGATGTTTATACACATTGATGAAACAATGGACACTTCTCTTTCTCTCAAATTTTTTATTGCTTCTATGATTCCCAATAAGATTTAACTTCATGTAGATGATCCTCCCCTCTTTATAAGTGTTCAAATAAATGATATACAAGTCAAGTGTGCTTTGATTGATAAAGGACTAGGTAATTGTGTTGTCTCTCTCAACTTCATTAAAACCCTTGGATACTTCAAGTGTAATCTTAAGTCCACACACAACATGTGTCAAGGTTATGATCGAATGAAAATGCCTCCTTTAGGTTATGTGTGGCTCCCTATTACCATCCCCTCTATCACTATTCAAGTGAAGGTTATGATTTTCAAATTCCCCCTTTCTTAAAATATCTTACTTGACAAGCCATGGACTCATTACATGAGGGCTATCACCTTTTCTGCTTGCCAATGTGTCAATTTTTCTCACAATGGTGCTATCTATAAGATTCAAGGTGACACTAACGCTTGGAATTTTGAATAATTCCAAGTCCATGGTATATTTAAAATTTTAACCCTTGAACCATTATCAAGTTATCCTTTCTAATAATTTCAATGTTTTAACTTCCCCATTAACTCTATGTGAGGTTATCATGGTCACCCCAAATTCTTCAGGAGCATACTGCCTAACCTCTTATAATTTGATCATAATAAGTTAGATGAGATCAACCTCAAAATAAAAAATTTATATATCTCTTCTCATATTATTTCCAAGCTATCACCATCTTTGAATTCATGTTCCCATCAACCACCTAGTGATGATATACCCATGGTCTTAATAAAGACTTAACACTCTATTCATCATGCAAACTTTGAAGAGAACCTCATACCTACTTATGCCTTTAACCTTCATACATTCAACTATGATGATGGTTATACTTTATATGGTCCATTTATAAGAGGTCTTGTTCAAGCTAGAGATGTTGAGATCCTTCATTATCATTCTTCTTTATTTTAGTCTTTCCATTCATATTATTGTATTTCATCTTATATAGTTCTTAATTTTAGCATTATTCCTCTTATTTAAAGGGTAGAGATGTCATGTTGACACAACACAAGTCTAGTTTCCAAAGAACCTCTTAGGAGCATGCTATGATTTGCCCCTATTACTTCACTACCAAGAGCCCTATAGCCTACTTCCCCCTAAGATGCTTGCTACCATCCTTATGCCTATATGCATTTTGTTCCTCCCTCAACTAAGTCTAGTCTAGATCCTATTCCCACTCTACGTTTAGATGAGTCTCTTCATATTTATAATTCTTTTTCTCCTTTAGATGAGCCTCACCTAATATCTCCACTAGCCTTGCCTCCCCTTGGCGATGACCTACTTCCTTTATTATAGCTTTATCCCTTACCTACCCAATGGCCTAATTAGCTATATTATGACATTCATAGAGTTTTTAGTTATTGTACTAAAGAATGTAAACTATACCATCTTTACCTAACTTATAATTCTAATCCCTCTATTATTAGACGCACAAAGATTACTAGCAAGTGTATCTATTACTTCCATGGTATAGATAATCATTTCTCCACCCATTGTCAAAATCTTTAATAATATATCAACACATTGCATCCTAGTCTTCCTCAGCCTATAGATAAGGCTATACCTCCTCCCAAGTTATTACCTGAGTATACTCCCAAATATGGAGAGGTATATTGTCTATGGCATTAGTGTGTTAACCTTCATATCGATCATTGCTGCATCATCAACATCTTTGAGATCAATTTATGAACATTCCTACATTTGTTATTCCTCTTCCCATAGATCACCTAGGTAACAAGGCTCCCCTTCTTCCCCCATGGTCCTTCCACCTATGGCCCCTTCTTCCCATTGGTCCTTTCACCTATGGTTCCCTCTCCACCCATGGATCCTCCTTCACATGTGGTCCCTTTTCCACTGGTGGATCCTTCTTGTCCCACAAATCCCACTCTTATTCCTACTCTTGAGTATCATATACACAATGGCCTTCACAAGCATGATACTTCTATTATACCTAGATTTTATATAGAGGATATTTAATGAGAGGTATTTTCATATATTTTATTGAAGATTGATGAAACCCTCTCTATAATTAGGATCCAACTTCACAAAAATTTATAAAATATTATAGATATATTTAATAGTATTTATGAACACAACATGGTGTTCCTTCACTTTTAATTAATTATGGTTTTGGATTAGAAGTGTGCTCCATTATATATATATATATATATATATATATATAAAATTTATATCATTTGACTCTGTGTCAAATTTTGCTTCATTTATCTATCTTACATGGATCCTTATATTTTGTATTATGTGTTATCTATGGTTTCCTTTTCTTTCTTTATGATCTCTTATGGATTATTTTCATGATTATATGCTTCTCTTTATGAGTTCATTTATTTCCATGGATGTTTTTGTCTTTTATTATGATTGTTTGATACCTTATCTCCATAACATGGATAATTATTATTATTGTGACTTGGCTATACAAACCTTGTTCCCCTTAGTAATCCTTTACCATGTGATCAGTTTGTAAACAAGTCATCTCATTGTCATTCTCTATTTTACCAGTCCACTTTGGATATCCCTTTATTCCACTTATTTCCTTTCATAAACTAACCACACACATGGTTGAAACTTGAAATAACATACTAGTTCATAGGCAAGCCTAAGTGTTTTAGTCAATCATGTATTTTGGGTACTTAGTTTCCTTTAGAAAAAGTCTAAAGCTTATTCATGTGTATCGATTTTATCCCTCATGTTGTTTATTACAAGTACGTATGGGGGAGGAATCTTAAAATCCATAATTAAAAATCCAAATCATTTAAACAAAAGGAAAAATTCAAAATTTTAAAGTCAAATCATACTAAAAGACATGATTCAAAGCACATATATTTTTTATAATTGAATCTCAAACTTCACAGTCAGCCTCATGATAGAGTCAAGGTCTATTGGGGTGTGGTAGGCTAGTAGATTGGGAAAGATAAATAAACAAATCTTTTAGTACTAGCTACTTTATCACACAAGCACCCAATCTTCGTAGTAGACTCATGGCTTTGTAAGAGGTCCTGAGGAATGGGGAACACACTATGGGAAGGTAGGTCCATTTTAATTTTCTTGTTCATATAACTAGCATGAGTCAATCTTAGTATCTCACTTATTTTCATATATAACTTTGTGCTTATTAAGAATATGTATCCTTTGTATATTGATGGTCACTAGCCACTCAATGTCTTTTTTGTATATTTAGTGTGCCTCATATTTCCTAAGGTTTTCTCATAGATGACTACACTATGGTTTTTAAATTACCTCTTCTATTTAAAATAATCCTAATATTTTATATTGAGAAATATTATTTTGTTAACTGATCACCCCCCTAGGGATTCCATTTGTGAGTTGTAGTGTAAGACCATGGATAGGACTAGGCTTTCCTTATAAATTACCACATTACAAACATTCATTTTAAAATATTTTCCTAGTTGTTTCCACCTCATTGGTGTTCCCTTTGTGAGTTTCAATGTAAAAACATGGATAAGACCAAGCCTTCCTCACAAAATATTCCAATACCTAAGTCACAATGAAATTATATGTGTCAAATTTGAGATAGGTAATGATTGATTATGAGTTACACATCATTTACAAGCTTCCCATCTTGATATGGTATGTTTTATGATTAATTAATTGATCTTTCACTTTTATCTTCTTATTTTCTTAGTGCATGTAAGATTAAAACCATTTAAAGAAAAAATTCATACTTCCCAACTTGAATTTGTGTGATCAATTTAAGTTCAATTTTACAATTTTTTTTCTTTTATACTTCCCAATGTGATTTAGTATGATTGATTGACTTAATTGTTTTGATTTTATAACATTTGGTTTTCATGCGATTTCCATTTTTATTACATTATTTTCATTCTTCCCAACATGATATAGTGTGATTTTACTTGTTTTAATTTGGTGCAAATTATTTACATGGTTTAAAAATATTTGTTATCCTTTTTACCATCTTTTGGCTTATTATATTTAGTCATCTTTTGTTATTACACATTTCCCATCGAGATATAGTGTCTAGTATATATATTTTTGATTACTTATAATTTTACATGTCATTTTTGCCTTTTTCTTTTTAACTATGCATGTGTATCACATAATGCTAGAAAGTAAAACACTAAACACATATTTCTCATAACATATACAAAAAAAGCTAAATACATGTGCTATAAATAAATATATCTATGCATCAACATCCACAACCAAATACAACTCATGAGATCAAATCCAACTATCAAAATCAACACACACACACACACACACACACACACACACACACACACACACACACACACACACACACACAATACAAGGTATAAAATACAAAATATCTCTAACTCTAAGCTGGGCTCCATAATGCCTATTCTATGGCCTATCCACGTTGCCCATAAATGCCTAGGAATGTCCCCTCTACATGGTATGATATAATGAGGAAGTCTAAGATCTCAAAACTACTACTTGCCCCTATAGATTATCCATCTGAGCTTGCACCTATCCAAGTTGAATCATGGTATCCATATGCACTGCTCTCTCTTGAGCCAAGGCCTACCATCCCTATGCATCTCCCTCTCCCACCCCTCATGGTGGCTACAATCCATCACCACATGCTTGAAACTACCTTAAAACCTATTCCACCAATCTAAAATAGCTTTTTTGGGCTGGGGTGGATGGTACAATAGGATCATCCAACATGGTGGGTTCCTATAGAGCCAACACCCCATCTAAAATGTCATGGTACATAACCATAACCAAAGATCCCCATATAATCTCCTTTATCTCAAGATATATTAAATTAAAACTAGATAGATATTTGATCACATATAACTCTCAAAATATATCTATCTACTATAATCACATGAAACTAGTGTCCTATATCAAAGCTTAAATCAAAATTACAACATTTCTCACTAGTGCTGGTGCTACCAACCACTGTCTACCCATATACTCATTCATTGAGCATAGTCTCTCCATAAGTTTAGCCTCTGAGCACATCCTCCATAGGTCATCTCTACACTATTTTAAATCTAGGATTAACCACTCATACATACCATGACCTTCTCTTGAGAGGTGTCCTATAGACTAGCTACATCCTAGAATAGCTGCTAGGTCACCTTGGGTTATAGCCCTTGCCTATGCCTACTCTCATTGATGGTGCCTCCATCTATGGTGTGGCTAGGGTCATTTATATTGATACTACTATGGTGGTGCTTATTTTGGTTCTTTTTGTGTACTTACGTCCATAACCATGTCATCCCCTCTCACTATCACTTATTGCCATGCTCGACTAGTCCATAGTCTAGCACGCCACAACCTAATAATAGGTATCTTCACTAGTACTCCTCTTCCTCTCCCCCTCAACTCTCTAGCATGTCATGCCCAATAATTATGAACTATTAGAAGGTCTACTAGGTCTTAGAGTCTAAATTACCCTAGCAATTGTGCCACTGGATGAAACTATACCCATAAGGTGTAGTGGCCCATGATCTACACCTATGCTAGCCCTGCCATAATGCTTAACCCACTAGGACATATAGTATCAATGTGAATGTAAGGTTTCCATACGATCTTACCTTGTGTGATATTTTTTAACATTGACACATGGGGCATGACCTAAGACACATGGTCCTACCTCCATCTTGTGACTTGAGGTAACCTACCATCAAACACATAAGGTAACCCAACTAGCTAATTTATAAGGAACCTATCATATATCTAAACACTTATAAAAATAGTAGGCCCCTTGGTCTTCTACCCTCTGGATAGCATCTCATACATATCATGCATGATATAGACCCATATGATAGACCTAAAGTCATACAGTGCTCCCTAATCTAAAATAGACTGACATAAGGCTATCATATATAATGGTACCTTACCATCCAAATTGTGACATAAGACTCATACCATCACAAGTTTAATCATGGAATTATATATGTTTGAAATATCTAAAGTATATACATCAAACAAACTCACCCTCAATATAGGGTATATCTAATCTGACCACATCACCCACTAGAATAGTTCTTGCCTCTCTTCTAGATCATCCAGTGTCCCAGTGATCACCAGTGTCCCTCTTATTAGTAGTCCCAATAATGCATGAATATCCTCTAGTGTGATACCCACCTCAATATTATCCCCATCTACCACCTATCAATTTTTTTGGTCAACCATTCCCACTCTCCAAGGAACATGACAATGATATCAACACTCAGTGGGATGCACCTCATCTCCATGATGCCTCTAAAGCCTAGTGTAACTAGTATCACTTTGTACATGTTAGTCAATCAATCCAATATATCTAGTAGCCATTATGTATCGATTAAGCACTAATACCTCTAATGTCTCTACCAAATATCAAATAATAATGGATGTATCAGATCTTCATGTCATAAATAATCAAAATATACTCTTAAAATTTCACAAATAAGCCACTTAAAATAGAAAGTTTGATTTTGTTTCTCAATTTTCTACATAATCATTCTATTTAATACTAAATCAACAATATATTTTATTTTTGATACTAGATTGACCCTCTCAATTTCATACTAAATCGGCCACATCAATATTAGATTGGCCATCTTCTTGCCTCACAACACTATATAGGCCCTGTTATACATAGTCATCCTCTATGAGTGATACTACATTAACCCTTTTTAGCAAACTAAGTTGGCCTATTGCTATGCAATTGGCTCCTATTAGCATACTAAATCAGCCCACTACTTGTTAGGTGACCCCTTATCCAACGGAAGCACAATTGATTACTTTCTTATAAGCAATTAAACACAAAATTATACCAGAATGATAAAGTAAATAGAAACTTGAGACAACAAAGAATTTGAGAGACAATACACACTCTTGTATTAGATATTACTAGAAGAAAATACAATAAGGAAGATGCCACTTCTTCCTCCACCTCAAAGGCTTGCCACACCTCAAGACCTTCTTCCCTCTCTCTCTTGCTCAACACAACAACTCTATAGCCTGAGTTATTATCCCTCCTTGAATGCTTCAGCTGATCTCCTTGACCTTACACCTGTAGATCTCCTTGACCTTGCTTGCTTCAATGCTTTTTTACTTGTCTTCTTGATAATTACAATACATGCCTCATGGGTCTTTAAATAGGATCCCATGCATACAAAAATAGAAATCTAACTACAATAATTAGACACGCAGCTCGTGACTATAATTAGTCATTTGACATGCAAACACTTGCTTCACTTAATTGACTGTTCGTCAGCAACAGTTCTGGAACGCACAAGCGACCGACACCGATCCCTACTTGCCTGGTGCTACCGATGTCGGCCAACTAGCTGCCGTCACTGGTTTCCTTCTGCACTGTCTATGATCGATGTCGGTTATACTGCTGATGCTGGCACTTCTGGTTCCTCAGCATCCTCTTCTTTGTGTCTACAAATAGTTGAAGCTTTTAGCTCCACACCCTAACAATCTCCCACTTGGAGATAAATAGTTGCTACTGTACTTGTACCTGTACACCATCTATTTTGTTCCTTTGGCTCTGTATCCCTCTTCAAAGTCACTCTTGAAGACCAACCACCACGCAAACCTATGATGCTATACCTGTCACTTATGCCACAAGAATTTTGTTGCTCCCAAATTCTTCATGACATACTTCTGAACCAACTCTACCCTTAGCTCAGAAAACTCCCTGTATATGAAACCCTACAACAAGTAACACAATACAGTAATAGGATAATGTAGCTAATATTATCCAACCTGGTAAAGATAAAAATAATGGTCAAACCTCCATTGTTCTGTAGCCTAATCAAGACCATATACCATAGCCTTCTATCTCACGTGTCCATCCACTCTCTTCTCTAATATGGGAATCCATCCCTCTATCAAGTGCTTCCTTCTAGCTGACAACTCTACCAACAAATACCTATTTGGTTCTTCTCCAAGGACTCACACTCCTCATCCATGTCAAGCTCCCACTGTTTCTAGATTCTACCTGCATTGCTTCTTCTATCTTCCTAGTTCTTGACTATCAGTAAGCAATATAAAGAAGGTGAACAATGAAAATGAGGTTCACATACCTTTTTTGACCTCTATATGGGTGTTTGAGACTCCTTGACAGCTAACTGTCCACCCATCATCCGTTCCAGTGACCGATCTCGACCATCTCCCAGTCTGCTCCTGACCGATGTCGGTTCCCTACACTGACCCTGACTGCCAACGTCATTTCCCTGGCCAATGCCGGTGTCCCCCTGCCAACGTCGGTCTTGATGACCGACGTTGAACTTCTCCTGCCCGACCTACCGACCCTGCTGGTCTACACATGACCGAAGTCAGTTTCTGTCTGGCCGACATCGGTGCCATGGGAGCATCGGCATCGGTACCTGTGTTTTTTTGAAAGTGATGAATTTTTCATTCGTGAGCTCATCTTGGATCAAACCTCTATCCATGCTGCCCTGCTTAGATTTATTCAGCCCCTATGACTGATCTCTGTCCCTCATCTCCTCCGTAAACACCAAGGCTTCTTTGTTCCTATCAAAAGCATCAAATTTCCTTTTTCTGTAATGAACTCTATCTATGCTTTTCAAATCTGAACACATACCTTTTGAATCAAGAACGTCCATTCCCTTCTTATTCATGTGACCAAGCCTATTAAGCCACATCTTTAAATCTACAGCTGAAGTAGATAAACCAGAAGTAGAATCAGTAATACAAGTAGATAGATAAAGAGTACCTACTTTCTTACCTCTTGCTAAAATAAATGCTCCCTTGGTAACCTTCCAAGAATCCACTGTGAGGGTTATTGTGCATCCCTCATCACCCAACCTTCCAACAAAAATCAAACTCTACTTTAGAATTGGAACATGCACGACCTCCTTCAACACCCATGTGTTGTCTATCTAAAATTTTAGCTGCACTTTCCCTTTGCCAACTATCTGATAAGGCATACCATCCCATAAATAAAGCACTCCAAAGTCTCCCTGTTCATACTCATGGAACAAATCTCTGTTTGGGGATGCATGAAAAGATGAACCAGAATCTAAAATCCATGATCCTACCTGACTATCCAAAGAAAGTATGAGAGCATCATGTACCACAATATTTTCATCCTTTGCTTCTTCTTTACCTTCAGGTTGATTCTCTTTATCTCACAACCAACACTCCTTTGTGTGTCCTTTCTTTCCACAAAACCAACAGGTAATACCTTTGGACTCGGATCTCCTTCTCAGCCTTGATTTCCCTTGCTCAATCTTCTCCCTTTGCCTTCCCCTGCTTTTTGCACTTAGAGCATTCCCCGATGATTCACCTGTGCTTCTCCTACGTATTTCCTCATTCAAGATCACACTCACAACATCATCAAATTTTAAGATTTTAGAAGCAGATGCAGAATTACTTACTGCCATAACCAAACTGTCCCAACTTTCAGGCAAAGAACATAAAATCAAGAGAGCCTTTACCTCATCATCAAAAACAATATTGACTGAAGCTAATTGGTTTACCAAACCATGGAAATCACTGGGATGAGTATGTACCGATCCACCTTCTTACATTTTCAAAGTAAATAGCTGCTTCATAAGATATACCTTATTAGAAGCCGAGGGCTTTTCGTATAAATTCGCCAAGGACTTTATCAACTCTTTCATTGTCTTGCACTGTGATAAGCTGGAAATCACAGACGATGCAAGGCTCAACCTTATGGAACCAAGAGCCTTCCGATCAAGAACATTCCATTCTTCATCCTTCATATCTATGGGCTTGCATGCAACCCCACCCAATGGTAAGTACATATCCTTCTAATACAGATAATCCTCAATTTGCATCCTCCAGTGTTGATAATTCTTGCCGTTAAACTTCTCCATTCGTAGCTTACTATCTTTTGCCATTGCTAAACTCCCACTCAATCAGAAAACCCTGTGAATGACCTGTAATCAAAAACAATAACCTGCTTCCTGCAAACCATAGCTCTGATACCAACTGTTAGGTGACCCCTTATCCAACAGAAGCACAATTGATTACTTTCTTATAAGCAATTAAACATGGAATTATACCAGAATGATAAATTAACTAGAAACTTGAGACAACAAAGAATTTGAGAGACAATACACACTCTTGTATTAGATATTACTAGAAGAAAATACAATAAGGAAGATGCCACTTCTTCCTCCACCTCAAAGGCTTGCCACACCTCAAGACCTTCTTCCTTCTCTCTCTTGCTCAACACAACAACTCTATAGCCTGAGTTATTATCCCTCCTTGAATGCTTCAGCTGATCTCCTTGACCTTACACCTGTAGATCTCCTTGACCTTGCTTGCTTGAATGCTTTTTACTTGCCTTCTTGATAATTACAATACATGCCTCATGGGTCTTTAAATAGGATCCCATGCATACAAAAATAGAAATCTAACTACAATAATTAGACACACAGCTCGTGACTATAATTAGTCATTTGACATGCAAACACTCACTTCACTTAACTGACTGTTCGTCAACAGTAGTTCTAAAATGCACAGGCGACCGACACCGGTCCCTGCTTGCCTGGTGCTGCCGACGTCAGTCGACTAGCTACCGACGCTGGTTTCCTTCTGCACTGTCTGTGATCGACATCGGTTATATTGCTGACATCAGCACTTCTGGTTCCTCAGCATCCTCTTCTTCGTGTCTGCAAATAGTTGAAGCTTTTAGCTCCACACCCTAACACTACTATGTAGTCAGCCCCTTTCTTCTAACTCACCTTACGGGCTAATTAGACCAAGTTGACTTTGTTCATCCAAATGATAAATTTTTGCCTATTTACCATAAATGCCTTGGGCATTTATTGGTCTGACTTTTTCCTACCCAATACCCCAATTTATCGTTAGTTTACCTAAAAATTTCCTAGGGTCCATTATGTTGCCTATATTTCACCTACCAATCATTTTTCCATTTTAAACTTAATTTCACATAAAAATATTAAAAAATTTGAAATTTATAATTACTTACCTATGTTGAACTCATTATGACCATTATGCATCCTCCCCATCTTAGCTATCATCTCCTCACCATTATGGCTCTCTAGTCTCCAACTAGGTCTCTTAGAGCTCTATTTTCTCAGAATACTAAAAATAATAAATGAATTATTTTCCCCTATTTATATTTACTATTCAAAATTATTTACCTTTCACATATTTATCACTAGATTTTATATTTTGACCATATCTTTGTTGCTACTAGCTAATTTTTTAAACTGTAAAATATTCTAGAATCCTGACATCATAAATAATATTTTCACCTATTATATGTATATGTTACATTTTTTTTGATTTTTCACTCTTTTTCTACTAATTTATATAGGTTTGCCTAATGTTCCCTACATTTAACACCTTCACCTTTCTTACATCTCATTCTTTATTTATATCACTAAATTAAGTAAAGGTATGTGTTTTTCAATTTTGTCCTTTCATTTATCTTATTTTCTCCTTACTAGAATTTATTTAGCTTCAACATTATGTGTTGCTATATTCTTTTCTTGAAGCACCATCCCGTGGTGCACTCAAGTGACACGTGATGAGATTCGAGTGGGGCATATGTATGCACATAATATTTTCAAACTTTATCAATTATTGATGCTTTCAAACTTGTAAGAACCTATTGAGTCTCAATCTCTTTGAGTGCATGCCTTAAGGGGTCCATTAGGAAAGGGGTGGGTAGACCATTGGTGCTTCACAAAAATGTTATCCCTTTACTACAACTTTCTATCTACATAACCATCTCCTAAAAAAATTACCCTAAGCTTTGATTCCTATTTTGAAACCTCCTCTTCATTTTTATAGCTTCATTAGCCTTTCCCTAACCTAAACTCTTTTTTGATGGTTTACGATATAATGTTGGCACCGTCGACCTTGTACTCTAATTAAAAAAACTCATTTAGGGTCTAGGTCAGACCCTGGTCAACCTAAACTAAGACCTAATTTGATTTTGTCAATAATGATACAGAGTTGATTGGGATAACATTATCAACTAAACTTTTAGAAAGGACTAGGATTATATTTAGCTATATAAACACATTCATTTCATCATTTATTAGGAGGAAAGAGAAGAAGAAGAGATATATATTGTGCATCTATTTATCCACCATTTTATTAGAGGAGCATAACTTAGGGTTTCATACTTTTTTTGGAGATATAGATCTTATCTTGTGGAGATGTATTTTGGATGCATAGATAGGTTGTGTAGCCTAGAGCTGATTTATCTTTGTCATCCTTACATACCACAACAACCTCTTGTAAAACACCTTGGCCCATGGAGATATTGAGGCTCAGCAGGTGCATCTTCAAAGGTAAATATTCCTAAATTTGTTCTTCCTTTATAAGAATAGATAGATATACATTTGTACTTCTTTCCCATGCATTAGGATTCTGTATACATTGACATGAGTATATATATTCTATGCATGTTTAATTTTTATGTTTATTTCCCTTACTTTATGCCATAATATTTTCTGAACACTAGATTAGACTTTTACTTTACTTTTATCATTTATACATTAGTGAATATGAAAACATAGGACCTAGTTTGGGTTATTTCATAGTTTTTCTTGACTGGAAGCTTTGGAACCCTCCCCAATGATATTATTATGGTAAGATATCCCTTGGATAGGTCAAGTAGATCCATATTGGTCATGACCCTAAATATATAATGTATCACTAATCAAAAGTGTAAATAGGATTTATCTTTTTTTTAGCTAGGATTGATTTATAGATCAGTTTCATTTCCCTTTGCTACAAGCTTCACATACTCCTTCATGGACTTCCCAAAATGATAATGTGGCTTCTATAAAATTTAAATAGTGAAGAAAAGTTCCATCAAATCTTATATGGTAAAAGGTTAGGATAAGTAGGGTATATCAAGAGGCTTGGTGCATAAAGTATTTTTTTTATTTACGTGAAAGGTCTAGTAGAAGGATGTGATCATAATTATATATGTTTGAGTACCAAATAGAACTAAGACCAATAATATCATAGAGCATTGTAATGGTTGAAGGTTCATGAATAGGTGTTAGAAGATGTTAAATGAGGAACTGATAGTCTTTTTCCTTGTCTATGCTATAGATCAAAGAAATAATGGTAGCCATAGCATTGGTTATTTTGTTATTGGCCCTTGGTATGTGTTCAAACTAAATGTTAGAAATATGTTACTTGAGAATATCCATCATGTCCTTGTATGGTACTATATTATCATCTTTGGTCTAAAAGTGGTCTATAACCTAATTGATGATTAATTGATAATCACCATGAACCAATATATGCTGAATGGTTTATTGTATCTACTTGATAAATCCCTTGAATGAGCACTTTGTATTTAATCATGTTATTCATACAAGGAAAACTGATATGGAATGATTTGGGAATGAGATCCACTTATGGTGTAAAAAATGAGAGGCCTACCCCTAATCCATGAGATCTGAATGACCCATCAAAATACAACTTATAGTGCTACTCCTCAGGAGGTGTTTCTATGATGGTCATGATGGATTCATATAGGAATGTAAAAGTGATGGTTTGATATATAAAAGGGGAGATTTAATAAGCTAATTTAAAAGTACTTGTCCCTTTATGGATTTCTAATTATTATACTCAATCTCAAACTCACTTAGAAATATGATCCATTTAGCCATGCATCCCTATAAATCTATCTTTGATAGTAGATACTTGAGCGAATCTACTTTGGCAATGACTATGGTCTTTGTTGTTAAACATGTAATGACATAGCTTTTGGGTTGCAAAGACCATAGCTAAATGAGATTTTTTAATTGGTGTATAGTTATGATCATACATGACCAATGTATGGATTAGATAATAAATGGCATGATTTTTTTCATTTTCATCATATTGAGCTAAAAGTGCCCACAAGGCTTTGTCAGTGGCAGATAGGTATAGTAAAAATGGTCTTCCTGACATTGGTGGTAACGAAATAAATGTATTGATAAGATATTCCTTTAGATACTCAAAGGCTTTCTGAAATTCTTCCTCCTAAATAAATGTAATGCCTTTCTTCAAAAAGTGAGTGAAGGGATGGTATTTATTGGCCAAATATGAAATGAAGCATTTGATAGACTATATTTTGACCTGTAAAATGTGGATCTACTTTAAATTAAAAGGTGACATCATCTCAGTAATGGATTGTTCTTTAGAAGGATCAAATTCAATGTCTCAAAAGAGAAAATGAAGCCTAACAATTTGCTTTAAGTGACAAAAAGACACACTTTTTGGGATTAAGTCAAACCTTGTACTCATGCAGCCTTTCAAATATCCTTTGTAACACATCCAGATGATTTGCATGGGTCTTTGATTTACCCAATATGCCACTAACATAGTCTTCAATAATATCATGCATCATGTTAAGAAATAACATGATCATGGCCCTTTGATATATAGACCCAACATTTTTGAGGCCAAATGATATAAACTGATAGTAAAATATTCCCCAAAGAGTGGTGAACATTGTCTTGTGTTGGTCTTCTGCATGATCTTGATCTAGTTATATCTTTAAAAGACATCCATGAGGGAAAACATTTCATACCCAATTATGGAGTCAACTATCATGTTGATATTCAGTAGAGGAAAGTCATCCTTGGGGTAAGCCTTGTTGATGTATTTGAAATTAGTGAAGATTCTAATTTCTTTTGGATTTTTATTGACAGGTAGGATGTTTGAGATCCACTTTGAATAGTCAATAGATTTGATGCATCTCACTTCCAAAAGTTTTTCCAACTCTTTTTTTAATAACATAGTAATACGAGGATGCATATTATGAAATTTTTGTTTCAAAAGCTTGGCATCAGGGTGAACAATAAGATGGGGTAAAACTAAGGTAGGGTCTAAACCTGACATGTTTGAATAGATCCATGCAAAAATGTCAACAAACTCCCTCAAAAGGGCTATAAAAACTTCACATTCCTCTTTAGTGAGGGATGCACCTAATTTGATCCACTTTAAAATATCTAGGGTCCCAGTGTTGACTTTTGAAGTATCCTCTACTAGGAGATTCAATCCATTTTCTAGAATAGTTGGCAAAGATGTGAATTGGCCTATAACAACAATGTCCTCTAGTTGGATTGGTTCTATAAGCTCTCCTAAGTAGGATGAATATGAATATGAATATCCAAATAGTATAAATGGCCATGTCACAAATAATGTAGGAAATTCTTGGGAAATTTGATCAAAGGAATGTTATTCTACTGAACTAAACTCAGCCCTAAAAGCAAGTTCATCATTGGTGGTCTCCTAAGCTTCATTCAAGGAAGGGTAAGAACCCCCAACTAGTGGTACCTGAAATAGGTTTTCACCAAAAGACTAGCCTTTCTCTTTACTTCTTCCTTAGTCTAAAAGTGCCTCAAAGATGTTTTCACTTTGGGACCTCAATGTTTTATTCTATTATTTTTGCCTAAGGGTGTTCACTTGCTCTCCAAAATATGCTATAGGATCTAGTTTGATAGAAAACCCTTATTTGTGGTCTCCCAATAAAACATTGTCTCTTAGGCATAGAAAATCACAAAAGGCCTCATCATTCTCAAATTCATCTAAAGGTACTATGGATTCTTATTGGTTCTAGTCTATAAGTTGAGGGTGATAAAGGGGAAGCATGGAATGTTGGATTACTAGGGTTATGGTGCAAATGGTATATGGGTCAAATAGGTTGGTACTAGCAATGTATTTATATATGCTATGATCAGACTCTAATTCACTATGAGCATTATTGTCACTAGTTATTAGTGTTAGAACATGAATAAGATATATGAGATAACCCCTAGGTAGTATAAATTTGATACCATAAGTTCCTTTGTATCTAATCATAGAAATGGGCTTAAGAGTACCCTGATGACTTGCCCCCAAGCCTCCACCTTCACAAGCTTGGTTATCCATGATCTTGTTAGGGATGGGATATTTTATACTATGATAATAATCAGCCAATTTGTCATTGTACAACCAGGAATCATCATGGTAAGTGGTTCATCTTCTTTGCTAGTGGTTGGTGTGAAAATAAAAAGCACTATGCTATGATAATTTCCTTTTCCTTTATGGTGCCATTCCATGTAAGCTGACTTAGCTATATGCCTTTAATAGGTCTTGGGATTTTGTGTAATCTTATCAATATATAATGTGTCATGGGTTAAATACTCTCCTGGACCATTGCCCAAAATGGTAAAATGATTAGACATTTCAATAGGAGGTGTTTTTGAAGGTGAGGCTAGGCTATCATGGTCTCAATTGGACTCTAGTAATTCAACAAGTATCTCTTTGTCTATGTCCTTCTTGGGTACTAGGTCTAGGCCAAAATGGTAGTTATAACTTTCATATTTAGCCTCCAAATGTTTATAGTGTTCACATGGATATAAATCTCCATGGAAACCCACCTCCATGCCTGAGTGAGGAAACTTGATACACAAGTGTAATGTTGAAGGGATTGCACAAATTTCATGTATCCATGGTCTACCCAAAATCAAAATGTATGACATGTCTAGTTTTAGTACATGGAAAAGTGTATCATGGGTTAAAGGTCCAATGATAATTGACAATATTATGGTTCCTTATGATTCCTATTCTTCATTATCGTAGGCCTTGATAGTAATAGTTTTTGGTTGAAGGTCAGCTGGTGTATATCCTAGATGCTTAATGAGCTTTAGAGACACAATATTCAAGATTGATCTATTGTCTATGAGGATACAGTTGACTTTGTGTCATGTGATTAAAAATTTAATGTATAATAGGGTGTTATGGAGAGGGCCAAGGGATGACATACCACTTTAGTCAAAGATAAACTATTGACCTAGGGCTAGGTGTCCAACCAAAGTTTGAATTTTTTTGGGGTTATGTCCTTTGGAATTTAGGATTAGCCTAAGAGTTCTATCAGGATATTATTATGGATAGTAGACATACATAAAAAATATAGAATAAAGATTTGTGTGGGTGTATTTTAGAGTTACTCCATAATATTAGAGGTCTTTCCCTTAACAATGGTATTTGGATTGCTCTTAGCCAACATAGTAGGTTGGATAAGGTTTTTGCCAAGAAGTTGTGAGCCTAGGATGGTAATCTTAGACTGCCAAGTTAAAATTGCATAAACTAGATTAGATACAAACCCATTGTAACTGGAAGACAATAGAGATGGGCCAAAGAGGATAATTATTGATTGCTGGTGCACTTGGTTATGGTCACAGGACAATGAGGAATTATTGGCATAAGTTCCTAAAATGCTAATCCTTGTTTGTTGTTATGCTTAGCTATAGTTATAGGTCAAGGAAGGATTACTGACATAGGTAGGTTGATTGGCAGTGTTAACTAATAGTCTTAGTCTATTAGAATTTGGTCCAAGATTTATGGTAATGGTAGAAACATTCCCACCTATAATATGACCTACATATTTATTTTATTCATATGCAACTACGTGGTAAGTCTAATGGTTATTAGGGTCATTCTAGCCTTAGTTCCTCCCATTCAATTGACATTATTATTATTGTTGTTGATATCATTGCTATTGTTGATTGACATTGTTATGTTATGGAAAAGGATTTTGTTAGATACCCAAATTTTGATTGGAATTAGATGCTCTATTATCTAATTGGATCTTTCTATTTTCTAATATATTTTCAATAAGGTGATTTAACTACACACAAAAACATATGGAATGTCCATGAACATGATGGTATTCCTAGAACTTATGCTCTTTATAACAATATGGATATGGTATACCCTTAGGATAGTGTTTTTGAATTGGAAAACTATGCATATTGGCCATGGATAGTTTGTGAAACACTGCTTCAATGGGATCACCAAGATCACTGAAGACTCTAGGATTGGGTCTTACTATTGGAGGAGGGGTTTGCAAAGGTGGTGGATGCTGCATTTGAAGAGATGGTCAAGGTTGTGGTGTAGGTTATGCTTGTTGGATAGGATGCTAATGTGGAATAAGTTATATTGGTAGCATAGGTGGATTAGATGATGTTTGCACCATTTGAACATGGTATTACTTAGTTACTCCATTACCAAAAACATTCTAATTATGGTTTTAAGGTTTGGATTTTTCATAGTTGTTGACCTAAATGGGTATAAACACTTATGATTAGAGTAGGATAGGGTTATAACTTGGGCCTATATTTTGGTTTTGGTTCTGATTCTAATTTGAGGAGGTCAAATTGATAATCCCTTTTTTAATAATGACATCTTTAATCTATAAGCCTTTCTCAATAATCTCCTTGAATGTGTGGACACACTCCAACTCCAAGTGATAAGATATCTCACTATGTAAATTTTTGGTAAATAAAATGGTCAATTGTTTATCTAGTAAGTTGTGGGTGAAGTGACTAGTAAGCACTCTCCATCTATGTAAGTAACTTACAAATATCTCACCAACTTTTTGCTTGGCCTGAGTCAAATCTATTAATTAAATATCATGCTAGATATTGTATGAGAAATGGTGTACAAATTTATCTGAGAGATCATCAAAGTTAGATATTGAATTTTTTGGCAACTTGAGAAACCACTCCAAATCCTATCCCACTAGACTCCAAATAAACAAAAGGAGTAGGTAGATGTCACTATAAGCCACTAGTTGGAAATTGACAAAGAACTATGTCAAATGTGTCTCTTTTACCCTTATAATTGTCAAATTTTGGTGGTTATTAACCTAGAAGAAATGTTATCTTACGATACTCCATGTTAAATGGGTATGAACACACATCATGCAATTTGAATGTTTTGGTCTGCTTCCCTATTTGAATGGCAATAATTGCATCCTTCATTTATTGTAGTTATTGGGACAATAAAATTGATGGCACATTTGGTTATGGCTATGATTGGGTGGTCAAAGGTGGATTACCTTGACTGAGATATAATGGAGG
Source organism: Torreya grandis (assembly GCA_037957365.1). NCBI lineage: Eukaryota > Viridiplantae > Streptophyta > Pinopsida > Cupressales > Taxaceae > Torreya > Torreya grandis. The sequence goes on from JARHVA010000260.1 coordinate 1,259,965, forward strand.
TATGGAGTGTTGTGGAATGTTAGTTTGATGGGTGAACCAATTAGGAATATGCATTCATGGATTGAGAAATGGCTATTGATATTGTATACATTATTAGTATATATTTTGGTTAAAGTTTGGTATATGGTGTTAGGTCTAAGGGAATTGGGGTTGTGATAGAAGGATATGGCTATGTGGAAGGTACTTTTCCTGCTAAGGTTGAGTAAGGACTTGTTACTGACTAGTTGAACCTAGCTGAATAAAGGGAACTTATTATTGACCAAGGCCTTATCTTTAAATCTATGGAACTTGTTGAGTAATAGGCAATAATTTCTTAATGGTTACTTATTGGACATTGGCACCTCATTATTTCATAAACACCTATTGTGAAAAAGATGCTTGTTGGGTGTTTGGCATTTGTCTTTGAATAATATAAATATATTATTGATTATATAATGTTTGTGATTATTTTCGTACATTGGTCTGCAACTATTGAGGTACATTTCTCACTACCTATTGAGGTGGAACATTTATTACCCCTTTTTGAGGTGGCATAATGTTCTACGTCTATTATGGAAATAAATTGGACTATGATATTATCATGGAATATTAAAAATCACCTATTGAGGTGGAATAACATTTATCACTTATTATTTCGGCAAAACATTGGCTTGCACTTGATTACTTACCCCTATTATTGTGCAATTGAAGAATCCACTAGTTGAGGATTATGAGTAACTTGTTATGGTTGGGAAGTAGGCATTATTTCCCCTACTATTGTGATCCAATCATAGTATTGACTAAAGGCACTTATTGTGGTGGATTATTTTTTGGTGTAATTAATTCACCTTGACCTAAACTAGAAGACACTTGTGTGTTATGCACTATGTTTGGAACATTGGCTTGGGTAGGATACACAATCAAGTATTCAATAAATGGGACATTGAACATGCCACCTATTGAATTAATTTGGGAAAATGGGTGTATACCTGGATTAACTTGATGTGTTGAATCAATTGGCACTCTTATTGAAGGAGTTATTTCTATGAGTGAAGTATTTGATATGACCATGACATTGAAATTTTCTGCTAGATTTAGATAGGTATGATATGATTGTTACATTTGTGTGAATTAGTCCATCATGGGGCCCTTTCCTCTTTCAAGTATATTTGGATCTTGATTTGAAATTATTATGAGTGCTTGAGGGTAACTAGTAGAGGCATGTTCAATAGTTTGGGTGTAAGGTACACTTATAGACACTCTGGCTACACTAGGTAAGTGTTCATGGGGGAAGTATTTTATAAACTTGGCCCCTACCTCCATGGATCTAACTAAAACCTTTTCATTATTTTCAAAAAATTGATGATTAAACAAATATGGGTCATATTTTGATAACATGATAATGTAGTACGGTTGTTATTGAACTTGTTCAACAATAGATGGCACACTAGAAAGATATTGAGCCATTTATTCTTTCTCTTGCCTTAGATAAGGAGGTGTATTAGCTAGGTAGTGTGCTAATGAATATTGGCTTTGTTCCATAGATTCATCAATGTAAGGAGGATAAGGATCCATCTCACAAACTACATTATCATCATATGGGTATTGAATGAAGTTATCATTCATGACCATGTTATCATAATATGGATTGTACATGGTTCTACTATGAGTGTAGCGAGGATTATCCAAATCCATTACTAATGTATAGTGAAGAAAAGGTCTAGAGTTATGCAAACTCTTAAAACATGGTCTAAATGGAAATTGGTCTAAACTTGGTATGTCTAAAAGCTTGGTTTAAAATTTTCCTAGAAATGGAGATGTTCTCCAAAATTAACAATGGTAAAATTAGTCTAAAATTTCTTCAAGGTCTAATGTCTAATGTCACACACAAATGGTCAAAGAAATGGTAAAAATCTGAATCTTGGTTTTCAACAAAGTGTTTCAAACAACTCTTAATCTAGGTCTAAAAACATAAAATGGTGCTAGATCTTTGGAAACAAAGGTGCAAAGCTGGGCTCAAAATGGCATGAATGAAACCTAAAAATTAATAAAAATGCTAGGTCTTTAGGAACACAACACAAAGCTAGACTCAAAATAAACTTGGCCAAGGTAGAAATGGTAAGGTAATTAATCTAGCAATTTTAAACACTTAGACTCAAACTAGGCATATGAATTCAAACACAAACTTGACCACTGGTAAAGAGACATTGGACCTTAGGTACATGCCTAAAATTAATTATGAAAATCAATCCTAAGTAATAAAAAATAAGGATGAGGGTAAAACATTCAATCCCAAGTGGAGTGCAAGACTCAAATGTAAACTTAACATGCTTAAGATTGTACTTGGAGAGAGAGTTTTGACCTTAATTTTAAACAAAAAAAGAGATACAAGGCACACAAAAAGAGACCACTTCTAGTAGTATAGGCAAAATATCTTCAAAGTAAGCAAGGAATTGGTCCAAGTTTCATAAATCAAAAAGTAAGAGATAAACACCTAGGCCAAAATTAGGCGAGGCATAGGTGTAAACCACTCAATGTTTGAATCTAAACTTCACACAACCAATTTCAAACTTGTTTTTAGAAGAATTGGTTTCTCAAATGGATAAAAAACTAGACCAAAATAGATGGCATAATGATATTAATCATAGACCAAAAGGCATACATGGTTTTGCACTTGATTAGACACAAGGAAAAGGTTTCAAAATAATACAAGCAACATAACAATGCTATCTCACTCAAAATGTATGATGATGGGTTTTTATTTTAAAAATATAAGGAAAAAACTTGGAATGAAATGGGCAGCATAATAATGCCCTTTTTAAACAATCAACACACACACACACAAAAGTTTTTAAAATGTCTAAGGCAAAGTGTGGTATCAAATTGATGGTATAACACCTCTTTAGGCTAAATGTGGTGTGAAAACATGACTTTTTTTGATGAATTTTTGACAAAAAAAATGATTTTAGACTCAAAATAGTGATATTACAATAAATAGACACAAAAACACCTAAGTGTATCTTCCTATCCGTAAAAATTGACAAGGTTGCTTTGTATTGTCAAATCTATCAATATACTCTTTATTGAGAGGAAATAATTTTTTAATCTAGTAAATTTAGATGCACATAAAAATTAAGGCTTTAATCCCCCTCCTCTCCCAAGAATTCATATAGTGACATGGAACTTGGGATACTCGCCTTGCATTGACAATATTTTTGTAGTAAGTGGGGTTCATCTAAAAACTATAAGTTCAACACATTTCTAGATGGTCCAATATGTATGGTTAACATTAAGTTACAACAAATCATTTGGATCCAAGCTAATAAATTTGTTTCAAAAAAGTATTGTCCTTTTTACAAGCACTACATTTGTCACTTACTCAGTGTAGTGTGATGTCCATATTAGGCCATTGTTCTAAGGGTAGAAATCACTAACAAAGTTAGTTGAACTGCTCAAACTAACACCCCAATGATTCATTAGATCATTTTGTATACCCCACCATGTATTGAGGTTGAAATGATGTCAGGAGATGAATTGTTGGGTCAATTATTCCTTAAATAACTTATGGGGAGGTGATGAAATCTCACCCATAATCCAATTACAATAAAAGAAATACATGAAACTAGAAGGACTTTAAATGTCTTTTTTTGAATCAACAAAGTTATTCAAACTTAGGGAGAGCATAAATGACGTTATTTATAGGATTTGGACTAGGCAATAAGGTAATGGAAAAAGTTCTTTTGACCACCCAAGTTCCCTAAATAGGATGGGGGGAGAGCATATGGATAAAGTCTAGTTTGTAAAAAAATAAAACAAATAAAAACAAAGATATTAGGAGCACTTAATCTAAGATTTATGTTATTTTTAAAGAAATAAGTGAAGTGTAAAAATAAATTTGGCCACTTTTTTTTTTTTTTTAGAATTTTCAAACTTTCAAAGACAAAAGCAAAGCTGTTAGATGATTTTTATGCATCAAAACACAAGTGTAAATGAAATTTTGGCCTTTGTAAAAATTTGAAAGGTTTTAAAGCACCAAAATAAATTTGAAATTGGTTTATTATTACTTGAAAATCATTAAAAAACTTGTCATAAGTTTTATTATATAGAGAAAGCAAAGACAACCTATAAAATCAAAGTTAAAAATAAAACCAAACACACAAAAAAAGATAAAAATCAATAGTCAGTGTTTTGACTATAAGTTTTAAAATAATCATCAGTTATTCACAAAATTTTGGTAGGTTGTTCATAGGTAATAGGCACATGTTTATAAAAAAATTTATATTAAAAAAGTGAATACAAAAAATTTATGAGCTCTGATTCCAACGTTTGTTTTTTTTAATTTTCTATAAGTAAATAATAATAAGAAATAATTAAGAGAAAGAGTGGGTTGTGTGTCCCATCAGCTGTGCCATTATGTGATCAAGGAATACATATAGGGGAGATTAGTATTGTGTTAGTATGACATAAAATTAAAAAAAAAACACACTAAAAATCTTACACCACTAGCCTAGACACTAAAGGAGCTAGTGAACTATACAAGTAACTAATAAATGAAACCAAAACATAGAATTTTACCTTCCTTGAGAGCAGGTGTTGTATGTTGGAAATGAGATTGATGCTCTTGATTATGTGAAAAATAAATATTTGGCAATGGATCTCTTTGCACCACCTATCCTTGTCACCTTTGTAATGTTGGCCTGGATTTGGCTTGGCTCTGCTTAGAAAATGGGCATGATAACTTTACTTCAAGGGAGCTTTGAGGGAAATCTTGCATAATAACATTATACTAATACAACATTTTTTTATCAAAGAGTGAGACCTTATATATATAACTTCCAAATCTAATTCTAACCTTAGTGTAATTAGGTTAGAATTAATTTTGGTAGAGTTTTAACTAACCCTTACTTAAGTTAAGGAGGGGACATGTATTTAATATTTGGGATAGAGATCCTATTTATTAAGCATGGCTCTCCATTCCTAAATTTATGGCACTTAGGGAGATATTTCTAATTTTGTTGACTTTGGGGATGATGATATCGTCATGACCTCATTTTTATCAAATTTTTCTTTTTCTAAAATTTGTTCTTAATAATTTCACATGGAAATTTCACTTAAGAATTTAAGTTGATTTAATTAATTAATTAATTCTACTTAGCATTTTTACATTTTAGGAATTGTTTAAGTGCCCTGCTTAATGGGTCCAAAGGCTAAAATGTCACATTGTTAGGTCGCAAGTTGATTAGAGATGAATTCTTGAGAGGTTATTATTATCTATATGGTAATACCTAAAATAGGGATGCCTCAATGCAATTTTGAGCACTAATGTCTGATTTATAGATAAATTTGGTAGTTTCAATGATTCCTAGGCTTAATTTGCATTGTTTGGTAGGTCTTCTTAGTTAAGGATTTCAATAGAATATCATGTTACTTAGTGATTTGAGAAAGTCCATGGAGAGTGATATTTGATTTAATATTCTTCATGTAATCTAATATATTGTAGCTTACCTTATTTTTAAATAGTTGGGCCTCCACTGTGGACTTTAGTTTATAAGGTTTTAGATGTGGTGGATCATTCTTAGAATTATTATCTAGTGGGGTTACATCGCTATTAGGAGGTGTAGATGTGGTAAGGGGATGATGAGGAAATCTATTGCTAAGGGATTAGTTGATCCATTATAATTATTAAAGGCATGTATCATGCTAATGCTCTCCTGTAGTTCATTTTATTCATACCTAGGAAACTCCATGGTTTCTAACACCATGGTAGTACTAGGAGCCCTACCCACATTGGATGATTCTAGTTGGTTTAGAACTACCTCATATTATTCTATCTAAATCTGGAATATGTCATAGGCATTACATAAATTGATGTATTAAATCTCTATGTATTGGGTTGTGTTATGAACATGGCACCAATTTATAAGTGCTATCTCACAAATGTTAATTTTAGATAACTTATTTAGGAAAGGGTTTGGCTGACTATGGGGGTGACTGTAGTTTATATTTTATCTTTGGTATGTAAAGTTTTGATTCAAAATTTTAGCATTATATATTCTCCTCTACCTTTTTATGCCAAGGAAGTTATTAATAGGTTTCTATACCATCTATTGGATGGCATCTAATTCATTTTTTGTTGACTCTTAGGGTATGGTTTGAACATTTTTTGTAGCCACCAATGTTACTTGGTGTTGTAATTGGTGAACCATATAATTATTCATTGGGTTAAGAAAACCCAAGTGTTAATTAGGGGTAACATGTCTCAAAGTAAATTATTTAGTTACAGGTAATGACTGAGATAGGGGAAGGTTCTGATTTGTGTTGGGAATGAGGTTCAAGGATGGCATGTTTGGTAAAATATTTGGGATGGGAGCCATCATTTTATCTTGAGGTTTCAATTTATTATCAACTTTTATGGCCTTTGTATAAGCCATGAGTAGGTATATTATGAGGGTATATAATATTAAGAACATGGTTATCTAGGAGTCCAAAGCATTCGTGTACATTTCAAGGTCTAGTTGGGCATTTGGTTGATAGGGAATAATGACCCAACTATATTTTTTTGAAACCTAGAATTGAAATTTATAATGGGTTCATTCAGTTCGATCTTGACATAGGAAAACTAATGGTAGAGGACACAAGGGTCAATAACTTGCCTAAACTAAGTAATAAAGGTGTTGATAAATTGTTCCCACCCTACAATGGAGTTCTTAGGGAGATTAACAAACTAGTCATAGGTTGAATCTATCAAAGTGAGTGGAAATATCCTATAGGCTACATCTTCATGTTCCACATTCATAAGCCTTAGGGTGGTTTTACATGAGGTTACATTTTATTTAGAATTCTGATCTACCCCAAGTTGTAAATGTGGAAGGTACCTTTTTGGGTTCTATAGGAGGTCATGGATGACTCCAAAAACATTGATAGTTGACTCGACTAACCAAGCCACTAGGAAAGTGATGCAGGGGCATCCTATAAGGACCCCAAGGTTGATTCATTTTTGTCTTAAATTATATTAGTAACTATTTTATAGGTTTTATATGTCCTAATAAGTCTATATGTGGAGTCTAGATAGTCTTAAGGTGCATAGAATTTATATTATAGCTTTTCCCACCAAAAACTCTTTTTGAAAATTTGAGTCTTGTTAAGACTTGTCTAAGGAATTTTATGAATTTGAGAAGGTGTAAAGATGTAAAAAACATGTCTAGGGGTTTTTGACACTATAGTAGGTCCACTTGATGTTAATTAGTCTATTTTTATGTTCTAGATATGTCTTATTGTGTAAAATCAAGACATAATGCAAATTTCAGCAAGAAACCTCTACAAGGGAAAAGGCCCAAGAAGTAGTTATGGAAGTTACCTTGAGATAAATATTTTAAATTTTGGTTTTGGTAATCATTATTAAATTTTATTCAAGATAGAGGAATGAAGGATTGACAAGTTTTGTATGAATGGGAGTTTGGATGTTTGTAACCCCTGTTGAATGAATGAATACAACCCTCTATTTTGAGGTCATTGCTTATGTTGATAACTGCATATGTATATTGATAAAAGAGTGAGTTTTTAATAGTTTCCAAGTATTTTTAAATGTTAATTAATTTATTTTTTAAGAGATAAATAATAGAGAGAACCCCTATTTTGTAGATCCTTTATACAGACTTCTACATATGAGTTGTCTAGTTTTATGGTAGATCATGTTTTAAAATTTTTGATAATGAAATAAAATTGATAATGGTTCTGAATGTTTATTTAATGTGTTTTTGAGGTTATGTTTATAAGGAATAACAATAAAAACATCTAGTGCTCAAACATATTATACACATACCCCTATTTTGTGTGAGTTTCCTTATTTATAAACTGTGCTTATCAAAATGGTAAATCATTAAAGTTGATAGGTTGTGTTTCACATTTCCAAATGTGTATTGAGTATGGATTTAGGTTATAATATCAATAGATAATAAATAAACCATATTATTCATAGAGATTTAAAAGACTGATCCTGATTTCTTGTAGTAGTCATACTTTGATTGGATTGTGAGTGTATTCTTTGGGAAGATGTGATCTTTAAATAACTAATCAAGTGATTGAGGATATGAGGAAAGATACTTGAATGTATTCAAGGTTACTTTATGATTTTTATTTCTTGGTATGTGTTTTTATTTCATCTATATACAAACCTATAGACAGTCATTTGTTTAGCACAATCAAGTGTTTCCTAAGTTAGAATTTGAAGAAAGTGGGTTGAAAGCATGTATCTAATGGTTTGGGGACTTTATCAAGGTTGAGAAAGACCTCATGAAACTTTTAAGATCCTTTGAAACCTTAATTGAGGTTTAAAGATCAATTTGAGTGCTCTCAGCTGAGATAGAGCCATTAAAGCCCTAAACTAGGGTTTATACCATATCTCCTATTATAATCATCAAAAAATGTCAAAAGTTTTTATAATGATCATATTTGAGGTGTTTAAACTAAATATAAAGGTTCCATTGTGGTACATAATCATTTTTATGGATTTAAGTTGATTGAGGGTGCAAATAGGGTAAATAGGCCTAAACATTGGTATAAAAGAGGTTAAAAGAGTGATCAAGAAACAAACTTGTGTCTTGTAAACTTGTGAGTAGTTATAATACCGTTAAGGGTATCTACATCAAGTGTCATTTTTCAGATTTGAGAAGGTATAAAATTGTTTAAATCTAATAAGCCCAAAAATGGGGTTACAAAAACTATGAATAGTATAGATAGAGTTGTGAAAAGGGATGAATGAATCTTGGAGAATGTTGATAGAGTTGATGAGTGGAAATAGAGGGTAATGAAAATCCTATTAAAAAATATAGATCAAAATCATTAACAAGAATAAGAGAACTAGGTGAATCTCAATTAACATTACCTAAAGAGTGAGCCTAAGAACCATTATCAAAGGAAGTGGATTTAGAAACAAGGTCAAGTGAGAGTTTTGGTGTATGATATACATCATTTTGGTATCAAAATGGGGAATATTCTTAGTCGATTATGGAAAATATTAAAATCATGTGTTTTGAAGTAAATTTTAGGACAGGGAACTAAGAACAGTGTTATATGGAGAAAGTTAGCAGAGATGAAGATTTTGTAAGGATTATGGTAGACCAAGGGGCACAGTTGATTGTCCCATTGGTCATGAGGATGAAGGCTATTGAGGATGATTTTTGAGAGAGTACAAAGATAAGTAATAGAGAGAGAATAAAAATATATTAGGTAGTAAGGTTAAGTATTACCTTTGCAACCAAGGACAAGTGAGAGAGAAAATGAAGAGATAGTTCAAGAGAGACCACAAATGCATGCAACAATAGTTAAAAAAGGCATGGGAGTATAACACCATGCATGGTAGAATAGATCATTTTCAGGAGGAAAATTAAGAATAAAATAAGGTCCCATGAGAAGTGGACCAAGACAAATATTTTAGGGACAATATTTGCATTGCCATAGAGAAGGACATAGAGCAACATAGTGTCCATTGAGTGTTGGTAGAAGTATGCAGTAACATAGTACAAGAGAAGTGAATGAGGAAAGAGGATAAGAAATAAATGTGTATTTACGCATGAGGATAATATTATTGTATAAAAGAAAGCAATTTAAAGAGACAACCCAAATAATAAACTTATTCAAGAGTAGGTGTAAAGAAAAAGGTAAGGTTTGTAATTTAGTGATTGATGGAGGAAACACTAATAATATTGTGTATTTAGAGATGGTATAAAAATTGGGCTTGAAAAGGATGCCACATCTATAAATATATAAGGTTTGATAGGTTCATAAGGGACATAAAATCTTGGTAAGTGAACAAATTTGGGTTCAATTATATATAGGAGGATATAGAGATAAAGTCTTATGTGATATTATGCCCATACATATTTATCATTTACTATTAGGAATACCATGTCAATTTGATAGGTAGGCTATTCATGATGGTCAAGCTAATACATACACCATCAAATAAAATGGAGAGATACACATACTTGTCCCATTTAAGGGTGAAGAAGAAAGAAGAGATGAGAGGATAATGATGATGGAAATAAAGCAATATTAGAGCAAAGCCATGGAAAGTTTGGGTTTGGTCAAAGTACCAAAGAAAGAATCAAAGGTAAGATGTCTTGAGATGGTGAGTATGAAGAGTTATGAGTCCAAAAAGATGGATATAAGGGAATTTAAACAAGAATATGAGGTGACAATAGAGATCATCAAGAGGCAGTAAGAGAGTAGTTTTAAAAAGAAATAAGAAGACATAGAACCCTTGAAAGTGCTCAAGGAAGAAGATAACCAAAACAAGAAGAGCAAACAAGCCTATGAAAGAGATGACAACATGATAGTAATTGAAATTGTAGATGAAATGTAAAATAAATGGTTTGGGAATGACATTAATCAAGTGAAGAAGATAGACAATGAAGTGTCTAAGAAAGAAGCACAAGGGAGAGCGATGAAGGCTCTAAATTTTAATGCAAATCATATGTTTTGTGATGAAAGTGTAGGTAAGGAGTAAGAAAACCTTAACCAAAATTTGGAATAAGTCAAAGAAAAAGAAAAGAAAAAGTTGAATGAACAACCTAAGGTGATTATGGAATCAAAAGGAGGAATGGTAGATAAATTGAACAAGAAAAGAATGTCCAAGAGTTGGGCAATATGCAACAGGCCCATGAAAGATAGTCAAGTGAATTCCAAGGTAAAAAAGTAAGAGTGACAAATCAAAGAGATGGGATAGTGAAAATGAGCACACAACCATTGCATATGTATGATATTGAGAGCAATCATAATGGTGATGAACAATAACAAAGTAAAAGTTTCCACAAGCATGAGGCATGCAAGGACCAAGAACATGTTGTGCATGAAGTAGAGTGGGAAGTACAAGAAGTATGGATGAAATAATAAGAGTTCATATTTTTATCAGGAGTTTCTCATGGAAAGAGGGAGAAGGTGAATCAGTTTACAAAGGAGGAAGAGTGGTATACACCTGCAAGGCAAGAAGAAGATGACACCAATTATGTTTTTCTTAACAATGTTGTTTCATGTGCAGGTACACTAAACAAGAAAAAGAACCAAATAAGGAATAAATATGGGGACCAAGAAAATGTTCACCTATATGATAATAAAGTTGAAGTATATACCTTCTATAAGGAGGTTCATTTTAGACAGACATGAGCATACACCAAGTGCATCAACAAATACATATGGTAGACATTTTATAGCTTGGTAGTATGATGCAAGGGAATCCTATAAGGACCCAAAGGTTGATTCATTTTTGTCTTAAATTAGATCATTAAGTGTCTTATAGGTGTTTTAGGTCATAATAAGTCTATATGTGGAGTCTAGATAGTCTTAAGGTGCATAGAATTTAAATTCTAGCTTTTCCTGCCAAAAACTCTATTTGAAAATGTGAGTTTTGTTAAGCTTTGTCTAAGGAATTTTATGCATTTGAGAAGGTGGAAATATGTAAAAAAAATGTATATGGATTTTTTAAACCATATTAGGTCCAATTAATGTTCATTAGTCTATTATTATGTTCTAGATATGTCATATTATGTAAAATCAAGACATAATGCACATTTTAGCAAGAAATCTCTATGAGGGAAAAGGCCCAAGAAGTAGTTATGGAATGTAACTTGAGATAAATCTTGTCACATTTGGTTTTGTTAATTATTATTTAATTTTATTCAAGATAGAGTAATGAATGATTGACAAGTTTTATATGAAGGGGAGTTTGTATGTTTGTAACTCCTGTTGAATGAATGAATACAACCCTCTATTTTGAGGTCATTATTTATGTTTTTGACTGTATATTTCTATTGATAAAAGAGTGAGATTTGAATAGTTTATAAGTGTGTTTAAAGGTTAATACATGTATGTTTTAAGAGATAAATAATAGAGTGAACCCCTATTTTGTAGATCCCTTATACAGACCCTTGTATATGAGTTGTCTGGTTTTGTGGCAAACTATGTTTTAAAATTTTTGATAATGTTTTTGAATTATTATTTAATAGTTACTGAATGTGTTTTTTATGTTATGTTTCCAATTAATAATAATAAATACATCTGGTGGCCAAACATATTATACACAAACCCCTATTTTATGTGAGTTTCCTTATTTACAGACTGTGTTTATCAAGATGGTAAATCATTAAAGTTGGCAAGTTATGTTTCAAATTTACAAAGGTGTATTGAGTGTGGATTTAAGTTATAATATTCATATATAATAAATAAACCATATTATTCATAGAGATTCAAAATATTGATCCCTATTTCCTATAGCAGTCATACTTTGATTGGACTATGAGTGTGTTCTTTGGGAAGAAATGTTCTTTAAATCACTGATTAAGTGCTTGAGGATATGATGTAAGATATTTAAATTTATTTAATGTTAATTTATGCTTTTTATTGATTGGTATGTGTTTTTATTTCATCTATATAAAATACAAACCTATAAATAGTCATTTGTTTAGCATAGTCAAGTGTGTCTTGAGTTAGAATTTGAAGACAATGGATTGAAAGCATGTATCTGATGGTTTGGGGAATTTTTAAAGGTCAAGATAGACCTTAGGAAACTTTTAAGATACTTTTAAACCTTACTTGGAGCGTGAAATAGAAATTTGAGTGCTCTCGGCTGAGACAGAGCCATTAAAGCCATAAACTAGGGTTTATACCATATCTCCTATTCTAACCATCATAAAATATCAAAATTTTATATATTTATCATATTTTATGTTTTTATACTAAATATAAATGTTTAATTTTGGTAAAAAGTAATTTGTATAGATTTAAGTTGATTGAGGGTGCAAATAGGGTAAACAGGTCTAATAGGCCTAAATAGTGGTATAAAAGAGGTTAAAAGATTGATCAAGAAATAGATTTGGGTCTTGTAAACTTGTGAGTAGCTATAATACCATAAAGGGTATCTACATAAAGTTTTATTTTTAAAATTCGATAAGGTACAATTATGTAAAAATCTAATAAGCCCAAAAATAGGGTTATAAGAACTGTGAATAATATAGACAGAGTTGTGAAAAAGGATGAGTGAAACTTGGAGAATGTTGATATATTTTATGAGTGGAAAAAGAGGGTAATGAAACCCATTTTAAATTATATATATATATATATAAATCATTAACAAACATAATATAACTAGGTGAATCTCAATTAACATTCCCTGAAGAGTGAGCCTAAGAACCATTGTCAAAGGAAGTGGATTTAGAAACAAGGTCAAGTGAGAGTTTTAGTGTATGATATGCATAAAGAAGCCATTAGAGGTGGTCTATTTTGGGGAGACTAGGAAAATGAGCTACTAGGAACAAGTTATGGCCTAGGTCTATACCCATATTTCTTTGTATGAAATACATTTATTCCATCATGTGCTTTTCCTTGAAGTGCATGATAGTTGTAAATAATTTCCAAATTTTCCATTACAAAGGTAGAAACCTCATTTATTTAACTTTACTTATCTTATATATTATGATCCATATCTTGTGTACCCATTTTTCCTTTTACATTTCGACTTATATGCCCCTTTTTTCCATGTGAATTCCCATTGATCATTTCCTTAGTGCTCTATAAATTTTACTTCTTCTACCCTTATTAACCCATTCTAAAAGTTGTTTGTGGTCCTACATAATATTAAAAAGAAATACAAATACAAATAAAAAGGTGTTGACCCTAAAATACTCAAGGTAATGCAACAAATGCTACACTTTATTGAAAATAACCAAAATCCTATACTAACATAGTGGCATATGCCTTATTACTTAATGAGGGAAGACATTACATAGAATAGTAGGGCTCAAACTGATTACCATTGAAATGGACAAGAAGGAATTGGCTATCTAATAACTTCAATTTTCACACATCGGTGGGAAAAATACTATGAACAATGAATGGGCCATTTAGTGGATGTGAAGATTTCCTGAGTGGCATGCAAACTTGGAGTCATATACCAAAACCTACATTCTTGGAGAAAAATTCTTATTCTTCAAATGGCAATCATGTCAAACCTTCCATTTGCACTTCTCTACTCTTTGACTCCAATGCATGATAAACTATGTTTTATCTAGCTGAAATAGAGCATCTAGACATGATTTCAAGGATTCTTCATCATCCAATCAACCAATACATGTAATTCAAATAGAAGGGACAAGGAATTCAACTGGGATAATGGATTCAATAACAAACACAAGATTCAAAGGTGTGGTCTTATTTAATTTTTTGTATGTGGTATTATATGCCCATAACATCACCAAAACATGATCATCTTACTTAGTGTGTCTAATATTATAAATATTAGTCATGGTATTACCCAAGACCTTATTGAATGTCTCAACTTTACCATTGGACTTAGGTTGGTAAGGTATAGTCTTGTGGTGCATGATCATGAATTTAACCAAGAGGATGCAGATGGTCTCATTAAGGAAATGAGTTCCTTGATCACTAGTCAGACTTAATAGACATTTATACCATGTAATGATATTCTCCTAGAAAAACCTAGCAGTAGTGACAATGGTATAATCCCTAGTAGGCATGGCTTCAACCTAGTGAATAAGGTAATCAATATAAGTATTAACATAGGATGCACTATTACACCTCCCTACTAGATTGATGGGGCCAAAAATTTCAATAACCGACTTTTAAAAGGGTTCATGTGCCAATATAGTATGAAGGGTCATAACATCCCTTCTATTTGGCTTACCCATGCATTGGCATATATCTTATAGGTGCACATAATATTTAACATATTTAAACAAAGTAGGCCACCATAATCCATCTAAAAAGACCTTACACACTATAACATCACTGACATAGTGTCCTATGGTGATACCCTCATGAACTTCTTGAAGTGTTATGACGTAGCATCATAACACTTCATCCCACCCAAACTTATAAAGGCCACCCTTTATGGGTTAGAAGGTAGTTTTACAAATATCTAATTAATTCTTTTCTTGAGTGTTGAGGTGGGTTGGTGTTAAACCTATATTTATAAATGCTATGATATCTTCCAACTCTTCAGGGACACATGTGACCTTGAAAATATGCATGTCAGGCAAGTCACCTCTAATGGCACACATCAGTTCACCAAATTCAATGCATGATAAATGATTAGGGACATAATTGGCCTTACCAAATTTGACCATCATAGAGAACTAGAACTCCTATAAAAATATAATCCACCAAAAATGTGCCCATGCAATGCCAGCTTATTTAATAAGTACTTAAGTGCTTCATGGTCCATAAATAAGATGAATGGAGTGGCCAACAAGCACTAGATTTTTTTATAGAGGGAGTAAACCATGGATAAAGATTTTTGATATATAGTCATGTAGTTCCATTTAGCTAGAGTAAGATTCCTACTAATAAAATAGATAGGATAGTCAAGGTTTCCCTCACCAGGTTGAGTAAGGATAACATCTAATTCCATCCCTGAAGCATCAACATGAACATGAAAGGGAATCATCCAGTCTGGAAACTAGAGAATAGGGGTAGTAATGAGCTTATCCTTGAGTTCAATGAATGACTAATAGTGAACATTGGTCCAAAAAAACTGACCATCCTATTTTAATAATTCCTTTAGTCGCATAGGGATCTTAACATACCCTCCTATGAACTTCTTATAATATCTTGTGTTTCCTAGGAAGGCACGTACCTCTCACTATGTGTTCGACACTAGAAGGAAAATAATAACAACAATATTAGATGGATCCACCAAGAATCCATCATGACAAATAACATGACAAAGTAAAATTCCAAAGGGGGTATCAAAAACACATTTATACATATTCAAATAAATCTAAAGGTTTTGGTAGCACTCAAGCATAAGTATAAGATTAAAATAGTAGTTTTGCACTAAATTGTAGATAGTCCAATCATCAAAGTAGGCTTGAAGTAATTTTTGAATAAAATCCTTGAAGGCCTTTACCATAATTTGAGAAACCAAAGAAGGAGCATTTTTCAATCCAAAGGGCATCATGTTGTAAGAAAATGATCCCCACTCAGTTGCAAATGTGGTATTTGGTTTATCCTCTTCTGTTATCTAGACTTGATGATATCTAGAGAAGCCATCAATGAAAGTATAGATCTCACACCTAGAAACTTTGTCTAGAATCTCCTCAACAAAGGGTGTAAGAAAGGGGTTGGTTATGCAAGTAGTGTAGAGTACCCAATAATCCACATAGACCCAAATATGACCATCCTTCATGATACTAATGACCATGGGGCACACCCATTCAGATTTATCTATAGGAGTAATGACTCTTGCACACAACAAGCAATCAATTTCTTCTTTGACTTGAGTGTGTAAGTTGGGATTCATTCGATGGGGCCTCTTCCTAACAGGTCAAACACCCTTTACCAACTTGATGTGCATATTGCCTAAAGAAGAATGCACTCCTTTAATTTTAGTATAATTCTATGGGAAGATGTCTTGATACTCTTTTAATAGTTCAAACACCTTAGAGATCTTTGTATCAGACCAATAGTTTTTACATAATATCCATCTTGGGCACTTCCTTTGTGTCAATATTATGTTGGATAGTCTAGAGTGGATTTAAGTATGGGTATTGTTTGTCTTGGATGGTGTTTTAGACATTTCATGTGCCAAATTTAGTATACAAAGATAAATGATTAATACATGGGTTAGATGGATCAAAACTAGCACCTGCATCAACCCAATACATGAACATTTGTTTGCCTTGTTGGATCTATTCTCTTAATGCATGATCTAGTTCAGGTTTAGGTAGTATATTTAATTCTTTCATATTAGGTTCTTGGAAAATGGTTAATCTATCCTCCTACATGCCATGTATGCATATGATGTGATTTTCAATTAGGGTTAGGTCACCTACAATAGAATCACACATGGATTTTAAGGTGAGGTGTAAATCCATCAAAGGAGATGAATAAGACAATACTAAAATCATATTACTCTTATGGAAATGCCAACTATCTATCTTGATGTGCTACTCTTCATGTACATATCACACTCTAACCCAAGTGCATAGAATGCCATAAAATGCATGAACCCAGAAGTAGTCTACAAAAATAAAATTATCTACCCTCCACGTAGTCTTATAAGATTCAAGATGAGGTTCAGGAGCATTGATACCACTATAAATTATGGTTTCATGAATGCAATTATCATGGTAAAAGTGATGGTGTAGACTAGAATTAATTTGATCCTAAGTAAATTATGATGATGAGTTCTCCACCATCGAATAATCGTGCCATAAAAGATACAGATAATTGAATGTACCTAATCATTTTTAGTTTCATATAAGGTCTCTAACCAGTATACAAATTTGTGGACTTCTATTTGACCATGAAATCTTAGAGTTTCATCTAACCTTATGGGGCATAGCCATAATTTTTCCATGAATAAGACAAAAATTTTTATGACATTTATGGTACTTCTCTGGGTCATATTCTTGATGACCTATAACACGACAAATCCTCTGAGTAGGTCATACTTATCATGAGCCTAATAGTTGTAGGCATTATTGGTAGTGTTAGATATAGATTATGTGTCCACCCAATGCAATATGCTATATAAAGTGGGATCAAGGCATTTAGTACCCTGAGCTATGACATTGTAGTTGTTGTTAATTTCCTCATCAACATTTACTAACTCAACATATGGATGTCCTTGAGCATGGTCTAAGGGGATTATGACACACTACTAGCCATTCTCAAAGTTGATATAACACTTCTTGAAGCTCAAGTTAGAATTATTCACATAACACCAAGGGTGACTCAATGGAGCTAAAAAGTCATTAGCTTTAATCAACTTAATGATTTCAAAGTTAACTTTTAAAGTGACACCTAGGATATCCATGATGGCATCTTTAATTACTCCAATAGGTAGAGCACAAATCTTATTAACCATAAACAACACATGAGGAGAAGACTAAAAATTAGGGCTTGACATCTTCCTACATACATTCTTGATGAACACATTTACTTCAACACCAGTGTAACTAGGATATCATGAATGACCCATCCATTAATATTAACATTAACTAATATCTCTTTATCCCCTTCTGAACTAGGCTAGATATGAGTCTCTTACCATCGTACATGGTTTAATTGATGATCCTTGGTAGTCCTAAGCGTATGATGACTTAGATAATTTTACAATAGGAGTATAATATCTTCATCAAGGAGTCACTTTCACAACTCATGGAACTCATCATGCACTGAGTCATGAATATCGGTAACTTTTTACATGTCAACATGTGTAGCAACATCATGATCCTTGAGGAACTATATCTCTCCTTGTATTTCTCTCACCAAATTCATAGTATTATGAATCACTTCTTTCTACTACTGAGAATATAGATAATGAGTCAAACATGGCTCATCTCATTGAACCTTTTTAGTGGGTGGGTTGGAAACAGATAGGGATTAACCACCACTTCATGTATTAATGTTGAATTTGGGACTAGTTAGAGTAGCAAGGTGCAATCTCCATTGAGGATTTTCAATTTTTATCATTTTGGAACCCTTTTCATTTATCTCTTTCATGATTGTAGTATACAGGTCTTGGTACTCCTCTAGATGATGTTCAATTTTACAAAAATCACATGTAGGATATATTAGGTGATCACACTAGTAGTGTTATGGGGACTACACTTATAATAGGTTCTTGGTGGAGAACATCCACCTACATGTCCTTGACCATGACCACAACCATGATATCCTCCATTATCTTCATTATTGGAAACATATGTCTAACACATACCATGCATGTACACCTATGTATTTCACTAATAAGATGATAATCATTAGTATCATGAGTCTATGCATCACATATCTTACAATATCTAGATACCTTTGACTTTGTGGCATGTTGAAGTAGAGGGAAATCCATTATGTCATGTTCTTCTTATAAAATCTCACAAGATTACTTTTTTAGGTATTAAAAATTATTTTGAGGGTAGTTATTCCTATTGTGGCCTTCAAATTCATAGTCCACACACCACAAACCACTAGGAGTGTCATGAGCATTATATGCAGTGAGTTTTTCTAGTTGATATGCCATAGTAGTAATTTGAGCTTCTATGAAGCAACTAATCCTTGTGTCAATACTTCCAGTAGATATGGTGTGAAGAGTAGCTTCTAAAGCCTCACATGGGTTAGTGAAAGTCTTTTGTGATAAGGTTAATCATAAGGGAATAAATAAGCCTCCTACTAACCACTAGGCATGTTGAGTGGTGTTCATCTCAAAATAAAGCTTAGAGAGAAGCATCTTAAAATATGTATCATACTCACACATGATCTTAGTTAGTTATTACTTGATGTCCTTTAAGGAAGCTATGATCTATTGCTCAAAATTCAGGATATCAAATTCCTAGATAAATGCTACCTTTAATTGGTCATAATTCACCATAGCCTACTACAGATCAAACCTATGATAACATTTGTGCATGTGGTCTAGAAGAGTGGTAACAAGCTATGTTTCCTTTCATTTAGAATAGGTAACATCATGTGCTCACCAAATAAGTTCATAGTTATGAACATGTTCTATGATGTTCTCCACACTTTGATACTCAAGAAAATGGAGTGTCATCTTGTAATATAGAATGGGTGAATGTGGATCTTGTAATGGAGCTTGTTATGATGCACTTCATGTCCCTTTTGGACCTTGTGGGGGAGGTCCACCACTGTCTCCTGTGCCTCCTCTAGTTCTTCCAATTAAACCACCATCGACACCTCTTGGGCCTCTTGAAGCAATAAAATCACACATCGAGCTCTATGATAGGATAATTAACTATAGATGGGTTGATACTCTACCCACTAGTTATGCTTGGTCCACCAAGCATTCCAAACTAGGCCATAGAATTATCTTGTAATGAAAAATAAATGGCCAATAAACTACTATCTAAATTTTGGTCTACAAAAGTATCTCTAATAGGTTCACTTTCTAATTTTATACTGTCTATATCCTAGTTTCTTAAAAATATATCATCTAACTCAAGAACATGAGAATGCATTATGAGTGGGGAACTGGGCCAATCTAAATTGGGTACTTCAATCACTACTACCTGACTTACTTCTCCTATGCATACTTGAGCTAGTTTTAAGTGTGGTCCTTTGGTTGTGGAGTCTTCATTATGCTCTTTTGCTTCCCTGTAGACCCTTATAACACTTATTGAGTCCTCTTGTCCCCTCTTTGGATCATTTCCACTAATATCCCTTCACCAAGATTCATCATATTTACACTTCCATAATTCATGTTGACTATATACCATGTTGAACCAACTTTTTTACATCAAAAGGTACCCCTCTATTTCCCCACCAACTGCATTGCTCATGAAAGGGAGTTTAGTTATCCATGGAAAAACTTTCAAGTCCATAATCTACTAAGAGCTTATTAATATCCAATGAAAAATGCCTGAGATATCTACCACATGGTTCTTAGAGGAAGTGAAATTAGGCTTCTTTTAGAAAGGAATATGTCAATATAGTGTATTCTAAAATGTAACTATTCAAATTTATGTGACACCAACCATCCACTACATGAGTCCAAGGTTCTCCCACTCATATTAAAGCTGACTGATGCTCTAGTGGCTAAAATGTCTTCTATACATTGTTCCTTGACTAGTCTTGTGCATATGCCAAAATCCAAGCATGAAGGTGAACATGCATTCTGTAAAGAATGTCTCATAAAGCGAGTCATACAAATTTTTTTCTACCCATGCATATACAAATATTCCTCATTTAAGAAATAGTAATGTAAATTTATATTCTAATCTAGTAACCCATCATTTAATATTCTCTAGAGACAATCATTCAAGCATCTTATACCATCATGAAAGTAAGTGCTATAGGTCTCAAAAATGAAACCAAAATGTTGGAGATTCTTTTCCTTTAAATGGGAATGACTTTCCATAGATATACATCTATGTGAATAATATTCCAACATGCTAACATGATATCATTTCATACAAGAAAACATTCTTGTGTGCTCACCCAAAGAATGTAGCATGGGACTAGTTCCTGTTGGTTTTATCATGTTAGGGTGTGTTTATCCAAATTCCTAGACAAGGGTGATAAAAAACATTCTTAGTACTAAACTCATTCTTCTATCTATATATAACTTATCTCACTTTTTCATTACTCAATGATCAAAATAAAAACATGGCATAAATAATAACATATAACATCAGCCCCATAGATAACTGAACAATAATATTAAGTCAACACATACTTCTTTCATCATATTCATAAGTGATATCAAAGAATATAGTGATCCAGAGTTATAATATTAATCAACTCATATAAAATCATTAATAATATCCAACTGAACAACACTAATACAAATTACATCATGGGGGTATTTATACTTGGTTTTCCCTAACCAAGTAGTTATAAAAGTAATTACAATCATGATGACTTGCTAATGATCATCAATAGATTTGAGTTGTGACAACCTTTTACATTACATTCTTGTCAACCCAAGCTTATCTATCCCTATATTATATCTTGATTATAGATCCTCATCTTTGAGCACCTATCTTCCCATAGGTTAGTGCTGGATTTGTTCTTGACCCAGTATTCTCTTCTATCTTTATGAATCACTCCATAACCATCTCTACTTTCCATGCTCTCCCCAAGTCTTTCGCTAAGTTCTGAGTCCTTCATTCTTGGGTTATCTATTTAACATGCATATTTATTCCATGGGAATTGATCCTTATTTGAAATGGAATCCTACACCATGGTCTCACATGCCATGTATCTCTACACTTATTATTCCCAAAATGTACTTAGACAAAATTGGGGGCCCAAGTGTGAGTGGTAACAAAAAAAAAAAAAAACTATAGATGCTTTTAAGGAAGAACTAAATCAAGTAATCACACAATATGATGTCACTAAAGACCCTATTAGAGTAGACACAAATTATTTTTTATATTTTGGGGATCAATTCCATGTTAAACAATAGTAATGAGCTTGCATCATCATTGACTTAGATGAGTCTAGAGGGATAATCAATAAATTTATGTAGAAATTAGAACATGTTACCATGGAAATGGAGAATTTTTACAATATTATTGAGAGTCAATCTCCACTAAATGATATTATCATATTAGTTTGAAAAAATATTTTGTTAGAAAAAAAATCACAATGGGTAGATGGATACCTCACCAAATGGAAATATTTTAAGACTAGATTGTCTGCTAAGAATAACTAATTTTTATAGACCAATCAAACATAGACATATACCATAACACAAATAACACTTTATAAAATATAATGGAGCTACACATAAATATATAGACATGTAGAAATGATGTGAATATTATATTATAGATTTGTATTTAGAATTAATAATATGGATAAATATCATTCTATCTAATATTGTAATCTAAGTGCCCTAAACATGAAAACTATGTTCCAAGCTACCTTTTGTAACCACTTTGAGTATGTTAATGAGAAATATATTTGAAGTCTTAAATATTTATATGTGTCATGTGTATGATGTTTACATATGTTACTCAGTTAAAAAATAAATCAAAAAAGAACAACAAGCTAATGGATATATCACCAAATGGAAATCCTTTAAGGTTGAGTTACTCTCCAAGCACAAATAATTTTTCCATCCATGTATAAGTAGATAAAGCTTTACAGGATTCTTCATTTTGATTGTCTCAAGGAAGATATAAAGGTTAAGTCTAGGGATGATGTTGGCAGGACTATTCATTGGAGTTTTAAACATATAAGCACCATGTAGAATCAAATGATTATATTATGGCATACAAAAACTATAGAAGTCACTTAGGGTATTTCTGCGTCTCATGACATATCACAGAAAGACTAGAGATGAACAGTCATAATGAAGAGATGTGTCAATTTATGATTTAAATTTAATATAGTAAAATTTAGGAAATATAGATTGACTTTAGAATATATTATAATGTATAATTGTTGTATTAAATGGTTATGCATTAATACAAATTGAGTTACATGTCATTAAATATTAGGGAGGGCTACCTAAATTTTCTTAGCTAGCTCTCCCCTAAAGACTTCTCCTTAGTTCCAGGTGAGTATAGGTAACCCCTACTTGGGATAGTAGTGTGGACTCATGTTGTTTCCTATTGTTTTAATTTAGTATGGTAATGTATTTTAATGTAAATCATCTTGATATGGTGAACAAACTTATGTACTGATATTTTATATAATAAGTGTTATACTTATGCAAGATTAATGGAATAAAAATTATTTTAACCTATAGGAATTTCCTTGTAAACATCAGTGTAGAATGGGAAAATTATAAGTGTTATATGTAATTTTTGATGGGTTTATGATTGAGGTTCAATTGATATCCAATAACCTATGGAAGTCAATGGTCATACTACAACATTGATCAAACACATATATCTACCATGACATAAATTGCACTTCATAGAATCTAATGGAGATGCACATAAATAGAGAGAAAAATAGAAATGATGAAACTATTAGATTATAACATTGGACTTAGACTTATTAATATTCATAGAGATCATCCAATCCAATCTTATAATTTGAGTTATCTATACATGAAAAATATTTTCCTGAGATACCTTATGTAACCACTTTGAGCATATTAATGCTAAATATATCTAAAGTATTGAATCTATGTATGCATAATATGTGTGATGTTTACTTATGTTTAATAATACATATTTAATCAATATAACCAAATAATTTCTCTAGACATTAGTGAGTACAGAACATCAAACTATGAATCCACAATTTGACACCATTAAAATGTGGCTTAAGATAAAAATAAAAATAAAAATATCATTCCAAATTAAGAATTATTAAATGTTGGCTTGAGAGAAAATTAAAAATATTATTCAAAATTGAAAACTAGTAAACAACAGCTTGAGAGAGAAAAAACCAAGTTAAAAACTAGTAAACAACAACTTGTAGACAATAAAGATAGTGGATATTAGTGGTTGGTCCTCTAAATCCCATTGGGTTAATTGATCTGAGATAGGAGAATCAATAAAATATGTCATGACACCTGATTCTAAACACTGGTAAGTTGATCAAAGACAACTCCCCAAGTATATACATGAATCACATCATATTAAAAGAAATAAAATCATATCAAATGAACTCATTAATATCTAAGTGGGCCATTAATAAACAAGATGTCATAAATGAAAAGGAAAAAGGATATAAGAATCACATTAATACCTCATGGGGAATAATCAAGATTGAGGGGAGTTTTTAAACACTAAGGATGGCCAACTCATTAAATCAAGCAACTACACATTCACCAAAAAATTCATAAAATATGTCACTCCACTCTAGTATCACCTCTAAAATTTCCAAAAAATCTATAAAATCAAACCATCACCCATTCATAATTCACAAACATTTACAATCACCCAAATTGTGTAGAATTTTTCTAGCACTATTTTTCCACCTCATTGATATACAACAAAGAAGAGAGAAACAATAATGGCCACCGCACACATTGTTGACTCTATAGTCCTCATGATTCCTAAGTCAAAGCATGTACCCAAAAAATCATTAGCACCAGATCTTGAAGGAGTAATTTCAAAGGTAACACATGATGTTGTACACCTCAGGGATAGTTCCAAATATATCCATGCACATTTATCATAAATAGACCACACTCGAATGGAGGCATAACATGAGGAACTCATCCAACTAGTGCTAAAAAACAATAATTGGGTTTGGAAACCCAAATAAAAATCCATCCCACAAATGAATTTATTTCTTTGGGTGAGATTATAATTTTTTTATTCTAGTATATACCACCATTAGGATTCTACTCAGCCAAGTACACAATGGGATTGTCTTCTTTGACCAATCTCATTTGATTTATACCTATGACATTGAAATAGTAATCGATTTGATGAACTAAGGAAAAAAAATACATAAATATGAAAAAAGGCTCACCTAAAGGAAAATATGTTTACAACTACTTAAAATCCACCGAAATTAGATGTGACATCAAATTAATAATCATCAAAATTCCAACCAATGCACGGTAAATGTAGTGGTGTGGAAAGTATATTACACCAATATGGAAGATGCCACAAGTCCCAAGAATTTAATTGTGGCATACAATATGTTGTCAATTAAGATAAAGTAAAACCTCTACCAAGGCCTCTTAGATAAGTTTAATGCCAACATTATAAAAATCAAGAGAGGTAAGCATGATTTCGTTATAGTTCCCTATTACTCTGTCTAGATATGTATTGTACAAATACCCTTCCAGGTATAAATGGATAAGTATAATGGGATAAAGAGAAAACCATAGGAGAATAGATAAAAACCATTTGGAGACCATGAATACAGAACATCAAGTTTCCATTGTGATTACATGGGGAGATAAGTTAAAATAAAAATTTAGTTCTAGTATAGAATTTCCTTGAAAGTTGTTGACAAATATAAAAAAATTGTCTCCACCATTGGCTACCTATACATCCACCCATATATGCCACATACCAAAATTATTCCACCTCTTAATTTTGAAATTTTATATGACCACATAGATATAATCATCCCAGTCATCTGATCATTTCAAAAATTATCAAGGAATTATGTTCCACAATACATACATTCCATTATAAAAGAGTTAATGGATGTAATGTAAGGACAAACATCCAATAAATGCCAATAAAAAAGGAAGACAAAATAGAGGGAACCCATGAAAAATAAGAGGCACCTAAGGAATTAGTTAAAATTTGAGAGAAACGTGTCAATTTATAATTTGAGTCTCATCCATAAAAAAACAAAATAATTTCCACACAAAAAATGGAGAGGAGACATGAATCTTAAAAGGGTATGAAAAAACATTTAGTTGGGATTCACATTTTTTAATGTCCCCATTTTCCTAAAGTGACATTATATAATACCATTAGCCTATTTGGTTCTCGTAGGATAAATTTGGTGATGTCAGGGAACATTAGTGCAGGAGTCACTATTCATAGGTTACTATTCACTAACACTATTCATGAATTTATATTCATCATCACTATTCATGGTGATGTGGCAACTGATGATGTAGTTGATGAGGTGGCTTAGCTCACAAGAGAATATATATATATATATATATATATATATATGTATATATATAATCTAGTGCATGTGAGTTGTGGTTGTCTTTTATGACTCACATGCTAAATAAATATAGGAGTGAATAGTTGGGGTGCCCCTTGTAAAGATTCTTGATTTTAATGATGAGGATAAGTCAAAAGATGATTAGTCATTGTCTAGGAATCTTAGGAAATGGGAGACACAAAGCACTTGTCAGTAATTTGGCTTGTCAAGGCCAAATACCAACCCTATAATTGAAAATTTTTCATGGTCATCATAATTTCTTAACTATCAATTAAAAAACATCTTTTTTAGTGTCATTTTTCATAGTGTCAAGTGTCATTATGAGGTTTCGATAGAGATTCAATAAGTTTTGTGATATGAAGGTGCTTTGATGGTGATATACAAAAGGTAGCAGTTGATGACTCTCAGGTATACTTAGTATGTTCAAGCATAATGATTTATAAGCCTTAAAATAGAGGCCATGAACATAAATAAAAGTTTCATGGAGAGCTAAATCGAAGGTGATAAGGTACTTTCTATGTTATTCATTAACATCATCTTATAAAGTCATGTGTATGAGGTCAAAAGTGAAGATTTTGGATTAAAAATGATTAAATTATACATTTTAAGGCCATTAAATCATTAATAATACTTTGAAATACCTTCACTCACATTTAATTAATTTAATTATAAAGTTTTATGCTTTGAAAAGGTCATTTAATGTAATTTTAAGTTTGGAAAAGGTCATTTTAGAGCTCACACGTGCCAATTTTTGGGCCAAAAGAATGTAAAAGGAGTTAAAATTTGTATCAACATGATTTTTGACTCATTTTATTCCTCTCTCATACCCTATATTTGTGGTTCTAAGTTTAAGTGTGAATAAAAGGACAAAGAAAGGGTATATCATGAATATTTCATGAAATAGTACGGACTTGTATGACCATTCCATATAACAGAGCTCAAGAGTAGGAAAAAGAGGGTATAATAGGTGTTATAAAATAATTTCAAGGCAAGCATATTTAAAAGAGGCCCAAAACTAGTTCACATCCTTCATCTTGCTTGTTTGCACATAGGGAGAACCCTTCAGGTTTACAGGTGGTAGGCCATGAGAGAGAAAATCCAGGTCTACAATTTTGGTTAGATAAATTAGTATTAGAGAGATTACAGATATGGAAAGTGGTTCTCAAAATTTTCATTTATCCTTAATGAAAAATCACTTTGAAGTTAGGGCACTCATTATGGCTCCTTCATCCAAGCAGGCAGTCAATTTTCCTAAATTTCTCTTCATCAGGGCATCACAACAAAAAAATTCAAGATTGTGGAGCTTCTCAAGAACATAATTCACATTTGAATGGTAGACATAAATTATTTTCCACATGTGTGAGGGTGAAATACAGATCAAGAACATAAAGGAGTGCAATTTTATAGTCTACAAGCATATGAAGAAGAATTGTATGGTTCAAGAGAGAGAAAGGGTTTCAAAGTTTTGTTGAATTCTTGTTCGAGGTTTATAATTCATGTTATTATGTTTTCCAAGAAATATTATCAAATTTTCATTCAAAATATTCAAAATAGGAAGCCATCAATGGTTCTCAAGAGTCCTCAAAAGTCACTGTTTAACAAATGTTAAGGTTTTCTAGCATTTGTTATGTTTTTTTTGTAGACTCCTAGATTTCAATTTCACCCTATTCTACTCCTTCAAAGGCCTAAAAATTGATATGTGTGGTGGATGGTATGCCCATGATTGCATACAAATTTTAAAATTAGTCTAGATATACTCCTTATGTCCTTTTCCATCCCCATTTTGGTTCATCCCCATAACACTGTCTTTCACTTCCATTCTCACTATGATCATGCTCCTTTCTACCCTCCATTCATGGTTTTCCAACTCCCTTTCCCATCATACCCACTTAAACTAAAATCCATCTCATCAATCCATCAAAAATAGGAGTCAAGGACTGATCAAAGCTTCATGATCATTCAAGTGTGGTCTGCAGACCAAGAGACTACTTCTTATCCAAGTCAAAAATGACTACCTACAACCAATACACCAAAAGTCATGAGTTTATCATGAAGTAAAATGAAAAGAGGCGATATAATATGTTTTGTTCAAGATATTTTCTCAAATATATCTCCCCAATTTGACATGGATAAATGACATGTTCACAAGAGACTATTTTTGAGCCTTCGTAGTGCCTAATTCTTACTCATAGTCTATATAATAGAGTATACATAGTCATCTACAGTTGAGAAGGGACACAATATTTTGGGACATGACATCATGAAATAAATGTAAGATTAAAGGTTGGAAATCAATGAAGTGGTCTTGACTTAAGTGATAACTTCCATTGACACCTGCCAAGGAGACAACCATAGGCTTGAAATCAAGTGTCCTTTGAGACACCTATAGGCCTATGTCAATTCAAGGAAAACCTACTTGGCAGTCTTAAGACTCTTCTAGGTTCTTGGAGACTAATTGGACCATAAAATGAATGAATAGCATGAAATTTATAGCATAAATGAGGGAGCTTAAGAATAACATAGGTTCAAATTCTTGAATGGATTATGAAGCACAAGAATAGAGACCTATAGTTAGGGCTTTCTAGTACACAATCATAAGCCCAAGAAGGTGAACACTAATTTAAGGAGAATTCAAGGATGTTGAACTTAAAGAGAGGTTATATAAATTGTTAGGAGATCATCATGATAGGTAAGGTCTCATGGAAACCTAGTGTTTTTTTCAAACTCTCCAAGCATCCTCAAACCATGTCATAGTCCATACAAGCTTGAATGTCATACATAGTCAAGTTTTGAGTAAGAGAGAAGGTCTACTTTCATGAAGATGGTGGTATGGTATGGAGGAGATAGTTTTATAAAGTGATACATATGAATTTTACTCAAATAAAAATCTTGAAGGGAACCAAACTCATTTTTTGGTCATATTTTCTATAAATCACCACCTATAGCTAGGTTAAAGGACTCATAAAACATGTTAATAGTCAAACATTGAGACAATAAGGTCTTGTCATATTATATAGGTTCATAAGGGTTTAACCATGTTTGAAGAATCACTTAAAATGGTGTAAATATTTATATTTAGCCATGAATTTAAAGTTACATTAAGACTCAACCAAAGGTCTTACACTTCATAAATCCACCTACAACCATCATCTATAGGCCTATCTCCAAAAATATGGAGTTGACAACAAGTGACTCATGATGGAGTTCATAATCAAATGGTGGGGTTTAATGATAGTATGGAAGATTTATAGTGAAATAATTTTTTTAATGAAGTCAGAGACCATAAATAGGGTTACCAAAACATGATCTATAGTTAAGGTTAACTGTAAATTACATGCCTACAAACATACCAAATGGTAATTTCATTTACACAATCACTTTTATGTCCCAAAGTGAAAAATTAAGATCATTAAAGTCAAGGAAATACATATTAGGTGAATTATGCAAGTCAAGACACTAATTGGAACCTAAAATACTTAGAAAAATTACTAAATCACTACAAAAGAGCATGAAAATGAAGGTACACAGGTTGTACGGAAATAAGATTGTGTAAGAGCCTAAGAACATTGATTGAGGAGAAAATAAATTAAGAAGGATATAAGTATAAGGTTTAAAGTGATATTATGGGTATTTAAAGAAAAAAATAATGGTGTAATATATACTAAACACTTATACACCTCATAAACATCATCTACAACACTGTTGGTACACAATTATAATGAGGTTCTTTGAGAAGCATGGTCTAATCTGAGTTGCATAAGGTTGAAAGTTGACCAATGGAGGATGAGAAAATTTAAATGAGGATTTTAATTACATATAAAAATCATATTAATCATTATAAATCATAAATCAAGGTGGAAAGATAAAAACTTAGTCTTGCGATAGGAAAATGCAGGCAACTCAAACTAGGTTTTAGTAAGAAGCACCTACAAACCACTATATGAAAAATCCAAGCATAAAAATTTGTAGGATTGGTACCAATGAGTTATTATACCTATAAATAATATTTATGATGTAAATTTAGGAGGGTAAATACTCACTATTTTTTCATAGTCAACTCTGTGTCTATTGACAATCTTCATCCAAGCAAGCAAACTTCTTGAGGTGCATATAGGTGTGGTAAAAGGATATAAATTAATTGTAGTGTTTTTAAAGAATAAGAGGATGTTTTTTAATCTTAAAAAAACTTTAAAGAGTGATCACACTCTAATATAAATGAAAACCATGACCTTGAGGGCTAAAACTAGTAGGCAAGCCTAAAACCCTTAAGAGACACAATCACCCTTTTAGACTATTTCATGATCTAGTTATTAATTTGGTGGGAATGGAAATAGTGGAGAGGATAATTTAAACATTTTTGGAAGTATTGGAATGAATAAATTTGTGTGAAAAATTGTTTTGATAGACTCCTCAAGCTTCTTCTTGTACACACAGTTCTTGGTAGCCTCCAAAAGTACAATTTCATCACATAGAGATCTTGATGTGCCTTTTGCATGGGAGATCATAATTTTCATGGTTGATGAAGGGGTAAGTATAATTAATTTTAATTGTGATTTGTTTCCCATTAGAAGTGCATATGCTATGAACAATCATTAAGAAGCTATGGACCTCTAAAACCTTTAAAAATCCCTCATAACCACCCAATGGAGAAAATAATCCAAATTATGAATATAGATGGTATGTTGAGCCATGTAATTAATTTGGTAGTATTTTAAACTACCCTAGTCACTTCCATGACTAGTTAGTTGGCATGTGTAGTACGTTGATTATATGCTCTAGGCTAAATAAATCAATTTTGAGATAGAAAGCAAAGGAAGAAAGGGTATTTATAAATTAAAAGGATTTTATAAGCAAGATGGGGTATTAAAATCCCTCAAGAAAAATTACATAGAAATTTTTAGGGGTCATTTGGGTCATTTCTATGAGCAAGTATGTTTTCGGGTCAAGACAATGAGTTGTTTACATGCAGGGTGAAGAAGAATGGCTTGATCAAGCCTATATCATGACTCAAAATCATCATATATAGGCTATTCATGTTGTACACAGTACATAAGAGACTTTTAACTCATTGTAAAGTCAATATATTAAATAAATTATGTACACACCTATGCTTGTTATTGACATCATAAGATAAGGCCATCAAAAGGAGATAGAAGGAGCTAAATTAAGGTCATTAGGGAACTCCAAATCATCGTTAATATCATCATCAAGTAATAAAATATATGTATGATAAGTTTGAGGCGTAGGAGAGACATATCAATGATCATCTTGGTCCAAGAAGACCATACATTGCTTAAAGAGCATGTTTTACACTCTGAGAGGAGACTTCACATGCTCACCCTAATATACACCTTTTGCATGGGAAGCCAAGGATTTTGGTATAGTTAGTCAGCCTAATACACTAACATTTTTTGGAATTGGTTCAACTATTCAAGGCCCAAGGTTTATGGATAATCATTAAGAGCCAGAACACTCTTAAACCCTACTAGAAGACCTATTTATGGGAAATTGAAGATATATACATTAAAACTAATTGAAACATCCTAAATACCACCTAAATCATCAATAAAAATTTGATATATTCATATACATGACCATTGGTTTTATGGATGTTGTACAAACTTGGCAAAAAATAGGTTTTTGAGAGAAAAACATAAAAGGAGAGGTACAAGGAAGTTTAAGGAAATTTAAATAATTTTTGATCAAGGACTGACACTTTTTATTCATCTTAAAATCATTAGATGATCATAAATTTTCTTTAAATTTCCCTTGATATCTCACCCAAAATAGCCAGTCTATAGGAAATGAAGGAAAAACTAGCTAGTCAACTAGTTTGACTAATTTGCAGGTGTTGCTTGCAAAGGAGGGCCCATTTCATTATATAAGTAATTTATTAATGTATTTAATCCATCATATTTTTAAGTTTTCAAGGTTATTTCAATTTTTAATGTCCACCAAGCATAAAAAGTTAGGCTACTATGCCTAATTTGGCCTAGTAGGCCTATTAATCAATCAAGTAAAGAAAGAAAGGCATACAAGATTGGTGATAAGGGCTAATGTGAAGTTTTTATCCCATTCAACTGATCCACATCATGAAAAACTCATCCTTGATGTCAAATACATGCTTAACTAGTCCTTGTGATGAGTTAAATGGGCTTCAACTGCTTTATTCACATGCATAACTCATCTTGAGTTCCAATTCATGAGTTCATTCACTTCCACAAGAGTTATGTAAATAAATAATGATGTAGAATTCCAAAGGAGGAGCTTGGATAATATTAAGAAGATCCACCACCTTTTTTTCAATACCAAAGAGATCATGCAATTTATTAGACACAAAGAGACTTCTTGAAGACTATTGTTTACAATTTGTAATTGAAATTAGAATTGAAGTTAATGAATAGTTGACTTCTCCTTCTCTCCTCTATACCACATTTGGATAGAGCTTCTCTCTTTCTATATATTTAGGCCTTTAGTTCATTTATCAATATCCTTCAAGATGGTATAGATAAACTATACATAAATTATAACTTTCACTAGAAGTCAATAAAGAAAATTTATTGCAGATTCATTCATGGTTGTAGTGTGTAATTTTGATTGTTTATTTGCATATAAGTTTGATAAGTATCTCCTTTTGCAGGTTTTTTCCTCACATACTACTATGATTTCATCCTTTATAGGTCATTTGAAGAGTTAAAGAATAAAAATTGTGTTAAATAATGTTAGTATACAGTGTCTTTAAAGATATTCATTTCCACACCTTTAATTTGTAAACCTTATATCAAACCTCTAGTTAAAAATACTGATATTTAGAACTGATCTAAGAAAGTATTGTTGACAAATTGTTCCATTTTGATTCATATGTGTGACTGAGTTTCAAAGTTTATAGAGGATCATACATAATTCAGGTGCATCACCATCCTATCATACATTTATCTTTCAATAATCTTCCCTACTCTTTTCATTGCAAAAAATCAAGTAGGTTTAGTGAATGATCCAAAATTCACATATTCAGAGGAACTAACCTCACATCTAGAGGTCTATTCTAGCTATAAGTATCCCATAGCCTTAGACCATTCCAATGTTAGTTTAGGTATGAATCAAATCTGAGCAATCTAACTTCAATAGGGTGCTATCTAGGTTGCTAATAGTTCTAACACACCTAGTGGGACTACTTATTCACAAGATTAAAAACATACATCTAAATATTTGAGTATAATAACAAGTTTCGAAGATGTTAGAGTCAGATTTACATACATTTCATGCCACCAAGAGTGGTTACAAGATCCTTTTCAAATGGAAAAGAGACAGGTTTTTTTGAGTTATCTTTCCAATCAACAAAGAAAAAGAAGGCTTCTCAGTCCACTCCAAATCCTATACCACCAATTTTTCCTATTTTTGTCCAAAGAAATCCTTTTATTCAAACAAATATTCTTTAGCTAAATATTATTGTAAACCACATACCCCCAGTGGCTATTCCCAGAAGATAAAATTTTGTGCCTTTCAATGGTGGTAACCCCCTAAACATCAATAAATTTAATGATGTTCCAGATTCTACCCTAAAGAGTCTTCCTTATTTTATAGGAGAAAATATAGTTACTCCTATTGAGCATATTATAGATATAGCTAATCTTTGTTTAGTGCACAATGTGACTTAGGAAAATGTAGTTATGAGGTTGTTGGAAACTTCATTCAAAGGCAAGTCACTTCAATGGTATAGAGGTTTGACTCCTGTATCCATTAACACTTAGAATGAATTTTGAGAACTCTTGTGCAAGCACTTTAAGGACAAAAGTGATCATATTTCCTTGGTGGAGTAGCTTACTAAAATCAAGAGGGTTCCTCATGAGTTCATGGTGGATTTTAACTATATATTTTATAAAACCTTAAATAGGATCTTGTTATGCCTTTTTTCACACCCCTACATTTTTTTAAAATCTATACTTTTTTTCCATAGTGATGACCTAGTCATGACATCTTAAACTACAGTCTGGGACCTAGGTCAATTAGTATTATATTGAGATACATATTTTCAATTAAATAAGATGATGATGATTGGTTTATGAATTTGTATTTATATTTTAAGTGGTTTCAAAAAGCATAAATAGATGAATGAATAAAATATGCATATTTATTTATCATTTCTAAAATTTAGTTCAATCACATGTTTTTAGTTGACAAATTTTGATCAAATTATAGTGATACTGCGTGCAGAGTTTCAGTTTAAAAATGATAGTGCTTCTTATGGTTTTATCAAAGTTAGATGAATCATATGATTTTCATGATTATCATGATATTATTTAGTTATCTACATTGATCTTCAACTTTAAATTTCACATGGATTCATCACAACAAAAGTTCAAATTAGTTTTCTATAAGTATGGAACATTAGCATTATGGTTATGAAATGGATAAGTGTGAGTTAAATCTAAGATAATTTCTAAGGTGATATAAGTTTAATCATAAACACTTCATTATGTTAAGGTACACATTTAAATGTTATCTATCCTAAGTTTTAATGTGATATAACTAAACCTAGTTTGAAGGTTCTAAATGGTCATTTGAGGCTTTTTTATTTCAAAGGTTAATATGATTTTGTTTATTCATTTTTAAAGGACATAAAATAATTGGTGAATTTGAAGCACAAAAAAATTATGACATAAGTTCATTATTATTCAAAGACATATAATAAACTCATTATTTAACTTTAGAAGTTTGATAAATTTGAGGCTCATGAATGTTTGATTTCCAAGTTGAGTTGGCATTCTTAAGGAACATGAACATTGTAATGGCAAGTTGGCAGACTTCATGGTAGGTTAGTTGTAAAATTGAGTAAATATGAAGCATGATAGATGCTTTGAGATATTACAAGATCAAAGGTGGTTTTAGATATTTTAATGCAAGGCATACATGCCTCGATTTATGGAGTTTAGTTAGTGATTTAGCAAGGATTTGGGTTGTCACTAAATTTGATTGCACTAATAAGAAAGTTGGTGGATTGATAATTATTTTTATCGATTTGATGAACCAATATGTTCACGTAGGCATGGGTAGTTAATGTTGGTGTAAAGGTTTTACCCTTGTATGGGTTATTACTACACCTTGTTTTTCATCTTGCTTAAGTAGATTTATAGGTTTATTAGAGGCTTACTATGATGCCATAAATGCACTTACACATGCCTAATTGTAGTCAACATGGTTACTATTCTTTTGGCAACAATGTTGACATGTGGGGCTTGGTATGTTGCACATGGGGTTCCTATTCACTTAACAACTAAGATGTGATACTACCATATAGATGTGGATTGGTTCCTCTCATCTACCTATATAAGGACCTATCCTCCAAGGAATTTGGGTGGAAGAGATGAGTCATTGAGATAATTGTGGAATATTACAGTATAATGGTTTATCTAGTGTAGAGTCCATAGGTTGTTTAGCTTGTAGGCCATTTATTGTTGTGTTAGGGAGCCCGTTAAGCCTTTGAGCTTAGGTGCATGTCAATAGGATTATTGTAAGCTTCATAGAGAAACCTTATTCACTAATACAACTATTACAGTCTCTATTCTACTCTCATTATGATTTCATGTTACAACATTATCATGTGTTTGATCTTCTAGCATTCGATCTTGGATGTCTCATTAGCAGATGATTCTAATAGGTATCAGAGTGATGGGACTGGTAAATGAACATCATTATTTATTTCATTATTTATTTGAAATCTTGTGTAGATTATCTATTTTGTATTCTCCATCAATTAGTGAGAGAAAATCATTAACTCTGTGTTTCATCTATGGTTTATTCTCCTCATTGATTTGCTTGTTATTCGGCCTAGGCTATGCATGCTTCAAGCTAACAAGCACATTGAAGGGCTATTCTATTTTGATATGGATTTTCTTTGGAATGGATTAAGATTTGGTTGATCTCAATTTACATCTTCTATGTGGATATCTTCCCTCCAAGGAAATTTATTTGAATGAGTCATGGCTTTAGACTTGCTTCACGATTTTTATCAATTGAAAAGCATTGAAGATTGATTGTAATTTAGTGTAGTGAATGTGTAAGCTATCAAGCTCACTGTGAAATCTACGTGGATTCTATGAAACCTACAACTCAATCATTTGACCAAGATTTTACTCAGCTATAATGTGGTTTTATAAAACCACTCGCCATTTACATACTGGCCTTGTGGTGAGCTAAATATTCATTTGAGCATGGAAATCTGTTGTTAAAAGCATTGAAATATTGGTCTTCACCCATTATTATTTTCACACAACCATCTCTCCATGAATATTATTCATTCCACTATCCTAAACCAACATATAAAGAGCAAGTGAAAAGAACATGTTTGGAGGAAGCACAATTTCTACTACTGATAGCCAATACATGGCCTGTATGTTGCTAAACCAACCTTTCCTAGATTCTCTTGTTGCTTATCTCCATACTCAAATCCATTCCATTTTGTCATCCAAACAAGGAGGCAAACTCAGTTGGTCAAACGCATGTAGCCGCCCATGTACTCCACATAGCCATATGCACAGTCCACAGTTTGAAAATGTGTGCCACACATCTTTTATTCATAAAACATTAGGTATTAATCCATTTTAATATTACTTTATGTATTTTAATTTATGAAGTGTTGATAGGTTGACTAGTTAAATTTGGGCATTGTTGTTGGAGAGGTGGGTGGTTCGATTCCCACTTTTTTGACCAAGTTACTAATGGGTGGATATTTTTATATAAAAAAAACAATGTAATAATTTTTTTACTCAAAAAAAACAAAAACAAAAATAAAAATAAAAATAAAAAAAGAAACCAACTTTGAAGATTGGCATTGGTTTTTTGTGAAGTTTTTTGTCTTGTCTGTTGTATGCCATTAAAGACCAAGGAGGATTGGAGATGTCTTGGACTACATATTGGAGAAAAGATTGCTCTACCTAATAAATTAGCTATATTACACTGAGTGTAACACACCTTTTTTGACTTCTGTGCCATTTCCATGGCTGCATTACAATTTCCTTAAAGGTGAATGTTGAAGCAACAATCCCATCACCTATTTATGCTTAAGACATGTGCAAATCAGTAATCCATCATTTTATTCCCTCAATCATGGATGGAAAATCATTATTTTTTATTAAATTTGTGATTTTTTGCTTGAAGAGGAAGCCACACTTTCTTTCATATATACCAAGGTAACCGATCAAACTATTTTTCACTTCCATTGAATTTATTAAGTACATGGAAAATTTTTGGTTTCAATGAGTGGTTGGAAGGCATATTTCATCTTTCCCAAGTGTATTTTTTTAATCATTTAGTGCAATTTTTATTAAAAATGGGCTATTGATAGGAATTTGTTTCATTAATATCTTGTAAATGGTAGCTCAAAATTGAGCACCATCTTTTTAAAAAGTGTCTATTTTTCAATTTCCCACATATCTAGATCATTTTAATTGTAAAAATCATTGATTATAGAGTGCCAAAATTTGGGGGGGCTACCTGACTAGTGAAAAGGGGGGTTGTCCTTGTGTTGGTTCTTATTCGCACATCTTTTTTTCACACATTCTTTCTGCATCATGGTTAACACATTTAATGAGATTAATTGTAATCACGAACTAAGATAAAGTTATACTTTTGGGGTTTCATCATGGGTATTAGCAATGAATTTCATAAATCTATTGTAATGCTAACTTTAGAGAACTATTTGTCTTGGAAGCATGGGATAAAGAATCATTGCCTAGAGAAAGATCTACTACTTTATCTCCTAGGAATTTTTATTGAACCAACTACCTATGAACATAAAAATATATGGTTTAACAATAATGACATGGTATATGGCCTAATATGTCTAACTATATATGAGGATATTATGCATCATATTGAGCATACTGAGTGCCCTTTCATTGCATGGACCATCATCCAACAGTTGTATTGAGACATTAGATATTCATCTGAAAGTGATGCTTCCTTGGATGATCAAACACCTACTGAGATTCTTGATCCCTCTTCTTGTGTGGGCACATCCTCATTGGATGATTAGTTTATATGGTTGACATACATTGACACCCCATCTATTATTGAGGACACTTTACATCCTATTTCATCTATTTCTACTTTAGAGATCAATATTGATTCATCAAGAACTTTTAATGATTATTTGTAGTAAGACATACACAGTCTTTTAGTTTCAACATTAAGTGATGATTTCTTGATAGGTGTTTCAGATTTGTTTGTGGAGAATCGTATTGTAGACATAAAGGACACAATTGAGGGTTTATCTCTATTTTCTGATGACAACCTCATCACAAATATTTTCACATCATCATGATATCTGTATCTTGTTCATCAACAATTTCTCCATGGTCTCTTATTATAATTGTCTACTAATGAGACATCCAAGACCTAATGCTGGAAGATCAAACACACGATCATATTACAACATGAAATCACAATGAGAGTAGAATAGAGATTACAATCGTTATATTATTGAATAATTTTTCTCTATGAAGCTTAAAAAAATCTTGTTGGCGTGCACCCAAGCACAAAATCTTAATAGGCTCCCTAGCACAACAATACATGATCTACAAGCTAAACAACCTATGGACTCTACACTAGACAAACTATTATACTTCAATACTCCATACTTAGCTTAATGGCTCATCTCTTCCACCCAAATTCCTTGGAGGATAGGTCCTTATATAGGAAGATGAGAGGAACCAATCCATATCTATATAGCAATGAGATCATGTCTTAGTTTCCAAGTGAATAGGAACCCCATGTACAACATGCCAAGCCCCACATGTAAACATTGGTTGCCAAATGAATAGTAACCATATTGATTACAATTAGGAATGTGCAAGTGTATTTATGACATCATAATAAGCCTATAATAAACCTATAAATACACCTAAGCAAGATGAAAAACAAGGTGTAGTAATAACCTATGCAAGGGTAAAATCTGTACACCAACACCCCCCTTAAGCGTAGCTTAGGTGGGTAGTGTAACATAAAAGGGTCCCAACAACTAGGCATAATTAGGTACCTAATACAAACAAACTCTCACAAAGAGGAGAAAGGGAGAAAACTTGTAGGAAAAAATTTCCCCCCAAAAGAGAAAAAGATGCAAATTTCTCTCAATGAATAATGATGAGGACAAAACCCCATGCAAGGAAAAAGTCCCCTTCCCCCCCCCCCCCCCCACCCCCCCACCGTCACCGCCACCACCACCACCCCCCTTCCCTCTCACCCATAAGAGAGAGAATTAAAGGAGATAAGAAGCCCCCTTAAAATATGAGATCCTCCTGTAGTGATAGTAGATGCCTGACACTAAATGTTGAACATGATCCAATTACGTTGAATAACATTCCTCCACCTTTTGAGAGTTATGCAAATAAGCACCTTTTGTGTGTGTGTGTGTGTGTGTGTGTGTGTGTGTGTGTGTGTGTGTGTGTGTGTGTGTGTGTGTGTGTGTGTGTTTGTGTGGGCATGTGCGCTTTCTTGTTTTTAGCATAATAATGAGTTTGGCTTCCTCTATTATATATGGGTATCTTATTCAGGCACTTTATTTTTTAAAACCCATATGAGGATTGCATAATGTCTCATCATTTATTGGATTTCTTTGGT
This sequence comes from Torreya grandis, assembly GCA_037957365.1. NCBI lineage: Eukaryota > Viridiplantae > Streptophyta > Pinopsida > Cupressales > Taxaceae > Torreya > Torreya grandis. The sequence continues at coordinate 1,299,640 of JARHVA010000260.1, forward strand.
TTACTCTTATGTATTTTTGACACCAACCTCAATATTATGATCATCTCCATGTTGTGAGTGACTTCTAGTATCCCTAGCATCTATCAAGATTCAAAATTACCCATGGGTAGCCATTTTCATGGTTCTAAAATTACCACTATAATTTAGGTGTTTGAGTAGTGGATTCAGACTACTCATGTAGATATTATGAGTATTTTGACCTAGTGTTCAACATTAAGGGGGGATGTTTAGCAATGCTTCCTCAGGATTCATCTTCTACCCAATCTTTTGGAGGTTAATGTTTCTTTTAGTTGATCTTTTTATTCAACATCAATTCCTATTTTACTTGGTGGTTACAATAATTGGCATTTATGTATTTTGATGAGATGGATTGGCATCCATTAGGACATTTGGCTTATTCATTGGATTGTCTTGACATTATATATAGGTACCCAACATGGCATAGTTTCTAGGACCTATCTTCTAAGGAGTATTACACTCTTTTATTTTTTCACTACTCCCTAAGTTGTGTTTAAGGGAGGGTGTTAGAGTAATTAATGTGAGTTAATTACTTGTTAAGATTACTTAAGATTATGCCAACATTATTTTGTCATTATGTTGACATACCTACCCCTACTCTCTCACACTCTCTCTTATTTATAGGCACTATAATAGTGCATCTTGAATATGGAGATATAGACAACATAGAGGAGAAGTGGGCTTTCCATTGTAATCTATCATTTCTATTAATAGATAGTTGCTTGTGTTTTGTATGCAATGCATTAATATTATGGCTGTGGTGATGGAATATTGGAGAGATATTGGGTGAGAGTTATAAAAACTCTGATAGTTAATTCATAGGATTTGGTTATAAATAACATTATTTTCATTATTTTGGTTATTCTATAAAGCTTCCTTGCAAAAACAATACTCTATCGAATTTGGATTTGGATTTACAGATAGAATTTGTGAGCCAAAAGTTAAAGAAAAGTGCATACAGGTATGCTAATGAAAAAGTGAATAAATTTTGCAAAAAAGAATGGGTTGTTTAGAATAATTTTCTAGTTGTATGGAGAGAAATATGGTTTCTAGTCTTTATGTTTGATAAGTTTTTTTATTTGTCTATTTAAACCACTGCATGTATGGAAGATAATAGAGTTTTTAGTGGTTGATATATCATTTATTTGCATGGATATTAATGAGAAATGGATTTAGTTTTTGATATATAACTATTTATCTTGGTGGATGATGATATAAATGATATGTTTTTATCAGTTTGGTTCAAGTATTTTTTTTTGAAAGAATAATGAGGATTTGCTCACTTGAATACATATACTGCTTCTGTTATTCTATTAGTTAATTGTTTAAAATGGTGTTTTGAACATATCAATTATAGTTTGAAAGTAATGTTGAGTGTTTTAGTTTTTTAGAGCCATAGTTTCGTGCATACTTAGGGTCTTGTGTAAAAATGAACTCGATATGTTTGTTTTCATGAATATTTTAAAAGGTTCAAATAAGTTTATGATATCTCATATAGAAATTAATTAAAAAGAGTATGTTCGAACATGCAAATATATTGTTTAGTGGTGACTTTGTTATTTTGAAACTACAATTTCATGCATATATAAATTTTGAAGGATAAATTCTACATGGTTATGTTGTGGAAATATAATATGTTGAACTTTGTCTATAAAGATAATGAAGGTTATTGTTTAGATTTGCACATCTCAATTTAGGGTTTTATAAAAGATGAAATATTAAAATCCTGATGGATTCAAAATATTTTTGAGTATAATATATGGGAACATTGTGAGAATATTTCAATGGATAGCTTTGATTCACATGTATTATTTATGATTTTATAGTCACAAAAAGTTATTTTTTGGGTTTTTTCCAAAATCACGGATATGAAATAACAATGCAATAATTGGTTGATAATTTTCTTGGAAATTGTAATAAATTATTTTTTTAGTTTTAAAATAAGGTTTTAGTTGGAAATGATTTGACATAGATAAAAGTTTTCATATGAATGTACAATTCAGTTAGTAGAATCAATTGAATGATCATTTGATGATAGTAGAAAATTTTGTAAGTGACTGAGGATTTACTATATTGAAATATAGTGGTTATTTGGTTTCATATTTAATATATACATGTTGATTTTTAGTGATAAATAATTACTTTGAATATATTTTAAATTATATATAGGATGTCAGGATGGGATCAACCTGGTTTAAGTAGAGATAATGATAGTAGAGGTTGGGGAAGGAATCAAAATTTAGACAATGTGAATCAAGAAGCATTTAATAGAAAATTCTCAAGGTGGGTTTTAGGGCTAGAGGATTTGGCGCCCTAGGTATGCTAATAGGAGAGCCATGATGTCAATCCATTTTGATGCCACTGACCCCAAATTTTTAAATGTTTTGAATAATTTACTCTTCAATCCTATAAACCAAGGGGTAATAGAGGATTTCATGACCATAGATTTGGTGTTAGGTCTCAATCCCATAACAATTCTTCCTATCAACTATAGAATAATCCAAACCAATTACCTATTTAGTTAGCTATTTAAGAGAGAATCCAACATGTTAAGGAACCACATCATGTCCATGAGCCAACTTAGCTAGATCATAAAATATCATATGCTAAGAATTTTATCAATCTAGCCTTTCATTCTTGTTCTAATGATCTCACACCATCTCAAAGGGATCGTATTTTAGGATGCAAAACATTAAGTTTGAAAGATCTACTTTCAGGGTGCAAAAAGCTAAGTTCAGAAAAACCACTTCATGTTATTCATCCAACCTCTTCCAACAAGAATTCAAACAATGAGGATGAATCAAACACTCCTACCAAGATCAGAGTTATGAAGAAGATTAAATTAGAGGTTGATGATAATACAAGTGAGTCAAGAACTAAGCTGGTTCAGTTTCCAGTAGTTGAGATGGCATACAATGAGTGTGTGAATGAGAAGGATAAACATGTTATTGAGGTTTTATCTAATTCAAATGATTTTTGGTTATCAGTAGGATAATTTTCATTTTCTAAGTTGAACTTTAACTTGGTATAACTTAAGTACTTTTAGATTTTGATACTTTGGTTATGATGTTTTAAAATTACAACATATTTCAAAATTTTGATATATATATATATATATTTTGAAATATGTTGTAATTTTAAAACATCATAACCAAAGTATCAAAATCTAAAAGTACTTAAGTTATACCAAGTTAAATTTCAACTTAGAAAATGAAAATTATCCTACTGATAACCAAAAATCATTTGAATTAAATAAAACCTCAATAACATATATATATATATATATATATATATATATATATATATATATATAATATTGATTATTTGCATTATGGGATTAATATGGGTAAATAATGATATTATTATTAATTGATTAAGGGTCTCCATCCATTAGGAAATACCTGGTCTATGATTCAAATATTTAATCTCTTAAGACTTTTAAGTCTTAAATAACCTTAACTAATAACTGTCTATATTAATTGATTTATAAAATTAATTAGTTAAGTTAATAAATAACTAAAGGTTAGTTACAACTTATTTTAACCAAGATTGAAGAATTAAAGGAGATCAAGGATTCATTTGAAGGGGAGGAGCAATATAAGTATTGAAGACTTATACATTATGAAGTCAATCATCTATCTTTCTCCTCTATGCAATTTCTTTGAGATAACATGATTTTTGTAGATAGATCAATAGTATTTTCTTTGATGATTGACTATATTTTTTAGGAAATTTATGTATATCCAATTTTTTATTATCACTTATTATAGATTATCTAAATTTTATCAAGTTTAACATCTTTTGATGACTGCTTATTACAGTCTTATGTATAAAATCTGAGTATTCAACTTGAATAATGATGAAAACTTCATTGTTTATGACATTTCATTGATGTAATTAATTGTAAAAGTTATTTTTTAAAGATATTTTGGAAATAATATGTTGACTTCTCAAATAAAATTGATCTACTTTGTTAAGATGACTCTCTCTATTAAGACTTACATGTTTTGTCTATTTTATACTTTATTTTTACTCTGACTTTAACTTAGTTTAATCTAATTTAATTTAATCTTTAATTGATCTGATTTCTTTCTATTTTATTTAGTTTTTAATTTACTTTGATTTATATTAAACTTACTATTTATTTCTATTTCTCTTTTAAGTTAAATTTCTCTGATTATTTTTCTTTATTTAATATTTTAGAGATAGACTTAGTAGATTTTAGATTTGTTAAGTTTATTTGATTAGTTTAGTTTGTTAGACTTAGTTTGATTCTACATTAATTTGTTTTATTCTTGTTTAGTTTAGATTTAATATTTTAATTTTTTAAATTAGTTTGTTATCTGTTAGTTTATTATTTGATGTTTGTTTGTGTCTTTTGTGTGTTGAGTTCTACTTGGTTATTGCTTTATAGAAGATCTATTCATCTTTGATTTATCTTAATTCTATATTATTTTGATACTTTTGGTTTATTGTCTTATGCTATTCAGAAGTTTTTATAGTAAAAGCCAGATATTATATTGAGAATATATATTATTATTAAATCAAGTTTCTTTCCTTTAAGAGATTGTCTTGTTCATAGGCCTTCTCTATCAGATAGGATAGATTACACATTCATATCAAAATGGATTCATTATTTGATAAGTAGATTTTTAAAATTATAATAAAATATGTTATACTTAATGGATTATTTCTTATTTTATAGAAAATTAAAAAAACCCCTCATATCTTTAGGATCGTAATTGAACCTTTAAAATGTTATTATTAGACTGGTATGATTCTAACTTAACCTTTATAAAGGTGAAAGGGTTGATTAGTTGATGTAAAAATTTTCACTGTCAATACATTTGGTGACTTTGCTAGAGATTTTCAATGTTTTTTTAATTAAAATTGTATTTTATTGTCTTTCATGGTACTTGAAGGACAACCTCCTATTATTCACTCTGCAATTGATATTGTTGATGATTATGTCGATATTGATTTTAATCTAACTCATTATGTATGGTATAATCACCTTCATAATCTTCAACATGTCACATAAGTTATAAAAAAGAATTAGAAATTATAGAGATTGAGATAGATTGGTATGCTAATCTTATTCATGAAACTCAATAACATATTTTTCCTGCTCATTCACACACTCATTGTATTCCATGAAGATCTTGACCTAGTCAATGATCTTGTAAATTTTCCTCTTGATCCAGGTGAGACCATATACCATTTCATTACCAAATTTACCAAGTTGTGTCAAAATATTCCTCATAATCTTAGACCTTCTAAAAAATTATTCAAACTTTAATTTTGTAGTGCTTTACCTTTAAAGTATAAAATGACCTTAGAAGATAGAGCCATTACAAAATACGATGAAACTGTAACATTCTATATTGAGTATGAAAAAAAACTTAAATGTATTGGGTTTAAAGATAGGTCTTTTATGGGTCTAAATTCAGATAATGCAAAAAATTTAAAGGCCATTCAAAATCTAAAAAATAAACTAATCATTGTTTAAAGAAAACTGAATGATAAACCTTCTTAATTTAATCGAAACAATATTAAAAGTAAAAAATTAGAAATTGCTTATTACTGTAATGTGTGTGAATTGGATCATGATCCAGATTCATGTATTGATTTTCAAAAATTTAAATAAAAATTTCAAGGAAAAGATCTTATATCTGAAGATCTAGCAGACAACATAAACATGTGTGTTTTTGATGATCCATCAGAAAATGTAGGTGCTTATGTTTTTAATACTAGAAATAAAGATTATAAGTCTTCCTAAAATAATAATGCAACAAATAATGATTCTTATTCTAATGAAAAATTAAAATAATTAAAAATAATTCTTCAAGTAGTTCATATGATAATTCTTTTTAAAACATTAATTTATCAATTGGTTATAATAATAGTCAATATCAACATTATAATCTTAAATTTTTTTGACAAACATATGCTAAAATTTATAATATAATTAATGATTTATCTACAATCAAAGATGAATTGTCATTATTACAAGCAACTATTCTTCCAAAATAACTTGATAAAATTAATGAAGTTGTTAAGAATCCTAAAAATAATGTAGGCTTACAAGAAAAAGACAATAATGAATAATTAAATATTTTTGCTCATAGTTATGATCATCCTGTAGATTATATACCTCCTATATATGTTTCGGTTAAACTTTATAATAAAGTAATCCATAATTATATCTTAGATATATGTGCTTCAAAGATTATAATGTCCAAATTTATTATATATTAATTAGGCATTTTTTATGAGACCAATAATAAGAAGCTTACTAGATTTGATTCCAGACAAACTAAAAGTTATGATAAGTTTCGAGACATAGTCATTAAGATTGTTCAAGATGAAAGAATTAGATGTATGAATAATGTTCAAATCTTAGACATTCCTAGTAATTATGCTATGTTATTAGGAAGAGACTGATCAAAAGCAACTAGTGATTTCATTAAGAAAGATATTACTTGGGTTCCTATTAGTAATGAGATTGATTTTATAAAAAGAGAGGATTGGTCTAGTACACCTATAGAATCATATTATTCTTCCAATGTTGCTTATGTTGAGATAGGAATTTAAACTTATGAGATATTAAATTTAGATGAACTAGAAAATTAACATGAAGAATTCTTGGAGAAGAATATTTCATGGTCACTATATTCTGATGGAGCCTGCTCTCAACAAGGAAATGGTGCTACAACTTATTTAATCTCTCTTGTTAGAAAAATATTTTGTTATGCTTAAAAATTGTATTTGAAAACATTAATAATAAAACATGATTTGAAGCATTATGTTTAGGTTTAGAAAAAGCTATCGAACTTAATATTAAATATTTAAAAGTCTTTAGGGATTCTAAATTAGTTGTTAGGCAAGTTTGAAAATTTTATAAAACTAATCAAACTCATCTACATCATTATACTCAAAAACTTTGGTATTTACTTGAATATTTTGAGGCTTTCAATATCACTCACATACTTAGAGAATATAATAATAGAGTTGATAAGATTGTTGTTTTTGCATCTAACCTAACTCGAAAGTGAACCAATTACAAACTTCTCTTTTTTTGAAACTTTTTGACATAAATTTTTGATTTGAATGTTAGTTGGCCCAATTTTAGTTGTGTTGAACACATAGATTATTTTATTAAATATAATTAATTTAATTACAATGATTACATATTAAATTATAGAGATTAGTTTCAATTAAGTACTAATAAATTGCTTATTGGTTTAGTAAGTTTGGAATCTATGTTTACACCTAATATTCAACCCAAGATTTATATAATGAAAGAGCCTTCCAAGAGAATCATAGGTGAAATTATTCCTATCAACTTAGGTATAAAAGAGTATTTTAAATATATTGATTTAAGAATTCAAGTTACTACAAGTGAAAGGGTAAAATTCATTAAACTATTCAAATAATTTATTGATGTATTTGCTTGATCACATAAAGATATTAAAGGTTATGATACTGATATTGTTAAATATGATATATCTATAAAACCTGGCATTAAATATGTAAGACAAAAAATATGAAGAGTTATCTCTTTGTTAAAAGATACCATTAACCAATAACTAGATAAAATGATTGATACTAGTGTCATTTTCTCTGTAAAATATTTTAAATGGATAGCTAATTTAGTGCCAGTTAGAAAGAAAAATGGTGATATTAGATTGTGTGTTAATTTTAAGGACTTGAATAAAACTAGTGTTAAAGATAATTTTTCTCTAACAAGTATATATTAGATTTTGTAGTAGGTTGTAAGGTAAAAAATGATGTCAATATTAGATGGATTTTTTGGTTATAATCAAATTTTTGTAAATCCTAAAGATAGACATAAAACTACTTTTACTACTCATAATTTTTTTTTTGATTATAATAGAATGTCATTTGGATTAATGAATGTAGGAGCTACTTTTAAAAGAGCTATGCATTTTTATTTTTGATGATTTGATTGACATTTTTATTTAAGTTTATCTAGATGATCTCATCATTTATTCGAAAAGATGAAAAAAGTATTTGGATCATCTTCATAAAAAAATCAAAAGATGTAGGAAGTATGGTATTTATTTGAATCCAAAGAAATTAGTTTTTGGTGTTATCGAAGGTAAGTTATTAGGACATATCATTTCTAAAGATGGTATTTCTATAGATCTTGAACGTATTAAATCCATTAAATAATTACTTCCTCCTAAAGATCAATCTAATTTACGATATTTTTTTGTTAAAATAAATTTTGTTAGAAAATTCATATCAGATTTTGATGATAAGTCTAATCCTTTGTAATTATTGCTTAAGAAAGATAAACCTTATAATTAGGATGAAGGTATTGATTTATCTTTTAATAATATTAAAGATGATATTTTAAGTGCTCAAGTACTTGCTAAACCAAATTTAAAGAAAACATTCATTCTTTACATAAATGCAATTGAAAAATCAATTGAAGCTTTAATCCCTTAATATTTTGAAAATAATGATGAAAATCTAATTGGTTATATGAGTCAAGTTTTAAAAGATGCTGAAACTAGGTACTTTTTTATTGAGAAATTTATTTTCTCATTAGTTTCCCGTTTAATCAAATTTCATTATTTATTAATGAGAAATAAAATTATAGTGCAATCCAACGTACCTATTTTATCTTATCTTTTTAAAGAACCAACCATTCAAAGAAGGCTTGTAAAGTGGATATTAAAAATTCAAGAATTTGATCTTGAATTCAAAACTTAAAAAAAAATTAAAGGTAATGACTTGAAAAAATATTTAGCTAAAAATGATTCTTCAAGAATTAATGTTTTAGTCTTGTCAATTGATGATAATTTGAATGTAAAAACTCATTTAAAGATCATGAAAGTTTCTAATTTTTCTAAAAAAATTAAATTTAGTTTTGAAATGAATGAATGAGATTGCATGCTCACTAAAGACTATTGGTATCATGTATTAATATTTTATTTTCAAAATCAAGTCCATCTTAATAATTTTGATAAAAATAAAGACGTTCTTTACGTTTAAATTCTTTAAATTTATGTTTGTTATATATTTTTTTGTTTTATCAAAATAGAGATGAAATTTTATTAAGATATCTTACACATGACCAGAATCAAAAAGTTATTAGAGGCTGTCATGAAAGAAATTATGGTGGGAGTTATGTTGTAAAAACCACTACTTATAAGATCTTACGAGCAAGTTATTATTTGCCTACACTCTTTTAATATGCTTATAAGTTAGTTCATTTTTGTATATCATGTCAATTGTTTGTTGATAGAGATAAGTTGCCTGTAATACTTTTGAATCCTATTATACATGAAAAACCATTCATGAAATGGGGCATTGAATTTATTTAAGATATATATCCTCCTTCATCAGCTGGTCATATGTATATATTAACAACAATAGATTATTTTACTAAGTGGCATGAGACCAAAACACTTAAAATTTATGTAACAAGTGAAATAATCTCATTTTTAAAAAATCAATTTTTTTAGATTTGGAGTTCCTTATGAAATTATTTTTAATAATAAACTTCAGTTTATTTCAAATGAATTTCTAGAGTTTTTAGATAAATACTCTATTATATCTAGTCACTCATCTAAATATTACCCTCAAGATAATGGTCAAGTTGAGTCAATGAATAAAACCTTGATTATAATTATGAAGCAATTAATTTGTAAAAATAAAATAAATTGGCATCTCAAAATTTTTGAAGCTTTATAGGTTTATAAAACTATTGTCAAGGTAACAACTAGTTATTCATCTTTCATGTTATCATATGGATTTGAGGCCAACTTACCAATAGAACTTTAGATTTCTTTAGCTAGAACTACTTTATAATATGTTGTTGAAAATACAAATTTTATTGAAAAAAGATTGCATGATCTAATAGCTCTTGATAAATCAAAAGCAACAACATTGCAAAAATTAAAAAGGGCTAAACAAAAATTTAAAAAAAAATTCGATAAGAAAGTTCCTAATAAAAAATTTAAAATTGGTGATCTAGTTTTATACTAGAACAAAGATCATGAAAATCCTAATAAACATCATAAATTTGATTCATTATGGATTGGCCCTTATAAAATTGCCATTGTGCTTGAAAAAAATGCTTTTTGTTTGAAAGATCTTGATGGACATTAATTAAATTATTTAGTTAATAGCCATCATTTAAAATTGTTTCATGATTAGCTCCTTTTTAGATTTGTTTATTTCTTTTGTTTTTCTATTTTCTTTTTGATGTTGTGTGTTTTTCTTTTCTATTTTGTTCTATTGTTTTTTATTTTGGTTTGTTTTTTGGTTTTCTGTTGTTTCTTGCCTTTTTATTTTGAGAGATCAACAAGTGTTTTAAGTAGATAAGTTTTCATATTATGGAAAGAGAATGCAAGGATGCTGCAATCCAACTACAAATATCACTTATCTTGAGGAATTATTCTTTATAAGCTAAATTTTATTTATACATGAATAATATATGCTGAGTTATTAGTTGTTGAAGTAATACTTGATTTTCAGATATTGTATTTAAGGTATTTATATTAGTTTATGAATCCAATCCAAACTTCTTTGTTATATCATTCAATTTCTTCATACCATGATAGGTAAACATCTCATCCCTTATCAAAATCCATTATAAAGGGGTTCGTACATAACTACTTGAGAAATGATTTATTTGAATCACACTCTCATGATTATGTTTCTATAATAGGCAATTTGATTGCTACTCAATTTTATTATTGTAAAACTAACTAGAAAGGTTGCTATTGTTATACCTATTTTTCACACCCTTATATTTTTATAAAATTTATACTTTTCTGTCATAGTGATGACCTAGTCATGACATATAAAACTATAGTCATGGACCTATGTCAATTAGTAGTATATTGAGATGCATATTTTCAATTAAATAAGTTGATGATTGGTTTATGAATTCATATTTATATTTTAAGTGGTTTTATAAAGCATAAATGGATGAATGAATAAAATATGTATATGTATTTATCATTTCTAAAATTTAGTTTAGTCACATATTTTCAATGGATAAATTTTGATCAAATTGTAGTAATATTGCCTGTAGAGTTTTAGTTTGAAAAGGATAGTGATTCTTATGCTTTTATCAAAATTATATGTATTATATGATTATCATGATTATCATGATAGTATTCAGTTATCTGCATTGATCTTCAACTTTGAACTTCATATGAATTCATCACAACAAAAGTTTAGATCAATTTTTTATAAGTATGGAACATTGGCATTATGGTTATGAAATGGATAAGTGTGAGTTAAACGTAAGATAATTCCTAAGGTGTTATAAGTTTAATCCTAAACACTTCATTATGTTAAGGTTCAAATTTAAATGTCATCTATCCTAAGTTTTAATTTAATTTAACTAGACCTAGTTCAAAGGTTCTAAATGGTCATTCGAGGCTTTTTTATTTCAAAGGTTAATATGACTTTGTTTATTCATTTTCAAAGGATATAAAATAATTAGCGACTTAAAAGAGTAATTTGGATGAGTTTATTTCAAATCATAAAATATTTATGACATAAGTTCTTTTTTATTAAAAGACATATAATAAACTCATTGTTTGACTTTGGAAGTTTGATAAATTCAAGGTTCATGAATGTTCAATTGGCAAGTTGAGTTGGCAATCTCAAGGCACATGAACATTATAATGGCAAGTTGGCAGCATTTGTGGTAGGTTAGTTAGAAAATTGAGTAAATATGAATCATGAAGGACACTTCAAGTTCTAGTAGGATTAAAGGCAGTTTAAGAGATTTCAATGCAAGACATACATGCCCCAGTTTATGGATTTTAATTGGTGATTTAGCAAGGGTTTGGGTTGTCACTAAATTTGATTACACTATTGAGAAAGTTGGTGGATTAAAAATTATTTTTATTGATTTGATGAACCAATCACAAATGTGCACGTAAGCACAGGTAGTTAATTTGTAGGACTTGGTTACAAATAACATTATTTTCATTGTTTTGGTCATTCTATGAAGCTTTTGGATTGGAATTTGGAGTTGCAAACATGATTTTGAGCATAAATTTAAAGGAAAGTACATAAATATATGCTATTGACAAAGTGAATAAATTTTGCAAAAAAAATGAGTTGTTTCAAATGATTTTCTAGTTTTATGGAGAGAAATATGGTTTTTGGTCTGCATATTTGATAAGTTTTGTTATTTGTCAGTTTAAACCAATGCATGTATGGAAGATCATGGAGTTTTTAGCGGTTGATATATCATTTATTTGCATGGATATTTATGATAAATGACTTTAGTTTTTGATATAAATTTTTTTATCTTGATGGATGATGAGATAAAGGATATGTTTCTATTAATTTGGTTCATGTATATTTTTTTTGAAAGAATAATGAAGATTTGCTTGCTTGAAGGCATATATCGGTTCTATTATTTTGTTGGTTGATAGTTTAAAATGGTACTTCAAGCATATTGGTTATAGTTTAAAAGCAATGTTGGGTGTTTTAGTTTTTTAGAATCGTAGTTTCATGCATACTTAGGGTTTTGTGTAAAATATAACTTTGTATATTTATTTTCATGAATATTTTGAAAGGTTCGAATAAGTTTATGGTCTATCATATAGAAATGATTTAAAAAGTGTATATTCAAACATGAAAATATATTATTTAATGGTGACTTTGTTACTTCAAAACAACAATTTCATGCATACATGGGTTTTGAAGGATAAGTTTTACATGGTTATGTTGTGGAAATATAGTATGTTGAACTTTGTCTATAAAGATAATGGAGGTTATTTTTTGGATTTGCACATCTTAGTTTAGGGTTTTATAAAGGATGAAATATTGAAACCCTGATGGATTTAAAATGTTTTTGAGTATAATATGTGGGAACATTGTGGGAATATTTCAATGGATATTTTTGATTTGTATGTATTATTTATGATTATATAGTCACAAAAAGTAATTTTTTGGGTTTGTTCTAAAATCATGGATATGAAAGAACAATGAAATAATTGGTCAATAATTTTCTTGAAAAAATGTAATAAGTTATTTTATCAGTTTCAAAATAAGGTTTTAGTTGGAAATGATTTGACATAGTTGACAGTTTTCATATGAATGTATAGTTTAGTTAGTAGAATCAGTTGAATGATCATTTGATGATAGTGAAATTTTTTGTAAGTGATCGAGGATTTACTATATTGAAATATAGTGGTTATTTGGTTTCATATTTGATATATACATGTTGATTTTTAGTCATAAATAATTAGCTTTGAATATATTTCAAATTATATATAGGATGTCAGGTTGGGATCAACCTGGTGTATGCAATTAGAATTGCATCATGTCTATAAATCAATCCTAGCTTGAATAAGATAGAGCATACCTATATTTATTATTGGGAATATATTTTTTAAGTGAGATCATGACCAATTTGGAGATCTACTAGACTTGATTAGGAGATCACTTGTCACAATATACCATGTTAGGAAGGGTTCCAAAACCTATAGTCTAACACAATCACACAACAACCCTAAAAGGGTCCTAAGGTTTAGTGTTTACTCTAATCTATTAAACAAGAAAATAAATATAATCTAATGCACACCAAATCTTATGACATAAAGTGGGAATTAGAAATAAAACAAACAACTAAACTAAACATGCATAAAAGACATATACTCATGTTAAAGTATTCAAAATCCTAATGCATGGGAATAGAAGCACAACTGCATTATCTATCTACTCTTAAAAAGGAGAAATAAAGTTAGGAATACTTACCTTGAAGATGAACTTGTTGAGCCTCAATATCTCCCTTGGCCAAGGTGCTTCACAAGAATTTGTTGTGGTATGTAAGGATAACAAAGAAAAATCAGCTTTAAGATACACAACATATCTATGTATCTAAAAGACTTCTCCACAAGATAAGATCCATATCTCTAAAGAAAGTATGGAACCTTAAGATTTATTACTCAAGTAGAATGGTCAATAAGTAGATGTTCATTCACACTTATTCTTCTTTGCTTCTATTCTTATCAATGGTTGGAAATGAACTTATATATAGGTGGATCTTTACCTAAATCCTCCCATAAACATTGATTGTATAGGATCAACTCAGTTGACCCTATATGTTTTCAAGGAAAATTCACTAGGTTTGAGCTAGGTCAGATGAAAGGCTAACAAACCTAAAAAGTGAAAAATACCCTAAACTATATAGGTTCAACCCAATCGACCTAATACAACCAACTATTTAAAAAGTAATTAAGGCAAGAAAAGGAAGATAAAAAGAGGAAAATGACTAGAATGTGTAAGGCTGAGAATAATAAGCTTAAGATAAATGATTTTAGAAGATGAGTTTGTAGATGATAAGTGGAAAAAGAGACAACAATCTTATGAAGCACTAATGGTCTACACATCTCTTCCCGGTGCACCCCTTAACACATGCACTTAGAGAGATTGAGACTTGATAGTTTCTTACAAGATACAAAGTGTCAGTAATTAATAAAAGTTTAAAAATATTATGTGTATACATATGCCCCACTAAAATCTCATCACGTGTCATATAAGTGAAACACGCGATGGTGCTTCAAGATAGAACATGATAATACACAACACTGATGTTAAATAAAGTGCAATAAGTAATAAATAAGATAAATGGAATGATAGAATTGAAAAAACATATACCTTTACTTACATTATAGTTGTATATAAAAAAGTAGACTGTAAGAGAAAGTGAAGGTGTCCAAGGTGAAGAATACTAGGTGAACCTATCGAAGTTAGTGCAAAAAAAAAGCCAAAAATCAAAATGTTTGGAATTTAAGCATATAGTAGAGATGAAGATTTAGGAAAATTTGGAAAATTAGGATTGGTAAAGAAAAGTTAGATAAAAAAGATTGATGGCAAATGAAAGACAAAAATGATGGCAAATAAATGACAAATGTTTGGCAAATCAATTATAAATGATTGACAAATACATGACAAATGATTGGCAAAAGAATGACAAATGATAGGAAATAAATGAGAAATGATGGGAAAGAAATGAAAAAGGATTAGAAAACACAATAAATCATGTTGGAAAAGCATGTAAAAAATGAATTATAAAAAATAATGTAAAAATAGTCTAGAAATGTAAAGCCATGGTAAATAGAAAGTAATCCATAATTGCTCAAACAAGTTATTTTGATTTAAGGATAAATAAAACTGAAACAAGGAAATGATAGTATGTTTTTAAGAGGTGAAGAGGAAGGAATAATAGAATAGGAAAAATAGATTTGGAATCATAATTTGCATGTCAAGGGGGGAATTGAAATGGTGGAGGAGAGAATGAAGGAAAAACCAAGGCAGATAAACTGTTTATCAAAGTCAAGACACTCAAATTAGGTTTTTCAAAACAAGAGGACTTTTGACCTTAAGGACTATGAATAACTTCTCTTAGCCACACAAGTATTAAGACAATAAATGGAGTATATATATCATCCCATGAAGGCTCTATGCATGAAAATTAAAATGGACCTACCTCCCCATAACATGTTCTCTATTATTCAGGACCCCTTACAGAGTCATCTATCTACTATGAAGATTGGATACTTGCATGAAAAAGTAGGTAGCACCATAAAATTTATTGAATTCCCTTATTCCAAGCTACTAGCCTATCACACCCCAAAGAACCTTGGCTCTATGTGAGTCTAATTGTGGAGTTTGAGCTTTGATTAGAGATAAAATATGTGCTTGTAATCACATATTTTGGTGTGAATTTGACTTTTGAGATTTGTATGTTGTCCTTTAGATATAATTGTCTGTTGATTCAAATTATTTGGCTTTTAACTTTTTTGATGGATTTTTTTATTCCTCCTTCATATGGATTTGGAAAACCAAACATGGGTGCTAAATATGACTTTAATTTGAATACTTGGGACTTGGTTGCTAAGAGAGAGAAACTTCAAAGAGCATGGGGTCTAAGAGTCTCATAAATCTAGGTTAAATAAAAGTAACCTTGATTTATCCAATGTGGAGTGAAATAAAGGGGAAATCAAGAGGAGTGACACATGGAATAATGTGAATTTCTTCAAATTATAAAAATGTGACAAAGGAAAAAAAATGGATACACTGACATAAAAGTGTGATTCTTTATCATAAAAATGAGGGAATTAGAGGAAAACATGCTAACATAGATTATTGTGAAAATTCCATTTGCCAAAGGAAGTAAAATCTAAAGTTGAGAACAAGAATCAATGATATAAAAAGGAATGACAAAATGGTAATTTTATGAGGGCCAGGTCCTATCCATAGTCTTATACTATAACTCATAAAAGAGAAATGTATGAGGGTGCCAAAAATAAACATGTGAAACAGTCAAATGAAAAAAGAAACAAAGGTGGGATTTTGTGAGGAGGGTTAGGTCCTATCCATGGTCTTATACTAAAAACTCACAAAAGAGAAACCCATGGGGGTAAATGATAAATAAATGAAAAAAATAATCATAAAGATATGAAGGCAAAGAATAACATTAAAAAAGACACAAATAAAAATAAAATAAAATAAATATATGAGGACAAAAATGAAAATAAATGCCAAATATAATGTGAAATAAAACCAAAGAATGTAAATGAAGACTGATGCTTATAAATCAAAATTAAAATAAATAAAATGCATAAAAACATGAGATAAAAATAACAAGTAAGATCTATGCTAATGTCTGTATTATAGATGAACATGCGAAATAAGTCTATAAGTCTTGAAAGGTTTCTTGAAACTGGATTTTTTTGTTATTATGCATTATATAATAAGAGTGGGCATCGTAAGATGCCCCAAAGGGTAAGTGGCTGTAGGGATAGGCATAAAAATATGCCCCAAAGTTTGAAGGGGCATATGGATGGGAATCACAAGATGCCCCAACATGTGAGTTGGAGTGAGGTAACATTGAACTGTTAAAATGATTTGCATTGGGTTGGTAGGTGCATTTGGAGATAGGAAAATGTGTTGGTTTGTTATATTTTAAGGAATTTGAATGTGACATATGATGTGTAGGATAGGTATGAGGAGATAAAGTAGGACCATGGATGATATGATTTGGAGTAGGCATTTGAACTAGGCATTTTTTTGGTTCATATGACCTAAGAGGTTGAGGGTCAATGGAAGCAATTATATGTTTAAAGTTCATGTTAGCTATCCTTTCCTTATTGGTTTAGGAAGAAGGATCAATTATGGTTTGAAAAAAATTAGTGGATGAAGTGTAGGTATGAGATAATTGTTGTTGTTCATTAGGTAGTTGATGTTGATGTGATTTTGGTTCTTGAGATTGAATTTAAGAAGCTTGAAGATAGTCTTGATAAAATTATTTTGTGAGAATACCAAGATTAAAATGTGGACCAAGCAAGGAAAAAAGAATAAATCGATGAAGATCATGACAAGACTCATGAGAATGACCTAAGTAGCATGCCACCAACAAAACTTATCAAGATGGTACCATTTTGGAGGAGGTTTGGAAGGATCAAAGCTCATAGGTTTAGAGGGTGGAAATTTCTTCTTAAGTTATTCTAGACTCAATAGAGGGTGGGTTGGGTTAAAATTGGCTGAATTAGATGCTTCAATTTGAGGTTAGGGAGGCTTGAATGAATTGATGTTATGAGATAATGATTAGAAAGGTTATTTATTATTTTTTTGAGGTGTTTTAGATTGATTCATAAGAAATTATTGTATTTTTTCCTTGTTTAAGGCTTCGTCTAAAGTTTGAGGTGAAAAGATACAAACTTTGTATTGAATGTGAGGTTTAAGAGCAGTGACACATAGTTTTAAAATAGTGTCATCATTCATATTATGGTCCAATTTATGGGTGAGAGACTTCCATCATTTGATGAAAATATGAGCAGATTCATTAGGAAGTTGCTTGACATTGATGAAATGGATAAGTTAATTTTTAGGAAGGTCATCATGTTAAAATTCCTTCACTAGATCATTGACTAAATCTTCTAGTTATGAGATGGAATGTATAGGAATTTGGTTGTACCAGTCAAGTGCATCACCAAAAAATTTTTTGGCTAAGAGTTTGGTGGTAGAAAAGGTGTTAGTTTGGACCCATTCCTTATAGAGACTACCAAAAGACTTAAGAAAGATAGTAGGGTTTTTAGTCCCATTATATATGATAGTTGGAGAAATGTTTCTAGTATCGATGGATGTAATAAATGGGGATAAAGGTTCATTTTGAAGATGTTGAAGAATTTTGTTATTCATTAGAGGTTGAGGGATGATATTCCCATTGGCATCTCTAAGAGGAGGAGGGACAAAATTTTGATTTGGTTGAGACATGATGACTTGAGGTGGTTGACTAGTCATATTTATAAATGTTGTTGCATGTTCATCATTTGATATTGATTGATTTTTTGCATGATGTTCATTTATTGTATGACTTGTGCAATAAGTTGAGTTGTATCAATAGGTAGGCTTGAAGGTGGAGTATTAGTGTTGTTAGGAAGAGGATTGGTAGTGTTAGTAGGAGGAGGATTCTTTGTAGGTGGAGGATTCATAATATTGGTGTTAGTTGCCCGAAGTGTGGTAGAAGAAGAAGGAAGCTTGGTAAAGCCACCATTATTGTGAGGAGTGTAAATAGTATTATCATCAAGGTTTTTGAATAATTGTGAACCATCTAGATTATCCATTTGAGTGGTTTCAACCATGTTACTTTGGGAATTGATAATACTTGGTGATCTTATTATGGGTGTAACAAGAGGATTATGACCATTGGTTGTAAGGGTATGAGTGTTGATAGGAGAGGGATTAGTTGGTGGAAGATTCCAAAAATTGGTATTATGAAGAGGATTAGGATGAATGAACTCAAATACAATACATTATGTAGTGATTGGTTTTGGGTTAGGAGAAGAGGAAGGGAAAAATTAGATAGTTTCATCTGAAATAATGAAATAAGTGAGGTTATTATCCAAATATTTAATTATGCAATGTTCTTGACTAAAATAGAGCTAAAAAAATGTTATCATGATGAGATAAGACTAGATAACCACACAAGGAAATATGAAGAGGTGGGAAACTATACAGGGTTAATTGGGTTAATCCAACATAAGAAACAAGCTCTACAAATTGTATAAGGTTGACTGGGTTGACCTAGTACAACAAATAAAGGCTATAAAAATGAAAATAAGGTCTAAAAATAGTATAGAGTCAACTGGGTCAATCCAGTATAGTGAACATAATCCAAATAAAGATACAGGGTCAACTGGGTTGACCCAGTACAATAGAGAGAAAATTATGAAGTTTATTATAGATTTGTGAATTGACACAAGATAACATTTGCAAGTAACTTGAAAAGAAATAATTGAAAGGAAATAAATAGTCAATTGGATTAACGATGTCCAATCCAATGAAGTACACAACATAAAACTTTGCACCAATGCTAGCTAATGCAAGTTTTTGAAATATAAAATACAATTGAGAAAAGAGCAAGAAATCAAGTTAGAAAGTAAAGAGACAACTATTTAGTCAACCTGAATATTTATTAAATTATTAGAATACGATTTTTAAATTGATGGCAAAGTTGGTTGTAAGTAAGGAACTAGAATGACAATCTAAGGATGGTTTTGGGTAGTTTGGGCTGAAAAGGACTATAGTGGCAATGATATAGGATTGGTATTGGGGCATACCCACTTAATTCACACACCACAAACATAAGGGTGTTGGGTCCATATCCAAAATATACCATTAACCATGCTTTATACTTGACTAGAGTATCAAGTCAGCTTCCCCTTTGGTGATGAAATCCAAGTAGGTTGGCCTTGGATAGATAAATGTTAAAATGCTTGTTTAGATTTTATGATTTGGCCATATGTGTATAAAATAGAAATAGTGAAACTAAATAGTTTTAAAAACCCTAATTAGACTATGTGAACTATTCTAAGCATACAAGCAATAAGAAAAGAGAAGTGTGAACTAATTACTAACATATAGAGATTAATTATAACTTTAAACAAGGTAAAGTGTTGACATTATATGCACAAAATATAGAATAGGGTTGATAGGATCAAACCTATACTATAGAGTCAAGGTTTTAAAATGAACAAGGTCAGCCAAGGTTGACCTAGTTATCCAAATAACACATAGAACACAAAATTAGGTCGACAGGGTCGATCTAGTTGACTATGAGGGGTAGTTTTGAAGACTACAAACTGTGAAAGGAAAGATATAAAAGAAAGAGACAGAGAGATAGAAAGGAACCTTGGTAGATTAAATATGTTGAGAATGAAGATTGCTAGTCAATAACCTTAGAATATTCATGAAAACTCTACTAACTAGGTCGACTGGGTCGATCAAGCTTTACAAAATCTTATTGTTGAGTGCTTAGAATATATAAGGTCGATTGGGTCAACCTAGAAGCTGAATCTAGATTCTTGAAAGTGTACAAGGTTGACTGGGTTGACATAGTAGTCTAAAATGGAAGTTTAAAAGTCTAGAAACTTGTACTAGATCATCTAAGTTAATCTAGTTGCCTGTTCTTAAAACCTACACACAAAGATTATAACTAAGTCAATCCAGTATGATAAATATATGATAAAAATAATGCTAAAAATAATGAAAGAAAGTGAAATAAATCTTGAAAGGGTTAGTTTCACATTGGGTTCACCATAATGTATTATAAAGGTGAAGCCAAAGTGAAGCTAATGCTAATAAGAAAGAAAAAAAAAATGAAAATGTGAAGATAATCCAACCAATGGTGGGATAGGATTCACATCAAGTTCACAAGAATGTATGTAATTAAAAATTCATCATGTTTATAAATCAATCCTAGCTTGGAGAAGATAGAGCATACCTACACTTTCAACTGGGAATATATTTTTAATCAGGAGCATGAATAATATGGGGATCCACTAGACCCAATTATGAGATCACTTGTCACAATACACCATGTTAGGAAGGGTTCTAAATCCTATAGTCTAACACAATCATGCAACAACCTTAAAAGAGTCCTAAGGTTTAATGTTCAATTTATTCTAATAAATAAGAAATTAATCTAATCTATTTCACACCAAAGCTTTTGGCACAAAATGGGGGTTAGAAATTAAAAAAGAAAACTAAATTAAACATGCATAAAAGACATATACTCACATCAATTTATACATAATATTAATGCATGTGAATAGAAGTACAACCGCATTATCTATCTATTCTTATAAAAGAGAAATAAAGTTAGGAATAATTACCTTGAAGATGAACCCATTGAGCTTCAATCTCTCCCTTGTCTAATGTGCTTCGCAAGAGATTGTTGTGGTATGTAACGATAATAAAGACAAATCAAATATAGGCTACACAACCTATCTATGCATCCAAAAGACTTCTCCCTAAGATAAGATATGTATCTCCAAAGAAAGTATGGAACCCTAAGCTTTATTCCTCAATTAGAATGGTCAATAATCAGATGTTCATTCTCACTTGTTATTTTTTGCTTCTATTCTTACAAATGGTTAGACATGAAATTGTATATATAGGTGGATCTTACCCTAAATCCTCTTGGAAATGTCAACAATATAGGGGTCAACCCAGTTGACCTTGTATGTTTTTAAGGATAATTCACTAGGTCTAAGATAGGTTGGCCAAAAGGCTAACAAACCTAAAAAGTGAAAAATACCCCTAAACTGTATAGGGTCAACCCAATCGACCTAGTATAATTGAATGTCCAAAAGGGAATTAAGGCAATAAAAGGAGGATAGAAAGAGGAAAAAATTGGATTGGGTAAGGCTGAGAAGAATAAGCTTAGGGTTAATGGTTTTAGGAGATGAGTGTGTAGATGGAAAGTGGAAAAAGGGATAATAATCTTACAAATCACCAAAGGTTTACCCACCCTTTTCCTGATGCACCCCTTCAGGCATGCACTTAGAGAGATTGAGACTTGATAGGTTCTTATAAAATACAAAGTATCAATAATCAATAAAAGTTTAAAAATATTTTGTGTATATACTTGGTTCAAGTAGAGATAATGATAACAGAGGTTGGGGAAGGAATCAAAATTTAGATAATGTGAATTAAGAAGCACCCAATAGAAAATTCCCAAGGGGGGTTTTAGAAATAGAAGATTTGGCCATAGGTATGCTAGTAGGGGAGCTAGGATGTTAATCTATTTTGATGCCGCTAACCTCAAATTATAGAATATTTTAAATAATTTACCTTTAATTCTTGCAAACCATAGGGGTAATAAAGGATTTCACAACCATAGATTTGGTGTTAGGTCTCTATCCCATAGCAATTCTTCCCATCAGCTACAAAATAATCCAAACCAATTATCTATTCAACCAACTACCCTAGATAGAATCTAGCATGTTAATGAACCACATCATGTCCATAAGCCAACTCAACTAGACAATGAAATAGCCCATGCTAATTTTTTTTGTCAATCTAGCCTTACCTTCTTGTTTTGATGATCTCACACCATCTTAGAGAGATCCTATTTTAGGATGTAGAAAATTAAGTTTGAAAGAGCCACTTTCAAGGTGGAGAAATCTAAGTTCATAAAAACCACTTTATGTTATTCATCTAACCTCTTCCAAGATCAAAATTGTGAATAAAATTAAATTGGAGGTTGATAATAATATAAGTGAGTCAAGAACTAAGCTGGGTTAAATTCTAACAATTGAGATGGAATAAAATGAGTGAGTAAATGAGTAGGAAAAACTTATTATTGAGGTTTTATCTGATTCATATGATTTTTAGTTATCAATAGGATACTTTTTATTTTCTAAGTTGAACTTTAAGTTGGTAGAACTTAAGTAATTTTAGATTTTGATACTTTGATTATCATATTTTTATACTTCAATTATTATATTTTGAAAGTACAATAGACTTCAAAATTCTAATATATATATATATATATATATATATATATATATATATATATATATATATATATATATATATATATATATATATGCCGAAGTGATCTTGATTATATGCATAATGAGATTAATCTGGATAAGGAATAATTATACTTTGATTTATGTAATTATTTATTGGAGTATGTATTTCTTGTTATTATTAATTGATTAAGGATCCCCACCCATTAGGAAATAACCAATCTATGATTTGAATATTTGATCCCTTAAGACTTTTAATTCATAAATAACCTTAACTAATAACTGTCTATACTAATTGATTTGTAAAATCAATTAGTTAAGTTAACAAATAAATAAGGGTTAGTTACAACTTCTTTCAACCAAGTTTGAAGAATAAAAAGAGATCAAGGATTCATTTGAAGGGGAAGAGCAACAAAAGGATTGAAGACTTATACATTGTGAAGTTAATCATTTATCTTTCTCTTTTATGCAAATTCTCTGAGATAACATGACTTTTGTAGATAGATCAATGGTACTTTCTCTAATGGTTGAGTATATTGCCTATGAATTTTAGGTATATCCAGTTTTATATTATCATTTATAATAGATTATCTAAAGTTTGTCAGGTTTAACATCTTTTGATGATTACTTTTTGTAGTCTTATATGCAAAATCTGAGTGTTCAACCTGAATAATGATGAAAATTTCACTGTTTCTGACATTTCATTGATCTAATTGATTGTAAAAGTTATATTTTAAGATATTTTGTAAAGAATATGTTGATTTTTTGAATAAAATTGAACTATTCTAGTAACATGACTCTCTCTATTGAGACTTGCATGTTTTGTCTATTTTATACTTTATTTTGACTTTGACTTTAACTTAGTTTAATCTTTAATTGATCGATTTCTTTCTATTATATTTAGTTTTTAATTTAATTTAATTTATATTTAGCTTACTATTTTTTTTTCTATTTTAAGTTAAATTTCTTTGATTATTTTTCTTTATTTAATATTTTAGAGATAGACTCAGTAGATTTTAGATTTTTTAAGTTTGTTTGATTAGTTTAGTTTGTTAGACTTAGTTAGAATCTAGATTAATTTGTTTTGTTTTTGTTTAGTTTAGATTTAATATTTTATTTTTATTAATTAGTTTGTTATCTGTTATTTTGTTGTTTGATATTTGTTTGTGTCTCTTGTGTGTTGATTTCTACTTGGTGCTTGATTTATAGAAGATCTATTCATCTTTGATTTATCTTAATTATATATTACATTGATACTTTTGGTTTATTGTCTTGTGCTATTCAGAAGTTTTTACAACAAAATCAAGATATTATATTGAGAATATATATTATTATTGAATCAAGTTCTTTCCTTCAAGATATTATCTTGTTCATAGGCCTTCTTTATCAGATAGGATAGATTACACATTCGTATCAAAACTAATTCATTATTTGATAAGTAGATTTATGAAATTATAATAGAATATGTTATACTCAATAGTTTATTTGTTATTTCTTAGAACATTTAAAAAACCCCTCTCATATTTAGGATCGTAATTGAACCTTTAAACATTTATTATTAAATTGGTATGATTCCAACTTAACCTTTATAAAGGAAAAAGGGTTGATTAGTTGACATAACATTTTTCATGATCAACATATCCCTATAGTTATCAAACCCACTCTTAAATATGCATTTTTGTACTATCTAAAATATCTCAATTTAGATGTGATAGTTATGATCCAATCCATGGGAGGTAACACTTTACTAGAGGCTTATGAAGTAGCCATAAGGGATGAAAATTTCATAATACAATTAGGTAAATTATCTCCTAGACCACCTATGCCTTTGTTTCTAGAGATTCATCCTCCTGCTCCTACTATTGCTCTAATACCAGATTTAACAAGTCTTTATCAAACATATGACAACCAGAATGATAGATTGGGAAAGATAGAGAGTGCACTCAAGGCTCAAAATAATAAGTTGGTTTCTTTAGAGAGGCAATAAATTTCACCTTATAGTTCTTATCAGATTCCTAATCAAAATTATCAATACAATAGGCCTCCCTATTAGCCCAATCAACAAGGACAAGGGAATAATTCTCAATCAAGGCAATACAATGCTTATAATCCCAATGCTCTAAGAAATTCTAGAGCTTTAGTGCCAACTCAGAGCAACTATGCTTAGGAAGGCCAATGGAAAAATCAGTGTGATCAATCAAACAACATGGCCATGGCTCTTTGGTGAGGGTTTTCAACCATTTTTTATGCATCAAATCTCAACACTTCCACCACATGACAATCAAACACCTTATCAACATAAAAAAGCTTTTATACCACATAGAGACATTCCTTATTTCACTCAAGCTAAGGTGCCAAATTAGCAAGGAGAATGTAGTAACAAATAATATATTGAAACTACATTTGTTAACTTCTAGTAAGGTAAGAATTCATTTGATCAGATGGCATAAAATTAAGGTTTAAATATGTCTAATGTGGATAATGTAGTTACAATCCATACTAGATCTAAGAGAAGGGAAATTAGTGAAGGTTTAGGTCTAGAAAATGAAGCTCTTCTTCCTTCTCAGCCACCTCAAAAGACCACCAATCATGATGCACCTTAAAAGACATCAACTAAACAAGTACAAGATGGTTTGGGGTAGAACCTATATCCTTTCATTCCACAATTCACACAATATTTAGTTATCACTTATGATCCTAAATTGTTGCCTAGGATAACCATTAATCCACTTAATATTGTGGATCAAATGAAGAAGAATTTTGTGTCTATTTCTATGTGGGATACACTATTGATTATAGGTCAAAAGAACCTCCTAAAATAAGAGCTTTCAAAGCTCAATGTCTCAAATAAATAACCAGAAAGAGTAAGTGTTATTCTAACAAATTCTAATCAAGTTATTGATCCTCAAGCTCCAAAGGTGATTAAGCCACATCCATTCTATCTTTTAGTTGTTATAGGAGATTGTATAGTTCAAAATTATATGATTTTGTAGTCATATAAAATATAATATTTAGTTACTTGAGTGTGGCTTATGACACCCAACCCATAGGTCCCTCTTACTTGCTCTTTTAACCCTCCTAGGCACTTTTTCATTGATTCTAAGTCATTTATACCCTTCTAAATAGTGATTCCACCTCCTCTAGGTAGATTTTTCCATGACAAATCCATCCCCCTAGGTCCCATTCTTTCAAGACTATAGCACCAGACCCTAGGGTGTCCATTTCTAGCGCTCCTATCCAAATGAATTTTTACCTCCAATGGTCAGTTCCTTCTGGTTCTTATTCCTCTTTTTTTCATCTTAACATGAATACATTCAACCCATGACCAACAGATCCCTATAAAATCACATCCAAACTTCATTTAGAAGGGGTTGTAAAATATCACAAAGTAAACAAGAATACAAGCAAGACTACTCAGACATATTTCTCTATTCTCTGCATACAACCATCTAATACAACTAAAATCGCATCTAAATCCTCACTCTAGTCCGTAAATACCTCAATAACACCCAGTTTTAGCATTTTAGAGCATCTTTATACACAAATTGCACAAATCATATCAAGTGAGAGAACTACATATGGCTTGATCCCTATTCAAAATATTGGTATGTAGGTAGTGTGCCCACATAAGGGGTGTGGATACACGTTCAATGCATATTACACATACTAACCCCTCCTCTTTCCTAAATTTTTTCAAATAAAAATGAAGATTAGGGTTTGAAAACTAAATCATATCTACAAGGAGTTATACGAATATCTAATATTCAAAATTTCATAGGCAATCTCACACAGACACATCAAATAAAACATAAAAAGCTTAAGTTTTGTAGACAATAGTGTCAGAAAAGCACTATAACACCAACAACTAGGGTGTCCTATTTTGATGCTCCTATCAAATCAATAATGAAGTCTAGATCCTGATTTGTGATAGTATCCTAGTCTTACCTAGTGAATTTCAGACCCTACAACAACCATCTCAATTAGTTTCTAGCTAAGTCTTATTTTCTTCACATTTATTGTTATTTATAGAAAGGTTAAAATTATAATTAATTTATACAAATTATTATCTTAATTATTACATATTAATTTACTAATTTCCTATTTTTAACTAAATTAAGAATAATACACCAATATTCCCAAAACTATTAAATTAGATTGATAGTGGGGTTAGTACCTCTGTCATGTCTAAGTCAATAGCTGATAAACTAGGACTTTAGTATGAGCCTCATAAAAAAGGAGACTTGCAATTGGGTGGGTCTCCTAAAAATATTTTAGTGTTCTTATAGACCTTATGGTCATACTTGTTTCTTTTCCTAATTTTACCATTTCTCAAGATGTAGTAGTTGTTGATCTACCTCCCTACTTTGCATTATGCTTATCCAAAGATTTCACTACAAATATAGGGGGATATATTTTTTATGATTGGTCCTACATGGTTTTTAGAACTAGGTATGAAATAAAGGTTACTATAAGGTCTGATCCTATATCCATATTCCATCTTGAGTCTTATATGCCAAACTTATTAGATGTGAATTACACAATCTCAGAAGAAGATGAACATATTAGTGATCAAGAACCTTCTAAGTTATTTGAAGGCATACCATATTTACTCCTTGATGAGTGGGTATCTTATAATCATGGATATTATCCCTAAAAAATTATATAAGAATCAAGTTTTGGTGTCTACTACATGTAAGACGAAGGTGACTTAATGCCTAGTCTCACTATCTCAACATAGGATCAAGAAGGGTGTGGAATTTATACTTTGATGGATCTAGATCAAAGAATGGAAGTGGAGATGGTGCTATGTTATTTTATAATAAAAATCAAAGGTATTAATATTCTATAATATTTCAATTCATTTGTACATCTAATACTACAAAATATGAGGCTCTTATTCATGGTCTATAGTGGGCAAGAAAGAGGGGTATTAAGCTTTTGTAGGTGAAAGGTGACAATAAATTGGTAGTGAAGCAAGTAATATGTATAATTTAAAGTAATAATCCACTTATAAAATCTTACAAACATATATTTTGGGACCTCATGAAAGACATCCAGGCATATGATATTTACTCCATTCCTAGAGGAGCCAATCAACATGCAGACAAACTAGCTACCATAAGAGCACAGTATGACATTATTGATCAGCTCACAGACACTAAAGAATAATCCAAAATAAGGTTGTATTTAGGCCTTAAATTATAAATAATGAGGTAAGTTGTCAAGTTTTTGATAGTGAAAAATAGATTGCTTACTTCTTATAGAATAAAGCAAAATTTTGCCCAAAGAATCATGATAAATTACAATGCCAATATGAATATTAGATTGTCAAATTAAGATAAAATAAGATACCTAAAGGTTTTGTGACTTTATAAATCATATTTAATGAGGATGATCAAATAATAAAAGACAAAGTAAGCATCTTTACCAGAAAAGAACATTAGGAGTAAATTGCCATAGTTGAAGGTAAGCTACTCAAGTTGGGAAAAGTGAACAATAATAATGAGAGAGAAGATTTCATAGCATTTCATGGATGTTTTTGCATATGAATATCATGATTTGAAAGGTTTTGATCCCAGGTTAGCATAACATATTATTGATCTTGAAAAAGATGCTAAACCTATAAAATAGAAGTAAAGGCCAATCAACTCCAAAGTTGAGATCCTCATGAATCCAATATAATATTTGCCATCAAGCATTCTAAATGGGTTTCAAATATTTCACCTACAAGAAAAAATAATGGAGAGATAAGGTTGTGTGTAGATTTTAGAGATCTCAATAGAGTGTCATTGAAAGATCACTACCCTCTTCCCTCCATAGATCAGATTTTACAAAGAGTTTCAAGTTCACAAAAATTTCCTCTACTAGATGGATACTTAGGTTACAACCAAATATTGGTGAAGGATCAAGACCAATACAAAAAAAACTTCACAAATAAATGGGGTACCTATGCATATAAGAAGATGCCTTTTGGACTCTTTAATGTTGGAGCTACTTTCAAAACTATAATGGAAGTTGTTTGTCATAGGATCCTAAGTGATATGGTTCTTGTTTATCTTGATGATATTACTATATTTTATAAATAACCTAAAGATCATCTAACACACTTGAGATTGGTTTTTGATATATGTAGACAATTTGAGGTTTATTTGAACCCAAAAAAGTGTATCTTTGCAGTGTATGAGGGAAGACCTATTGGACATATTGTGTCCAAAGCTAGAATTTCTATTGATCTAAAAAGAATAGAATAAATCCTTTCTCTATAATTTCCTAAACATAATAATGGAGTGAAAATATTCTTGGGAAAGATCAATTTCATTAGGAGGTTCATTCTTGGATTTGTATAATTGGTAAGGCCACTCACTCACATGCTTAAGAAACATCAAGAGTTCACATGGAAAAAATAAGGCAAGAGAAGTTTTGAGGCTATCAAATAGGCCTTTATACAAGCTCATAATTTTATAAATCTTGATTTCACTAAGAATTTCTTTAAGTATTCTTTATTTACATGTAGTACAATTTCTTCCATGCTTATGCAACAAAATAGTGAAGGTTTGGAGCAACCTATTACTTTTCTCAGTCAAGCATTGGAAGGATATGAAGAGAGGTATTATTTTCTTGAAAATAAGGTGCTTGATGTTGTAATAGGATTGAAAATAGGGCTGGATGGGTGACCAATAACAAGATCTTTCTGATGGTAGCTCATCCTAGTGTGAAGGATTTTATCCTTAATAGAGACTTAAGTGAAAAGAGGGCTACATGGGTGACCAAGTGCATGGAATATATCATTGAAGTGAAGGATAAAAATATGGTTATAGGTAGATGGATTTTTGAACATATTTTAGAAGATGTTAAAGAATAAAAATAAGTGATTTTGATAGTTCAAGACACTCAACATGCAGTTATAACTATCTCTCCTTCCAACTGGGCACATGACATATCTAGATTTCTGTAAACAAGAGAGTGTCCTATGGGATTACATGTATAAAAAGGAGAAAATTTAAGATTAAATTTATACCTTACACACTAATTGATGGATTTATCTTCAATAAGGACATTGGAGGTATATTTTTAAGATGTGTTGAAACTAGTCAAATAAACAAGTTGTTAGAGCAATTTCATGATAGTCCTTCAGGAGGCCATTTTGTAGCGAAGACTACAATATAAAATATCATAATAAATGGTTATTTTTGACATAATTTATTCAAATATTCACATACATGGGTTAGACAATGTTTCAAGTGTGCAATGTTTACCAGAAAACATAGACTAGTTGCCATGCCTTTGAAGCCTATTCAAGTTGAGTATCCCTTCATGCAATGGGGTTTAAAATTCATTGGAATGATTCATAATACATCAATTACTCATAATAAGTGTATTTTTATATCCATAGAATACTTTAATATGTGGGTGGTGGTAGTTCCACTCAAAGAGGCAAATGAGAACTCAGTTGTGGGGTTCTATGACAACCTAGTCACTCATTTTAGAGTCCCTTCCAACATCATATCAGATAATGCTTTGGAATTTAGTAGTGAAATGTATATGAATGGAATATTTATCATGTTATTTATCTTAAATATTCATCAAATTATTATCCATAGGGTAATGGACTAGCAGAGTCCACCAACAAAAATATGATTAGGATCATCAAGAGAATGATAAGATAATCAGAGAGGATGGCATACAAAGTTGAAGAATACCTTATGGGAAGATAAAATCACCACAAATAAGGCCATTAGTCACTCTCCTTATCTTTTAGATTATGGTATAGAATCAAGGTCGCCCATTTCATTATAGCTTCTAGCCTTGGAGCTTGTATATTAGCTAGAGCTTATGGAAGATGATGTAATGGATGTAATAATGAATGAATTAAGAGAATTAGAGGAATTAAGTGAAAATATAAAGCATAACATGTGGACCAACCAAAAATCTAAGAAATACTTTGAAAAAATAGCTTCATCTAAGACTTTTTAGCAAGGTGATATTGTACTCAAGTGGGATGAAGAACATGCTAAACCAAGTAAACACTCCAAATTTGATAGCCTTTGGAGTGGTTCATATATTATTAATAATTGTAAGGAAATTAATGATTTATAATTATATAAACTGATTGAAAAGGAACTACCTATTCCTATTAATGGGATGTTACTCAAGTATTACTATTAGGAGAGTCACTCTGTACATAGTTGTAGTTTCATTCCTCTAAGTGCACATGTTTTATTAGTTGTTGTTTTGCTTCAATAGTCAATTGTTGTTTTAGTTTGTGTCTAGTTTATTTATTTTGTGTCAGGTATACAAGTTTAACCAATTTTAGAGTATAGTCCTAGGTCTAATATAGCACTGATATTTTCTTGACTAATAAGCTAGTCAAACCTTGTGAGTCACCAAAAATGTTGGCAATTTGGCCTGTCAAGGACAAATACCAACCTTCGTAATAGAAAAAATTTCATGCTCATCATAGTGTCTTAATTTTCAAATGAAAATCAAGTTGTTCAGTGTCATTATTTATAGTGTCAAGTGTCATTCAAAAGTTTTGATAGAGATTCAAGAAGTTTTGTGATATGAAGGTGCTTTGATGGTGATATACAAAAGGTAGCAGCTGATGACTCTTAGGTATACTCAGTATTTTCAAGCATAATGATTTATGTGACTTAATATAGAGTAAATTAATGTACACAAAAGTTTCATGGAGAGAAAAATTGAAGGTGATAAGGTACTTTCTATGTTATTCATTAACATCATATAAAGTCATGTGTATGAGGTCAAAAGTGAATATTTTGGCTTAAAAATGATTAAATTATACCATTTAAGGCCATTAAATCATTAAAAATTCATTTAAATACCTTCACTCACATGTAATTACCTTAATTATAAATTTTTATGCTTTGAAAAGGTCATTTAATGTAATTTTAAGCTTGGAAAAGGTCTTTTTAGAGCTCACATATGCCAATTTTTGGCCCAAAATTGTGTAAAACGACTTAAAATTTGTCTTAAAATGATTCTTGACTCATGGTATTCCTCTCTCATGCCATATATTGGTGGTTCTAAGTTTAAGTTTGAATAAAAGGGCAAAAGAAGGCTATTTCATGGAAAAGTATGAACTTGTAAGGCCATTCTGTATTGTAGAGATCAAGATCAGGAAGAAAAGGGCATATAAAATGTTCTAAAAGAATTTCAAGGAAAGAATATTTAAAATAGGCCCAAAACTAGTTCATATCCTTCATCTTGCTTGTTTGCACATAGGGAGAGCCCTTTAGGTTTATAGGTGGTAAGACCATGAGAGAGAAAATCCAAGTCTAAAATTTTGGTTAGATAAATTAGTCTTAAAGAGATTCTAGATATGGAAATTGGTTCTAAAATTGGTAATTTTTCCTTAATAAACCATACCTTTGAAGTTAGGGCACTCATTATGGCTCCTTCATCCAAGCAAGCTATTGGTTTTCCTAAATTTCTCTTCATCATGGCATCATAGTATAAAATTTCAAGATTATGAAGCTTCTCATGAAAATAATTCATCTTTCCATGGCAGACATCAATTCTTTTCCACACATGTGAAGGAAAATAGAGCTCAAGAAAATAAAGGACTACAATTGTACAATCTACAAGCATATGAAGAAGAATTGTATGGCCCATGGGAGAGAATGGGTTTTAAAGTTTTGTTGAATTCTTTTTTAAGGTGTCCCTTCATGTTCTTATGTTTTTGAAGCAATATTCTCAAAGGTTCCTTCAAAATATTCATATCAGGAAGCCATCAATGGTTCTCAAGATTCCTCAAAATCCATTATTTATCAAATGTTAAGATTATTTATAGACTCATAGGTTTCAACTTCACCCTTTTATGCTCCTTCAAATGCCTCTAAATTGATATGTGTGGTGGAGGGTATGCCCATGATTGCATATTACCCTTAAAATTGGTCTATATATACTCTTTATGTCCTTTTCCATCCCCATTTTAGTTCATCTCCATATCATTGTCTTTCACTAACATTCTCATTGTGATCATGCTCTTTTCCACCCTCCATTCATGGTTTTCCATCTCCCTTTCCCATCATCCTCCCTTCCAATCATCTCTATATCATCAATCCATCACAAAGAGGAGTCAAGGATAGATCAAATCTTCATGATCATTCAAGTGTGGTCTGTAGACCAAGAGACTACTACTTATCCAAGCCAAAAATGACTACCTACAACCAATACACCAATAGTCATGAGTTTCTCATGATGTACAATGAAAAGAGGGTCTAGAAGATGTTTTGTTCAAGATATTTTCTCAAATATATCTACCTAATTTGACATGGATCAATGACATGTTCACAAGAGATTATTTTTATCCTTTTTAGGTTTTAATTGCTACTCATAGTTTGTATAATGGAGTATATACAACCATATATAATTGAGAAAGGACATAGTCTTTTGGGACATGACATCATAACATCAATGTATGATTGAAAGTTGGTAATCAATGAAGGGGTATTGACCTAGGTGATAACTTCCATTGACAAAATCCAAGGAGATAGCCATAGGCTTGCAATCAAGTGTCCTTTGAGACACCTAAAAGCTTGTCTCAATTCAAGGAAAACCTATTTGGTAGTCTTAAGACTCTTCTAGGTTGTTGAAAACTAATTGGACCATCAAATGCATGACTATTATGAATTTGATAGCCTAAATGAGGGATATTAAGAACACCATATTTTAAAATTCTTGAATGGATTAGGAAGTAAAAGAATAAAGACCTATAATTAGGACTTTCTAGTACACAGTCATAAGCCCAAGAAGGTGAACTATGATTTAAGGAGACTTTAGGGATGTTGACCTTCAAGAGAGGTTATATAAATTGTTAAGAGATCATCATGATAGAGAAGGACTCATGGACACCTAGTTTTTTGTTTAAACTCTCCAAACATCCTCAAACCATGTCATAGTCTATACAAGTTTGAATGTCATATATAGTCAAGTTTTGAGTAAGAGAGAAGGTTTAATTTCAATAAGATGGTGGTATGGTATGAAGGAGATAATGATCTAAAGTGATGCATATGAATTTTACTCAAAGATAAATATTGAAGGGAACCAAACTCATTTTTTAGTCATAATTACTATAAATCACCACCTACAACTAGGTTAAAGGACTCATCAAACATGTTGATAGCCAAACATTGAGACAATAAGGTTTTGTCATATTCTCAAGGTTCATAAGGGTTTTGCCATGTTTGAAGAATAAATTTAAATGGTGTTGTTATGACATTAATCTGTACCCTTGGAGATATTTCTTCAAGCTCCCTTTGTCCAAGCCATAATATTGAGACAACCCTAGGCTATGGGTAACCTATGATGGGTCTGAACCTTTGGAGAAGGCCATATTCCTTGTGATGAATCACCTAATATAATGTTGTCATAGGTAAAAGGGTTAAAAGGGGGGAAAATGATCTTAACAAGGCTAAAAAGGTGATGCACCAAATAAAAGGGGAGACTCCCATAAGCTTGAACCCATACTAGATCAACACAAGATAATGCTAGCTCACAAAACCTCATAATCTAGCTCAGTGCATAAGTGTTTCATGGACTAGGTTTATGTAGAACACTAATCTAGACCTGTAATAGCTTGAAAACACCCTAAAGGAGGTCAAAAAGGAGGACAATAGATGAGGAATATTCTCCTTCACTATGTCATCATGCACAACTCACTTAACACATATGTAAGGCAAGAGATAGGTAAAAATAGTCTATTATTGCATCAAGAGGTAGTTCTTACAAATGCTTGATAGGGTTTAGCCTAATAAAGAGGAGAATATATTACAATTTCTCAGAGATTCCCCTACTCTTCAAGATCAAAGAGTCCTTGTGGGAATCCAAAATCAGAGAGAGAGAGAGAGAGAGAGAGATTACAAATGGAAAGAATGGGTAATATAAAGAAAGGGAGAATAGAAAAGAGGGAACATGTTAATCAAGATCATTAAATGAAATAAAACCTCTCAATAAATGCTCCACCATATTTTTATCAAATTAGGGTTGATATCTCATAGACAAAATAGCCTTAATTTTCTCCAATAGTCCCTAAATCTTCTCATTGGTGAGAAAAATGCATTAGAAGACAAGAAAGTGTCTTAGGATGATGAGTCATGATCTTGATATGAATAAAAAACCCTTAGGCACATTGAAAATAATTGAATTATCCAAATAATTTCTCTAATCCCAAAATCCCCTTACTTTTATTTTCTATGTCATCTCCCACTTTTTTGTTCATGAATAAAAAATCCTCATAAATTGAATCTGGACAGAGCCATGCCATGTCTGCTTTAAGCAGTGGTAGATACCTACTTGTTGAGGATATGAATATTTCAAATATGAGACAATTGTTCATAACCATTGATATCTATCCCTACTACAAAATCTAAGCATAGGTCTATAAATGAAAACTAGTCCCATTTATTGGTTTTCATATAGCCATAATATCGATGAAATGAAGCTCACCAGGTGTTTGACCTCACTTTGACAACAAGTTTCCACCATTTTATTTTTATTAGGTCTAAAATACATATTATACCTCCATGGAGCTCTAATGGTGATGCTCAATCCCTAAAATATCCATTTTGATTCAACCTGGATCAGCTTCAAACTCAGCTCCTATGTATTTACTTGCCTAAGTCATAAACAACTTCATTGACCTCCACCAAAAGTTTCCTGAGCTCAGCTTTGTTCATTGGCCATTGACTTATTAATTTGATACTATAAAATTTAGACACTTGGCAGCCTCACACTTAATCTAGGAACTATTTAATTATTGACCTTGCTCACACCATTGATCTTTCTCTATATAAATGAATGCAAGCCATAAATCTTTTACCAATTTAAGATTCTTAAGACACTTATCACCCATGCATTTGTTCTTCGCATCTGCTAACCTTTCAACCTAGTACTCACTTTTAGATCTACTTTGTGTGAGTGAACATCCTTCATTGATCTATTTGGACCCACTAACTTGAGATTGATTCGTTCATCATTGGAGCTAGATTCTGCTCCTGAGATTATGCCAGTTGTCACTTACACGTTCACCCTAGAGATCCTTTGAAATATTTGAAACCCAACGGTTATTTCCTAAGGATTTAACTTGACATCCCTATGTATGTCTCCACTTTTCTTTTTCAATTTGAATGCTTATATCTTGAGATAGACAACTCATCAAGACAAGAAATTTTCACAAGATGATCTTGACACTAAATACATTGATCCTAGGTGATCCTTCACCTCTAGGAGGATTCCTGAGCATAATTATAAAATTCACAAGTAAACCAACCTATTAATTAATAGTCTAGTTCATTTAGACTTGTGATATGAACTATTTCTTAATATTTGAAAGCTCAGATGAGTCATTGAGGCCTGTGCAAAATCATTCCATGATCTTGACTACATTGATCATGATGAGAACTTGCTTCCTCAAAATTTGACAAAATAAACTTTAAGTTTACTTAAAGTGTTTCAAAATATTTTCAAGATATATGTGATCTTTGGACCACTCATTATATATATAACTCTATTTAGTTGATCTATCTAGGTAGAATCTTTGTATGTGAGCCAAATTTGGCCAACATCTTTGGTGACTCATAGAGAAACATGCCTACTATGCAAGAGACTGGTTGCTTTATCTGATCCATTAGGCATGGAGTCATAAGTATTTGATCTTATATGACATGAAATAATGCAATTTTTATCCTCTATATAATTTTTTCTCTAATTAATAAGAACAACAAGAAACAAAATAAACAAAGTGCCCTAGGAACTTTGGAAAAGGAAACACACATCATGAAAAGAATGTGCACAAGGCACTTAGAGGAAAAAAATAAAACTATTATAATATGTACAAAGATGTAAATTACAAGTATCTTACTCCTATATTAAATGGAAAATATTTAGCATCAATTACTTATGGTGAACTAGGGTGGACAACACATTGCTTTTGAGAGCTCATGGTAGGTGAGTTAAGATGTCTGATTTATGACTCTTTTGACATGTTCTCAAGAGGATGAAAAGGGATAAAAATGTATGCAATGTATAAATATTAGTCCATTTATTAAAGGCTTGATCCAGAATGTACTATATGAACACCTATAACTTCTTCATCTAATGGCTCCTTTGAACATGAAGGTTGATTGTCTAGGCTTAGGTAAAAAATTTCTAAGTCATCCCAAAAGGCAACTTCCTCTTGGTCATCTAGGATAATGCCAACTTCAACATAATCATTGATTTGATTACTTTTAAAGGATCCATATGGTAGGTCATCAAACCATCCAAGGTTCAAAATTTCATGTTATTTTGGCTTTGGATCTGATTATTCTCCTTCATTTTTGAAGACATCAATACTACCTTCAATAAACAATTCATATTGAGACTGGTTAGATTATTCAAACTAATTTTCAAGTTAATTTTCATGATATAGGGGAGGAATAGGATAGTTTATAACCTATATTTTTTCCATGAATTCATGGTACAGTTGTTTCCATACTTCATCTTGATCCTCCTTTTTTATTTCTTTCTTTTGCTCACTTATGACCTCTTCAACTTGATCAGCTAATTGGTTGACTATTACAACCAAATAAATTTATACACTTTGCTCATAATAATATACAAACCCAATAAATGGAATGTCTTGGGATAAATAAAAATCTCCTTTTTTATTAGTTTCAACCTAAATACCCATTTATTCAAATATGAAGGCATCAGTATTGCCTTTAGGCTCTAATTCATCAGTGTCAAAGCCATGCCAAGAAGTCTGATCAAAACCTAACTTTTACTCTATTGAATAAAATTGAATTATTATCATGATATCTTCATCATAGACACTTGAATTTTCCTATTTATTCTCAACTATGACTACAAGCTCCTCCTCTATTCTTTGTAAAATAGGTTCCTCCTCCATGAGGGAGATGGTGGGAAGGTGAAAAAGTTTACCTTACTTAAAGCTTAAGAGAGTGTCCTTCTAAATAGGGACCTTGAAAGATATTTTAGGTGTTTCTTAGGGAAAGGAGAGAGAGTCTTGAATTTTTTATAGGGAGATATCATTAAGATGAGCTAACACCTCCTTTTCTTGAACTAGTTCCTAGACTATCTCAGCTAGCACTTCCTCTCTCTTCTTTATGCCCTCCTTGATTGATTTCCATGAGGGTAAATCATAAGGCTTGGACACCTTATATTTTTAATAAATGGGTGTGGGAGAGGGTGGTTTCAAAAGAGAGGGTATGACATAGTCAAGGTCGTTGACATAGGAGAAGATCCAAGATGGGATGGCTTGCTATTCTTTAGCTGAATGGCCCTTAATGATTGGCTTGAATCTTGATAGAGATGAACTTTGACAAGGTGGGAAAGGGGATGTATTTGAGCATGAATAATATTAGGAGAGGGTATTTTGGGTATAGGGTTGGCTTATCTTTATCTCAAGAACAATTTATAGTCATTTTTCCTCTTGGCTTGATCTTTCCTAACCAAGTATTCTTCTTGAAACCTCGAATCCTGCTCTTAAACATAAGCTTGGTGTTCAAGATTCTATTGTTCACTATAATACTCCTCTTCCATATCAAAATATCTTAATTATTTTTCAATATCAATCCATATCTCCTTAAGTCTCATTTTTGGTTGATTAGAGAGAAGCAAATTCTGATAAGGTTGATACATTGAATTTTAAGGGCCACTTGGGGTGAAGTCACAAACATTGATAACTTGATATGAAGGATAAGGAATGAGAGAACATAAATTTTTATGAAATAGGTGATGATACATACCAAATAATGATTATTATTCACCTATGATACTTATACCAACTAATGTTCATAGTGGAGTCACCATTGGTGTTTGAAAATGTGGCTCCAAAGGTTCATTGCACTGAAAGGCAACACTAAGAACCTTTAAATGAGATGCAGAATGTAGTAAAGTCCCAAAAAGCATGATATAAACTATTATGACATTAATTTTCACCCTTGGAGAGATTTATTTAGGCTCCCTCTGACTAAGCCATAATATCTAGAGAAGGATGGCTCCCTTTTAATGAATCAAATAAACTAATGTTGTCATAGGGAAAAGTGTTAAAAATGGGAAAGGGATCCAAATAAGGCTAAAAAGGTGATGCACCAAAGAAAAAGGGAGACTCCCATAATCTTGAACCCACACTAGATCAGCACAAGATAATGCTAGCTCATACAACCTCATAATCTAGCTCAGTGCATAAGTGTTTCATGGACTAGGTTCAAGAAAAACACTAGTCCAGACCTGTAATAACTTGAAAACACCCTAAAGGAGGTTAGAAAGGAGGAAAATGGATGAGGAAGATTATCCTTCATTATTCTATCATGCACAACTCACTTAACATAAATCCAAGGCAAGAGATAGGTAAATAAAGTCTATTATTTCATCAAGAGGTAGTTCTTATAAATGCTTGGTAGGGTTTAGCCTAATCAAGAGGAGAATATCTTGTAACATCTTAAATATTCCCCTAATCTTCAAGATCAAAGAGTCCTTGTGGGAATATCAAATTAGAGAGAACAAGTGAGAGAGAGAGAGAGAGATTATAAATGGAAATAATGGGTATTATAGAGAAAGGGAGAAGAGAGAAGAAGGAGCATGTTAACTCAGATCATTAAATGAGCTGCCACCTCTCAATCAATTCTCCACCATATTTTGATCAAATCAGGGTTAATATATCATATACAAAATAACCTTAATTTGTTCCAATAGTCCTTGAATCTTCTCATTGGCTAAAAAAATGCACTAGAAGATAATAAAGTGTCTTAGGATGATGAGTCATGATCCTACTTTGAATAAAAAAACCCTTCGACACCTTGAAAATAATTGAATGCTTCAACTATTTTATCCAATCCCTAAATCCCCTTGCTTTTATCTTCCATGCCATCTCCCACTTGCTTGTTCATGAGGATAAAATACTCATATCTTGAATTTGAATAGATCCATGTCGTGTCTATATTAAGTGGTAGTAGGTACCTACTTGTTGAGGATATGACTATGTCAAATATGAAACACTTGTTCATAACCATTCATATTTTCCTCTACTAAAAAATCTAAGCATACATCTATAGATGAAAACCAATCCTATTTATTAGTTTTCATATAACCATAATATTAATGAAATGAAGCTCACCAAGTGTTTTACCTCACTTCAACAACAAATTGCCAGCCTTTTGT
Organism: Torreya grandis; assembly: GCA_037957365.1. Classification (NCBI taxonomy): domain Eukaryota; kingdom Viridiplantae; phylum Streptophyta; class Pinopsida; order Cupressales; family Taxaceae; genus Torreya; species Torreya grandis. The sequence goes on from JARHVA010000260.1 coordinate 1,339,674, forward strand.
CTATATTAGATTTAAAAGACCTATTATAAATCTATATAGATCTAATGGTGATGATCAATCCCTAAAATATCAATTTTGGTTCAACCTAGATCATCTTCGAAATTGGATCCTATGAATTTTATTGTTTGGGTATAAAATAACTTCATCAACCTCCATCAAAAGTCTCCTAGGATTGCCTTTGTTCATTAGCCATTGACTTATTGATTCGAGACTATCAAATTTAGACACTTGGTGGCCTCATGCTTGATTTGAGATCTATTAAATTATTGATTAGAGACTATAAAATTTAGAAACTTGGTGGCCTCATGATTAATTTGATCTCTATTAACTTATTGACCTTGCTCACACTGTTGATCTTTCTCTATATGAATAAATGCAAACTGTAGATATTATACCAATTTAATATTATTAAGAAACTTATCACCAGTGCATTTTCTCTTAGGATCCACTAACCTTTTGAAACACCACTTGCTGTCAGATCTACTTTGTATGAGTGAACGTGCTTTGTTGATCTATTTGGACCCACTGACTCAAGCTTCATCTGTACACTATTGGATCTAGATTCTACTCCTGAGATTACACCACTTGTCAATTGTGAATTCACCCTAGAGATACTTTGAAATATTTTAAACCCAATGGTTATTTAATAAAGCTTTAACTTGATGTCCTTATGTATGTCTCCACTTTACTTTTTCAACTTTGAATTCTTTTATCTTGAGATAGACAACTCATCAAGACATGAAATTTGCAGAGGCTGATCTTGGAACTACATACATTGATCCCATGTGGTCCTTCATATCTAGGAGTATTTATAAGCATACTTATAAAATTCACAAGTAAACCAACCTATTTGTTTTTCATGACATGTAATATGGTTTGGTTCATTTAGACTTGTGTTAGGAATTTTTGCTTGATCTTTCAAAGCTTAGATAAGTTTTTGAGGCTTGTGTAAACTCATTTCATGATCTTGAATGCATCAATAACCATGAGAACCTAATTCCTAATTTTTTTAAAAAACTACACTTTAAGTTTAATTAAAGTGTTTCAAAAGTTTTGTAAGCTATATGTGTTCTTTGGACCACTCATTCCATCTAGAACTCTGTTTAGTTGATCTATCTAGGCATAAGCTTTGTATGTGGGACAAATTTACCCAATAGGTGTAAAGAATTATATTTATCCACGAAATTAAAGTTAAATTTAGAATCACTCAAGGGTATTACACTTCATAAATCCACCTATAACCATCATTTACAAGCCTATCTCTAAGAATATGGAGTTGATAGCAAGTAACTCATGATGGAGTTCATAATCAAATGGTGGAGTTTCATGATAGCATGTAAGATTTATAGGGAAATAAATATTTGAATGAAGTTATATAACATAAATATGTTTAAAAAAACATGACCTATAGTCAAGTTCAACTATAAATTGCATACCTACAGCCATACCAAATGGCAATTTCATTTACACAGTCACTTTTATTTCCCAAAGTGAAAACTTAAGATCATTAAATTAAAGGACATACCTATGAAGTGAATTATGAAATTAAAGACACAAATTTTCATCCAAAATACTTATAAAAACTAATAAATCACTACCAAGAGCATGAGAATTAAGGTACATAAGTTGTTATACGAAAATAAGACTGTGTAGAAGAGCCTAAGAACATTACTTGAGGAGAAAAAACATTAATAAGGAGATAAGTAGAAGGTTTAAAGTGATATTATGGGTATTTAAAAAACCAAATAATGGTATAATATATATTAAACACCTTTTCACCTAATAAACATCATCTATAACACTATTGTTACACAATCATAATGAGGTTTTGTGAGAAACATGGTCTGATGTAGGTTGCATAAGGTTGAAAGTTGACCAATAGAGGATGAGACCATTAAAATGAGTTTTTTAATGACATATAAAAATAATATTAATCATTATCAAGCATAAATAAATGTGGAAATGGAAAAAATTAGTCTTGAGATAGGAAAATGTAGGCCCCTCAAGCTAGGCTTTAGTAAAAATCACCTACAAATAACTATATGCAAAATCAAAGCATGAAAATTGGTAGGATTGGTATTCATGATTTATTATAAATATAAATAATATTTATGAGGTAAATTTTGGTTTATAACTACTCACTATTTTGTCACAATCAACCTTGTGTCTGTTGATAGTCTTCATCCAAACAGACAGAGTTTTTGAGGTGCATACAGGTGTGGTAGAGGGTTGGAACTTCATTAGACTATTTTTAAAGCATAAAATGATGTTTTTAAATCTTAAAATACTTTTAAGGAGTGATAAAACTCCAAGATAAATGCAAACCATGCCCTTTAGGGCTAAAACTAATAGGTAGGCCTAAAACCTTTAAGAGGCACAGTCACCCTTTTGGACTATTTCATGATAGTTATTAATTTAATGGGAATGGAAATAGTGGAGAGGATCATTTAAAACTTAGAGGAAGTCTTGGAGTGAATAAATTTTTATAAAAAATTGTTTTGATAGACTCTTCAAGCTTCTTCCTACACATATTTTTTGGCAACCTCTTGAAGTACAGTTTCATCATGTAGAGATCTTGATGTGACTTTTTCATAGGAGCTCATAATTTTCATGGTTGATGAGGGGATCAATATTATTAATTTTCATGGAAATTGGTTTCTTATTTGAGGTCCATACTCTATGAACAATCATTAAGAAGATATGGACCTATAAAACCCTTACAAACCCCTCATAACCAACCAATGGAGAAAAGAAGCCAAATTATGCATATAGATAGTATGTTTAAGACATGAAATGAATTTGGTAGTCTTATAAACTCCCATAATCACATATATAACTAGTTAGTTGGCATGTACAGTACCTTCATTATATGGACTAGGCTAAATAAGTCAATTTTGAACTAGAAATTAAAAAAAATAAAGGATAATTACACACTAAAAGTATTTGAGAAGCAAGATGGTGTCTTAAAATAACTCAAGAAAACTTCCATAGACATTTTAAGGGTTATTTAGGTAATTTACATGATCAGATAGGTATGCAGGTCAAGACAAGGAGTTGTTTGCATGTAAATTGAAGAAGAATGGCTTGATAAATTCTATATCATGACTCTAAATAATCATCTAAAATATATTAATGTTTTACATAGTACATAATATCCTTTTAACTCACCATAAATTCAATATATTGAAGAAATTATGCACACACCTATGCTTATTCTTGACATCATAAGACAAGGCCATCAAAAGGGGATATCAAGAGCCAAAACAAGGTCATGAGGGCACTATAAATCATCATGAACATCATAATCAAGTCCTAAGAGAGATTTATGCTAAGTTTTATGCATAGGAGAGGCATATCAATGATCATCTTGGTCCAAGAACACCAAATATTACTTAAAGAGCCTATTTTCCACTCTGATAGGAGACTTTACATGCTCACCTTGATATACACATTTTTCATGGGCACTAACATTTTATGGCATTGGTTTAGGTATTCAAGGCCCATGCTTTATGAAAAATCATTAAGAGCCCAAAACACTCTTAAACCCTTGTAAAACCCTACTAGCAAACCTGTTTGTGTAAAATTAGAGAAATATATATTCAAAATAATTGAAACCTCATGAATACCACTTGGATCATCAATAAAACTCTAATAGATTCATGTCGATGACCATTGGTTGTATGAACTTGGTATAAAATAGGTTTTTGAGATCAAAAAGCAAAAAAGGAGAGGTACAAGGTAGTTTAAGTAAATTCCAATCATATTTTATCAAATCTTGACACTTTTTATTCATCCTCAAATCTTCATATGACTATAAATATTCCTTCAAGTTCCATTTGGAGCTCATCTAAAATAGCAAGTCTGCAAGAAATGAAGGAAAAGTTAGCTAGTCAACTAGTTTGATTAATTTATAGGTGTTAATTTATAAAAGACTCAATGTAATGATATAAGGCATTTTTTCATGTCTTTAATCCATCATATTTTTGGGTTTTCAAGGTTTTATTCAAGTTATAATGGCCACCAAGCTTAAAAATTTAGGCTACTAGGCCTATTTCATCAATCAGTTAAAGAAAGAATGGCATAAAATATTGGCGATAAGGGATACTATGGAGTTTTAATACCATATAACTAATATAATTCATGAAAAATGGGTCCTTTATGTCAAATACATTCTTATCTAGTCCTTGTGATGAGTTAACTGGGCTTCAACTGCTTCATTCACATGCACAACTCATCTTGAGTTCTAATTCATGAGTTAACTCACTTCCAAAAGAGTTGAATAAATAAATAATGGCATAAAATTATAATGGAAGAACTTAGATTAGACAAAGAGGGCCAAAAACTTCATTTTCAATGCTAAAGAGATCATGAAAATATCATGCAAGCTACTAGACACAAAAAGACTTCTTAAAGACTATTATTTGTAATTTGTAATTAAAATTGGACTTGAAGTTAATGATTAGTTGAATTATCCTTTTGTCCTCTATGCCACATTTTTATATATATTATCTCTTGCTATATATTCAAGTCTTTAGGCCATTTTTCAAGATCCCTCAAGATGGTATATAAAAACTATAAAGAAATTGTAACTTTCACCAGAAGTCAATAAAGAAAGTTTCTTGTAGATTCATTCATGATTGTAGTGTGTAATTTTGATTGTTTATTTGCATATAAGTGTGATAATTATATCATTTTGAAGGTCATTTACTCACCTAATACTATTATTCCATCCTTTATAGGTCACTTGAATAGTTAAAGAATAAAAATTGTGTTGAATAATGTTAGTATGCAGTGTCTTTAAAGACCTTCATTTCCACACCTTCAATTTGCAAACCTTCTATCAAACCTCCAGCTAAACACTGATGTTTAGGATTGATCTAAGAAATTATTGTTGATAAATTGTTATATTTTGATTCATATGTGTGCCCAAGTTTCAAATTTTATAGAGGATCATACATAATACAGGTGCATCATCTTCATAACATAGATTTATCTTTCAATAATCTTCCTTACTCTTTTCATCCCAAAATTTAAGTAGGTTTAATAATTAATCCAAAAGTCACATATTCAGAGGAGCTAGCCTCAAAAATAGAGGTTTGGTATAGCTACATGTATCCCATAACCTTAGACCATTCTAATGTTAGTCCAAGTATGAATCAGATATGAGCAATCTACCTTCAGTAGGGTGCTATCTGGGTTGCTAACATCACTATTATAGATTAGCTCACATGTGTGAGTGGGATGCAATTTTGGAGGCACATGCATGTGGAAGAAGACTTGTCAAAAGTGGGGAATCCACTTTTGAACCTTGAAAAATACTCCAATATTATTACTATTCAAGAATAGTGGTGACACTAAGAGGAGGTTTAATTTATTTGTTTGAGGATGAGTTTCCTCTCTCATCTCTCTCCCTTCACAATTTCTATTTTAGGAGATCTCTCTCCCATTGTAAAACATGCTTGATATGATTATCCCCTATAAGGTTTAAAGTTGTGTTCATAATTTCATCTTCCTTAGATGAAAACCCATTGGATATTTCGATCATTGGATGAAAACCCATTGATCCCTTGAATCATGGGATGAAAACCCTTTGATTCAATAAGACAATCTCATGCAAAGATTGTGATTGTGCATCAGAGTTGAGATCACATTGTGATAATATTTGTAAGTTTTATGTGTAATTAATTATTTTAATATAATTCATATTTTTATTGTGTTATGATTTATTTATGAAATGTGTATGTGTTATGCTCCAATGTTGCAGATTCAGAGTTTCAGTGTGTAGAGAATGTGTTGTTTGCAAGATATGTTAGTGAAGTTGTGTGAAGACTTGTGGGTAATTATTATATGGAGTGTGTTTCTATTATATATAATTTTTATGCTGTTATAAATCATTATTATTTATACTCATTTTCCCTTCTATATCAGTTTTGAGAGTTGTGGAGACTCACCCTTCAAATTAGGGTAAAACAATGTTAGCAGTGTTGTGTAGTTTACAGTTATTGTATGGTGTATTGATGTAGTAGTTTTCAGATTTATTAGTTATTTTGGTTATTTATATATATTTTTTATATCAGTACATATTATTTAAAAAATCATATTTTATAAATTAAATAATTTGTCAAGTGTTTATGTGATAAAATTGCCAAATCCTATGTTGACTAGTTTGTCCAGTTTTGTGATAGATTTGAGTCTATTTTCAGATTTCAATCTATGAGAATAAGTGTTTAGTGTGAATTAGTTTAGTGTGAGTTTTTTAAATCCAATATACCAATTGGGGATATTTCAATGGTATTAGAGCATAAAGTATCTTACCATCCTATTGGTGTCTAATATTCTATTGAGAATTTTTGTATTGCATATAGTCTTGCAACTATTGCATGTAGAAGATGACATTTTCATGTATAAGAAGGAGATTTTTTAAATGGGATAAATAAATGAGAAATATATAAAAGACCCATATGTAAGGAAAGATAGATTAAAGAATTTTCTACATATAATGGCTCAATATTTTTAGCAACTTAATCAGATGCTTATTTGAATGATGGAAAACAATGATAATGTAAGGAATAATGGTAATAATGAAGAATAAAGATCTAATACAGTAAATAATGGAGCTATCCATATGCAAACCTTCAATGATTCAGTCAACTCTATACCTACCATGCCTACTTTCATTTCAAGGAATAACACTCCAAAAGGGAATCATGAACCCACTGATCAATAATTTCATTATCAAGTAATGAGAGATTAGAGAGCCTTTGAGGTAGGTCTCTAGGATAAAATTTAATTTCATGACTATTTCAAATTTAGGTAAAGGCATAGACCCCATAGAGGTGGAAGACAATAGAATAATTAGCTATAATAGAAGGAGAGTAAGTTGTGTATTCCTTATTTTGATGGTTTCAACAAGTATAGTGCATGTTTGTGGGTGCATAAAATTTATAAATAGTTTTAGCTTAACCCCATGTTAGAAAAATAAGCCATTGAGTATGAAACACTTAATTTGGATTGGGAAGATCATAAGTGGTGGTACCATGGTTTGGTGACCTTGGAACATAGCAGTATCACATCTTATGTAGACTTCAAGCAAAGATTGATTGCCAAATTTGATACAAAGGATATGGAATTTTCAACATATCCTAGAAATAGAGTTTAGAGCAAATCTTTACCTTATAATAAATATTTTCACAAGGATTTTCCCAAGGAAACAATGTGGATATAGAGGTGAGGAATGAGTCTAGAAGGAAAAATATTTATTTCTCATGTAGGGAGCCTTCAAAGCCTAGACACAAGTGCCTTGGGGAAGGTAAGGTACATCACATTGAGGTTAGTTATAACATTGAGGAAGAGGATGAGAAAGGAGACTCTAGTCCAAATGAAGACCAGGTGAATGTAGAAGTCCCTCACCATGAAGAGAAGGAACATGAAGCAGAGTCATATGATGCATCCACAAGTTAAAATGAGTTGGACAACATGTCCTTGGGCCTGGTGGAGTAACTAATGAATTATTTAAGGGAGACTATGTCTCCCATAATATGTTTATGCAATGTGCAGGTTCATCTTTGGGTGAGTGTCTTTAAGTTGAAATGAAGACAAGAGAGGAGTTGGTAGAATAGGAGGAGGATGTTGTAGATGAACCACTAAATGGCTTGGAGATGGAGAATTGTATTTAGGTTGTGAATTTTTCAAGCTCTAATATGATGATTGAAGATGGATTTATTATGACTTATACTAATCAATTTCCATAACTAAACATAACACTAGGTGATTGTACAATGAATAAATATTTTTATGTAGTAGGCATTGGGGAGAGAAATGTAGTTT